>CM024800.1:1341661-2780411 GCA_014281875.1 Nibea albiflora
TGCTCCGGCTGTGCTGACCCCTGCGAATTCCCCAAATGTGGGAATCTCGACTGCATAATTTCTGGTAGTGGGGGACTGCGTTCGCGCTCTCCCCTGACAAGCGTGTCAAAGGGAAACTCACAGCAGAAGCTGTCCGGCTTTAGCGGCGCCCAGCGTCTCCGGTACGGCGCAGTCTTTGTCCGTCCACGACGCTTACGGGCGGGATTTGGAGATCCGGGGTGGGGAGACCACGCCCACTTAGGAGACGGCTTGATTTCAGTGGTGGAGTTGGCCTCATTCTGGCCTAAGAGGTCTTTGGCCCAGGCAGCAAATTCACTTTGTTGACACTGTGTTTTCAAATTGAACTCTCACACCTTGTCTTCTTGTAGAGCCTTTCCCCCGAGCATTTAAAAGCACTTAGTGAAGCCCTTGGTGAACTGAGCGTCACTAAACACGTCATCCACCGTGTGCACCGTGAGTGAGGGTGCCGCCGCGGCGCGTGACCTGCTGGCCACCGAGCCCTTGTCGGTATCGCCTCTCGGCCTTTTGGCTAAGATCAAGTGAAATTAAAGTGTAGACGCCAGAGTCATGCGGTGTAAGAGGCCTGGTTAGTTAAAAAGCAGGGTCTTACGCTAAGGGTGGTTGTTAAACAGCCACCTCAGACAGCCTTTTCGGCTGGTCTGCGAAACTCGTTAAGGTTTGTGTTCAAGGACAAAGAATAGCCTTTTGGGAATAGGGACTGGTTCGTACGAACAGTCATCATAGCAGGTTTGAAGGTGGATCCTGCACAAATATTCTGCCTCCAGTGGAACGCAGCTGGTGCAGGATATGATCTCACCCTGAACAGCGAAGCGCAGTGACGAGCGTATCCAAAAAGCCTTTTGAGGAAAAAGCGGAAGTGGACCCTTCTCCCGGTTCAGAGTTGTGCCTCTCTGTCGGAGGAACCTCAAGATTGTGACGGTCCAAGTCTACAATCCATATGTGGGGGATGAGCTAGTGGCTGGGTTCCTGAGAAGGTACGGACAAGTGGATACGCAGACAAGATGCTTGCGGGGACAGTCCTGGGATCAAGACTGGTCGGAGGCAGTTCAGGGTGCTTCTGGCGGAGGATCCGGACAGTATTGATGGGCTGAGGCACCCTCCTGCGTATTTTTCATTGGGGCGGACAGGGGTTTTCTTTTTTATTCTGGACAGCCAGTCTTTTGTAGACAGTGCCGTAGTTTTGGACACCTGGAAACTGGCTGTGTTCAGGTTCGTTGCCGAAACTGTGGCGCAAATGGACATGGAGCTGCTCCTGTACTGCCCACGGAACTGTCATGGGTGCGGGAGTGTGGGGCACCTGCTGCGGGACTGCCCCTCTCGTGGGGCGCACATATGCTGCTGTGGCGAGGGGCTTAGAGACTGGGAAACATGGGCCACTGGAAGACGTCGTGCAGGAGGTACGTGAGGCAAAGGGGGGACTAGGGATGGGGGGCAGCGGTCCGGGTTGCGGAGGCAGCGGTAGGAGACGACGAGAGCGGGAGAGGTGCTGAAGATGTGGCAGATTCCCCAGATCCGGGAGGTGCACACGAGGATGTGTAGGGGCAATGGGAACTTGGGAGATTGCTTGCCACTGGTGGGATCTTGGGCAGATTGCACCCTGAGTTCGGAGGAGGCGGAGGAGGCGGAGGAGGCGTAGTCGGCGGAGGCAGCTACTGGAGGCTTGAGGATGCGGAGGGGTGTCTTCAGGAGAGGATCAGACGGAGTCAATCAGCTGGAGCATCTTATGCAGAATCAAGTGTGAAAGGACGAAGGAGGAGAAAGAAACAGCGGGATGGTACGGTCAAGACAGCGGGGTGGTGTACTTCTGGGGGGAGGGCACCTTTGATACCGTCTGGACATTTCTGACACATTGAATGTGGAGTCGGGGAAGGAGGATTTCAGTAGTGGGTCAGATGATAGGGTGGGGGTTTTCGCCTCTCCCCTGGGGCATCAAGGCGGTGCAGGGGTGCTGTAGGGGAGGGGGAGGGCTCCCGTGTCACCCTAGCTAGTGTGGGGACAGATTGGGGGGCGGTTGGGGGGTTGGGCCTGCGGAAATGGGGCCCGTGTCACCTCTGAGCCCACCTCGGCCGGTTTTTGAGGCCAGGCCCCCCAGTACTGTGGCCTACCTTCAGGAGTGCGAGGGGTATGAAACTGTGGGTTCAGCAGGGAGTGCAATGGAGGGAACATTGGGAGGCACAGAAGAAACCCTGAAAGGGACCTTTACAGTTCTAACAGTTAATGTGAGGGGGTTTCCGGGATAAGGGGAAGAGGGGGGGGGGGAGGGGGGGGGGGGGGGGGGGGGTTCATTATTTGGCCCAGGTCTCTTTCCAGGTTTGTTTTTTGCAAGAGGTTCATTTGAGGGACGGGGGGGGGGGGGTGTACAGGTCTTTTCTGATGAGTGGAAAAAAGGGGAGTCAAGGTGGGGGGTGGGAGGGGTACACTCATCAGGGGTGGGTGTTTTGTTTGGGGATAAAGATTTTCATGTGTCTGGGAGTTTTTCTGTGTACAGGGTAGGGTACTGGTGGTCGATGCAGACTGGAGGGGGGTGTATTTTCGGTTCATCACTGTTTATGCCCCAGCAGAACCACAAGGACGGAGGGATCTTTTTTTGGCTTTGCCGGATGTTTGTGTAACAAATAGGGTTTTGGTTTTGGGAGGGGATTTTAACGTGTCCTTTGATGGTGGCAGGGACTTCAGTTTGCCTTATCTGAGGGATATAGTGAAGGGGTTTAGTTTACAGGACGGTTTCAGGGTGGTGGACAAGGTCGGGGAGGGATTCACATGGTCAAATTCCAGGGGATCACGGAGCAGAATAGATTTTGTTTTTGTACCAAGTGTGGTAAATGTGAAAAGTGCTGCAGTGTCGCCTCTTTGGTTTTCAGATCACAGCCAGCTTGGGGTGACCTTTTGAGGTGGAGGGCACCCCTTTTTGGGAAAGGCTTTTGGAGACTTAATTGTGAAATTCTAAAGGAAAAGGCCTTTCGGAGAAGTTTTTCGTTTCATTATGGGGTATGGCAACAACTTAAACCTTTTTTTGGGTCACAGGTGGAATGGTGGGAGGGGGTAAAGCGCAACACACGGGATTTGGCAGTCTCGTACTGTACGGCAAGAGCACGTGAGAGGAGAAGGGGGTTTGCCAATCTGCAGAAAAAATTGCAATTTTTGGTGGCGGCAGAAAGCAGAGGGGAGGTAGTGGATAGGGAGGCGGTAGATAGAAGAGGTTAAGGAAAACTGGGGGTGTATTTTAAGGAGAGGGCTAGGGCCTTTTTGTTCCGGTGCCAGAGGGAGAGGTTTGAGTTGGGAGAAACCCTGCAGTGCATATTTTTCGGGCAGGTCAGGGGCAGCCCGTTTAGGGCGTGTATTCCACGGCTGCGTGGGAAGATGGGTGTTCTGTGGCAGGCCCCGTGGAGATGGCGGGAGAGTAGCCTCTGTTTTTTTCGGTGAGGCTTTTGGGGAGAGGGCAGTGGGTGAGGACGGCCTGGGACAGTTCCTGGGGTCTTTGCCATGGTTACCGGGCCCTCCATCTCCTCCACCACCTCCCCAGGCACCGTCCTCCTCAGAGGTGGAGGAGGCCATGAAGGGGCTGCCAGCAGGGAAAGTGCCTGGAATAGATGGGTTGCCCAAGGAATTCTTTGTAATGTTTTGGGGGATTTTGGGCAGGGACGTATTTGAAGTTGTAAAGTCTGTTTTGGAAGGGGATGGGTTAGGGGTGACGATGAAGGAGGGGGTCATAACCCTCCTGTATAAAAAAGGGGACAGGGAGAGGCTAGATGGTTACAGGCCAATTACGTTGCTTTGTGTGGATTATAAGATCGTGGCAAAAGTTTTATTAAGAAGGCTCATGAGGGCTCTGCCACATGTCATCCATGAGGACCAGACGTGTGGGGTGGAGGGGCGGAAGATCCAATGGAATCTGGGGTTGGTGAGGGATTGTATCCACTGGGTGAATGAGCGTAAAATTAATGTGTTTGGTTGGGTTGGACATGGAAAAAGCCTTTGACAGGGTAAACCACAACTTTCTGTTTGTAGTTTTGGAGAAGATGGGTTTGGGGCCTCGTTTCCTAGGGTGGTTAAAGATTATGTATAAGGGTGTAGGGAGTAGAGTCATGGTGAATGGGCACATGAGTACGGGTGGTAGCGCAGAGAACTGGGGTGAGGCAGGGGTGTCCACTCTCCCCACTGCTCTTTGTGGCCTACATGGAGCCGCTGGGTTCAGTGGTGCGAGGGGACCCAGATGTGGTAGGCCTGCACCTTCCTGGAGACGGAGCAGAAAGAGCTCAAAATAACACACTATGCTGATGACATGACCTTCTTCTTAACAACAGAGAGGTCAGTCACGTGGCTGTTAGAAATAGTGGAGAGTTTTTCAGTAGTGTCAGGGGCCAGGGTAAATTTAGGTAAGTCGACTATTAAGTTTTTTGGACCATGGGCTGGTAGGGTGGGGGGGCTAGCGGGGTTGTCCCAGTGCCAGGGCCCTATGAGGGTCCTGGGTGTAGATTTTGAGGCAGAAGGTAGTGCAGGGTTAAATTGGGGAAGGCGCCTGGCTGCGGCCCGTTCGCGGATGGGACTGTGGAAGTCCAAGCAACTGTCATTAAGCGGTAGAGTGCTAGCTGTAAAAGCAGACATCTTGCCGTCCTTGATGTATTTGGCATACGTTTATCCTATGCCTCCTGAGTGCAGGAGAGGTTTCGTAAGGGATGTTTTTTCCTTTGTTTGGGGGGGGTACGAATACGTACGGAGAGAGTGGATGCACCAGGAAGTGCAGGTGGGAGGGAGGGGTGTTCCGGACATCCCACTTAAGTTGGATGTGGTTTTTCTTTCCTTTTTGTGTAGGGCGGTTGCATCAGGAAGAGGGACACCATTTTCAGGCACTTCTCCTTTTTTGGTTGTCTTTCCCATTAAGACGTCTAGTGACATGGGATAATAGAAGGCCAAAGGGGGAGACCTTACCTCCTTATTATAAGCAGGTGGTTAGTTGGGGGGAAAAGCACAAGGAGTGTCAGGAGGGGGACCTCTGCTTCGGTCACCGGGGCCTCTATAGGGCTTTGGTGGCAAAAAGGGGGCCAGTGGGGGTGTATGGAGTTGGGAAACAAGGGTGGAATTTTATTCAACAAAAAGGTCTTACAAATAGGGCAAAGGACATAAATTGGCTCGCGGTGCACAGGAGGCTGCCTGGAAGGGAGGTTTTAAATAGACATGGATTGACAAGGGGGAGCTTGTGCCCGAGGGAGGGGTGTGGGACTGAGGAGACTATTAAACATGTTTTTTGGGAATGTGGGTTTGCAAAGGGGGTTTGGGGAGATCTGGTTTCCTTTTTTCCAAGGTTGGGGTTCTTGACATATGAAATGATAATGTTGGGGTTGGGTTTGAGGGGGAGGGGGAGGGAGGGATATCTGTTGTGGCTAGTTTTGTCTACAGGGAAGGTGGCACTGTGGGACGCAAGAAACAGTACTAATAAAGAACAACGTGGACTGGAAGGTGGGAGGAGTGGTGGCAAAAGTGAGGTCAGGAATTGAGAGCATGAGGAGAATGGAGGAGGAGAAGCATGGGTATCATGCAGCAAAAGAGCGGTGGAAGACTCTATTTTCATGAGCAGGGAGTGTTTCTGTGGGTTTCAGTTTGCTGGTGTTTGTAGATGTTTTTTGTGTGATTGTGTTGTCTATGTAACACATTTCTTTGTGTTTTGTGTTTGAGTGTTTGTAAGGGACTATGAATATTTTTTGGAATGTTTTTGTTGATTGAACAAATTTTAAAAAAAAAAAAAAAAAAAAAAAAAAAAATCTGTTCTTATCAGTTTAATATCTGATACGTCCCCTACCCGGGGACCATATATTAAATAGATTTTTGGAGCAGGGAGATGGAGTAGGGGCTTGCTCCGTCCACTCCACGCATCGACCCGGTATTGCAGTATCTCCGGGAACGGTGCACCCCCCTCTCTCACTGTCGAAAATCAAGTCCCTGTGGTCCCTGGGCCGCCCCGGTTCAGCGGGGTCACATAGCCAGTCATGGGCAAATGAAGCCTTTGTGAAGCACCGAACTACTTGAGCCAACTGTTTGGAAAATGGGTTGATTACTCAAAGCTTCAGCCACAGTGACCTCTCCTGGCAAAGTGCCAGGCTGCAGTCAAATTAGGCAGGCTAGTTGGTGGACAGGAGGCTTTTCACTATATACATACGCACCCACACACAGGCTGATTGTTATGTTCAATTGACAAATAAAGATCAATGACAGACATGAGGGATTCACGTGTGTATTGTGTTATTGGGGAGAGTGCTGTGTAAATACGGCATCGGTTTAGGTGGTAAGGCTTGTGTGACTATGGCAGAGGGTGATTATGTAGGACGAGGGACAGTCAAAGATTTTCATTGAGATACGTTATTTTTTCGACAGTTTTTGGATTGAGTGGGTTTCTTGCTTTGCTCACTGTTTCTCCACATTTTGAAAACACTCGCTCACAAGGAACCGATGAGGCTGGTGTGCATAAAGGTTGTTTTGCCAGTTTAAAGCGGTGTCTCAACCCGTCACCCGCCAGCACCGAGATGAGGCAGTGCCAGTGAATCAGCTGACCGCAAATCAATCTGGCGACGGAGCAGTTGCTGCTTCAGACCTCAGATGTCGCGTGTTTCTTTTGTTGTTGTTTGTTTGTTTTTCGCATCAAAGCAAGCTTCGAAGCAGTGGTTCTATGGAATTGTAGTTCAGGGTTTGGAGCACATATCGAGGTTCCGTGTCGCGCGGCCGTCTCTACATGTAACCGGTATTTATCACCTAAAACCTGAGTCGTATTTTGTCGTCCCGAGAACAAAGACGCTTTCCTCTGCATTAGATCCCTGCAGACTCACAGGGCGTTCCACACAGTCCCTGGTTTTGAGCAGGCGTGTTTTGTCAGCACCGTCAGTCAGCACGGCATGTCCGTGGAAGAGCCCTCTGCCTCTGAGCTGTACAACTCATACTTACCTGGCAGGGGAGATACCATGATCAAGAAGGTGGTTCACCCAGGGCGAGGCTCAGCCATTGCACTCCGGCTGTGCTGACCCCTGCGAATTCCCCAAATGTGGGAATCTCGACTGCATAATTTCTGGTAGTGGGGGACTGCGTTCGCGCTCTCCCCTGACAAGCGTGTCAAAGGGAAACTCACAGCAGAAGCTGTCCGGCTTTAGCGGCGCCCAGCGTCTCCGGTACGGCGCAGTCTTTGTCCGTCCACGACGCTTACGGGCGGGATTTGGAGATCCGGGGTGGGGAGACCACGCCCACTTAGGAGACGGCTTTGATTTCAGTGGTGGAGTTGGCCTCATTCTGGCCTAAGAGGTCTTTGGCCCAGGCAGCAAATTCACTTTGTTGACACTGTGTTTTCAAATTGAACTCTCACACCTTGTCTTCTTGTAGAGCCTTTCCCCCCGAGTATTTAAAAGCACTTAGTGAAGCCCTTGGTGAACTGAGCGTCACTAAACACGTCATCCACCGTGCACCATGAGTGAGGGTGCCGCCGCGGCGCGTGACCTGCTGGCCACCGAGCCCTTGTCGGTATCGCCTCTCGGCCTTTTGGCTAAGATCAAGTGAAATTAAAGTGTAGACGCCAGAGTCATGCGGTGTAAGAGGCCTGGTTAGTTAAAAAGCAGGGTCTTACGCTAAGGGTGGTTGTTAAACAGCCACCTCAGACAGCCTTTCGGCTGGTCTGCGAAACTCGTTAAGGTTTGTGTTCAAGGACAAAGAATAGCCTTTTGGGAATAGGGACTGGTTCGTACGAACAGTCATCATAGCAGGTTTGAAGGTGGATCCTGCACAAATATTCTGCCTCCAGTGGAACGCAGCTGGTGCAGGATATGATCTCACCCTGAACAGCGAAGCGCAGTACGAGCGTATCCAAAAAGCTTTTGAGGAAAAAGCGGAAGTGGAGCCCTTCTCCCGGTTCAGAGTCGTGCCTCTCTGTCGGAGGAACCTCAAGATTGTGACGGTCCAAGTCTACAATCCATATGTGGGGGATGAGCTAGTGGCTGGGTTCCTGAGAAGGTACGGACAAGTGGATACGCAGACAAGATGCTTGCGGGACAGTCATGGGATCAAGACTGGTCGGAGGCAGTTCAGGGTGCTTCTGGCGGAGGATCCGGACAGTATTGATGGGCTGAGGCACCCTCCTGCGTATTTTTCAATTGGGGCGGACAGGGGTTTTCTTTTTTATTCTGGACAGCCAGTCTTTTGTAGACAGTGCCGTAGTTTTGGACACCTGGAAACTGGCTGTGTTCAGGTTCGTTGCCGAAACTGTGGCGCAAATGGACATGGAGCTGCCTCCTGTACTGCCCCACGGAACTGTCATGGGTGCGGGAGTGTGGGGCACCTGCTGCGGGACTGCCCCTCTCGTGGGCGCACATATGCTGCTGTGGCGAGGGGCTTAGAGACTGGGAAACATGGGCCACTGGAAGACGTCGTGCAGGAGGTACGTGAGGCAAAGGGGGGACTAGGGATGGGGGCAGCGGTCCGGGTTGCGGAGGCAGCGGTAGGAGACGACGAGAGCGGGAGAGGTGCTGAAGATGTGGCAGATTCCCCAGATCCGGGAGGTGCACACGAGGATGTAGGGGCAATGGTGAACTTGGGAGATTGCTTGCCACTGGTGGGATCTTGGGCAGATTGCACCCTGAGTTCGGAGGAGGCGGAGGAGGCGTAGTCGGCGGAGGCAGCTACTGGAGGCTTGAGGAGGCGGAGGGTGTCTTCAGGAGAGGATCAGACGGAGTCATCAGCTGGAGCATCTTATGCAGAATCAAGTGTGAAAGGACGAAGGAGGAGAAAGAAACAGCGGGATGGTACGGTCAAGACAGCGGGGTGTACTTCTGGGGGGAGGGCACCTTTGATACCGTCTGGACATTCTGACACATTGAATGTGGAGTCGGGGAAGGAGGATTTCAGTAGTGGGTCAGATGATAGGGTGGGGGTTTTCGCCTCTCCCCTGGGGCATCAAGGGCGGTGCAGGGGTGCTGTAGGGGAGGGGGAGGGCTCCCGTGTCACCCTAGCTAGTGTGGGGACAGATGGGGCGGTTGGTGGGGTTGGGCCTGCGGAAATGGGGCCCGTGTCACCTCTGAGCCCACCTCGGCCGGTTTTTGAGGCCAGGCCCCCCAGTACTGTGGCCTACCTTCAGGAGTGCGAGGGGTATGAAACTGTGGGTTCAGCAGGGAGTGCAATGGAGGGAACATTGGGAGGCACAGAGAAACCCTGAAAGGGACCTTTACAGTTCTAACAGTTAATGTGAGGGGGTTCAGGGATAAGGGGAAGAGGGGGGGGGGGGTTCATTATTTGGCCCAGGTCTCTTTCCAGGTTTGTTTTTTGCAAGAGGTTCATTTGAGGGATGGGGGGGGGGGGGGTGTACAGGTCTTTTCTGATGAGTGGAAAAAAGGGGAGTCAAGGTGGGGGGTGGGAGGGGTACACTCATCAGGGGTGGGTGTTTTGTTTGGGGATAAAGATTTTCATGTGTCTGGGAGTTTTTCTGTTGTACAGGGTAGGGTACTGGTGGTCGATGCAGACTGGAGGGGGGTGTATTTTCGGTTCATCACTGTTTATGCCCCAGCAGAACCACAAGGACGGAGGGATCTTTTTTTGGCTTTGCCGGATGTTTGTGTAACAAATAGGGTTTTGGTTTTGGGAGGGGATTTTAACGTGTCCTTTGATGGTGGCAGGGACTTCAGTTTGCCTTATCTGAGGGATATAGTGAAGGGGTTTAGTTTACAGGACGGTTTCAGGGTGGTGGACAAGGTCGGGGAGGGATTCACATGGTCAAATTCCAGGGGATCACGGAGCAGAATAGATTTTGTTTTTGTACCAAGTGTGGTAAATGTGAAAAGTGCTGCAGTGTCGCTTCTTTGGTTTTCAGATCACAGCCAGCTTGGGGTGACCTTTGAGGTGGAGGCACCCCTTTTTGGCAAAGGCTTTTGGAGACTTAATTGTGAAATTCTAAAGGAAAAGGCCTTTGGGAGAAGTTTTTCGTTTCATTATGGGGTATGGCAACAACTTAAACCTTTTTTTGGGTCACAGGTGGAATGGTGGGAGGGGGTAAAGCGCAACACACGGGATTTGGCAGTCTCGTACTGTACGGCAAGAGCACGTGAGAGGAGAAGGGGGTTTGCCAATCTGCAGAAAAAATTGCAATTTTTGGTGGCGGCAGAAAGCAGAGGGGAGGTAGTGGATAGGGAGGCGGGTAGAAGAGGTTAAGGAAAAACTGGGGGTGTATTTTAAGGAGAGGGCTAGGGCCTTTTTGTTCCGGTGCCAGAGGGAGAGGTTTGAGTTGGGAGAACCCTGCAGTGCATATTTTTTCGGGCAGGTCGGGGCAGCCCGTTTTAGGGCGTGTATTCCACGGCTGCGTGGGAAGGATGGGTGTTCTGTGGCAGGCCCCGTGGAGATGGCGGGAGTAGCCTCTGTTTTTTTCGGTGAGGCTTTTGGGGAGAGGGCAGTGGGTGAGGATGGCCTGGGACAGTTCCTGGGGTCTTTGAGGAGGACGGTGCCTGGGGAGGTGGTGGAGGAGATGGAGGGCCCGGTAACCATGGCAGAGGTGGAGGAGGCCATGAAGGGGCTGCCAGCAGGGAAAGTGCCTGGAATAGATGGGTTGCCCAAGGAATTCTTTGTAATGTTTTGGGGGATTTTGGGCAGGGACGTATTTGAAGTTGTAAAGTCTGTTTTGGAAGGGGATGGGTTAGGGGTGACGATGAAGGAGGGGGTCATAATCCCCTCCTTCACCGGTCCAAGTCTATAATCCATATGTGGGGGATGAGCTAGTGGCTGGGTTCCTCAGAAGGTATGGACAAGTGGATACGCAGACAAGATACTTGCGGGACAGTTATGGGATCTGGACTGGTCGTAGGCAGTTTAGGGTGCTTCTGGCGGAGGATCCTGACAGTAGTGACAGCTTGAGGCACCCTCCTGCGTACTTTTCAATTGGGGCTGTTACATCCACAAGTGAACGATAACACGACAACCAGAAAAATTGACAAAGTAGTGGAAGTGAAAAAGTGAGGTTTATTTGAACAAAAGAAACAAGCCAAGGTGAGGGAGGGTGGGACTAAGCGATTGTGCCAAATGAAAAGAGATTAATATAACCAAAAGAGGGCCCGTCTAAGCTGCCTCTGAATACATGAAAAAGAACAAAAAAATGCCTAACTGGCTGATCTAACAAAAGGCTTTCCAAAACGATACAAAGGTGGCACAACCGAGAGTCCACAGTCAAATCCAAGTCCACAATGAGGAGAAGAGAGAGCGTGAAGGCCTGAGACGTCCTCCCTTTAAGGAGTCTCCTTTGCAGCGATAGGCCAGCTGATTAGGACGTCGTCCAATAGGAGGCCTGGCCTATCCACACAGGTGAGCAGCATTCAGGCATTACCTGTGAAAAAACACACAGAGGGGGGAACACAAACACAACCTGCTTGGCACGTAACACCCCCACCCATATAAGTTCAAACTTAATGTTTGAAACCGCATCACTCAGTATGACTCAAAACCATGTGACAAGCCATCAGCCAAGACGTTCTCTGATCCTTTTTTATGACATATTTCGAGGTGGTAGCCCTGAATGATCAAAGACCAATGCATGAGACGCTGGTTATTGTTATGCATCCTCGAGAGGAACACAAGAGGATTATGATCTGTGAAAACCTGAATAGGCTTCACACTGGATCCGAGATAGACTTCAAAATGTTGCAGGGCAAACAGTAATGCCAGAGTTTCCTTTTCAATGGTATTTTTATTTTGATATTTTGGTTTTAGTTGTTTAGATATAAATATCACCAACTAAAATATTTAGATATTTTAGTTGGTGTTTATTGAACTTTCGTGAAAAGTAACTCACAGGATGAACGATGCCTTGGTTGTCCTCTTGTAGGAGGACAGCTCCCGTACCAACTACACTGGCGTCAACTTCAAGCTTAAATGGCAGTGAGAAATCTGGAGCAGACAAAACAGGAGTGCAACACAGGAGACTTTTCAGACTCTCAAAAGACTGTTGACACTCACTTGACCAACTGAATGGTTTTGAGGGACTGGTTAAGGCGGTCAGCGGAGCTACAGAGGAGAAGTTCTTGCAGAACCAGTGATAATAGCCGGCCATCCCAAGGAAACGGCGCAACTCTCTCCTGGTGGTCGGTATGGGAAATGCAGTAATGGCGGAGATCTTTGCATCCACAGGACGTATCTGTCCTCGACCAACCTGCTGACCAAGATAAAGCACAGTGCCTTTTCCAAATTCACATTTAGCAAGGTTGAGGGTAAGAAATGCACCGGACAGACGGGTGAAAACTTCTCTCATCGTAGTCATGTGACTAGGCCAATCATCTGAATAGATGACAATATCATTTAGATATGGTCTGCAGTTTCATGGCCCCCCAGTACCTTATTGACCAGCCGCTGAAAGGTAGCGGGTGCATTGCACAGACCAAAGGGCATCACAGTGTACTGAAGGAAACGGTCAGGGGTTACAAAAGCAGAAATCTCTGAAGCACGTGGGGTTAAAGGAACCTGCCAGTATCCTTTTAACATGTCAAGTTTACTGATGAAGTTTGCCTGACCGATTTCATCAATGCAGTCATCAATAAGTGGTAAGGGATGTGCATCTGGAACAGTTACAGCATTAACCTTGCGAAAGTCAGTACAAAATCTTGGACTTCCATCAGACTTGGTATCCAGAAGACAAGGGGAGCTCCATGGACTAGCACTTGGTACTGCGAATCCATTCTGTAGGAGATAGTCAACCTCCTTTTTCATTATCTCCCTCTTAGTGGAGTTAACCTGGTATGCATGCTGTTTGATTGGTGCTTGTCTTGTCAGAACAATATCATGAGTGATAACAGAAGTCTGAGAGGGAATGTCACTGAACAGACCTGGGAAATCATGGATAAGTTTCTCAACATCACAGCGTTGGTCTTCAGGGAGATGAGATAAGTGGTGGGACAAACCAGATAGGATCTCAGTATTACTGAGCCTAGCCCCCTGTGGCGTTGCACTATGCATCACCAACCCATCGTCATCATCGTTAAGAGAGCTCACCTTTGAGATGGAAGCCATAGGTGAGACAGCGATCTGTATATCCTGGACTGTGGATGGCCCATCCTGACTCTCCCTGGTGCAGTATTGTTTCATCATGTTGACATGGCACCATTCTAGACTGCCGCTTGCGGTCAGGGGTTTTAATGACAGTTCGTGTCACTGAGTTTCTTCTCTACAACATAAGGACCAGAGAATTTAGTTGAGAGGGTAGAACCAGAGATAGGTAAAAGAATCAAAACCTTGTCACCTGGTTGAAAGGAATGAACAGCCGCCCGCCGGTCGTAATGTCTCTTCATTTTCACTTGTGAAGAGGACAGGGCACTCCTAGCCAGAGAGCAGGCTCGCTGGAGTCGATCCTTGAGCTTGGTGACATACTCTGGAATGCTTGTGACTTCTTTCCTTGGCATAACAAGTTGATCTTTCAGAACCTTTAAGGGACCCCGGACCTCATGTCCAAACACTAACTCAGCAGGACTGAAACCTAGCGATTCCTGCACAGCCTCACGGTCAGCAAACAGAACAAATGGGACACCCTCATCCCAATCTCTCTGAGACCCATGACAGTGCTTGTGCAACATAGACTTCATAGTTTGATGAAATTGTTCAAGTGCCCCCTGGCTTTCAGGATGGTAAGGACTAGAGGTCACATGGTCAATGCCTAAAGTCTTAAGCACCTGGGCAAACATTTTGGACTTAAAAGTAGTTCAATCAGATCAAGGCACCAATTTTGGCAGACCAAACTTGGTGAAAAATTTTACCAACGCCTTGGTGACAACTGGAGCAGTTATTTTCCGGAGCGGGATGGCTTCTGGGAACCTGGTGGAAGCACACATCACTGTTAGAAGGAACTCATTCCCAGCCTTAGTCTTTGGCAATGGTCCCACACAATCAACAATGACTCTCTCAAATGGCTGCCCCATGACTGGAATGGGAGAAAGCAGTGCAGGGGGGATAACCTGGTTTGGTTTCCCAGTAATTTGACATAAATGACAAGTGCGACAATGATGAACAACATCAGATTTGAGTCCTGGTCAAAAGAAATGTTTAAGGACCCTGTTGTATGTTTTAGTCACTCCCCATGTGTCCCGACCATGGGTGATCATGAGCCAAGGACAGCACCTGGGAACGATAGGCCATAGGCACAACAATCTGGTGTGTTGCATTCCAACTCACGTCTTCGTCTGAAGGATCACTAACCCAGCGACGCATCAACAGGCCATCATCATAAACATAAGCCATTTTCTTTGTTTTTGATTCCAGCGGACTGAGAACAGCAGAACGACATTTTAAGAGTGTCTCATCACCTTGCTGTGCTGCAATGAAATCCTCTCGGTTGGCAGGTAGGTTCACAACCTTCGAATTGGAAGAGGATAACGCGGTTTCAGCATGTTTGACATTTACCTGACTCTTGAATTCAGGTATCACAGCATCAGGTTCCTGCTCAATAGCCATAAATGAGTCACACAAATCAACACCATACTTCTTGGACTGGGCTCTAGTGACCACACAAGTGGGAAAGACATCAGAATTCTGAACTGTACTGTCAGACTCAAGGTCCAGATCAGGGGTCCGTTTCACAAAGCAGGTTTATGGAAAACTCAGAGTCTGTTAACCCTGGAATCACAGAAACTCAGAGTTTTCCGTTTCACAAAGGAGGGTCAGTCAAACCAGGGAGAGAGGGGTAACTCTAACCTGTTTCACAAAGAGAGGTAACGTAACCTCGCGGTCAGTTGCCGTAGTAACAGACTCCGTAAATCTAACCTGGTCGGGAGCAGGTTTTCCTGAAGAAACCTCGAGTTTCTCTCTGTCTCCGCCCACTTTCAGAGCCACACGCTCCTTTTGATTTCCTCATTCCTGCGCTGTCAGAACTCACCGGCTGAGTCGCCGATTTAAATCATCCTCTAATTCCAGTAGGCAACGTTTGGTGTCAACTTTTTTACATGAACATGGCGTGCCCTTTTGACCGCGATCCCATGGATGAATGTACAGCAATCCTGCTCAGGGAATTAAATATCTGTCGGGAGAGAGCCCTCCCGGACAATTTTCTTTTTGAGCGGTACCGTTTTACTTCGCAGTCCATCATTTACGTACACAACCTCATCCGTCCGCACATTTCAAACATCACCAGTCACAGTCATGCCCTCACATCGCAGCAGATGTTATGTATGGCGCTGCGTTTTTTTTGCCAATGGCAGTTTTTGTACAATGTCGGAGATGCTGAGCACTTGCAAGGCAACTGTATGCAGGGCGATCAGAAGAGTCTGCCTCGCCCTGAAAACGCTATTACCCACATTTGTCATCTTCCCTGGACACAAACCTGTCAGGGCCATCAAGGAAGAGTAGGATCCTTTAATATCAGGCTGTATTATGACATTGTGTTGCCACCTCAGACTTGGATTAGTCATTTTTATTTGTTTTAGGATTTCCCAGTGTGATTGGCTGCATAGATGGCACGCACATCCCCATCACAGCTCCCTCACATAACGAGGCTGATTATGTGAATAGGAAGTCCATTCACAGCATTAATGTGCAGGTACATGTAGACTAAGAAGTTTCACAGTATTAAGCACTTCCTCATAGTTTAACTAATATCTGTCATTCTCTGCACTGTCAAGATCATATGTGATGCTGCACACATCACCTCTAATGTGGAGGCCAAGTGGCCTGGGTCTGTTCATGACTCAAGGATATACCACGAGTCAAACCTGAGTGCCAGACTGCAGCGTGGTGAGAAACCTGAAGGTTTGCAGTATAATTCCCTTGTCTCCCTCCTTTACAACACCCCACTCTACATCACAGGAGAGTTTGACGGCCTTCTGCTGGGTGACAGGGGTTACCCATGCCAAACCAAGGCTGCTGACCCCTTACCCTGACCCTGAGCCAGGCCCCCAACAAAACTTAAACCACGCTCACAGCAGGACGAGAGCCCGGGTGGAGATGACCATAGGCCTGCTGAAAGCCCGTTTCCAGTGCCTACGTCACCTCAGGGTGACCCCTGAGAGGGCCTGCGATATTATTGTGGCATGTGTTGTTCTTCATAATATCGCCACTATTAGAGGAGAGCAACACCTCGTCCTACAAATTAATGACCCTGATGAAGACCCCATCCACCTGCCAGCTATGCAGGACGGCCGAGCAGTCAGAGACACTATTTGCATGAATCACTTTTGAGTTTAAAGCACCACCACGAGTAAAAACATAAGGCACATTTCAGTTAGTTTATTAGGCTTCATTGTTTAACACAATATAAATTAGAAGACATTTTTGAGCGTTAAAAGAGCATTATGTTAGGGATCAAAGGAGTTCAGAGTCAAGCAGCCACATAATTTACTTTACAATGTAAAAGGTAGTCAAAATGAGGCGCCCCCATGAGATTATGCAGATGTCTCACCTGTTTGAACAATGTTTTTATATTTCATCTTAAATTGCTGCCAAGTGTGCTTCTCCCCCGCTGGATTGCACTACATAAAATAAATTAATAGGCTCCATTCATGCAGTTTGCCCTTCAATAGTCATTGTGATTGCAAAATATTACATTTAAACTTACGCATTGACCCGAGCAGCAATGCTCTCCCAGCCCCTCTCCCTCTCTTTAGCAGCTGTTGCACTTCTTTCTTAAGACATGCTCAAAATCTCCATATGCAGTCATCAATATGTCAATAACTCCATTGGGGTGAAAAATGCTGCCCTCTTCCTGTCAGTTCCCCTGTTTAATCATTGAATCTGGGCTCCATTGATGTTGGCTTTAAATGTCTGTGGTGCACACGATTAACTCCAGGTGAAACTACTCTGAGTTGATCAAACTACCTCAAATCAGCTGTTGTGAAACCGAAAACTCAGAGTTTCCTATCTCAGAGTAGATCAACTCAGAGTTAAGGATTTGACTCAGAGTTTGTTGAACCTT
Source organism: Nibea albiflora (assembly GCA_014281875.1). Taxonomy (NCBI): domain Eukaryota; kingdom Metazoa; phylum Chordata; class Actinopteri; family Sciaenidae; genus Nibea; species Nibea albiflora. The sequence continues at coordinate 1,358,580 of CM024800.1, forward strand.
CTTTGTGAAACGGACCCAAGGTCATCAACCCAGATTATCAATATTACCATCTCATTTGTAGTCTGTCTACTATAAACACAATGGTCAGCTGGGTTTTGAATGTAACCATTTTCACTTAGAAAATCGTGAAGCATTCTGTTCCAATTTCGTCCCGACTGCTTCAGACCATATAATGATCTATTAAGTTTACAGACTAGTTTCTCACTTGTCTTTGCCTTAACTTCAAAACCCTCAGGCTGCTCCATGTACACTTCACAATCAATAGGAGCATGCAGGTACGCAGTTTTAACATCCATCTGGTGCAGTTCTAAGCCATGCTGCACTGCAAGCTGCATCAGACTGCGCACAGATGTCATACTAGCAGTGGGAGAAAAAGTTTCATTATAATCAACCCCTGCAACTTGACTATAACCCTTTGCCACATACCTGGCTTTGTATGTTTTTGTCTCATCCGAATTTTCTTTTACTCTATAAACCCATCTTCCCCCCACTGCATGTTTACCTTCTGGCAAAGTGGTTAGGGTAAATGTATAATTTTCTTTCAGAGAATCCATTTTCTCTTTCATAGCATTAACCCACAAATCTGATTTTGATGAGCTCATGGCCTCTTTCAGAGTTCGAGGTGCATCTGACATAACCCGATAACAGTAGTCAATATTAGTTAACTCTTGACCATCATCATCATCATCATCATCGCATTTTATCTTGCACTCATAATCATTATAGTACTTAGGTGGTCTCCTCTCCCTCTTTGGATATCGGGCATTTTTAACACTCTGACCCTCACCTGTAGTGATGTCTGTGTCACAGATCTCAGCTTTAAGTTCCTGTGTGATTGGTTTCATTACATCAGTTTTTGGAAAAGTGGTTACACCCCTCTCCCTATACAGGATGTCTTCACTCGTACCCTGGTCTATCTCAGTCTGACACTCATTCACACCTTTGCTGACAAACTTTACCAACCTGTTTTTAAGTACTCTCCCTGTTTCTGGGTAGAAGATTAGATATGCAGGACTATTACTTGTCATAACCAACAAAGATCCCCCTTTCAGATTGTGAGTCGAGCTTCTTTTTGTTGTATTTGTATGTGTGATACACCCTAATGGGAAAGCACAGCAACTTAAAGCACAGTCACTTTTTTGTTTTTTCCCTATTTACATAGGTTTACATAAGTATTTAATGTATGTTTGATTAACTGACTCAATGTGGAATTTAAGCACAAATTTTAACACTCTGTTGTAAAGGCCAATCTTACTGGGGGGGAAAGGGAAAAAAAAGAAAAGAATGCGGAACCAAAGTGCAGGTAGAGTTTCACCGGGGGTCCTAAGGTGAGCGACTCCGCCCTCTTCCCTCAGACAAACTTTGTGGAGAAAGATGATGGTTTGCGCTCCGACTCACTGTGTTTATAATTTTGTTTTCCAGGTTAATACCCGGTTGAAAATCAGACCAAATCCCCTTTAAGTGTGTATTAATGATTTAAAAGATGTTAAGAGTTTGTTGTTGATATGTGCGACTGGATTTAAGAGCGTATTTATGAGTGCAAGATGCGGACTTTTGGCGCGAATGGCTAATTGGCAGTATGTAGACTGTGTGTGTGTATGATGCTGTGTGCTAGGTCCCCCCACTCCCCGGCGTGTTTTGTATTTCAGTTTTTGGCGTATCTGACATGTTATGAATGATGGTTAGTGTTGAAGGAAGATAGGTTTATAACGTTTATTGTTTGTTTATAACTTAAACAAGTCTTTCTCATTGTGCTTGGTTTGTGTTTAAAGATAAGTTGAACATTGTCCCTGTGTGTATTATGTTTTATGAATTCGGCGCTAAAGTCATTTAAACTCACCCAGTCAGAGAGGGTTTGTGTTTTTGTGTTTGTATTTAAAGAAAGAAAGAGTGATTATTGTTATTTTAATATTTTTCATATTATGATTATTTCTGTAAAAGAGTGCGTGGAAGATACTTCCCACAGGAAAACACAGACAACAGTGGTCATATAATTTAGTTTGAAACAAATGGATGGAGAACAATACATTTGCACTAAGGGATGTTTATTTGTTTGTGAATTTGTGAATAAAAGCAGACAAACTTTGTGGAGAAAGATGGTGGTTTGCGCTCCGACTCACTGTGTTTATAATTTTGTTTTCCAGAGAGCCGAGAACCGTGAACCCCAATCAAATTCTTTTTGTTACCTAACTTCAGATATTTGAAACTCGTAACATATGCATAACATACTGACCCAAAACATTTCATCCTTGACAGATCAGGCACTCTCCCTGTCAGCATGTAATATGGAGTCTGTCCTGTCCGCTTGTTGTAGAACCTGTTGCGGACAGCTGCGGCAGTCTGAACTGCATATGTCCAGAGTTCTTTTGGAAGGTTACTCTCAATCAACATACATCTTGCCATTTCAAACTGTTCTCCAATTTCTCTCAGCCGTCCCATTTTGATGGGGAGAATAAGGGGCTGAGGTCTCATGTCTAATGGCATTTTTACTGATTAGTGACTGAAACTCCTTTGATGTAAACTCGGTGCCATTATCAGATCTAATACATTAGATTTTTCCATAAGGTGCAACATCAGCAATAAACTTTTCTGTAGCTCTGACTGTGTCACTCTTGGCTTTCAAAAAATACACAAAAATTGCACCTGAATAGTCATCAGTGAATGCCAATGAGTACCTGAACCCATCTTTTGCTGCTGGTTCTATTGGGCCAGCCAAATCTGTATGTATAAGTGCAAGTGCTACAGTTGCTCTCTCATCTGGGTCTCTGTTCCTGCTCTGAGCAAATTTCCCTTGCATACAGATCTCACATTTCAGGTTCGACTTATCAGTTTTACCTTTAATTTTCATCCCCTCTGCAACACTTTCCAACCTCAACACATCATCATAATTACAGTGTCCCAAAATTTTGTGCCATGTTTGCAAATCATAACACCCATGACATCCATCTTCATCCTTACTTTCATCTATAGACTCAGCAGTGTTTAAATAATACAGCCTATCATACACTTCAATCCCAAATGTCATACCGTCTTTGTGAATGAGCTTGTTCTGTCCCTCCTTGAAGATGACAGTCGCTCCTCGGGCAGTGGCTGCCTTGACAGAAAAAATGTCCTGGGGATATGATGGGACATACAATTCCCCCATCAACATCATGTCCACTGCGCATCTTCTGCTGTCAATTAAACGAACCTTGGCCGCCCCCCTCTTCAGTGCGACGCCACTGGTCCTCGCCCCATTAGCCAACTCCAGGATGTGCTTTTGCGGCTTGAAGTTCTCATCAAAGTCCTTGAATTTTGCAATGTCAGTCACGATATGGGATGTGGCCCCTGTGTCGACCATAAACCCTCTCTTCTGTGGTCTGCTGACAGGGTCTCCATTCACCTGGTCCACCTTGAATGCAAACGTGTGGTCCTCCTCATCCACCGCCTACTTGGCCTTATCTATCCTCCTCCGCCTGCAGTTCACATCTTTGTGTGTGGAGCTCTTGCAAAAGCTGCACCATTGTCTCTGTCCACTGCTCTGGCCTGCAGCAGGACATTCTATTACTTTATGGCCTTTCTGACCACAGCTGTAGCAGGTCAGTTTCACGTCTCTGCCAGATCTTCCTCTCACTCTCATGACGCTGTCTTCATCTGTGGACACACTCCTGAACTTTTCGGTGCTCTCATAGCTCCGCAGCTTTGTCTTGAACTCAGCAAAGGTCAGTTTCTCATCACTTTGGGCCACATGAATGGAAAATGGCTTAAACACATCTGGCAAGCCCTTTAATATCATTGCGATCAGTAAACCATCACTTAAAGTCTCTCCTGCATTCCTCAGTGCAGTTATTGCAGTCTCTGCCCGGATGATATAATCTGTAACACTCTCATTAACAGCCTTTTGCAGGGATGTAAGTTCTGTATACAGGTTTATCACACGGGGCTTCCCCTTGCCAGCATAGTGATCCCTCAGTATCTGCAGGGCTTTCCTACCATCATCAGCCGCATCCCTCATCACAAGAGACAAACTCTTGTCGTCCAACAGCTGGATTAACTCAGCATACGCTTCTTCATTTTTCTCTGCATCCTCTTCACCCTCATCTGGCTCGTGGAGGATGGTACTCTTTAGTCCTTGTAAACGTAGATGGCCAAGGAACTTGGTTTCCCATAACTCATAGTTTCTCATCTCCATCAAAACATAATCGATTCCATCAGCTTCCAATCTCTTTTCTGGGCCCATAACCTGTTGCCGCTGCCATCATAAGAGCTGGAATGCCGGGTTCAGAGCATATTAAAAGACAGACAACTGAGTTTTGTTTGACTGGGAAAGACTGCTACACAAGAGCAAAGCCATCAGTCATTTATTTGAAGATTTGCTTCACCTGGTGTGCTGATGTCAGTAGGAGGGCACATTCAAGAGCAATACATTTTGCAACAGTTTAACAGGGACTCTCAGCCCCTTGCTGAACAGAGTCAATGGGATCTGTAAGGATCTGTAGCTCCTTCAGCTTTTCCAGAACTTTATTTTTTATTTATTTTTTAACACTGTACTTCTGTACGTGTAGTGTGCAGCAATACACAACAAGTCATCTTTGCGACACAAGTCAAGTTTCTCAAAACTGGGCTCATCAAGAAAGTCCTGTAAGTTAAAGCTCATGCTTACTCTCAGTTTCACAACCACGTCACTTATCAATTTTGGTTGTCTTAGCTTAGGAAAAAGATCCTGGACGAGCCCCCAATTGTGTTACGTCCACAAGTGAACGATAACACGACAACCAGAAAAATTGACAAAGTCTCAGTGGAAGTGAAAAAGTGAGGTTTATTTGAACAAAAGAAACAAGCCAAGGTGAGGGAGGGTGGGACTAAGCGATTGTGCCAAATGAAAAGAGATTAATATAACCAAAAGAGGGCCCGTCTAAGCTGCCTCTGAATACATGAAAAAGAACAAAAAAATGCCTAACTGGCTGATCTAACAAAAGGCTTTCCAAAACGATACAAAGGTGGCACAACCGAGAGTCCACAGTCAAAACCAAGAGTCCACAATGAGGAGAAGAGAGAGCGTGAAGGCCTGAGACGTCCTCCCTTTAAGGAGTCTCCTTTGCAGCGATAGGCCAGCTGATTAGGACGTCGTCCAATAGGAGGCCTGGCCTATCCACACAGGTGAGCAGCATTCAGGCATTACCTGTGAAAAAACAACACACAGAGGGGGGAGGGAACACTAAACACAAACACAACCTGCTTGGCACGTAACATGGGCGGACAGGGGTTTTCCTTTTTATTCTGGACAGCCAGTCTTTTGTAGACAATGCCGTAGTTTTGGACACCTGGCAACGGGCTGTGTTCAGGTTCGTTGCCGAAACTGTGGCGCAAATGGACATGGAACTGCCTCCTGTACTGCCCCACGGAACTGTCATGGGTGTGGGGCACCTGCTGTGGGGCTGCCCCTCTAGTGGCCGCACATATGCTGCTGTGGCGGGGGGCTTAGAGACTGGGAAACTGGGGCCACTGGAAGACATCGTGCAGGAGGTACGTGAGGCAAAGGGGGGACTAGGGATGGGGGCAGCGGTCCGGGTTGCAGAGGCAGCTGCAGGAGACGACGAGAGCAGGAGAGGTGCTGAAGATGTGGCAGACTCCCCAAATCTGGGAGGTGCACACGAGGATGTAGGGGCAATGGTGAACTTGGGAGATTGCTTGCCACTGGTGGGATCTTGGGCAGATTGCACCCTGAGTTCGGAGGAGGCGTAGTCGGCGGAGGCAGCTACTGGAGGCTTGAGGAGGCGGAGGGTGTCTTCAGGAGAGGATCAGACGGAGTCATCAGCTGGAGCATCTTATGCAGAATCAAGTGTGAAAGGACGAAGGAGGAGAAAGAAACAGCGGGATGGTACTGTTAAGACAGTGGGGTGTACTTCTGGAGAGAGGGCACCTTTGATACTGTCTGGACATTCTGACACATTGAATGTGGAGTCGGGGAAGGAAGATGATAGGGTGGGGGCATTCGCCTCTCCCCTGGGGCATCAAGGGTGGTGCAGGGGTGCTGTAGGGGAGGGGGAGGGCTCCCGTGTCACCCTAGCTAGTGTGGGGACGGATGGGGCGGTTGATGGGGTTGGGCCTGCGGAAATGGGGCCCGTGTCACCTCTGAGCCCACCTCGGCCGGTTTTTGAGGCCAGGCCCCCCAGAACTGTGGCCTACCTTCAGGAGTGCGAGGAGTATGAAACTGTGGGTTCAGCAGGGAGTGCAATGGAGGGAACATTGGGAGGCACAGAGAAACCCTGAAAGGGACCTTTACAATTCTAATAGTTAATGTGAGGGGGGGGGGTTCATTATTTGGCCCAGGTCTCTTTCCAGGTTTGTTTTTTGCAAGAGGTTCATTTGAGGGACAGGGGGGATGTACAGGTCTTTTCTGATGAGTGGAAAAAAGTTGAGTCAAGGTGGGGGGTGGGAGGGGTACACTCATCAGGGTTGGGTGTTTTTCGATGCAGACTGGAGGGGGGTGTATTTTCGGTTCATCACTGTTTATGCCCCAGCAGAACCACAAGGACGGAGGGATCTTTTTTTGGCTTTGCCGGATGTTTGTGTAACAAATAGGGCTTTGGTTTTGGGAGAGGATTTTAATGTGTCCTTTGATGGTGGCGGGGATTTCAGTTTGCCTTATCTGAGGGATATAGTGAAGGGGTTTAGTTTACAGGACGGTTTCAGGGTGGTGGACAAGGTCGGGGAGGGATTCACATGGTCAAATTCCAGGGGATCACGGAGCAGAATAGATTTTGTTTTTGTAAGTGTGGTAACTGTGAAAAGTGCTGCAGTGTCGCCTCTCTGGTTCTCAGATCACAGCCAGCTTGGGGTGACCTTTGAGGTGGAGGCACCCCTTTTTGGGAAAGGCTTTTGGAGACTTAATTGTGAAATTCTAAAGGAAAAGGCCTTTCGGAGAAGTTTTTCATTGCATTATGGGGTATGGCAACAACTTAAACCTTTGGGTCACAGGTGGAATGGTGGGAGGGGGTAAAGCGCAACACACGGGATTTGGCAGTCTCGTACTGTACGGCAAGAGCATGTGAGAGGAGAAGGGGGTTTGCCAATCTGCAGAAAAAATTGCAATTTTTGGTGGCAGCAGAAAGCTGAGGGGAGGTAGTGGATAGGGAGGCGGTAGAAGAGGTTAAGGAAAAACTGGGGGTGTATTTTAAGGAGAGGGCTAGGGCCTTTTTGTTCCGGTGCCAGAGGGAGAGGTTTGAGTCGGGAGAACCCTGCAGTGCATATTTTTTCGGGCAGGTCAGGGTGGCCCGTTTTAGGGCGTGTATTCCACGGCTACGTGGGAAGGATGGGTGTTCTGTGGCAGGACCTGTGGAGATGGTGGGAGTAGCTTCTGTTTTTTTCGGTGAGGCTTTTGGGGAGAGGGCAGTGGGTGAGGACGGCCTGGGACAGTTCCTGGGGTCTTTGAGGAGGACGGTGCCTGGGGAGGTGGTGGAGGAGATGGAGGGCCCGGTAACCATGGCAGAGGTGGAGGAGGCGTATTTGAAGTCGTAAAGTCTGTTTTGGAAGGGGATGGGTTGGGGGCGACGATGAAGGAGGGGGTCATAACCCTCCTGTATAAAAAAGGGGACAGGGAGAGGCTGGAAAATTACAGGCCAATTACGTTGCTTTGTGTGGATCATAAGATCGTGGCAAAGGTTCTATTAAGAAGGCTCATGAGGGCTCTGCCACATGTCATCCATGAGGACCAGACGTGTGGGGTGGAGGGGCGAAAGATCCAATGGAATCTGGGGTTGGTGAGGTATTGTATCGACTGGGTGAATGAGCGTAAAATTAATATGTGTTTGGTTGGGTTGGACATGGAAAAAGCCTTTGACAGGGTAAACCACAACTTTTTGTTTGTAGTTTTGGAGAAGATGGGGTTTGGGCCTCGATTCCTAGGGTGGTTAAAGATTATGTATAAGGGTGTAGGGAGTAGAGTCATGGTGAATGGGCACATGAATACGGTGGTAGCGCAGAGAACTGGGGTGAGGCAGGGGTGTCCACTCTCCCCACTGCTCTTTGTGGCCTACATGGAGCTGCTGGGTTCAGTGGTGCGAGGAGACCCAGATGTGGTAGGCCTGCACCTTCCTGGAGACGGAGAAGAGCTCAAAATAACACACTATGCTGATGACATGACCTTCTTCTTAACAACAGAGAGGTCAGTCACACGGCTGTTAGAAATAGTGGAGGGTTTTTCAGTAGTGTCAGGGGCCAGGGTAAATTTAGGTAAGTCAACTATTAAGTTTTTTAGACCATGGGCTGGTAGGTGGGGGGGGGCTAGCAGGGTTGTCCCAGTGCCAGGGCCCTATGAGGAGAGGTTTCATAAGGGATGTTTTTTCCTTTGTTTGGGGGGGGGGGGGGGGGTACGAATACGTAAGGAGAGAGTGGATGCACCAGGAAGTGCAGGTGGGAGGGAGGGGTGTTCCGGACATCCCACTTTAGTTGGATGTGGTTTTCTTTTCCTTTTTGTGTAGGGCGGTGCACCAGGCAGAGGGCCACCATTTTCAGGCACTTCTCCTTTTTTGGTTGTCTTTCCCATTAAGACGTCTAGTGACATGGGATAATAGAAGGCCAAAGGGGGAGACTCTATTTTCATGAGCAGGGAGTGTTTCTGTGGGTTTCAGTTTGCTGGTGTTTGCAGATGCTGTTTTTGTGATTCTGTTGTCTATGTAATGCATTTCTTTGTGTTTTGTGTTTGAGTGTTTGTAAGGGTCTATGAATGTTTTTTGGAATGTTTTTGTTGATTCGTCCGTCCGTCCGTCCGTCTTCTTCCGCTTATCCGAGGGCGGGTCGCGGGGGCAGCAGCTTCAGCAGGGAGACCCAGACTTCCCTCTCCCCAGCCACTTCGTCCAGCTCTCCCAGGGGGACCCCAAGGCGTTCCCAGGCCAGCCGAGAGACATAGTCCCTCCAGCGTGTCCTGGGTCTTCCCCGGGGCCGCCTCCCGGAGGGACGTGCCCAGAACACCTCACCAGGGAGGCGTCCAGGAGGCGTCCAGGAGGCATCCTCACTAGATGCCCGAGCCACCTCAACTGGCTCCTCTCGATGTGGAGGAGCAGCGGTTCTACTAAATAAAACAAAAAAAAAATCTGTTCTTATCAGTTTAATATCTGATACGTCCCCTACCCAGGGACCATATATTAAATTGATTTTTGGAGCAGGGAGATGGAATAGGGACTTGCTCCGTCCACTCCACGCATCGACCCGTTATTGCAGTGTCTCCGGGAACGGTGCACCCCCCTCTCGCGCTGTCGAAAATCAAGTCCCTGTGGTCCCTCAGGTGCTCTAGGTCAGTGGGGACATATAGCCAGTCATGGGCAAATGAAGCTATGTCTGATGCCATTGGTGCCATTTGTGGGGAAAAACTTGCCCACACAAAAACCCTTGTAACGGGAAAAAAATGTAGAAGAAACCCCAGAAGAGCTACAGAGGAGGGATCCATCTCCCAGGACGGACAGACGTGCAATAAATGATAGAATGATTACAGTAGCAGTCTTGTAAAGACTGTGGAGCTGTGATAGCGATAGAGGGACACAGATGCACAGCAGCAGTAAATCATTAACTCAATAAACTGTAGTGGAGCTATGCTAGCAATAATAACTAGAGGAGGGGAGGCCAGGCAAGGCAATTGAAGGATCTGTTGTCTAGGACTGCCTTTAATGTTTTGATTCTAATCTCACTTTGTTTTTTCAACAGATATGAATGTGGTCTTGTAAAGACTGTGGGACAACTGTATCAACAAGAGTCCATCTACTCATCGGCCGTCTGAGGTGGTTCAAGACATGCCCTTCATCGCAGAATTCAAAAGTAGATGGCCGGCTCTTTTTATGGAACATGAGGCGAGTCTTGAAAGTATCATCACAACTTTAATATTTCTGGTAATTGGTCAAAAATATTTTGACATTGTACTTATTGCCTATATCTAACAAAACTTTAAAGATACATTCTGCATAAAGTACCTCAAACTGTTTCGTATTATATATTTGTGGTTTTTGTCTTGTTGAAACATGTACCTAGGTAAGCGCAGAGTTCACGCGAATAACCACCATCCCGCTCATCCCAAAGTTTATGTCGCAACTGGACCACTACTCTGACAAGTTGGCTACAGTGCTCCGTACGAAAGGAGGAGCAGCAGGAAACAAAATCAAAAAGATCATGGCTGTTATTGACCAGGTTTGTGTATAAATACTTGCATGGTAATGGATACCTCGGTTGCTGTGGATAATTATATTTCTATACTTATACTAACACATTTAACTAATTGGCAAATGCACCTGCAGTTAACTGTGAATTTATGAATGTCTGAGTGACCTCTGCATGAAAACTGGCTGGCCAACTAACATCTGTGTCAGGGATCACTTTCTGGATTTTTTCCATCTTCTAAATGTCAGTGACTTGTCTATACACTATATTTCCTGTTTTGCAGTACGACTCCATCGAAACAAGGAGAGCTTGCAGCCTCCAAGCACTAGCTTTGTATTTCAATGAAGACCCTGAAGAGCTAGTGAAGGAATACGGAGTAAGTGTTATCAGTTATATTTCTTCGACATTCAGTGCTAAATATGCTCTCATCAATGTTTTTATTTTTTATTAATTTTTTTCATTTAACTGACTTAACTTACTAGTGGAGTCAGTTACCAATGTGAATATTAAAATGTTTCCTGTGAATTATGTGCTTTCATTGGGTGAGTTTTTAGTAAATTATTGTTGTCCCTTTTTGTCTGTTTCTAGAGCGAGAACCCCGATGAAAACCCGGAGAGATTTGGATCAAACGGTCATCGGCATCTATGTGATAAAACATCCAGGTGCAGATGTTGGTCAACCTCCAGAAGATGTGGGCATCATAGTTGAAGGTGTGCAGGTGCTCTCTGGACTCAAAGATGTCGCCACTGCTTGTGCCTTACTGTTTGGTATCATCTACGACCTGAACCTGAGCTATCCAACTGACCTCAGGTACACGTTTGAATTCATTCAAAAGATCCTGATGGAACTTGATACACACAGGCTTTCAACCAAAATCCGGGTACTCAAAAACAAACTGCTTGAATGAATGCATGAAGCCATTGTGTTGTGACCAGGGGTCCGTTTCACAAAGAAGGTTCAACAAACTCTGAGTCAAATCCTTAACTCTGAGTTGATCTACTCTGAGATAGAAAACTCTGAGTTTTCGGTTTCACAACAGCTGATTTGAGGTAGTTTGATCAACTCAGAGTAGTTTCACCTGGAGTTAATCGTGTGCACCACAGACATATAAAGCCAACATCAATGGAGCCCAGATTCGATGATTGAATATGGCAACTGACAAGAAGAGGGCAGCATTTTTCACCCCAATGGAGTTGGAGATATTGACAACAGCATATGGAGATTTTGAACATGTCTTCAGAAAGAAGTGCAACACTGCAGCAGCTGCTAAAGAGAGGGAGAGGGCATGGGAGAGCATTGCTGCTCGGGTCAATGCGTAAGTTTAAATGTAATATTTTGCAATCACAATGACTATTAAAGGGCAAAGTGCATGAATGGAGCCTATTAATTTATTTCATGTAGGTGCAATCCAGCGGGGGAGAAGCGCACTTGGCAGCAACTGAAAATGAAATATAAAAACATTGTTCAAACAGGTGAGACATCTGCATCATCTCATTTTGATCACGTTTTACATTGTAAAGTAAATTATGTGGCTGCTTGACTCTGAACTTCTTTGATCCCTAACAACATAATGCTCTTTTAACGCTCAAAAATGTCTTCTAATTTATATTGTGTTAAACAATGAAGCCTAATAAACTAACCCAGAGATTTACTCAGCCAACAGAAAGAGGGCAGAGGCCCGAAAAACCGGTGGTGGCCCAGCAGCCCCACCTCAACGGAGGCAGAGGAGCTGGCCCTGAGCCAGAATGTGGGGAGGCCAGTGTCTGAAGGAATCCCTGGTGGTAGCTCATCCTCTGAGGCACCCCCCCCCCCTCAAGACACAAGTGCCAATATAAAATGTAAAATCTAATTTCTCTGCCTATATATTCCTCTTTTTGGGGCCTATTCACACAAATATTTCTTTCCCTGTCATGTCTTCCATTTCAACAGATTCTGATGGTGACATCTGCCTGGTGGAGCCCCCTCACGCCACAGCGCCTCTGCAACTGTAAGTAGGCAACACTCCAAAGATTTTGCTGATTGGTAGTTTAAGTATAGTGAAGAATATCACTCATCTAGGACGAAGACAATGAGGAGCAAACCATGTCTGCTGCCTTCACAGAGGAGGATCCTGGAAGGCCTGTTCAGGTAGAGTCTTGATATGTTACCAAGATTTGCCTTCCCATGACACTGAAATATTAACACATTCTCATCCTTTGCTCAGAGTGTGGCTGGGCAGCAGCAGGAGGTTCCCCTGACTTCAACTGCGGAGATTCACACAGTGAGATAGCTGTTCAGGAAACACCAGAGGTTCATTGTGTGGAATTCATGTGCAGCTGGTGAATTTCATGTACTCCTTATGTATCCCCAGTTACCAGTAAAAGAAATTTATAAAATTCACCTGTTGATTCACAAGGCCAGATTCACAAGGCAGATTTGGAAATAGAAATACTGCAGCATAAATTAAAGGTGGGTGCATGGTCACGTGAATTATGTCAATGAAGACTATTGGAACATTAACTTAACTAGCTTTTGTATTTGTAGGAAATAAAGAAGACCAACTGAAAAGTGCCTCATGTTTTTATTTGTGGTGGTGCTTTAAACTCAAAAGTGATTTGTGCAAATGCTGTCTCTGACTGCTCGGCCGTCCTGCATATCTGGCAGGTGGACGGGGTCTTCATCAGGGTCATCAATTTGTAGGGCGGGGTGTTGCTCTCCTTAAACTAATTGGTGTTATGTTCATACATGTGCAAGTACAAGGATTTTTATGCTGTGTTTTTGTATAACAGGCTACTTTTGAGTGGTTAATAAAAGTTCTGTTTTGAGAAAAGTTGTGATCCCCCCTCTGTTAACAGCTTTCTTCTATTTTTATCATTTTGACATTTTAATTGGACAAACTAAACTCAATTAAGACTAATTTAACCACATCAAGTTACTCTGACTCAATAACCCTGTGTTGCTTTAATGAATATCCAGTTCATTCACTGAACTTAACCATATCACGTAAGTTTAATTTAGGCTTCATACATAAAATGAAAGTAACCCAATTAAGTTAAAGTCACTTAAGTCACTGTTGTACAATATACTTCAATATATTGAGTAACTGGTATGAAAACTGGTTTATTAACATCTACTTAACAAAGTTATGTGGAACCACTTGAAACAACATTTTTAAGTAAATCCAATATATCTTTTTTTTGAGTGTGCGAACATCCTGCGGGAAAATACATGTTACAAATGGCAATTCTAGAACTTTACAACTGAGTGACAACTGACACATTAGAGGGATATGATATGAACATGATATATTATCATGTTGACAATATCGTTTATCAGCAATAATTTGTGGGACAATATATTGACCAGTAAAATGTGTTATGTCCCAGGCCTAATCTACTGTGTCTTTTGTTTCAGCAACATCAACATTTTTGTTAAATTAAGCTTTTGATTCACTTTCAGCAGTCTGAGTGCAGCCTCAGATCATCAGCTCTCTATTTTACCCTTTTGTATTTCTGTTTTGAATCAGATGATGTCAGATAAACCTAATTCCTGTATTAATTCACTTGCCATCTCTTAAGCTCAAAGAAAATTAAATCAGCGTAGAAACATGTTGAAATAAGGTTTGAAGTCATCTCACATGAGATCAGTCTTTAAAAAAAACTCTTTTCCTCTCATGACCAGGGTCAGTCTGGTCATCCAGTTATCTCCTGTTGTCTTTGCAGGTTCACCAACACAGAGGATCCAGACTATGGCCTATCTCTGCTGAATGTCAATGGTTTGGCTGAAAATTCAACACAAAATACCTACTGGGAGCTGCTGGTCAAGAAACCCGACAACAGTATCATAAGACCTGATGTTGGTGAGTCAGCCAAGAGAACACCTTGTCTGTTTTTTTACACTCTGGATTGGGTGGGCGGGTATGGTTGATTTGTTTATGTTTTTTATGTTCACTGTTCTGTAATCTGAAATTTCTGGAATATAAATGAAGTTCTCAAAAAAAAAAAAAGAATGTTGTTTTCTGCTCATTATTCTGTGGCTCTGTCAAACTAGGAGTTAAAGATAAAATAAATGCCTCCTTTAAAGCATTAAAAAATGTTGTTTGTCTATTTTCTGGTGAGAACGCTGCACTGTTTCACTCCAAAAGCAGACGAAACAGGACTGCCAGAAAACAAAATGAAGGCTGATATGTAGAAGAATGCTTTTCACTGTTCGTTATAAAGACTGCTGTACCTAATTGCATGAAAGTAGAGATATGTCCCACATTTGATTTGGCTCTGCAGAACAAAAAGATGTGAAACAATGTCTCTTTAAAACAGTTTACTACATAATTCCATGTGTTCCTTTATGGTTCCTTCTGGTTTTGTTCTTGACAGTATTAATCTACGATGTAGAGTAGTAAAAACAAAGTTTTTTTGTTGTTGAATGAGAAGGCGTGTCCAAACTTTTGTCTAGTATCATATATTTCACTGACTTTTGAATATTTTGTAATATTTTGTACAGTTCTAACTTAAAGGAACATACTGGTGGTAGTGCATGTTTGAAACAGGAGCCACTGTAGTGTGTGTACATCAGGTTTAACTGCATAAATCATGTAATGGTAGTGGTGGTATTGTGCCTGTGTGTATAATGATAATCACAACTGAACATAGCACTACTTTGTAGTTTGGACGGATGTATTGCAATCAATGTAGAGAAGACTTCCTGGATGGACTGAGAACACTTAACGACTCTAAGATTAAGGACTCTAAGATTAGGACAGATAACGACTCTACATCTACTGTAGGCATGGGCGGATAATCAACAAATCAATTAATGGCACGATAAATTAAAATGAACATCATTTTGCCAGTCTCGATATATCGCCATGTTCACGCGTGCTTGAAGCTTGCGCTTTTGTTCCATAGCGGAATGAACGTCTCTTTGTCTCTGTGGGGGGAGGTTGGGCCGGTAACTTTGGCTACACACACACACATCACAGCAAGTGAGCGTCGTCCGGAGCAATGCGAGGAGAAAAGATGATTTCAAAACCAAATGCCACAGCCCAGTGTGGGAATATTTCGGCATCAAACCGAATAAGCAAGGTGAGCCGATCAACACGGACGAGCCAGTATTCCGTATTTGTTCAACAGTGGTGGCAACAAAAAAGGCAAATCCGCATGCCCACCTAAAGCACAACCACCTGACCCAGTTTTCCCACCTGAAGAGGTGCACAAGGGTTAAACAGTAAGCATTGAAAAATAAAAACTAATAATTTTGCTTATTTGCGTTGTCACTTCAAAAGCTAACCAACTAAGAACAGATCTCTGATCAGCCATTGGCTGCAGTCACTGTCAACATGTGACTGTCCCTGACCTTAAGGATGCAGAGGACAGTGAATCCTGCATTTGTCTGCTCAGGTAGGCTGGCCTGTCTGGCCCAGTTTACTGGCTGTGTTTGATAAGAAGTAGCTGCAGTTATTCTGACCTACAGAGTGACAGACAGACAGATGTCAGAAGCAGCAGTCTGGGTTTCAGAGCAGACTCCGCACAGACTGTCTGGGTCACTGCAGACACAGTGGTGGTGGTCACAGAGGTCTGCCTCTCCTCTTCGCTATGTGTCCTTAAATAGAGAAGAGGAGGAGGCAGACAGAAGAAGAGGAAAAGCTCTGAAGCCTTTGAGTGTGTTGTCTTGTCTGTTTAGTTATTGTTTAGAATTGAATTAAATGTTCTGGCTGCAGGCCGGAATTTATGTTCAGTATCTAAGTCAGCAATGCATCAGCAAAACATCAGAAAATCTAATTGTAATGAGTGATGTGAAACCCTCAAATACCAAAGACATTATGTGCTGCAGTACTTGAAGTCCACCAGTGCAGGAAAGAAAAGTCTAGGACTCAACATTATCACGTCCACATCTCTTCAGGTCAGGCCTTTGTGGCACATGACTCCTTGAAATTCACAGAAAAGATGAGTAAAATTTAGACCAATGAAAAAGTAAAGAAAATTCACAGAAATGTTCTTCTGTTTTCCCACCGTGTTATCCATCTAGTGCCCCTCTAGATTTATCTCATGACCAAGCAGGAACCTCTGGTGCTGGGAAGTCAAAGCAGAAGTGCTAAAAAAACTTTAATTCCTCAAAAAAAAAAAAAAAAAAAAAAATATATATATATATATATATTTTTTTTTTTATTATATATATATATATATATATAATAAAGTTATGCAAAATTAACAGTGTGGTGACTTTGATTGACAGGTAGGTGCTGTAGGTAGGGAGGTGACAGAGAGCTGGTTTGAGCATCCAGGAGTCTTCCAGCCTACCTCAGGTCCCCCGATGATCCACATCTTTGCTGATATTTAGATTAGTCGGGAGGTGGAAGAAGCAATACAGCCAACATGGCGGCACGTATTGTCAGCTTCAAAACGCTGCTTCTGAACTGTTTTGGCCCCAACACCTAGTTTGGGAACCGCTGCTTTGATTGTGCAGATTGGTGACTGCTGGGCCAAACAAGCAAAGCTAAGAAGAGAAAAGGAGAGAGAGACTGACATGACGTGATAACCTGGAATCTCTACAAACTACAGAGACTTCCCATTTACAGTATATTCAGAATCTGACATACCAATTTTTCTGTGAAACATTTATCAGGATCATTTTTCTAAGACAAAAAGAAAATACTCACAGCTTCAAATGAAAGCAAAGCATTTTATTATATTCAATATTGAAATACAAAAGGCACTGGATTCTAGTCTCCTAAAAAGGATGCATACAGAGATGTGTGAATGAATACAAATCATTAATTATTTAATTGGTGACTGAACCTTAAATTAGACCTCTATCTGTATCACGGACATCAAATAGATCGCAATTTTTTTTATGTTTAGGAATGCTAACATGTTACATCCATGCTGATGTGCTTAAACAGTACAGTTTTCAATGTAAGAAATCACAAAGAAAATATACATCGGTACACAAATAATTTGGAACTTGGTGGAAGAGAAGTGCAAGGAAGACTCAAGAATTCTTTCAAAGAGGTGAAACCATTTACAAGAAACTCAAAATGCAATACCTTTAGCTGCATACTGGTTCTCTTTAGAAAGGAAGGTAAGCGTTATGGCAAGTCTAAATGACAAATCAGTCAAATCTGGGATCATTCAGGCCCTCAGAGTCAGACCTCATGAAAGTACTGAGACTCTGATCATTCCAAAAGCTAGCTACACACAATTTCTACACCGTTCCTCCTCCTGCTTTAACCGTTAGTCATGAACAGAATAGGCTCAGCCCACTAAAGCAAATCGTATGAATCGGTATCTAATTTGACTTAATACATTTATTAGCAAAAATATGTTTGGAGTCAGTTGCTTTGGTTTCCTTAGAGACAATGCCTGAGCAATACAGTGATCAAAGATGGAGTTGAAGCTGCTTCAGAATTTTAAAATTGAATTTGCTTAAAACTGATGAAAGCAAAAATACTTTCCTGTAGAAAATCATCCCATGATATCTAAATATACACTATTTCCACAGTTTCCTGACCCCACAGAGGGTTTTCAGAAACCGACAGCATGCTATGACAGTCTAAAAGTGATGGAGTACTTTTCCTTAATGAATAATTAACCAGAACTGTAAGTGAATAGTTGCAGTAATACCCAGAGATCTGGGGCCAGACATAGATCATAATAAACTACATGATTTATTAGTTCCTTTTCCTCTTCATTCTTTGCAGCACACACAAGACATGGTTTGTCAAAATAAGTTCAACAACAAAGAAGAAATGCTTTCGACAGAAATGCCAATCAATGACAACCAGAAACACTTCATCTCAATTATATTACAGGATCAGTCCACCATCAGCGTGGAGAGAAAAAAAAAAGCATACTGCACCCACATGAATACATGTGATCAGCATGCCAGCACACACACACACACACACAGTCACATATTACACTGAAGAGCATTGCCAAAAAAAGTGCACACAAAATATACAAAGCCAGGACACGGTTGAAATAGCAATCACTCAACTTCATTCATGCTTTCCACCCCAGAGTGCACTTCGATGTGTGACTTTCCCCCTCGTCTGCTTTGTACACGCAAACAGAGCCAGACAAAGTGGCTCCACGGGAGACATGCTGAACGTGTAAAGCAAAGTTAATATGGGGACTTGGATGTGCATTGATAGTAGGGGTGAATGAAGCGAGGCTAAGAACGTAGCCTCACTTAGCTCAAGGTCTACACATCATTAGGCTAGATTAGAATGCTGGCTCTAAAAGGGAGGAGCAATAACTTCCTGCTACTTTGAACCAACCAACAAGTTCTCAACGACTCTAAACTTCCTGATTCACTCTGATTTGTTTTAGTTAATAATCTAGACCTGATAACATGTAGACCTTGACCTGTTAAATGGAGCTTAGCTTCACCCGGTCTACCATTAGTTGTTGGCTTGGAAGGCTCCCTGGGCAGCAGAGGATGCTGCACCAGAGGCAGCTGTTTGGAAGGTTTTACTGGTGAAGACGCCCTGTGAGAATTCCTGCTGGGCCTTCTGGAAACTGGCGCCAGTCCGGCGGTACATGCTGTGGACCTGAGGGAAAGAGAGATCACACTGTGAGCATCCAAACACATGCCAGAATGGCTAAATGGCCGCATGGATGTTGGTCATTTAGTGCACACCTTGGTCAAGACATTCATGCCCCTGATTTGGAAAATTTTTTACCTACAGTGGGTTAATTTCAGATTGCTAATTGCAACACTGATTCCAAAAATGTTGGGATACAATTTGAAATGTGAACTCAGACCACAGCACACTTTTCTTCTTACTTTTGTGTTCTTCTCCACTTCTGTGGATTTGCACTGACTTCTGTTTTTATTTACATTTTTCACAGCCTCACAACTTTTTGGAATCATGGTTATGCTTTAGTTTATGACCAAATACCTATAAATATAATGACATGCCCACCACATTTAGTACTAAGTAATAAATGCCATAGTATAGCATGCTAACATGCTAAACTATGGCATCTTTCTAAACACTGGCATGTTGTCACATTGGAATTGTGAGCTTGTTAGCACTACTGTGCAGGAATACAGCATCATAGACTCTTGTGGTGGCTGTAAGAAGCTGGCCGGGGAAAATAAAGTTACATCAGTCTGATCTGTTCTAGAAGAATTGGTTCTACTTAAACCACTGGCGTTGCTGCAGGAAATGTGTGGGTGTCAGTTTTGTTGACTGCTCATAAGCAGAGAATAAATTGAGATTTGAATTTGAATTGAATTGAAACATGTCTTACGAAACACTTTGCTCTTAAACCAGAAAAACAAATGACAAAGCAGTATTACTTTATTTCCTCCTGTGTGCTCTAATAGCTTAAACACTTGCTGTACAGGCACTAAAAAGTCATAAGCGACCTCCTAACTGCATCATTTTCATTATCAGATACAGAAGGTCTTTACTGTGTAACAGTCCTTTAAATGGCAAATGTTTATTTCACCCCCATATTGAAATAGAAAATAAGAAAAGTGAATAAAGTCTCACCATCTTGAGCAGGATGACCGACAGCACAGCACAGATGGTGAACAGGATGGCCACTATGATCATGATGGCACCGACTGCCTTGTTTGTGCCGATGATAGAGAAGGCAGCGATCCAACCACTGAGGTCAACAAACATCATTAAGTTACAGGTGGTCTTATTTAAAACACACGCACACACACTAGTTTACATTTAAGAGAATTAGAACACGTTGAAGAAGCAGCATGAAAAGCTGAAAAGATACATGAAGAAGAGGCAGAATGAAGGGTGCTAATCGGAAACTTCTGACTTTCATTTGTGATTCATATCGTTTAATAAAAAAGATGAAAGTGGGATTATTACTACATGAAAGAGATCAGATCAAATAAAACATGTCAAAGTGTGAGTACATTTTCATTTCATTATCCTAGGAGTGCCTCTTTGTTGTTTTCAGAGTCTGTTGTTAAAATTGAGCTGATTTGCATCTCATCTGCAAATGAAGAGCTACAGAACAACGATGGATCCCCTTGACTGTGTCTGTTTTGACATTATGCACATAAGTAATATAAAGAGTCATATTATTATAAAACAGAAAAGGGGAAAAGAAGCAACACTTGAACGAGGGTCATTCCTGGGAAAAGTGCCATTTGGAAATTTACTGACAAACCCAAACAAGCAACTATGAACCTGACAGACAGGTACGAATTATTATTTAACTACATTATCGAAGTCAGAAAATAAAAGTTCCATAGAGACAATGACAGAACTGAGGTAATGATTACAGTCTGTGTAAAGTAAGAATAAATATGTGTTCTGGGTTTGTGATTAGAAACATCAACAATGACTGTGGGGGCGTGTCCTTTGAATGTGCTGAAGCCACGCCCATACGTGGAAGCAGTCAAGCAGCCATTTTTAAACAACTGAAATGTGTCAGATGAGTTCAGAAAATGACATGACTAACTTTGAAACCCTCTAGAGGTACAGGGGTATGCTCAGGGTGGCCTCAGCGTGTCATTGAGCCACCCTTTAAGGACCGCCCACAAAATCCTGGACTGAAAACTGGTGAAAAACTATTTGAACCTCTAACTTCACATTTCACTAATGTATCGCTCAAAGTCTTTTCACATGTTTTCAGCAACTATTTTCAGCATATATAATGTGTTTTAAAAGAAAACCCAGAATTGCCTTTTGACAGATTTTAAGGACTCGTCCACTTCATATAATTTATATTATGTGGGCTGTATCTTATTTTATGCAAATGAAAGAAGTTCACTCATTCACTCATTTTTTAAAAACATTTATACAGGCTGCATTATTGTGCTTTTTTTTTCTCCTGTTCCTTTTTATGCTTCAAAAAGGTCGATCTTAAAACAGACTGAACTTACTTACTCAAAGTTCATAGCATGCTAACACTTTTATAGGAGGCTGTAGCTTAGGAGGTAGAGCAAATCATTTACTAATCAGATGATCCAGTCTGCACGTCAAAAACGATAAGATAAAGATACCAGACCTCAAAGTCCTCATGAAGGCTGCTCCATCAGTGTGTGAATTCATTTGAATGGTCAAGGACAGAGAAATCAGTTTTAAACCGAGAGTTTTAAAAACCGCCTGGACTCATCCGTGGTCTTTCCAAGTCAAATCAAGCAGTCAGACTTTTGCCTGATGAAGGTCAGAGGAAGCAAGTTGTGGTCAGAGTTAGTCAAACGAGGAGCCTGGCTGGCTGGTCGTGCTATGGTTTCTGCTCTACCTTGACCAGTAGAAAAGCACTCCTGTGGTTAATCAAAATCAAGCTGCTACTCTCACAATTGTTACCATCACCACGGTACATAATAAAGCCGGTACAGACAGGGGAACATCTCTAGTGTGTGAAGGCCATCAATTCAGTACTTTGGTCGCATTTACAAAACCAAATCACAAGAAGAGGGTGAGCATTGGCAGAATGTAGCAGAGACAGTAAGCAGCAGAAACTTACAGAGTTACCAGCAGACAGAGAGGCAGCAGGCTAGAGGCTGAAGGATGAAAAGTGTCTGTCAGAAGAGATGAAAGAATGCAGAAAATGAGAAAAGAGGGAGGACAGCAGCTTACAGACCTCTGATTGGCTCTACTTCTGATACTAAATGTAAGAAACCACACAAACACTCACACACACACACATCAATCAGGAGGTAGGTTGAAATCACCAAAAAATCCAATTTGTGGTATCAGTAATCTGTTATTAACAGATCAATTAACTATTTAATAATATTTGAGTAAAATGTACCATTAAATTCAGATTTCATGTTTTATTCTAAGTGTCCATCATTCATGGTAAGATATCTGCAAAAAACAAAGTGGAGATTTGGTGACCAAATGGTGGATTGGAAATTTTAACTTTTTTTTAATTATTTCTAATCACATTTTTGAGATTTCAATGATCTGGGCCCGGTATTTCAAAACTTGTAATCTGGATCAGGATAATCCGGATAATGTAATCCTCCTTTTCTCAGTCATGGATCAAGGTGATCCTGCTGACTTTATCTGAGCATTTCAAAACACTGGCGGATTGGATCACCGTGATCCCGATCTGGGCGGGTACGGATTTCCAAATCTCGTGACTCCGCCTCCGCGGACCGAAAACATGGCGGACTACCTCACGAAAGGAGCAGCTGGGAGCAAGACTTCACGTCAAAAGTGTAAGTTCACCGTCGTCTAATGTGTAGCGGTTTTAGGACCATACGAACGCAAACCAACATATCATGCAAACCAACTTGTTGAATTGTCACCTAATTCAAACCAGGCCGTAGCGATTAATTGAGACGCGGCGTGCTAACTCGGCTCCATTGACTTCTGTGTGAAGCAGCTAGCGAGGTAGCTGGCTTTGTTGATGAATTTAGCTGTCTATGGTTTAACTTAAAAGGGAACTAATCTGACGTACATCATATGTTAACTCTTTAAACTAACACCAACCTGTTCAGAGTTTATTAGCGTTAACTCATAGGCTCCATGTGTACAGACCAGGCTTCTGCAGTACTTTGGTAACGTAATGTTACACAGTACGAGTATTAACTATACGGTTCATTCAGAAGTGTCAGGATGCTAGAGTAATGTTGCTGCTGATGTCATAAACAAAGATATACTCATACACCTTCTCTGTCTTCTACTCTGTCCACTCACAGCCATGGACCACTCAGCTGTTAAGGACAACCCCTGGAAACCCTTGGAAACGCTTTAATTGTACATTTAAGATTAAGTTATTGGATTTTGAATAAAGTGCTTGAAACTGCTTGAAATTGTAACTGCATTACTTTCATTCTATATAGCTTGGTTAGTCACACAATTCTGCCGTATATATAGAAGGCTGTCACTGAACATAATTATGGCAAAATAGCATCTGATTTGATGAAGGAAAATAATCAGTTTGTACACAAACACTGAAATACATTGCTGCATGTTTCAAATCATCATATTCAAGCTATTTCCAAACATTTTAAAAGTACATTTTAAGCTTCTGACTGAAGTCAATTTGTCTTCATTTAATCAGAAGGATGTAAATCTTAAATGCTTGTAAAATGCTTCAATATGCAGCATGATATGAACACTAAACACTGTACTTATTACTCGTATTTTCAACAGTTTTAGAAAGTGGTCAAAAATATTTTACTCTGCTTTAAATTTCTTACATTTAAGCTACTTTAATTATTTAAAAATAAAACACTAACACTTTAGATTAATTGTAATGGACACATTGAGTAACAATATCTAGGAGAAGTGGAGCTGAGACTATGTCAATCTAAGTGAAATCCACCTCTGAGGTAGGATTCAAACAATCCTGAAATTTTGGTATCAAGTTGATCCAGGTATCTGCCTTAACTTTTGAAATACCCAAATCCAGCCTTTTACCTGGATTCAAGGGAGGATTGGATTACCAGATCAGGATCCTGATCTTCAGGATCAGGATTATCTGAATCTGTGTTGAAATACCCAGTTTTCAGATCAGATCTAGATTTAATCCAATCCGACCTGGATAATCCTGTCAGATCAGTTTTGAAATACCGGGCCCAGATGATTAGATTACCTTTATTTCATTAACCATCCATATATCAAAATAAAGTAGAGTGTGACTCACCTGTTCCCCCACCTGGGGATGCCTACAGACTGGATGATGAAGATCACCACTTGGCAGAAAAACACGAAGAAGAAGAAGAAGAAGCTGAAGGAGCTGTCAGTCCTAAAAAAGAGAAAACATGCACGTCACTCAACAAGTGTGAACAATTTCAAAATAAAAGTTGCAACTATATCATCTAACACATCACCATTTAGCACTCAGGTGTTGTGCACGTCTGACAGAGTCTTATAACAACCTGTAATGCGTTAGTCCATTATTTTCTATACTCAGATGTAGAGTGCATTACAGTCCAATGGTAGATGGCTGTGTTTCATTTGTCAGTGTTTGCTTGTTATTTACGAAGGAGACTCACTTGAAGGCCTTGTAGACTGGCCGGTACCAGCAGAGAAAGGAGCAGGGAGCGAAAAGGATGAACCAGAGGATGGAGAGGCCAAAATCTACGCCATAGGTTGCATCAGTGGTGAAGTAAGCCAGACACGCCAGCAGGTTGAGGAACAGGGTCACACAGTTGACTGAAGAAACAGCGGAGAGAGACAAGAGTCAAGGACAGGAATACTACAACCAATATTACAAAAGGCATAATCTTCATTTACGTATGTTGGTGTTTTGATATTAATATAGTTCAGAGAATTCAAACGCATCATTTCTTCTGTACAGATCTAGAAATGCTAATACACATACACAATCTTACTGCAAACAGAACAAATGTCTGCTAACACCGCAGCAGCCCTGACGCACGCCTTTTACTCACACATCCACAGGTAGTACATCATCTTGCACACTCTCTGGTACTCTGGGGGGATTTCCTCTGAGAAGTCCTGATAGAAACATGGCTTGACTGGGAAGAACTTGGGAAGTGGAGGCCAGTTGTTTTCTTTGCCTGTCATGACAAGAGACAACATCTACTCTGTTAGAAATATTCATTTTCACCACTGCAAGAAAAGCAAAATTATAGTCAACAGTAGGCATCCTCCTGAAGTGCTGTGATTAACACATTTATATTAGATGATGTCATGTGTAATGTGTGTAGGAGTCTCACTACAATTCCAATGTCATTATCATCAGTTATTACATGAAGAGACAGAAAGCTGAGCATCAACAATGTAAAAAAGAGCTCTGCACTGCTCTCATCTTCTGTCTTCCATCTAGTGACACATACACACACACACACACATCTGTATGTAAGATTAAAATTACATTTGTTTCTATTTATCAATCTGTTTATTCAAATGTTAAACATAATGTGCCTCACAAGTAGGGTTGCAAAGGGACGTCTTTCCGGTAAATTCTCTTTCCATGGAATGTTAAACTGTTAAAATTTTGGAAATACACCAAATTAGAAACCAGGAGAATTATGGAAATTTATGGGAATTAATGTGAATTTATGGGAATTAACTGTAAATTGGCGGTAATTAAAAAAAAAAAAGTATCATATCCAAATAAATAAATCCAAACATTTTGTCATAGGCAGAGATGCAAAATAATACAAAAGAAAATAAATATAATACATAAAATAAACATTATAACAGATTTATTTGTAAGCAGAACAAGTTTGAATTATTTTATTGAACAATATTATGTAGTCCACGCGCTCAAATGTGTCTTCAATAGTCTCTGTGTGCTCTGGGCTCTAAAGTGTGGTCCAGGTACAGAAATCACGTGTGCAGGTAGGGGGCATGGCCTCAATAGCCACGCAGTAAGCGGTGTGCTATGTGCATGTGCAGAGATTCAATTGCACCTGCATGAAAATTGGTTGTTTTAGTCAAGATTACGCTTAAACATATTTTCCCCAACAATATGGGGAGTGGGCCCGGATGAAAATCAAGCCGAATAAGTCATGAAACATCTCAATAGTAATAAAAAATGTGAAGTTTTGCATTAGTGACGACCCAATACCAACAGTGTCTGAGCAACCTGTCAAAAGCCTGGGCAGATGGAACAACGCAAGCCTCAGAGACAAAGCAAGTAAAACAGGACATTACCAACAGTCTGGAAAACATCAAAAAGACCCTACTACCCGGGAAGCTCAAGCTCTGGTGTCTGCAATTTGGACCTCGGGTAATCTACGAGGAGAAGATGGAGCGAACCATGACTTCATACGTGATGAAATGGCTCTGCTGTCTGAATAACATCAGCCTTTACGGCAAAGGAGTCCTTGAACTGCCTATCACAAGCCTCACCGAAGAGTACAAGTGCTCTAAAGTAAGACTGGAGGCGTAAAACTGAAGAACTCCAGAGACCAGACCATCAGCAATGTTGCTATGTCAGCCCTTAGGGACAAAGATGTTGTTGGGCACTTCCAGTTGTCCCAACTGGAAGGGCCCAAGAGGCTTTGGCTTACAGCAAGTACGCCAACTTGGCATAAGGCCTTAACATCAGAGAGGAGGAAACTGGTGGTGGAGGTGCTCCAGCAACTCTCAAACACATCTTGACTAGTTGTAAGACCAGCCTCACACATGGCTGCTTCACCTGGAGGCAGAACCAGGCCACAACCTTCATCCGAGCGGGGCAGGAAAAGCCCAACCATCCCCCTACCAAACCAGAAGCTGGACAGCTAGCCATGGCCAGGGACTGGAAGAAGCTAGTCAATATTGGCCAGCAACTAATCGTTCCACCTTCACTGTGCATTGTGCTTACATCACAGAGCTCACAGCCCCATGGGAGAGTTTAACAGAAGAGGCCTATGAGCGCAAGAAACTGCCCCTCACAGAAGTGGCAGCAGATGCTGATCAACAAGGATGGAAAGCGAAAGTCTGTCTGGTTGAAGTGAGATAGAGAGGTTTTGGGCTTCTTTCACCATCAGGCTGCTGAAAGACTTTGGCCCCATAGACAGGCTCTGTGACAGACAATTAGATCAGTCTCTGAAGCGGCTAAAAGAAGCAGTCAGTGGATATGGATCAAGTGGAAGGACCCTTGCTGGGCATGAACAGAGCATGAACAGGACCCATTCACTAAGCCGCCCCAGCCCATCCTCCATTTGAGAACCCATGTTACAACCCTCCAGGAGGAGGGCGAACAAGGTATGCGGTCAGCTCTAGGCTTGACTCAGGGAACAGGACGCCCCCTACCTTGCATAGTTCTGTAGGCTGTGCCATTTAAACAACCAGGCAATTCACCTGATTGGGCATGGGACACGGCTTTGACCACCTTGTAGCTGGCCACCTTTGATGAGAATGTATAGTATTGAAATGCCGAAACACCCTGATTCAAAAAGGTAAAGGCTCCTGATGATATGTCTGATGATGTGTCTGTCCCACGACTGAGATGCAGCTCTCACGCCACTCTCAACATTAAGGCAAACTTCGTGTGCATACCATCTATTGGCACAATGGACAGTTTACCATCACACCCCATGTTTCATGATTCTGAAGTTCTGTTAAGGGCCAACCTTCAATTTTATAAATTCCTAGTTTATTCCCATAATGGAAAGTTTTCAAATTATAAAATTCACAGAATTTTGCAACCCTACTCACAAGAAACTCAAGTCTAATATTATTTTATATTTTTACTATTATTTTTAGTATTTTTGTATTTATATTATTTTAGAATGTTTTTTGTCTTCCCCTCTCTGATGCACACACGGCATGAGGAGAGGAGAGGAGAGGAGAGGAGAGGAGAGGAGAGGAGAGGAGAGGAGAGGAGAGGAGAGGAGAGGAGAGGAGAGGATTTGTCTTTAATGACCTGACGGGCCTCTGCTCTGTAGCTCGTGCTCTCTGCGGTCCAGCTCGGCAGCTTTTTTCTCCAACTCCTCTTGCTGCCTCAGCAGGTTGGCCTGAGCTGCAGCAGCAGTCACCTGAATGAGGAGAGTCACAAACACTTTGCTCAACAAATTCGTGCACAAGCGCATCAGCGACTCTCAGCAGTTACACACTACATACAAATGGAACAGACAGGAACATAGGTACATACATACAATATATTTCCAAACACATATCAGCCTGCACTATATTTTACATATAAGTTATAACAGGAGGAGCAGATTACAGGAGCTACACGTAGGCACCAACATGTTTTTAAAGTCATAAATGTATCTTTAAATGTATCTCTTTGTGTGAGGTCCAAAATACATATTTATGATCATCAGAGCTGATGTCTGACTTGGCAGGAAGGTGAAGGACTCTACAGTGCAGTTCATGCATATTTATCAGATTAGCAGTGAAACAGAGAGGGCCATTATAATAAAGTGTAAACTGAGTACATGTTTGTGTAGCCAACAAACAGCCTCAAGTAACTCTTACTACACTTGGACATTTACTTGTGTAAAACAGGCAGACTGACTGTATACTGTACATGACAGGCTGTTTGGCTCTTTATTCTTACCTCTATGTACAAAAATACTACATAAACATGATAACTACCTGAGAATGTAGTCGCGCCTTGTGTGCCAAACACTACCATACATTAAATAATCCATTTTCACTGTATTTGTTTTAACAATGGGCTCAAAGGCAGCAATAAGATGCATCATCCGCTTCCCCAATACTAACATTTTAAACATGAAAAAAATAAGAATAAAAGTTACACGCAAATGCACTGTTCTGTAGCAATTTTATTTTCATAGTCACAATTATCTTTTTTTTTTTTTTTTTTAAATCAAATCTAAGCCAATCAGACGTGAACAAACCTAAAACATAATTCTGCCTTTCGTTCACATTTGAAGTCAGATAACACAGAACAAATTGTTGAATACGTTGGCCGGGAAGGACAGCCACTCATGACAGTTATTTAGCGTCTGTTTATCTGTTTGGTCACCTGATACACTCCTCTCTATGTTCACATTCTTGTGGATTCATCCTGTTCTGCCATAACACATATATGACACTCGATACTGACACACATATACCGTACCCAGAGAAGTACGGTATTTGTAAGTGCTGTCCCTCAATCTACATCAGCACAAGGTTCCTCCACAGCAGCAGATAATTGGAGGGTGGGGCAGACAGAGGGAGTTTTGGTGAGGCTGACTCACCTGTGGACTGGGCTCTGTAGACGGCTGTAACACAGCAGGCTGGTAGGGAGAGGTGGAGCCCGGAGTGGTTTGAGCAGCTAAGCCATCCTGAGAAGTTAAAATAAGAAAACAAATTTCTGTTCATTCATTCTACATGATGACAACAAGACCAAGACCAAGAGGAACAGACAAGGAAACAAGGAGGAGGATGTGAAGAACAAGAAAGGGATTAACTAGGCCAAAACATACAGGCAAAACAGCAAGTAGGACACGGCAAGAGGAAAAATGAAAGATAAAAGGAAATAAAAGATAAGTAAGAGCAGACTTATCTTCCACAGAGAAGAAAAATGACAAAAGGCAGGTCATGGAAGAGGTTGCACATGACTTACTGTGGGGTGGGCAAGGAAAGGGTTGTACTGGTCAACTGGTTCAATGTTGGAGTTGGTCACTTGTGTGACCGCAGGGTCCTGGAACAGAACAGAACATGGGCCCCTGGCTCAGTTAGTCAACACAGAAACTGAACTAAATCCAATTCTAACCATGTGACTTCCATAATACTCTGCTGATTGTCTCTCAGACAGAGCAGCATAGAGATGTATTGTCTCGTTCAAACACACACATTAAAAAAAGAGGCTTAGACAAACTGCATATCATATAGGATAGTGTCTCTGACTATTAGGGCAGCTCCAGGCGGCCTGAGCAACAGATCAGTGCAGTTAAAGAACTGAAGTGATGCATTGTTGCAAGACCAGCTAAACCGAGACCAAGTCAAGACCAAGACTTTGAGGGGTTGAGGGGCGAGGCGGTGTCAGGACCAAGACCAGAATTTAGTATTTAGCCTACTTAGGTAGCTAGCATGTGGCTACTATTCACCATATCTCTTTGGGTGAGGCACGCACCTCACAGCCTTCTCAGTCAGCTCATTGCAGGCTTTAGAGACTGATGTGTGTTTTCTTTTGGACACTGTTTTGGAGATATCCTCTTTGATGTTTATAAAGTCGGTTTTAGTGAGTATTTGTGAAGGAGGGCAGCAACGGCTAACAGAAAGGAATGAGCCGAGTTATTGATGCCATTTGAAGCAGGAAGTTTTACACTTTTTTTTAATGACCTGATAAAACACTAGGCTGGCTTGTAGTCTTGGGGCACAGGTGCTCTATAACTACAAAATGTGGAAAAATTTTTGTGTTAGTGTATTTCAAAGATATTTTCAGTTAATTATGAAACTATGGTGGGACGAACTAGATATTATTCGGTGAGTAATAAAGAAACAAAATCTGAACGTGTCCTGAAAGAGTCCTGAAAAGAATCCTCTTTGTCCAAGATCGAGACGAGACTGACTAAAAATGCAGTTGATTCTGAGATGAGACTGAGATCTTCAAGATGTGGTGTTGCGAGCGGTCTGAGAAAGACATTGTCTGACCTTGAGTCTTGATACATAGTGAACATATTTACTGCTTATCTTTCTTCTGAAGAACTCTTCTTTGGGAACTTTCATTTCCTGAAACAAGGATACCCTTGACTAAAACACAGACTATGATACGTGTCACCATACTTTGACCAAGTCATAAAATGAAGTAGAACACCAGCTGTTGTCATGGTAACGCCTACAGGTCCTGGTGAATCATTATGTGGGAAGCACTGATTTCTTAACAGGAGGCATGGTTTTACCACTGGTAAACATTAATTGAGTCTAGTGGGTTCTGGATTATTTGAACTGTTTCTATGACAGGAGAGAGCAGTCAGCAAAGTGTGGTGAATGCAGATTCTGAAAGGCTTTAGCCCTGATCAATTTTCCAAGACTTCCCCTAAATATGTTGCAATGACCTGACCCAATAACCTCTGATGTTTCCTGCATACCGGGGAGTGTGGGCTCCTCAGAGAAATGTCTGATAATCACGGTCTGGAATGCAAATAAAACTCCCTAACGTTAAAGACACGTCATGACTGCTCTGCCCTACTCACATGTGACACATTGCACACTTAGCTTTACTTTCTACTTGCATATTGGAAGTAGAATTTGTGTGTGTATACACACACACACACACACAGATTACAAAGATACACAGATATATTAGTGCTGCGACGAAAGTCGATTGTCAATCCGCAGAAAATTAATCTAAGAAAGAAACTATTTTTATAATCAGTTAACTGTTTTTTTCAAGTTCGTTTGCTCATCCCAGTGTGTCTGATTGAATCACTTTTAGCTTTTCTTCATCATATATGATAATAAATCCTTAGGTCTCCGGGAGAAAATAATAAGAAGATGATTTAATAATGATCATTAGTTGCAGTGCTATCACAGCTGTATCTGTCATATGTGCAGTAGGAAAGGCAACAGAATGGATTGTGGGTACTCTAGGAACTTTTGTGAGACTGATACACATTAAAACTGACATATTAACAAGATAAATAACACTAACGTCTGTCTGAACTGCTCCTTGAAACGGCACAATTTTCTCCTTTAATGGTGTGAGGAAAGAACAAAAACTTCACGTGATAACACTGACTTATCTGCTCATGACACACCTGTAAACATTCCCAGCAGGAAACAGTCTTACTCTGTAACACCTTCTGCAGGGGGGCATTTTGAAGAAGAGTGTGGCAAAATAAACAGTTTAACAGTGTAAAAAAGATGATGAGGTGTATTATATATTTTCAAAAGCATCATCTTGCCAGGGTTTATTTGTTTATTTTAAATGATGTTGGAGGGAACTGAAAAGTGGCCTATGGAGATATTCAAAGCAGCATTTTATGCAAAATGTGTTTACCTCTTATCACGGCCGCATCAGGAAAAATATCTGCTGAGTCACAACTGAGAGAATGCTGGTGTCATTTGATGATACAGCATAGACAGCAGTAAAGAAAGCCAAAAAATATAATAAACCAAATTGATGACAGTGGCCACTAAGCTTGTGTGAAATAAAGACAAAGCTGGGACAAGCCAAAACAAGACGACGACACTGTGTTCAAAAAACAGTACAGGGGTGTGGAGACGCCCCCCCTGAGAAACACTTCTCCATATATACAGTATGTATGTATACTTTTCTGTGGTTCAGTTCTGAAAATGTGACTTTTTCTGGCCCAAAGAGTTTAAAAATAAAGTTGGGATGAAATCATCACAATATTCTGACTTTAAAGTCTCTGTACAAGGAAACAGGAGTTGCTGTGATAACCGTTGATTGCCGAGGTGTGGCTGTACGTATTTCATAATTGCAGTTGGATATTGCTACTGAATAGACTTAAGTCACTCTTCATTCATCTCACCCTACAGTCTTAACACTCTTTTAGAAATAGACGGTCATAAAAACACACTGTAGATGACAGGAGGGGAAAAAAACAAAATGCTTCACTTCAAGGTCATGAAGGGAGCACTATTGAATTATTTTACAATGTTTCCCTCCTGAAATTCCATAAAAAGTTGGCAACATATGAACTGACATTAGACTGCAGGCCTGTGTGAATATCTGCGTGGTAATAAACTGCTGCACTACAGCACAGACAACATAATCCAGCTGCTGCGGGGTTGTTTACTCAGCCACTTCCACACCCTGCAAACAAACTGACGTCACAGCTATTGTGCACCTGATATAATAAAGTGTGACTCTGCACTACTGTAAAAGAAACTGCATTATGTAATGTCACTGAAGATACTTCTACTTTTGTTAAGCCTGGCTGACCTTGAGCGATAAATATCTAGTTACACCATGCAAACTGTCTCTGAAACAAATGAACCGACCATGACTTTAATATCTAATAGCAAAGTGTGTTTGTCAAATAGAAACAGAGAGGTTTATGGTATACAGACTTTATGTGGCGCTATAACCTAGATTAGGTCTTATCTAGTACGGTGTTCAAAGGCACTTCAGTCAGCATGTCTGAGTTGATCAGGAAGCTAAATCACAGATTCTAAAGTAGCCGATGCATCAAAACTCAGTTCACCTTTTGTTGCATGTGAATCCCTTCCTGTATTTCTGACCCAAATGTCATGCCTCTAACACTCAACACAATAACAGAGAGGAAGTTGTGCTTGTTAACTACAGGTTGGCTGATATTAGCCTATGGCAGATACATATGCAGATCTGTATCATTTGCCTTATGTGCTGACTGTTTTTTTTCTTTTATGGAATGCCAAAGAAAAAATGTTAGCAGTAATATTTTGGTGTCACTGTAACACAACACCAGCAGACTGAACTGCAATTTACAATACTGTGGCAAGCAGCACAGAGTAAAAGAGAAGAAGCTGCTCTTTAATATTTGTATAAGAAAATAACCTGAGTACTGAGCACATAGAAAAGGTCTTCAGTTTTCATTCCAGCACAGAAATGGTTTATACGGGGTGCCACATTGGTAATGCAAACACTTTGCTAATGTTCAGCTTTAGCTACTTCATACTACATAAGCTTCACGACTTCATGACTGTTGCAGGAATGTAAGTTGCTGTGTGTATGGCTTTACAGCTACAAAGATAAGACATACATATACAATACATTCATATCCTGAGCAGGACTTTACCAGACAGGGAACAAATATACCTTGCAATGGTTATATATGGCATATGTTATGGGAAATTTAGAATCCATTATTGGGCTATTTTCATATAAGAAAATAAAGGTCAGGATGTCTGTTTTGCTGCTTCTATTTGAACTATTCTTCTTTAATGTGTTTTTGACCAAACTTTATGGATGTGCAATATTCAGTGACTGCTTGAAACAATGCTATCTATGATCAATCACATGATATTTTTGTATAACTGGAAAGTTTGGAATGCATCCTTCTGAAATGTGAGGATAACAATACCTCACCATGGATCATTTAGTTTAGTTCTGGACATTTCTACTTTACCATCATTCTACAAGTGTACAGGAGCCCATCATTCTACATGATGATGCTGACTGCACAACAGGCCACTTGTGTTGTGTTTAACATAAAAGCTCTCCAGATTCAAACACATTCTGAGGACACACAAGCAATGAAGTTACAGAGCTTTGTGCAGGCTGAAAGACGTCTTGGCTACACCCTGTAGGACAGAAATGCTTGTTTCAAACCAGCAGCGTCAATGGAGGTACAGCAGTTAGCCTAAAATAGTGTCTTTAGGTAATGAAGGTGACATTACAGGACTCAAAAAAATTAAACATATTACAGAATTCATACAATGATTCAAATCCCTTCTAAATGAATTATTAACAGCTGTGATGTAGCTTAAAAAGGTTTGACACACATTCCTAGTTGAATACAGTTAACTTCCTGCAACTAATCTCGCGACATGCCCCGCCCCCTTTTCAAACAAAGCCCGCTGATTGGTCGAAGGATTGCCAATCATGCTATCTTTACCAAATGGAATTCAAGAGAGCAGAGATAGGTTCCTCCCCGACATCCACCCAACAAGTTTCCTGGCGTGCTGGCTACCTTTTAACGAATGATATGTCAGCAGCAGGCTCGACTGTGCCTCAACCAGCTGTAAAAGTACACACTTACATTGAAAGGGTTGTCGCTGGCAGGGTTCGCAAACGGGTTGCTATCAAATCCCGACATTTTGAAGTGGCTGCGTGATGTTTAGTCCGCTCTGAATAAACAACAAACTCTTCTGTGTCGCTTGAGTTGTCTCTCGTGCCACTTCCTCGAATGAAGTTTACAGCGCATGCGCACTGGACCAGCTGGACAGTGACGTGTACACGTCAGTTGACACATATTAACAGGCAGCGAGGCGCGCGCCATCTGTGGATATCTGTTCGACAATGTAAAGTGTTAGTGTAAAGTGCTTCTTTAAAATGTTTTTAAATTAAATGATTAATGAGCCACAACAAAAGATAAATTATATTCAACAGGCAAGTAGTACAGTGCCTGTAAGGGGAGGCTCTCCAATTGTGGTTGCTAAGCGACAGTAAGAGTGACAGTTAGTCTCATTTAAGCCCCTGGAGGCTTATTGGAAAAAAAATCATATTTATTCATTCATTTAGATCAAAGGGGCAGTGCACATTAAACACATACAGTTTGCTCAACTTGAGTTCAGCTTGACACTTTAGATATTTGGCAGAAAACCTGTTATAAAGTGGTCTGACTGGGGAACGTCTAATGAAGGATGTTTGACCATTTCTTTTTAAATATGTGTCTATTGCAAGTGAAATATTAAATTCTAGGAGTGCGTTAAGGCGGGGTGCTGGGTATATGAGTGAAACAGCTGAGTTTAGTGACCGTGGACGAACGTCATAGCATTTTTATCACAATTTCTTAAAATATTTACACAGTGTGTGCAGTTTTTTCCCTCTTCAGGCAATAATCTGCAGTAGAATTCAATACACCATTACACCAGAGGGCTCTTTCTACAGTAATATTATGTAAAATCACATCAAGGTCAATAGAAAAAAGTAATGACAATAAATAATCATAAATAAATTAAACATAAAATGGTGAAAGGCTTACATACAGCAATAATTCATTAATGATTCATTGTTCATTTAGTTGTCATCACGTTAACATTGAACTAACTTTATATTAACATCACGTTTATTTCACGTTAACATTACATTAACATTAAATTAACGTCACGTTAACATTAAACTAACTTCACATTAATTTCACGTTAACATTAAATTAACATGGCGTTAACATTAAACTAACATCCCGTTAATTTCACGTTGACGCGATGCAGAGTGGAAAAAAAATTCAATGAAGCCATTGGTCGAGTCCTGACGTCACTCGCGCTCTGACAGCCGACGTCGCAGTCATGGAGGAAGTGAGAGGTGAGTGAGATTTTCTCCTTCTTAACTGATTCTAACCATCTTCCGCCGACAAACATGTAGCCAGCTAACGGCGCCACGGTTCATGTATGTTACGTTATACCTGACACACGTTATACACACGGCGAGAGGGTGTCGCTGAGCCTCCACATCTTTATTTCAACCGGCGTTTTGTTTGTTTAATGGGGAGCGGATACTGTTTAAAGCAGCTCTGTTAGCACTACAGTGGAATAACACGTAGCATGGCCTTTTGACCACGTATTAAATGTCTGCAGTCATACGACAAGTGCACATTTGATCCAAACCGACGAACAGGCTCATTCCATCGCAAATGGAAACCTGCTTACTGTGTGTGTTTCTGTCAATGAACGTTGCATCGTCAGCTGGTCGGTGTGCTGCCAAAAAATGTATCCCCAGCGGAATCTGCTTCCCCGGTTTGACTGTTTTATAATGAGGCCAATGGATACCGGAGTCACTCCT
The DNA here is from genome assembly GCA_014281875.1 of Nibea albiflora. Classification (NCBI taxonomy): domain Eukaryota; kingdom Metazoa; phylum Chordata; class Actinopteri; family Sciaenidae; genus Nibea; species Nibea albiflora. The sequence goes on from CM024800.1 coordinate 1,394,432, forward strand.
ACTTTTGTCTTTGAAATGAACAGTGTTTCCTCTGACCTGTGCTGTGCAAAATTATGCATGGGGGAAGATTGGTGTGGACAGCGAGGTGGCCAAACTGGTGGTCGGTGGAGACCCGCTTGCTGTCATAGAGGAAGGCAAGCCCTATGCAGAGGTAAGATTATTACTGGTTTATATCATTACACTGGTAATGACACACACCACCACTCAAAGAGAGAAGGGGAGCTGTTGTAACTATTATTTTATTTCTAAGGGGCTAATAATAAAAATTAAAGTTACCGTCTCTTGCACAAGAGTTTTCATCTGCAGGTTCCCGGGCAGGTCAGTGACAGCGAACAGCAGTAGTCAAACTAGATAAACTAGACAAACAAGACATAACACAATACAAAAGACACACACAAACTGTCAGCACCATGTGTATGTTAGACAATTAAAAGCTATTTATATTAGTACACCGGGCAACAAATCAAACACAGAGCCAGACTTCAGTTTGATTCTTTAATTTGAAATTAAAGTTACGTCTAGAAGTACAGCTCTTCATGTCCTGGCAGGACATTCTGAGTTTTGTCTTTCACAGATAAAGCACACTGCCATAAAGTGTGCGGTACAGTCGTTATCTCCACAAGATAGTCTTGTGGATTTTCCAGAGTTCTCCAAACAAAAGTTAACACAGCCATGTCATGCAGGAGGGCCGAACCATGTCAATTCTCCTGGCATGCATAAATGTCATGGCTGCATCCAGAAAAAGACCTGATATTAAGATTTGGATACATTATTATGCCAATATATAATGGAAGTTTGAGGACAAACTGATGCATATATAAAATGCATGAACATGAACAAGTGAAGTCAGAACAAGTACGTCATCAGAAGAGTATGGTGTTTGAAAAAACAGATACAAGTTTATTGTCAAAGTTGGATGAGAATTTTCCTGAAATATAAATTTGACTTCAACATGTAAGACCCAAAATAGTTTCTTAGGATGAAGACACAGATTGTAACACTTATGGTTGGCATGATAAGATTTTGGCTCTATAATGTTCTTCACAATCTGCCTTAGTACAAAGATGCATCATGTTGTTCCTCCGTGTCTTGGCAGAGAGCCTTGTTCTCTCCATGCCTTTCGTAAGTTCCTTATTTAGGCACAGTGGCTCTGCAGAGTTTGTCATGAAGGTCATTAGTTCAGGTTATGGCTGTGGTGACATTTTCACGTATCACAAGACACATTCATGTCACATGCCACGGTCATATGAGGTTTCATGCTTTTAGTCAGAGGGTGGTATGGATGATTAATCCTACATTACAGCACGTGGCTTGTCGTTATCGTTAAGCATGTCTGCGACATGTTGGCCCCCCACAGTTATGTGTCCTATTATTAGCACTGCTGTTAAGTGATAAATCATTATGACCCTTGTGTATCTGTTTGATAGATATAAAACATAAGTGTCTGTCTTTATGCAAATTGATAGACTGTACTCAAAAAGCAGCAACAGCCCCATTGACACTGGATTTCTGGGGCTCATACCGATTATGGAATAAAAAACTTTGTATATATGGGCAAAAACAAGAGTGTTAGCCTCCCAATGTGTCAGTCGGGCGCTAATGTTAATACACTGGAAGTTTCCTCTAGATCGAAAGCGCATAACAATAAATCATTGACGGAATTTTATTGGAATAGTGAAGAGACTGTAAAATCATGACCCAGGTTACAAGGAAAGCCTGGGTTATGAAGGTTGCATATCTGAGCCTCACAGCTACAGTGTTTGTCCACCAACATGTATGTGTGTGTCCTTGAGAGATAGTATCTTCATTTACATTGAAGTCAGCCTCTTATGCACAGTGGTTTACTGGGCGGCATGGTTAGGGATTGCTCCTTTCTCACTGAGCATGAATCACTTTGGATTACAGCATGAGATACATTAGGTAAATGTAAATGTATGATAGCAGAAGCTTTCTCTCAGAAGACACACTTCTACTTCTTCTTCAGCCCACTTATGCAAAGAGTATTTTGACATTCCAGTGTTACATTATGTTGACGTAATCTCTGCTGTGTCTAACAGCTGTGGATGGGTGCTCACCCAAAAAGGTGATGCCCAGATTAAAGACAACCGGATTGCACAGACCACACTGGGACAGTGGATCGCTCACTTCCCTGCCTGCCTGGGCTCCAAGGTCAAAGACACCTTCCACGGACAGCTGCCCTTCCTCTTTAAAGTTCTCTCTGTCAACACAGCCTTGTCCATACAGGCTCATCCTAACAGGGTGAGTACACACACACAGAATTAGGAGATGTTCAGCATGGATTTTCCTGTGTTTGAATACATTAAATGTAAACAAGAAAGCTTCAAAACAAAATTCATTTCAACATTTTATTCATAATTTGGCAGAAAGGAAAACAAAAAGCACATTTTATCTAAAAGCTGACTAAGCTAGGAAGGCTAAAAATGACTACAATGTGATTAAAGACTAAACCTGAAATCTCCTCAAGTGATGTCACTTGAGTCAGAATCAAGTTTTAAAAGTGAGGCTATATTAGCCACTACTAGCTTAAGATTCATGAGTCTGTGAGTTATTATGGGTAATGTAGGCACCAAATTTTCAGAAGTATCCCTGGACTAAAAAGGATGATATTTCAGGCTTGGCTGCATTTATTTTATGTGTATTTGGTACTCTGCCTGCCCTCTTTAGTTACCCTCTTTCTTTTTGACATTATGGTTTGGTCAGGAGTTAGCGGCTCGTCTTCATGCTCAGTTTCCGGAGCACTATCCAGACAACAACCACAAGCCGGAGATGGCCATCGCTCTAACCCGCTTCCAGGGCCTCTGTGGCTTCAGACCAGTGGAGGAGATCCTGGGATTCCTTACATGTGAGTCTCAAAGTCCCACAGGGTCAAGAAAGTAGTGTACTTTAAGGGTAATAAAAACATACCATGTGCATGTGTGTGTGTCCATCAGCCGTCCCGGAGTTCCGCGCTCTGGTGGGAAACGAGGCAGCTGAGGAGCTGCAGTGCAGCATGGGAGATGCGGTTCAAACAAGCCAGGTGCTGAAGAAGTGCTTCACCAGGATGATGAACTGCGAGAAGAAGGTGTTCGTAGATCAGCTCAACATGCTGGTCAAGAGGGTCACCGAAGAGGGTGAGGAGGCTGCAAGTGGAGCTCCAAACAGCAGAAAACAAACACAAATGTGCTGCTTTTATTCAGTTACTTTTCATTAACATTTACCTGCCAGCACAAGAATCAAAACACTGCATGTGTGTAGAAATGTAGTATTTTATGTGCTTTTCTCTGTTGCATGCTCTACTACAGTCTGACATCGAGAGGTTTTCTCAATATGTTGGTATTTGGTATTTGATACAAGTGTGTTAGAAAGAGAAAGAGCTCACCAGTGGGAAGGTTAAGTGACACAAAAAGGAGGCTTAGCGTTCACAAAAGTTAAAACACTGAAGTAGTAGTAGTGAAATAACAAGCTGCTGTTCTCAAGGTGAGGGAGTAGCACTGTGCATGTCTTTCTGTGATACCACCACCAGGAGGCACCAAAATCAGACATACTCTGATCCTTCAAATACAATATTAATTCAATATTTAATACATGTGCAGGTGCTGCAGGGAAGGACACATCAAGCAGCAATGGCGACCTGTTGCTCCGCCTCCACTCCCAGTACCCCGGAGACATTGGCTGCTTCTCCATCTACTTTCTTAACCACATGACCCTGGACCCAGGCCAGGCCATGTTCCTGGGAGCCAACGAGCCTCATGCTTACCTTTACGGAGGTCAGATGAAGCTGTTTTCTTTTATATTTGTGAGATTTAGCGCTCCAGGTGTTATCCAGGCTGAAGCACAACAATAGAATGTGCCTGAATTCCTACATTGTTGCTCCAGTGTCTCTGTATGACAGAGAAGCAGCAGATGAAGTATTAAATGATAATGCTGGCATTTTTATATATATATTTTTTAATAGTAGTGTTGACCAATCCCACGAAAAGCCAAAAAGGAACAATGTGTTAGCGTGTCTGTCTCTGGCACTGTGTCCCATGCCCAGGGCCACAAATATAAAGTTTCATTTTTCAAAAGACACAGTAAGTTTACTGAACTAGCTGGGTACTGTAGTTTTTAGCAAACATTACTCAAACAGAAATAAATAGAGCATTCACTGAGACTACTTTCAGCTGCTGATTAATACACATTTGTTGTTCTCATGAGAGTCTTCGGCAGCAGGAAGTGGACACAGACATCTGTGACTACAAAAATAGATTTTATTTGATATTCATGTCACAAACATACTTAGAGAGGGATAACAGTGGCTTCACTAATAGCTGCCCAGCAGACCAGAATGCAATGCAGCCACAAGAGGTGTTGATTTATCTTAAATTGTCAGTCTTGCCTTTGGTACCACTGTTCCTGTCCAACCACATATTCATCCCACTTTACACACAAAGGCAATCTGTGAAATGTGAAACTGTAGAAGTAGATAAAGCAGGTGGAGGAGGTGGAGGAGATGAAGTAACTTGTGTAATGCATTTAACATCTCATCATAAGAGTATCTGAGGATTGATTTTTCCATTTTGAAGGCGAGTCAGCCGACGGCTCTGCTTATTTAAAACTCTCTGTCTGTCCATTTACGTCCAGACTGTATTGAGTGTATGGCCTGCTCAGACAACACGGTGAGGGCCGGTCTGACACCCAAATACATTGATGTCAACACGCTGTGCGAGATGCTGAGCTACAGCCCTGCCCCCGCCACATCCAAAATCTTCCCGTGTGTCCAGGATGCTTCAGATCCCTGCGTGTCCTTGTACGACCCCCCAGTGCCAGACTTCACCGTCATGAGGATACAGGTAGGACATCTCAGTTAACTACAGAAGAGGTATATTTAAAGATGGATAACTATAGATGTTATAATTTGGCCAAATTAAATGTGACGGATGCCTAAAGTTTAGTCCATGTTACTTGGTCCTGCTTGACTCATCTGCTAATGTATCTTGTCTCATAATCTCTCACTGTACTTAAAATATAGAGTTAGACTTAGAACATCATCAGATATCTGTTACACTCATGCATGTGGACACAAGCTAACAGACTGACTACAATGATAAAACTTTAAATTACTGTACTTCTACTGTACCTCACCTTATTCCCGTCCTGTCCCGTCCCTCCTGCAGGTCCCAGCCTCAGTGAAGCAGTACACTGTTGCTCCGGTCGACAGTGCCAGCATCCTCCTGGTCATCGAAGGCAATGCCACGGCAACTTCTGCCGCTGCCCTCTCTGACGTCACGCTGAGGCGGGGTAGCGTCCTGTTTATCTCAGCCAACGAGAGCGTCTCCCTGCACATCACCTCCCAGTCGGGGATGAATATGTTCCGAGCCTGCTGCCTCCTGTAGTAGCTGTGAGTGTGTGGCTCTGTGTGAAAGCTCATTTACTACCTGTGTTTGTTTTCCTCTGGTTTGACTCAGACAGGCTTACACCTTGTTATGGATTGTGCCCAATGATTGCTGTGCACTTTTAGGTATGCTGAAGAAGCTTTCAGAGGTGTGTTGATGCCCGTCTGTGCCCGCTGCCCTCCCCAATGCCAACCCTAACTCGACCTGCCGACTGCTGTGTTGCCTGCAGCAGTGTTCCTTAGCTTTAAAGTCCAGCAGTAATCCATGGCTGCTGGATTTTAACTGGTTTTAACTATTGAACTTTTTTTTTTTTTTTACCTGTAGTGGTGCGATTACATCTTGTAGAAAAAGCAGATCTCAGATTCTTCAGGTGCTGCTCAGAGGACACATACTAAGAATAAAAAGCAAAAATATGTCCACAACACTGAACTGGACCTAGTATTGAAAAAAGTGCAAAGTACTGTTGCTAGGATCCAGATGAGGCTTATGATGGAAACAGCAGTTGAGAAAACAACCTCTTTGTATCTATTTAGTAGATACAGTAGATACTGAAAAACATAGAATGTTTTCTATATGTATAAAATGGGAACTGTAGCACACTGACTTCACCAGCCACTTCATTAAGCACACCTGTACAATCTAATGTGATCCCACAAAACAGCTCTGTAAATTCTGCCTTCACAAAGATAATGATGTTCAGGGAGAGGGCCAAAATATTAAAAACACCATCCAGTATAACACCACCTCCCACTACGACTTCAATAATAAACAATTCAGTTTTATTTGGAGATAAGATTGACTTTAATCATTCCACTGGACAAAGCCACCTGTCACAGCAGCACATACACACATGATTGATAATAAATTACTGATAAATAAAAAAAGTGATGAAGTCATGCTGGTGTTGAAGAGTCTGCCAGCTGTTGGAATGAAGGACCTGTGGTAGAGCTCCTTCTTACATGGTGGGAGCAGCAGTCTGTTGCTGAAGGAGCTGTTTAAGGCCTCCACAGTCTCATGCAGGAGGGGAGAGGATTGTTCATGATGGATGTCAGCTCTGCTAACATCCTCCTCTCACCCACTTCCTGTTTACTGCAAACCACGGTGCCACAGCAACAAAAAATATAGCGCTGAGTCATAACTGTTCTTAACAAGCTATGACATGACACTTTACATAGAGAGCAGGTTCTCTCTGTATTATAATCATTTGACATAAAGATAAAGGAGATATCATGAAGCTTTGTACAAGTAGACTTCACGTTAAAGCTGTGACGGATCACATTAGATTGTACAGGTGTATCTAATAAAGTGGGAAGTGCAAGTCTGTAAAAAGCTAGCAAACGGACCTAAAAACCTTCATGCACAATTTGTTTTTTACTGGTTGCTCTTCAGCGTTTGACATTTCTCCTTTTTATTCCTGAGAATTCCAGCTGTGTTCTTCTGTCCGAGATAAAGACAACTCAAACTGATTTATTCAAACAGCACTAAAGCAGGGTAGGGGATATGTTTACACTGGTGGAGTACACCACCACTCACTGCTTTGTATGGCTACAGTACCGTGTTGTTGAGGACTGAGCATGTCTGTTAGGAGCCAGCAGTTTATCTTTCCCCCAGGATCACTGGTGCAACTTCCTGTTTTATCATTTTAGTTTAACTTGAACAAGTGAAGATCCTCCTCTGGGAAAAATCCATTGGTAGTATATGGACAGTTGAGAGTATGTAGTGTAATTCTGAGATGCCTGTGCATGCTTGATTTCTAGCAGTAAAACTGGAGAGGCCCTCGACTGTGATAATGTGCGAGCCACGTTAATCACAGTGAAGTCGACCTTGGATCAGTATTACTGCTTTACTTACTGTTACCAGCGCATGTTTACGGTCTGGAAACTTCTCCTCAAAGTAATGAACAATCATCAATTAAAAATGAAAAAGCAAACAAAATGGGAGCAAGCAAAAAGGGCCTCTAACTATCTTCATCCCATGATGCACGACAGCGTGGGAATCAGGAATGCAAATTGATTCAGACTCCAGGTTCTATATGATTGAAAATGCACTACCGCTGCTTGACACACCAACTATTTGACGCAAGCCGGTTTACACGGCCACGTCGTCTTGTACAGCCGCACAACAAAATGCTGCATTCAATTTTATAGTATTATAGAAGTCATATCTGTATTTCTGAGTATTTGAAGCCAAATTTTTCAGACTTTGCATGTTTTCTTGTTTGTAATGACTCATCAGTGCGTGATGTTATGACATCTGCAGGTCACGCTTTGTCTTTACAGCAAACTCTTTTATGGTGACCACTTTCCAGCATGTCCAATAGTAACACAACTAGATATTCAGTATGGTGCAAACTCTTGCACTCTTCAGGGTCACACCAGGGTCAATATGAATTCAGTCATGAAGTGAAATTGTTACACTTTTTATAGGTTATCTCGAATCAAATACTTGAGAATGAATGCTCGATCAGCCTGCCAACATACCAGTAAATATTTCTGAATAGTTTGACTTGAATGACTACAGTGAATTGAGCCAACGCAGATAATGCTTTTGCCTACGTCATGACCACGTCAGTGATGTAGGTTGATCTTTAATATAGACGCACTTTGCTAAGATTGTTGAGATTAAGAGATAGAAGGCTGTTAATAGTTCAAATCACTGCATCGTTTTGATTAAAGAACCATTACCTCAAGCTCTTCCTTCTGTCTAAAATCAAAGCCTCCAGTTCTTTTTCACAACGACCTGTTTGCCACCTTTTAAACATGTTGAATTTAGAATCTTGTAGAGGTCAGTGTTTCCAATGGTAACTGATTTTAATTTATCCGTTTTGTCTTTCACATCTTTGTTACTGATATTGTTTTTAGTCACCTTAGTTATTTTGGATAGTGTACATCCAGGACTTTGGACAGAAATCATTGTACTTTTTTTTCCCCATGTTTAACTCATGTCCTTCAAATGCACAGAAATCTGAAGGCCATGCTGTTTTACCTTCATTTTATTTAACCATAGTGAGAACATTTCTTGGAATATTTCTCTAATCAAGGCATGGTTTAGCATTTTTGATTATGGTGATGCTGTAGCCTGGGACTGCAGAGAACATGTGTATGTCAAAGTGGTTTAATAAAGTCTTGTTCTGTTACTACATGGGATGAACGCTTCATTATTTTTAACACGTTCTTTAAATCTTTACAATCAGACATAACACATTAAAGGCCTGATAACTGAGCTGAGTTCAATCATAACGAATCACCACGTTACTATAGCCTTTAAACAGCTGTATTTAACATAGTGCATTATGATAGAGATGTTTATTGCATCACACCTCCATTTGAATATTTTATGTATAATTAGACAGTGAGATATAGAAGGAGATCTCACTGATGAATTTCAGCTAGTCAAGACACTGCAGGAATAAAATATATTTATTAGCAGATTTAAATAAATAGAACTGTCATCAGAAGCTTGAATTCATTTAATTCACAATCAGTAACCAAACTGTGTAGACAGAAGGAAAACAGTCAGCACTATTTCACATCGATGAATTTGAAAATTTGCCTACATAACAATTTCACCACTTATATATAATCAAACGTGTGAATATTTGTTGAGACATACTCGCGTGGATAAAGAGAGGCCAGCTGTTCATTGTTACCAGACTGAAGCATGCAGATTTGATTGACAAAGCCAAACAAGGAAGTCTTTAACTGAGGAGCAACTCACACACCCCAATGTGAACACTGGTCTGGCTGAAATAGAACTGTGCACCAACCAGATGTGCATGCATCGTTTCCGTACGCCTCCCTCACCTTTTTTTTTTTTTTTTTTACTGTTGCTGGAGTTTGTCTGTCCTTTGAAAATTATGTTTTAAGTGAGTTTCTACAGTCAGTTTGTCATTTGTTCCATGAGCAAGGAAACTGACTTCAGCTGTGTTTGCACAGAAGAACAGCCCTCTTGTTTTACAGCCATCAAATAATCCAGGGAGTTTCACAAGATGCACCATACAGGCTGGACAAGGCTGCCCATCTCCTGTGGTTTGGTCTCATTTGTTTACACTATTTATTTTGATGTAAAGAGTTTTATAATTCATGAAGTTCCTCTGCTTTGCTCTCTGTGACTGTCACTGTATGTCTGAAGTGCTCCCACAGGGGGCGCTGTTCTGGTATCTTACAGGGCACTTTAGATGTAGGAGCTGATTTGTTTTCCATGGTGTCTAGAGTAAACCTGTGTTTGCAGATCAACTCTGATGTGGGCTGAAGCACACTATACAGTGCCTGTAACGCCCGCACATCCTCCAAAGCATCATGGGCCTTGTAGTTCACACCCAGCAGCTCTCTGACCAAGTTCTCCTGACGAAAACTCTTAAGACAGTGGTCCTTCAGCATCTCACGAGCCAGTGGCAGAGTGTCAACACAGCCTGAGACTGATGACTCAAACTCTGCTCTCAGGTCAAGCTCATCAAGAGCTCGAGCCAGCAGTGGACAGTCGAAGCGGCGAATGTTGTGGCCAACGACAAGTGGGCGTCCGAGCATTTGAAGGAAAGCTATGAAGGAGACCAGGACCTCCCGCAGGGAGTTGGTGAGAACTAGTTGACGATGGAGGTACAGTCTCCGTCTGTGGACCCTGAAGCCAGTCACTGTGGCTGCTCCTCGCTGCATTCGACCCCGCGGGATGATGTAAAGGTTGAGTGAGTGGCCTCCACTCACTGCAGCCAGCTGGACGATCTCACAACTCTGACCTGGAGGAATAAAACATGGAAAAATGCAGTAATTCATCTGCTTCAGAGGATTTTCAGGAACTCTGAATGTGAAGATGAAAAGATGGCAATATGTGAAGATGTGGTAATTCAATAAACTGTTCATTGATAATAGTCACAACGTTTTTTTTTGATAATTCAACTAATCCAAACGCCTTAGAAATCAAAAATTGTATCACATTGAATCATCAAAAAACAAATATGACCGCAAAACCTCACTACTACAGCAACGTTTATGTGGTTCCCACATCTTTTTGCAGGGTTTTTCCACAGCAGCCATTTTGACATGAAACAGCAGGGTCAGCGCAGGTGTTTCCAATTATACTGATTAAAGTTCAGTTCCATTTAGTGCAGCAGAGACTTTCCACTGAGCCAACACGCAGCACAGCAGCTCCCTGACTCTGTTTGACCTGAATGGAACCGAACATTGATTAGTATCCTTGAGAGCACCTGTGTTTACCTACTATTTCATGTCCTGGCTGCTGTGAAAAGGTCTACACAGGACAGAACTTGGTGGTAACGACAACACAAACAGTCAGAGCCAGTATTGACACATTTAACCCCTGTTTTAGTCCTCCTTTTTAATGATGAAGTGTCAGGTCGCCTGGTCTTGTACAGATTTACAGGAGCTAGTGGGAGCTCCACGTTATGGTGAGACTGACTGACATGGCTGACACAGACTGATAAGTGTTGCGCACCCCCAACGGTCGTGTTTCAAACAGAGTATCCAGGTATTAGAAATCACATGTATTAAAATGTCTACTGTCTAAATGTTCTAGGGTGCGCGGGAACGCCGAGTGTCGACTCAGCTCGTGTGAATCTCAAACACATACTGCACTGTTACTGTGGTGTGACAGTGTACTACTGACAAATAATACAAACTTTGTTATTATTACCATTACATTTTGTCTTCCATAAGTCCTAAAGCAGCAGAGGACACGTGATATACTCTTACCCAGTCCAGTTGTCTCCAAGTCGAAGAAAACCAGTGACTGTTGAGACTTTTCTGCGCGGTGTGACTCGGATGCTTGCATCCCGCCTCCACGGCCACCGTTTGTTTGAAACACGTCACTGAATTCTGACTGAAGTTCGTAAAATAAACGAGACACCGGCAGTGAGTGTTTAGCTTTCTACCGGTGGTCGGTAAACACTTGACCGTAAAGGTTCCCTCCGTACGTTTTTAAATAGCTGCGTGCGCAGACCGGATATCAAGACTTTCAAAACAAAAGCCTTCTTGCTCAACCGCTTTTCTTCAGATTTGCGCAAGCGCAGAAACAAATCTTTTCTTCTCTGGAATATGATTCAGATACAAGCGTCCCGAGTAGAGTGCTGCCCTCCACAGGAAAAGAACTTTAGTAACAAAAACATTATTGATTGCTGTGATTGTAATAATCCCATTCCAAAACATGTGATTTGATTAACAATCCCACATATATTACATTAGTTTTCATTCTCATTTCCCCTTTTGTATAGATGAATCTAAATTTAAATAAACATTTGAAAAGAGGTTGATGCCAAGAAACTAAACCTGTGCTAAGGTTTTACAAATAGAAAACTATATAAAAAGTCATTTCATTGCCCTTTTTTGCCCAACCCTTTTCTGTGTATTTGCATCTTGTGTGGGTTCTCTTTGAATACTCCGGCTTTGCACTTGACGTTACCCATACCCATTACCCAATGGTTAAGCCTGTACATCACCTGTCACATGCTGCATTGCATACTGGTCTATTGAGGCGACTCTATGGAGGTATTTAGAATCGGTGAAAACAATAATCAAAATTTAATGGAGGAATAGAGAAAAACGGTGCTACAATTTACGGGAGAAAGAGTGTAACATTTATGTAATGCATGTTACAGACAAAGCTAAATTATTCAAAGTGGAAATTACATATCTGTGAGTCTGGGGTGTATACATTATTTGTCTCCATTAACAAAACATCTGTTACGGGAATTTTTTAAGAAAACCCTTGAATAAGGAGGACCGGATTCAAAGCATCAAAGTTTAAGTTGAATTTATTGTTCGTGTACAAGAGGAGCGTTTCACAGTGCAACACATGAGTTACAGAGAAAAAGGCTCCCTGAGGAGCTCTGACAATTAGTTCTTATACATTTTCCCTAAAAATGGGCTGTCTCAACCAATTTGCATATATGGCTAGAACTGGTTTGGTGGGTTTCTCCAACATGCCCCCTACTCTAAATGTCACCTCTCTTATCTGTATCTGACCTTTGTTCCTGAACTTTACCTCCCTGTGCCAGTCTCAGTAACCTCAAAAGGGGAGTGCAATCAAGGCATGCAACTAATGGGAAATCACATAAACATCGTAAAAGTTAAAGTGCATTTAAGACATGTAATATATGGGAACACACAAGCATCTAAATAGCTGTGCAGTCCCAACAACATCTATCAGTCTTTCCAACAACCTGATGACACATGGTGAGAACAAAACAATCGCAGCTACAACTTTTTTGTGGCAAGACTGATTTTGTTTTTCAGTAGTAGTGAAATTAAGACATGTTGAAGATAAAGTTGAAGATATACGATCTGTGAAGATTCCATGTGTTGAACAGCTTCTTCAGTATCGCAGCGTCCTCTAGTGCATCATGAGGATTGTAGGCATCTCCCAGGAAGTACCAGACTAAATTCTGCAGAGAATGACTGCGCAGATGAGGAAATAGATCCCTGCTTAGATTTAAAGTATCCAGAAACCCAGACACCACCTGCTGGAAGTCTTGCCAGAGGGAGAACCTTTTCAGCACCCTGGAGAGCACAAGTGCATCAAACCGCCTTGCATTGTGGGCTGCCAGAATCACGGGACGGCGGAAGGAGTAAAGAAAGTCCATGAAGGAGGTGAGAGCATCAAAAAGAGAGATGCTGTCCACTGGTTCCCCATAGCGATGCAGCCAGCCATGACTTACGGTGAAGCCTGTGACGCTTGAGGCACGCTGAGTGATGGTGCGGTGCGGGAAGATAAACTCATTAAACTTTCTCTTTCCACAGACGGCCGACAGCTGGATGATGTGACACCAGCCAGTGTCTGAAAGTGGAGAAGAGATAATAAAATAGATCAAATAAAATAAATAAACACAGCTACAATATTTTAAATCATGAAACCTATTTTCATCAACAGTGTAATTTGTCAGCAGCTTCTCCACCTATCAGCACCTTTAAAGCTCACTAATTAACACTTTAATTAATCTCTTTACCAATGTCAAGCTGTGGTCTGTAGAGGGGTTATTTCCTGGATTATTTCTTAGCCAGGGCCAATGGCTGGATTTTGATGCCTGCATCTTAAAGCAACAACCTTAAAATAACAGATATGACATAATTTTAATGGTTTCTCTGTCATCTCTACTCTGCACCCAGTTTACTGTTCTTGCACTACTTTGTGCTCTGGGTACGATCACCCGTAAGACTCAAACACCACCAACTATTTGAATGATTTTAGTGAAAATTGATATTTCATGGAGAATGTTTCTGTAAAGTAAACTGCCTGTTTGGACGAACAAGAAGAGAAGGTTTTCAAGCACGGGTATGGGCAGATGCTGACCAGGAGCAGAGCCAGTGTCATGCCAGAACAGGAGCTGGACAAGGCTTCTTGTGTTGTTAGACTTGTTTGATTTTTGGATGTGGGCTATTGGGGGATCATTTTATCATCAGTAACTTAATCAACAAATACAACAATAGAGTACACACCATACCACACACCGCAGTGGTGTTGCACAAATCTAGGACCCAAAATTGCAAGAAAGTAGTTATTCTTTCAATTCATTTATTTATTTTTACTTAAAAATAGTCAAAACATCTTCATAGATTGTTCAACTGGTTGATTCACTCTTCTTAACCTTAACCGTACAGTTACAGCTTATTGTGCAAAGTAATGAGGTTGATTCCAGGAAGGCTATGGCTCACCTTCAGATGATAGAGTTGAAATTGTATGGTATGTCATGCTGTGTCTACTCTGTTTCCTTGGCAGCCCACATGGAGCAGATGGGCTGATAAGGACCAACTCAAGCCTGCCAGTTTTAGTTTGTGGAAGAAACCAAGGTCAAGATAAATCTAACGAACAGACTGTCTTTTAGAATGCAACTAACACCCAATGGGATCCTCACACATATTTAGTTGAGTACATTATACCTTTATTTGGAAATTAGCTGATGACATTTTAATCAATAGATTACTGAACTGTATCTGCACTAGAATGGTTGTATATGTCTGTTCCTCTTTTATGCGGGTTCCACAAGGGTCGATCCTTGGACCTATTCTGTTTTCATTGTATGTGCTACCTCTAATGAAGGCAACAACATGTGACTGAAGGTTCTGGGAAGAATCCAGTAAGAGGACCTTTTGTTTTCATGATCAAATGTTGCCCTTCAAGCTCAATGCAATCAACAGACAAACAGATGTAATGTTGATGTTACCTAATCCAGTGGTCTTCAGGTCAAAGAAAACAATGGTTCTGCCATTAGACATCTGCAAATTTAAAGAAACATTTGAACATGAGCTGATAACACTCCACACATCTGATATGTCTTACAGTGACTGTGGTCAAGCCAGCCATCATTTGATAATTCTGAACACAGTTTTAACATGGTCATTCTTATATTCAATGAAGTATAAGAATGTTGATCAAATATAGCAATTAATTGAAATAACTGGATCATTTCAAAGTGTTAAAAATACAACCCCATCACAATCTCTCAATCCTGTTATCACCAAAAAAGTAAGAGCTTTGAGTGTGACGGGGTTGTGCAAAAGAGCACAGATAGATGTTTTTATTTATTTATTTTCCATTTTATATAAGCCATATCCCAAGTATGCTTTCATCAAAGACGTGAGGAATGACGAACATGACAAAAGAGGTGGGGTCAACTGAAAACATAAGCTCATTTCTGCAAGATATAAAGATACATTTTCTGCACATTATTAACGGGGACATTTCAGTTGAAAGCCATCCAATAGTTAAAATACACGTACACTTGTACGCTCACGACCTCTACTCATAGAAGGATTTAGTTTTTATCCCACATCAAACTTTAATCACGTCAAAGTTTGTTCTTGAACGATACCGGGTTGCAAACAGTGGTTTCACTGCGACGATAAATTGCGCACTTGGAACACTGATGCGGTGTGTGCGCATTACACAGCTGATAATCAACAACAAAGTGTGAACATTACAGACACTCACCGTGGACACTTTGATGAGATCTCAGCTGATCGTGTGACAGCAGTGTGAAGTCAGCTGGGGTAGCCTCAGTTTGGGCTGGTGGATAAAAGGCCGTGTACACAGGACTGAGAAATTCGCATCGCAAGAGTCTATAATGGCGAGGAACCTTTGAAACGTTTTCTCGAAATAGATCTAACAGCGGAAATAAAAAAGACAGTCTGCAGTTCAGATGACTTCCACGTCCAAACGTGGGTTTCCCCTGAAACAAAACTTTGTGTGTGTGTGTGTGTGTGTGTGTGTGTGTGTGTGGATGCCTGTCAGCAGGGAGGTAGGGCTAAGCTGATCCACAGACCCTTATGAGCACAAGTTGCAGGAAATACTGTATGCCTCACCTGTTTGCGCTAAATTATGTGTAATCATAATAATAATAAATATCACAATGAGTATAACCATACATTAAAAGGAGTATAGTTTTATTTGGAACTGTATAACAACGTGAGGACTGAGTTTGTATGTCACTAACTGAGACACAATCAGGCTGTAATACATGTGGGTGTAAGCACAAATTTTAAGTTTTAATGTGTGATGATTAAATGATTCATAAAAAAAAAAGAAAAAATACAGTATGAGGAGTCAGCGACCATGGGGCAACTCCACCAGGCACGGATGCAACGCGTTCTGCTGCAGCCAGAACTATGCGTGGCCCCCCTACTCCAGTTTGAAACTCCACCAAAGAGATTTAACACTCTGTGCCTCAGACACACAATAAAACCTGGAAAGGCGATGGACCGCCTATTTTTCCCTGATAGTGCTAAATGTATGCAGATGACTCTAATTCATGCTGATTTGAAGAGTGGGCCATGCAGATAAAAAAATAAATAAATAAATATTCTCAGTCTACTTTGGAAAATATTGCATATTTGCATTCACTGGATTAAAAAAAAAGAAGACATCTCGTGATTATGAGATATCGTAAACAAAGAGTTAAAGGGTTCAATCTGAGAGAGGAAGTTGGTGTGGCGGTTGAAAATTAACAAGGCGACATGCTTAACTTTTCACTTTTTTCCATGCCCAGGCACCCAAATCCCATATATAGCTTCCAGCATGTTCCAGTGGGCCTTAAGCTTCCTACAAGAGGTTTTGGACCAAAGTGTTACACATTGTTCTCCACAACCATCAACAAAACACCAAATGAAGGAATATTTTTGAAAGAATGGTCATCACCCCTCCAGCAGAGATCAGAGACTTGTAGAATCAGCTAAAAGCTAGCTAAAATAAGGTAATATAATGTATAATATAAACAAAGCACGGAATACCTTGTAGCTGCATGGCTTGTTGGCCTGTTTTGGCGACTCTGTGGAGAGATTTCTCCAAGATGATTTTAAAATTTTAAAAAATACGAAGTAGTCAAATGAAGATTCAATGGAAGTTTAATGGTTCTTGTACAGAATCAGCATTACACATCTGTGAGTTTGGGATGTAACATACATTATTTGTCTATAGACAAGATAATTTACCCATCATTTTTGCTTCTTTTTTTTTTTTTACATTGCTTACGCCAATTCAGATGGGTTGATGGTAGAGTTGGACATTTCCCATCTATCAGGATTCCATGTGTTGAACAGGTTCTCCAGCATCCTGGCATCCTCTAGAGCATTATGAGCGTCGTAGATGTTTTGCTGGAAGTGACGGGCTAAATTCTGCAGAGAATGACTGCGCAGATGAGGAAATAGATTCCTGCTTAGATCTAAAGTATCCAGAAACCCAGACACCACCCGCTGGAGGTCTTGCCAGAGGGAGAACCTTTTCAGCACCCTGGAGAGCACAAGTGCGTCAAAATTGCGTGCATTGTGGGCCGCCAGAATCACAGGGTAGCGGAAGGAGTTGAGAAACTCCATGAAGGAAGTGAGAGCATTAAAAAGAGAGATGGTATTCAATGGATCCCCATTGCGATACAGTTGGCCATTTCCGAGAGTGAAGCCTGTGACGTTTGAGGCACCCGGACTGATGGGGCGATGAGGGAGAATAAACTCATCAAACTCACTCTCTTCACAGATGGCTGACAACTGAATGATGTGACAATGGTCAGTGTCTGAAAGTAGAGGAGAGATGGATTAAAGGAGGATAAGAGAAGAAAATAAATAAATACAGATTACAATATTCAAAATTATTGTCAGCAACTGAATTGAATAAAAATGTTTGATGGAGGGTTGCTGGACTATTTTTTGGACAGGAGCAATGGCTGGGTTTTGGTACTGCTACCGCCACCCGGCGGTAGCTCAGAATTTAATTTAATTTGACTTTGGGGTCATTTTGACCCCAGAGAACAAAAGGTGTATGCAACTTGTCCTATCTCGCAGCTATGACTTGCTCCAGTTGCCTCCCAAAAGTTGGATAGCAAACTATGTCTAATTTATCGAGTTTCTGCCGAGAGTTTTACTGTCTCAATGAAGAGGAGTTCCTGTTGTTCCTGTTCCTGTTGATAACCTTCAAGGCTAAGATAAAGGCTGAACTTCAGTTGAACTCCTTATTACAGCTGGAGAGAAAGAGCTAAACTTCAGTTGAGATGAAACATTTCCAAAAAATAGAAGTTGTGCTTTTTTTTTTCTCAAAAACTACCACTACTTCTTGTTTAGATAGATGTTGTCAAGCAACCCAAATGGCAGGAACTGTATGCAGGAATTGTTTTGCCCCATACACAACAGAAATTTAAAAATATTCTTCAGTCTAACCAACTTCTGTGGGGGAGGGGGATATGATTGTTCCTAATTAGTCACTAGATACCAATGTATCCATCTGACTCCAACACCTTTTAGAGGTAGAAGAGACTCTTCTAAATCCAGCAGGAAATATCTCCCCTTTGAAAAACAGAATGCCCTTTAAGCAAAGTGCTGTTTGGATCGAAACTCGATTCAGAAGAGCAACCTCGAAAGCAGTGCAGGATTGTTGTAGTTTTACTAGTTACTGGTTACACTTGAGGTGTAAATGGTAACTGCTTTGTACTTATATAACCTTTCCAATCTTCCGAACACTCAAAGCTCTTTACACAACATATCTCATTCACCCATTCACACCCAGTCATACTCTGATGGCATTAGCTGCCATGCAAGATGCCAACTGCTCATCAGTTTGAGGAGTTAACCATTCACACACATTCAGTAATGAGTGCAGCTGCAGTTTCATTTTAGCTGTACACACCCAAACCACATAACCACTGACCCAGGACGTTTGCTTCAAAGACTGTTTATTAATCTGCTTCTTTCTTTCATACCCTTTGGTCTTTAAAATGTCCGAAAACAGAGAAGAATCCTGTAAAGCTCACAAGTACGTATTTAATATTTTGTCCTATTTGCATAATTAAATCAACGTGTTGCAGCTTTGATTCGAGCGTGTCATGTAGCGGAGGCGTCCCATGAGAGCCACAGGTGGTTTGCATTTAGACACAGACATGTCTTCTGTTATGTAATGTTATCGACTCAAAGTGTAACAGTGGTCATGATGCTATTCCAAAACTGTGAGGGTGAAATTCTCAGGATTATCTTGGACTAGAAGAGACAGACATCATCTTCATATGTGAGATTAGACACCAGTAAAAACAGAAACTGAACACAGTCTTATCCTCCTCAACATATATAGTCTCCACCCGATGTGTGACAGTCTGGACTGATAAAAAGTCATCACTATGGCTAATATCAGCTGAACTGTTAGCTAGTCATATTGTTATGACTACCTAAGAGACATTAAGATATCGAAAGGAGAACTAAAAGAGAAGAGATTAAAAGAGAATTTTTACTTCTTCCTCCACCGGTTTACCGTTAAAGCTAATTCAGGAGAAAAGATGAGACAAAAAAGATATTTTAGTCATTTTGTCTCCCACAGTTGTAGAACATAACAAATATTTTGGTCAAATATTGTTAAAAATTACCCATTACTCCTGATTATTATCAGGATGGAAAATAAAAGTGATGACGTTGTGACCGACAAATTAATAAAAGTTGATGTTACCTAATCCAGTGGTCTCCAGGTCAAAGAAAACGATGGTTTCAGACATCTGCAGGATTTAAAGAAACACACATTTGATGAGAACCTCCATGAGTGACAGCATTCAGATCTACAGAGTTAGCTTTAACTCCTGAACATGACGGAGAGGAGAAGCACAGCTGAACATTACAGTCACTCACCGTGGACACTTTGATGAGTAGCAGCTGAGCCGTGAGACAGATGTGAAGTCAGCTGGAGTAACCTCAGTTAGGTCTGCCAGAAAAAAAGGCTGTCGATACAGAATTGTGAAATAAATGTTGATTTCCTCTGCCTGATTTCCTCTGCCTGTCAGCATGTAGGCAGGGCTAAACTGCTCCTTCCGCCTCTGAGCTGAATATGTGGGACTAAACCAAAAAGGGTTAGTACTACAATGAAGCTCTAGTAGTACTAATAAGACTCTAGTAGATTAGTCAAGCCATATAACCATATATACAGTGCACAGTATGTTGGATTCATTTGATCTATGTGGCAAAAGTTTTATGCTCTGTGTCTAAGTACTGTATGTTTTAACCCTGTGTCAGATTGACATGCACACATCTGGTGCAAATGTCAGCTGGATCAGGGCCAGAAGGGAAGCGTAAACGCTGATTAAAGTTAGAATTTTTTCAGTTTATTTCGAGCATGTGCGAGTGATGCAACAACACGAACAGAACAACAACAAATCCAATAAGAATAGTGTTATGAAAAATAGGTTTATACTGCGTTTTAAATCATACGTGAGTTTCTATTTCTGTCACAGTCCGCTCCCCTTTCACCTGCCTCTCAGTAAGTTTCCATTCCCCCTCCACTCACCTGCCAGCCACGCCCTCCTCATCAGACCTACTCCCCTCACCTGCTTCCCATCACCAATCAAGCTAGTATTTAGCTCTCCCTGCTCACTCACTCTCTGCCAGATTGTTCTACATGCACGCTCACGCTAGACCAGGGGTCGGCAACCTATGGCTCGCGAGCCAGATGTGGCTCTTTTGATGACTGCATGTGGCTCGCAGAGGGGTGAAAGTAAGCCGGTACGGTCCGGTACTGCGTACCACTAAAACAGGGGTGCCCAATACGTCGATCGCCCACCGCCGCAGCCGGCAGTATGGTGGGCCATCCACCCCGCTCCCGTGGCGCCAGTATGTTGGGCTGTCCACCGTGCCCGCCGCCGCACCAACGTCAAATGCCGTAACTGCAACCCCCCCCCCCCCGGGTACACTTTGTTGTAATCCAACTTACCACCCCGGATCCTCTGATCAAGCTGTTGTGAGATAGAGCAAATTATGTTATGAAAATAAAAGACCCAGTCTTTGTGTTCACCTTTGCAAAGGGAGAACCCCGCATACACAGCCTCCGCAGTGTTTACCACGCACCCCGCTGAGTTCTGCCCGTTTACACATTAGGCTTGTTTTTATTAACACACATACCAGTGGGCCGTCTTACATGTAAGCGTCATACATCCTTACATCATGATTAACATGGTTGTTTTCAAGGTTCAGAGAAGGTTCAAGCAGATACATCTCGTTAACATGATTTACCTGAGACTCCCTCTTTCCACTCTTGAACTGCTCAAGGGTGATAGAAAGTTCATCCTGATTAGCCCTAAAGATAGTCTGCAGTTTATACATCACACACAGCTGCTATATTGTTACACTCGTGACTATGTGAAAAATATAGCATATACTAAATGCTTTTATTGTACTTCTCCACAACTTCCAGTATAAAAAAAATTATATGGCTCTTATGGAAATACATTTTAAAATATGTGGCTTTCGCGGCTCTCTCAGCCAAAAAGGTTGCCGACCCCTGCGCTAAACTCTCCAGCACTCTTCTCCGGACTGATCTCCCGTTGCTGACTCTGCCTGCCTTGGACTAACCTGTTTGCTGTAATCCCGGTAACCGACCCTGCCTTCTGTCTCCGACCACGAGCTTCTAGTCACTCTGGAGTCTTACTCTGGTGGCTCGCTCCTGGTACGTCTGCCTCAACGCCTGTCTACCTGCTTGCCGGACTGGTGTTCCCAGCCTAAGCCCCCGGACTTTCCCTGTGCCCAGAGAGACTACTTCCTCTGCTGTTGCTTTGAACAGTGCTATTGCTCTTCAAACTGCCAAGAGTAATAAAAGTGACTTTCATGTATTACCTTCGTCCATTATGCTGCATTTGGGTTCTCACTACACCCGTTACAATTTCTCACGTTCTGCTTTCACTTCTCTAATATGACTTTGTTGCTAAGGCTGGCAGGGTAAAGTTCAGGTTAATGTGTAAATAGAAGAAGTCCAGAATGAGGGGTCAGAGACAGGCCAGAGAGGTGACAATTAGTTTGGAAGAATGACCAAGGCCACAGAGCTGCAGTCCAACCAAAGATAATTTATTCTTCAATTATTATTGTTATTATTTCAAAAGTGGTAGTTTATAGCTTCAGGGTGAGCATGGCCCAAAACAACAACCAAAACAATCTGACCAAAAACTAACTTACCTAACCAAAACAAGAAAACAAAATACAGGGTTCTAACCTGCCTCCCTATAAAATAAACAGGAGACAAACCAAAAGAGCTACTCACCCCTACTACTACCTGGACTGCTAAGCTAAAGTCTGCTAAGGCAGACCAGTACAACTTCACAAAACAAAACACAATACAATACAATGCTGCCTGGTGCCATTGGGAGTAAGGTCAAGAGAGGAGAAGGCCTGAATCCAGCGGCGGCCATTTATAGCTGATCCACCAGTCCATTAACCAATCGGCAGGCAGCACCTGGAGAGAGGGAGAGACCCTAGGGTGGTAGCACTACCCCTAGGCAGGGAGGAACAATGACACAAAAATAACACAATATGGGTCACCCTGGGTCATAACAGGATATGCTGACAACTGATTAAGAAAAACGTTTATATGCTATTTTTGCAAATTGCGAGTATACAAGAACCAACTATTAGAGCTCCACGGGGAGCCTTCTTCTCTGTAACCCCTTCTGTGTGTTGTACTGTTAAATGCCCCTTCTGCACTGCTCAATGTTCTCCCCAAACATATATACACTGTAATAAAAGAATAGTTGGGTGAAACTTTACGGCAACAAACTTCGATAAAATTTTAAGTTGGACAAATGAACTAAATATTTTAAGTTTTGCTTTTGAGTTTGCTCAACTCTGAATTCTGATTTTTCACAACTCAACAGTAAGTTGAACTAACTTATAATTTTACATTGTAGTAACTTTTAATCCTTACTTGAGCTAACTCTCCTGTAAATTGTACTAACTTAAACTTTTACATTGTATAAGCTTTTAATCCTTACTTGTGCTAACTGTCCTGTAAGTCGTACTAACTTGTAATTTTACACTGTGATAAATTTTATTCCTTACTTCTGCTAACTCTCCCGCAAGTTGTAGTAATTTATAAATTTGCATTGTATTAACTTTTAATCCTTATTTCTGCTAAGTCCCCTGTAATATGTACTAATTTATAATTTTACATTGCACACTACAATAGTTTATAATGTAACCCAACCTTGTAATTTAGAACGAATAACTTCTAATCAAATGTATAAATAATTACAGATGCAAAATTCAAAATAATTGTTTTATTTACTGTATCTCTTACAACAGGGCCAAGTATAGTATGTATACTTGTAAACTTTGAGACTGAACATGTCCAAGACCATACAGAACCAGTATGAACTATGAATCTAATAAATCTGTTTAAAAGATTACTTTGCAAGGTTACTGAGTGCCATAACTTCAGGTCTCAAAAATATTATCATGACATATTGTTAGGTTGACCGTATTTGCGGCAGGAGAATACAGCAGAGAAGATTGATCAGGCAGGAAAGTTGTGTCCCAGACGATTTCTTTATTGTGCAGATTCTTCAGCATGGCAACATTCTCTCTCCAGCATTCAGCAGCAACCCCCCACAGATAACAAAATGGCGCCTTATATAGGGTGCCCACCAAATGAGGGAGAATCCATTTGCCATGCTGAAATGGCTTCTTTCTGAGAACACCTTTTACATATAATTATTCCCATAATCATTTCCATACACCTATAAAACACACATCTATTTACAAAACCCAACCATACTACCATTTTAAACCCATTAGCTCACTAAAAATAATCAAACTCCCAACACCCCTACTAATCCCCAATTGGCTCCTTCCGGAACTACAAATATGGCAACTGTTTCCTGGGGAAGACTTTTGCCCGAACACCCTGAAGACAAAGAGACTGGTGAGTACCATTTCACATTACACTTTACCATTCCCAATATACTACCCCACACACACAATTGCACACTGTCTTTATATTTAGATGAATCACATCATGCCACTCAATTATCAAAGATACAATATGTCTCATCTCTTTTCTCCTCTGCAGGTGGAACCATGTGGCCATCACAGAACCTACCAGCACTGAACAATAAATAGCAAATACCAATAATCGATGTAATCAATGTAAACATGAATATATATCAAATGTGCAAATATGCAAAGTGCAAAATGTAATGTGTGCAAATCCAATAAAGTGCCACTGCTCTACCAAAGTGCCTGTGCAATTATTAAAGTGCATGTATTCTGGTTAAAGTGCATAGTGCAATGTTTCCCCCAACTCCCTCTTATGCTCCAGGGAACGAAGCCCTCTTCGTTACACATATTATTACGAGACCATGCAGAACCAGTATGAACTATAAATCTACATGTTATAAATCTCTTAAAAGGTTACAGAGCGCCATTGCTTCCATGAATAAAAGATGAAACACAAGTCATATATACATATGACCACACAGCACCAATATGAACTATGAAACTAACAAATCTGATTACAAGGTCACCGAGTGCCATAACTTGCAAATTCTTTTTTGTAACACTGCTCAAATATGTGGCAATTTACAAACATGTTTGAGGAAAACCAACTGAAGTGCCAAATATGTAAATGTAAGAGACTGGGAGTTCGAGGTACATCAGAGTTGAGTGTGAGTTAACAACAAGAGTAAATCAACATGGTGTTCAGAGGTCAACAAATTCCAGATCCGACATTATCTGTTAACATGAGGATCTACTGAAGGAGTTTGTTTTTCAGGGATCTGACCCTTGCAGTGAGGTCAGTCCCGAGTTCCATAAAAACCTTCTGGACCGTTTCAAATGTGTACCTGAGCTCTTTCGGGTATCGCAGATTTAAGGCGTAGATAAGCCCGAAGAGGTACGCCATTGCAGTTGCCAGGTCTGGGAGATCTTGTAGAACGATTTGCTCCTCTACGACAACAGCAACATTTTGCGGAGCTGCACTGGTGTCGTCCTCCAACACCGTGAGGATACCTACAACGAGTCCCCGTGTCTGCTCCTCTTCTGGGTCAGTGTCCTTGTGTTGACAAACTGGAAAAGACCAACACATGAAGTGCAAGACATTAGTCATTAAAATCCTGTGAATCAGAATCAGCTATTACACACAAAAAACTAAATTATTTTTTAAATTTAAAAATTGAACCCCCATACACACATCTACTAACATCAGTTAGACTACATCAAGTCATAGCCAGGACAGTACTATTGAAGACACTCTAGACACTGGGAAAGATTAGGGGAGCAAGGCGGACAAAGAGGTAATGGTTAAAGTCAACATTAAATACAGCACTACGGTATAATAACATATTTACAATTTATATTATTAAACACTCACAAGAATGTTCCTGAAGAGCTTCTCCTGACTGTCACGGAGATACAAGGGAAGGCCCTTCAATTCTGCAGTTTGTCGCAGTGCAGTGATGTCAGATGTCTGAAACAAAGAGTTGCATGAAACATTACAAGATGTAACAAACATATTTAAGAAAGAGTAAGCATGCAAGCAGCTGTCCTCTTCCATATGCAGATGGCGATTGCAAGGTTTACTCCCTTTAAAAGGGTAAGTGCTTTTTGTGTCACTGACAGGCTAATATTGTCAGTGTCTGACAACATTATGAAAAAGATCCCTACTGAGCAAGACGTTTTTTTAAAAATACGCTTTGTTTAACAAGAACCACTGTATTTCAGTAATTTTACATCTTTGATCAACCACTCCCTGAATTGGTTAACTTATTCGTGCTATTGTGCCCTTAGACACCCGTACATGCATTCATTTTTATGGTTTGCCACCGAAGGCAAAAATTCATTTTATATCCATAATGTTCAGAGTTATCAAATTACTACATCTAGAATTCACCTCTTGATCCAGGCTGTTGAGGAGTTCATCCATCTGAGATGAAAAAGCTGTCCTCCTCGCCCGATAGAGTCTCAGGAGCCTCCAAGTGTTCTGATAAAGGGCTGCTCTGAAGTTTTCCACTAGGTTCTTGTATGTGATAAAACTCTTCCCTTATCTGTTGAAAAATGTGAAAAGGAAATTTAAATCCTCAATACAATTTCAACACCATCTTCATGTTAAAATATACATTGTAATCAACACACACTCTTCTACTTACTTTAAAAAAAGACTACATCATAAACACAACATATTATTATATATTGTTGGTTCACCTGCTTACCTCAGCCTCACAAAACAGAGCAGGCCACCCTTCCAGAACCTCTGACAGTCCTGTGTGATCTTGAAAGATGTGATTTTAAAGAAGAAATGGTTCTGAAAGTGCAACAGCAGTCCTTGTGGATGCACGGCCAGGTAGACCCTCTGTGGTCCAATCGATAGTGCTTCAGCAGTACTGCTTCAACAGGGTGGGTGAATTTGCATAATTTGCACCCCATTCATTTTAATCTGAAAAGCAAAGATAACAATTTGCTGGGGATTAGTAAAGCAGTCAGTAAAAAATTTGAACATTTTATCAATTTGATGACAATGTTAACAGCAGACTGGACACTAGTTGACAAGACTGACAATATAATATTCTGTCCATTTTTAAACTTTTAATATATTTTACTGCAATAAGATTAATTACAACTAACATATTAATTTAATTTGTTTTCGTATTTGTGCATAGTGGCATTGTTAGCGCGCTCTGTGTTGTGACTGCGTTGTTAAGTCATAGGAATAGTTTACATGAGCGTGTAGCGGAGATTCTAAGCTTTCCCTGGGTATGCAGCATGTGTATGTGCATGCA
Organism: Nibea albiflora; assembly: GCA_014281875.1. Taxonomy (NCBI): domain Eukaryota; kingdom Metazoa; phylum Chordata; class Actinopteri; family Sciaenidae; genus Nibea; species Nibea albiflora. The sequence goes on from CM024800.1 coordinate 1,420,805, forward strand.
AGCTACGTGCTGCTGTGGAGGGGGATGTTGTGAGGGAAAACAGCCCCCGCCGGCGGGGGCTTCAGGGAAGAACTATGTCATAATTTGACGTTAATTTGCTAATCACCACTTTCTCAACACAGTCATTTACTGAGACCACACAGCCAGTTCTTCTGAAAAATGACATGGAATGTCAGCTAACTGATGCAGCACCGTTAGCATCAGTTAGCCACTAGCCGCTAACTTTAGCTAAAGAGTGAAAAGCTGTTTGTGATTAAATATTGAAAATGTGTATGGCGCCTATGTACAACATAAGTTACCACACAACAAAACTCAATAAAACTGCTGTATCATTTAATATTGTTTAATTAAAAGTTGGTTAGAATTTACCTGTGTGTACACTCCAGCTCGAGGAAGCAGCCACAATGAGACTTCAAGTGTCAACTCAGAAAGTTGGCTTTCCCGCATTTCACAACAAATACATAGGAGTTGGCAGAACTATAGTCCCTTTTTTGAACCCCAACGTAAAGATATAAGTAACACCAACTCACCAACTTGTTCTGGAGCATACAACTGGCTTGATTTGTTGGGTTAACTTACATTATTGCCCTTAATGTCAATAATTACAAATTCTAAGTTTTGCCAACTTAAATCACTGCTTTAGGCCAAAAAATACAAGTTGGTTTTTTTGCAGTGTATATTTACATTTAAAAAAAGGGAAAAAATAGATTAAATAAACAAATACAGAAATCATTTATGAAAACACCCGCTTGTTATAGCTCTCTTACTCCCTGTACCTCGTGAAAACCATGAGTTTGAACTGGATCATGTTTGGACATGCCTGAGCTCCACACCCAGTCTGTTCCACAGCCTCACTCCACAAACTGAATTTTAGCAGTTATTGGCACTGAATTTGAACTTGTCTGTCTAAAATGACAGAGACAGCAGAGCAGCCTCTAACTGACAGACAGAAACACAGACACAGACAAGCACAGAGACAGACAAGACAAACACACCACACACACACACACACACACACACCTAACAACTTCCACAAATTTTGTACTACAGAAATAAAAATTATATCATTAGATTCAGCCCATTTAGGACATTACTGCTACACTGATCTTATACAAACCTTCTGCACATGAGCAGCTAGCATGTTAGCGCTAGCTGCTCATAAACAGTTCATCTCCCATGTCTGTTCAAGTGAAAGACCTGCTGTGGAAAAGGTCACACTTAATACTTTTCTCTTGAGCCTATTTTTTTCTGAAAATATTAATATTATTTACAAATTTCCTTTATTGTCTGGTTGTCTTGGCTACTGTCAATTAAGTTGAGATCTCTAATCTGCTAGCATAGCTACAGAGTTAATGTCAACAGCCTGGGAAATGGATGATAGAGGATTTGCAAAGGATTTGCGGCCTTGCAAATAAGGTAGTGAAAGCTCCCCTGCAGAGGGCCTGAGAGTTGGGAACCAAGGGACTTTCCATTATTGCCAGTGATGGTATAAACCTTTGGACATTTAGGGACTCTCCTTTTGAGTATGTGCATACAATGTAATGCATAAAGATAAAAATGAACTAAGCTAGAAAATATGATTAATAATGATTCTGTATTAAACAATGGAAAAAATGAAATGAGTGCAACCACGAGAAAATAGTGTGATTATAACTGAAGAATCTGACTACTAAAAGTGTGAAATCATTGGTGAAATAACTATAAATAAATCATGCTGAGAGATTGAGCAACGGAACTTGAGTAACCAAACCGGAGGAGAAAGACGGGAAGGAGTGTATGAAGTAAGCAGGACAGATCTGGATGGACAGGGAGCATGATGGATTACGTAACATATGACTCATTGCTGCCTGATATGGTTAAAATCCGGCAAGCAGGGAGTATAAGAAACACTGCACAACAGAGATCATGTTGATCCTCGTTAACCTCGGCCAGCTTTCAGTGTTCAAGACGTGCAGAACAATTGACCACATTGGAGCATCGAGATCTTGGACTTAGACTTATAACCTCAGAGATCGAACAGATGAACGGCCCAACATCGCAAGGAGAGAGAATCCAATAACCTACAGCCGACAGCAGAGAGCCAGGCCAAGGAGGATCAACCATCCATCAAGGCCATCAAGGATTCTCCTCAAGTTCATCCTGCCTACAAAGACTGTAGACATTGGGGACTTTTCTGGGCTTTGGACAAAGCCAGGAGTTTTCAACATCATCCGACAGTTTTGCAGTTGTGAAAGGATTGGATCGACTGATCAGCAAGTGGGGAAAAGAGAGCAGCCAAGGAGTGGTCGAGTGGATCGATGAACTGTGTGCAGCTCACGGTGTCCCCAACATAGGCACCTCCACAGCGCCTGCGCCACTCCTTTGCCCTGACAGCGGTTGAACCGGTTTTCTACCACATAAAATGACAGAAATAAAAAGAAAAATGAAAATGACATAAAAATAAATGTAAAATGACAAAAATATTAATGACACAATCGCGCAACTGTAACATTTAGCTGACGCTTTTTTGAGTGGACACGAGCTAGCGTTAGCCTGCTATAAGCATGTACTTATACCATGCACACGTTCAAACTAACATTCGACAGGGAAAAAAAAGCTGCGTCAACAGGTTATCTCTAAGCTTTTGGGTACCTGGTAAAAGTTCCCACAAAGAACACTAGGTTACAGTAGTTATTTTACATACTAACTGTTCCACACGTCATACACCTGGACGGTGACCCGTCAACGGGTCAGCCTCTCCAGGGCCTTCATCAGGTAGGACATCAGCGCCACCGGTCTGTAATCCAGAGCCCTCTCTTCACATCTATTAAAAAACAGATTCACCATGTTAGCTTGTTCAGTATCCCCTCCTGGTGTCTGGCTGCCAGATTGTTTGTAGTGTAGTATATTTTCTTACAAGTCTCCTTATATGTTATTAATCTTTCCTAAGATTATGGTTAATTATGAGGTGCATCTGAAGGGCATATTTGTAAGGTTCTGCAATGACTCCTCTCTTTGTGAAGCCTAAGTGCTCGTTAGCATTTACGATATCTAACTAGGGAGGATGAGGTGCAGTTCTGTTAGAAAACACAGTCCATACTATTGACGCCTCTCGTGGGAGGATAGAGTGTGGTCCTGTGGAACTTCTTTCTCTTGTCTTGTCTTTCTCTTCTTAAGTTATATGGTATGTGAGATGACCTTTGGCCATCTCTCTTGGTATTGCAACAGATGTGGTAAAGTGAATCATGAAAGACAACGATGGAAGGTGGCTACTTTTCAGGATGTTTATTCATGAATTCTATGGATATAAGACCTAGCCCAGAACAAGGAGGACAGAATTTGGACAATTTGCCTGAAGGTTTTGCATCAAGGAGATGCATCTCAAACTCACTTGTTTCTTTGAATAAAGTCCTAATTATTCAAGTCAAGACGAGTTGCGGCTCTTTTCTTTTCAAGCAACCGACTTCAGCAGCCATGAAAAGTCACAGTGATGCTCCTCATGCCGCTCCATATGTCCTTCAAGTTGTTCTGCTGGAGTTTATGCTCCAGCTTTCTCCTGTAGTTGTCTTTGCCTGTTGGATGTTGCTGTTGGATCCTCTCCTTAAGCTCCCTCTGAACCAGCCTCATCTGCTGTACAACAGAAGGACAATGGACTCGCCCTATTTTTCCCTGATAATGGTACATTGTGAGCAACAAATCCATGTATAGATGAAACTAATTCATGCTGATGTGAAGAGTGGGCTGTGCATACATTCTCAAGCAAATCTACATTGGAACGTAAGCAAAGAAACTTTAAAGAGTTACATTTAAGAAAGGAACATGGTGGAGCGTTTGAATGAGTTTAATGGGGCGAGATGCTGAACTTCCACTTTAATTTCAATAGAACTGAAAAAGAACTCAAAACTAGAAGCATATTGCATTCACTTGGGAAAAGAAATGCTGTTTTTTTTTTATTAACTCAGAGAAGCAGCCATGGAAGTAAAACATTCAGTTTAATGATTCTTGGAGGAAAATTGTGCTACAAGTACATTGCTTGTGACTATGAGACAAATTACAGACAACAAAACTGACTAAAATACGTTACATATCTGTCAATTTGGGGTGTAACAAGAAATTTTACTGTCAGTCTATCCAACAACCTGATGACACATGATGATTAAAATGAAACCTGTTCTCTTTTGTTGTTTTAAAATGCTAGAGATGACCTGTAGGTAAATCTAGAGATATTCCAGCTGGTAGGATTCCATCTGTTGAACAGCTCCTGCAGCATCCTGGCATCCTCCACAGCATCATGAGCATTGTAGGTCTTTCCCAGGAAGTGGCGGACCATGTACTCCTGAGAATAACTGCTCAGACCATGATAGACATTCTTGCTTAGCAGAAAAGTATCCAGAAAGCCAGACACCACCTGCTGGAACTCTTGCTGGAGGGAGAACTGTCGCAGCACTCTGGTTAGCACAGGTGCGTCGAACCGCCTTGCATTGTGGGCTGCTAGAACCACGGGGCGACGGAAGGAGCGAAGAAAGGTGATGAAGGAGGTGAGAGCATCTATAAGAGGGATGGTGGCCACTGGATGCCCATGGAGAAAAAGGCTGCCATCACTGACGGTGAAGCCTGTGACGTTCCTGGCGCTCTCAGTGAGGGCTTGGCGAGGGAGGGTGTAGGTGTTGAAGACCCTCTCTCCACAGATGGCCGACAACTGGATGATGTCACACACTGTGGTGTCTGAAAGTAGAGAAGAGATTGAGGATAAAGAAAATGAAATAAATAAAGCTTATTAACCATTGTCTTAACTGTTGTGGATTATGTGCTGCACTACGTCACATACAGCTGTTATCTCATTGGTTGCACAAGAAAGGTCAGTGGCAGCAAATGTCAAAGTTGAAATCATTTGAACTTTTGAGTGGTGCATATAGGCAAGTTTGGTGTCACTGTGCTCACCAATAGGAAAATAATGGCACGGTTAGCACAGAGTAGTCTTACTGCTGATCATGTGTGTGGGCCTTTAGAAAGAGAATAAGCTGATTTCCCAAATTTTCAAGGGACAACAGCTAAACCATCTTCATGATAACTGAGCAATCCCTTAAAGTGCCAGTATGCTTCTTCAAAATTATGAAGCCTGTGTACTTTGTGCTGGCTGTTCCAGTGTTTTCTTACGGGGGGAGGGGTGATGCTGAACTATGTGATGCGCTATCATCGACGGTGCACCACGGAGCACTGTGCTCAAAGCTAATTTTAAAATAATTTAAACTTTGACCCTTAGTGCCAATGCCCTTTTCAAAGCACAACCAATGAGAGAACAGCTGAATGAGATGTAACGCCACATGAAAACAGGGGATGAAGAGTGAAGGAAATTCAACCCTCTCCTGAACTCACTATATTACAAGCATACTACCATCTCACAGGAAAACTGCATGGTAAAATGTCAGCTGTCAGAGAGGGAAAATACCAGTTTTGTGAATAAGTGGTATTAACATAGCCTTTTATGTAGGTTAGTCATACCAGGCATACACAGGGTTAGTGGATATGCCTTGTATAAAAAGCCTAGGTATATAAACAGAGAAGTCACTAGAAAATGTTTAGCTTAGCAACAGTTAGCCCATTCATGTTGTCACATAGAGATTTTGGTGTTTCAGGTAATGCTATGATCCGAGCTCTATTGTACTTTGAGCTAAGAGAAATCTCTTATCATGTGATGGCAGCTTTATACTGACGAAGGCCATGAGATGCAGCTAAAAGCAATAAAACAATCCCACAGTGAAGTGAACAGTGTGATAAGAGTCTTATTCCTGTTTGAATAGGTGTTGCCAAGCAACCCAAGTAGCCGGATTTGTGCGGAACAGAAACTGTACTTCCTGATATTGAAAACAGTGAAATTGACTAAGACTTTCATATTGATGGCATCGGGCATTTTGTTGTCCAAAGATCACAGCATGTTATATATTATCTGTCCCATATCGAGCGTGATGTGAAATCTTTAAACAGCATTGTCTGTTCCTCTTCACTCATCAGCTGACAGTCATTTATTTTCTGTGTAGTTGGCTCCCCCTCTTCGCCTGTTCAGTCACTGCATGCTCATAACTGTAACTCCACATAAGAGTTGTCTGTCATGATGTCCTGACGTATGTGTGATGGAGTGTGCAGCCAAAGTTTCGTTTTAGCTGAACACACCCACACAAAGTCATGACCACTGACTCACAGTCAAATCAGTCATCTGATAGTTTCACTTTACTCAGGATGTCAAGGCCCAGCTCCTCTGACAGGAGGGGTCATTTTAATTGACGTACAACCAAGGCCTCTCCTCATAAGTATTTACAGTTATTGATTAATCTGCTTCCTTGTTTTCACAATTAAAGAAATCATTTTTAATCATTTGGTCTTTAAAATGTCAGAAAATACTGAGAAATCCTGACAGACTCTTAGTATGTATTTCATATTTTGTCTTATTTGTATAATCTGTATGGAGACTTCAAGATGCACATTTCCAATGTTAGATCAGCATGTAGCAGCTTTGATTGGAGCGTGTCATGTACTGTAGCAGAGGTGTGACCGGAACTGAAAAGCAATCTTATCACAAAGACTCCACCTGATGGTGGAAGCATCATACTTGATAAGAAATGATGACAGTGGCTAATGTCAGCTGAACTGTCTTAGCTTGTTAATTACAGATGAGTCACTGACTTCAAATCAGTGTATGTTGCCATTTACTCAAATACTCTACTCAAGTATGACTTCCCTTCAGTATTTAAATTTTATACTACTTTATATTGCAGATATTGTACTTTTTACTCCAGCACATTTGTTTAACAAATTTACTTACTTACTTTGGAGATGCTGATTAATAATAAATTATGAATTTATTCATGATTTATTTATGGATTAAGCCCAGAAGTGTCTAAAGTAGCTGAAATAAACTTTTACCATTAACAATGCTTACACAATGCTAACACTAATGATAATCAAGTAATAAGCCTATTACATGTATTACTATCAAATTAGTACTTTTAGTACTTTAAGTATGATTTGATGTTAAATTAAGATTTTGAACATAGGATTATTTTAACACTTTGCCTACTAAGAGGTGAGTACTTCTTCCATCACTGCATTCACTGCTTCAGTTAAGGATAAAAATAATTCATAATTTTACTCAGTGTGTCCTACTCAACAGTAGACTAGAACATTATTCAGACATAAAAAGCTCTGGAAGTGGACCTATTCATTTCAGCATCACATATAAACCTCAGTAATTCACATAAATATATATTTATATAAAAAATGGTAAAAGTAAAAAAGGTAATGAGACAAAGAGATGGACAGTTGATGTTACCTAATCCAGTGGTCTCCAGGTCAAAGAAAACGATGGTTTCAGACATCTGCAGGATTTAAAGAAACACACATTTGATGAGAACCTCCATGAGTGACAGCATTCAGATCTACAGAGTTAGCTTGAACTCCTGAACATGACGGAGAGGAGAAGCACAGCTGAACATTACAGTCACTCACCGTGGGCACCTTGATGAGTAGCAGTTGAGTGTTGGTGGGACAGATGTGAAGTCAGCTGTTCGCCGCTCAGTTGTGTTGATGTATGATGGAGGCAGCGGCAGGTGAACCGCACGCACGTCACCCGCTTTCACTTCAGTGGAAGAGAAACTCGAGAGGAAACTCTTGTTTCTGAATCACGCCTGTCCCCGTTCAGCCCGTCAAAGGCCGCGTTACAAAACACAACACAACGGTGGAATCTTCTTCGCTGTTCTCCGCTGTTTAGTTTCATTTTTGAGCCGCTGGATGACGGGAAATAAAGGCTTTTGTTGTGGCAACAGTCGCGTGGACAGCTTATGTTTAAAAAAAAAAATCAGTTCATAAATAAACACTGTGTTAACATTACTGATCATAAGTTATCCACATAAATTAATACAATAAATCAATAATTAATGAAATAAATAAAGTGAGCCCCCCCTCACGTTTTGAGTTGTGTGTTTGTTTTACAAAAGTAGTATATTATATAAGTGCATATATGTGGAAATACTTTTCAGGACTATTACTTGTAACAGAGAATTTTGACACTGTGTTATCACTAAAGATCTGAGTACTACTTCTACCACTACAATAAATAACCCAGTTTAAGGTGGACTGAGAGTGTTTCTGTGCAGCTCTAAAAGGTCTAGTTGGTAACATTCAATTTATAGTCACCTGAGTCACCTGATTTTCTTTTTTTTAAATGACCAACCATAAACCAAACACTGGCTCGAGATAGGGACTTTTTTTGTGTGAGTTTCATGGCCACTGTCTCCTTCAAGCTTGAAACAAGAGGGTGAGGTGAGTGGCATTCAGTTGGTTGCAATCTGCAACTTCACCACTGGAGTCCACTAAATCTTACATATTGGACCTTTAATAAATTCATAAATCTATAATTTTACTGTCAAATATACAAAAATAATTGTATATATTATTTGATGTCAACATTTAAATACAAATAAAAATAGAGCTGTAATCTAAAATATACATAAGGTACATATGGAGTCTCAGATGTTGGTAATAGACATTTTAACACAGCTGACATTTGGATGAGTCATGGTAAGAAAAACAATAACCATGACTCCACCCTATTCAAATGCTTAAGTGAGGCATGACGATGGGTCAGCGTGCACAGTAACCAGGAATCTGAAACTGAAGCAGCTCCAGCTAAACCAGCCACAATTCATTTGAATGAAATGTACACCTGTGATAAGTCAAAATGTCTCCTGTGGATCAGATGTAACGAAGACTGAAACTAAATTCAAATCAACAGATTCTGTTTTACTGGTCAGTGTCTGTCTGTGTATTGTACTCTCACACTGAGATTAGATTTCAACCACATCCAGCACTTGAGACGAAATGAAACACAGACTGTTATTGCCCAACATCAGCAGCTGATTAGGTGGAGTTTTTGACCACGAGTAGCGCCATGCAGCGGTTTCATGTGTAACCACATGCAGATAGGCAATGGATACTAGCCACGGTTTCATGTTATTCCACAGATCGCGCAAAGAAATGCAGTAACTTGCCAGCAAAAAAACAAGACTGCAGGATAGAGATCATGGATGTAACCAATGCAGGATGTTAAATATTTTAGAATTCAGCTCATGCCTTGATACAAGTGAAAGAAAACTCCACAGCGTACCTTTAATTGTGGAACAAATGTGTGATTTGTCCCAAAGAAGACCTGATGATGAGTTAGAAATGAATGAAATGTCAGGTAAAATATTACTCCACTCATTTGTGTTTGGCTGCACTTTTGCTTTTTTAATAAGCAGATGAATTTCCCCCGTAAAGTCTTTTTTTTCCTTACAACCATAGACACATTTGTATCATTAAAAAAAAGAAATATAACACAAATTGCACCTTATACATCACCGTGTCCAGAGTGGCGCAGACAAAGAGACACGCTTTTTTTTTTAAAAACATGACAGACCGACTGTGGCCAGTTAACATGTTGACATGATTAATAGTAGATAATGAACCGTACACAGGATAATATATCCTTTTATAACACATTTTAGAACAGATTTTTTAAACCAATGTACACCCCAAAAGCATGATCATAAATAGTACATACACTGTGTATAAAAGAGGAACAAAAAACAACCAGAGAAAGCAGAGCATGCCTTCCAGTGACAGGTACATTCACTTTTCTTTTCTTTTCTTTTTTTTTTTTTTGTTGGCTGAATGCCACATTGACAGCCTGGACATGTACAAAGACCATACTGTCAAGTATAAACTTAAAGTTTTCTGACCTGGAATCAGTTTTGTCCTTTCAGCTCACCTCCAAAAGCTTTTTTTCTTTTTCTTTTTTTCTCTAAACAGGTCTACAGTTCACGTTGTAAAAAGACAGCACACTGCAAGTCTCCACACCTGCATTAAAACTGAGATCAGCACAGTCTTTACTGAGACTTCCAGCTTCAAGGAAAAGTTGAATAACACTGATTGTGTTGGTGAGATTGGGTCGAAGCTCGCTCCCAAAGTATCTGATCACAGATGCAGCAAGCGAGGAGGGATGTTGCAGCTAAAGTACAGAGACATCATTGCCATTAAGCTACTCAGTAGGCCCATAAATCTGATAAATTACACTGTTTGGATATTGTTATGGACAGAGACGGAAAGAGGGTACGCAGAAAAACGTGGACGGCCTCAGTTAGTTGCTACTTGTTTTTGTCTGGTTAACAGGCAGATTAAATGCTACTTTTCACAGCCAGAGCCGGGAGAGAAGAGGATGGAAGGTGATGGTAAAAGAGAAGAAGAAGAAGAAGAAGAGTACTGTGGATGGCTCAGAGGACATCGTGGACGGTTTGAAAGTGTGGGTGAGTGCAAGAGTTTCCCCACAGGTGCAGTAAAATGCAGACTAATGAAAGATTTCAGAAGTCTGAGTTAGTTTTAGTGTTGTTTGATGGTTGCAGAGACTTTTTCACCTTTACAGGGGTGGGGGCACACTAGTGTATGTGAGTAAAGAAGACTACACATGCACAAAGTGGGCAGGACAGTGCCAGGAATTCATTCAGACACATACACACACAGACAGAGACGGAAAAAAATGGCTTTCATCTGACACAAAAATAAACCATGACAACGACACATCATACACATATAAATTCAAGTCCTGACATAGTAACACTGATGTTTCTGAATAAAACAGAAGGAAAAGGCAGATACATACAATACACTTATGGCTGATTGACATTTGACACCTCAAGTCGAGTGCACGTGACACCAGCACACTACGTAGCACTGTGAGTGCGGATCGCTTTTCCTTCAACTGCTACTCAAGAGTGTGACCCGAAAACTGGCTCTGTGCACTGTGAAATAAGAAAAGAGAGAAACCAAATGATGGTAAACTGGACGAGACCAGCACAGAAACTAAAGTGGAACCTGGATTTCAGACACTTTGCAAAAACAGAGGAACAGGAAACAGAGATTAATCAACAATGAACGACCCCGGAGCAGCACTGAAGTTTCTTCCTATGTACACTTTTTCCTCTGTAACATAATAATAATAATAATAATAATAATAATAATAATAATAACAATAATAATGTAACATACAGCTGTAACATATTTCTGTACAGTTTCTTCAAACTGACGCAGGAAGGTGTGATGGAGTATCATGCAGCCTCGTGGCTGCTGTGTCTTGTGTAAACATGAAAAGCAGACTTAGCTTGGCGCTGGTTACAGACAAAATGTCTGCCAGTTCAGTCGGTATGGCTACATTTCTTCTGGGTGGCTTTAACCACCTGCCCACACGCTAAAAAAAAAGATGGGGCACTATCAGATTTGGCTTTGCAGGTGTGGGTTTTCTCTGTCTCGCACCACCCGTCCTTCCCTTCTTCTCTCTCTCCTCTGACCGACCCCTGGGGCTCCAGCAGGGGTCTTTTCATTTCACTCTGTTCCAGCTTCAGTCCTCTTTTCTTTGACCACCTGTCATTTTGTCCCCCTGTGTCACATTTCCAGTCTCCTCTTCTTTTATTCCTGCTTCCTGCTCTGACTGGACCAGGGGAGGAGGGGGGTGGGCACACCGAGGAGGGGCAGCAGGCGACACTGGGCATGAACCTCGCCCCGTGACCAGCCTCGTTCAACCCCCCGGATATCTCCCTCCTCCCCTTTCTCGTACATCCTCCTGCACTCAGGCTGCAGCCGGCGTTTCCTTCCATCCTTTGGGCTTCACACCATGAACTCGTTGCTGCCGTACAGAACCAGCTGCTGTGGCCCCGAGCTGAAGTCTGACTCCCTCCGGTGGCTCCCTGAGGGCTCGCGTGGTGAGCTGCGGCTGAGCCTCAGTCTGTGGCGGGTCTTACCGGCTCTTTGGCTCCCCTCCTCCTCGGCTAATGGGGCGCCTAAACCACAGGAGGTGAGAAGGGGCCCGGAGGAGGAGGAGCGGAATCGGTAGTGAGGGGAGGGAGAGCCGGAGGCGTTGGAGGAGAGAGAGGAGGAAGGGTGGTAGGAGGAGGAGATGGTGGAGGTGGAGTCGGCAGAGTCCTGGGAGTCGGGCTGACGGCGCAGAGCTCGTCTGCCCTTTGCGTCCGACTTCCTGGAGCGATATATGCCTCGTTCTGTGGAGACAGCAGCAGAACAGGTGTCAATGCATCGGACTCTCCAAGCTGCAAATCTTTATTCCTCATAAGTCTATGTCAGGAAGAGGCCTGCTCTCAAACTCAAGAAGTTTATGTACTACACATCTGCATACAGAATGTCATCGTTACACCATAATGAAGACAAATGTAAAGCTGCACATCTTGACTTGGATTAGTCTCGATCAGCCCTGGTCTTGGACTCGATAAAGGTGGCCCACTAATGCTGTTCATGCAGGATATTTACTTAAATATAATATGATTAACTTTAAGAGCTTTAATCAAGCTATTACCTTAATCTGTTCATAAACGGTAATCAAGTCATGTTGTACATTGTACACGTACCAAAGGGGTCTGAGGTGGCTCCTTCTGTCTCCATGGTGATGTTCTCAGAGCTGTCTGCTGTCCCGATGGATGCTTCAGATTCAGGGGTCTCATCATCAGACGCCCGCGGCTCCAAGATCAACATCTCGTATGTCAGCTCCTCCCTGCAAACACAAACACACACATGAGAAGCCAGAGGTGATTTATCTGAAACATATTGGAGTGGAAGTACGAGGAGCCATGAAAAGAAAAGACAAGTATTTGTAGCAGAGTACAGGACAAGTGAGACGTCATACTTCTCTTTCTGTAGACTCTCGATCTGCTCGGTGAGGATTCGCTCCTCCTGCTGCATCGCCAGCTGCTGCTCATTCATCCCGGCTTCTGCTGTATCCTCTCCTCCTCCTCCTCCTCCTCCTCCTCCTCCACCACTGCCACTTCCTGCACTCTCTCCATCCACCACAGGGGGCACCCTGGGGCTTAGAGGAGGAGAGGGCACGTGGGTGCTGCTTTGCCGAACACGAACTTTGCTCTGCAAGTCCACACAGAAAATAACAGAGCGAGATAGAGAGGGTGTGTTAGGGGAGTCTGATCGATAATAGTGTGTTTATTTGGTTGGCAGTGACGGCGCACAGACAGCTATGGACTCACTATAGACATGGTTAAATGTTTGGACCCCACAGACTATACAGACGAGGTATCGAACACAGTTCACGACACCTAAAAAAACTATGAGGTCTGCTGTTCAATACACACACATACACACACAGCTTCTGCTACACACATACGCACACAGGTAGGCATTACCTTAAATTTAGCTGTGTTAGGCTGCGTGTTAATAAGTCGCGAAGCAGAAACAGAAAGCAAAAAGCGGTCAGTGGAGCTGCAGTCAAAATGTAGCTGTGTCAGAGCGCTCACTACAAACATCAGCAGTGACCACAGATACAGCAGTACACATTGCCTGTAATCAAACTGTAAAAATACACAATACTTGCCTAAATTTACTCATTTCAGGCAGAAAAAAAGAATAACAACCCAAAGGAACAGTGACGCTAGTTTGCTAACACTGCTGCCATGTCTAACAATAGATGGGATGCTGCTAGCACCAAGCTAGGTTGTTAGCTTGGTTTAGTTTCCTGAGAGGTGTGGAGGACATGACGCAAAGCAACAATACCATCATGGAAATAAAGACAATTCACTTTAGACAAACAACGGGGCTACATCATGAACCATATCTAGACAAATTAAGTGTGGGTTCAGGTCAGTTTGATCAGGTCAGCAGTAACTGTGAGATTAGCTTCAAAACTTAGCTTCATCATGCTGTTGGTGTTGCTTTGGTTAGTTAGTACAAGTGGCTTCATAAGAGTCAATTCAAGTCAAGCAATATGTATTATTAATTATAAATTATATTATTAATCAATGAGAGAATGTGAACAAATTATTCCCTAAACTGATGTTAATCATAACACAATGTATCACAGCACAACAAACAACATGTTCATTTTAGGGGTTATTGCCCCCTCATGAATTATTCAATCACAATTCCATAATAGTTAAAACAACTGTCAACTAGGTTGCAACAACAGAAGGTCAGACAGATAAAAGAGAACTAGCTCACAGACAAACGTGACGAGTACTATGGCTGGAGGTGACAGACAGTATGAGTGGACGGATCAATAGATAGACTGACGGACAGGACAGGACTAGTGGTGGGTGGGCACATGGAGTGGCAGGGGCATACATACCGGGGTGGCAGTGCGGGTTATGCTCATAAACCTAACAGCAATTAGTACAGGTTTCTGGAAGGAGGGGTTGGGGGGGAGGGAAGGAAGGACAGGTTAGGGTTAAGGAGTAATGAAGGTTATCAAGTAAGAATGGATTTGGTGATTTGCGGGTCAAAAGATGTCGAGGCATTTAAAAATCAGCTACATTTCGTTGGAAAGTGAAAGTTTGTTCAGGCATTTTAGTTAATATAACTACTTCAGTTTCCTGCAACAAATGTGACTTTTTAACCAAGTTTTGCTAAGTTTTAAAATGTCCAGACATCTTTTGAGCTGCAAACGATTAAAACCATGCTTACTTGGAATGTTTAGATAGATACAGTCGGCTGGGAAGTTTGGGAGTAACATCATTTTCCCGATCAATGTTTGCCAGAGAGACACGTTACATGGCTCATTTCATTCCTTGTTGAAATGTAGTATATAAAGTTACAATTTCATGTGAGTCACTAAGTCGGTTCAGAAAAAACTAAAACTTCAGTAGAACAACCATCAATTTCCCGATTGTAATAAGGCCAGTTCAAAGTTCAAAATAATTCTGTGCTTATTATCCCTTCTTACATATGTACTGTAATGCACTCATATTTATGTTTTTCTTTCAGTGAGAGAAAAATACATTTAGACCCTTTTTAACAGGGGGTGCCCAATACGTCGATCGCCAGACATGATCCGGTCGATCGCAGAGCCGTCCACCCCGCGCACGCGCTCGTGCACGCCAACCACCGCAGCCGCTGCTGCCAGTATGGTGGGCCGTCCATCGCGCGCCCGCCGCCACACCGACGTCAAATGCCGTAACTGTTATTTTGGCTGGGTAATTTAAAAATTGGCGGGTACGTACGCCCCCCCACCCCCCCCGGTAGATCACTTTGACTCAGTCATTTGAAAGTAGCTCACGAGGTGTGTAAGTGTGGGCACCCCTGCTTTTTAACATCTACTGTTATGTTAGTGTTTCTAAAAATAGAGAGGTCAACATTAGTCAACATATAGAAACATAACAGGGACAAATGTTGTGTACTCTTGATAAGAAGAATGTTTTTTGTAAAAGTAGTCACAAGCTCTATCCCTTTGAGGGTGTTTTATGTCAGTGTTTTACTTGTGTTACAAAAAGACAGCAAAACCTGTCGATGAAAGACGTGAAGGAACACAGAGGAATGATCTCCTGCCATGGCCGTGTCTAAAACCATGCCAGCTGCTCACAGAGCTGAAAAACTGTGTGTCACCATTTAAATGATGAGTGAAAGGAACAGGTAGGAAAACATCCACGTCAACGTCAGTCAATAAAGATTATTCACAGTGATATCTTTAGCACGAGCAAGTAACTTGGCATAGAAGCCCCGGCCAGCTGGGCTGTTGTCGGATGATTGACAGCAGACTGATCTTACCATGGACTTCCTGATGTGGGTCAGTCTGCTCTTGGCTTTGCTCTCTGCAAACTCCAGACTGCTGATGTCCTTCAGACGTGCTTTATACTTGCTCATCTGCTCGTTGATGATCAGCTCCACACACCTACGGGGAAGAGATCCATTTAGAACAGAATTCAATGAAATATGTGCATGTAGAATAGAGGGATGGTGTGCACAAGACTAGTGATTTACTAAATGGGGTTGCACCATTAGAACCTCTTAGCAAACAGTAAAAACTTTTCTGTTTGTAACTGTGACATGCAGCCTCCTGCAGATCATCATGAAGTTACTGTTGATTATTAATCATATATCTTTGCCATAACTTGCTAATATGTTTATATACGAGTGGACAGGAGGGTGAGCGACCACACCAGCGTAACAAACACTTAATTTCTGTGACAGGTGGACAATATTCATTTATTATTTGAATTCTGCCGTTGATAATGAAGTCAGATTTTTCACCAGGTTGTCCACGTTAAAAACTCCTCATAACCTCTCCTTCACATCTTTCCTCGACCTCTTTCCATCGATGTCAAAGAAAAGTGGCATAACGTTGAGCTATTTTTTTTTTATATGTTAATTTTAACAGCTTTATTTTATGAGTCAAGTCATGTCAGCCATGGAAACATGTTATATATTAGCAAGCTAATGTAAGCACTGTCGGTTCACATCAGTTCGTCATGAAAGAACTAGTATGTGTGTGTTCATTTAGCAATGTGCAAATCTCCATTGAGTAAATGCTTTCTAACGAGGATAAGACTGAATTTACAAATGGCTCCGACAGAAGAGCAGTTAAAGCCAAAGTTATATTGAGTCTTCAGTCTTTGTTTCAAACTTTGTCCCTGCAGGCCTCCAGACATGCTTTCTGACAATCAGTCAATTAAAATCATGGCCAAAAAAGTTCCTGTTGCACAGCTGAACATGACGTATCTATGACGTAATGAGAAATAATGTATGTAACAAGAATCTGAAACCACTTCTTCTCAAATATTAAACTGACTGGCGGGCAGACTTACGCCGTGGTCTTGCTGATGTCTTGGACGCTCTGTAGTGGGTCAATGGTGTCGGGGCAGCGGAGGATGCAGGGAGCGAACACGATAGCGAGTGCGTTGGCCGACATCCTGTTAGTCTCCTCCTGCAAGGCGATCCTGAAACACACCACCGCATAATCCTGTTACTCCTGACTCTGACAGCCATTCGCAGCACACACAACAGGACAGGATGGTATGTGACTAAGACAGATAATCCACCGTGTTTGATAATCAGAGGGAAAAACAAGAATCTGAAACCACGGCTTCAAATATTAAACTGACACTTTGCTCAAAGGCAAAAAACATTTTTCAGATCTCATTACAAACCCCAGAATTTCAACAGAGGCCGTCTTGCCTGAGGCTGTACAGCACATGTTGATTATTATCTCATCGCTCACCTAACCAGATGGAAGATGAGGCGCTCCAGTGTGCTGAGGTGTGTTCTGCTGAGCTGGTCAATCACAGAATACACCCCTCGTATCACCTCCCGCTTGTCTGGCTGACCTGAAAAAGAAAACAAGCACACACCATCAGTAACCAAGTAACAGTTCACTTTCTTAAACTGACCCTCAGCTGGAGGAGGCTCTGGACTCTGAGGGGCCAATTCTTGCTTACCCATGGCCCTGAGGAACTCCTCATACAGTTCAAAGGTCATGAGAGGGCTGGGCAGGTCACGGAGCCACTGTTTGAGAACGCTGGCAATGACGTGGATGTTGTAGTCGTCCAGACTCACACTGTTCACATCTGGAACAGAGGTGTACGTCCAGGTAAAGCAACTTCCATTCATGTTTCCCTTTTTTGCAAGGAGAAGAAGAAGAAGTCAGTCTCACCTGTGTCCAGCCCCTGGCGGAGTTCTTTGATCTTATTGGTGGAGCCCGACTTCCTGTAGATCCCCTCTGTGTAGAGGCCGTGCATCTCGATGTAGTTGATGAGTTTCTCCACCAGCTGGGGCACTGTTCGCTCCTCGCTGGTCAGACGAGACAGCTCCACACCGAACTGCCGAGACGACAGCTCCGGATCGTACTGATGAACACAGAAACACAGAAAGACGAGTTTTACAGTGAGCCTACTGTACTGTGTCTGTATGTAACTGATGCTACGTCATCAAGACAGATGACACAATGAGTAAAGTCACTCAGTAATGTCCACTATACAGACGTATCTACATAAAAATCAAATTACATCAAGCAGGCATTGAATCATTCTGATTAGTGTCCAAACTGATTACATCCATACCGCTTGCTGTTTTGAACACTATCGTGATATCAAAGGATAAAGATAATGAACAATAAAAATCTCCTCCTACCTTTTTGCTGCACTTAGTGGTCATCTTGGAGCAGCACTTCCTGTGGCAGGCGTAGCGACACACTGCAGAGCAACACAACACACATCAGACTCACGGCACTTGTCTGAACCTCTGCACAACAACAGCTGCAGTCAGTCAGTCACGACCTCAAAGCCTGAGACTGAGGCAGCGGCGGCAGAGAGTTTGGACGTCATGCGCGCTGCTCACTGAAATGCAGATGGATCTTGTAACTAGATAGAAGATAGATTTATGAAAGGAGAGGGAGGTTTAATCCAATCTTTAGGACACTCGAGGAAGGCAGGGCAAGAGAAGGTTTTGTGAGTATGAAGGGGTTGTGTGTGTGAAAGGTGTGTGTGTGGGTGGGGGGTTAATGTGCCGCGGTGGAAATAGAAACTACATACATGGGTGTGAGTGTCTGCGGGTAAGTGAGTTAGAAGAACATTAGGATCATCTGCTGCTGTGTGGAAGATATTTATGACCTGCTTTTAGGCTGAATTCAAGCATGCAAAGAGAAGGCAAATAGATACTGAATGATAAATACATTTATTTTAAATTAAAGCTTCACACCCATCGAATGATTTCTAAATATTAATCCTACAATGTGATTTCCAATCCAAACCTTTTTTATGTTCTTATACGGTCACAGCTGACTTTGGTGTGCCATCACACAGAAAAATAATCATTCACACCTACAGATGATTTAGAGTCACCAATTAACCGGGTAAGAGCATGTTTTTGGACTGTGGGAGGAAGCTGCAGTACCGGGAGAGAACCCATGCAGACACAGGAAGAACATGCAAACTCCACACAGAACCAAGAACCTTCTTGCTGTGGGGTGACAGTGCTAACCAGTGCAAGTGAAATCACATCTTTGACTTTGACTAAAGCCTCTCTAAACCCTTGTTATGTCGTCTCCGGTGTTTCCACTTTCTCGCTAGATTTAGGGACTTTTCATTACTGACTTATTTTCTAAAAAAATCAACTGAGACAAATTTATTGACTTATTCAGATTATCAGGGGAAAAGGTGAGACATATATATGATATCATAATTCATTTCCATGCATGCTGCACAGCTCTTCTGAGTAGGTTTTGCGGTCTGTGCCCCTCCTCTTGCTCTGCTCACAGGCAGCAGGAAATGAGGTGTAAAGGCAGGGACGCTTCTCTCACAAGTCTTTCTCTCAGAGTTTCTGGATTGTTTCTAAATATGTAAATAGTTTGTCTCATCTTCTCGTTCCCTTTGTCAATTTTCTTAATTTGTAGATGTGTAGATTAATTTGATTTCTTTACATTAAATATATATGATGTCCCTGCAGTGAGTATGTGATTATTTGGATCTACCTGACCTCTCTCACTGCAACCAACAACCACTAACTATGCAACGCTAACTTTGTGTGTGTGTGTGTGTGTGTGTGTGTGTGTGCGTGTGTGTGTGTGTGTCCACTCCTCACGTTTGCAGACGCAGGCTCGATCCATCATCCAGATGAGGGAGGAGCAGTACTCGCAGTATGTGGGTATGCTGTACTGCGTGGACTTAAAGATGTGGCCGTTGTGTTCTTCCACCTGCAGGGTGGAGCAGAGCCTCCAGTCAGCTCAGCTCCATTTTTTGCTTTTATTCCAAACACACAATATTCCAAAAACACAAGAAATGTTCAACTCACAATGTCCGTTTCCTTCTTCCTCGACTTCTTGCGTTCACGTTTAGGAGCCTGGACAGAGAGAAATATGATACTCTGTGCATTTTGTGTATTTCTTGTCATTTCTGTGGATATAACACATTCATATGTATAGCTAATATTTGTATAGCAAGGTGTAGGAAGCTTTCAGAAGATGTTTCTTCCAATAATTAAGCCTCTGATCTCTCTTATGCTGTAAAGCTCTGCAGATGACCAATTGACCCTGACTGTCTAGAGGTAAATTTCATCTGCATTTGATAATAAATTTAAATGTAATGCCATACTTTATTTTATCTACACCTATAACTTCAAATCTATTGTGTAGTGTTTTTATGTCCAAGTAAGCATTTCTGTTATTTTTTTCATTCATCCACTCTTTAACATTCTTACCCTGCCGATAGTTCCCTCCATGGGCTTAAACTCCGTCATAAACTCGTCCAGGAAGACCTTGAAGGTGTTGACCCACACCTTTACCGGTGATTCACTCCAGTCCCTCTGCTCCAGCCGCATGGATTTCTCCAGGATGTGCTCGAACAGAGCATAGAGATCCTTGTAACGAATACTCTTCCCATCATCCATCTGGTGGCGAGGGGAAAGAAAATATTTGGGGGGAGATCATCAGTGCTCAGTGTTATGACAAATGAATCCTCCTATAGTTTTACATCAGTAAAGGTTTACAGACAATCAAAGGAAAGTATCCAAGTGTTCATTAGAGAGCAGCAAGGACTCACAGCCAGGGCGGTGGAGTAGGAGTTGAAGATGTTGATCCTGAACTCCTTCAGTGCTTTCTTGAAGACGACATCCACCATGGTGTCTTTCTTACCATCTTCAGACTCCAGGTCAGCGATCTGGAGGGACAAATGATTTTCAAGCAAACGATTCAAGTCAAGAAGTGATGAAATGTGGATAAAACAGCTGGGAAAGTTGATGCAGCTGTTTACTGAGATAAAACAGGGAAAACTGTTCTTTAAAAAGTGGAAGCAGCGCTGTGTGCACAGGTACAGGTTTGCACTTTCACCTTCTTCATGAGGAAGTCATTCATGCTGCGGTAGTCGTGGGCCGAGGTGAGGATGTGCAGTGAGTCGTTCTGCCACTGGGCGGGTTCCAGAGCGATGCTGCTAATCTTCACACTGCGACGCCTCTTCATCTTTGGAGACGGCTCCTTGTTCTCCTTACTGTCCCTGACCACCTGAGAAGAGGCAGCCTCCAAATCTGGACTGTGAGGAGGAGAAGAGCCTTCTGGGAGGATGGAGCCAAAGAGAGGGTGGATTACTAAAAATGAATTGTGTCGTACATACATGCATGCGTGTCTATAAATCTACACTCAAAGGTGAAAGACAGCACAGTGTGTGTAGTTTTTTTTTTTTTTTTTTTACCGTGTGTCTCTCCAGATTCAGTCCTGCTGGCCTGCTTCTCTCTCGACAGTTTTTTCTCGCCATGCTTTGTCTTACTCCAGAATCTCATCTTTCCTCTCATCCTGCTAAATCACAAACACAAATCATTAATTTCAGCTGACATAAAACACATTATCAATACATAAATATCCACTTTAAAAGTTAAGAACATAACAATAAGTTATTTAGGTGAGAAATGCATCACTGCAAGTAAATAAGATGTCACAGTGTATTTGTGTGCTGAACTCTTCTAGATTTGAACTAGAATAAGTGAGCTAGAACAGATTTCACCTCACATGTCAATTTTCTTTTTCTACAGCCTGAAAACACTGATGCAGCCATTAAAACATAAAAGTCTGAAGTCATCAGGAGAAAAACTATTTACCTCAGGTAAAAAGTGTAAGTGATCTTACCTTCCATCCTGACTGGAGGTTTTCCTGAGGACCTCCACCTTGCCCAGGTCTCCTGACGACATGGTCTTATGGATCTTCTTCTGGTCTTTGTGAGATGGCTGGAGAGCAGAGAAATGTATGAACATGTATTTCAAATTCAATTGCTCAGTTTCCTGTTTAACACAGTTGGGCTCCTCTGTGGAGCCTTATGGACAGAAAAATGATGTTTTTATGGAGTTACATGTATCATTTGTTCTATAACGTAAAGAGTAGAATGCCTCATTCTACATCCCTTCCACATAGCATGACTACACACTGAGGTAAGTTACTTACTTATTATAAATAGCATTATTTACTTCCTGGTTCTACTAATGCTACTGAATGTATACTGATGTAATGAATCTACTGAGTGTGAAGAGGTTGAGTGAAATCAGCAGAGTGTACTGTTGATCTCGAGAGAGAAACAGAAGTCATGCTTGTAAGATCCTGGTAGAAACGACGCTGTTAGTGAGAAGTTACTCGGCTCGAGGTTTGGACGGTACCAGCATGCAGCGGCAGCAGCGGTTGGCGTGCAGTGCGACGCGAGGCGTGATGTGTCGTGTTGTCAAACTATGAATGGACAGGATCTTCAGTCAGTCCTTGTTGTCAAAAAAGAAGAAGACATAGGGATACCTTCATACGCGGCATTTTGAGTTTTAACCTTTTATTTTTCTTGCAACACTCTGAGAGCTTTTCTTCTTCACCTGTGGGTAAATGACCGACAACATTCCCAGGTTTGCTTTCATTCATGTGTTATATACTGACAATTCAAAAAATGAATTGCAAAAATTCTGACAGTTAACTCTAATCCTTTAAAGTGTTTATCCATCTAAAATGTGAAACATGCATGTCTTGCTGTTTTCTTTTTTGTTTTTTGATGTCTTTTACTAAAAAAAACAATTAAAAGATTAATACATAATAAACTAATTCCTCGTTGTAGTCCTACATGGCAACATGGTATGTATTTTCTGATGGAAAATATCAGATTAAACTCCAAAATGTTGATGTATCCATTGATGAAGAGATATATTCTTGTGAGATGAAAAGAGGAAAGAAGTCTAGAAGTGAGAGCAAAGATGACTCAGCCTGGGCCGAGTTTCAAACCAACAGCCACCAGTGTGACGTGCAAGGCCATTCACTCCAGACAGGACCAGAAAACCAGACTGCAGCTCAGCAGTCAAACAGTCCGACAGTAGTGAACAGTATGACGAAAGTGTGGTTAGCAGTGTTAAAAGGCTCCTCCCCTGCCGCTTGGCCAGGTCCACCTGAAAAGAGGGTGGTGGTGTGTGGGGCGGCCTGAGTGGACAGGAAACAGTCGCTTGCTTAAGAGGTCACGGGACCTCCAGAGATCCGGTATTTTACCATCTCAGAGTCACTGTGACAGTCAGCTTCGGGGTGGACGCATGAGGGAGACAGGGAGGGGGGCAGCGTGTGGGAGTGTGCGGGGATGTAGTATTCATCGTCGTCATCTGACTGGGTCGCCCCCTCAGAGTTACAGCGGGTGAGGAAGTCGGAGCGCGTCCGGGACATTCGCGCTTTCTTTTTGGGGCCGGGTCGACCCACCTGCTTCCAGGCAACCACAGGAACATCAGGTCAGCTGCTAATGTGTGTGTGTGTGTGTGTTTGTGTGTGAACATGCACGAGACTGAAATTGGTTGTGTGTAAGATTTGGGGCCTTAATTTACAGAAGGGCATACATCTGATCTCATGCATGTATTATCACCTGAAAATAAGAATGTTTTCATTTTTTTTAAATTTTATTGTAATTTTATATCTACAGTGGGAGTGGGTCCTCTTCCATGGTGGCCGCCATGTTGAAACACCAAGTTTCTACAGTAGCCCAGAACAGACAAACTAAACACTGACTCTAGACTTGACCTTTCAAGTGTTGTTTCTCCTTTACACTGGGGTGAGGAGACTGCAATGCCACGATTAAACCACTAGCTGCAACTAAATTCTACACACTGGACCTTTAATGTGTGTAAGACTGAATCCAGAGAAAAGTAGCGAACCTCTGTCCCTGATACATCTTTTATCAGGAAAATTCTTCCCCAACCTTCCAAAAAGTAGCTACTGATACTCTAAAGTTAACAACATGTACAAATAAATCTGTGTATGCATGTGTGAATCCATAATAAATACATATAGTGCATTTCACAAAAGCAGACACGGCTGATGATAGGTCTGCACAGGACTGGTGACTAAGTTCCTTTAAATAAGTTGTAAATTATACATTTCTACAGTTTATTTGCATGTCTGTCATTCTTTGTCCTATATAAATCTGATCAATCTTCTGTATATTTATGCCAGTTTGATGTGTGTGTATGTCTTACCTCTCTGTTTCTGGATCCAGCAGATTTGGAGTCATCCCTGTACATAGACAGAGACCTTTCCTGGTTCACCAAATCCTTATCTGACCTGCAACAAAGAAAAACATCACATGATTTACAAATTTTCCCAAAACTACTTGTAGTTTCTGTAGCTTCTTCAGAAAGATCTTATTACTCCTGTAGTCATTGATAGCGTTCAAGGTTATTTGTAGGAGGCAAGGTTTGTCTTAAAACACCAAACTATGGTCACCAGCTGTAAACAACAAGTCTACTTTAACTAGGGATAGGTTCCTTCAGTAGGATGTAAAATGATCTGTTTCTGGACTTTCTGAGTGAAAATCTTGAGTCTTTGTAATGGAGGTTATTGTACAGTAATTTTGGAAGGAATTCATTAAACAGCCACAAAGTATTGTGAGATGTCATGAAATGACCTACTGTCATATCCTTAATTAAAATGAGTCACTTACTTGGAGAAGGGCAGTTTGCGTCTAGGTGGGGAGAACATCGTGCTGGAGGGTTTCTCCACCATGTTCACAATGACAGTCTGGCCTGAGCTCTTTTTCTGAGCTTTTGGGGGTTTGGTGTCCAGGACCGGGCTGGGAGCCTCCTGTGTAGGCCGGTTCACTATCCTCTCCTGCTGACTGGGGAGAACATTGGGCGTAATGCTGTCCTTTGGCTCAAGGATGATCTGGATGTCCACCTCTGAGGAGCAAATCCCTGGTAATTCTGGACTTGATCCATTGGCGGATGACAATGTGTCCACTCTAAATACATCTGTCTTGGCCTGGGTAGCAATCCCATAAGGCTGTACCATGTCTGATGTTACTTCCAAACCTGCAACAGTGATCATTTGGGATTCGGATGCTGCTGCTCCTGTTTCAGAAGCTCTTCCTAATGTTTGGGCTGCCAGCAGCTCTCCCTCGTCCACAGGGCTCTCCTTCTGCATACTGATCAGCACCACTACAGGTCTTCGAGACGTAGACTCCCTTCTCCCTTTACTGGGGCTTTCAAATTTTGGTACATGAACTGGACTTTGGTCAGAAGCAATATAAAATGTTGCTCGTGGACTTTCCACCTTGTTTGGCAGCTCTATCACAGCCTTTTCATTATAGTTGGAATCTCTCAGCCCGTCGGGGAGCTGAATATCCAGTGCTTGGGGATGTTCTGGAAGTGCAGTCGATTGGGAACTAAAACCTCCAGAGCCTTCAGTCTCCATATCTTCCACACTGAGCAGTTCAAAACTGCCATGACTGACTGGAGATCCCCGAGGAGAATGCCTGTGAAGGTCTTCCAGCTGACAGGTACTGCCATCTGTGATCGAGTCGTCTTGCAGAGGACCCACACCGGTGGTTCGGACCTTAAGAAGCTCTAAGCTGAACTGAGCCTGCTCCAGCTCTCTCATTCGTCTGCTCTCTCGCTTTGAGCGGTTCTTATGACTTGTCTCATCTATGTTCCTGCTTGGCTCCGAATCCTCTTCTTTTTCTGTCTCTCCCACGTCTAACAGAACCGGTTTAGAGTCTTCAGAAAGTTCTCCAGAGATATCTTGGATGTAAGCTTCCTGTTCTGATGAGGGGAGGTCCTCCATGGTTCCTGCTTCCATCTCTGCTGGTGGACTCTGTTGTGTGAGTCTTTCGCGCTCCTTCACATCATTGAACCTATAGACATTATCAGCAAATAAAACAAAAGAAAACAGAATTACACACCAACGATTTTACATTAAGTACTCTAAACACATTTTCACTTAGACCTGCAATAACTGATTTTTTGGGACGCTTGGTGGCAGAAACAACTGGGAACACAACACTGACATATTTTCAAGTTGATAGGACGTACTGTACTTGTAAACAAATAGTTACAGAGTGACATAGCATTTATTTTGAAAGTTCAATATTGTTTTTTAAAGCTCCTTTTTGGGACCAACTCCACTAACTTCTGTCAGTCTGCTGTTAGATGTAGATGAGCAGGAGGAGAATCTTTTTATAGATTTTACACTGAAAACAAGTAGAGTAAGAAATACAAGTAGTCATGAGATCCTTTGTTAATATAAATATATTGATGATAGCTGCTTAAAAAATCCTCTCGTTGCTGACCATTTTACAGAAATAAAGTGCCTTCAAAGCTTGAAATAGAAAGTAAAAATGAAAATGGGGAGACAGTGCACACCGGAGTCCCTTTAAGTCAGAAAAAAACAAGACAGTTAAATTACAATGTTCACACAGGAATGTTTTGAGAATGACGAAATGACACTGACTTTTTTTTATTATTGTTTATTAAATGTTGTAAATGTTTGATGCCTGATGTCTCTAAAGAACTCAGGGCTGGCAGAGATTTCACTGTCCTATCATCCACCAGGTGTGCATTAGATAACACCAAGTTTAATCATTTCACTTATGATTATTAGAGCTGATGCAGATATATGAAATTTAATTTGAAAACAAAAGCCACCAAGAGCCTCAGTAACTTATCATAGACTCAAACTTACAACACACAAACACGCACACACTTATGCTCTCACCTGAGTCGAGCCAGGTATCCCCTGCCCATCGCCTGTAGCTGCGTCACACTCCTGTACGTGCGACAGTAGCGGTTCCTCTCCCTGAATCTTCTCCAGGCTGTCTGAATCGTCACAGCTGCCAAAGATCTACGACGACAGCAGTTTCTCCAGCTCCTCTGGATGACAACGGCAGACTCCCGCCACTGCAAGAACCTCCTGCGCTCTCTGTAGCCCCTCCAGGCTGCCTGCAAACACACCACCGCCTCCTCCTCAACACCTGAGTTGATGGAGGCCTCTTTGAGGAGGCAGCGCCGCCACCATTGCTGCAGAAACACGAAAAAAAAGTGCTTCATTGAAAAGAGCTGGAATGACAGGTTCCAGTGTGTTTACTGAATTTCTTTTTAAAGTTTGATGTACCTGAAGACTTTGGCCTAAAAATATTGATATTTGGAAAACAGAAAAGGTTTTATTCCCCCTTCTGAGCCTCTAAAAACACCCTGCCTTCCTGCTGGGTTGCAATGAAACATACTTTTTAGGTAGGACCCAAATATGTGGAATTTAATATTTGTGTTATTCA
Organism: Nibea albiflora; assembly: GCA_014281875.1. Classification (NCBI taxonomy): domain Eukaryota; kingdom Metazoa; phylum Chordata; class Actinopteri; family Sciaenidae; genus Nibea; species Nibea albiflora. The sequence goes on from CM024800.1 coordinate 1,447,621, forward strand.
TGGCGCACTACAGTATGACAGACTTATCTGGCACCTGTACCTGGCAGACACCGCCGGAATTTTTGGACAGATTCAAACAGGCTGAAAACACTTTGCATTTCATTTCATTACATTTTCATCCAAACAGATTAAATGTAGGACAGCATTCTTGTGCAAACAGAAACTTTCATTTCAGACTAACTTTGCTATTTAAAAGCAAGGCTCAGATTTTTCACCCATTTTTAGCCTAAAAATAACAAATATTAGACCTCATAGAACGAGGCTCAAAAAGCAGTTTACAGTGTATGTTAATACTTTGCTATTGTTCTAATAAATGTTATCTGTGGATCATTGGCTCCCGCTCAGTGTTTCACTGTTTCGGGACTGACTCAGTTTGTTTTCTTTCAGCCTGACAAAGATTTGGACAGCTCCCCTCTGAGGCCTCTTCCAGAAAAAACATACCGCCTGAATGCAGTGTTTTCTCCCTCCTTCAGTCCTTTCGCTGTCTGCTTTCGTTCATTCTCTCACTCACTCCCTCTGTCCTTCTTTCTTTCCTTTCAACAGTATCAGTTTGTAGTCGAACAACATATCTTTTATTTTCCTTCTCAAAAATCACTGAGTTTAGTTGCGAAAGATTTAGTCGATCAACACATTCAGTCACAGCGACTACAGAGACTATCTATCTAAGTAAAAGACTAAAGAGTGTTTTGTGCTCCTCTCTGGTTTGAGAGTTTCAGACCTGTGACATGTGCACGTGTAACCAACCACGCCCAAAAGCGATGTCACAGAGTCCTGGGGTACACGTGTACATCACTGCAGTCAGGTAAGAGGTTAAATAACTGCAGGTCAGCAGAAAGATTTCAAAGGGGTGTTAAGTTACTCTTTAAAAATGTTTTTTTAAATGTTGTTCTGCTGCTCTGATATCTGTCAAATGGGATATATCTTGAAATATAGTGAAAGCCAATCCCCCAAGAAGATGAATATACTGTTGTAAGGCTTAAATGTGTATCGGAGAGATTTCCTTGTATAACAGGAGTAAATGCACCAGCATTAATCACTACTTAAAACAGTTTCGGCCTAAGTAGCCTTAATGGACTACAGAAACTCCACCTGAAAAGTTCAGAGGGAAGAATTGATTCATGATGCACAACTACACAACAATAATATATATCTGCATGGATGAGGACACAGAGCTGGAGAATTGCTGACCACTTCTAACATCTTACCTGGATGACACTGGCAGACTGCCTCATGTTAACAAAGTGCTTCCTCTCCAGCACGGCCCTGAAGCGCCGCTGCAGTGTGACAATTCGCCGCAGCACTTCCTGGTGGAGGAGGGTCTGAAGACGCTGACGCTCCGCCTCCCGCAGGAACACCTGCGCCATACAGGGACATTTAAATAAAGCTCTGCACTAAAACAAGCTGGCACCCCAAATGTAAAGAGATGAAGTGATTTCCAGAATCTGTACCATTGTGTTGCCCACTTGATAGCCGGCAGGTGGCAGGTGGATCCGTCTGAAAAACTCCCTGATGCCTGACTTGGTCGGGTTCGTGCCTCGAGGCAGCAGCACATGAAAGTGACGCACAAAGTCCTGCAACAGGTGAGCGTGTATGTGTGGTCAGTAAAGCAGCGTAACACACAGAGGCTTCATGATAAGATCGAATCAGAAACTGACTAAAATAACTGTATTCTAGTAGATTCATTACTGTGAATCTCAACATGTAGCCATGTTTGTGCAGCAATAAAAAGTAAGATTAGAATCAGAATCAACTTTATCTGCCAAGTATGTTCTGGCAAACAAAGAGTTTGACTCATGTTTTCAATGGCTTACAGTGTACTTACACACAGTGCCAAGAAGGGGAAAGGAGTCAGTTAAACACACAGCTACAAACAGCACAACAAAGATAAACATCAGAAATATCAATGCATGACATGCAACCAGATACAATGACAACATAAACAAATTAACAGTTAATTCATTTTTGCCATTTTGTCATCACACTATTCTCACAAAAAAGGTCTCCAACACAAACAGTGAAGGGCTGACTAAAGCAGGTGGGACCAACCGAGGAATAGGTGACAAATGAGGCTGTTAACAAATGAGCTGCGATATGATTGGACTAAATCTTCAGCAAGCTACTCTGAGCTGGAGATGCCGTTTGACCCGCAGGAACAGAAATGCTCTTCCTTCTCTAAATATCTCATTTTGATAGTGAACTCCTTCAGTCATCAGCATTGCCACTCCTTAATTACTGCACCATGCTAAAGCCACAGATGAAGGACTGATCTACAATGACGCGCGGCCTCAACTAGTCCATCATGACATTGACTGCTGATCTGCTGTGAGATGTTAGTCAGAGAGGATTACCTGGAAGGTGTACTTGATGCTGTATCCTGATTGTCGGATCCGGACGGTTTCCAGCATTCCTGTGTATCTGAGCTGTCTGAGCACCAGGCTGTCATTGAAACGCAACGGCAGCTGATGGAGAGAGAGAGAGAGGGAAACAGAAATCAGCTGCAGTCATGATAAGAAGCTGTATTTAAGCTTCTGCAGCAGTAGTTACCTTCTCAGCGTTGGAGCGAATACACTTGACAAAGTACGGCTCTGACTGATCAAGAGTCTCCATCAGCTTGTTGAGGGATGCCTGCACACACAAACACAAAGCACTGACATCACATCCTGTTCTATCTTGTTTTGCACACTGTTTGTTTGTTTTTTTTATTATGTAGGTTATAAGATACTTCTGTCTGTTTGTTGTGTTTTGCCCTTTCCACTCTCATTTTCTGTAGTGAATTTCCCCGTTGATGAATAAAGTATAATCTAATCTAATCTATCCAAAGAAATGTTCTGCTCCGGCACAATCTGAAGTAAAGTAACATATTAATAGCTTATATCCTGATTTATGTCTTTATTCAGACCACAGTATGCATTATATTTATGAGCAGTGCAGAAAAGTGTATGTTCATCAGTACAGGCTGCTGCTGCTGAGTCACTAATGTTGTTGTAATTCACATGTTTTCCAGTAGAGGGCGATGGCAGCACTCACCTGGAACTGTGCACTGATGCTGGGCGGTTTCTTCTTCTTGTGAAGGTGAAGCAGAGACTTGGTGATGCGGTCGTGGAGTGTCACGCTGCTCAGGTAGCGCAGAGACTTCACGTCCAACAAGTGCTGCAAAGACCCAGACCCAGATCATACATGAACCCTTGTCTGTCTGAGGATACTGAGTCCTCTCACTGATAACTGTCTCTGATGATGTTGTCATGTTGGGTCGTGTTTGTGTCTTACCTTAGGAAGGGTTGGCTTGATTTTGCAGTTTTTGTTTCTCCTACAGGTAAGATATATTTTATATTAAACGACTGTAACATGTTCATTCATTCAAGGGACACAAAACAGATGAATGGAATGTGAAGACACACTAACTTTTATTACCTCTATGCTCCTTCCTCTGAAAATTTTGGCTACTGCACTACCCACATTGCAATTGTGCAACAGTTAAGCCTACAAAAAAGGATTTCTAATTTCTACTAGCTAAAAGCTAAAGCGAATGGAACATCAAATTTATTATAAACATATTGATATCAGTACTAATATAAGATCCTACATTCAGTGTGTGTCTGACTCACAGTAGGATGCCCTGAGCTCTCTCCAGGAGCTTGCTGCTTGTCGAGTTAAGGAAGATCCCATCTTCTTCCAGGGCGGGACTTCCTGTTGAGGACAGACGACCAGACCTGGAACTGCGACCGTTACAGCCAACACCATAGCCATCCCTACAGAGGCCAGGATGGAGGGAGAGAGAGATGTGAGGGACTTTCAATAGATTCTACAGTACGTGCAGAAGTTTCTCATTTGCAGAGACACAGAGTCATTTGAGACAATATTAGTATCATAAATGTTGTGTATCTAGCTGATCTGTCACTGCCTCTGACCGTACCACACACTGAAGACAGAAAAACAAGAATCTCCATGTGCATGACTGAGGTTTCTTTTATTTTTCTCTTATCTCAATCCAGAGTGTCACATGCTGTGCAGCCTGTGAAGCCCCCCCAGAAGAACATTTCTGAATAAAACTGACTTGATTCAGACACTTTTTTTTTTTATTGTGTCACGCTCACCAGCTGGCCTTCTCATTCAGGGCATTGGTGCCTTGAAGATCTGACAGAGGTGTGCGAGGATTCTTCCTTGTGATACCTGGAGACAAGGGGAGAGGAGAGGAGAGGAGAGGAGAGGAGAGGAGAGGAGAGGAGAGGAGAGGAGAGGAGAGGAGAGGAGAGGAGAGGAGAGGAACAGACATGAGAATTATCTACATCTGTCTCTCTGATCAACCTCCACCTACTTCACTTTTATCATTGCTGTTACCATGGATATACTGCATGTTGGACAACGATTTGACATATTTTCCAACATGAATAGAATAGGTGCTTTATTGACATACAACCACAAACACAAAGGGCTCATAGACATGCAAATAGTGGAGTGATGGGCAGCCTCGCAGAGCGGCAACCTGAGAGCAGTTGGGGGGTTCGGTGCTTTGCTCAAGGGCATCTTGGCTTTGGTCCACACTGGGCTTGAACTGGCCACTCTCTGGTTCCCAAGTCCCTACAGAGTGAGCTACTGCTGCCCCCCAAAAATTTCAGGGGAGTCCCCCACTACCAGAGACGCAGTCAATTCCCACATTTGAGGAAATCGCAGGGGTCAGCACAGCCAGAGTGCAATGCCTGAGCCTCGCCCTGGGTGAACCTCCTGTAACTCTTTCCTCCTCTCTCTCTGGCTGCCTTGTTTCCTCTCCTTCTTTCATCCACTACTGAAGGTTCATCCTGCTCTTGTCTTAGACTGGCATTACTTTTTCCTTATGAAAAAGTTGGTCACAAGGGTGTGTGTGCTTTTGGCAGATGAACGCCAGTTTCCAGTTCATTAAAGGAACAATTCCACATTTTTAGAAATCCACTTGTTTTCTTGAGTTAGATGAGAATATTGATATCACAATCCTGTCTGTGCAGTGAACATGAAGCTACGGCCTGTTAGCTTAGCACAAACAGTGGCTGACGCTGTGCAAAAATGACAAAACCTGCTGACCAGCGGCTCTAAAGCTCACTAATTAGCATGTTAGATTTGATTAATTGGTACAGAAATCAAAGTGTAACAACAACAATTAACCATTTTACGGGGGTCATGTGTCAGATTACATCTGGACTGTGACCAGTAACTCTCTGGAGGCTCTGCTGGTTGCCTAGCAACTAGGGTGATTTCAATCTTCCCATCAAATAATTAGCACCAAGATGTTGAACTATTCCTTTAAGACAAGCAAATGTTTTCATTGAAGCATCACTTCAAAAGAATGTGTGGTTTCAAGTTGTCTGTTATTTTAGCAGTGTAGTAGTTAAAATCGATGCAGCAGAGGTTGAAATGTTTAGTCCCAGTTCCATTAATTCCCATGGAGACCTTCCATTAGAAACTACGAGCCTGGTAGATGTCCACATCTTTCAAAGGCCACACCGTGTTTGTAACACAGGATTTCCTGTTATAGGCTCCAACCCAAAGTGAGATAACCCCTGACATTAATTTTTTCAGACTTGAAGACACCTTACAACTGTTTTTACAGGCCGTGTGCTAACCATGACCAGCATGCTGATGTTCATGTGAAAAGTGCTTCCCTTTAGTGGAGGAAACTCTTTGGGGAATTTACTTGGAAATTTTCCTTGGAAATTAATTTCAGCTGTTAAATCCCACTGGAGCAATGCTTTATAGCATGATGCCATGTGACACGCCTGAAGGCACACAAAGACACACTCATAAAAATGAGTACGTAAACATCAGAGACCAAATGTGTGATGAAGGACGACCGGAAAATCTGAGGGTGTCATTAAACTCTGCTGCTTCACATAGGTCGGATTCATTTGTCTCTTCACTCATGCGTGGGAACATGTCTGGTTAAGAGCTGCTGCTGTTAGGTGAGTCAACCTGACCACAGCTCAAAATGACCCAGATACCAGATTTCCAATATCTTATTTACAGCAGTAATAAAACCAGCTCAGTGAGGCTGAAAATCATGAGCGATCCATTACTCTTTCCATAAAGCCTGGAATTGATTCCTTTGATTGGGCTGAGCTTAGTGAAGGGATGAGGCGAGCACTTGTCACTCAGCTCACCTCAGTTCAACAGATCTTTATCGACAAGAATCCATGCCATTATAAAGCTATTAACATAAGCACCTTTCAAATACTGCATCACTCCAAAATATCATTAATGTACCCAAAAAATCTTTTCTAAACTGGATTAATTGGAGAAAAGGAACCACTTCCAGAGAAACCCAACAAACATTCAGCCAGAGGTGAATGAGAATAAATTGTCATAGTGTTGGCTAAAAAAACAACAACCCTGAATCAGACTCAAACTCACGCACAGAGTGGAAAATCCCCCGACACATTTAAAGGAGAAAGATACAAAAAAATCCTTCTTTTGGATTGAAACTAATCTAAAAACAAATGCACCGACAGATGGGAGCATTTTGAATACTACATAAATAATGCAAGCCTTCCACTTCTCCTGTGTACAGGGCTCCTCTATTATTTTTTTAGGTCATTGCCAGAACAAAAAAAAGTCGATAATGCAAATGTCAGAATCGGTTTGTAACCAAGCAACAACGTCCATGGACTGGAAATGAAGCTAATGCAGAAGTCCCAAAAACTGCAGTTACTCAAATGTGCACTTGAGGCTGGCTACAGAACGAGTCAGTCTCCATAAGTCCCCACGTTCAAATGTCCAGCTTCACAGCAGAAATAAACATGTTTACAGCCTGGTACAAAAAAACATAGCTAATATTTACAAACCTGTCTAAATTAAATTAAGGCTTAAAGTTATGGAGAACAGTGTGAGCATTCTGACTGACAGGTAGGTGCTGTTGTTGGCTCATTAGAGCACCCAGCCGTCATTCAGTCTGCTGATGATCCATCTTTTTTTAGATTACCCAGGAGAGTTTTCTGCGTTAGCGGAAAAGTTAGGACTGCCAACATGACAGCTCTTCAGAAACTTCAATGTCACGTATACATCTTTAATTTTCTATCTTACTATAATAACTAGCTAATATCTGCGACTGAACTGTGGCTTAGCAGAAGCACTATTTCCTCTTCTCTCCATGTTTTCACGTTGGAATAACAGCATTTAATTTGAGGTGCTCTCACCTCAAGAGCACCCTGTTTATAGTTAGGTGAAGACTTAGGTTGTCCTCATGTGGCAGGAAACAGAGGAATGTCGTGATAGGCAAGCACAAAAATCCAAACAAAAATCCCCCTTTTAAAAAAATCAGACCACTCAAATCTAAACCCATTTAAGGTATTTCAAGTTACTTACTGTATTTCTCATCTTTGCATCTTTGGAGGATCTCGAGGCTCCTCTGGTGAACCGGGTGATGGAGGAAACTGAAACTGTCGACAGTTTTGACAACAGCACAAGAAACTGCTGCATCATTCCCTGAAACAGAGCAAGGAGGGCAAAAGGAAGAGAAAAAGAGACATAATGTTGGATGAAGCGGCTCCATTTCATATCACACAGGAAATTTTGTTTTATATTTTATATGTTCAACAAAAATGTATAAAAAACCAAAAAAAAAATATGAGTGCTCAAACAGAGGAGATGAAAGGAAAAGTAAGGTAAGATGAATTAAACAGGAGGGGGAAAAAATCGGCAAAGAGATTCAAGAACAAAACAAAAGGATCCGAATTGGAGAAGGAATACTTCATGTGTGAAGAACAAAGACACAAACCCCTCTGAGATAAGTCAGTGGTGACATTTTCAAACTCTCTGCACTGTAACATTCCTCCAGTTTGTGAAAATAAACACTGAAGGAGATCAAAACTCTCGTATTCCTCCTCCTCTTCTTCCCCGTCATCATCAACAAGCAGAAGCGCGACTCCGAGTTAAAACTCTTCGCCTCCCCAGACACACAACGTTGATCTTGGGCCAATTAAAACAAGGCTGTGGACATCACAGCATGAGAGCCGCTTTCTTTGCAGTTATGAATGATAGTTTAGGATAACCATGAGTGTTTGTAAGTTTAGAAGTTAAGATAATCTATTAGCATAAACAGTCATGCATGAGAAAACATTATTGTTGCCTGCTTCAGCCTTGGGAGAGTTTTTCCTTTTTCTGACAACATGCAGCAGGAAAAATAAGCTGTGTGTATTTTGGGTTCAAACTGAGTAACATAATGTAATTAAGGCTGCAACTATTGCATATTTTCATCATGGATTAATGAGTTTCATTATTCTTTTGATTAATTGACTGTTTAGTCTATAAAATGTCAAACACAAGTGAAAAATGATCATTGCAAATCTCTCAAATAGCTTGTTTTGTTTGAGCAACAGTCCACAACCCAGAGATGATATGAAACAGAGAAAGAAATCAAATCCTCACATCTGATAATCAGTCCAAATTTAAAGCTCATGAAAACATATTTCTCTGTAACATGAAATAGTCAACAACCATTACATACATATAACTTAATACAAGTTTAGCAATGATATTAAGGATTAAAGTTAGGCAGAATTAACAGAGAGGTCACTTTGATTGACAGGTAGGTGCCATCACAGTAAGAAGGTGAGTGTAAGGTATAATAAGTTTTTTCAGGGCCTTTAAGTTGATACATTTCATTATTACACAAACTAAACATTTCCTCACCAGTTTTTTGTGAGTGTGTCTACGGCCGGCCTCCCTGAAAGCCACCAGGGCTCTGAAGTAGGCTCGCAGCACAGCCCAGCGGAAGGTCGCCACGGGGTCGATTCCCATCAGGCCGCAGATGAAGGCGTTCTTGCTGCTTTTGAGCAAGGCCACAATGTCAGGACGCATGTGGTCGGTGTTCTTCTCTCTGAAGTCCTGAACGAAGGAAAGACACACATGCATCCAATGGAGTGTTAGTTACTCCTCATTTGCATTAATAATTATACATAATCACAAACCGTTTTTTAACCATAGAGCAAGTAGAAATATTGCAAATCTCTCAAATAGCTTGTTATTTTGGGTGATGTTATTAACGGTGGAAAGACAGCTGGCAGCACAGCTTACAATGACTTATTTATGGACAAGTGCACTGCTGTTACTCCAAGGAAAAGGATAGAGTTAAACGAGAGGGTTAATACCACTGTTACTTCTTTCAGCAGCCATTTAGCTTAGCATAAAGACTGGAAACAGGGGAACATTGTATCCATATAAAAACAAAATGTGATATTGTTATTATTATTATTAGTGAACTTTAAAGTAGCTAGTAGGCCGATTTCGGACAGAACAAGGCTAGAGGCTTTATGCTAAGCTAGGCTAACCACCTGCTGGCTCCAGCTTCATATTTATATATTACTTTCAGCAAGAAAATGAATAAGTCTGTTTCCCAAAATGTACTTTTAAATGTACATCTAAATCATCAGCTTCTGAAGTGAGTGATCATTACTGAAGCAAAAACATGAAACAAATGCATAATTCATGTTGTCATAATTTTCCATCTACCTTTGACTTCTTTACACTAAATATGAGGTGCACACACAGTTAACCACCATCTTTTCTTCTGCACCATCTGTCTGCAAGCAATTAAAGATCTCGACTGAAGCTGTGCTATGATAACAGAGCCATGAACTATAAACCCGTCAACATGCTCTCCCTCCATATGCTACGAGTCAGCTGTGTGTTCACTCTCGAGCAAACGTCAGACACATTTCACGACTCTGGCTCTCGCTACACAATTCACACCAAACAACTCTTTGGCTCTGAGTAGATATGGGATACCTTTCCACATCCATGATAACCAACTGTTTCAGATTTATATTATACAGTCAAACAACAATAAGCCTGCCCCATTCCAGCACATGTGCTTCTTATCAAAACCCAGCTGGGAAGCAGAGAATTTGATTTAGCAGAAAAAATAGGTCGATGGAACAACAAGTAGGTCTGCTGCGGATTTGCAGTTTCATAAAAGGTTTAAGTGAAGTGAGAAGAGGCTTCCTTCATCTGTTCACGTCTTTTATTGTAGACTTTAATCACGCAGACAGAAGAGTTTAATTCACATTTGAGGAATTCAACTGACACTAATGCGGATCCAGTCCTGATTTACAGGACACACCACAACAGCTTCACTTCTGTTAAAGGGGCCATATTTCCCCCCGCTGTTTGACAATTAAAGCTTTGCTGTGATTAGTGTGTGACTCCTTGAACATACTGACATCTACAAGTTTCTTCTCAAAATTGCAGATGCTGGATGGTTGTGAAAGAATTTTCCTCTATCTGTTTGCCCAAAGAGAGATGATATTAGACCTCAGTGGATATAGTATTTAGACACCCTGAGCCTGCCTGACTGAGAACACATGGATTGTATTCCGGATTGTACTTTGCTTCATTTTGTTGCATTTCTAAATGAGTAACTTGACAAAAACATAAATCATATCACTTTCTTGAAAAGAATTTGGGTGCCTTGATTTGGTTATTCAAAGCATTTTTCTCATGAGTGAAACTGCAAAAGTAAACACTCCACTGATGAGACTGATGGCTCAAAATCTGCTTAGTGTAAACCAAGAGGCAATCCAACATACAAGTTACAAAAACTGCAGTTCCTCAAACGTCCACTTGAGGCTGGCTCCCGAAGTGAGTCAGTCTCCATAAGTCCCCATGTTAAAATGTCCAACTTCACAGCAGAAATAAACATGTTTACAGCCTGGTACAAAAAACTGGTTTGGTCTCTATAGCTAATTTCCCCGTTCATGACAACTGTACTGAGGGTAAATTTATATAGAACTCACCTGTTCAGATGATATTAAAGCTTAAAGTTATGCATAGATTGTGCAAGATCCACCTCTTTTACTCTCTTTGGTTCTTTGGAGGCCAGAGGCAGTGGCCAGTTAATGAAGAAATATTATCCACAATTATTAGATGGAATGAATAAACATCAGGATTGTTGATGTGGTGGAATAAGACAACTTCAAAGTTGTAATCTTCAGCTTCATGTGGTGCTGCCAGGCAAGTACGCTGCACAGAAGCTAGCATGTTTTAGTCTGTGATAGTGCCTGATAGAAACTTTGCATATAGCAGTTGTTTAGGTGAATTAAACACAGTTGTTTAGGATTATAAAGGAAAATTCATCCATCCATTTTTCATTAAATTGCCTGTTTTCATCGTCTTTGCAAAGAGACAAATCCTCACGCAGGTCAGAAATGTCACTGCTATCACTGCGTGTGTCCCTTCTGTGCATTGCACAGATCACTGAGAGGCTAATATGCAACTTTCCATTCACATTGACTAATTGATACAAACAAAGTAATGTGAATTAGAAAACAATGAGTGTGAATGGCTGTTTGTCTCTGTGATGAACTGGCAACTTGTCCAAGGTGTAGCGCCACCCCCCAATCCTATCAGTCCTTAAGTTCAGCATCACTGCTATGCAAAAACTAACCACCTTATGGGTGATGGTGCATGTGACACACTGACACACTGTTATGTGCCACCATGAGCATGCATCTTACCTTGACACCGTACTTGACTTTCCCTGCGTAGTGTCTGATGATGAAGGCAGGCTCCATGACAGCAGGGAACTCGATGTAGCTGTTTCCTTCATGCTGACGCTTGAACTTGTCCAGCAAGGTCTGATTAGAAGCCTGGGGGAAACTAGAGGAAACACCAATGATTTCATCAGGCGCAGGTTCAAAACACAAATGCATGGGGACAAATTTGAAGTCTCAAATCACATTTCTGACCTCAGACTTGATGCACACCATTTCTAGAAAAAATGTAAAAGTTTCTCTCTGGGAAACTTGCCATTGGCACTTATTTGTGTCTCCAGCAGGCCTTTCATATATTTACAGTGAAAAGAGGGAACTAAATGCTGTCGTACACAGTCGACAATTCCATCTAATGATTTAGACTTTATTCATAATATAAGGTAGCTGATGATTACGCCCTGCATATCTCAGAATTCAAGAAACCCCAAGTCCTTTCCCATGATCCTCTGGGATTAAAACTCTGTCACACATAATGCTATGGCTCACGTTTGAAGTTACATGCACATTCATTTTTGGTATTTTCACCTTTGCTTCATGGACATTTTCCTCATTCAGTTTGAAACCTGAGGCAACACATACCTAAAGGGATGTTTCACATCATCTAAACCCTCCCAAACACATTGTTCAAAGTCTGCAGAGGTCTTAAAGCTTAATGCTGTTACTGTAGAGATGAACCCCCGCACTCGCCCTGATCCGCCACCGCAGTAACCTAATCCACTTCTCCTAGAAGCCCTGAAGCCCCGCCAGCGCCACTAACTGTGAATGATGGGATCTCTAAGCGTCTTAATTTCTTTCTGTGTAATCATTTAGCATGAAGTCCCTTCCTGTGGCACCATAAACCTCAAGAGAGACCCTGTCCCCCCTCATTTTTTCTTTAGAGATCCCACTTTGACCCCAATTCTCCTAAAGTGGCCCACCTCTTAACACACACACACACACACACACACACACACACACACACACACACACACACACACACACACACACACACACACACACACACACACACACACACACACACACACACACACACACACTTTTTGGTCCATTCCAGGTGTTATTAGATCCAGATGAACCAGCAACACTAAGTGGCAAGTAAGATGACGGCTAACATAGATAAATACGGCTGTGTATGTACTGTCTGATGTGTTTTTATGCGAGGGGGGCCTGGAGAGCACTCCATTTGATTTATGGGGGAGAAAGATGCTGACCTGCAGGAGGAGAGCGTTTCACAATACAGAGGGCAAAGAAAAAATAAAATCAAACGTGATCCAGAGATGCTGGCGCAGGAGAAAGCATGTCTTCATGCTTTAGTAACGTCCCAGCGTTGGTATCAATCAAGCTAATGAGCAAAAGGCCTGCACAGGGAGCAGTTTGTCTTGAGTCACCGGTTCCGTGAAAGACCAGTTTGTACAGGGTGATCAAAAGGTCATCTCAACAAAGCATGCTACAATGAAATATGTTTTGCTTTCCACAACATTCTGACAGGAGAAGATTGTAAATTATGAATTTGTCATATAAGTCAACCCCTAACTGTTGCCTAAACGATCCACAGGTGTACAGGAAGTGTGTCTTAAGTTATTCTTCATTGAAATAATACAGAGAACTTCATAAACAAGGTTTAAAACACCAATAAAGAATTATATTTATATTTTTTTCCAATATCATTCCTCATTTTTGGTGCTACTTGTTTACATATCATTTGACATTGTGGAAATTTTACCCTGATACTTAAGCTTGATCAAGTTACATGGAAACTATCCCATTAGTGAATATTTCCATTGAATTGATCGGTAACCATTGTAGGCCAAACACCCACCAGTAATCTGATATATTATAGTTCTCAGGGTGTCTTGCCGTGTTTCAGAGTTAAGTTACCCCCTCTGAAATATCTAAGGTATTAAGACACTGGCACTCGATCACACAACAAAGTGATGAGGTTTTCATCTAGTAATTACATTGATAACAAGATGAGATGCATCTGGGTTTGTCTGATTCATCTCAGTAGGTGATGGATTGAATCAACCACATCATACCTTCGCTCTCCAGTAATTAAAGCAGGGTATTACATTAATTCAATAAGATAAGTCCAGTCAGTAACTAATTACCCTAAAATATTTATTTTCATTTATAGAATTCTAACCAGAAGTACAAAACTTTAGTCATTTGGCTTCTAAAACATCAACTATCGTTCAGTGGGTGACGTACTTGCACTCCTCGTCCAGCAGGTGGAACAGTGCCGTGGGTTTCTTGCTGATGAGGTTGATGCAGCCGCTGTTGTCGATGTAGTCGATGTTGTGCCAGGTGATGCCCTCTGCCCTGTACTCCTCCTGCAGGGAGCAACACAGGGGAGGGAAGACATCAGGTCAAATGATTTCTGTCAGAGCTGTTACAGAGAGAGGGCATTGTGTTGACACTGTTGACTCCAGTCTTGATGTTCACATGCAGGTTTGGTGCCTTTCTTGATGCATTTTCATGACAGCTTCAGTGGAAAGGACTTTTTCTTCACTTTTTTTCAACACTGAGAGATTCGTTACTTAAAGAGGCACCATGAATATAATAACAAGAAGTATGGCTTAAATTTATTCCACTTGTGCAAACTCTGTGTGGTATAAAACCAAAAAGTCCAAGCACAGTCTAGCACTAAAAACCAGAATCTCCACTATGAAAACACCTGGCTGCTTGTTGGTTGCCAGTAAAACCACAGTCAGTTGTGCCCCCAGGGGCCAATGCTGACTGAGGTATATGACCCGTGTCTCTTTAATACCCCTAAGGGAGGAACCAATGACAGCAGTTACAATCCCTCTGCCAGCCCGGATCAAGTGGAAGGGGAGGTTCCCCTCTCCCTGGAAGAGTACTGTTCAGGTAAATTTGAGCTATAAACCGTTTCTGCTCCAGGAGTCTCTGAGGTCACAGTGTGTCTTACTGTTGGGCTGCTGGAAAAGAGCATGCACACTCAGCAAACCTTTCCTGTATAACATTAAAATTTAAGGGTCAGCATCAGCAAGGCGGCGAGCCTAGCTAGCTGAGCAAAAACAGAAGAAAAGGAGGGCATTTGTATCAGATAAATCAATAGCATAAATGATTAAAAGAGCTTATGGCAGCCCCAAGATGCTGCAATATACTTTACACCACCAATACCAAGAAAAACATACTGCTAATTCTGCAGTAAAGCCTTGCAGTAGTTGTTTGAGAAGCTGTGAGGTCATTACAACAAAGCGATTAATTCTTCTTGGAAGCAAGAGTATGCTCAGAAAATGTAATAACAATGTGCCTATTAGATTATGTCAGATCTTGAATGCAACACTGACAAATTACTCCTCCAAGGAACATGAATGTGCTCAGGGCACTTCATGCTGTTTTACACCGATGGCGCTGCTGGAGAAAATGTCAAAGGGGTGGGGTGGAGGGGGCCACAAAAAACAAAGTCTCATCCTGTGGGTACCATGAATATGCCCATCAACTTCAGGAAAACCAACACATATGTTCAGATTCCCAATTCTTACAATGGGCAAAGATTTCTTTCAG
Source organism: Nibea albiflora (assembly GCA_014281875.1). Classification (NCBI taxonomy): domain Eukaryota; kingdom Metazoa; phylum Chordata; class Actinopteri; family Sciaenidae; genus Nibea; species Nibea albiflora. The sequence continues at coordinate 1,462,662 of CM024800.1, forward strand.
AATAACTCGCGACCTGATGCTGGCATACAAAGGCAAGCAAACTCTACATAGCACTTCTCAAAACAGAAGTTACTAAGAGCTGAAGGAAGGAGAAAGAAATACAGACAGAATGGCAGAGACAGAGGAGACAATTTAGTACAAAAACAAGGATATAAACTGCAAACCACAAAACTCAAGACAAAGCCAAAGAAAATATATCTGTTTAAGATTGTAAAAACTTTGATGAGAGATTCAAGAAAAAGAACAGCACAAACTAGAAATATCCACGTTGGCCAGAACACATCAACACATTGTACTGTGGACCAAAGTGTTGGACGAACAGATGGACAGTGTAAGGTGAACGTGATGCAGAAGCTTGCAAGGCAAGATGGTCTTGCGAGTTGCAAAATCACACAAGAATCCATCTTCAAGGGCTTCAAGCTTTGCGTTTCTGTCTGAGCACAGTAATTATGGACCAATCAGCGCATTACGACGAGCTACAGGAAGCTGTACGTATGTCCATAGCTTATTACTATATAGATAATGAGCTATGGGGTTGGTTTGCTAGGTACGTATGATGACATGTGTGAGAAATGACTGCTTCAAAACAACAATGGCAGCCTCTAAAGAGGTAAGTGTAGGCGCTGCTAGCATCGGTGATCTTGATGGAAGATGTTTTCTCCAACCAGCTATAGTTTGACTACATTACATGGTTCATTGATGTGACTGGTTGAAGTTTGTCTGTCATAGACAGTAATAGAGTGATGGTTCACTTTCTAGATGGTTCTGTGTAACAAACCACTCGTTGCAGTCAGGTTGTTGAACACCCAATTCTGACACCAGAGTACGTGGTGACTGAATAATATCTGGACAGTGAAATAAACACAGCAGGGAACACGTGTGTTGTATGTATTTGTACGTATGGTAATGTTTTTCCTGTCTGTACAATTTTGTATGTATCTATGAAAGTATGCATGCATCTTTGAACCAACATTATGGTAACAAAAGAAAAAATGTTAAATATTTTGATCAGGCAGTCAAGTCCTGCAGATCTGGAGGATGCATGCGACACATCTGCCCTCACCTCCTTGTTTAGCCTGCTGAATCACTGACGAGGCATTCAGAACATGTGGCGTGTTTATTTCCTTCCAGGCGTTACACCGGATCAAGAAAAATTTTAAGAAATGGAGTGGCGAAAAAGTCGCATGCGTGTTTTTGTTTAAATCTCATCAGGCCAAACGCCTTACCAACGACTGACTCAGTTCATCTGGCTAACTTTGTTGTGTCTGTGAGAGTTCGTGAACATGTGTTGACTCAGAGAGATAACACAGACGCTCATCAGCCATTTTACTACATACACATATTTACGTAAACAGCCGCACCCGCTGTGGCTCAGTATGTGAAGCGCGCAAAGAAGGTGGTTCAGCTACGGTCCACTAAACAAAGAGTGGTCGAGTCACTGCTAGCAGAGTCTCATCATGAAGTGCCAGACGTGCCAGGTCCAGCTCAGAAGAAACAGCTGCTTAAAGAGTCTTCATATTTTCATGATGATCTCTGCTCTCACCAGCTGCTACTGGGTGAACTAGAGATGACACAATGGCAACAATGGACAGTTTCTCAAATGTGAAGATTTGAAGCTTCTCTTACATGATAGTAAACATAATGTCTTTGGGTTGAGGTCAACAAAAACTTTTCATTTCATTATTTTCTGAAAATGTTTAATGAGAATGCAATTGGCAAAGTAACTGAGAAACTGTAACCGTTGCCGGTTTATTGTGTTCCAGTTAAAGGAGCAACGTAGATCTGGTCAAACAGAAAAAGCAGCAGTTCTGTGGAATTGAGACATTCAATCAAAACATTGCTGCAGATTGAAGTCAGATGATGATGACCAACTGTCCAAGTGCCACTAATAAAAAACCAGAAGATTTGAAAGTTTCTAATCAGTTTCTTTTCAAACATGGATGAGACCTTGTGACACATCAGACACTGTCCAGACGTTGAGAGCAAGAGGAATATTTCTACATATATGCATTCCCCAGTGGGGAAAAGGAACTGTACCAGCATGTCAGATTTGGTGGTATCTGGCTGTGTAGTTGCTGATTGTAACCTTGTCGCCTCACTCTCTCAGAGCACGAAGGAGAAACTTCAGTGACTGCAAGACACTTGAAGGGCTCTGTCTTAAAACTAATGTGTGTTCCTTCTGTGCTGCTGTCTGTTCAACGTTCAACCAAGCTCTGTGGAAGTAAAGTGAAGCCAATGCTGAAGTGTTAAAATTGCAGTTCCTCAAACATCCACATGAGGCTGGCTACAGAACAAAGCGACCTCCATAAGTCCCCATGTTCAAATGTCCAACTTCACAGAAGAGATAAACATGTTTACAGCCTGGTACAAAAAACTGTTTTGGGTTGGTTAATTTCCCCGTGTGGGTGAAAATATGATCAACAATCCATAAGTGAGTCAGGCTGTATTATTACAGGTTAAATTATGCAGCAGTACATAAAATTAATCCAAATTAGGCCTTCATCAGCTGAAGTGATGTTTAATAACTGATCGAAAATTTCATCTGCGAGCAATAAGAGCTCTGAAACTTCCTGCTGCGCTGTGGAAAGCAGGGAGCTCTGTTGTGGCTGACGTGGTTGGTCAGGATTTGTGAACATCCCTCCATCTATTAGTCAACAGTGACACATGTTCTCTGCCCCCAAACGCAGCACAGCTTTCAAATAAACTGTGTTTACAGCAGCACTGTGTTAGAGAGGTGAGTATGTTTGTGTGGGTTGCTCCATTTCTCTCTCCTGCTATCTCTCTCTTTCTTTCTTCCCTCACTCTGCTCCTCCTCTCTTCTTGTTATGACAGCAGAGTGTTTTTACAGAGCAGAGAGGAGGAACAGTGTGTGATCATGGAGCTACAGCAGCTTCCAGTGCTTTTACACGCTGGCTGTGTTGTCATTAAACATGCTCTGCACCATAAGAGGGTTTCGCTTGTTGTGGTCCAGCTAGAAAGAGCTAAACTCAAGCATAAAAGATGTCTAAAATGACGTCAATTAATGAGCTGGAGTGAGGAGATCTGAATGAAAACATGAAAACTCTCCTGTCTATGAATAATTAATGTGATTAAAGCACATTTAGACAAAATATGGCCGCTCTCCTTAAGGTGGGACGAACAGGCAACATTGACTCAATGTTGAAATACCATCCAAAACATCATTTTGGTTTAGGTTGAATAATTAGTGATAAAGGCAACATCGATTCAGTGTTGGTCTGCTCTCTGGGGTACTCTTGTTGGACAGTGAACTCTGAGAGAGTCTCATCGTCTGAAATGAAGGTAAACCCACATGTTTTTCATTTCTTTCCTGAGTCAGGACATCTCACGGGTTAAACATGATAGCGTGTTTGCCTAAGGCGGTGGCTGTCGTGTGTTTTCTTACTTTGATATATACCGTCCTACCACACAAGAAAAGAAATCGAGCACCAATTGGCATGTTGAGTGTAAACACTAGAATGGAGTCATACACACACACACGCCCTCCTCCAGCTCACTCGGGGTTGTAGTTGGTGTGGTCCTATTAGCTTTGGCTGCTGTTCCAAAGGTAAACATACACTGCTGATAAGACCAACTGATTGTTTGAGGGGGGAGGAAGAAGAAGAAAATCCCTCCTGATGGAAAGTCAAAAATTACCTATAGAATGAAGAGAGAGAAGTGGTTTATGCTCATTCTCACATCCTTAGATGGTACACGTGAAACTTTAAACTGAATACATCTAATCGTTTAATTGACACCTTAAGCTGCATGTCAGGACTGCAGTAGATACAAAGACCATGCAGAGAAACTTACTATATGCTCTTCTTCAACTAATTTCTGATCTTTATAGATAGAAGTTGTCACACTGTGGTGCAGTCAAGCAGGGGTTTTGTTCTGTCTCCGTGTCTTGTCATTTCCTGTTTTATTTTGAAAGGTAACTCCCCTCTCGTTTCAGGTCACTTGCCCTTCCTCATGTGCCACCGGTCTGATTGTCTTCCCTGATTCCCAGTTGTGTCCCTGTTCCCCATTACTTTCATGTGTTCATATAGTCTGCGTCTCCACTGGTCTTGTTGCCAGTGTGTTTCGTCTTGTGCATCCACAACAGCCCTCGTCCCGAGTCCACAGCCAAAGTAATTGTCTTCAAGCCTGTTTTCGCTGATTTCTGACTTTGCTTTGTAGTTTTCATTTTCAGTTCAGCCTTTTGTTTTTCCTCCTCTGGAGTGATTTTTTTGTTGTTGTTTCACAGATTAGTGTGCCTCCAGTTTCAGGAGTGATTTTTAGTTTAGCATTTTCTTTACTGAGTTAGTCTTCCTCCGGCTGGAGCGTCTTTTGTTTGAATCAAAGTTTTCACGGTCATAGATAGTTTGAGTGGTACTTCCTCTATGGGAGTGATTATTATTTTGATTTCTTTCATAGCCGGTCTATTTGCTCTCCTAAGAGTCGTAGTTTTTATAGCCTTGATCTTAGCGTTAGGAGGTTTCATAGCCCTTTTGTTTGTCACTTTGTAAGAGGTGAACCGTGCTGCCACTAAATAAAGCCTGCTGTTTGTCCACATCATCTCTGTGCCTGAGTCCTGTGTTCTAGTGTATTCTGCTCCTCTCAGAAATACATTCAGATAAATGTGTTCTACAGCAAATCCTCTGCTTACTGCTAACATTTGGATTTCTGTCATTTCAATTCTGCTTCAGCTAACCAAATTTAAAGCAACATTATGTAACTTTTCTATCATAAAATAACAGATATTAATCATGCTAATAACACGCTGACTTGTAATCAGGTGAATGGTGTTCTCACGCTAAGTAACTTTGGGCTCCGGGAATGATCACCCATGAGAAGTACGTTACATTTTACAACATTAAGTCACACACCAACTATTTCAACTATTTCTCTGATTTTGGTGAAACAGGATCATATTTTATGGAGAAGATGTTTTCTCTCTGATGTCCTTCAGCTGCTCCGCCTCAACTCTGTGATTTACAGAGTTTCCTGATGGACAGTGAAGTAAACTGCTGCCAACTGTAGCTGCTGTTAGCTAATGTTAGCTTGCTCAGCAGCCTCTATGGACTTAAGGGCAGAGGAGAAAAGAGAGTGACTGAGCAAGAAGCTGCCGGACAAGAGTAAATGTGGGACTGACTTTTAGTGGTTGGCGAGAGCTTGGTGGAATAAAAGCTGAAAGACAGACACCGAGCTGTTGGACAAGTCAGTAATATCAGCTGGCTGCTGTGTCTGCTGTTGTTGATCTTGTTGATGTTTGACTGTTGCGTTAGTTTAGTGATCTAATTTTACCAGTGTTATTACACTCGGAAACTGGGACTTTAAAACACAGAAATTTCTATATATTTCTTAATAACAACAACAAATAGCACAGACGTCAGCATCATAGTTAACATTTAGTTTGCTGAGTTTATAAAAGCCAGGAAAGTCTCTGTATCAGGCAGACAAGGTGTGGAGTGCTTTCTCTCCTCATGACGTCAAACTGAGGCTAGAGGAGACCTGTGGTGTGAACTGCATAACTTTATTCAAACAAACACAAATCAGTAAAGATCTGGCAAACCTCGATTAGGAAACTATACCAACCTGCCTCAGAGGGGGCCCCCAGAGCTCAGCACCACCTCATCTGTTGTCCTGTCAAATAAACTCAAGAGAGGCGCAGAGCCAAAGGTTCGGAGGACCCCAGTGATTAAAGGATAATAAACGTGAACTCTGCTGAAACAATATTGGGCACCGTCCTGCGACGGCGAGTGTCTCAGCAGCACTTTGACACTTATTAGCTGAACATAGCACAGGAACAAACCAAGAGTGAAAGGTTCAATCAAAACAGAGGAGGAGGAGGAGCAGGAGCACCTGCTGTCACACAAAGACTGACAACACAAAAATGATACAAAGTACAGCTTCTGTTAAAAACACTTTGACTTACTATTGTCTGCAGGCGACCAAGGACTAACATTTATTTTTCAGTTCATGAAGAAAAAAAAAACATGTTGATGTCTAATTCTCTTCTTTACATATACACATATGTATAACATACGCCTGTTAATTAATGTAATTAATTGATTATTTTCTATGTGTATCGTGAAGACACTAAGAGCCAGAGCCATGCTAGCAACACTGTGTGGCTGTACTTGGACATGGTCATGCATAGATAGTTTGCGAAATTCTTGTCTCGCCAAGTTTGAAGTGCATCTTTAACCTGTCATCATTAGACACCAAAACGGCTTGGTTAGGATAGCTTGCCAAGTTAACGCTGAGTCTTTAGTTTCATGCATAACAAAACAGCAGTATTCTGGTGAAAAGCAATGAAGGCAGATATCTACCACATGAGGGCACAAAGGTCATGAGAGTCTCGCAAATCTACAATTACCATCGAGACACGGCCCTTGGACATGCAGACATCGAAATGCTAATGTCAGCGTACTAATGTTCTCACAACATTACAAACATGCTGATGTTTATTTCCCACTATCTTAGCATGTTAGCATGCCAATACTTGCTTATTAGCACTAAACACAAAGTAGACCTGATGTTGATGTCAGCTTTGCGGGTATTTGGTAATGAACACATAAATATTTTGACCTGATAATGGTGCTAGATGAAAAGTGATTACTCTATAGATATCAAATCATATCAGTATATTTTGTTTAAGATATTGTTTCTGTTGTGTAGCTGGAAGTTCATTTTACTTTGTCCTTGTATGACCATCTACGGCAGCAGAAAATGATGTAGAATTAAAGCCCCAGAGTGCTTAACCATCAATTCCTCAATTACTGCAACACAACCTGTTTGTTAGCACATGTTACATCCTGCAGTGTGTGTGTGTGAGTGTGAGGGAGTGTGTGTAGAGCCTGAGGGCAAACTGTCAGAAACAGATAACAGAACCATTAGTGTATCTGCAGCCTGTGATCTTCATTGAGGGTGAAGGGACGTTACTGCACTCATTTACTGAAACACTGCTCTTTTTTCCCCCGCTCTGTTCCTCTCCTCGTTTAGCTTTCAGCAATAGGCCCGCCTGCTAAGTTGCCACAGCCAATCAGGGTTCAGCAGCAGGGAGACGGAAGCTGACAGCTACTGTGAGTCAGTCATCTGACTGGGTCTCATTATCTCCCCCAAAATGTCTCTTTCTCTCTTTTCTATGGATACGATTTGGAAAAAAATCAAACATGTGTGCTGAATATTAAGTGGTTTGGCAGTTTGTATCTGAATAAATGAGCATAATGAATACATAATATAGCTGGCCAGGGATTAGCGGTTCAGTAATAGTCCTTTTGAGTGGAAGAGGGGTTGTTATGAAGCTAGAGCTGACGTCTCTGATCAGCACAACTGTCATAGTGAGGAGAGACACTGATGAAATTACACAAGAACAGAAAAAAAAAAAGAGGAGTGAGGCTAATCAGAGCCAATAAGAGTAAACAAACACAAACAAACCAAACCCAGTCAGAAAAATGTTTACAATAACGTTAAATAAAAAATAAAAAAAAAGCATTGTGTGTTGCCTGTGTTAGCTGTGTTCGGCTGTCAGGAGACGTGCAGCTCTCTTTGACTTGTGCACTCTAAACAGTCTGTCGGCCTGTTCTGGTCCTTCAGCACTTTTCCTCTGACCTTTCACTTTAATGGATCTGCATGCTAACGTACCCAAGCTACATAATTACAGCTGCTCGTACTTTAATGTCAGGGGGGACGTGGCTGTCCAGCACAAAGCAATCATACAAGGGAATATCCATCTTGCAAAGACTGGTTGTTTGCAAGAGTGAAATGTCTGCCAATGTTAGCCTGGTGCCACTGAGCTCAAGAAGGAACCAAAGCACTAAAACAACTTTACCTTATATCTTGTCTCACATGTATGAATGTGGCCACGTTGCTTCTGAAAAGTGTATGTTTATTATATCCATAGCTACTATAAGAATAGATTATAGGGATAGTTCAGAATGAAGGTACCAGAGTCTTACATGTTGGTACAGTAAGGATAGTTAGGGTTAGGTGGTGAATGTTATTTAATCTCAAAGCATACATGCTGTATTCTTCTTCTGCTGCTGTACTTGCACTCACCAAAGGTTCCAGTGGTTTCCAACCTGTTACTGACTGCATATGTGATTTGTTTGAATTTGTTTTATTTTTCTCAATTAAATAGACAGATGGGTCTGATAAAAATAATAAGTTGATTATTTATCCATTAGTTCATATTGTTTTTCTGTAATCAAGTTACTGCTAATCAAGCTAGACTAATGTGCTAATACAGCATTCTGATTCAACACAACAAAACACTAAATGGCATTCCTACACTTTTTTCACTTTTTTCTACAGATTAAACATAATATGTATCATGGATTATGTGGTACAGTGGTAGGCAGATTTATGCTAAGCTAAGTTAACTTGCTCAGCTACATATTTACTGTATGAAAATAGTGGTTGATAATGATCTGATTCTCCTAACTGTGAAAATTGAAGTATTGTTGTGGATACCTTCTGGCATGAAGGAAGCTACTTATATAACTGCTGTTTATGGTATCTCTTTCTTATTTGTAATCACTATTATTTATAAATACTCTAAATGTGTGTTCAGTATAGTGAACGTAGCATAGGGCAGACGAAAAAGCTACAGATTAAATGAAATAACCAAGATAAGTGAAAAATATCTGAGAAAGCAGCATTGCAGAAGCAGCTCCTCCCTCAGTGTGTTAAACCTCATTGTAGTGTGTTCAAAGCTCTCCTCTGAAGAGGAAGTCTTCCATTTTCACCAGTTAGACGTATGACGGAAAACTGCAGCGTCAGTCAGGGGTGGCCTATTCTTCACTCCATCAGTTGAATCAATCAAAGGCATAAAAGCATTTTTGCAGAATGTGCTACAATAATGTGCCAGAGCGCAAGCTGACGTCATTGGACACTGAGACACACGTAGCAGATCACGGATGGATGTTTGGGTGTTGTTGACTTCGTCATTGAGGCAGTAAGAAACAAAATGCAGTGACGTGTTATCAGCAGCTGCACAATAATCAGTGACTGCAGGTCACAAAGAGTAAAGGGGCAGAACAACACTCTACCTGTTCTAATTTGAAGATGTGTTGGTTGAAGTAGTGCTGGAGCCGTTCGTTGGCAAAGTTGATGCAGAACTGTTCAAAGCTGTTGTTTTCATAGTCCTCAAATCCAAAGATGTCCAGGACTCCTATGGACAGAATCTGGAGAAAAAAGACAGACAGCTCAGTGAGCAGCACTGTAAACATCAGGCGAATGTATGCTTCTTTATCATCTTTATTATTGAGCCAGCTGCTCCCCTGTGTCAGGAAGATTCATCTCATCATATATCACTAATATTCACCATGTGAAGGAGGCGTTCACTCAAAGAGCCTCTTTAATTATGAGATGGACTGTAAAAGCTGTTTCCAATTTCATTCCATTTTATCCAGCAGTGTTTTATTTCTCTCTTAAGAGCAGTTCTTTTTAACATTCTGGCATGAAAACATATACGAGCGCACGCTGCATATATAAACGGTTATCTGTACATAAGAACAATGACCTTGGCAGAAAGTGCAACCTCATCGACCCCATGACAGCACAGAGGGAAGGCAAACACACAGAGATGATGTCAGTGCCAAGGGAAGCACGTACACACACACACACTGCAGTGTGGGACAGCCGAGGACCACAGGGGGTAAACTGAGCTGAAGGGAACTTGATGCCATCTGCCCAAATGTTCTTGGCGCGCGCACACACACACACACACACACACACACACACACACACACACACACACACACACACACACACACACACACACACACACACACACACACACACACACACACACACACACCAAATGATCTGTTTTCTAATCCTTTAGATGCCCCCACAGGGTCTGCTTTGCCAGCTGCCACTCCAACACACATACATAAACACACGCACACACATGGAATTTTCATATCACTCCGCTCCCTGCCTCTGGCAGCAAAGGCAGCCAGAAAATCCTGACAGACAGGCAGATGTGGTCAACAGACAGACTGTTATAAAGGCCTATACAACACAGCACTGTGATAGAAGGTTACCTGACATGTGACAGTAATAAGGTGTATTCAGATAGGATACATTTTTGTTTTGTTCTATTATTATGTTGCATGTTATATATATATATATATATTGTCCTTATAGACAGATGCATCCAGTCCAGAGTTTAGTCAACTCAGTTTAATGTATAATATCTGCACGTCTGCACAGTAAATGATGCCCTATGACTGTATGAATGTGAACAAAGAGGCCCAGCATGGCCTCGTCCATTTAAAGGTGCTGCGTCGCCTTCATTTCTCTACAGTAGGACGATGTCCTAATCTGTCCATCTTAACATGGTGACTCAGTCAGACCATGCAGTCTTTCTGGAAATAAACTAATCTGTGACTTTGTGAGTGGGCAGTGAGCTGGACAGGAAGGTGCTGCAGCATCTCAAAACTGACATTCACAATACCTGGCTCCTCAGAAGCTATTTATGGATTACATTAGCTTCAACCTGTACCTTCCTAAAAGCAACTCCAATTGATGTAAGTCATATTTATTTATTATGCTGTATCCACTATCACAGTGGAATAAGCTTTTGTATGTTTTTTTTCGTATGTTCTAAGAAAAGCTTGTGAATAAAAGTGTAATATCTGTACCCGCTGGTGGCAGTGCATTTCAGCTAGCTAGTTCAGTGAACTGGTTTAAACTTAAACGTGTGGTTAACATGTGGTTCACACCTTCTGTGTGAGTGTTAAACTGTCACTGCTCTAATATAGAACAGAATTTTCCTCTCAGAAAGATATTTTAGGTGTGTTTCTGTATATGAGGATATGAGATGACTTTAAGTGTGTGTGTGTGTGTGTGTGTGTGTGTGTGTGTGTTTTCATTCGTACCTTTGAATTGTCCTCCAGGTCCCTGTTATTCAGCAGAGCATGATTGGTCCTGAACACAATCCAGTCAAACAGCGCGCTGTACAGCGACTTGGCCATGGAGTCCCTCACCGTGCCCGCCTACACACACACAGAACAGAACAGATCAGTTACCTCCTGATCAAAAACATATGGATTTGTTAATCTGGAACAGGAGCCAGTACCGTTTAAGCCCACTGAGTGTGTTTTATAAGTCAGAGCCATACTGAAGGATTTGTCCTCTGCTGCCCAACCATTTTTATTTCACAGTGGTGGTAGTGTTGCTGTGGTTGCCCACAAGCGTTAAATGAATACAGAGGGAACACTTATGCAACCAGTAAAACATATCCATCCGTTTGTTAACCTACTTATTTTGTTTGTCTTTTTATTATATGTGATAGAAATATGATAGAAACCAGTCAACTACACTATATCAAACCTAAAACACCTGGCAACTGTGGTAGCTTAGAGCAACAAGCCAAACACAACATTAATGCTCCCTCTGTCTTCTCTGGAACTGGATCAGTGTCATACTGAATGTGTGAAGCAGGTGGAGAAGAGGCCTAATGAACTAGTGCACAGGGAGCAGCTGAGTTTGAAGAAGACCACAAGGAAAAGCAGAGGCGGACATTAATCAATGGATAGTGTTAATCAGGCCGTGACAGACATGTAGTTTCACAGTATTGCTGATTTTATAGGCTAAATAACTGATCAATTCATTGACAGGTTATGATAAATGAAGTCATTTGTCAGGTTAAACATAGGCTGTTTTAGCTCATTGAGATAACTGGGTTGGACAAAACAAGTAACACCTCTGGGGAACTGTGATGGACCAACCGATTTCTGAGAAATAATAAACACTTTCATTGATAATAAAAATAATGGTTAGTTGTCTTTTGACCCACCTTGCTGAAATACTGATTATTGTGAAATCCTCAAGGAGTAATTAGACATTTTGGCGCAATAGCTCATTTGCGTTCTTACCAAATTGATTGTATGCTAAATATGGAGCCAGCTAAGCATAGAGACTGGAAGCAAGGAGAAACAGCTAGCCTGGCTCTAAAATGAAAAAAAATCCACCTATTCTTATCTCCAAAGTTGGCTCTGTGTTATATACTAATTAATGTGTTATGATGATAACTAAGCTAAGCTAAGGTAATGGCCAGCGGCTCTACCTTCACATTTAGCATAATGTTATGGGTGTAATAGACCAGTATACAGTAGCACCAGAATGCTGAAATGAGCTGTCAGTTAGCATTATTATCTCTCAAGGAAGATCCATTGGCCATACACATTAGCTCAAGTAAACTACCATCCATGCTAGCAACAACAGTCTGCTAGCCACTCTACTGTACTACTGCAATTCAGATGGGAAATGTGAAGCTGCAGTATCAGCATAAGATATCACCTCATGCTGTTATTTTACATATGTCTATATATAAAGCAACAGCAAGTTTGTATTTAGAGAACAAACACAAAGCCTGTGTTAAAACTCCCATACTGCTCACAACTTCTTATGTTCGTATGTATATCTTATCTTAGTAGTATGTATGTTTAGTGGTAGTCTTGCTGTGCGAAGTGCTGCACTGTAATACTTTAGGTGTTTTCAGTCAGAAGCCAGAGTGTTAAGTGCCTCCAGACCTGCATATCACTATTTGGAACTTTTTTTTATGGATCACTTTTTGATCCATAAAAAACAACACTGCCAAGAGGAGCCATTATTATTATGCCTCAACAAGCCAAAGAGCAACTAGTCTCCCTCCTTAGACATGATGAAATGCATGCTAAGCTAACATAAGTGCTCTTAAATGGAGAATTGGACACCAGAGCACGCTCCTTGGCAACACAAAGTGTTATGATTGAATGAGGAGTGGAACAAGACAAAAGAAATCTGCTTCAACTAGGTCAAACATTTTCATGCCAGGAACCCCAAAATAGTTGTGCATTACAGCAGAGACCTCAAGACCCTGCTCACTGTAATCCAATCAGAGCAGATTTAATTTAGAACAGATTGAAAACAAATAGGGTGAAATTTGTGTATTTGTGCCACCACTGAAAAAAAAACACAAAATCGACACAGTTTGACAAGAGCCACTGGGTTTCAAACACTTAAACTGCTAAACCTGCTAACCACAGTCAGAGCGGGTTGAATGTTTAGCATGAGAAAGTCTTAATGTCAACAGACAGTGATGAGAACGACAGGATATCTGTCACGTCACGCTGGAAGGATCTAACTCTGGTTTCCAAAGTCTAATTTGCGTAGTTCCACAAAGGCAAATGCAAGAAGAGGAATACTCTTTTTTATGTTATATAACTGATTTAAGACATTTTTTATTCTTTTTTTCATCATGATATCTACTTCCAGTCATTGCTGAAATACCAGACACATATCGCCTGGTTGCAGTCCAGTTCTCAGATTTGTTTATTGGTTTGAGCAGGTCTGGTGTTGTGCCCAACTTCCACCAGCTGGAGAAACAGTCGACCAGTCAGAGCTACGTGGACAGGAATAAGAATGGGTATGGTATCTTCCTACAAAGCTAAATGAAGTATAGACAGAAAAAAATCAGCTGTACAAATTATAAGAATGAATGAATAAATAGTGTGTCATTATCGCACATCATGGAAATGCAAACACACATCAAACTTTTTAGATAAAGCTAGTTTCTAGCAATGAATATAATACATTTTGTCTAGTCTTATAGTAGAAAGGATCCAAAAGGATAGATTTTCAAAAAGATACAAAATCATCAGCTATATGCTGTGTGTGGATCAGAGGTGTATCATAAAGAAAAAATGAATAGAAAATGACTTGAATCTGTTATATAACAACAAAAGAATATTAATATCCCTCTTCTTTCAGAGGCCTTTGTGGGACATTGTGAACCTGATCAAGCTTCTGTGCGGATGCCCTCACTTTAAGGACTCACTGCCTGTCGAGGACACATTCAGCAAACAGCCGTGATGAAGTGAAACTGTAAAAGCTGCCTCTTCACTCTTGCATTATTGATTGTTTATTATATTTTTAGCATGCAGGCCTGTGACGTCCCTGCTCCCACAAAGTTACGTAAGGGTGCGATGAATAATACAGTGTTTGAAACAGAATCACAATCTAAACACTTCAACAGGAACTCCAGGGATCAGCAGACGTGATGTGAACATTTGACATGCTCGCTGAGCATGCACTGTCTCTGCGTTTGCCATGTAATTGAATTATTCACCACAATGGAACCAGTCACAAACCAGGAAGGAGCGTGGCTGGAAGCAAATGTTTACTGGATGGCCACCCAAGAAACTGACAAAATAATTAACTGGACTTTGTCAGAGACTTTTGTAAAGTGTAGTGGTCCTTGTTAAGGACAGCTGTTAAACCAGCTCTGAGCTGGTGTTTGTGATTATAAAGGTGCTGCTGAGGGAAACTTGTTGTTCTCTCTCTTTCCATTTCTTTCGTTCTCCTGAAAACCACAGGAGGTGTAAAAACACCAGCATGAGCTCACGCTGCACGTGGCCTGCTAGTTGCCTCGCTGCAGGATGTTTTGTGTGTGCATGCATTTCACCACAATGTGCCAATTTGCATCTGTTTTCAATTTGTATTAATGTAGTTGTTGTTTTTGTCTATGTTTGTCTATATATCTATGTCTGTGTGGTGCATTTACCTCTACACTCACTATGAGGCTTCAAAAACTAGATACCATTCCAAACATGAAGCAGAGTCTTTTATATGAATGCTGAGCAAATGGATGAGTGACTGAGCCTCACTTCCCCTTCCACATGTCTGTCTTTAAACAGGAAAAAGGAAGTGGTGAAGCCAGACTATCTGAAGCCACATCAAAAATGTCAAAGTCAGACAGCCCACCTTATCTTGACAGACACACAGTACTACACAGCTCACACACATGCATGCCATCAGAAAGTCACAGATGAACGCACACTAATGTTTATCACTTCTCTGGACCAGACCTGAAATAAACCGAGCTAAACCACAGAGGATGACAGCATGGCTGCCTGAAGGCTGGAATTCCCCGTGATTTTACAATAAATGTTTAGCAATGATAACTCGATAATAGCTGTTTAGAGGGTAAACTTGGGTTTGCATAGATTCCTGCCCACAATATATTGGTGCCATCTTCCCCTGTGGTTTCATTTGAACAGAAGTACACTATAGCGTATACAGTCTACAGCTGTGTTCATTAGCCCTTACAAGACTTAGCAATGTTCTCCTTTCCTTCAGCAGACTACGTCAATATCACCGTGTCCACATCTGGTGCATGGGAAACTTTTAACATGAACAATAAATACAAACCAAAACTACCTTTTTTTTATTCATTTCTGTGCTAACTGTGTGATTCAGAGCTGTTTTGACTGGCTTTAAGTATTGCCTTAATAAAATCTTAAAACTTGGAGCAGCATGGGGGCCAATTGATCAGAAATACAGCTCTTTTGATCTTTAGTCTTGACTGACCGAGCTTGTGAGACACAGAATAAAAAAAAAAAAAAAAACAAAGTTAAGGAATCCAAAACTAAAATACAATTCATGACACATTCAACTGATTCACTGAGGCCAGTCTTTAGCATCCAAGACTGAAAGACACTGAAAGACCTCTGTAGTGGTTGCCAAGCACAGTTTCCCTGCTGAAATCGGGAATTACTTTTACTCACGTTATTACTCTGGAACCCAAACCAAACAATTCATAAAAGCAGTGCACCTGACTCATCCAGGGCTCCGTCCAACCTCTACTCTGCAGCAGACTGAGGTTCAGCAGGTCAGACACCACGCCAAAATCTCCCCATCTCAACTGTGGGTGCACGGGACAGCTGCCGAGCACACTTTCTCAACGTTTCTCGTCCAAGTAGGAAGAAATCATTTCTGAGAAGAGCCCACAACAGTCGCCAGGTTTTTTTTTTTTCCATATTTCCTTTGTATAAAAACAGGCGTATTATGGATTCCACAGGTGGCCTCGACTTGCTCCCACGGCCTTCAGTCAAATCAAGGCAGGGCTTCACTTTCGGTACTCTTGAGGTGTATGCGTGTGTTTTCTGCATCTATGTTTGCGTTTTAGATATAGAGACTGAAGACATGTTTGGAAAGTGAGGACATTTTGGCCAGTGTTCACTGAAGGTTAGTGTAAGGGCACGGGTTAAGCATATAGCTGTGATGGTTAGGGTTAGTGGCTAGAGAATGTGATGTGTAAATGAGGGTGCTGACAGCCGCAGAAGTGCAAACTTGTGGCCGTGCGGTAGGTATTCCTTACCCCAGTGGCCTGCTAACTTGACTTAAAGTGGCTACAATTAATATTTTTGCATTAATACTGAATCACATGACTGTGTCTTTGTATAAAGGGTCCCAGCGGTGAACACAGTGAAGCATTTAGCTGCTTAAGATGCAGATATTTGCCTCAGACTGTGGAGTCTGTGGAGACCAAAACACAGCTCAAAGAAGATTTGACACTGCAGCTTGTTTCATTGATATATTACTATATGGTGGCAGGTAATAAGACTCTTTTCTTCTCACATCTGGGGATTTCCAGTTATGCTATTCTGTGTCTGTCCTGTCAAAGGGGGGCTTCCAGAGATTGAAAGGTATCTGCCTCATTCTCTCCAGGTTTTTCTATTTCTGTTTCCAAGATAAGGCCATAAGAAGTGTATTTATTGTTTATTACAGCTGTAGCCCTCGACTGGGATTAAGTTTCTGATGACATTGTCTGAGCCTCCATTACACAGCTGGAATTTATGTGTTTGAAACATGTGTGACTGAACGAGCGAGACGGAGTAAGAGACAAACAGAGACAGACTCAGGATCTGGCTTTTGGCCTCTGTACTGTATATTCCAGTGGAGGTTGCACATTCCTGAGACCAGACCACATGACTGGAGAGATGGGGGGGCGTGTGAGAGCGAGCGCAACCATTGTTGGGCAAAACTAAACCGTAGATCAGATGGAGGGGTGGAGCCCAGCACGGTAACAGACTATCTATGTGTAGCATTTCCTTCCTCAGAGAAAAGGCCCTGCAGACAGGAGTAGAGAGCTGGACCACATTCAAAGAAAGACAGACTTTGGGGATGGAGAGATAAACAAAAAACACTGAATATTAATACACACCAGCACAGTGATAGACATCTAACTAGGTCAAATGACATATCCTGGAGGTCCAATTAGCAGACTGTATCCAGAAGCCCTCTGGACGCAAGTCTGTGCATGGACAGGGTTAAGTCGGGCTGTTCCTTGACTCGCCAGGAAACAGGAAGTTGCAGAGGAAGAGACCCTATCAAGAGCCTTAAAAAGAAAGCGGTGGGGGCTGGGGGGAAGTATCACAACAAACTCCCCAGACAAGCTCCAAAGCATGCACACACCAGCACAGAATCTCCCCTCCAGCTGACGCACCTCATGACAAAACATTTGGCTCCACTGGAATTTATTCATGTCACACCCCTCCTGCCACCCTCACACAGGCAGTGTGAGGGTGGCAGGAGGAGGTCATCTGAAGCAAAGGAAAGAAAAGCTATGAAACTGTGTTCAGACTCTATCTTTAGCATCTTCTGAGTTTCCTTAAATATTTGGTGGAAATAACCAGATCAGTTCACAAGTTCACAGGGGATTCACCTGAAATAAGGTCATCAGAGTCATTGTGTTTGAAACAGGTGGGTAGGTTTCACATTTTTGATGTGGCGTTGTGTGTAAAAAATTGTGGTAACTAAAAATGTCACCTCAGCGAGCTTGTACGGTACGATGAGCCGCTCTCCGACAGTCACTGTCTTCCTGGTCGTCAGTGCTTCAAGCAGCATCTCTTCTTTGACCTGAGGAGGAACAAATACAAAGGTCAGAACAGAGCTCTTACATTTGTTCTTGTGATGGTATGCGTACGGAGGCATGTGTTTATGATGTGAATTCAGAATTTAAAGAACATTGTACATTTGAAAAGCTGATATGAGGACATGGAGGAATGATCCAGGCGGATAATGTCTCAGCGTGCCACTTCATTATTGCACTTCCATAAATCCCTCTCCTGTGCATTCCATAAGGAATTCAAAAGCAGCACAAGCTCCTACATTTCCCACAATGCAGCCAACATTTTTGATAGATCATCCATGCTCCACACCCCTCATTTGTAGTGCAGGCCTTATTATCTAAGCCAAAGCTGCAACTATTCATGATGTCACTGAGTACTGAATTGAATTATGAGTGACCCTAACCCTAACCCTAACTCCATTAAGCACATTACAAAATGTAATTTAAAGTTTTTGACAAGAAGGTGATGATTGAACACAGCATGGGATGATACGAGGATATACCACTACATGATATTTATTTGTCTACAGGTAGAGATTTTCCAAAAGTAATGTTGCAAATCCCAGTATTTGATCTAAAGTTGAGTAATTTCTCAGTTGACCTCAGTATACATTACCAAGGTGATGTAAATGACCAAAGACTGTGACAGAAGATTTTATTCTCATCACTCATCCCCAGCTAACTGATTCATCTCCTGAAGTGGTGCTCATAGAAACTCTGCTGGTCCTGACTAACAGAGCTGGCGGAGATTAGTACGTGAATATTCCTCCGTGTCCTCACACATATAGTACAATAATACTATGTGGCCTTGCATGTCACACAGACTTTAAACTTGGCCCCAGACAAATCATTGATGGCAGGGCCACACTGGGAGAAGCAGATGTTACCGCCGCACACATCTTCTCCATCTACAGGGATTATGGGATTGGGCTGAACAGCTGCTGCTGAAACCGTGTGTGTGTGTGTGTAAATACATGTGACAGCATGTCTTTGTGTGATTGCCTGATGTCTTCATGCATAAAAGGCAATGTTGTTAATGTAAGAGTTAACACCATTATGGATGTAGTTTTGTCAACTGCCTCCTTTATAAAGACTTTGACATAAACAGAGAAGGGAGGACAGGAGGAGGGCTGAGTGTGTGTGTGTGTGTGTGGGTTGGTGGGGGGGGGTGGCATAATCAGACTTCATTTCACACTGCCTGATAATCCCTCCACTATGAGCAAATCCTATTCTGCAGCCCGGTGATTGGTCTTTAGCTGCTACATTTCATGTATTAGTCGCTTGGTAACAGGCTTGCTGCTCTGTCTATGATCACAGCTCTAATACCGTAATGCACAGAAGTGTGTAAGCACTGGTTTGGGATCAGTGATTCTGCTTTTAAATTAACAATTTTCTTCTATCAAGTCTGATTCTAGGTTAGCAAATCTTCAGCCCTGACAGATGCTGTTTTCTGAAGTAAACATGGGCAGATCCTAGGCACAACCTATTTCTCTCAATGCACCAATCACAGCTAAATGTTTCGACATCATCTTTCTGCTCTAATGTTTCTGATGCCTGGTCCTTACATTTTCACTGGGTGCTACAAAAAAGCAGTTAATTAGCTGTTACCAGATGTAGCCAACAGTTTATATAGTTATTTGTCTTGTCTATTGACAGTATAAAGAATGGACGTCGTATCCATGACGTCACCCACAGGTTTCTTAAGAACCATTGTGAAGTTCTGAGTGTGTTGGCCCTGGATGCCACCACCCTAGCAGTCCTGTCTCTTCTGCATAATCAAAACATTTACAAAGACATGGATCATCAGTGGACTAGAGGTGGGCGGAAGCTAGACATTTTAACATGGTGACTTATAGAGACTGATTTGTTCTGGAGCCAGCCTCAAGTAGATGTTTGAGGACCTGCAGTTTTTGGCACTTCTACATTTGGCTTCACTTCACAGGCATGGCTGCTTGGTATTATTTTAGAAGCACTAGACTGCAGTAGCTGGTAAACTCCAAAGACATTAACATTTTGTTGACCTTTGTTTAACTTCTTTTCACCTGCTCCTGAATAAAACTAAAAAACAGTGAATACCAATAAGTTAGACCTTAAATAGTAAAGGCTAGATTTATTCTAGAACTTATAAAACTGGCCCTATCTGTAAAAAGCCTGACCTTATCATATCATATTGGCCTTGGTCAGGTGGTGATGAGTGAACACAAATGTCTGGACTGGACTGACCTCAGGCTCATAAATGTGTGTGTTTTTAGCTTTAACGTACAATCAACAGTCAGGCTTCAGTGTGATTCGTTCTCACATAAAATACTCTCTGAGGACTGATTACCAGTTTGTACAGGAATGTTTCTGTTTAGGTCAAATCACTCAACCCCACAGCTCGGAGGATCTAGTCTGTCATCTGTCCATCAGCTCCTACGAGCTCTATTTCCTCTTCCAGTTCCACAGGAAACAGGAAGTCCCAGCTAGTTTCATTCCTATTCATTCATCAATCCACACTCGTGCCAATCAGTTCTCCCTGAGAAGTGCTTCACATGAGTGTAGCACAGTAAAACAGAGAGCAGCAGTTCACCCATCCTGTCTAAAATTGCCTTATTATTTATCAAACTGAAGTATGGACTGATTCCAACACTGCTAATCATGCAAATTAAGACCTCACTCAGAGCCACTAGGCGCACTTCAGCTGAACTGTCCCTTGAAGCAATTTCAGCCTTGCATGACTCACACGAAACTACAGCAAACCTCAACAAGCTATTTTAGCCATTTATGCAACGGGTCTTAAAATAAAGTCAGGCATTATCAATTAAACCTAAGTGTTACATATTTTTGATGGCGCCTGTCTGGTCTATACATCCCCTCTCTGATAGCATCAAGCTAATTCAGTTATGAAAGAAAATGAGCTTGCAGGGTAATATCATGCTTTGCTCAGGTTGTAATGAAATGAAAGGGAACATTTTAGCTAATTTCCCAAGACATATTTTCAAAATCAATACATTTCTTGTTTAATGCTTTTATATCTTCCTGGAAAACACAATTTGTCAACAGATGACCCATGCAACCAGTAAACCATCACATATTCTTTAATTATCTGCCCTCCACTCTCAGATTTCCAAGTGTTTGCCTCGTCTTACATCTCAGTAGGAATGTTGCCACATTAAAAGGGTTAAGAAGTCCTCAAAACGCTGTTTCATTGCGACCCTTTGCTTGATTTCATTAAGCTGTGTTTCCGTTTTCCCACCTTTCTTCTTCTTTGGTTTAAGAATGTTTTATGTGTCTCTAGGGACAAATAACCGCTGCCTCTGCACCAACTAACAGACATCCAAATAAACTTGAACTTAAAACACTAACCCTGAGCATGTGGCCCACATGTGGCTCAGCTCACGTCACTGCCCCCTCCGGACTTCTAGACTCAAAGACACCACGTCTGGATGTTAAAGGGGACTCTGGCAGCGTCTCTTCAGTCATAACATCCCCACTGTGCTGTTGACAGGAGTCTCCGGCACACTTTGGACATTGTTTTGTCAGTGACTCAACAAGCACGTCCGGCTAATCGTTCAAGTTTGTAACAAGGACTAGAAAGTGCCACCATCCCTCAGTTCCAACGTGAATCAGAGCAGCATGTGAATGTTTGAGCTGTCCTCGGAGTGAAAACTGATGAGCGTGTACGTGTGTGTGTGTGGTCTGTGCTCGGCGTCAAGAATGAACCGAAAATTCATCATAAATTTGTAAACGCTGTGTGGCGTATTAATCCATGCCAGGAAATGTTTTTCCAAGTCTGTGGATGATAAAAAGTCAAATCAGTCTGAACCTGCAGAGCAGGCTGAGTATGTGTGTGTTGGATAATTACTACAGTGTCTACACTGAGGTCAGGAAGATATCAAAGATTAAGAAGAACTGCTTTTCAGTTTCGCCTTTGTTTGTGCAGCAATAAAACAGAAGAGCGGCTATAAAAATATGAAACAAATTAAATAAAGCATGAGGAACAGCACACCAGCATGAACACTGGAGTCTATGAACAGTCTGAGGGAGTTCTACTTCTACTGTACTGCTCCTACTATAATGCAGCTGAAACCAGAGGTTGGCTGAACTTCATTTGAACTTTATTTACAGAGACAAAGTGCTGCTGCTGAGCAAAATAATCTGCCTGCCTGCAAATATGCAATTAGACAAGTTACGATTGTACAAGAAAGGATGTGATTGGACAAGCACTGACCACCCACCACACACGCATACTGTGAGTGACAAGCCGAGGCAGATGTCTGCAGCACGCTGCAGAAAAACAAGCGGTTTAGAAAATCGTTTCAGAATTAAGGAGACAAAACGGCTGCTGACAAGCAAGTCGTATACGTCACAGCCTTTAAAATATCATTGTGAAGCTTTTACGAGCGCCTGATGTTTTATATAATCATGAAAATCTGTTTTAACCATACAGGTGATACTAGAACAACAAGGACTCGTTGTTCCTGGTGGGAAAGCTCGCCTACGCAACAGCACGCCAGCACAAGAGGTCTGAAAATAGCCTCAACACAAACAGTACTTTGTGGATGGTTGGACGGCTCTTTGGGACCTGAAGCACCTCTTAACTTCCGCTGTCACCACAAGCTGTGCTCGTACGCAGAGAGTCCTCAGCTCTCTAAAAGGCTTTTTGTGAAGCCCCATATGGGAGGTAAACTCTGGCAACTGGAATCATGATCTCTCACAGTGTCTGACAAAGTACATACAAAACCGAAACGTGACTGGCTCAAATGGATGCTACATGTTCTTTAAAGTTCACCAAGTCCGTGGAGTTTTAAGTATCTCCAGTGGGCATGTGATGGAATAACTTTGGGAGACAAAATGGCAAAGAAAGTATTTAGGGAGAATAAACAAGCCCTGTGGTAAAGCCCTGCTCCAATTCTTCATTTTTATTATCCTTCAAGTATTTAGAGTATTGTATTTCAGCATAAAGTCAGCAGGACTCAATGTTCTGTGTTTTTTTGACTCAGACCTGTCATGTGTGGCTTTTTTCACATAAGAACTGGATTATTATTCAAATCAAATTAGAATTCACTAAAATCATTTTCCACTTTAATAAAATGTGTTGATTTGGACTTCACTAAATCAGAAATACTTGAAGCTGGGCGCATCACGCTGCTCACCTCTAGCAGCTCTGAGACGATGGGCAGGACCTCTGGGTTGCAGATGTCGATGGAATCGTCCCTGTAGGTCTTCTTCTTGTAGCGGATGTTTCCCAGGTGGAGGATTGCTGACAGCAGGGAGAAGATCCTGACGAAGAAGCAAGGCACGTATCGTTAATACATTTATAGAATATTAGGTGGTTAACCATCCATCATATTGAACAATGAATGGAAAGAGTTTTTGTGCTCAGAGATGTTTGACCAGGACGCTTATTCTGCTCAAACATCAGGCTTAATTCTGCTCATGAAAAGAGTGTCATGGCCTCATTCAACAGATCTGAATGAAAATGGGTTCTACGGACAGACATGCCCACTTGTGGCCATACATGCAGAGTCGATGTGTTATTTCGATCTAGTGTATTTGAATATCTCTGCATATTGGTGTGCCAGTGTTGCAACTCTATAAATCTAATACGACTGGAAAGCCGAGACCCTCGTGGATTCATTGAGCCCTCTCTTCATGTGATGATGTTACTCCCAATAGGAGACCATTTCACTGTAGTGACATCATTTTTGTAACTTGAGCTCTCTAAGCTGTCTGAAATGACCTGCTGTGACCTCTAAGACAATCACAGACTTGTGAAACTTTACAAACTATAGGCAGAGAGTGTTCATAGGATGGAGGGTTTTACTACAGATATTGACAATGAGGTGATTTCTGAGCAATTTTACACACACACACACACACACACACACACACACACACACACACATACACACACACACATACACACACACACACACACACACACACACACACACACACACACACACACACACACACACACACACATACACACACACACACAAAATGCTTGCTACCCAATCAGCAAACAATTTACAAAAGTCTGAAGAAAAGGAAGCTAACCTTTGTACCAAATCTGTGTAACAAATAGTATCAACCCAATAATAGTTCATTCATAGTTCATAAACTTCATTCATAATGTACAAAGCCCTTCTACACACTACACTTTCAATATCTGAAGAGGTGCCTAACCCAAACTCAATGTTCAGGTTCCAGCTTTTAGATGATGGATGGACAGAAATTATAAAAAAATGAAACGTAAATGTTTTGTGAGAACATCAGATGAAGAGTGTTTAGTTGTAATATGTGATGTTATAGAGTTTGTAATAGTAATACACAAAAATGTAATATGATACATGCATCCTGCTTAAAAAGACTGATTCTAACAGACAGGACTGAGGTTCTGTAATCACTTATAATGTATAATGTACACGTAGCCCATCTTACTGTTTGCGTGTGGTGGGTAAGAAGCCGACCATCTCCATAGCCAGCTGCAGCCGCTCAAAGTCATGTTTCAGATCCTCTCCTTCCACTGTGAAGCAGTCCTGCTGGTGTCAGGTGGAAACACACAAAGACAGAAGAAGGAGAAGAAGAAGAGAGGAATCAGCATCATAAAATGAATATAATACACAAAAAACTGACTAAAACCTGTGCTGCTACGGAGGATGGAGACACTTTGTAAAAACAATTTACTTTAAGTTTCCTGTAGAAGCTAAATTACTCTGCGTGTGTGCTTGTGTGTGTGTGTGTGTCTGTGTGTGTGTGTGACTAAGCAGAGTTTCCCAGAATGTTTCATGACTTGAAATAAAGACTTGATCTTGAAAATGCAATTAAATTATAACATATATCATTAAATCAAAGCAAGTTACAAGTAAATCTAGTCAAGGCTAACAAAGCCCAAAATCAAGTGTTTAAGCATTTTGTATTCATGACTTTGTTTGGCTAAATTTAAAAGCAAAATGATTATGATGCTGTTTGTTGGATTTCTTGTCATAACGCACTTTCCTTTGTGCTTCTGCAATGTGATTGGTTGAGGTCAGAATGACTCAAACAAATCAAAGATAATTTCCCTTCCTATAAGTACTTCATTTAATATCGAGTCAGAGGGCTAAAGTCCAACTGAAGTCACAAGTCATCAAGTCATAAGCTATATCAGACAGCGATGGCCACGTATTTAATGGGCAGGACCACCATGTTGGAAGTAAATTGACTACAGGAGACAAACTGTTGTCATGGTCGTCTGACTCAGCTCAGCAGACGACAGTAAGTAATCAATCAAATTGAAATGTTTGCTTTGAAGCGATTAATTAAAACAGCATGTCTGAAAATCTGAAGAAGAAGGAGGAGGAAGCGAAACACAAGCCAGCTCTGTGGACACATTTACTGAAGAAACTCTGCTCAGTGAACATACGAGTACATTTCAGTGTAATGTCATAAAGTGATTGTAGGAGGGAGAGGAGGTGTATGTAAACAGTGATTGTATGGTGTGTGTGTGTGTGTGTGTGACTCCTCGGGCCCTCCGGTCGGTCAGCATGTCTCTACTCCAGCAGCGAACCTCTCTCAGGCTGTAATTAGCACATACCACAGCGACCGGCCAGCGAGAGAAGACACAGGAACCCATAATCCACACTCTGGACTGCCTCTTCTACACTTTAACATTCAACACTCCTCTGCCTCTCCATTGTTTTCCTCTGGCTTAGAGCTAGTCAGGAGCTGCTGGGCCAACAATCGGCGGATTTCTCCAGCGAGCTTCTCCAATTGCAACAAAAGGGTTTTTGAGGCTTCTTGAGCTACGGTGAGACCCGGGAAAAGCCACTTTTCAAATTGCCGGGTATGTCAGACCTCAGAGCCAAGCAGCACAATGTGATACGTTGGAGGAAGTTGAGAAAATAAAGAGATCAATTTTGGCCAGTTGTGAAGGAATACTTTGGTCAAAAACCAAAACCTTAGCTATTGGTGCTTAGAAAAAAATAAGAACAAGGGATGCTTGAGTGCAGAAAACGGATGATTAAGAAACAATCTGTTCATCTAACTTATTTCAAACAAAGAATCTTTTCTCCTTTCGGAACTTGAAATTTTGAATGATATGCCAGTTGCAACACTTGTGGTGCAGGTTTACACAAAACTGAGACGCTGCACATGGAGCCTTTTTAACAGATCACTCATAGATCCAGTTAAAAGCTTTGCGCATCCAGTCGAGGCTTTTCCTGTTACTTACCATGACTTAATCATGATTTACGTTGTCACGGCACCCGGTCGATGTTATGCCAGAAACAGCATGCCAACCCGTCACTAGACATTCCACACAGCCAAAAAAACCAAAGGCACAAAATGCAAACCCACAGCCACAGAGGCCCAGAACCAAACACCCGACTGCACACATCAAATGCAAACATCCAGAACATGTTTGGTCTTTGGGATCTTTAGTCAAATACTTGTTTTTTTAAGAAATTCATTTGTTTATTTCCTATTTTCAGCTCCAGATGTTGCATCTGGAATCTGTATATACTTGTCCCTGTTCAAAGTGCCCAGTGTCTCTATTTACTGTGGTGAGTCCACCACACGTTGACCAGTGGTAGAGGTCAGAGGGTAAATAGGCCCAAAGGGTCGGTCAGATAGCTCAGACAGCTGTCGAGGGCTGCTGAGCTTTTTGTGTGCGTGTGTGTGTGTGTGTGTGAAGACAGTGACATCATCTTAGACGGTGGGGTCACGGACTGATAAGGTCATTGACTGACCCTTGAGAGAGACTGTGTGTCAGTAGACAGCAAGAGGGGAAAAAACTGAGAAAGAAAAAAGGGAAAATGAGCGCTGAGGGTCAGTGAAGTTAAAGGAATAGTTCAACATTTTGAGAAATACTTTCTTTGTGAGAGTGAGACGTGCCGATAATAACAATCTCTGTCTTTAAATACGAGGCAATTCAAAGTGCTTAAGATAAGTCATAAAATGTCAAACAAACTGTTACTATAAGCTACACAAAAATAAGACAAGGTATGAATGAATAGTCCCAAAATTAATTTAATAACAGCATAAAGACAGCAGCTAGCCTGGTTCTGTCCAGACCCTTCTAAAGCGGACTTATTTCTGCTATGTGTTTTGTTTTGTTGACAAAATGTAGACATGAACACATGAATAGAAATATGTAAAAACAAAAGACAAGCCCAGTATGACAGTATGATGCCTAGTGGTCACAGGTGGGCACATACTGTAACTCAAATCCCTGTTGTTCCCTCTACTGTCACATCCTGCCTCTAGCTCCATATTGAATGCATCAATGTCAAGCTTTTCATCACACTCGTGGAAAGAAAGCAAATAAGTATAGTTGTAAAATGTTGAAGTATTCTTCTCATCGAGTCTTTAGACTATCAAATATTCACCCCGTGTAGGCTCTGAAATATTTGTAGCTTACTCCTTCTCAGAGGACTCCACTGTCAGCCTGGAGTCACAAAAACATTTTCAAGTGACGCACAGCAGTCACATGAATCAAAAACTTTCATAGGAACCTGATCTACATGTTCATGATGCTCCAAACAACCTTCACTTTGCCTGTAAACTGATCAATATGCCACTCCTCTCAGAGCAATGTGGTGGAGAGTTCTGCAGGAGTGATCTGAGAGATTTCCATGACTCCAAGTCACCATTGGAATTCAATATGAGCCCATTTCAATCACACAAGGAGAGTATTTCATATCCAAAAGACAGATTTTTGGTAGTACTCCTTTAACTGGATGGATGTGAAGCAGAGCCTACAATAAGAGCTTAAAAAAGAGCCAGTGTCCTCAGAAAGCCTTTCCTGGATAAAAGAACAGCTAGAAAAAAAAGAGGGAGACAAAGAGCCAAAGTCAAGAGGGAAATACAGTAAGAGCAATAGACGAGTTGTATTTATACTAATCGACTCTCATGTCAAGTGTTTGCTTGCTGACAAAGTCAAAGTAACATAATCTCCTATTAGGAGATACTGAATGCTTTAACCACACAACAAATCCCACTGACCAAACATTACTCACTACAGGTGGAGTCTGGCAAGACAGTGGCAGGCTCAAAGGCTGGTGAACCGGCAAACACACACACACACACAAAATGGACCACACACTTAGAGGGAGGTTTCAGGATGTGAAGTATATTGTATTTATTACTATCGAAATATATTCATAGGTAAATACTAACTAGCCCGCTCATTTTCCCCCCAAATGTAGCTCAGTGTTCCTGCAGAATTTGGAAATAATGTCATTTTCTTTTGTAGGTGAATATAAGTTTAATTAAATTTACTGTTCAAAATGTGAACAAAAGTTATTGTTCTACTGCTAAATTACCTGCTATGGGACATATTTTGTTACCACTATTTAAGTTATAATAATACAAATGTTCATGAAACACGTTTGTGATAATATTTATTGAATTTTTCTGTAGCTTCTGTAGCTATTAAATGCATTTAGATTCTGTCCACCATTCTATCACTAGACTTAATAATAAGTATCACTGCTAACTATTATTATCTATACTATTATATATTATTATTATCTTATTAACCTTTAATAACACAATTTTACAATAAACGTTTGTTTATAATCTATGTTTGAGTAAGAATGTCCAAAACATTTAATACTCAGCTTCAGCTAGCTTCAACAGAGTTTTTATACTCTTAGGCTATTACTTTCAACAGTCCAGTGCCCTGCAATGTTCTGAGTGTGTCATATGATACATTAATTAATGAAGTCATGAAGGTAAAATCCTGAACCCTCCCTTTAACGACGGCGGTTTCCAGTTTTGATGTCATCACCCATCTCCTGACAGCAAAGCATCCAAAGCAAAAGATTAAAGGGATTCCATCATGCAAAGAACTATCGATCTATTAGTTACATATACGATCAATCATGTTTCAGTCTTTTCTTTTGTTTTTCAATCAAGATACTAAAGGTGGTATATACAAAAAGCAACATTAACATTAAAAGGTATCCCTTTAAACATTTGAGAGGCACTTTATCGAGCTGGACCAGCCGAGGTCAGTTCAGGTCACCATCTTTAGTCCATTGCAGTGAAAGCAGGCGGGTGTGGACAGCAGAGAGAACAAGACTGGCACCAAAAACCCAGAGTACCATGACACACCCATGAGCACAGACGTACACAAACAACTTGTCATCCACGTGATACTGACCAGTTCGCTCTCATAGTAATTGTCCCAGTGGTGTTTGTGCGATTTCTTTGTCATCTGGAAGCAAGGCAGAGCGGGTTAACAAGGCATGGTAACACACACACAACAATAATACGCACACTTGAAAGTGTAGAAAAATGACACATGCCGTTAATATGTGAGGAAGAAATTACTAATCCTCACACACACAAACACACATCTCCAGAGCTGCAGTAATTGAATCCATGATGTGACGACATCACTGTGGATACAACTGGTTTAAATCTCAGAAACCGCACAATCTCAGCCAGTGAGTGAAAACGTTGACTTACACAACACATACACAGAGTACTCAGACCTATTTTTGTGTAGAAGTGTAGAAAACAAAATCTTACTGAAATAAGAGTAAATAAATATTTTAACTTAGCTGTAAAAACACTGAGTAAAAAGTAGAATATTTTCCTCCAAAATGTAGTAAAGTAGTACCACCAAATTAAAGTACAAGTACCTCACAGTTGTATTTAAACTTAGAACCTGTTTAGATTTTCATGAAGTCAAACCCTTTGTCTGCATTTTCTGCAATACATCTTCAACTTATGTACATTCAGTTAATGCTAATCCCAACCCTTCCCACTGCCGCCGCGTGAGTCTTTGACATTGTTATTGTTATAGCAATATTATCGCTCATTTGGAGTTGTGTTTGTGGTCCAATATTCACTCTCTTTTCACTCTGTCCTGAGGGAAATATCTGTGTCTTTAGCTGTTCCATGTGTTCGCCAGCTAATGGCTTACTGTGTCTGTCTGCTGTTCGGTGATGAGCAGGTTTTTAGAGCTTTGCATGCTGCAGCCAAAAGTGACGCCATGAGAGCAGCAAGAGTGAAACAAAACAGTGAAGTTGCAGCTGGACGGCTAAAGAATGAGCTGAAACTCACTATACAGTCCCAGACGCTGCAAGTTCAGGTGATAATTGTCGGTGTGATTGATTGTATCCACTTCAAGGATTACAGCTGGACTAAGAGTAGAGCACTAGAGTGTTTAAAGGCAGACAGATACAGAGACAGATGAACATGCGGAGAATACAATTCATCTGATAGATAGAATATGGATATTATCGTTTTGTAAAGAGTGTCTGTGTGTACGCTCTGAGAAATGTGTGTGGACCCAAAAACACACGACTGCCGGCGCCCTCTGCACGAGAGCAAGTCAGCGCCAGATTAACTCCTGACTCTTGCTGTTGCCATGGAAACAGAGCTGCATAGTAACAGGCACCCGGCAGCAGAGGATGGAGGTGGGGAGGGGGGGTTTGTTGTCGTGGGGATTAAGAAGGAGGAGGAGGGGAAAAAACTGTTACTTTTTTAGGGAAGCCAAAAGAGATGAACAAAGGAGTTGTTTTTTTGTTGCCTCCCTAGTGTACTGCCATAGGAAGAGGGAATATGAACACTCACATCTGCTGCCAACACACACAGATGTACTGCAAAAGATGCGCACATATGGGGGCTTTTGGCACCTACACAAGCATGTAAACACACCCAGCCACACACACGCACACATGCTAAATACACACACTCAGATGCAGGGTTGAAATTTTTGGGCTGATGCAATCAACACTTGATCCAGTCATCATAAATGAGTAAATAAAATCCAAAGGAGGGAAAAGGAGGGAACGGAGCTGCAGAGATTTCTATTATCATCTTCAGCCTCCACATGGAGCCTCAGCTTTATTTTTACTAATGACACACTTTTCATCTGGGATGGATGTTCACCATTTATGGAGAGAAACAAAAGAGCTGAAATGTCCTTTGAATTCTTTGCGGCAGAGTAAAACTGAGACGTCACATTAGGCCTCCGGCAAAAACCACTTACACAAACAGAGTTGTTTTTATGTGGCATGTTTTGGGTGAGTTTAGAGATTTTTTTTGGTATTTTTCATATTATCACAAATTTTCTGGTATTTATAATTTTCTCTGAGGTAGAGAGAGTCCAGACGTGTTGTACAAGTCATGTACAGGAAGTCTGCCTTTCTTCACAAGGGAAAAAAACGATTTACCATTTGTGCTGAGTTTGGTGAATCTCGCTTCTTGCATGAGGCCAACTGTTTCCTTCACATCATTTTAATTTCTGCGCATGGCCGGATCATTGTGTCATCGTGACGACATCATTTTGCTGTACAACATGCTAACACGAAATGGCTTTTGATTAATAATTGATGTTGGTTTATCATCTCAGTGCTGATAAATGACACGCCACCACACTGGATAATTCGTGCCAACACATGCAATTAGTTAGAATTGTCATATTTTATGGCCTCTGCCTCATGTTCTCCTTGTTGTTCCTAGCTATGCTCTGTGTGTGTGTGTGTGTGTGTGTGCACAGACCTGGTTGAGGTAGTGGTATTCCTCAGGTTTGAGCAGGTGGAAGGACTTCCTTTCGTCTTCACTGGCTCCGGCCAACAGGTAGTAGAACACATGGTAGTTCCTACAGACACACAGAAAGTTAGAGGCTATAATTATAGAGCAAAGAAACACTTTTCCTGTATTGATTCCTTGAATCATTTTAAATTCTCTCAGAGGTAAACTGAGAACAATTCACTGAGGCGACGCCTGAGGGGGGAGACTCCATTCAAAGCTTTGGAGTGGAGTACGGTAAAAAACTTCAATCTGCAGCCTATTTCACAACCCAAACCTACGACGTGTAACAAATAAGTCACACCTTTAACCCCCCGTAGGCTCGCATTTCAAGTCAAACAAAGCAGCAGTGTGGCGTGTGGGCTGGAGCTGAGGTCCTGCCTCTGTCACAAAGACTGGCCGCACTGAGATGTAATTCTATTACAGCTGGAAACGAGCTTCAGTCCTCTGCTCCAGGACACTTGGGGTCTGATGGAGTGCTGGAAAGTTAAAAAGCCCAGGGAGGATATTAAAGGATCCAGATTTAGAACTGGTGGATATGTAGAAAGATGTTTTAAACTGAATCTGAATCACTTAGAGGCTATATAGATACTACAACATGGAAAGTCTGTCATTAAGGCGGTGTAGTTCTGCTATACTTGCCAACCTTGAGACCTTAAAAATCAGAAGGATTTCCAAACCAATGCCAGGGGTTGAGGGTTCTTCCAAGAAAAAAAAAAGTGTCCTGACTTTTAAAGAATGAAAACCGTGTGTAGGATTTAACAATGATCTAACAGTGTTTGCTAACTGCAACCCTGTGGCATTACTCCCGTAGAGCCATCATGATTTTTATTTTCAAGTGATTATAGACTAATGAAAACACAGTTATGAATATTATATTCAATTTCTACCATATTCTGAGACCACTGAATCTGACACACTGGACCTTTAATGTAAATAAGCTACTAAATCATACATAAATGACAAGTTTTATTTATTTTAATGAGATCACTTTGTACCTCAGATTTACTTTAAGGTAATGTTTTCTATCATCACAACTTTTAAAATGAGTTGAGCATTAACTAATAAAAGTAGATGTTACATAATCTCCTAAAGATGATAAAATATGTTTGCTCCTGTATCTGCTTGTACTACAAACAGTTGGGTAAATAATCAACACTGAAAATAACTCTTAATGAACACTGATGAGCTACCTGAACCAAACTGTAGCTGGCTGGCTGGCTAGCTTAAGTCACAACAGTAAATATTAACAGTGACACGTGCAGATCGGGTTTCCTAATGAATCTGGTCCTTTCAAGACAGGGGGCACGGTCATTTCCCTAAGTACAGCTATTACTGACATGGATACAAGACTAAAACCAGTGCCCTTGACCCCAAACCACCCTTGAGTAGTGAAAAGGACAAAAGGCTTGATTTAAGGCAGTATTTAAGACAGCCATCTTTTGCCATGGTATGCTATACATGTTCAAAAACCCTTAATTACCCAGTTGACGCGTGTCAAAACAATAAAATAAGGCAGAAGATTATATATGTGAAGAAGAAAGATAACATAGAACACACTTATTTGATATATATACAACTATATTTACAGGGGATGTAAGGGTCTGTGTGGTGAGTCGTATGCACATCGGTATCCCATTAACCACTGACACACACACACACACACACACACACACACACACACACACACACACACACACACACACACACACACTCATTACAGAGTTTGTGTTGAGTAAATTGTCAACATCATTTTTGTTTCATTCCAATTTTTATTAAAACAATAGTTTGACATTTTATTTTTCTTATTATGTGGGAAACTTGAAACCACTCTCATGTCTGTACGGTAACTATGCAGCCAACAAAGCCAGCTAGCTTCCTATCAACAGACAGAGCCAAGCTAGCAGATTCTCCTGATTTCAGTCTTTGTGCTAAGCTAAGCTAAGCTAAGCTAACTAGCTGGCTGCTGGCCAGGCATATATGACTCTAAACTAACAATCCAAAATATTTGGTTGTCTTCACTTTTCAAGTGAAGACCGTCAAAATACCGGAGTCTCACCTGCAGTACCTTGTATTTATGAAGAAAACGGTATCTAACTGATAAAACTATGACAATGAATTGTATTTATATTATAATTGATATTATGTATTTTAATTATATATTTCTCAATTTGGAGAAGTGATGATTTGATCTGATCTGATCCATAGACTTTCTGTCAGTGAGGAGCGTGACTGACCTGAACGATAATGTCATTCCCAGTATGCACTCTCATACAGAGTAACAAAGACACTTGTGAAGTCAACACTGAAAATAAAGAGGGGAATGTTCATACTCAAACTTAAAATGTAAACACTGACAGGTAATATGAGTCAACATGGTTTAAGTCTCAAGTCTTATTTTCACCGACGTCAAGTTGTCATCCAAAATGTGACAGGAGTCAACAAGTTTCATTGTATTGGTAGATTTTCATTATCTTACCCACCCCTACGACAGACCTACTACTGCGTCCACTGTGACTTAATATGTTTCCTCTTTCAGATCTGAGTCCTGCCCACCCTGTGAGTGATTGGACCCATCATAAACTGGGTGACTTCAAGATGGCTTACTCTTGTTCTTGCACCCACTTGGCTTGATTGTGTTTAGTTTAGCCGTGGTTCATGTTACACACAGTTTAAGTTAGCATCTACAGTTTCAGAGCACCAACACCAGCTTTACTGCTGATTGTTGACTTAACCCGGTACAGTTTGCTTGTGTTGAGTTCTATTTGGTTTACATAAATGGTTTCTGTGTGGGCCTCTTTTGTTATGTTCCGGCTGAACTGTGCATAACACCACTGTTACTGATCCTCAGTTAGTGAAACTAATGACACATTATATAATTAACAAACTCATAACTACAAGTGCACCTATTAATAATTTAAAACAGAACCATGTTTGTTGCATACAGTAACAGCCTCTCACTTGCACCAGCTATCATCCCATCAGAGGCCAGAGTCTTAGAGCCTCGCCGCACCAGCTGCTTCTCCTTCAGTATTCTTTTCTTACAGTACACTGGGGTTGTACAGAGGCAACCTGTCATGAGACTGGCTTTAAGATTTAAGATAGTTTGCAGTTTATCATCAGCCTGGCTGCTCCCCCGCCTCTCAGCTTCAGGTCTGAGCCGTCTGGGAGGTCCTGTCTTTAGTTTCTACCCTATCAATATGGCTGCCAGGACCTGTCATCAGGGTGAAACAGAAACCTCGGGCCAATCAAGGTTAGAGGGATTAGATGACCAGTGGACGGGTTAACATTGTTTTTCCTCTTCCCTCACAAAGCCATTATGCTGGTGGGGTCCGTGATTTTGTTTTAACGTCGACTGGCAGAGATGAGAGACAGAGACAGTCAAGAAGAGGGAGTGTATGTGTTGTCTGAGAGGAGGAAAATATGAATTTAGCTCTGTGGGTACAGGTATGGGAGTGTTTGTGCACGCTGTGTAGGAAATCCACAGTCGGCTAGTGTGAAAAAGAAAATAAGAAGTGTGAGCTGTCATCATTGTTTAAACACTAAGTGGACACAGTTCTATGAAATCCATTTCTCATTCTGATTATTAACGGACAAAGACCAAACTCCGAGGGAAACCTGATAGTTTGCACTGTTAATGTAGCGAAGGGCACAGGCCTATTTCAGAATGACACACGATATATCCACAGCTCGCGGAGGAAATGAAGACTATTTTAGTATTGAGTTTCTTAGACAAAGAACACATCAGTGGAGAGATATGGATTTGACATTCTATCTCTCAAAAAAACTGGGAATATGACTCTCAATTTATGACTGCACCACATCAGCCGGGATTCTTCAAGGCTCATTACTTTCATATTTTACAAATGTTTACATAAAAAACACTGTCATTTTGTAAAAGAGCAGATTAGTTTAAACTGATTTTGACATGGACTTTATGTCCTCACGTCCAAAAGTCTTTCCTGCTGCAACAAGATGCTGTTAGCATTGATTAGGACCCTCTTTAAATGTTCGCGAGCCACTGCTGAGGAATTCCCATGTCATATCTTTAAACTAAAATCTATCATGCAGGGTAACCTTGGATTAAAGTTAAATACATGCTAATCTGTTTAGTGAGCCAACTAGGTGACAACATGTCAACACAAACTGTCAGATGAATCAGTGACAAACCAATAACACAGTATGTTATCTTCAGTGTGTCTCCACTCACCTCTCATTGTGCTCCTGGTACACCAGGCGTGATTTCTCCAGCAGGTACTTCTCTACGTACGCTCTGCACAAAGTCAGACATATTTATGACATGTATTTAAGATATTTACAACATGCAGGGAAGAAGGTTGACTTGCAAAGAGGGGAACATGAAAACAATGCTTTTGTTAATTTTTGTTAATTTTTGTTAATTTTTTTAAGCACTCTGTCTCATGATAACAGCTGTTTCCTTTTTTCAGGAAATGAACTATCATGAATAGCAGTTATGAATTTATAATCAGGGTCCATGAATGCTTCTTAATCATATTGTTAACTAGACTATTCACACATAGTATAGTATTTCATTTTCATAGACACAACATATTAATTTATTAAATTATTATAATCATTTATGTGACCAATGTGGAATATTAACCAGCAGCTATTTTTAACAAATCATTAAATGCTCATTACTATTAACTATTAAGTTAATGTTCAGTTAAAAAAAATATGAATATGAATCATGCAAATGATGGTGTGTGTCTGTGTGTGTGTGTGTGTGTGTGTGTGTGTGTGTGTGTGTGTGTGTGTGTGTGTGTCTCACCCCCTGACAGTGCCACTCTCCTGGTAGTTGACCTGGATGAACTTGCCAAAGCGACTTGAGTTGTTGTTGTGGGCCGTCTTAGCGTTTCCAAAAGCCTGATGGGAAAACAGACAGGTCGATATGTCAGCATGTAGATTACCAATGTGACAGTCAACATATGTAGATCTTTTAAGTCTGCTACAGGCCAATAATAACTGGCTGATAATGTTGGTATAATATGAATATATATGGCTCTAGTCATAACTGACAGGCAATGTACAACTGATTGATTGAAATTCTTTATTGATCATTAATAGAAAAGTGGGAGAGACGCCCCACAAGTCATTACAAGGATGAAAACACAATAGAAGTCCAAATGCTTTTCTACTGTGGTCCTTTGTGGGCAGGCAGGAGCCAAATTATTCAAGAGAGAAAATACCTGGAACGTCAGCCTGATAAATATTAGGCTGCAGTATGTTCTCCATTATTCTCTATGTACAGTATTAAAACAGAAAGAGGAACAGCAGCTTTACAGGGTCTTAAAAATATTGTATGCAAACTTTATGATGGGAAGCAAACGCTGAACCAAAGTAAAAAAATGTGTTAGGAGTAGAGGGGAAAGCTACCAATCACAGTACTGTAACAGAGGTCATGAGGCTCAGGAAGGGGCCCACAAGAGGCACACACACACACATACACACACACTCTCTCTCTCTCTCTCTCTCTCTCTCTCTCTCTCTCTCTCTCTCTCTCTCTCTCTCTCTCTCTCTCTCTCTCTCTCTCTCTCTCTCTCTCTCTCTCTCTCTCTCTCTCTCTCTCTCTCTCTCTCTCTCTCTCTCTCTCTCTCTCTCTCTCTCTCTCTCTCTCTCTCTCTCTCTCTCTCTCTCTCTCTCTCTCAGACACGTCAACATGCACTAAACTGCCAAATTCCTATAAAGGCAAACACACTGCAGGGCTGAAAACAGACACAGTCACAACTCGTGGGAGTCTGCGGGCATTACTGTTAACACACACACATACACACACACACATACACACACGCACGCACATGCATGCACACACACACAGTCCGCCATTAGAGGCCCCTGGAGGACTCATTCAGGTTCTCATTAGGCGTCTGATGGCCCCAGTGGAGCTGGTTAGTTAGAGGAGAGGAGACAAGGTGAAAAACAAAGAGAGGAGAGGAGAGAAGGAGATAAACAGAGAAGAGAGAAGAGAAGGAGACAAACAGAGAAGAGGAGATAAGGAGATAAACAGAAAGAAGAGGAGGAGAGGAGAGGAGAGGGGAGGAGAGGAGAGGAGAGGAGAGGAGAGGAGAGGAGAGGAGAGGAGAGGAAATATAGATAGAGGGAACAAGAACAAGAGAGAGGGGTAGAAACCAGTAGGAAGGTAGGAGGAGATGCAATGAAGGTTGAGGAGAGGGAAGAAGGAAAGATCATCCAGGAAAGTGGAGATGATAAAAGGAACAAAGGGAGCGAGGCAAAAAGAAGACAGAACAAAGGATGTGAAGAAAGGAAACGAGGGCAAGATAGAAGATAAAAACAAAGGAGAAATGAGATGATGGGAAAGAAATCAATAAGATCTTTTAAAAAAAGGAAAGAAGCAGGACAGAGGATAGGGAAGGAGAAAATAAGAGAGGATATGAGGAGTGTGAGACATTTGAGAGGCAGAAAAACATATTTTCAGATCTCAGCACTACAGTTCACACAAGCAGGGGTGAAATTTCAGGCTGATGCAATCAGTATTTTGGAGTTATGATAAATGACTAAATAAGAGAAAGCAGAGAGGGGGGAGGAAAGGAGGGAGGGTGGCTGGGGGAGAGACTGAGAGAGCAGTGGGCGTCAGATAACAGATTTGTGGCTGCCGGGTGAATACTACATCTCGGAAATAACACACTTAATAAAAGTTAAATCTGCTCCTGGATCAGGCTTTGATCTCCTGTGATGATTCATTCTAAATCTCCCCACACATAACACACATTTAATGAGCCAATCAGGACGAGGCGGCCGACAAAAGAAGGCAACAAAACAACAAATATGGCTGCATTATGGCTCATCTCTCCTTCTCTTCTGTGCTCCCCCTCTTCCTTGTCGATTCGCTCCTTCAAATCCATCCATCTTTCTTTTCTCTCCACCAGATCCCCGCTGAGGTTTTATAAATAATAGTCAACCACAGAGAGCGAGAGTGGACTGGCAGAGGGATCGCCAATTCCCTCAATCCAAAATGTAAATCGAAACTGCAATTTACATGATAATGACAGAGCTTTCATCCTCCACAATTTCTGGATATAAGAGCCCCTTTTGTGGCAAAAATGTTTCCAGTTTGGACTTTTAGAGGAAAATCCACTTCCTGAAATGATTGAGTGAAATGAGCCCGGCTCTAATGGAAACTGTCAATGACAATCAAACCGCTGCTGGCAAGAGACACGTGGAGAGGAGACGGACAGGGAGGACATGCATGTGTGTGCTGTTTGAGCTCACAACACATGCACTTCTATTAGTAGACGTGTGTCATGTGTGGGTGCACGTTGCATATACAGTGTGTGTGTGTGTGTGTGTGTGTGTGTGTGTGTGTGTGTGTGTGTGTGTGTGTGTGTGTGAAATGATTAACGAGCAGGACGTCAGTTTCTAGATGATTTGGAGGTAAACTCCGCTTCACAGTCAACACCTGCTGTGACTGCAGCACAGGAAAACACACACTGCGAGTCAGTGATACGGACTACAGACATACATACTACAGATATACGTAGTATGCGTGTATGCTACACATGCCTAGAGGAACAGACAGACAGCCCATGGGTGAGAGGGAGAGACAGA
Organism: Nibea albiflora; assembly: GCA_014281875.1. Taxonomy (NCBI): domain Eukaryota; kingdom Metazoa; phylum Chordata; class Actinopteri; family Sciaenidae; genus Nibea; species Nibea albiflora. The sequence continues at coordinate 1,501,426 of CM024800.1, forward strand.
TGAACTAAAGTGTGATTATTTTACAGTACAGAGAAAACATCGATATACCTCTCAGCCACACTTTTTGTGCATGTATCTCTCTTTTGCCTCATTTCCTGTGTCACCTCTCTACTTGTAAATAAACTCAAACATGCCCCCAAACAAAAAAGAATGAGTTGTTCTATCAGTTAGATAGAAAATTAAACCACAACTCTATTAGTTGATGTGGTTGTCTGTCAAATTCTAAAGAAATTTGAAGAAAACACTGCAAATACCCCCCAAAAACAACAACAATCTAAACGCAACCCAATTATCGTGTCCAAAAATGTTATTTTTCCACGCATACTGTACATGCACAGAAACATATCTCATCAAGCCTGGGAACCAGACGAATCTAGGAGCTCATGTTTTATTTGCTCTGGCAGATGGGGTCTGGCCTCTGTCCCATTCAGACAGATTTCCACCCATCCTGGATGTAATCAGGCCAATCACAGCCAATTATCTAATATAAGGAGGGTTTGATACGATGGCTGTACAGGGGAGTATGACCTTATTGGCCATCCAAGATGGCCACCACTAATGCGGAAGTATTCTCTAAAACAATGAAAAACTGCAATTAAAGCTTTTGTTGATGAGAGAGATGTGTTTACCACATTTAAACACAAGTTACATTTACCAGGTAGGCTACATCACACGTTTCATTGCTCTGATTGGCTGTAGGTCTATCCAATTGCATCCAGAGGCATTTTGGCCTACGCCCATTGATAACACTCTGAACTGAGGCGGTCAAGACAATGCCAGGCTGTCTCCAAGAGCAAGGAATACTGAGCAGACACGTTTGCTTACCATTTCAATTCAAAATTCAACATGACTCCGTACAAACTGAATTAACCCCAGCTTCTCACTGCATACCCTGTGGTGCCGTGTGCAGTCCAGGAATAACCAACTTAAGTGTGTTAAAAACAGCTCGCCACATCATCCACTTACACAAATCAAAGATGCAACACTTAGCCAGCCCATATGTTGAAGTGATTTTATGTTGGTTGGAGCAAATGTGCTGACCCCAGGGCCTAATCCTGCTGTGATTGTGTGTGTGTGTGTGTGTGAGAGTGTGTGTGTGTGTGTGCGCGCGTGTGTCCAAATGGCAACTCTAGCCCCATACTGACATTATGCTAATGTATGCTCATGCCCCTGTGGGCTATTCCACACTGTCATATTATGTTAGCCAGTTGTTTCCTCCACTGCTGCAGAGAAGCCCAGCTCCTCATCCTCAGAGGAAGCAAGCAGTGGTGCTTTCATTTCAGATCATCATTTGGTATGTTAAGTGTAGAGGGGAGTGGGACAAGACGGGGGCTAGCCTGTTAATTAGCATGTCAGGACCTTCCACAAAGCCAGAGCTAAAATCAACTCAAACACTAATGCTAATAACCCTCCTTCTATTTCTTTCTTTTTCCACGTACAGCTGCACTGTTTGCCTAAACACGCTCAAAAACCATTTGGTGACCTAGATTATGAAAAAACAACTGGAGTGGCTAGCTTCCATTAGCTAGTTTTCTGTGTTTCATGGAGTGCTGAGTGGTTCAAATTATTGATGCTGGCTGCAGCACCCTCATGACCAGGTGATGGTGACTGCTTGGTTAAGCACTTTCTTTGTTTCTGCTTTTCTGGATATCCAGGTCGGAGAGAGCTGACATTATGTGATGGACCTGGGTGAGACATTGGTATATTTTGGTAGACTGGTACGTTATTGATCAAAGAAACTATTAGCTTATCCACCAAAATCAAATACAGTATAAGCTTGATTTAAGTAGGTTTCATAACAACTGATTTCAGGTGAATCGTTTTTTAGAATAATTTCAAAAATGTTTCCCGACAATAACCACAGTGTCTACAGCAGGGGTCTCAAACTCGGGTCGCGCTCACCTTGACAACTTCCGGTGGTGTTTGTTGTCAAGTTAGCCAACGTGAATTAGCAACGTTAGTTACTTAGTTGAAACATTATGCCGGAGCGACACCAAGTTGAAGGATATATCTTGTCACCCAGCCCCAGTCATGTCTTTCTCAAAACATGCCATGAAGAGAAAGGCTGGCGGCAAGCACAGACAATTTCAGGAAAAGTGGGAGACGGGATATTGTTTTGTTGAGCGCAGGGGCACCCCATCATGTTTTATATGCACAAAGAAAGTTGCAGTGCACAAGGAATACAACATCAGACGTCATTACTTAATCAGACATGCTGAGGAGTATGCAAAATATCAGGGAGATGAGAGCGAGATCCGGGTCGCCAGTCTTAAACCTTAAGATGTCTACTGAGGCAACAAGATTTCTTCACGAAAGCAAGCGAAGAGAATGATGCAGCAGTCGAAGCTAGCTACATGGTGAGTGAGATGATTGCTAAGGTGGGTAAGCCATTTGAAGAAGACAAAAAAGTGCACGTTACAGGCTGCAAGTATAGTCTGCCCAGAAAAGAAGGGTCGGTTTGGCAACATCAGCCTTTCAGACAACACAGCAGAGCGCATTCCTGACCTGTCAGGTAACATATAAGCATGAAATGTTTCTGTGCATACTCAGTGAAGTCTGTGCTCTCATCAAGAGTGACTGACACTGCGCAGCTTGCAATGTATGTCCGTGGTGTTAATGATAATTTGGATTTGATTTTGAAGTGATGGAGGAGTTGCTCACGGTGATTCCTATGCATGGCCAGACCAGCGCTCAGGAGATATTCCGCCAGCTGTGTGATGCTATTGTGGATGCCAGTTTGCCATACAAGAGGTTTGCTGGAATAACAACCGACAGAGCGCCATCAATGACAGGGAGGAGAAATGTCTGTTGGGAAATGTGTCAACCATATCAGATCAAGGGGCTTCAAGCACCGGGAGTTCCACACCTTTTTGGAGGAAATAGAGCCAGCATATGAGAATGTGCTCTACTTCACAGAGATACGTTGGCTCAGCAGGGGAAATGTCTTGAAGAGGTTTTTTGAGTTAAGAGCAGTAGTGAAAGCCATGGAGAAGGATGGGATGGCTATTCCCATGCTAAGTAATCCTAAGTGGCTCATGGACTTTGCATTTTTTTTTTACATCAAACAGGAGCTGAATGTACTGAACAAGAAGTTACAAGGCCAGGGGCTTCGTGTCAGTGCTGCATACGGCAATGTGAGAGCATTCTCCACAAAACTTGTGTTATGGAAAGCGCAGCTCTCAGACAAACCTCTGCCACTTCCCAGCATGCAAGACAGTCCTGGCTGCGGGCACACCATTCAGTGGTGAGAAGTATGCTGATGCTATTGTGAAGCTACCACATTTGATCACAGGTTTGCAGACTTCAAGACACACAGAGCTACTTTTCAAATTTTTGCTGACCCCTTCTCCTCCGATGTGCAAGATGCCCCTCCTGTGCCTCAAATGGAGCTCATTGACCTGCAGTGCAATTCTGAAGTCATAGTCAAGTTCAGGGAGGTGAGTGGAAAAGCAGACAAGCTTGGTCAACTTGGACAAATTGCCCTCTACATAAGCCCTAAGCTTTCCAGGATGTTCAAGCAGACCATGTGCCTTTTGGGGGGCAGTGTGAAAAGCCCTGCTCCACCGTCCGTCCGTCTGTCCGTCTGTCCGTCTTCTTCCGCTTATCCGAGGGCGGGTCGCGGGGGCAGCAGCTTCAGCAGGGAGACCCAGACTTCCCTCTCCCCAGCCACTTCGTCCAGCTCTCCCAGGGGGACCCCAAGGCGTTCCCAGGCCAGCCGAGAGACATAGTCCCTCCAGCGTGTCCTGGGTCTTCCCCGGGGCCGCCTCCCGGAGGGACGTGCCCAGAACACCTCACCAGGGAGACGTCCAGGAGGCATCCTCACTAGATGCCCGAGCCACCTCAACTGGCTCCTCTCGATGCGTAGGAGCAGCGGTTCTACTCCAAGCTCCCCGCGGATGGCCAAGCTTCTCACCATATCTCTAAGGGAGAGCCCAGCCACTCCACGAAGGAAACTCATTTCGGCCGCTTGTATCCGCGATCTCATTCTTTCAGTCACTACCTAAAGCTCGTGACCATAGGTGAGGGTAGGAACGTAGATCGACCGGTAAATCGATCCATAAAGGTTATGAACAGAATCGGTGACAAAGGGCAGCCCTGGCGGAGTCCAACTCCCGGAGCACCCCCCACCCCCCAGCCCTGCTCCACCATGAACTTTAATAAGTTAAAGTACAGGTCTACACTTTCTGATGAGCACCTTTAAGCCATACTGTTTCCTCCCTGAAGCCAAATGTGGCTCCGCTGTGTGAGAAGAAGCTTACTACTATTGCACATTGCCCGTGACATTCAGTGTTATACTTGGACAGAGTAGTCCCAAACAGTAGGTTAGGTTTTGTTTTGCAGCATATAACTTCTGCTTTAAAAAATCAGCGGGTGGGAAGAAGTGCTCAACCTTCTTCCGCTTCTTTAACCTGACAAAACCAAACCAGAAACCACCAGCCTGCCTTCAGCCTGTGGGTATCCAGGCAGCAGCACAAAGCAGTACAGCCAGTCAAGTCAGTCAAGCTTATACACACACACACTTTTTTAAAAACACGGCCACCTGCTAGAAGGTTTTGGCTGCAGATACAGTAAATGCCATCAGTGACACACCACACTCACAGTAACCCCATTACCTCATTTGCCGCTTCATTAAACAGCTATAACATGACAGGAGGAAAGCGCTACATTACACCACTGATGCGCATGAAGTTGTACATGTCAAACTGCTTTTGACAGCTTCATAATTGGTAAAATAGCAATATAGTTAATAAATAATAAAGTCTTCATACACACAGATACAGTTATCTAGAATCAAGTCTCATACAAAATTGAAATTGTGTAAGCGATATAGCTATAACAAATGAGTTACAGATATTTTTTTCATTTCTTAAATTAGGGGAGAAATTATTCAAGAATGTTTCTTAAAAAAAACAAATCAACATTCAGTTCTAGTAAGCAAGTGTGTGACTGCCCTGTGCTCATTTCAGCCCACTGGGCTTTATTAAAACAGACAATATTCCATCATAAGTTAAAATACTGAATTCAAAATGTTGCTATTATCTATTAAACTAAACACAGTACTTATATTTTACCACTCATCAGGAGTCACTGTGTGCAAACTCAAGAATCTATTAATTTAATCTAATATATCTATTATTTTTAAAAAAAAATCTATTTCTATTTTTAATTGTATATAGTTTTCTATTTGTAAAGATCTTAGCACAGGTTAACTTTAATATATGTTTACTGTAGTATAGGTGTCTGTCTGTCATCAACAAAAAAACAAATTCAACAAAAAGGAAAGCAAAAGTAAAAAGACAAAGATGTCGCTCATGTTGGGACTTTGGGTCAATTTCATCACCTCCATGTCTTTGCTCTCTGTCTTTGCTTCTGTGTCGTGCTGTTAAACAGCATCTGGAGCCGCAGAAATGCCTCGAAAACAATCTTTCACTCTGATTTCATGCTGTGTGGATTCCCCCAGAGGGCCGTCTGAGTCTGCTTTTAGAACCAAAGGCTTCTTTTTAAGGCTTTACTACTTCCACATTCACAGGAGCTCACAGCGAGATGACATCACATTGCATTCCTACGCTAGCAGGTGCAGCATGGCTTCACATGGCACGCTGGGAAAGCAGAGGGTGTATGTGTGTGTGTGTGTGTGTGTGGCTTGAGGTAGCTTCACTGCCAGCTCTTCCTCTAGGTGTGCGGTCAGGCTTGAGAACACACACTCATGTAACAGCACAGGTGCTTGTGAACGCTTCATAACAGCGAACTGTAACATTCATAAGATCTGACAAATGACAACGTTGTGTGAGCGTGTGTGTGAGAGTGTGTGTGTGTGTGTGTTTATATTCAGCTCAAGTGTGCTACCTCCTTAATCTGTTTGAGTTTGTAAACCGCGATCACGTGCCTCTGGACGTTCACAAGACCTCATTAACTGGGCTAACTGGTGTTTGTCACAGGCAGCTGGGAGCTTGACTCATGCAGTAACTGGAGGTTGTAATACACAATCCTCTGCAGGAGGAGGGAGGAAGGAATTTCTCCCTTCACTGACCAACCAGGTATCATTCTCATCGTGGAGTCAGTTGTTTTTCAATGAGTCGTCAACAAATAGAAAGTGGATGTCTTATTTTGTTGAAGTCACGATACAAGACAACGATGAATCTCAGTCTTCTCAAAAGACAAAGATCTATATTTGACCCAGACACAATGCATCACAAGAAGCAACAAAGGCTTTAAATAATGTGAACAAAGCAAATTCATCTTCATGACTCGCTTTTAACTTTTCACTCCTGTCTCATTCCACGCTCCTCTTTTTTCTGTCCCCTTTCTTTCCTTTACATCACACACACATGTGATGAGCCCTCCTTTCTAGGAAAAAGGGAAATGAGGGAGGGAAAAGAAGGTGAGGATGGTGGAGGAGTATAGTTACGTAATCCTAACAGGTCACGCTGAAGAGGCCCCCTTTGTAACAGCTGCCGTGTGTAAAGGGAGGTGAAATAGACGGAGTAAAGCAAAGAAACTGAATACAGTGTTTGGGTATACACACACACCCACTCACACACACACACGCACATACTTTGTGGCCATCAAGCACTTCCTTACTTCCTCCAGGCTTTTACAAAAGACCATTACCTTATTTCCTGTTTAAATGTTAACTTATGATCGACCTCATTTACTGGCTGAACATTTGGTACAGTCACTAAGACATAAACAATTGCTCAATAATTTCCAATTATTGTCTCCTGTTGTTCACTGGCTACACTGACAGATGCTTATCTACCATTCAAAACATTGGGCGAGCTTAAAGGCACAAGAGCGAACACAACTATTCTCTCAACACTATACTTGAGATGAGGGTGAATTGTTTGGCGGTTTGATTGTTTCTTTCTATATTTTCTTTCTTGCTTAGAGTTAGATGTGACAATTAATAGCACTCTTGTGCTAAATGTAAAGCTAAAGTCAGCTACATAGATAGCTTAGCTTAGCAAAAGGTGCAAAGGTTAACCTGTAATTATCACGTTGTATTAGTTTAATCTGTACAAAAACAAGTAATAAAAACAAGTTCAGCTAGCTGTCAACATGTACAACATGGTAAGTCAAACATGAATCACGTTAGACTTAATAACCTATGGAATCAACCTGCTTTGGTTTCAGCTTTTTCAAGAACCGGCTTCATCGTGACTCTTCATGTGGGTGTAGTTATTGGCCAATAGTGCTCTGCTATTAGGTGACACGCTCCAAGACAGAGGTTCATTTCCTGTGGTGAGCGAGAGCAGTTAACGTCACAGCCTAATGACTGGTGCTCGGCATGAAAAGCCTTTGCTTGCCGACTATCATCCATTTGAGTAAATGCAGTATTTATTACCCTGTTTGACCACAAAAAGGCTTCAAACTGGACGACAAGCTGATATTGGCTGGTGGATCCACAAAAGGGCATAACAGACATGAGACTGTAAAAAATAAAAGGCTTATTCTAAATATATGTGGTTGTACTGAGCTAATCAGTACAATCATGTATTTAATATGCTCCTCCACTAAAGGCAGACTGCAGGTGTCTATCAGAGAAGTGATTGAAATAAAATCAGTTAAAGAACAAATGTGAGACACTAGCCCACTATTCCTCATCCAGGCCTACATAACACAGTAGATAAAAAAATCAAAAGTAGTCATTTGTCTTAGCTGCAGAGGACAGATTAACAGAGAGAATGTACGCCACAAAGACAGCAGAGTCTCTGCATACACACTAAAGAACAGTGTTTCTGTACATATCCAGGATGTGCCTGCATGAATGTACAGTATTACTCATCGGGGTCACCCTTTCAACAGGGGCCCCATTAGTCCATTCACACACATGCAAGGACACACCTGTGCAATGCATCTTTACTACAATACACACACACATACACCGAAAGGAAAAAGGAAAGAGACTATGTCACACAACATGACAAATGCATGCATCTGTACTCCATGAGGACCCTTACTTGACATGGTCCACCTTGCCCTCACCATCCACTACCCTTGATAATTAATGAATAATTAAAAACAGCTTTAACATAACTTCAGCTAGTGGGTAATCAGTATTTTCAGCATTTGGCAAAAGAAAGAAATGTAAATTTTATTTGTGTCTCTGTTGTGATAGCGCCCCCTGGAACAGTGTTCTCCATGGAGCATAGAGAGCGACAGTCTTAGTGCTCTCATTTGTTCGATACAATCTGCTGCAGGTAAAATAAAGTAAGTACTCCAGGTAACATACTGAGGTTACTCGCTGTGGGAGTTCTGACAGTCTAGAGACAGCTAACACCTCCAACCCTTTCTACACTGAGCTGTGCAGGAGTTGTCAGTAGGTAGGTGACCATCCACCTGTTTTTATGTGCATTTTCAATTTATGTCTAAAAATATCGCTCTAATATTAAATCAAATAGTTTTTACAGTTAGCTGTGGCGGGCAAGCTGGTGCAGAGGAAACAAACACAGTGTACATGCAGCATGTGACTCATTTAATGAAGTCATCCTCTATTTTCTCTAATGGTTTAATGGCACCTGGCTGGAAAATGAGCTCCACGAAGACAAAAGGACGAATTAAAATGGATTCAGAGTGGAATACAAACTTATAAAAGGTTAACATTGCTTACAGTAAACAATCAGCTGTTGTGATTATCAACGTTCGTAGGCTACAGTGCTGTGATGAGCTCCAGTCAGTAGCGTGCCATGGAAGTTGACAGCACGCCTCTAAGCAATGCCAGTTCACAAATGTCAATCAACTGCTGCCATGGAACCCTCCCGCCACCCACCAAGAAAGGCTTACAGCTTAAAGGGTTTCCACAAATACATCCAAAATAACATTTTATCCTCTTTGAAGATGGGGACACATACACAGTATCATCACAGTTTGTCTTGATTCTGTAGTAAACAGACAGAGAGGGAACATGGGCTGAGAGACGGGGGGATAGCATGCAACAAACGTCCCCAATTGAATTTGTGGTTATGGTGGTATGTGTCTTAGACCGCAGGCCATTAGGACGCCCTGCTGAACCTAATTCTAACCTTAACCCTAAAACCTTAACTTAAGCCCCAAACAGCTCTTTGAAGATGAGGAATATGAAAAATGTCACCAGTCTGAAGGTCTTAAAGTCTTCACAGGGATCCACACACACCAACAAGGTGTGCAGTGCAACACAACAATCACCTTGTAAACATGTAGCCAGCACGTTTAACTCAAGCTCTCCCAGTGGATCACATGAACGCATCTGAAGCTTTTCTATACACAATCCAAGTCCCACGCAGTCAAACATCTGTACACGTGTTGAGAGGATTTAAGACCACGATGAGAAGACGACAACACACATCTTTCTCACACTCTTTCACACACACACACACATACACGTACATTCTCTCTCTCTCTCTCGCTCCATAAATGGCTGCTGTCACTTGAGTGCCGGGCCACATCTGGATCCCATTGGCCTCAGGAAGGGCTGAAAACAGAGGCTCAATAAAAGCCTCCTTCCACGGCACAGGACTGTCAACAGGCCCTCTACCACTGTCAGTGAGGAGGAGGACGAGTGCAGAGAAACATAAGAAGTGGGAGAGGTAGAATGAAGAGAGAAAGGGAGGAAAATAATAAAGGGGGAAAAGGTAAAAGACGAAGAAAGGAGGGGAGGAATGGGATGAAGTACATGAGGAGGACAGGAAGGAGAATGACACGCAAGTTATGTTTCCATTATGTTGTGCAAGATACACAAGAGGCTTTCCGAGAATTTGGCAAAATAAAACATGTTTCCATCAGCTGCTTTTATGAGGATTTATTCAAGAGGACATGGTGCATAATTCATTAAAATGTCCTTTGTGTTTTATTTCTTTAAAGGAACAGTTCAACATAAGATGATGAGACACCACTCTCATGTCTGATATAAATGTAGCTGGAGTCCCCAGCTGGTTAGCTTTGCATAGAGATTGGAAACAGGACAATAGCTAGTGTACACACAAAATGTATAAAAATAAAAACTGTCTGTGTTTTAGGGAGGTGGCGGTAAGGTACTATACTATATTTCCTATATTTCTAGGCTGGGCACAGTCACTTCCTGAAGTCTGTGAGGTTGCCATTCAGCTGGCAGTCACTCCAGGACGTCATCGAGACTGGTGGAATGCATGATATGAATGGATTTTGTTTTATTGATAACCACCTCAACCTTAGTCAACTTTGTCCTGTCTTAATTTTTACATTCCACTCATTCAAAAAGTGCATAGAAACAGCTGGTTGGAAACCCACAGAGAGATACAGGTCTGTATTTAACCTGATGAAATGTTTATTACTCAACCAGCTCTGAACAACTGGCACCGGAGAAGAGTGTGTGTTTGCCTACGTCAGTCTATCCATACCTCATAAACGCCCTGGCTTCATGCTGCCTCTGGCAGGGTAGCTGTTAGAAAGATGTGTTCCAACCTCGGCTACAAAACTGCCTTCAAAGAAAAATAAACGGCTCTCAACAAACATTAAGACGCCTAAATCAACCTCAAACCACCTCCACTCCGATCCAGTGCTGTAACGTGCCACAGCTTTGCAGCGTTTAGCAAATCCTGAGAGTTTCTGGGAGTGTGTGCGCGAGCTGGTGATGAGCCTGTAAACCCTGCGCGGTGTGACTGACAGAAAATGTAACCCAGTGTGCAAGGTGGTGTGGGAAAATCCTACAACTGAGTGTGTTGAAGTGTTAATCCCTTGAGAGCTGGACTCCTACATGTTGCAGTGTGTGTGTGTGTGTGTGTGTGTGTGTGTGTGTGTGTGTGTGTGTGTGTGTGTGTGTGAGTGTGTGTGTGTGTGTGTAGGAGTGTGGGAGTGAGAGATGATTAACTCAAGATTTGGGTAGGAGTAGTGTGTGTGTGTATGTGTGTGTGTGTATGTGTGTAGTGCATACATACAGTAATATGTTTGTCTATCTAGTGTATTTATGTTTGGATTGTGATTCAGTGTGTGAGTATGTGTGTGCATGTGTAAAAAAAATGCTTGTGTGTTTCACTTGGATTTTTATGTGTTTTATGTGAGACCATAAAGGCTGTAAAGTATGTTTTGCTACCAGATGGTGAATATTTATCTCTAACTGCATTATGCAGCAGTATAAAATCAAAGTCCAGTTGTAGGGAGGGATAGATTTATCATGTCCAGTTGTTGGTAGTGTTGGAAAGGAGGACCTCTCTGAAGAGCGTGAGGTCTTCAGGAGGTTTGGGAACAACAGATGAGTCTGGATTGCCCTGAGCGTACAGGAGGCAGAGCCAGGCATCATTCACTGGTGGAGGTAACACATGTCTGTATGAGGCCGTTCAAGTAGGTAGGTGCAGAACCGGAGACTACTCTGTAGTCAGCATTAGAGATTTGAATTGAATGCGGGCTGCTACAGGTAGACAGTGAAGCTCGGTGAGCAGCAGGGGACCGTGTGACCTTTTGGATTGATTGAAAACCAGGCGTGCTGCAGAGTTCTGGATCATCTGAAAATCCAGGAGGCCCGACAGAATGGTGTTCCAGTAATCAAGTCGCGAGATGACCACAGCCTGTGTCAGAAGTTTTGATACAGGCTGATTTTTCAGGTTAGTTAGTCTTCAATCCTAACCCCTAAGTCTCTCACCACCCTGGTGGGGGGTAGACATAGGGATTAAACTTAATGTGATGTCATGGTGTATAGTAGGTTTGGCTGGGAGGACCAACAGTCCAGTTTTTGAGAGGTTCAGATGGAGATGGTGTGCCTTTATTTATTATCAATTATTTGGTCTCCTGTGATTTGAATTTTGGCGTCAAGAACGTTAAATAATGTTTTGCAAACACTGACAGAAAATAGATGTTTTACAGACATTTCTACAAACTAAAAAGAACACGTATCCACTTCTCCTCAGGGTCAAACCTCTAGACTAGTTTTTCCTCCCAACAGCAGCAGCAGTTTCTGCAGTTTTATGTTGCCTTCAGTGAGGAGAGATCATGTGGTACATATAGGTTTCTAGTATCCGTGCATGTGTTTGTGTGTACATGCTTGTTCTTTGTTTACTGGGGGGATTTGCAGGCGAAGGGAACACTGATTACAACCTCTGGCATTTCCTCTCTCTCATCTTCTTTTCCTCCTCCACTACACTCTCAAATTCACTTCATTAACTCAGCTCGCCCAGCCTCAGTGAGCTCATTGTTGCTCTTTATTGCCTTGTCAGCAGTGCTGTCTCCGAGTACTACTGTTTGTAAAGTTGGTAAAATGCACAAAGGGGCATTCACCCTCTTATGCAACATCTTTGTCATGTATTGTGTTCAGTGCATGTAAAGAGTAAGGCATAGACATGCACACAGTACAGAAATAATCACAAGACACGACATGCACACAGTACAGAAATAATCACATGATGTTGTTTTTGTTTTGTGCTAAAGCAGCTAAAACAGCTCTGTGCTAAAGCAGTACAGGGTTAGTTTAAGGTACCGGTCAGACAGTGAAATATGAACCAGGAAGTCAAACTGGAGAAACAGATTAATTTAGAGTCTTATCAGAGGCAAAATGCAGAAAAATGTTTATAATACTCAGAGACAGGATTTAACAAAGTTATCAAAGTGGTAATTGTTTTATCCTTTTTACGTCCATCATGAAGTAAACAGAAAAGTTATCCAACAGGAATGCACGCTTGCATGTTTTTGATTGGCCAACACAGCGCCGCGCCAGAAGAGACAAGGCTGAACCAAGTAACCAACCGAACCAGCTGCTGCACCGTTCATTTACACAGCTTTATATCTTTAAAAAAGTGAGAGTGACCTCTCTTATGATACTCTTTTTATGCTCTAAAAATGTTTTGCTCTGCAATCTGCTCATGATTTACTTCACAACATCGCCTTTTCCTGTGAGAGCTCCACAACTTGCCCTCTTACCACAACATTGAGCTAAAAATGTTGACTTACTTTGTCTCCATGTCCCCAAACACTCAAGGGCTCAGCTATGGTAAGTGGAAGGAGAAGCGTTACAGGTATAATGAACCTGACAAAACACGTCTGACAACTACATTGATCTTCATACTTAAAGTGCCGCTGGAGTTAATCAGACTTTTTCCCTCCTATGTGCACGACAGTATGGTTTCTTAATGAATGCAGCGGAGTGGAGCAAAGATAGGATGCTTTAAAAAAGGGCCACAACATCAACATTTGCTGTCGTCTTAGAGAACCTCATCAATCATGTGCGGACTGTTTGTGTCTGAAACGTCTAAAATGATGATAGGGGAAAGACGCCTCAGACAGAACAGCAGAGTCTTTCTCCATCTTAGGTTGTGGGGGCAAACGTCGTCTCTACAGCAAGAACCTCAAATCACACTCTTACCACAGAATCACACCACTCTGCCGTATCGGGCAGCTATAATTCACGTCTGATGACCGCCTTCATCCCCATCAGTGATCCACACTTTGCAGTATGGATGGGTGCAACTGGCAGTTAGCAACACTTCCATTTGTACTTCATGTACACATTTTAAAGTTATTTATGATTTGTCGCCCTTCAGTTTGACCGCGCAGATGAACAAGTATGTTTGACTTAGATCAAGCAGCATCATATCAAAGCAGTGGGTGGAGCGGGGACCGACACACAAAAAGTATTGGGCAAACTAAAACTCTGACTTCATGATGGCGCTAGCTTAATTCATCATGAGAGAGGCATGAATATCTGTCCCAGATTTCATCCAGCAGTCGTTGAGGCATTTCATTGTTCAGGTGATCAGCATTGTCTGGTCCGGACTGAAATTTCTCAACAGCTATTGGAAGGATTGCCATGAAGACATTCATGATTCCCAAAGTGGTGGACTGACTGACTGACATTGAGCTCCTCGTCTGAGAGTGAACACTTGGAAAAGCCCCTTTATGCTGCGCAACCTCCCATATTCAGGCCAAACCCGTCTGGAGCACTCACTCCCCTTTCAAAAACACAGCATTCAAATTTATTAGACAAACATAACAGATTTATGGGTATTTTGGCTAACACGTCCAGTTTCCAGTTTGTCCATTTCCATGTCCAAACCATATTTCACTTTGCCCATAAATAGAAATGAATAACTGAGAGTCACCTTACTGGTCATAACTCAGCGAAGGGCAGGTTAAGAGCCAAAATGGCAGTTCTCGTGGAATTATCGTGTGATCTCTCTCTGCTCATGGATAGGATATTGTGTTACCAAAGTGCCAGGGAAAGGAAGAGCGGGAAGTTGAATTAGTGCTCTGTACGAACAGTGGATCTGGCAACCTGATTCAATAAAGGAGCATGGCATTTCCTCCTGTCTTATCTGTCAGGGGAAGGAAACATGGGAAGGAGGTAAAGCACCAGAAAAGAGAGACTCTTGTCTTCCTGTAAGGCTGCACTGTTTCCTCTTTGTCAGTCTGAAAATTAGCTGGAGGTTTGCTCTGGAAACTGAGCAGCCATTCATTCTTCTTTTCGCCTATCTTTTTCTACCCCTCAAGTTTTTCTAATAATAGGTCTCTCTCTCTTTTTCTTGCCTCCACCTTCACCCATCTCCTCCTCCTACTTCCAAGCGCCATTATCTTCTTTACCATTCACTTCTCCTCTCTCTTATCTGTTCTTTGACCTGACATGTTTCAGACTTCAGGACGATGGTTCACTCTGCGACACAAGCAGGCAGATCTATTTTTACACCAGGCGGCAGCCACTGATGCTCCAGAACTGCATAGTGCCAATGTGAACACACACACACACACAGACAAACGCACTCCCGGATCCCCCAAAACAAACTGCTCATTTCAAGTAAATCCACATTTATCATAGAAGCAGCAGCTACGTCACAGGATAGTCCAAACAGCTGATAACAAACCATGCCATGATGGTGCACTGATAGCAGCACTGCATGTTTATCTTCACACAGTAAACAAGCATGAACTCGATAAGATGGATGTCCAAGAGCGTGTTCCTCACAGGCGGTGGAGAAAACAGCGTTGTGTAGACACAAAATATGCCTTAGAATTGATGCAACACACTGAAAATGTTTGTACAACCTATACTCTTCCTTCCTGGGACCACTACAAGATAATTCATTTCTATTTATGGAGACCAAATACTTTTGACCGGCCTCCTTGCCCATGAATAATTTTTTGAGGCATCCCAACAGAAACTTTGTTTTGTTGGTCGTTATCAGGGGTCCTGATTCATCTACTCCAGCTTATGCCACACTTTACAAGGCTCCCATCCCCATGTCCCCACACACTGCAAGCCTTTATATTTCTATATAAATGTGTTTTCATTGATGGATAATAATATGTTTTCCATTTTTTAATGGACATTTAGTTGCAGTTGTTTCATAAAGTCTTCATAAAGTCACTCGTGCACATGGTGCTTGATGAATGAGGACTTTAAAGTCAGACTTTGTCATCCTCCTTGACCTCTGGCTCAAGCGTGCAGCGAGTGTCGTGTTGTCAGGATGAAGCAGGGTTTGTTTGGTGTTTACTGGGAGGAAGCGATAAACGGCACAGACTGCAGCAGACCAAGTCTATTAAATGCCTTAAAAGGATCTTCACGGAAGTCAGAGCTCCAAGGGCACTCAGACACACTCCTTCATGCCGTTTGTTTACAAGGTGAACATGCTGCTAAGGAGGTGAGAGGCAAGTGGATATGGCAGGAGAACTGCTTTTGCCCCTGGAGGAAGTATTTCTGCTGCTGTGCTTCACTTCTGAGGACTGCGGAGTCGGTCTTCAGGAAGAGTAAAATCTGTCGGCATTACCAGCCTCATCTCGATTTCACTAAACCCCCGAAACTGGGACACATGGGAGCTCGCTCGCTTGAAAATGACTCTCTCGCTCTCTATTATTTAAGCGGGGATTTCATCCTCCTTCTCTCATCTCCCTCCTCTTCCCCTCTTCCTTCACTCTCCTCTTTCTCTGTCATCCTCCCCCTTCCTTTTTATCTCTCCCTACTCCCCCCACCAATGTGCCCCCGGTGCTGTGCTGTGGTGGGGTGGGTGGGATGGAGAAAAGATGAAGGCATGGAGGCAGGGTGCTGCAACAGAGCGCTTTCATCTTCTCTCTGCAGGGCTGTTGCATCAGTGGGGGGAGACACAGTGAGTGGCTGCAGTGATACAGCACAGCGTTGGTACTGTATGCCACGTATTTCACAGACTTTTACCTGTCACTGCCATCAGTTAGAACATTTCGCTAACTGCAAAGACATGATGGGGACGCGCAAGGGTTGCTGTTCAGCAGAAGCTTTCATCAGATTCTGCTGAACTGATCAACCACACAAGTGGTGTGCATGCATGCTGTGTATTTATATATTCTATATTTATCCATAACATTTTGGGTTTTGCCGTTGGTTTAATTTTTAAATATGGAGATCAAATCAAAACTAATAAGTCAATTCTTAGTCACCACGTTGGCCAAATATTCTGCTTCCTGTTGGTGTTAAGAGTTCTTCAAAGATTCAGTATTACTGCTAAATCCTGAGAAACACTATAAGAATCATGACCTCTGCTCACCTGCAGTCTCTGATTTTATTCAATTGTCCGAGATGTAAAAACAGATATTGAAATAAAAACGATGCCTCCCGATCACAGTACAGTCTGTCATTCATTGCTAAAGTGAATCACAGTTGGGTGAAGATGGTTAAGCAGATGCTTTGGCGAACAGTAAGTTCAAATCTGGAGCTCCTTGACTGAAGAGAAGAATGATGACAGTCCAAACTCATTTTTCATTTTTCAGAGAAAACGCTCCGTACACTCTGTGTTCAGTAACAAACAGTAGACGGACACAGCTAGAGACTCGCTGGTGAGCCATATTAACTTAAAAGGTGATGACGCATCAACGTTGGGTTCACAGCTTATTTCTTTTTAACCAAAAGTGGTTATCACAGGTTTCATTTGATTTCAGTAAGTGTGATAACAAAGCCTGTAGAGTGCTGTTGAACCACTCTGCAGTGTCTTATTGTGTGACTGCAGATCTAATCGCCATAATTTCACACACAGCTCTGATTCAGACTACAGACTTTTCTTGTGATTCAAAAAGAAACTTCTGCAGCTGTGTGGCCGCACTATGAACAACCTGCTACTGTACATTAACACAGTTTATGGCAGCGGCATCAGTCAACTGTGCTGTTATGGTCTATTAGATTAAATGAAACTTTAATGATCCCCATGGGGGAATGGGGTCATTGCACCAGCAGAGAACAGGATATAGATCAGAGGAGAACAAAGAGAGTGCACTCGGGATAATAAAACAAATGATTAAGACAAAAGAGCATATTGAAGCCACGGCACCAGTCACAGGATTACAGAGTTTTTTTAAAAGGAAGGAGCACAAAATACAGATCAGATCAGACTCCACTGATGAGATTTGTCTTGTGATTAATGCAGTCAGACATAATTTATGTCAGAAGTACGCCACAGAGACTGGAGGTCATGGAAATAGATTTATTTGCCTGACCTTAAAGTTAATTAAGCAGTCTAGATTATACTACATGTACATCTCATTTTGTCACAGGATACAATAGCTATAGAAGCTTTCCATCCACGGCAAGAGGAAGAGGGGAAAGCTAGGACTGATTCATGTAAAGAAAACTACTATGATCAGTGGAAGTGTAGAGACGTGAAAGGACAGAGGAAGTAAATAGGACAGGCTATGGCTGGTGCAGATAGAAGCACTAAGCTAACAGAGGATGACATACAGTAATGCTACGCAAACAGGTGTGTGTACAATAAAATGACATATCTCAGCAAACAATCACCTGTCAGACTCAGTCTGTTAACTAAGAGCAGCTCGGCTGGGAACATGTTCAAACTTCCATCAGACACTGCTGGCCTTTTCATTCACCCACCCACTCTCTCACACTAAGCAGACCACTTCTCAATGGCACATCTGCACCATTCATTTACCCACAACAGCCCGCCGCGCTTTCAATGACTAGACTGAACGTGACTGTGTTACTTTTTGGTTGCGGAGGGAAGGGGAGGGTGGGGATCTGCTTTATTTCAACACAGACCTGTTGAAACCTGACAGATGAGGCTTCATGTGTAAAGTTATGTTCTGTGAATGCAAACAAAGGCCATGATTAGGACTTCTACTGTCTGAAGCTCTTTTCAGTGATCCAGACACACAGAGATGGTCACAAAGAAAGACAAAAGTATATCAGTGTGGGCTGTACACAGACCACTGACGACGACTTCGTGCCAATCTGATAACATGACTGTTGCTCAACTCGCACAGCAGCTGAACCAAATCCCACTTAACTGAGCGCAGTTTTCCGTATAAAAACACTGCAGTTTCTACTCTACTCACAGAAACTACTTTGTACTGACAAATCAGTCCTTAAACATAAGATTTTCTGTACATTATTCAGACTAACAGAGACACAGATTCTGTAGAGAGATGTTGTAGACTGAAATACCTCAACAGTTCCATTATTGGATGGTGCTTCCTGCTAGAACAGATCACTGCAGCCACAGACTGGCTTTAAGTCAAACAAACTGTAGTGAAGTCCATTATTAAGGACGTTCTTTCTTGTGGCTGCTAGACAGTAACTCAGAGTGACTGCTGCAAGAGTTCAAACTCTGGTCTGAAGTTGAGAAACTGTTACTTGTCTGCTCCTTGGCTCATTCATCGTTTTAAAGATTACATCATATGCAAATCATCAAACTGGAGTTACAAGATCATACAAAACTATCAGGTTTATTGAGGCTGTAACTTAATGCCATACTACCTAGAGTATACAGTATACGGTAAACAAGAAATTAAACCTATATTAAGGTTTTAACTCCAAATGACACCCAGGTTTTCCAACAGCTTCACCTCAACCTGAAGTAATGGGGTGTAGGAGGGGGGCTGTGTTAATTGCAAACTGTCGATTCACTCCCCAGAACCAGCAGATAAATCTGGGTGGGGATAAACCTTGAGCAAGGCCTTTAGCTGTAACCGCTCCAAAGGAGCTGCTCAGCGAGCAGCAGATCACTCTGTGGTTGTACTGGGCAACACAAAGAAACACGCTCACCACTTTCTGTCCCTGAGAAGCTAAGCTGAGAGGTTAAGCTGGCTGTTTTAGATGATTTGGTGATTGATGACAGTCTCCACTGATAAATCTGCTTTCCGGATGGACACCCTGACTTATTGCACATAATCTTGAAGACGAAATACTGAAAATAAAAAACTGTAAAAACATAAATTGTGCACAGCTTCCTTGCCTCACTTGTAATTGTGTTTTGAAAATGCTATTTACAGTATGGACATGGTTTTAAACTCCCACATGTGACGCAGGCCAATTTGGAAAATGTTGTTTTATATAATTTCTAAAATCTCTCCACGCAACACCATGCACTGCTGTCATGCACCGAGGCTACCAATTAGTCTGAGGCAAACCTTCCCCAGAAACTCGCAAACAAAAGCTGAACTTGTTTTCTTTAGAAACTTTAAATAACTCTTCAAAGGGTGGATTTAAACCGCAGAATACAGAGAGAAAAGGTAATGAGTAACATGCTGGAGCTTTTTGTTCGTCAGAGACCCAATGAGGAAGACGGAGAGCAGACAGATGTGAATTTAAATACTGAAAACTTTCTAGGAATGAAAATGAGTCTGTAAACAATCATAAAAAAACACATTAAAACAGATGAGCCTTTCCTGCTTGAAAGATGACGCTTGATTAGATTCAATCTGACTGATGACTAGTCCAGTTAACAGGTTCAAACCGACGAGATCACTGACGCAGATCTAGTTTGTTCAATCGCTCCAATTTGTCCCAGATGGCCTCGTGTCCAACGACAACTCCTAATGTCTGTAATCTCATCTGGGTCTGATTGCTGTGACACCACATAAGCAGACTCAGATTGAATCAAGCCCATTTGGACAATCAATTTCCTGTCGCGAGCCTTTCACTAAATCTGCTGGGTGGGGTTGAGTGGAGTCAGGAAGAAAGAAGCCGTGGCATGAAAAAGGGATGAAACGTCTTCTTCCTGTGTCACAGCACATCGCTTTTAACGCTGAGGTTAGTCATTATCTTTAAATGATATCACATTTTATTGATGGTCACTGCACAAAAGAAAAACACATTTTACTACAATGATGATGTAATACATGCAAGATTATTATGTATCATAATTTTATTTGACTAACTTCTGTGTTTGCAACACAAACAGGCCACATTCTGCTTGGAATTTTGTTATTCTGGTCATATAAGCCAAAAGTTTGATTTAAATGAGGTCCCCTCTTGAAGAAAGTTCAGTATGAACTGTACATCATATTTTATTTATACTCCTGACTATGACGTGAGTGCATCTTAATCTAAAAATCTGGTGAATGTGGGAATACTGTGTTTGATGACTCAGCTTAGAGAGCGTTTTATGCATGAGAGAACCATTAAAACATTGCTCAAAGACACCGTGAGCATCCTGGACATTAAATAAGTTAAAGATTAAGACCGAAGAAAGAGTGGAAAATAATCGCCCGGGCAGCAGCAGCGGAAAACTTCTGCTCTGCCTCTGCTATCACGTTTGAACCAAGTCCAGGTCAACTATCCGACCACATAGCGTTTGAGTACACTGTGTACAGCTGTCTGCGGGGATAAATGCACACTGTACTCAGCTTCCTGAGAAAGGAAAGCAAGAATGCTCCAGAGAAAGACTGAAGGAGTAGGAGATGAGGATAATCCAGCGAACAGATGTTTGAGAGCGCATCGAAAATCGCTCGCCGCCCAGAGGATGCGGATTACAGGGACGGAAGTGCTAACAGGAACATAGAGGGCCTGAGGTGGACTACGTCATTAGCCAACGCACACACCCATGACAGCTAGCCAATGCACGGGTCTCCTAGGTAAAAGCAGCGGCTATTGTTAAGCCTCATGTAATGAAAGGAAGACTCATTGCTGTTGCTAGAGAAAAGCTGGGATTTGAAGCAGTCTGCAGAGGAAGTATGAAAAATACAACAGGAGGACGTTTATCTCAGACATAAAGCTTTGATCAGTGTTCTACCTGTGCTCAGTCATTATTAAATCAAACAGGAGCAGCTTCTTCAGGCCGCGTTAAAGCTTCTGCAAAAGATGAATGAGAGGTAGTGTGACCATTCACAGAGGGTGGGAGCTCTACAGTGTACAGTGCTGTGCGATAAAAGTCGTCTTTGCTGTGCAGAGACCGGTCCTGATAGCAGAGAGCTTTTGGATGTCTCATTGTGATTTAAAGAGCAAGGACACACTCAGTCGTGAGTGAACGTCTCCCATTCCCCTGCTGCCGGGAGAGCTGACTGCTAACAGAGCTAACACGTTCTGACAGGCACCACAGAGGTTAGCACCACACACACACACACACACACACACACACACACACACACACACACACACACACACACACACACACACCCTAACAGGCCTACATGTACGCAGAGCAGTAGGAGTAAAAGCAGCTCCCCTACAATACACACATGCCTCGAGCAAAGGTGCCGTAATGCATGCTTCCTTTTGCCAAACTGCCAGCCTCATAACAGGCACTACGGTTTTCATCTGGCCTGTGAGGTTCAGTGGGTTCACACACAGCAGCTCTGCTACTGCTGCTGTACAGTAAGTGGGTCTATATGTGCATGCTACACGGGGGTTTAAAGCTTTAACATGAGGAGCCGTCTCAGATCCTGGGTACTGAGCTGCTTCTCAAGCCCCTTACACACTCACATGCTTAATGATACACAGAACTTTGAACACACACTTTTAAAACCAGAGGGCCGAGGCACTACCTAGAGCCATCTATCAGTCACAGGAGACAGGCCTTGTCCCTGAGGGCCTGGTTAAGAGTGGGGTGGAGGGGGTATCTGGATGGGAACCATCTGGTGAAGGGTGGGGTCTGCTCGGATACAAATGCAGCAGGCAGGCAGGTCTGCTGGCCACACCACCAGAACAAAGACGGGCTATAATCTGGCCCTTGCGGCCCCACAGGAGCCCTCAGTCTGTCTGCCCCCAGACGCAGCACCACACAGCTGGGGTCAGTCTCAAAGCTCCAGTCAGCCTTCAGGAGGATTTGAGGCACAAATGTATGGCTCACCTTTAGTAATGATGCAGGAGGCACTGCCTTACTGTGCAAATGACATATACAAAAAAAAGGATTATGATCAATAATCAATCCAAGAAAAAAGTTCAACTTTTTAACCTACTTGATTCTTTTCAGGGTCATTTGGCATCCATTCTTTTTCATGGATGCATTTACTGGAATTCATCCAGCAACACTGCATGCTAGCGGCCAGTTCACTGAGGTCAAAAAAGTCCTACTGGTCTGAAAGTCTTGTGCAGCCACTGCGTCCATCAAAAGCTGTATGATCTTCCAAAATGTCCTGGAATTTGACGAGACCCTAAATCTTTACCCAATGTGTATACCAAAAGACTCGAGGTAAATAATGTCTGTTTCCCCATGCAGAGCATGAGGTTTCTGGACAAACTTACCATTTTTGTTTAGATTTATGACTCTGTGGAAGTCTGTCCAGCTCACATCAGAACCAAGGATGAAGTAAATGTCTTTTCTTCCTGACTCATCTCCCCTTGACAATTCAGTCTCTCTTTGTTGTAGATGATCCAACATGATGTCAAGGATCTTTATTTTCACCACCACATGCAAAGAACTTCTCTACAGAATTTCTTGTATATTCCACAATAAATTTCAATATTTAAAGGAAAAGACTGCTGTCCAGTTTTCTACAGGTTTGTGACCATGTTCAAAAACAACACCACGTTGACCCGTCTCTTAACACTGCCCACTTTGCTCATCTATTCCGACTGAAGACATACATCTTTTAAAAAGGGATCATCACTATACATTTTCAAATAAGGCTAACACATTTCTAAAACAGACGAGCGCTGTGCAGAACTGCAGGTTTGGAACTATTTTCAGCAGCGGATTAATCTCTCTCTGTCTTTACTGCAATCTACACTGTGTGTATGTTGATGATAATGAAGGAACGGGTCATCCAGTTCAACACTGGCTCATTGCTGTTTTTATAGTGTTTGGACAACAACGGGGCTGGCGTGACACAGAGGAATAAACTTTGGCTGCAAAAACAATATTTGTTAAGGATCAGTTCATTGTTGGTTTTGGTCTTTTTTTCCCATGGGAATATGTAAAAAGTAATAAATAAAAACTCTCATCACAATTAAATTCAAAGATGTCCTGTAAGTGTGATCAAACACAGTCAAACAATAGTCAGATTTCACACCATGTCTATATTAAGATAAAAAAAATAAAAATAAAGCATCACCTGACTGTACAACACTCACACTACCAGACACACGGCCACAGAAGCCGAGTCCTTCCCATCAGCCTGCCAGCTGTCTTACCGTCAGCGCTATCCTGCTGTACAGTCATATCTCTACTGTCGCCTGGCTCTTGAACGCAGCTCAGATTACACACGACTGCAGTTACCAGCCATCTGCTTTCATGACAAGAAATGATTCCAGCAGCATTTAGACAATTGTTAGATGATACCGTTGGCATGATGTCATGCTGAGCTTCATGCTTCTCCATGTGGCTGCACTGTTGTATTTCTGGAGTGTCACAAGTGGCCCATCGGCTACAAAGGCTGCACTGTAGCCAGAAGGTCACAAGACCGATCCCTGCAGCGGCCGACGTGTCCATCAAGCGCTGAGGGTCGTCAATCAAGACAATAAAGCTCTATGTGCTCCATCACAGTGAGTCAGCTCACTGCTGTAATGGAAAGGGGGACACACACACACACACACACACACACACACACACACTGTGTCCTTGAAGAAAGAGCAAAGTCGCTGTCATAAACAGGGCCAGTTGTGTGTGGGAAAATGTGCATCTGTGTGTGTGTAACAGGGTAAAAATGCTCTTTAAAACAATATGAAATAAAGTAGCTAAAGTAGCTGTATACATTATGACTATAATGTCATGTATAATATATATATCAGTTTATTAATAAGCTGTGCTGAAAGGATGAGTTGACAAATCAATTAGTCAACTGACTGATAGTTCATCAACAACTTTAATGACTGGCGACATTTAAGCCATTTTTAAGTGACAACAGCAATCATAACGGAGACTCTGCCTCTCAGTTGTGAGGATTTGTTGCTTTCTTTTGTTTTATGTGATCAGACAAGAAATTTAAGTGAAGACTTGAGAAGAAGAAGTATGTTTTCTTTTTTTTACTCTTTGTAGATGAAAGAATAAGTCCATTGATGGGGAAAATAATTGGCAGGTTGATTGACTACTTGCAGGCCTGTTAATAAGAATTTTTTGCAACAATGAAATCGTCTCAATGCATCGTCTTGTCTTGTCTAGAAATCTATGCAAGATTACATAAATACAAATACGTCCACGGCGTTTAACGCGGTGAAAAGCGTCCCAGTGTTTGGCATTTGCTCTGGCGCATAGTTTAGTCCATGAGGCTGCGATGATTCTACTATAGGTCACTATAAATAATACTGAATTATCTCTAAATATAAAAACATGTTTTAGCACTTTAGCTTGTTTTGGGGGGTTTTTTCTTTCTTTCTTTTAAGAACAGACAAAAATAGTTGCTTAATTTAATCAGAAATAAAGTGATCATGTAGCCGGAAGCAGCTGAGCATTCTGGGGCAGCACACACAGTGGTAATACAAAGCTCCTATCTATCAAATCTATGCATTCAAAGAAACTTAAATGAAATTAAAAATAGGTTTCTGGACAAAAAACACTAAATCAGACCCCAAATCGAAAAGATTATGAAGGCATGAAAATAAACTCCAAACTAAGTGAACTCCTCACTCTGGTATGCATCTCTGCTCTGTGCATTTGTCAGTTTTCTGCTATGTTTTGTGAGCGATGCTGTTCATATGAATATATTTGCTCATGTCTCTTGGTGCGGAGGAAGGAGCGGGCTCCACATAGGCTCAGCGAACGACTAAAATAGCCTTCGCCTGCAATGCTGTTGACCTTGCACTTCACCGTAACACGATGTGAAGCGCTGTGCTGACGGCCACTCTGCTCAGCTGGATCCAACACAGAGGTAGGACAAGGAGAGGAGAGGTCAAGAGATGCAGAGGTGAAGAAGTGGGTCAGTTTTAGTTTGACATAATGAAAGCTTCTTTCTGCACAGGGGAAAGAAAAATAGGCTTTTAGTCAGTTTCTTTTCAGCCACTTAATGATCCCCCTTTGGATTCTGCCTCCAGGCACACCCTGTGGTAGAATTTAGATTCAGATTATTGTGTTTAAATTTTGTCAATCAAATGTGGAAGACACAAGACTTAAAATCACTGATTTCAAATATTTATAGTTTAAAAAAAGAATGTTTCACTCCCCCTGCAGGTTCCCCTCCCTCCCTCCCTCCATTCATGCTGTTGGCAGTAAGCCTCTTAAGTGAATCCAAGAAGAATGACTTATCTGACTCTACAGGCACTTGCACAAATGTTTTCAAATCGAGGTCCAACCGCAGCATCTCCTGCCAGCGAGACAGTTCATCCTGAGAAACGTTTTCCTGTTTTATTCCAGACCTTCTTTCATGACACTGGTACAAGGTTAACGTCAAAGTCTAGATGTCTGCTGCCCACTGACAAAAATACAGTTTTAGATAGAACTGCCCTTGTTTTCTAGAATCATGCACAATGATTTGCCTCTTTTGGTTGACTTTATTGTATTGTATTATACTTTTTTTGGAGGGCAAATAAAAGCATCATCATGATGTAAACGTGTCTTAGTTTCGATGCCTTATTCTCATTTTCAGGTGTATCTGCATTTGTTTTAAGTCACAGGATGATTTTGATGATGACTGAACAGAGCATATTGGGATGTAACTTCATCGTCAATTAATAACTGATTGATTGTTTAATGTACAGAATGTCAAAGAAAGGGTCATATTAAACAAAGAAGCCTCAGCAAAGGAGCTCAAGTATCTCTGAATCTTGTTCACAAGTGATGGTAAAATGGAGCCTGAGGTGGACCGACGGGTTGGTTGGTTGGTTACAACGTCTGCAGTACTGTAGACGCTGTACCAGGCCGTACAAGCGAAGACAGAGCTGAGGTAGGCAAAGGTCTTGATTTTCCAGTCCATCCATGTTCCTTGAAAAGAGCCACCTGAAGTGGTTTGGGCATCTGGGATGCCCCCTGGGTGCCTTCCTCCTCCACACGCTGGAGGGACTATATAGCCAACCTAACCTGGAAACGCCTTGAGATCCCCGAGGAGGAGCTGGAATGTGATGCTGCTGACTCGGATAAGTGTAAGAAAATGGATGGATGGAACAAAGATGACGTATCCATACTGGTTTTGTTAAGCAAACACTCAAATTAATTCAGTTGCCAGTTGGAGTTAGTGAACTTTTAATCAAAAATTTTTTTTGTTGACTGGATAATCGACCAATCGTTTCAACTCTAAATTATACATAAAGTTCATGTATTTATGTGTCACGGATGACTGATGCCTAAATTATACTGTAATTACTAATCCAAGTAAGGCTTTTGACATGTTGGCTGTCGGTGCATGAAGCTACAGGACAAGACAAAAGGGAACTACAGAAAAGAGAAACAACAAATATCTATTTGAGATCCATCATTGAGGGCTTCCTCAGGTCAACATTCAAACTCTCACAAAGCATCAGTGCAGCAGCGGCAGCATCTGACCGAGGAAAATGGCTCTGTAATTGGCATTACAACTTGTGGAAACCAAAGAATTCGGCTGGTTCAGCTCAGCGGCCTTGTTTCTTGGCTGGCAGTAAAGTTTTTACCGTCTCAAAAGAAACATCAGGCCCCAGGGCATTCATAGCAGCCCATAAGGTCTCTGCATCCAGCTGTTGCTGAAAGGACACAAGCAGAGAAATAAGGGGGACGACATGTTCAGCTGTCGCCGGCGAGGGTTTGAAAAACTACAGCACACAGGAAACAGTTTGTGTTAGATGTTGTTTACAGTGTGATGGATGGTGAGAACGAGAGTCACAAGTTGATAGTGTGATGGGGTCACTCTGGTATGTGTGGTTACATGTTTTCTGATTATCAGATTATCCCATTTATAAAAGCAGCTTTTTAAAGATTCATGAAAAAAAAAAGAGATCCGGATTCTCATTACTGTAAATCCAATTACTGTTACTTCCTTCCAAACTGCATACTTTGGTAATTATTTTGTGCTATAGATAAACAAATTACGCTTATTCTATAAATAATTCCAACTGATACTACTGAAACTTCCTCTCAATCCATATTATTTACTTTGCTGCAAAGAGTTGGGTCGGGGCTGTCTTAAATATGAAGCTACTACTAGCAGCCATGGCTTACCAACAGCTCTAAATTCTCTAATGAACATGTTTTATGTTAATCTGTAAAAACAGAAGAATAAAAACGACAATTTGCAGTTTTATGGGAACTATTTCTTGGCAGAGAGTATGCGCCAGGTTGCTGCTCCCATAAACTCCTGCAGAACAGCAAACTGATGTTTTTAATGTTGTTTTTACACTTTTGTTTTTTTTACAGATGAAAAAAAAACATAGCATGTTAATGAGTCTTTAGAGGTGCTGGTAGGCGGATTTTATCTTTATTCCAGAGCCTCTTTATTCCACCCCCTGTTTTCAGTTTTTATGCTAAACTAACCAGCTGCTAACTGGCTGTAATGTTATGTTAAATGATCAGAAAGACAAATGTCATAGATAGCATATTGGAAACTTTAACCATGTTGTAACAGAAACAGGCATATCTGGCAAACAAACCAAAACCACAACAAACAGGAATCAGAAATCAGAGTTTTCTATCTATTGCTTGTTTCTCTGTGTGACATTTAAACCGTGCACATTGTTTCTCACACCTCAGTCATACAGGTGATTGATGGGGAAGCGATAACATGCGGACACAGTCATGCTTCCACGCACAAAGGTTACCAAACAGTATCTAGTTCCTCAGAGAGTAATGTTCCTCTATCTCTGCTAAACAAGCCTTTCAGCCTTCCCACTGCTGTCGCCTCTGGGAGCGTCTGACAGGTATTCAGTGTCAAATCATCACCTGATGGTCATTTCAGACACATGTAGTACATCCCTTTGTGATTTTAAAAGAGAGTCTTAAGATGCATGGCATTGCATGAAGCTGTAATCATGTGAAAACTGGGTTTCTATTTTTCAGGATTCCCTAACTCTAACACAAGTTTTTACAGAGGCCAGACGCCACTTATGCTTCACGTGAAAAAAAAGTGTAAAAAGCTGCAGCTGCAGTTAGAAGTTTCTTCCCCAGAAGCAGCGAGGAGGTCTAAAAGGTGATTCATGATTTCCAGATGACAAACCATACATCCAACTGACCGGGCAACTGCCTCGTTTTACTGTACAGACCTCCACATGGGACACACATGGAGTCAACATGCACAGCTGCGTGTTGACATGACATCCCCGTACGACCTGACAGGAAGCCATGTGCTGCAAAACAAAATGGCTGCCAGAAAACAGCAAACTAGTGGGAGGTACTGAGGTCACCAAGTCATTTATAAAGGCTCTGGAAAATGTTGGCCTTGAATAGACCTTCCCAAAACACAAAATTCCCAATGAAAATCCATAATCCATAATCCTTTATTGATTTATAATCCAGGGTGGATTAAGCAGCATTCCATTAGGTTCTTTTCCATCAATGCAGAGATTGGACACTGTAGAAAACCCAGTTTCTGGGTCAAATAATATATGTAAGAGTCATATGTGGTAAAGCTGCTGCTCAATATAGGTTCCCCTGCATGTTGAGGTAATCCAGTTTCAGAGGGACATTTCTATAATCCATTTCATGCCTCGTCTCATGAGCTTACATTCCAGTGCCAGATACATAACCTGCTGACTTCTCTTCAGATTTCATCAGGATTTTGTCACTTCCTTTCTACAACCAGGGTGTATAATTCACAGTTTGGCTTGACCTTACTGCTAACAGTGCAGCTATACCATGCCATATACGTTAGCTTGTTTGGAAATGTTTCACAAGTTTAGTTGAACACAACTAAACATGATGATTATTATTAAGACTCACAGGGCAATTGAGGAACAAAATTTAAGTGTCCATGGACATTGCACAACGCTATGAAAAACCATATTTATCGGTCTACACTTGACAGGTTCAGAGAACTTGACATAGATATCTGAACAATCAAGCTACTGTACAACAACAGTCATGATCATGGGTTAATGTCTTTGTATAAAAAAGTTCTTTGTGCACATTCTCCATTTTTGGAGAGCCAGAACTATGAATCAAAACCTAAATGTAGGTTCCCTGGATCAAACTGCAGGTAAATGCATTCATAAAAAGGTACTAGAAAGCTCTTGTAGTGGGTAAGGGATATTAGTCTCAGTTGGGGTGGTCTTATAGTCATACCAAGTAGTCAGGTACAAAGCACTCATAGCAGAGGTCCACATTCATCATCAGTTCAGAATCATTCGAGTCAATATTCAGGATTTGGAGGCAAAGGTCTACCTCCTGAGATATTGCTTGTGGAAACCAATCCATAAACAGAATCAAATCAAATTTCATTCAAATCTATTATGAAGACTTTACGGTATCTTTCTGACAAGCTGAGAGAAAAAAACATGAGCACAACCATATCCTCTGTATCATTTGATCAGTGCTGCGGGTGTTGCCAAGTGACTTCCTTACCTCCAACACAGGCCCTGCGCCCAGGATGATTTGCTCCACCCCGCTGGCGAATCCCTTCTGGCTGAGTGCAGTCAGGTGATGAATGAGGAAGTTAGTGCTCTGGGTCTTCCCAGACCCACTTTCACCCGAAATGACTATGCATTGGTTCCTCCGCCTCTGTAGCATGGCATGATACGCCACATCCGCCACAGCATAAATGTGGGGCTCCAGCTTCCCCAGTGTGTGGTTGTCGTACAATTTGACATATTTAGGATTGTAGATTGGCAGGAACTGAAAGGGGTTAATCACAATAAGAATACTCCCAATGTAAGTGTAAATCTTTTCCTGGCGGAAACGTGTTCGAAGGCTTTCCAGAATGGCGCGCTCTGTTAGCTCCGGGAGAGTGCAGAGGTCAGATGGAGGGTCGCTCCCTGCAGGCTGGGGGAGAAAACCCCGTTCCACCATGCGACGACGCTCCTCAGTCACGCGCAGCCACATCTGCAGGCTGCCGCCATAATGAATAGATCCATCCAGGTTCTTCTCCCGCAGGAGGAAGCGGTAGTCATCGCCACTACCCAACCCACTGCGGTTTTCCAGGGCGCTCCGTGGCCAAAGCATCATCCGCTGAACAGGGCAGTCGCCAGGGTTCAGAATCCATTCCTCCCCACCAAACTCCTTCACCTCAGCCAACACGTAGCATTTGGTACGATCCAGGTGCAACCGTTCGATGAGGCACTCGATGGCTTCAGCGGCCGTGGTGTTCTTGCGGGCACTGACGGGGCAGTAAATGGTGCCCTCAGCCAAGGCGCCCGGATAGACGCGCAGGCTGAACTCCTGGTCCTCCAGGCGCCGCCGCATGCTGCCACTGGCAGTGGCCATGTTGGCGCTGCTGGCGTAGCTGCAGCCGCCATCTTGTAAGCTCATGGTGGCGCAGTAGGTCCCATCAGCACACCGCTCTCTGGGCCCGGAGGACTGACTCAGGACATCCCAACTGGATAGAGAGAGAGAGAGAGAGAGAGAGAGAGAGAGAGAGAGAGAGAGAGAGAGATTAAACATGGAAGCAAAGCAACAGGAAAAACAAGAGTTCAAAGGAGAAATTAGAGGTTTCAGACATCTCTTCATGTCCCCACAGCCTAAGACATTTCCAGTACATTGAGTCACAGCAGGGTCAGTAGAGCCATGGCGATTTCATCTGTCCCATGACAGAGTAGGCCGACTCAATAGGCTTTCTGTTTCGGATCGTAAAGGGAACTACTATCACAAGCGCCACAAAGAGGAGAGCATGAGATGAGTCAAAGAGAGAGACATGAGCTGATAGCTATTCAAAACAATGAGGAACAGTAGCTGCTTCATGAATTTAAAGGCTACTGGCCAGCTTATCAGAGCCACATACCCTGTGTGTGTGGGTGTGTGTGTGTGTGTGTGTGTGTGTGTGTGTGTGTGTGTGTGTGTGTGTGTGTGTGTGTGCGTGCACGCATGTGTACTCGCGATAATCCGAGGGCTCTAGCCGTGTGCCAAGATTAACAGCTGCCACCTTCCACACAAAAGTGGCTGTAATGAGAGCACAATGGCGTAATTCACCACTTCCCTGTTGATAGTGAACACAACACTCTATTCTCTCTCTCTCTCTCCACACACGCGCACACACACACATACTACAAACAGATGAGATGTTGGAAATAAACAAACAAACTGTAAGTTATTGTTAATATGCAGATGATTATGTGAAGAAATGAAGCTGCTGAAAACATCTCATCAAATTGTAATGATAAAATACTGATGTGTTAGTATTTAAATCATACATTTTTGTGTACCTTTTCAACCATAAAATAACAGACTTTAATTCTTTTTGATGCTACGCTGACTTGTGATCAGGTGAACGGTGACTCCCACACTGCCTCTTTGAAAATCCTGTACAACTGTTTTCACACTATGTAACTTCAGGGTTGGGAGAACTATGTATTTTTTGTATGTTTCATATGTTTTCTGCTTTTCTCTCTGATGTCCTTCAGCTGCTCCGCCTCAACTCTCTGTGATTTACAGAGTTTCCTGGTGGACATTTCTTTGTTAAGAAAATTATTATTAGGAAACTAATACGCGACTATGTCCAGGGTGTATGTACCCCGCCTCTCGCCCAATCTCAGATGGGTTAGGCTCCAGCTCCCCCGTGAGCCTAATAAGCGATTACAGATAATGTATGCATTATCGCAGATGTGTTTAAAACTGGTAGGTCTGAGAATTGAAGCTCATTCTCTTCTACTGCATCATGTGATAAATGCAGACAATTCGTTTTGCTGGATCTCAGTGATATACAAAATGATATGTAATATCTATTTCAAGCACTATGTGTATGAAGCCACAAGAGGAGAGTTAACTAAAGAGACCTCCAGCTTAGCTTAGCTGATCGCTGCCTGCCCTGCATAACATTTCTCTTTCAAATGAATTCTTAATTCAGGCGGTGTCTGCAGCACGCTGTATTGGGAACCATAAAGCAGAGGCAGGACAAGGCATTAAAGTGAAATGTCCCTGTCCAACAAACTGAGGGTTTTTTTTGTTTTGTTTTCCAATGAGAACACATACCACAGCCTCTTTAGGCTCTCATTTAAATAATCGCTAACATTTTCTTAAACGGCTCGCACAGTCACAGTAAGTGCATGCGCCTGTTAGATAGTGAAAGACAAAAAAATGAGCCAGCCAGCCATCCTCTGAGCGCCCCAGACAGACCCTCCTCTCCCTCCTGCTGTCTGGAGTGATCCTGACCACCTACAGCAGTCTGCAGCAGCCCACCACCACCACCAGACAGAGAAATGGGAGAGAGGAAATAGACAGCTGGAGTGTCTGTAGCCAACAAAGAGGTGAACTATGAGGGATGAAAGACAGAGCAGAGGCAGAGACGACAGAGATGAAAGAGAGTACACAAGATTCAAAACAATGCCCCAGCGACGGATGCAGTCACTCGCTGGGACACTAATGAGATGTTCAAATAGGTAGAAGGTCAGAGTTTCAACTCTATTATGCCGAAATGTAAATACAGTACGTTTTCACGCTCCATTTGTGCTGTCTGGTGGGGCTCTTCTGTGTCTGTGTGGCGCATGGAGAAGTAAATTACAGAACCCATGAAGACTGAAGAAGAATAAATTGATACATCACTCTATGTCTAAACTAAACCAACGACAACACGCAGCCACACTTTTTGTGAGATGTCTGTCCACATCCACATTTCATCTTGGTAAACAATAAAACGGTACATCACGGCCAGCATCTGGCACATCACAGCAACAGTAAATCAGAAAGGTGCTCTGTGGAGCCTTCTTATAAGTAAGCAAGCTTTACAATTGAACATGCAGCTTTCTTCCTTAATGCATGCATGTATTGGTGTTGTTTGTGATTGTTGGACCGGGCTAGGCTACACTAGCTACCAAACAGTGGTGCACCAAAATTCACCCCAGATTTTGCAAGGTGCTACAAGCTTGGCAATGTCGTGACTACCCCACTCCCCATTTATTATTGTGTAGTATCTACTGTCGGACATTTTATTTGACTATGGCTTCTTCTACTGTTTTAGATTTTCTTTATTGTCTTTACAGTTTGCTGCTGTGCAAAATGTCTTCATCAAAGCTGAACTCAACGGGGCAGAACACCCTATTTAGGTTTTCCCATGTATTTTCCTGTTTTCTGTCATCAGTGCATGAACATCAGGATGACCACAGAGAGCCGTCTTCTTACTTATCTGAGCCAGCTGACATTATCATTTTCGAACCACTCTCTATGACCACATTCTTGACCACATAGCTCTTTTGGTCTGATAATAAATATACAGCTAGTGAAACCAGCTGTTCCAGCCTTAATTCAGCTCTCCTGTTGGTTCCTCTTCATCAGTTCTCCGTAGCTTGCTGACCTCAGCTATCACTCTAAATCAGCGATTCATTAAGCTGGAAAACAGTGGCTTATGACCATTGTTGTCAAGTCCTCACGTGACTGCTAAAAAGTTATTCGCTTGGGGCTAAAGACAGGATTCTATCACAATGAGAATAGATGACAATTACAGAATAATGAAGAATAATATATACTGCTATGTTATATAATTTCAAATAAAACATAGCTCCAAGGGACAAATATATAACATAAATAATATACAAATTATGTCAAATTAACACCTACTTTGAATTCTGTAGCCAAACCCACTAAACCAGCAGGAAATGTACAATTCTGTACTCGCAAAAACATGCAAAATAATAACACAATACGGATATATGATCATCTTTTCTGCCCTTTTCCTATCACTGATTGATACATAGCAGCACATTATCTAAATAGCTGGTGTGTGGTAGGAAGGTTTTTTTCCCCATGAAAAATCTATTTTAGACAGACAGGCAACATTTCCAGCAGAGGCAAAAGCAGTTTGTTCGTAATAAACAGAAGAAAACCTGCAGAGTAACCATTACAGTACAAGACACTCTGATATACAAATGATCTATGGGAAATACCATCCAACAACACCACAGATGTCACCAAAATAAAAGGATATTGCGGATTACCAGTTCAAAGGATAGGAGGACAATCTAAATCCCTACTTCAACTAATGACTTTCCCCCCCCCAAAAAACAGAATATACAGCAAATTTAATTCTTTCTTCCTTCCTTCCTTTCTTTGCCTGCAATGTTGCCCGAAAAGTTATGATGACCCCCAAGTTAAACGGAGACACCTTCCAACAACTAAACCACTGGACAGCATTTCGTCTGAGAAAATGAGCCTCTTTGCCTGCTTTCAGTAACCTGTCTGCTGAGACTTCAGGAGGAGCTGACAGGTTGTGCCGAACAGTATGAGAAATCAGAGGTAGGAACCAGTAGATGGACTAAGGGTCAAAGGTCAGAGTGAGAAGCCAAGGTTACCAGCCGTGGCTCTGACAAATCACGTGTGGAGCTATGAAGCAGGCCGCCAAATTTTTGGGGGAGATGAGAAACCTTTTCTGGCATTTTCTCCAACAGCTGCATGCGATGAGGTCATTCAGGCAGGAACTGGACGGCTATTAGACACCGAGTACAATGGATAGACATGACCTTAATACTGTATGTTCAGCATTTAGAGTGAAAACTATTGCTGACAGAGTTTTGATGGTGATGGATGAAGCTGGAAAGTGATAGAAGTCAGGCACGGCGTGGAAGGGAGGCGACGAGACCAGATGAGAAGACGGAAAGTTGTGGAAAGAAGACGAAAGCAAAGAGGCGATGAAGTGGAGGAGGCTAAACGTCTGTTAGGCCTTGTTTTGACACGGTCAGATCTGAAGTGCTGACAGCGTGTTAAGATAAAGCTGTAAGCTGACGAGCTTCAAAATGGAGAGCGATTGAAAGAGTAGTGGGCGTCTTAATGAGAGCGTGCCAGTCATTTGGATGGTGAACAGGTTCAGCCTCGGGTCACAGCCATCTAGAGCTATCACTCATGTGGAGGGAACTGCTAATGTTAGAGCTGCTTCCCAATAGACATTAATATTTAAAGTGTTCGGCAGAGAAAGGAAAGGTGGAGAGAGGAGAAAGATGGAAAAAGAGCAGAAAAGGAGACTGTGACAGACAAAAGAAGGTCTGTAACTAATGATTATTTTCATTTCTGGTTGACTAAAATGTCAGAAAATAGCAAAAATGGCCCATCACTATTTTCTACAACCCACAGTGTTTGTCTTCAATGTTTGTCTTTATCAAAACAACACTCCAAAACTTAAAAATCTTCAATTTACCATCATGTACAACATGAAAGCAGACCATCTACACACACAATATGCTGAAGCAAGAGTTTTACAGTTTTGCTTGAATAAATGACTGAAATGATGCACAAACTGTCAAAATAGCTGGTTCATTTCAAATGAATAGTTTCAGCTCTGGTAGACGACTAAAGGTAGACGATGACAGCAGCCAACAATTGTCCACGACAGCTTCCCAAAAATCGTCTTCCGTCCTTCCCATTAGGACTCCAACTCTACACTGTGACTCATTTGTCAGTTAGTTTCTGTGTTAGAATATCATGATATACATTTATTTGTTTTGGTGTTCAGATAAAAGCAGAAAATATGACCAAGATTAACTGCATTAACTTCAGACTCTTATTATTGACTGAGGAACAAAAAGAATGTCTCGCAGTCAAAAGCTGAGTCTGAAATGATTCACTTAACAAGATTTGACTGCATGCAGAGGACAACTTCAGACAGCTCACTGTACTGCTGACTGTAGAAGTTCCTCTTGTGACAGAAAGTTTTGCTGACTTGAGAAGCAGTTTATGCCTCAAGTTTTCATGAACTTCATGACGATTGATGCAATGCTGCTACTGCGGATTAGACTGCAGATGAACTCATTGTATTTCAATTTTCCATTAATCATTGTCGGTGGTGACGCTGCCAAAATCTGACCAAGATGTAGACTGTGTGAGGACAGGAACTACTGGGCCAGAATTTGCAGTGGTGAAAATCATTGAACATCCTGACTTGGGTAAAACCTCATTCACAGGGTCCGACTAAGTTCTTCTCATGCAGGAGAAATGTGCAACAGAAATGTGCTAAATGGACTCTTGGTCTTGTTTGAGTGACTTAAAAATTCTGGAAATCTGCATGAAAATGTGCTTTAATAAAAAAAAAGACCTGAGACCTGCATTAAGTGACTCATGAATATCTCTTCTATCTGGTCATGGCCTGGTCTCTCTCTCTCTAGCAGCTGAGATGAAGAGTTATGTTTCTCATCTCCAAATCAACTACACCTCCAGATCATTCTTTGGCATGGACATAGAATAAAAAGTGATATTTTACAGCAGCAGGGCAGCAAACATGCAGTAAATGACTCTACAGCGCATGCATTAGAGAAGACACAGAGTCTTTAAGATCATATAAAAGTGGAGAAAGCTGCCAGGGACAGGCAAACATCCAAGATATTAAACACAGATGAGAAGCTTAACTCGTCTTGCAGGTCTTCAGAGTCTGGCTGGTAAACGGTAACACCCCCTCCTCTCCCACAGTCGGTTCTCACCAGTATAACAGCAATAAACACCAAACCTCAGCATTCCTCAACACGGCTCACACACACATAAACACACGCAACTTGACTTAACTTTAAATCTTTCAGCACAGAAGGTGTATTTGCTTCCCTGTCCCAAAACTGAGGGCTGTACTGTACTTATTAAACCGAGGATGATTGCATTGCAGAATAGGAACTACACAGGAACAAGAATTACACTTTGAGCTGTGACTAACACACTAATTCATTTCTACCTCCACAAACAAACACACGCACACACACACACACTTGCTCCCACCCCTGATCATTCATCAGAGAGGATCATTCAGGGATTACAGGCATATTTTAAACTCCCTGTGGGTTTACTCCTCACTACTGGCTGCTGCTGATCCACAGTAGGTACTGAGGCTTGCTCCACACACACTCACATTTACACCCACACACTCCTAAAGCATCAGCTCAGACACACCGGCACACCTTGTGTGTTCACCAACGTCCCATCAACTAAAAACTAATAAAGGTGTGTGTGATTTGCATGCAGCTGCAGTGAGGGTAGAAGTCGATTGTCTGCCCATGTCAGTAGTTTGAGAAAATTCTCTGACCTCTTGAACCTCGTACAGCCGTGTTGTATAATGTTGAACACTCATTCTTATCATGCTACAAGAAGTTGGCTGTTTTCTCGGACATTTTGAATGTCAGATATTTAACAAAAACACAAATATGCCATTTCAAATCCACACACCATCTGTGGGGAAAAAAGAGGGTGGAAAGGAAGAAGGAAATCTGAAATATTTCTCCCTCCTTCAGTATATTCAGTTGAATTGCCCTTTGCAGCATACATGGTCCCTGAAAACTGGCCCAGTAGAGTCAAAGCGCTTGTCACATCAACGTCAAACAGCGTATGGACCCCCACTCAAACCCTTTTACGTCAGAGTAGAAGCGGTCTGCGTCTGACAGAAAAGCTCTCTGTGGCCAGGTGTTTAAGGTGGAGTCGAGTATACAACCTAGCTTGTTTAAGGCACACTGAGCCCTTAAGTCTGTGCTACCACTGCAGCATTTACTGTACAGTGTTAGTGAAAACAGGGGATGTGTTCAGGCAACTTTCCCTGGAAAGTTTAAGGTAAAGATATATAAAAAAAAATGCTTAATAATAAACGCCTTGTGTGTGTGTGTGTGTGTGTGTGTGAATTCCTGAATTCCAGCAAGCCAGCAGAGCTCACAAGAACTGAGCCCACACAGACACAAACATCTGCCAGAAACTCACGCACGCTGAGACAGAGTGCCGAGTCATTCACTGCAGCACTCTGAGTGTTTGTGTGAATACGCGGAAGAAAAACTTCACGTGTAAGATGCAGCTTCTGCACCAACAAAGTCCGGACTGCAGGTTTCATACTCCATAACTCATCTCAGTTCACATGCAGCAGAAAAAGATGACGTGGAGAAGAAAGAGTTAAACCTACTGGATGTCGTACCGAAATGATGATTACTACTCACTAAAAACCTGCATCATGTCACATTTCTCCTTTACTGCAATGCTTCCTGCATTTGGGTGCCTCGAACAGGGGGCTGACTATGACTCAGCATATTTGATGTATGATCAATTTATGACCACATCAAACCTCGACACAGTTATCAAAACCATCAGCACACTATGACACACAACAGCAGAGCACAGTATACTACACTACGAGATGCAGCGCAGTCTGCATTAGCCATCACAGAAAGATGAGCGCCACCATTTCTCTGAACAAGTTAAACATCAAATGCAAACAAACCTAAACTACCCAACCCTTTGACTTAAAGTGTGTGTGTGTGTGTGTGTGTGTGTGTGTGTGTGTGTGTGTGTGTGTGTGTGTGTGTGTGTGTGTGTGTGTGTGTGTGTGTGTGTGTGTGTGTGCCTGTGTGAAAGACACAATGCAGACCCACTTCCACATCCTCTGCACTATTACATTCCCCAATGGGGGATGACATCACCTCGACCTGCACCGCTCTCCTCCTGGCACAGACACACACAGACACACACACACGCTAATGGAGCATCAGTGTCAGAAAAAGAGCACTGCAGAGCTGTATTGATTGAAGCCCCCCTCCTCACTACATTCAGACATCATCTGAGCATCTCTGTCGCTGTGGTTAGATGCTGATTGAAATCAATTAGTGCCATGTGTATCTTATATCCTCTGGATGTGAGATCAGCATGTTCTCTGACTTCAGTCAAGGATTACAATGGATATGAGTTTTTTTCTTCATTCCTTTGGGGTGAGCAGGACACTGGGACTCTTATTCTATACCATTGTTCATCATTTTCCTATTTCACAAATCTCTCTTTTCGATCTTTGAAATTCTTCTTCTTAAGCTACATAACCAACTGCAGATCCAGCAAAAAAACGAAAGCAGCAATGATATCGCTTTGTTTTTGGCCACTTTTACCGCAGAGTAAGTTAGAACAGTTGTCGATGACAACAGTCACACTGAACTATGAACCATCTGTGGGCTCCAAAACCAAAACGATGAGCTGAAAGGCAATGAAACTCTTGGGAAACAGTCTTATTAGGTTATACTTTTCCCTGAACATATAGCCAGAAAAAGAGAGGCAAGAGGCATTTTCCTTCCCAACTTAACATGGTTTTATGGAGCTGCAGATATATCATAGCTAACGCCAGGTGCAGCTATATCATAGCTAAATAGCTGCCACAAAATAATTACCTGAATAAATTACCAAATTGTGCCAAAATCTGGATATTTCCAGAATAATATCAAAATTCATGTGACTTGAGCATCCAATGATTTATATAGGTGTATTCTTGGATCAGCTTATAAGTGTGCACTGCACAAACAAAAGAGTGAGTTTCATCTGACTCTGTGCTCTATTCTTTCTCGGGATGCAGCTAACCAAACCCCGGGAGACACAGATGACTCTGTAAGTGATGAACAGCGAGTGGTTATTGATCCGAGCCTGCAAGCAGAGAGAAAATGTCGACCTCGCTTGGGGTGTGTCCTGCAGGCCTTCTTCCTGAGGTTTAGACAGAACATGATTGACAGGAAGTGAGACAGATAGAGAGTCCGCTCCTGTCGCAGTCCTTCTCTGTGCATTTCATGTGAGTCAGTTTCTGACAAAACATGGATGATGCGTAACTAAACCTCAAAACTAAGTACTTATACTTAAGTACAAGAAGATTCCTTAGACAGCACAGTTATGATACAGTCTTTGGACAAAAAAATAACACATGCCTGATGGAGACACTGTGATTTAAAGTCAATACATTGAGACTGCATCCCTGCCAACCAGTTGAATCATTTTTGACATTTGTGGGATGATGAATTATTCTTTTAATACAGGAAGAACAGAGCGGCTGAATGACGTATTTAGTGTGTAGCCAAGTTTGTGTTTCAGTGCTTGCTGAAATCATCGTGTTGGATCACATTATGTGAATGTGAATCACGGGCGTTTCCCACACAATAAACATTCATTCTGAATGAGTTTCCTGTCAGGTATTTATGCAAAAGTCATATAGCTAACAAGACTCAAATCTGGCATCTCTGTGAGGTTAGCTAAATGATAACCTCTGCATGCTATCAGGTTTTGCAGGGATCTAGGCATAAACCAAAATATTGGACAAATTAAAGTCAACAAAGAGATCAAAGTCGTTACAAATCATCCTCATGAATGTCTGAACCAAAATCCACAACAATCCTTCCCACAGCTGAGACATTTCACACAAAAACACAAATGCAACCTCAAAACAAAATGTCAAAGTGAGGATGACAAGGGTCATAAGTACACATCCTCTGGGTACAATGAAGTGTAGAATTTTATGGCGATATCTGAACTGACCTACAGACCAACAGTGCTATCCATTAGCACTATTAAAAAGCATCAATCCATGACTAAATATTGCAATTACAAAGGTGAAAATGTAAAACAACCTTAAATAATTTGGTCCAAAACATGAGTGATATCTCTACTCTACTAAAAATGCTGTGCTGGCCTGTGTTCTGTTGTAAACTTGACAAAGTTTTCATATAAACTAAACCAACAACTCTTTCCCTACTGTTACTGTGCAGAACAGAACCCAAAATCCAGCCTACATTTCTTTCCCACAACCTGAGCGAGGCCAACAGAAACACCCCCAAGTGTGCTTGCATTAAAGCAGCTTTGCTCAGGACTTGCACCAGAATAAGAGATGATCTGCCCGCAGCTTTGGCTCTCAAGGTGCGGTCAGCTGAACACTATCCAGAGGAGCTATTGCTGAGTAACTACTGGACACCGCAGAACTGTGGAAAATGAAAGAGTAGAAGTTAATAGGGCGGGCAGCAACAACAGACACGCTTAAAGTCGCATGAGGAAACCTGCATCCGAAATGTCAACAGAACGACCACAGACGGGCCATCAGCTCTCTCCGTAACCACTGCACAGTTACCCAACATCAACAGTCCTACTTTCCAAACAATGCTACAAAAACCAGTCAAACCTCACCAGGGTCACTGTGTCACTAATGGCTTCATCATCCTCATTGATCCTCCAGTTCCATCACCTCTGTTTCCCGTTGGCCCCTCAGTTCTATGCTGGGATTTGTGTCTGCTGGAGAACAATCAATAGCAGCCTCTCTGTTTTGTGCATTAGATGTCCACATTTTTCATTTTCAAATAATCAATGCTGAGATAAACTCTGAGTTTCATTTCCACTGCAGAGCCCCAACTGTCAAGAGGATGGGGCAGGTTAGGGTCAATTATCACATTAATGTGATGATATTTATAAAAATGAAGTGCATGAAGATGGGAAATGTTTCAGAATGCACCGAACAGCTGAGCTTATTTTCTACTGCATGACTCATTCTAAGCTGGTTAAAATGTCAGGACCAATTAAATGCCCACACAGGATGCAATTCTCTTTTAACCCTTCATTTTTCTCCCATTTTGCTACTTTCCAATCATACCCGACCCGGTTTCAGGATGAGCAATACATGCAGACTGACAGATCCCCATGCATAATTTCTGAGCTGTAATGAATGGTGCGGCGTGGGGCGTTTTTAGGAAGATCAAAGCAGAGCAAGTCTGGCCCTAATAATGGCCCTCACAGCGCTGGACCAGGAAGAACCAAACATGTCACGACCAGCAGGATGCATGTATGTTTTTGCATGGAGAACAGGGGATTACGCTTGTTAATGCAAATGCAAAACCTGGCTCGCCACGCTCCAGGCTTTTGTGATATTGGCTGTTTTGCAGAAGCTTTTCTGTCAGACACGCACAGTGGTGGACAGAGTGGTGTGTGACCGGTAAATTGATGTTTTCTCTGAACAATTCCTCTCTGCTGTCACTTTTGGTTAACATCACCATGCAGCCACACCTTGATTATGGATAGACAAAAACAGATCAGCAGCCAATGCATGTGTATGTTTATGTGTATGAGTGAAACAGTAGCAGTTGGATGGAGCCAAATGACTTTGAGATGAAGTCTGCAGCAGTTCAATAAAAAAGTCCTGAAACATGACACTGTCGCCGCACAGCCAGAAAAAGGCAAAGACGAGCAAAACAAGGGTGCCACAAGAATAAGCAGTGGCCTGTCTTTAAAGGAGGGATGGTATTTGACAATCAGCAGAGGGGACGTCGGATTGCAAATGTGAGCCCACATGTTGGGCACAGCCTTTGATAGTGTCTCTTTCTGTCCTGGAATCTGCTGAAGCACGAGTTTCTTTTTCTCAGGCTTTTATCCCCTTTGATCACTGTTTGACTGGCACCACTCATGTTTTTAATTTTAACAACAATTCCCCTGAAGAAACTAAAACCAACTCTGAATGTATCCCTGAAATAAGTATTGCTTCAGCTGCTGTAGAACTCTATTGTCTGAGTTTTTCCTCTCAGCTTGTTAAACCAGCAAAGTGGCGTAAACAGTGAAAGCATCGATAAAGCGAGCTACAAACAGAACAGCAAGTCAGCCTTGTTGCGACTTTGTCTCTGTGGTCAGACGCAATAATGCAACAAACAAAAAGCATTTTCCCCGCAGACCGCCATTATAAAAGAGATGTCTGTAAAACTGTCAACAGGAAACGGTGATGAAAAGCTTTTGTGAGTGACATCACACATGAGCCTGGTGGGTTCTGTAAAGAGACACAAAGTCGTGCGCAGTGGGAAAACTTTCTTGATGGGCGCCATGCTGGAGCGCGGCCTCCAGCTCTTATAACACATGCACATTAATATTGGTGGGTTCTGCAGCACATGGTTTACATCCAGTGCAATCTATTCGTGCCAATTCAAGGAGTAGCGTGGCTTGATGAGCTGGATTAGAATATGGTGCTATTTATTGCAAGTCAAAAGTCAGTGTTTTTCTGTGTATGACAAGTCTCTGAAGTGCAAAGGGTTTTAGAGCACAGTTTATAGGAGACCAGAGGAGCATGTTCATGTCAGGTGCATTCATGTTGGTCAATTCAGGCTAAATAGATTGCTGAAGTTTCTGACTTTGAATTCCAACTTGAATGAGTGCTCCATTTAAGTTTAACATGTCAGAGGTCCGAATACAATGCAGCACAGCATTACACAGCATGAGAGCTTCATATCCTGAAGGTGTCCCAAGTTCATGTCTCATTGCAGACCAGCAACGGTAAAAAAGCTGAACTGCATTTTTCTCTAATTTTAATGAATGATTCACAATGAATGATTGACCATAACTTAAGATGAATTTATTGATCACAAAATATTTTCCCAAGCAAAAAACACGGTGTACCTGCCAAGACCGTGTGCGTCCCACAGCACCAAACAGAACTGATTACAGTGGTCACACAATGGTAAACAATGGTCATGCAGCAAAAGTTCTGGAGAGGTGGGACCCACATCTACTGGACATCCCAAAGAGTAGCCTGCAGTATTCAGGAGCTACTATCCTGAGCCAGCAGGAGAAGTCTACAAGAAACTAATCTGCAGTGTTCAAAAGTACATCAGAACACCTAATAACAATTCATTGTTTTATTTGTTTTATTGTTTGCTTTGAGGCATGTTCACAGGACTGGAAAGCAGTTCTGACTCAGAGAGATGAAGCTAGGACCTGCTACTGCATAATCATCCAAAAAACAGTAAAAGGTATGACACACAGTTCATGAAGCTAATGGAGGTACAGATAGGAAAGCTCATCAAGGTCTTCATATGAAAAACAACAGATGAAGAAGACGAGAGGGTTCCTGGACTCCTGCCACAGTGAGTCATGAGACTACGCAGGGCAACATGGTTGTTGCAGTGGTGTCATTCAAGTGACAGGAAGAGGAACTGTTATGTTCTCCACAGTCAGCAAGGACAGACGGAGAACTGAGATCTTCAAGGTCCACCCACTTAGCAAACCACTGACTTCAGTCATTTTACTAAGCCAGATGGATATTAAATGTTTCGCAGGTCAAGATGAGAAGAAGAAAGATGTAAATATTAGTTCACAGTTGTAGGATAAGAGGCAGGATTGTTCTCTTTGTTGAGTCAAACATGTTACTTAAATTTAGAAAGGTGAAATATGCTGTGAAAGACCCGATCCATCCAATACATTCACTGAGGGACTGTAGGAATTTCGAACCCCATGTTTAGTATTAGTGTTGTCTGGGCCTTAATCCAACCTGAGGCAGAGTTCATGTTTGTAAAAGGGAAGGGAGAGGGGGGGTCGTCCAAAAATCTGAGATCACGGGACAAAAAGAAGAAGAATGTGCCCAGACCAGCTCTGTTCACAGGCTTGTAAACACTTCACACCAATGCTGAGGTGGAAAAGATCTCCACCTTGACCTCTGACTCTGCAGCAGCTTTGTATGCATGCACACACACACACACACACACACACACACACACACACACACACACACACACACACACACACACACACACACACACACACACACACACACACACACACACACACACACACACACACACAGGTCCTGCAGCCACTTTTCA
Organism: Nibea albiflora; assembly: GCA_014281875.1. NCBI lineage: Eukaryota > Metazoa > Chordata > Actinopteri > Sciaenidae > Nibea > Nibea albiflora. The sequence goes on from CM024800.1 coordinate 1,545,848, forward strand.
AACGAAGAAAGAAAATGAGGTGTTTCATTAAGAGGAAACTGCTTACTGTGTGAATGGTTTTAATGGTGTGTTCATGAAACATCCATTTGACGTTTTGATTTATTTTCGAAGGAAAAGCCTGCATTGTTGCTTCAGCTCCATCTATTGTGTGTACCAGACCTTGTATTTCAGCAAATCCAACCAGCCTCGGCTCAATAACAATGCAACGGCTTTGCTGCTGTACATTCGTTGGCAGCCGCTCACATTATCTTTTTCACTCTCTCTCTCTCTCTCTCTCTCTCTCTCTCTCTCGATAGCAGAAAAGTTTATCTTGCTTCTCAGTTTTCAGTCAGCTGCAGTAGCACGCCTCCCCGACTTCCCTGAAATCCAAAAGGAAATGAGTCTCCAATTAGGGAAAGAGGAAGATGCTAAGGTCCTCTTTTTGCTCTAGTGAAACATGACACGATAAGAGGCGAGGGAGAAAATGCGGCACCATGGTCACTTTCACTTCCACCTCAGAGCTTTCAGCCACAGAGCTCCGCGCATCGTGTTTGCCTCCTGCACATGAATCATTTCCGCGATTGTCAGTTTAAATACGCAGAGCAGCAAAAGACTAACTCTTCTTATGTTTCACTGTTTCTGGCCTGCTTATGCATGGGATACTGACTCATGAGAAACACGAGAGCCTGAACGTGCAGGACAGTCTAAATTACCTACAAGCCTCGTTGACAACCTGCATTGTTAACGCTGCTGCAGCAGTGCTGTGAGCAGGTCAGACAGACGGGGAGGGGACGGAAACAGAAAAGTAGGAGAGACAACTGTCAGACAAACGTAGGTCTGAGTACTGAGGCCGTGGTGCAACGCTACGTAATGACGGGGCTCCGGAGGCTGCACGACTGGTTCAACCCTTCATTACAGCACACAGGCCTGCTCCAAAAGAGATTAGCTTTGAGTAGAAACATAAACTGAGGCTTTATTTTAGATGTCACAGACAACATGGACCAGCAGTGGGAAATAATCAGCACACTGAAAAACCACAGATTACCAAATCAGAAGGAGGAAAAAGCCAAACAAAAGGCTGACTCCTCAGGAGAACATACTGCCCCACTTCTTTTGCTGCGTGTTCTGGTCTGAACAGATGCAGCTCCTGCTGCTTCACCTTAAAGAGCTTTCCACTGATGAGCCAGCAGGATGTTTTTATTGTGTGAAGCAGCTATAGGAAATGCAATGTACGGAGCTTTGCGTCAACGGAGACGGGTCTACACAACAACACATCAGTTAGCCTGCAGATTATTTTAGCGATCATATATATTGAGCATGTTGAACTTGCTTACTTCTCTCATCCACATGCACTGGTCCTCTTTGAGCCTTAAAAATTATTGGAGGGAAAACTTCCATACACTCTCTCGGGTGTTTGCCATCAGGAGTTAGCCATAGAAAAACAACATACCTTTGTCTCCCTTCTAGCTAGGCGACTGATCCTGCTGAGGTGGAGGGATGCCTCCTCTCCCACTCACGCATAGTGGCTAGAAGACATCATGCCTTGACCAAGTGCAGCTTAACTAAGCCATGCACTCTTTGCTTCTTCTTAGTGCAGGCAATGTGCTCATACTACTCTATTCTATTGTATTGGCAGTGCCTGGGGAGGGATTATTTTATATATGACGATTTGAATTTGATCCATTTCCTCTCTTTTCTGTACAATGTTGCACTTGTTTGTCGTTTCTTTAAGTTGTATTCACCCAATTGAAGTCTAATTGGACACATTAGTGCCAATTGCCATCGCTATATACTCATGTCTATCCCTTGGTTTTGAAATGACCACTAAGTATTGCATTTTGCATTTTTTTAAAACAATGAGTTCATTGTAGAATTGTATAGAATAGAAATGTACTTAATAGCAATAAATATTCACATTTACAGGCTGAAAGGCTGCTCACTGAATGAGCAAACACTCTGTATTGACTAAAAACACTGTTTTTAGTTTATTTTGAAGCATTGCTCACCAGGTTCCTCTCCTTTTTTGGTCCCAAATGTCCAACCTGCTGAAGTGTATGTGTCTTTCTAGAAATACCCTGAAGAAAAATGACTGATCCCTCATCCCTTCAGTTAATGCTATAACAGAACTCTTAACAAGCACAGTTTCAGGGCTACAGGAAAGAGCTAGCAGCTGAATGTGGAGCTGAACAGCGATTCCCATCTTCTCTTTGCGGCTAAGTGATTATATTATTAAGTGAAGACCTCCGGCGCTCAACGCTCCACTGCATCCTATCATTGAAAAACGGGTGACGCGCTAAAAGAGATGGCTGGTGTTCTGTTCTGACCCTGGAGGCTAAGAGGGAAACACAAAAGGCTCTTTGGTCGAAGATGACTCCAAACGGGGTCATAAATCAAGGTGTTACCTCGACGAGCGCTGGTCACAGTTACTCTCTCAGCCCCCCCAAACAACCATAATACACAGAAATTAACTCTCACGCTATGTTTCCTTGTGACAGGACCAACACAGACAGCGCCACCTGGTCTGCTATCTGGGAAGACACTGTGTGAATGTTGCCATGTTATTTAGCAGCTCTTTTAATGTTTCATGTTTGATATGTTTGCTCTCTCTATTTTTTTGAAAATAGAAAAAAAAGAGGAAAAATAAAATGAGAGCTCAACGTTTACATAATTACATCATTTGCTGAGATTAGATGAAATGATTACAACCACTCTCATAACGTTAGAAAGTTGAGGTTTAATGTGAGAAGTCACTGTGTCACAAAACTTCCTGTAACACCATCGTCTTTACTTCAGTACAATACAGAAGGTGAATTAGTGAGATTTAGACACGCTGACAGTCAGATTTTGTTAACTTTGCAATGTTAGCCGTTTTCCTTCATTTCCAGTATTTATGCTAAGCTAAGCTAACCAGCTTCATATTTGCTATCCAGACATGGACTGGGATCAACCTTCTCCTCCTACGTTCTACATGAAAGCAAATAGGAAGATTTCCCAAAAGGCAAACTATTACTTCAACGTTTGCTGAATGAAAAAAAGGTTTAATTATTGTATGAAAACATACAGAGTTTTCATATTTCGTGCTGAGAGTACTGACACATTTCAAACAATATCCACCCCCCCCCCAAAAAATCAGCTATTATTCTCCGTCACTGAGCTACAGAAAACCTTCAACAACATCTCACTCTTTCTGCTTCTCCTGAATCCAGATGCCTGGCCCAATGATTATCCCTTGGTCCCGGGGGTTGCCATGGCAACAGCCCTGGCTCACTCACCCTCTCTGCCCTCCTAGTCCAATCCTGTACAGATTAGATATGACCATCATACAGAGGAGCTGAATCCTTCTGGGATTATATCACAGAAACAGAGAGCGTGTGACAATCTCACAGCTGCACAAGCTCTCTGCTCAGATTCCAGATGACCCTCCCAACAACTCAAAGGATGTTTTTAAACCCACTCATGTCGCCTGCAGACCAAATGTCTGTTTTCTCTCAGCTTCAAAAAAAAAAAAAGAAAAGAAAAAAAAAAAAGAAATGTTGGTGGCTCAGGCCAAAGAGAAGAGACAGAGGAGGGAGAGGGACAAAAAAAAGAAAAAAGGAAAGTGGTGTCAAATTCCACCGCCACTCTTGCCAAATCCTACTGGATGATGTCAGAGAAGCTCAAATACACTTTTAATGCAGTAATGAGGCTTCATGGCCAACAGCTACTTCTGATTGGAACGTTAACATCTAGACACATCACATTCACAATGACATTTTAAAGAGTGAAGCTGCTCATAGACGACTGAAGGTCCGACAGCCATCAGTCAACTTCCACAACACAGAGGGTCCCTGAGGGGAGACGTGAGCCGAACGGGTGTGTATGTCAGTGTGTATGTGTGTGATTGCGGGGATATCAATGATGTGGATTATGTACACTCCATTTAGTCCTAAGAATGCAGCCATTAGGCCAAACGCATCTCCCACGAGGATGAGCCTCAGGGCACATTTTAAAAAAACAGGGTGGGACCCAACACACATACACACACACACACACAGAAGTGTGACACACACACCATCATCATCATGCAAAGGCAGTGTATAACAATGTGTTCCATGCCGCTGAACATTAGCTCATACACACAGCTCTACTGTGTGAATTTTTACACACATGACCACGCAGAGATAAATAATACAAAAGACGTGTGTGAATCCGCTCTGGTAACAGGAAAGACTAAAACATCCTCATCAATAAATCAAGAACGGGTGGGATTGGGTAATACAGAGGAAGCCTGCTTCACTGCGAGGGAGACTGGCACGCTTTGCTCAAGTTATAGACGGTGAAGACAAGACGGAGAGAGAAAACCTGCTGTCCTGCAAAGGTGATCAGTAATGTGTTTTTTTACGCCATACAACCAAGAACTGTACCAACTTAACATGCTTATAGCCTGTTCCCCTGACCTACAGAGAGAGCTCTCCCCGCTTCCTTTAGAGGACAACCACAAACTCTCACCGTGTTGAGAACACACACACGAAAACAAAGATAAATACAGCCACAGAGTACGTCACAATGTGCTGCAGCAACAGCTAGTGATGAAAATGTGATGAAACTTCACATCAACAATAAGACGCGCGAGCAGGGCGCAGTCATCAGATGCAGTTTAAAAGAAAGTCTAAAGAAGAAATATTTAGAACAATAAGCCATCCAAATCTGCCGTCAGCGCAGGCAGCTCATTCTGATTTAGGTGATCTCCTCTCAACTTTGAGAGCAATTCATAAATCCTCTAGAGCCACAGCTGAATGGCAGTTAGAGCATCTTTGGCATCGGTGGACAGGGAGCACACCGCCTTCCTATCAGGGAGAAATTAGACATTCACAGCTGATATCCAAACACAAACTACCACATCACTACTCGTCATTAACCATGAGTTAGCAGTGAAGTGTGGTCTCATGACAAGAACGTTCATTGGTTGCCCCATTACGTTTACTTACGTACGTTTATTTATGTAGTGCAGGAAGTCCTCAAACAATACTTTAAAATCTTCAAGGAAGAGAAAAGACATTCATTTTGATGTATAAATAACACACACACACACACACACACACGCACACACAGTACTCACTAATGCAGTCCTGTAATAAATCCCCTCATGACATTTATATGTTCAGTTTTTGTTGAAGCTGTTTCAGAGATGTTGTTTTTCTTTTGTGATCATCGTGGAGGGTGTCAGTGTTTGTGGTTCCGTTCAACTGTATTACATTACACTGAGAGGTGTTTGTGGTGTTCAGCCTGCCCTCATTCATATAAATGGGCTGAAGAAAACAATAGAAACACCTGTCTGTATAACATGATACAGTTCAGCAGCACAACACAGAATAAAAACCTTAATGATCGCTCACACACGTTTGCTTTTATCTTCCAGTTAAGATGCTCAGTGTCTCCACATGGATCATTTAAATTTCATTAAATACACAAATCATGTCCAATACATCATCAAAGCCATATCACACACACACACACACACACACACACACACCTTGAAAACAAAAGGCACATCTAATCACACACACAGTCCACAAGGCGATCTAGACATGTAGCACAGACGCCGTCTCCCCTCCCCCTCCCTCCCTCTCTCCTTCCAGCCACTAAATCCACTTAGAGGCCAGTGTGCGACTCCCTGATTGTTTTCTTTCTGCCGGCAGCTGCTCTGCCTTCCCTCCTCTGTCTCGACCACCTAATCAACTGTCAGTCAGGCGGAGATGTACTGAGGAGGTGGGAGATTTAAATTTCCTTCAGTAATCAACACGAAAGACTCTGAATCTTTAATTTAAGCCTCTAAACAAGTGGACTGAACACAGGATGTCTGTTTTTTTTAGAGCATTCAAGGTGCTGAAAAGACAATAAAATCAATACTTTCATTTTCCAAACACGTTTGTTTAGGCTGAAAATATCGTCAGTGACGCTGAAGACGTCTTGTCTCTTGGTTTGGCTTGTATGACCTTGTGTTTTCTCAAAAGACCAAAGTTGGGAAATCTTGTCTGAACACAGGAAGTGTGGTTTAGTGATGACTCTCTATTTCCCGTCACACTCCACGTTTTGTTTCACAAAATACAAATCCAGTCTGTCAAGTGTGTGGAGGTGGGACAGGAGACAAATGAGCTTTAAAGGCTGACACTCGTTTTCACAGGCCTGCATTAATGAGCGCTCTAATGAGGGCATGTTACATACGAGCATACAATCCAGCAGCGAAGGAACAAATTGATGAAGAGGCTCAGTGAACTAATAGAACAGTTACAGATCATTATACTATACTACAACAACCTTTCAAATAGGTTGTTGTAGTATAGTATCAATAGTCAATAATTAATAGTTAATGAACAGAAGATTAGATGACAACTGGCTTGTTTATAATTTACTCATTGAACAAAAACACAAAAAATACAGATTTCAGTGTCCCTAATTTTTTATCGCTTTAAATTGTATTAAATTAAATACAATGAAACATTTCTGGTTTTGGACTGTTGGTAAAATAAGACATTTGATGGGCTTTCTTGAAATTATGCCTTCACAGATTGTGACATTTTATACATGTTAAATTTAATAGAAAATAAAAAGAACAGAGATGAACTGATTTTTATGAAGAGGCTTACATTTACAGCCATTTATCAACGCTGTGAAGTGTCATTTCAAAGCAGGCTGATGTACTGTAGATTACGTTCAACAGCGATCACTGTGTCAAAATTAAGACAAGATGATTAATGGTAAACATCAGGTGCCTGATGACGCTTCAGATTGAGCCTCTGGCGGTAAAAGTCAACGTCTCAAGGATTCCAGTGTAGCAAGTACATATCCAGAAAACAGACAGGTCTTCCTTTTCCATGTGCCAGACTGTTTACCTGCACGCCACCATTCTCATGTGATTGGTCAATACTACTCGGACTACAAACTGAAACTAGAACCCTTCTGATACCAAAGTCTTGTCTCAATAGATTCTGAATTTCTATCATAGAGATTGCAGCGTCAGCAAACTGAATCAGTAATATCAGGATGTTTGGTAACATTAGTTAACACAGAGAGAGAGAGTGGTCATAACAGACTGTAACAATACTGAGAGTTTAGAATGGATCAACTTTACAGTAAGATTAATATCATGTCATAAAAGTGATATATCCTCACTTGATATGCCATAAACACAAGCAATCTCTGTGTGTATGTGTGTGTGTGTGTGTGTGTGTGTGTGTGTGTGTGTGTGTGTGTGTGTGTGTGTGTGTGTGTGTGTGTGTGATGACTCAAAGACCCTTCATTCACACCTATGTAGCCACAGCAGGCCAGCTTTCACACCCTGCTCTGACTAAATTAAACCCCACTGTGCTCACCTTGACCTAAGCTTTTTACCACACGCACATTCACAAACACACACATACAGTGTCCTTTCACTGTTACCAGTATACATCCCCATTTACACACACACACACACACTCACACTCTTTCTCTCCGGCGACACCCAGCACCGTGACAGCCAACAGCCAACCACATCGAGGCTACTCAAACACCACGAGCCAATCACCCCGCTCCCTTCGTTCGCCAGTGACCAATGAGAGTGCTCCTTGTGCAGCTTGTTTCACTCGAGCAGCGTTCATCATTGTTCCAGATGAGACCGCCGAGCCACTGCTGCGTCTGTGGCTGCCTCAGAGGGAACATGGAGCTTTTCATTAACAGCTGTAACTGTGACTCTGTGATGGATCCACACCAAGCAGCACATTTCACCAAATTATTATTAACTGTAGCTTCTTATTCATCACCTGTGTGTGCACTGAACACGTTGAACTGCTCCTTTAAGATCAGATTTTATTGTCCCGTGTTGGGTTTGTTTACAGATCTTCTACATCATGGTTGTCGAGGTTCTTTATTGTTTCATTATTTTCTGGTTGTGACTATCCAAAAATCCAAATATATTAAATTTACTGTCAGAGGACAAAGAACAGCTGCAAATGTTCACAGTAAAAATGATGTTCGTGATCAACCTGCAGAGTACTTCACTAAATTTACAGCATGATCTATACAGTGTCAAAGAATGAATTAAAAATAAAGAAGTGAATTAAAATCCCCAAAGCCAGGATGACATCTAAATATATTTTAATAATTATGATATCAAATGAAGAAAAGCAGCAAATCAGTGACATTAAAATATCAAATAATTGAATACTGAATATTTTTCTATTGATCAACTAATAGATTCATTGAATAATCATTTCAGCTCTTTTGTTTTGAGTCCACAACACTTGGAGCTAGTGAATTGCATCATTCAGTATCACAGTATATTAATCTGTCTGTACGTGTTTCTGACAAAGCTAAGTGCCGTTTACAATCACTAACAGCAATGACAAAAGAAAAACAACATTATAAAAACTGAAAATGTCACATTTCTTTGAGAAAATGTGAAGAATTTTGAAAAGCAGAGACACACCTGAACTGGAACTGTCTCATCTGGTTTTGTTTTGTTTTTTTTGTTTTTTTTACAGAACAGAATAAAATCATCTCTCTTACCTGGTGCTGCTTGTGAGTTCATAACCAGAACCACAGCTCTGTGACGCTCATCAGCACTGACCCTTATTGTTTCCAACTAGCTGCTTATGTGAGTGAGTGAGTGAGTGAGTGAGTGAGTAAGTGAGTAAGTCTGCCTCCTAGCAACTGCTGCCTGTCAGGAAAGGTTGAAGAGGTGTGTACCCAGTGAATGAATGAACAAATGAGTGATCTGTAGGAAGAAGAAGAAGAAGAAGGAGGAGAAGAAGGAGCGAGCTTTGAATCCCTGCAGAAAACGTGTGCGTGACGCCCGATAGTGCTTTAATTAACATACGTATAATGAGGACGAACACAGAAGAACGGAGCAGGACGAACGCGGAGAACGTTGGAACACAGCTGCTGGAGGTCTTTATTGTTATGACAAGTGCTTATAGGATACAAACACAAAGCAGCTACCTACGATCCTAACAGAGCATAAAGAACGACGCACACTGTTGCTAGGCTGCTTTCAGGCAGCAGTGAATAATAACATCTCATTACTATACAAATTAATATCTGGCAGGCAACATATATTGACTAATCGATTAATTCACAGAGTATTTATTAACATATATATATAACCTATAATCATAACAAAAGCAGACAGGACGACACAGAAAAACAGCTGCTGTGGGTCTTTGTTGTTCTGGTTTAGTTTAGAGGACACGAACAAGACAGAATTATACTAATGAGGATCCCAATTAAGCACAACGAACAATGCTCAGACTTTCGGGTACTTTAGTTTTATTTTTAGTTTTATTAGAAATTAATCTGTAGGTTATTTTTGAAATGTACTGGTTGCTTATTTCTGCTTCTATAAAACCTCACAGGTGCTCAAAGCCAAACATGAAGTCAGTATTATTTCATTGTACAATTTACAATGAAATAAAAGGGATAACATCCTCATATTTAAGAGCCTGGAGACAACGGACACATGATGATGATAAACAGAGCAGGAAGGAAGCACCACTAAAAGGCATAAAGTGATAAAGATTGTTGATCATGCATTTATGGAACACAGATTAAAGAAAGATGTCAACTGTATGAGATGACCTCATATTAAGGCTGCATGCTCACATGTTCACAACCACTGAAGGAGAAAATGTTTCACTTCTACACATTTAACTGCCATCTGATAATAGTGGATTATTTACATTTTAGGCAAATTAGCTGCCAGTCTCATGCACCACATTCAGCATCATCGTGAAGGACAGAACGTCCAAAAAAAAAACATGTTTAAAAGACAAACAGACAAAAATGTTACGAAAGCACAAAGAGGAGGTGACATCCGCAAAGCTCAAACAGCGTCATGTGATTTTGAGCCACTGAACCACCGGCTTCCACCTGCTATATTCGTATTGTGGCGTCCCAGTTTAAGAGCTGTGCACCAAAGTAGGACAGACTGCAGGACAGAGCAACTTTCAGACAACCTTGGCAGAATGACTAAGCTTTTAGGGCCAGAAACACACACACACACACACACACACACACACACACACACAGCATGAGAGAGACAGAGACAAGACAAGACAAAGTAAGAAGAAGAAGAAGAAGAAGACAAGCAGGGAGCTTGTAAATAAGACTGGCGATCATTTGAATTTAATTTGATACAGCTGTCAATACTTGTCACATTTGTCACCTTACTCTGGCTGTCATTGTCAGAATACTGTCTCTATTAATCTTGTTGTCTATAAAATGTCACAGAAGCACATGACATCATCAAATGTTTCATTTTGTCCAACCAACAGATCATAAACTAAAACAAAGTCAGTTTACTGTGACAGAAACGCAGCAAATCTAAAAAAAAAAATGCAGAAAACAGGAGAAATGAAATGAATCAGGAACTGATGATTGAAGAATATGTAAGCAAGACACGACAAAGCATTCATCTCTGACAGGTTGCTGATGCTCGATGTGACAGACATTTGGTCAGTTCAATTCATACTCAGCTCTGCCTGCGAGCAAACAGACGTAAAGTATTAAGAGATCAGATCATCATCAGTGCCACACCCAAGTCCTCTGGTCGCAGACTGCTTTGTTCTGGCTATGGCAACCTCTGTCTGTCTGTCTCCCTGTCTCTCTCTCTCTCTCTCTCTCTCACACACACACACACACACACACACACAAACACACAGACACAGACACACACACAGAGCCAACAGCATATTGCAACAAAGCAGTGGCAGACAGTAGGTCACACGCTTGTCTTGCCTGCCTGTCGTGTTGTGCATGTGTTCAAATTCCTCTCGCGTGTGTGTCGGCTGCCAGCACTCTCTTCGGCGGGGCGTCATTTGGCTTCGGCTCCCGAACCCACAACCAGTCCACGGTGACTGAAACCAGACGCCGCTCGCTAAACTAACTGACAGCACAGACGGCACAAATATGAGACAAGTGCTTATTAAAAAAAGACAGTAATTCAGCTTCCAGGGGTGTGAGCCTCCTGAGTCTGTAGGCACCCTGTCAAATATGTTTAAGAAGTGCACCACAGACGCGAGTGAGATGTGACATTATCGGCTGCCTCCCAACCCCGAAATGACACGGTGCTAATTGCAGGGGGGGTGAGAGTTTTTCTTACTACTGATGTACCCTCTCAGCCAGTGTGGAAAAAAAACCCTGCCTAGCTTTAGGGGTAGAGTGGCTGACTGAGCCTAGATCTGTCAATCCGAACAGCAGCTCCATCAATCTGCTGGCCAACACAGTGAGACCAACAATGCAAGCATCAGCATCAAACCCCGACTGCAAGCCAACACTGACCACCAGAACTCACCAAAGATTGAAGTGGAAGTACGCAGAAGCTTCTGCAGCTCGTCTCTGACTGTTTTATGTAACCAACACAAATAACTTTGGAGCTTGGAGCTTCGCAGCATCTCCTATTGGAATGAAAAGGAGTCGGTGATGTTGCAGTACATTTGTGCATCACATCCTCTGAGCCTCCTGCCATTGTTTTCTGCGGGTTCCTCAGACCGACGTCCAGCTGCGACAGTCATGGTTTGGCTCCTGGCTGCACTCAGCAGCTGCACTAAACACATGTCCTAAAAAATGCTTCCAGAGTTGGAACAAAACGATTAATGTGATATTTTATCGATCGCTGGAGGGAAATTCCCTTTTGCTGGCCCGTGTCTGTATAGACCTCTGAGTGTCAGCCTCGAGGTTTTTAGGGAATCAGAGGACTGATCAAAGACATGTCAGCAGGGCAGATGACTACTGGCTTAACGCTCGGACCGGGGAGTCATGTGGATCATGTGGATGGTCTCTCTGAACACTAAACCACCCAGAAGTCGACAAGGAGAGGGAGATAAAGCAGAAAGTCTTAAAGGGAATTTCCGCTTTCACATAACTTGGGTCTTTGTGTCCTTTAGGGACATGCTAATAAATAGGTCGGCTTATCACGCAGGTTTTAAAGGAACCCAGAGGTTATCTTGGGACAGAAAACAAAAGTTGAATGCTAAAATTACGACCCCAACTCTGTGTTCAGACATCACGGTTTACACACTGGCTTCCTGCTTCAACAGTGCACTCACTTTCGGTATTACCTCCAAATAAAGCGATTTAGATCATCTTAGATAATCTGGCCAATTGTTGGGTTGTTTGCAGTCAGTCTAACTGTCCGGCCACTTCAGCTCCTCTCTGTTCTTCTCTCTGACTTCTTTTCAGTGACACTGCCATGCTCACAGAAAAATATGCTTAAATGAAATGAAAATATCAACACATATAAGCACAAATGCATGTTTGCAGCGGCTCAGTCTACATCTGTGAACATCATATTTTCTGCCAGAGGGTGAAAACTTGGAACTCTTTGAGCTGAAAACATCAGAGCCTGTCTGACATGACACCCCATAGATGTGGATCATAGACATAATGGGGAAATCTACCTTTACACTGCAATCAACCAAATCTTCCTTTAACATCTCACAGATACTCGATACAGAATCTGGAAGCATCCGATCCGCAGCCTGATAGCTGGTCGATTTAAAAAGAATTCCTCAACATGTATTAACGTGGACCCCCTCTCTTAATCATCCCTGTTCCCCGTCATACTTTCTCTTTCTGTCTCTCCATCTGTGATCAGCCGAGCAGAGCGAAGCGTGGCGACGCTGCTGGCTGCTCTTTGCCCCGGGCGGTGCCAGGGGACTGATCCATGCCTTCACCCGCCGCTGCCTGCTGAGAGGAAGCACAATCAAGTGCTCCAATTCTCGAAGCCAAAAAAAAATAAATGTATATATAGCTGCAGCAACAAAATCAAGAAACGTTTACACAATGTTTATGCCTTAAGCAGCGACAGACATAGAATGAGGTTAAATGAATAATACAGAGAGATGTAAGGAGCGATAATGGATGCAGAAATTGACAGAGGGCTCGGCTTTGAACAGCTGAAAGAATAACAAACAGCAGCATCCTGCTAAGAATCAAAAGGACTTCTGCTATCATGTAACAATCTGTGCCAGTGACACATATTACAGTGCTGCGAGTCCTTTGAAGGAGACTGTGGAAAAAGTGAAAGTTATTTCAATATTTTTGGACAGCTGCAGAGGTAGGGTTCCTTTCTTATGCTTTGTCTTTGAGTGTTATTTTCTAAAGAATATGTAAAACCTGACAAGTAAAATGTGTTCGTGAATTAACCTCCACTCCGGATTTTAAAAAGGAGCAGATGTGTCTGTGTGAAGTTATCCTCACCTAATTCAGACTGTGGCAAATATGATGGACTTTACTTCAACACTTAAAGAGTCTGTCTATCAGAGCATCAACACTGTGACTAAACACTTTCATGTCACATGAGTGTCACAGAGGTCAGCAGGTCGGGCAGGCGGCCTCGACCAGCAGCAGAAAACAGCAGAAGCGTGTCAGCGGTCACGGTTCCACTGAGAGATCCAAACTCTGTCCATATTCAAGAAGCACACGGGATCCTTTTCAGATGTCAGATGTTTTTTTTCCAATACAGCTGTGTGCGTGTGTGTACACTAAAGTGTCTGTCAGGAGCAATAAAGGACACGTCAAATCCTTGAGTAGGAAAAATGTGACCAGATGTGGTGAAGTGCGTGAGCAACTTCCATAAAAGAAACCGCACAAAAAGCTGCTAATGGTATATTTTGCATTTCTGCAGCGATCTGAAGGTTTTTTTTCTACTTCATAGAGTGAATCTATCAGATGTCATGTCAAGCTACTCCCACTGCAGCTACTGTGGAGTTAAAAGATAAGGATTGTGTTATTCTATATACTTTTTATTGTCAACAAATCCCCTCAAAAAAAAAGCAGAATGTGTTAGTCTGTCTATTGATGCTTTCTGACTTGCCTGTGCTTTCTTCTGCAGAGTATAGATATCCACCTTAAAGAAACAGCGGAGCAATGTGGGGGTTTTTTTAGCAAATGTTACTCAGACAGGAGTAAACAGACCGTTTGTCGGGGGACTATTTTCAGCAGCGGATTAATACATGTTTGATCCCCTCCCGAGTATTTGCTACAGCAGGACGGTGAGTCATCGCAATCAAAGAGCAAATGTCAAACTTGCAACTGAACACAGACGTATGACAGCACAGAGAGTGACAAATGCATGCAAAAAAAACAGGAAGACATGCTGATTTACACCACAGACAGCGGCCTAAATTGTCCACGGTGTTTTGCAGCCACGTGACTAGCTGTGAGACTCCACGATCGCTACAACTCACCCGAATCACACAAAAAACCTGCAACTCAGTGCAACCGGATCATTCTCAGCCAGATCATCACTAACTGCCGTAGTACAGCACATGATGAGGGCTCAGAGAAAACAACTGAAGCGTAAATTCTTGCTGATGCATGGTGATTACTTCATGATCAATAAAACAAATGTGCTTTATCCCCCAAATAACACACAAAAAACACCACTGGTCAATCTTTAATGTTCTCTGACAAACAGAAGAATGGAAACCTGACTACTTTACCACAGTATCTTCAAGTCCTCTTGTCTGCGTCAGGACAAAGACAGATGCTATTTAAGATGCCTCACACACACCACCACCATTGTGCAGGGCTCTATAAATACACCTGGTTAGAGATGCATATAGACGCGCTGACATGGTATGTGAAACATTGACCTCATCCTGGTATTGTCTTACATGAAGCCTTGAGCGTTGCAGCAGCAGGTTTGAGCGTGACTTGACTGCTCAAGCAAGGACACTGGGATTCAACCACTAACATCCGACAAAACCATTTGTCTTAAAGAGGGGGAACAAAAATCACAAATGCAAATCATCAGGCTCCTGGATTAAGATTATTTTCTGCAGTTTGCAGTAGATGAGCGCCGCCATAAATGTGCTGATGAGCTTATGTCCATGATCTAATACAGACATCGCCAGCAAAGCTTGTAGATTAGAATAATCTGTGACTGGATGTCAGTTAGTATGAAAGAAGGTCAGCTGTGAGATCACATGGAGCAGTTGTTTTTCCATGAAAAATAATAATTAACAGAGTTACACCACGTTGACCATCAATGCACAGTATGAATCATCAACATGTCTTTACTTTGCTCACTCAGAGATAATCAATACACATCAAGACACGCCTCATTCCTGTGTTCAGAATATCCTAATACCTGCTCATTACGACTGCAGCATCATTAAAGCTTTTTATGGTTATGTTTAGAAAACGAGAGATTTGAGATAGAACATAATTGTCAGCGTTCGAGTGAAACATCCTCCCCACCATCCTTCCCTAACACCTCCCTGTGACTCCAGCGTGGTGTATAAATGTACGGGAACGCTTCATTCGCTCCAAAAAGTGTTGCTTCTGATCATCAATCCTGCCAGCGATCACATTTACCAGCCCGACATGCAAACAACTTAGTGCTACACGAACAGATGTTTTAGGAGACGGGGTTGGCTCTTTCAACATGTGTTCACACCTAACATGTCTGAATCAGTTCAAACAAGCTTATTTTGTTTAGGCTGGTGTGAAATCTGTCGATCCGCCTCTGGTGCAGAAACAACAAGTCCACCTGAAAACGGGCTTCTCAGTCAGGACTCAAAGCTGACCGGCCATAAACATTATATACAGAAGGCCTGTGGTTTGAGCATGAATTCAAAGACTATCAACTGTCAAGTGAGACGTCTTTAAGTGTAGAGAATTTACCTGATTCAGTCAGAAAAGAAGAAAAGAAAACAGCTGTATTGAGCACTGAAAGTTAGACATCCAGCCATTCTGCCATAAGATCACAGCACCATCGTTTCCAGCCTGTTTCTACCTGTTCGTCATCAAAAGGCTGCACTGCATCATTTTTTTGTCTCAGTATAGATCAAGAAAACTAGACCGCTGGTGTGAAAGCAGCCTCCGATAAGAAGCTTAGAATGAGTCAAATCCATAAATGAAACCATTTCCACAGAAATGAAACCTTCAAGTCTCAGTGGAGCAGCTCTGTGTAGACAGAGCAGCATTTCTCCTCATTAATGCTGATGGAGAAACAGACCCCACGTGGTTCAGGTGGACACCCATGACGTTTCAAGACAACAGTAGATACAGCAGTGTTAATGCTAAAGAGAATACCAACTCTGTAGTGTCTGTAGTGTCTTCAAGCAGCTTGAGAAAAAGGGAATAGAGGCCGTCATTCTATATGAATTTTTAAAATGAATGATTTCTCTTTTCCTTGTATGTGTGTGATGTTCATATTGACTGTAACTGGGTAGAAAAAGTCACTGTGGATGCTCTTTTTCCCTGCCATGACGTCTTCATCTGTCACACAGTTAAAAATGAGGCAGTTCTGCGTTGCTTTCTAGCTGCGTTCAGTACATTGGCCAGGCAGCTGGAGCTGTCAAAGCAATGTTTTCACTCGTGCTCTCGACGGCTTTACCACTTACATAATAACCTGAATGAAATGTTAATGTCAGCAAAGTTGACAGGGCAAAAAGGGAATTCTCCACCGACTGAAGCGGCAGCCGGAGGAGTCAGAGGAGTCGACTGTGGATCTCCTACAGGAGGTGAGAAGCTCTCGTCTGTCCTGGCATTTCAAAATAATGCACCTGTAATGATTTGATGTGCTTCCCTGTGGCATTTCATGAATGCTGCCACAGGCCGGCGCACGGCTCTTCAGTGCTGTCGCTCAACACAGGCACTCCAGAGCCGAAGGAGAAAAAAGGAGGAGGAGGGTGGTGGCTCACCTCCTGAAGCTGTTGGACTTGCGGACAGAGACCCTTGAGGGCACTGCTGGTCTGGTCGAAGCCATGGAGGCCTGTTTTAACACGTCAGCTGACGAAAATTGACCTAATTTCAGCTCCAACTGAAGCCTTGACAACAAGCCCACTTTGTCTGTTGCTGCTTTTTAGCTCTAAACTGAGTGACTGTGACCAAATAGGTTGAATCCACCTGAACCGTTTTAGACCGTTTATGTTGTGTAACTGTGCCATCATGTCCTCCACATTCACTAAACACTGTATTATTTAAAGCAATTTGGAACATGGTGGTTTCCTGATTTGAAGCCACATACAGCTCCACTTCAGATGTCCTAATTAAAGCTGGCACCTCATCATGGGCAGACTACGGCTCATCTAGATCTCGACAAGAGATGCAACTAACATCCTTGTCATTATCAGTCCGTTCGTTTCTCAAATACCTGATTCATTTTATGAATGCTTCAAACCAAAACCAGAAGATATTCAGTTAAATATGACACAAGATGAAGCAAACCTGCAGATGTTCTACTAATTGATCATCATGTCCATCATTCCAGCTCTAACCTTGACAATTCAAAGCTGCATTCATGGAATTAAAAGGAGCATTCAAGGAGCTTCAATGGCCGATCTGCTTGTCTGAAGAACAGGAGCTCAGATCACACACACCATCCTCCATCCACAGCAGACCTGTCAGTGTGAAGCAGATAAACATCCAGCTCGTGTCCAGCTGTAAAAAGACTGAGCCATGTCCCATCAGGCAGAAGCACCGTGATGATGTCAGCAGCCCTAACGCCTCACACATGACGACAAAAAAAAAATGTCACAACCGTCCGTCACAGCTCCCCAACAACCGTGTCGAAACAAAGCCCCGCAGCCGTCACAGCACCAGCACAACACACACTCACAGCTCCGACCTTCCTCTGCGACAATGAACCCGAGCAGCTCCGCTCAGGATGGACCGAGCTCATTTAAAGCAGTGCGTCACGTTTACTGCTGCACTGTGTCAGACTGCACACACACACACACACACACAAACACAACTGCAGCCCAGATGTGGCGTCCAGCACACGCCAGGCAACATCTGTAACTGCACATTTACGCATTATGTAAGAAAACAGCGTGACATTTATCCGAGGCGGCGGCGGTGACGGTGGCGATGAAGGGGGTGAGGTGAGGAGGAAAGGAGGGGGTGGCTGGGAGTCCTGGACCCTCGGTGCGCAGAGGGCTGCTGGAGATCAGATCGGTTCTTTCATGAAATACACGTTACGTGGTCTGAATGGGGAGCAGGAGGCTGCAGCTGATGTTTAAACTGACAGACAGCGAGACGGAGGTCTGACATTGCCCAGTCCGAGCTCTGCGTCCGCTTACTGGCAGCGAAACATGAATATGTGGACTTAAAGGGGGTGTAAAGGGGGCTTACCTCCTCCAGTGTGCCTGTAGTCCGTTGCTCCGTACACCTCCCCGCTCTAAACCCCTCTTCTCAGACGAGGAAGAGCAGTCAAAGCCGCGCGCCTCCTGTCCAAAAAACTCTGCTGCTTTTACCGCAGGGAAACGCTGTCGTGCGTAACAGCCCGCACCACGTATCCCCGCCGCTCAAAGCTCCAAATGTGCCGCAGATATGATCCACTTTCTGCGTGCGCCCCTCTCCTTCTCCTCCGACCTGTGTGTCGCAGTCCTGAGAGCTTGTGTTTTCAGTCCTGGCTCCCCTCTCAGCTCCTCTCTCCTCTCGCTGCTCCTCTCTCTCCGTGCTCTTCTCGTCTACAACCGCCGCGGACACTCGTACCGCGCGTGCACTCGCGTCTGCGCGTCCACGCAGAGAAGCCGTAGGGTGGGAGCTATATAGCAGTGTTGTGGGTGGGTGGGATGATGGGAGGAGATCATCCCCGCGTGTGTGTGTGTGTGTGTGTAACTGTTTTCAAGTGAACAATTCAAAATTCCGTTTATGTAAACGTGAAAGGCTTTGACAGCAGACGGTGTCACTTCTGATTGACATGAGGGTGTGGCCAAAAGTGTGGACACCCTCCCTCCTCCTCAACACACACACACACACTGTGTGTATGCATAGATGCATGCATGAACCAACAGGTCAAATCTGTTCAATATTAATATCATTTAGATCATTTAAGAGTATTTCTGATGTTTCTAAGTGACATGATGGACCTTTAACTCATTCCACACAGAAATACTGCAGACACAACACACTGCTTGTTCTTACCTATCATATAAGATCAAACCTGAGGCTCAAAGGGCTGCAAAACCAGAAAGGTCTGCATTTTTATTTATCCACTATGGTCGCTGTTGTTTTCTAATAGGATCCATGCAGTGTTCTGGTTAGTGAAATAAAGATTGGGTTGACACGCTGAACAAACACAGAGAACCTGTGAGATGATGAAGCTCTTTATCAGGATGTACAGTGTCTTTTCTCTCTCCTGCACACCTTCAAACACGGACCCAGTGTTATGATTAATGCCTTTCTTTTGCCTCTCTGTGTATGTTGTGTGAAGACGTCGCATCTTGTAATTATATCCTGCACAACATGACCGTATTGTTAATTTAATTGCCACTGCTGTCAGAGACGTGTTGCCAAGAGACGTAACTCTGTACAAACATTCTCATGTGATGCCAGGATGGTTTACTATTTCTCATCTCGATACACCCTGTGTTGTTTTTATACATGGTAGTTTGAATCATTGATGGAGCCACAATAGTAGCGTAGCTCCGGGGATCTATTAGATGGACTGTCATGGAGTTTTGTACGATCATTCTTGGTCCTCAGAGGGCCAAGTCAAAGTTGCTCCATGTATCTTGTTTGATATTCAGTGAAAAATCTCATCATCTATTAAATGGATTGCTCAGAAATTTGGCACCAATATTCATGGTCCCTGCAGGCTGAATTCTGATGCTTTCATGATCCTCTGACTTTTCTCACCACACCACCAGCAGGTCAAAGTTTTTCATGTCTCCTTCATGAATTGGCATAGTTGATATTCATGGTCCCCAGAGGATGAATGTGATTTTTCCTCTGGTTTCACCATGAGGCTTTTAGTTCAAAATGAAATGTCACTATCGGATGGATCCCCTTCAAGATGAAGTTTTGGTGATCTCTTAACTTTACTCTTCATCTACCATCGATATGTTAGCATTGTGGTTCTGAATAAGAACGGCTGCAGGCTACATGGCTGAAACTTTTACTGATATACTGATCGAGTACCAGCAGAGTTATGATATGAATGCAGATAAGTGAGTGTGATATTTGGCAGCCATGGGCATGTACACAAGCTGACTGTTAGTGGTTTAGGATTGGCAGGATTGACTTACCGAAAAAAAAAAAAAACACACACACAGAGAAGATGGCAGATAGCAGACAGAATGTTATAACAGGCAACGCGGCTGTGAGCTGCAGACAGTGTTTTCTTTAATGACTACTGTCAAACAATGTACATAACATCTGTATGTCTGTACAGTATACTTAATACAGTGTACAGTGCAATGTATATGTGTGTGTACGAGAAGTGATTGGTGCTGATTCATTTGTGTTGTACTAACGACGGAGACTTTCTGTGACTTCATTATAAGAATGAGTAACAGGTTCTTTCCTCTTTGAGTCGTGTTGACAGCGAGCTCCCTGTGAGTCAGTATTCCCCTAACACAACACTCCTGCTTGTCAAAACGGATTTGTCAGTTGAAAGGTCAATGTCGTTTAATTTTTCGTTATCACCGTGGGGGGTGATGAGTGAAACTCAACTCTTTTTGAGGTGCATCGAAATAACACACACCGTGAATCTAATTAGAGAAGATTTAACAGCAGATCTCAGATAAACTGCTCCGGGGCTGCTTACTCTTGACAGACAATACCTCTGCTGGCAGGGGATTGACACTCTCTGCCTTCAAGTGTGTGTGAGGGAAGAAACAGATCGCACACACTCCTGTGGTGGGGTTTGAAAATATCCCACCTGTTTTTCACGAGATCGGTTTCCAGCCCGGTGACATATTTACCAGCCAGACATTTTGAAAAGGAAATCCTCCCTCCAAGCCTGAAAGTTGGAATCCAACTCCGCGTCGAGGGGCCCTCGGCGCGCACATTCAGGCCAGTGTCAGTGTCCAAAATGACAGAGGCTTCACATAAAATAACAGGAGAGTGTAGCTGAGGGCAGAGGGTGGGCTGATGGAGACAATAGACTGGAAAGGTTGAAATAGTGGGGAGCATAGCCAGGAGGCCGACAGGATTCTTCTGTCAGCCAGAAAACTGAGATGAGATGAAAAAAAAATCCTCAAAAACAGAGAAGCAGCAACAAAGGGGCCTCTTGGTATTTCAGCAAGTGTCATTTCTACTGTAAAAGAAGAGCCCATGTGCAAAAAATGCTGCATTTGTTCATCTGATGTAGGAAAAAAGATGCTGCCAGATTCAAAGAATAGTGTGACATTTTGGGAAATGTAGTTATTCACTTTATTGCAGAATATTAGATAAGAGCATGATTCCACTCCGTTGTGAGGAAGCTACTGCTAGCAACCGCTTAACTGGCTACTAGTGGTATAACTTCATATTGAACAGGCAGACATGAGAGGGCAGATGTCAAACAAAATTCTTCTTTTAAAATGTAGTTTTTTCAGACATATTGTATAGAGACCCAAAATGTTCAAACTTAATCAACAAGTCTCAGTCAGGAAATGACAGGAATAGCATGTTATAAATTCAAATATATCAAAAGGTCCTGTTTGGAAAATATGGAGACATCAGCCCTGAAAGTGCTCTTACTGTGTTGGTCACCTATGATATAAATATAAAGACATCTGTGCAAAAACGACAATATCCTCACATCAGAATATCCCACGCCCACATGAGATGACACACCGTCTAATACCTGTCTCAGCTTCCATCCATGATCCCTTGGACATCCCACTGTTTCAACATTCACTGCTAATTTAGCTTTGTGTCATGGCTTTTTAATTATGTCTGATGATGATGATGCTGGGCAGACTTTGTGACTCATGAAACTGTGAATAAAAATAGAAGTAAAAAGGTGGATTTACTGGGAACAGGCTTTGTGTGCTATTTCCTTGGTAATGTGGGAAATAACACACTGATACTTTCCTGGATTCAAATACCAAGTGGATAAAGTCCACTGGCGATCCTGTAAAGTAATAATCTGAAGCAGAGAAAGAAAAAAAATACTTCATTCATACATAATTCATGATTCAGGCGTGCAAACAACATTTCATTGATGTTTCCCAGACCCCAAAACACACACACATACACACACACACACACACACACACACACACACACACACACACACACACACACACACACACACACATACACATACACATATACACATACACATTGCTAATAATTTTTTCTGTAATGTTGGGTCCCAAAAAAAGGATCCCAGCTGAAATTTCTTGAAATACTTTTATCAAGAACAAGAACTCTCTGTTTCTTTTCACTCTCATAGCTACTGTTGTACAGATGGTACAATTATTTTGCACAGAAGAAGGACATGAAACTCTGCAACACTGAGACAATACTGCAAAAACACAGGGCAAATTTTAGGGCAAGACTTCTTCAGTTTCTGGATTTGACTGATGCTACTGTCATCAGTTTATGTATAAATCTGGTGAATCTGTATCTTGATAGTAACTTTTCATTATTTAGACTAGAAATACTTTATTAATCCCAAACTGGGAAATATTAAGTAAATTGCATCAAAATAATGAAGATGGAAACATGTGGCATCCATCAACTAAGAACCCTTATCTAGCCAACATTGACATTGTTAGCTTGCTGGTTGAAATGCTTTAGCTACCGTGACAAGAGTTTATACAGTATGTGATATAGATTATTAGCATTATGCTGATGTTTTATGCTGAAAGTTGGCTTCAACTTGATAGCTAGCTAAAAAGGCTGGTACTAGTGTGTGTTAGCTAGCTAGTCTGTGTAAAGTCAGAATAAATATGTGTTTCGAGTTGGTCAGACCAAACTCCACCCAGACAAAATTTGAATGATTAAAAATCAGGTAAAAATTAATTCTCAGCTCCAGGACTGTCGGGGAGTGTCCTCAGAACGTGTGCCCTCATATGGGAGCAGTCAAGCAGCCATTTTGAGGCGACTGAAACATGTCAGATGAGTTCAGAAAATGACATGACTAACTTTGAAACACTCTGAGCGAGATGAATTCATCTCTATCTCTCTGCCCAGGGTGGCCTCAGCGTGTCATCGAGCCACCCTTTAAGGACCGCCCACAAAATCCTGGACTGAAAACTGGTGAAAAACTGTTTGAACCTCCACATTTCACTAATGTATCGTTCAAAGTCTTTTCACGTTTATTCAGCAACTATTTCCTAACACATTTAATGTGTTCTGAAAGAAATGGTCTTTAAGCTAGCCACAGTCCGCTTGACTGCTTTGTGCCAAGAAAGGAATAAACAAAAGGAAAATGAAAGAGACAAAAATAAAATTAGTTACTGACATATGGAGATTCATAAAAATGTACATTTATAAAAGAATGCTTCAGTGTTACTCTCTGCCAACCCAGGGGTCACATCCCATTTAGGAACTGCTGTATTACACAATGACATTGTAAAGATTGACTTGTTGCATTGATTGTTTGGGTACCTTCCACAGAGGATGCATGGAGGGAACTGAGGAGGATTTTTCTCTTGCACTTGCTCTGCTTTGTATGAGTCTAGTAGCTAAACGTGAACACAATGTTTCAGGGACAGTTTGACCACACAACAATGTGTCTGTGTAAATGTTTGGTTTATTTGTGGATCCGTGCCATCCTCCACATTGTGATTGGTAGCTGGCCACCGAGGCCTCCCATATTTCACCTGGGTGCTAGGTTCCTTTTTGCCACTGTGTTAAGTTTTATAGGGGACACTAAAAAATCCTTCTGAAGCTGGCCCCCAGCACTGGCAGATAAATAATTATTACACCAACACAAGCACCTTTAGTGATACCAAACAATTAGAGACACCAGAGGAGGTTGTTCACATCCATCACTCAGCCATGAGCCTGTATGTCAAAACAGTGTGGCTATTTGTTATTTCCTTAGAAGTAGCAGAATAGATGTTTTGGGTTCAGATCAAATGTTAAAAATTACAGTCTACATTGTGAACCACGTGAGACCTGTATCAAAGATAAATATGGTGACGGATCTACAGTCTAAACTCTGTCTTTGGGCAGATCCAGATGGATCTGTGAGTGAGCTCCACGGGGGACACTGTGGCCAACAAAACAAATCAAAACACACTCTATCATACGCCTCATCTCTGAATAAACACTGCGGTGTTATGGCTTGTTTATTGCGGCGTTGCAGCTGCAACTCTCTACTTTCCTGCGCCAGTCCTCGGAGAACAATGCAAGGATGTGATTATTTCTGATAATCTCAAGGTAAGCTGCCAGGCGGTGGCAGAGGAAAACCTCAAACAAGAAACAAAGAGGTGAGCTCTACAACGCTGCAGCGCTGTCTGTCTGTTTGACTACTGTACAGATCACTGCCTCACTCTCATCATGAGTATTTGCTGTCAGCAGAGATGACTGTGTGTTTGTGTGTGATGTTGAATACAAATTAGCTGAATGACAGCAGGAGGAAAAATCTGAGACTGCACACACGACCACACACACACACACACACACACACATACACACACACACCACCTCTACCACCTGATCAGAGAGGTCAGAGGTCAGGGTCAGCTACAGCAGCACCCTACAGGTATACTCCAAAGAGGTGATTTACTGCACTGACCATAAATCAACTCTGTCCAGCAGCTCTGAGGACTGAGACTGATGCTTGACTGGTCGGTCACTATAGATATGGACTGACTTTACAGTAAATAGGACTCTGTATATTGAATGTAAGGAGTCCCCCTGGTGGTGAGAGTGATTAATTACACAAACACAGTTTAGGGTTAAGGTTAGGTTTAAATACAACAAGGAGAAACCTCTGAAAACCAAAAGTTATGTGAGGTTTTAAATTTAACCACCTCAGTTTGTCTGTGTTATCTTTGAGTCCACTCACACTCACACACTCACATAATTCATTAAAATCCTCCTGTCTTTCCGCTGAGAAACATTCACACTAAGGCCATCACTGCCTGGCTCCATTGCAGAGACCCTCAGCCATGTATTTATTACATCTTACTTTAACTGGACATTTAGTTAGTTTAGTTCCTGTATCAATGAGACCATTTGTTGCAGTTTTTGATGCAATCCATTCAGGTGCCATCACAACGTTTAATAATGCAGTATATGAACTGACTGACTATCACTGCATCCTGCTCTTACTATTGTTGGTCAACTCTCTCTTTCCTCTAAACAACAATAATAACTGTGCTACATATATGAACAATAATAACTGTGATACATATATGAACAATAATAACTGTGATACATATATGAACAATAATAACTGTGATACATATAAGAACAATAATAGATGTGCTACATATATAAACAATAATAACTGTGATACATATATGAACAATAATAACATACATATAATATGTTGAATGTAGTTTCCTACTTAAATAACTGGACTGCAAGAAAATGTGTTTTTTTTTATTTAATATATATTTTTGACAAAGCTGTAAACGGATGTGGACTAACATTTGATGTGTCATTTATTTTGCCTTTACTTTGTGACCACACGTTTGAACATACAGTATATTTCTTCATGCAGTCCCTGTCAAAAAAACTTAATACTGCATCATCAGTTTGATCAAAATCACATATTCATAAATCTTCAGATTTTTTAATTCTCAAAACAAGGAAGCTAAAATGTGTGTCCTCCTGTACAACATATTGTATGTGTGTGTGTGTGTGTGTGTGTGTACGGTGATGTTATCTGTTCATATATTTTCTGTTTATCAGTCTGTTAAGAAAAATATAAAAAAAAAGGAAAAGAAAGGCGACGCTTGGTGACGTCATCAGAAGACGCTCCATAGACGGCTCTTTAAGCGGTAAGCATTTTTCATGTTTTACAAATAAACATCATAACTCTGTTTTTTATTGACGTCGCTGTTATGTATTTGTCGGAATATTAAAGCTGTGCAGAGAGTTTGGTCGCTAGATGCGCGTGAACGCGCTGCGGAGGCTAAAGTGTTAGCCTGTTAGCCTTTAGCTGACTCATCTGTGCTAGCCACAGCAAACCGCATCAGTGTGGCTAGCAGCTGAGAGCTAGCAGCCTAAACTGAGCAAGCTGAGCTCGAACATGAGGTGAACACAAACACCAGTCAGCAGGTAGCAAACAGCTGTTTGACAGGACGGGGGTTAGCCGGTTTTAGCTCAGTCAGTTTCACTTTCACTGACATGACGAAGCAGCTCTGTGCCTGCAGGCTTAAACTTTAGGCTAGCTGGTTAGCTGCATTAAACCTCACAAAGACAAACACACTGACTGTTTGTGTGCTCTCCACAGTGGCGCAGTTTGACTCCAGACATGGTGAGTACACTCAGAAATGTTCAGCACAGTCTTTCACTGTGGCATGAGCTAAAAACAAACAGAGCATCACTCAGTGTGCGTGTGTGCTGCCTTCATCATGTTCACTGATGCCCCTTCTGTTTTCTCTTTCCTCTTAGTCTCGTCGCTATGATTCACGAACAACCATCTTCTCACCAGAGGGTAAGACTTCACTTAATGGAACCATGAGGCTGTCAGCCCAGCTTCTCATGGAGCATGACCCATGTTGAAGATACAGTGAATGAAAACATGTGGATTATTCACTGATATGAGCATGTAAAGGTGTAACAGATGGAGACAAGTGTCAGTTTAAACTTAATGTTTATTTGAAATGTTCCTGAGGATGTGAAATAATCTAACAAATACATTGTCAACCAATTGTAGTGGACACTGCTGAGAGCTGCTTCTTTCCTTTTGTGTTCTGATTCAAACCAAATCAGACCCTCACAGGTGAAACGAAGCACAGGTTTCATTCGAAGGGGCGTAGTGTGCAGGCCGTGACCTGTGGTGGACAAAGCTGTGGCAAATCTGCCCATCAGAGTGGTCAAGCTCCTCCACAGTCAGCCTGCAGTGTCACTTAGATCAGGCGCCATGCAGGTGGAGTTCTTGGAGGATGCTCTCCTGTCCTGGATTTGTGTCTTATATCCAGCTTCTACGGCTCTGTCTCTCACAGTCGATGCTGTTTCCTTTGGAATGGGTCTGTGTAAGCGAGCAAGAGAGAGAGAGACAGCTATTGTTAAACGACATAGACAGTGAATGACGAGTGTTTTTAACTTTTACTCATTCAGGTCTTGAGCAGACATCTTCTGATTTTTACACTCTTGCCTTTTAGTTCTTTGTGCGTACGTCCTCATCTTGACAGCACTGTGTGTGATCCACAGGGCGTCTGTATCAGGTGGAGTACGCCATGGAAGCCATCGGCCACGCTGGAACCTGCCTGGGAATTTTAGCCAATGACGGAGTGCTCCTGGCTGCTGAGAGGAGGAACATTCACAAGCTGCTGGATGAAGTGTTCTTCTCCGAGAAGATCTACAAGCTGAATGAGTGAGTTGCTTCTTCAGCCTTACTCTTGTACGGTGTTTGGTTTAAAGTTTACAGACCTACATCGAGTCATCACCTGATGAGCTTTAACACATAAAAAGATCATCAAAAGATACAAAGAAGAAAAATCTCTGTTTCCTCCTCATTTGCTTGCAGAGACATGGCGTGCAGCGTGGCAGGAATCACATCAGATGCCAACGTGCTGACCAATGAGCTGAGACTGATCGCACAGAGGTGAGCTCCAGTCAGGGACACGGCCTTCTTAAACTCCGCTGCAGTCCGATGGTTCTGGTGGGACAAAATACAATGTGATGATGTGTGTTGCTGTTTACAGGTACCTGCTGCAGTACCAGGAGCCAATCCCCTGCGAGCAGCTGGTCACGGCTTTGTGTGACATCAAACAGGCTTACACCCAGTTTGGAGGTACGAAGCAGCACCATGATGACTTTATATCAGGCTTCTCAAAATCTATCCAGGCCCAGCCTGTACTGTGTGTTATAAATACAGTGGGTTAATGTTTTCAACAACGTGAATACAAGCTTTTTATTTTCATTTATTTATCCGTCCAAGAGATCAACGCTATCCAAGATTGATTAAATATTCCCGTAGCTCTCCCCCTCCCTCAAAGACAGAGATGACAGCTGATGCTAACTGCTGGAGAGATAAAGCGTGTTGTTGCTGCCTGAATGTAGTTTGTTGTAAACAAAGCTTATCCAGTGTTATTTTATTGTCACCAATCACTGAGGATCTCTGACCTTGAATCAGAGTCACGTGTGGACCTTTCAGTAATACGTTTAAGATCCTGATGAGCCCTTTCATTATCTTTTAGTCGCAGTATGGCATATCTTCACATTTTTTATGTTTCCTGTCATTGGCTGACAGAAACACATGGCCTCACATCTCTAAACAGACTGCTGTATGTGGATTAATGGGCTGTTCATTTACTTGGCGGGCAAGTTCTCCAGATGTAGATCCCTGTCCAGTCCAGGGGGGGGGGCATTTCTGTACTTTCCATCAGACTCACAGACAAAAAATGAAAGTTAACACCACACACACTTGAGCTGAGTCAGTGTTATGAAGTCGGTGTATGTGTGTATCTGTTCTCACAGGAAAGCGTCCCTTTGGCGTGTCGCTGCTCTACATGGGCTGGGATAAACACTACGGCTTCCAGCTGTACCAGAGTGACCCCAGCGGAAACTACGGTGGCTGGAAGGCCACGTGCATCGGGAACAACAGCGCTGTAAGTCTGGCACAAGCTCAAAGCTCCTGTCCAGGATCACTTTATTTAAAACAGGTTGCTGTGGAATTATAAAACTGCAGTTTCACACTGTGACACTGGAGGGCGCCACTGCAGAGTGTTTAAACAAGGCCACCGTGAAAAGGACTGGACGCCCACATGCTGTGACCTACTTAGTGCTGACTCTTGGGCAGCTAATTGTGTAAGTCTTGATGGTGGTGGCTTTTTTCCCCAGTGGGTCTCCACAGGGCTGCACACAGAGCATTGTGGGTAACAAAGCTGCCTTTGTCCAAGAGGCCTTTAGGGTACCTTGAGTGCAAGCTCTTTTAGTTTGGGTGTCTCCAGTGAGGAAACGCACACCTGATGCTGACAGTGTTCTTGTTGTGCTCCTCACTGACAGCTGAACGGGAGCACAGATCCGATATAGGTGTTCTGTGCGATGAGAGTTACCTTCACTTTGTCTCTCTTTGTGTTCTTTGCCTCACTCATAGGCAGCGGTCTCCATGCTGAAGCAGGACTTCAAGGAGGGAGAGATGACTCTTTCTGCAGCCCTCGCTCTCGCCGTTAAAGTTCTCAATAAAACCATGGACGTCAGCAAGCTGTCTGCAGAGAAAGGTGTGGCTTCTGAGTATCAAGATGGATAAATACACAGATACTGACCAAAGTACCAAAGTATTGTAATGTCACATGTTGAAAAGGGACCTGCAAACAGAACATTTACAGCCCAACTGCAAAAAGACCCAATAATGAACATGTTCTCATGTGTAATGAGAAGAAATATCACAGACTCTGCGGTGCGTTTTGGTGTATTTCAGCTCAGTGTTTTGGTTTTTTGGATGCAGCCGAGAGACCAGCCTGCGAGGGTTACGTTAGCAGAGGCGGAAGAACAGAAGAAAATACTTGATTCTGTTTTTCACAGGTTTCACTGGTCCTGTGACAGCTATGCAATCATCTCTGTTTCAACATGTTCCTAAAATGTTGACACTGCACCCAGCTGAAGAATACATTTTCCATATGTTTACGTATGTGGACAGAAACCACATAATGACACATAATCACGCAGTGTCTTCCAGCCTTACCGTCTGTCTCTGTCATTTCAGTGGAGATCGCCACGCTGACCCGCAAGGACGGAAGAACCTGCATAAAAGTGCTGAAGCTGAAGGAAGTGGAGGAGCTGATCAAGAAGCACGAAGCAGAAGAGGCCAAAGCCGAGAAAGACAAGAAAGAGAAGGAGCAGAAAGAGAAGGACAAGTAGTCACACCACTGCGCCGCACTTAGGTTTTCTTCTTCCAGTTCTGAGTGAGAGAATGAATGTGTGTGTGTGTGTGTGTGTGTGTGTGTGTGTAAAAACATCAGGTATGTTTGTATTTGTGTTTCTTAAAATAAATCCAGATGATGAACTCTTCATCTATGTCTTGTATTTATCTCTTTCACATTAACTATCTTTCACATGTTGAATGTTTGGCCATAAAAAGCTTTAAAAAACAAAGTTCAGCGTTTTCCACCGAGTCTGTTCCAACCCACTTCAAAGGTTTAACCATGATCATCCCTCCATCACTTTACGGTTTCTGTGGATTTACAGTTGAAATCAATGCAGGATTAATATTCAGCGCGTGCTCTCTGTTCTATGGCCGAGCAGATGGCCTGAATGTATTGTGCACAAATTGTGTAACATACTTTAGACTGTTATGAAATAAGACTTCACGATTACACAATAATAAATGTGTCACCTTCTGGGCGTCTTCTAGTCCACTAAAACAGGAAGTGTATCTTCTTTTACATTATCTTCCTGTTAGGTGTTTGCAGTCAGTCAGTCTTTGGCAGTGGTGCCAGTAATGTCGGTGCACTTTCTAATCAGTAAACAGCAATAACATTCATTTCAAGTGATAATCAATGGAATTATAATGTACAATAGTACATGGTTACCTGAACGTAGGAATAGTTATGTGGGGAGTAGAACTGCTATACATCATGTCCCATGTTCTTCATCAGAAAATAGATATGCCCTCTTATCATTTATTTTGTCATCTTCTGTCTTCAGTCGATCAACTTTGAACCTTTAAGCCAACATGGACAAAACTAAATGGACCTTGTGGTGAAATTACGTTGTCAGGACATATTATGAGGTACTTCAGAGAAAAGAAGGTTTTCTCTGGGGCACATTCCAGCTGACGTGCTGTGGTCTGCGGGTCAGGTCTGCAGCAGTGTAAGTCTCTTTAGAGGGGATTAGCTGTTGACTGGCCGCTTTTAACTCTGCTAAACGGATGCTGGAAACTGACATATGAGGACGTACATAGGCAGTTTCTAAGAAATGTCACGCTGTGAGTGCAGATGATGTGCTAACCGCTTATCACCCTCAATCTGAGGTGTGTTTAGATATAGTCAACATAAAGATTAAGGCCAGGATGTGCCTAGTGACAAAGCTTGAATGCCTGACTTTGACTTTGACTAGATTTTCAATGCAGTGTTATGACATGATGTCAGCAGAAGCACTCATATGTGGGTCCAAACAGCAGGGGGAGAGATGAATTCGTCTTTCAGGGGCCCAGAGACACTCGTGACAACTGTTTGTAGCCAAATATGAGCATCAACACAGGCAGCATTCACAAAGTGTTTTCATGTATAGGGTGTAATTTGTGACTTTTGAGGTGTTCTTTTGTTTTGTTTTGGTAGAAGAAGAAGATGCACAGCAGCTCAGAGGTGAAAACACAACAACATAAAAGAAAAAAAAACAGGTCTTGAGTGGGTCTCCATTTTGTTTCTAGTGTGTTCATGCAGGTGGTCATGCATATTGCTGCTGCTCTTTCACATTATGCTACAAACACACAGTGGTGGATAGCAGTGCACCAGCAAAGGCAATGAAGAAGACTGTTAGCCAGTAAGAGATTTCTTTTAAAACACATTACATATGTTGGGAAATAGTTGCTGAAAACATGTGAAAAGACTTTGAAGGATACATTAGTGAAATGTGGAGTTAGAGGTTCAAACAGTTTTTCACCAGTTTTCAGTCCAGGATTTTGTGGGCGGTCCTTAAAGGGTAGCTCGATGACACGCTGAGGCCACCCTGAGCATACCACTGTACCCCTAGCATATTTGGCTAGGTAGTTAATAACACTTTCTTCTTTGGTCTGACAAATTAGAACACATTTATTCCAGCTTTACACAGACTTGAATGTGTTTCTGTAGTGTTGTTTTCTAGTTTGCTGTTGGGTTTGGCACCTTGTGACCACCTGTACTCCAGGTTAAAGCTCTGCACACAGACTGGATGGTGTTCCACTTTACAGCACAACAAAGGTTTTAAAACAGGTTGCTCCTGTATTACAGACACAGATATAGCACAGCTGAGAGTCCATCCTGGCCAGGCCACTGTAAATAGATCTCTAGATCAACTGATCTGAGTCTTTGGCGAGATGCCAGCAGCGAGCTGTAATGTGCTGCGAGCTGAGCTGAGCTGAGCTGAGCTGGTTGGAGATTAGCGCCTGAGTCAGCAATCGGCTGGAACAGAAATTCCCACAACTCCTCTTCCTGAAAACAGAAACACTTTCATTTCCTCAAAATCAGCCTCATCACTGCCACTCTACTCCAACACTTTCTCATCTTGTATCAGTCAGAATTTGGCTGCCACGGTGTAAATAGTTATTTTTACTTTGGTTTCTCAGTTGTAGACGCTTGGCCTGCTTCCTGTGTTGTTCCCTCTGCATGTTTACTGTGACATGTCTTGAATAACACAAAACCAGTTTAACTAGACTCCATAGCAAGAAAACATGTGATATGAATACATACGCTACAACCACGCCTGTCAAAAACAAAACAGACAGTAACAGTTTAGATAACAAGTTTTATTATTTTTCTCCCCCCCAAGACAAAAATTACAGAGTATACACGTGTGGATTGTCATTGAATGCTTGCTAACTATGTCACTGAGAACAAAAAATAAACCCCTAAACTAATGCAAGTAAACATTTGAGAAATATACATACATAAAAATATACCTCTGAGAAAATTCATATATTGACATTTCCTAACAGCTTATAGTCAGGGCTCAATCAGTAGCAATGAAGACTTGTATGATCTGAACACATGCAGAAGAGAAAAAAAAAAGGCGCCCACCCCATCCCAACACCAACGTGGAACATGTTTCTCTGAGGTGTTACAGGTAGTATGGCTGGCATGGGGAATGTAGGTTAATATTGCTTTACATACCAGGATTAAATGAGCTGGACTTTAAAGCAGGATGATCTGAATGGACAGCACGTTTACAGACAGAATGGATTCTTTGGCGTTTTGTTCAGAATATTTCAAACCATAAAACTAAAAAAAAAAAACCCAGGACAGTGTACAGGATCGTCCTGTTTCGACTTTCGTTGCATATACAGTAATAACCTGAAGTGCTCCTGTTGCACAATGAGATCATTTCCTCACTTAACACGGGGTGAAATATGGAAAATGGACACATTCCTCAATAAGACTCAAGAGTAAAAAAATATTAACATTGCACTCTCCTCTTTAGGCACGAAAAGCCTTGTTTCAGTCGAGCTTTCAACTGGTGTGGAATAAACGACTCTACAGGGCTGACCGGAGCTTCATTACACCCAGTTTGTGCCTCACGTATTACGATGGTTTGAGAAAAAAAAAGAAAGTTCTTAAACAAAACTTAACACTGTTGTGCAGATTTTTCCGGATGTAAAATATTCTGCCCAGATTTGTATCAAAATAAAGTTCTATTCTCTTTTAAACACATTCACTAGACTTAAATTTAACGCCGAAACACGAGGCACAGACTGGGGCTAAAGCTTTCTTCTTTCTTAAAACAAGTGTGTGTGTGTGTGTGTGTGTGTGTGTGTGTGTGTGTGTGTGTGTGTGTGTGTGTGTGTGTGTGTGTGTGTGTGTGATCGTTTTGGGCTGATGAGAGCTAAAACAAACAAAAAAAACTGAGTGCATGCCATGTGCTGGAATGATGCCTTAACATATATCAGGAAGAAGTGTAAAGAAATGTTTACATGTACTTTAATGTTAAATGTAACACATCACCCATCTATATTATAAAGCAAAACAACATTTTATTGACCATACCAAACCCATGACTTCCTCTTTTAAACACCGCTTGCATGGTTTACAGCACACACAGACAAACAAAAGTCTCTTTCCTTAGTAAAGGTGGGAGCTGTCGGAGGGGAGATATGCTGAATTTTCATGTAAAACACTTTCTCCTGAATGTCGAACAGCCGTTTGTCTTCTTGATGGCAGCACAAAAACAATGTGGCTCCACTAAGCGGGAAAGATAAAAATCCCATGATGCTCGTGATGACTTAGTTCAAGCTACGCCGCTCCCCATTTCTCTGATCTACAGTTATCCTTGGTAAAGGGGGAGAGGCGGGGCAAATCCTAGCATTCCCAAACACCCCCTTAAAAACAAGTCTATAAAAAGAAGAAGGTGACACCTCCCAGTCAGTGATGAGGGATTACTGAGCGGTGTGTCAGAGCGAGAGTGTAGGTGGATTTGATTTGCAGGAAGAAAACGGACATGAGGGGTGTTTCTGTGGGGGAGGAGGAGGAGGGAGAGAGGTGAAGGGAGTGGAGTACGGGTGGGAGAGGGAGGTGTCAGGAGACGGTGTGTCAGTCACTCCTCGTCTGAGCTGCTGTTATCCAGAGAGTAAACCATGAAGGCCAGATCGGGCCGGGTCGGTACCATGGGGTTGCCCGGCTTCACCATCTCAAAGCCCATGTAGTGGAAGGTCTTGATGATGGACACTGAGGACGAGACGAGGACAGAGTCAGACGTTCTGCTGGGTGATTCATGAGGGAGTTCACGGTCAGCTGACACACGCCTGCATTAGTCCTTTGTTTACAAGGAATACTTCAACTTTTTCTAAATAATAGAGATAAATAATATAAGAATAAAAACATTGATATGAATCTGCAGAGCTGCAGTCAGGATGTAGTTAGCCTTAGCTTAGCATAAAGTTCAGTCTGATGATTTGTGGTTTCCAGGGTCATACATTCAAGAACAGCTCAGGATGAACTGTTGTTATGAGTTATACTTTTTTAGATTTCAGTTTGTGCACAGTTTAGACAAACAGGATGTTTTGGGTGTCACCATTCTCCAAATCCACATTTTAATCTGACTTTTGATTTCAAGGCCACGATCAGATTTAATTGAAGATGAAGAAAACAGCTATCATTGATATCATTGATATCATTGATCCTGATATTGATTTTATTCATCCATAATGAAAGCTCATTCATACTAAACACGTCATACTATAAATGCAGAGAGGCTTACAAAGGTGTGTTTGAGGGAGCTGTTCAGTCTGCAGACTGGATTGTGATCTGTTGGCCTGTGGCCTCAGAACAGGTTAATCCAGCCGGGTGCAGATTCAGAAGCAGAACTAACAGAAAAACAGTATTTCAAAGCAACCAGAGCACTTACTTCGATCCTCTCTGCCTTTATGGAACCACAGGAACACATAGTTAACTTTGAGCTTCTCTTCTGAAAACTCGAGCAGTGCGGTCAGCCTAAGGATGACATGAACGGAGAGAGAGAGAGACGGTGAACAAGGGGAGAGGAGATGGCACACGCTGTTTGTTTGTTTTTTCCCTCTTTACATAAGCCCTACAACTTTACATAATGCAGTAGCAGCTGCAAAGCTGGCGGCTCAAACAATTGGCTCTGTGCCCGCAGCAGACAAGGTTACTCTGTCCCAGCATCGATTACAACCAGCCACAAAGACGGAAATCAGAAACTTATTAGCATGCATTTTAATTTGGGGCACCGATAGCCTTAAAACATGGTCACAGCCTCTCGTGTACAAGTTAGACCCACTAAACAGAGTTCGACTTGACATGGTTTTATCTATTTTAGCACTTTATTCATGATGCTGTGAGGAAATGATGGATCTCAACATAAACTATGGCTGTCTGTCAGTCTAATAAATCAACAGATCCTTACCCTTCCTTGCTCCCCTCCACCAGCGGCCCGGCAGGGATCTCCAGGAAGAGACTGTCCTCTGATAGCGCTGTGTCCCAGGAGGCTGAGCGGCGCTCACTCAGCTGGTAGTGGAAGCGGAGAAAAGAGGGGTTCCCACTCACTGGAGCAGCCTGCGTCACCGTTAACTTCTCATCCTGGATTATTACAGGTGAGACAGAAAAAAAAACAAAACACACCATTATGATGATCATACAAACCCAGGAATTCAAGCTAGAATCACATTCATACTGGGAAAGACTGAATAATTATAGTTTGTCCATTCTGAGCTACTGTGGTGTCTGTAGATGGACTGGAAACTGGAGTGAAGTCATCCGACTCAGGAGGTAAAGAGTGTTTACAGTCAAATCAGTGATTAGACCTTGTTGTTATCCACTACAAGAGCGAGGACTTTAAACTTTAAAAACCAGACAACAACAAACTAAATGTTGCGTGAGAAGAGGCTTTGTGTAGCTGACAGCAGCTCTGCAGTGAGACAAGTCAAAGAGGAAGTGGTCGTAGCCATGTTGGTATCTTAAAGCAGCATCATGTCTGCAGCAGATGACGTGTGGCGTTATGAACCACTTCTGCCTTCATTCACTTCAGTGTCCTGTGCTGACAGCACATGACGTCTACAGTTGTTGTAGGTTTGACGCCCTGACAGGTCAAGCATTTAGACGTTTATTAACTGATTTAACTGCTGCTAAAGGTTTGTAATTATGAATCTGATGTCATCTTAGTTCTAAGTGCTGTACGTTATCATAGATGTGATACAGAGTTTCCAAGTCTATGTGAATGAATGAGACTCCATGTTCAGTGATCAAAGCTGACCAACCCCACAGCTTTTTTTTTTTTTGCTAGCTGACGACAGACGACAATGTTAATGTGACAGTTGACCGATCCGTCTGATCCTAAATCTCTAATGCCGGGTCAGTCACATGTCTGGAGTTCAACTGGACACGAGAAGACACGGCAGTTTCTGTGTTTACAAAACACAGAAATGTGAGAGAAAATGTCAATAAGTGTTATTTGATTCTGTGATGTTCAGACAGGTCTTCTTTAAACGCTATGCAGATGATGAGTCTGAGAGGGATTAACGGGTTTTTAAGCTTTAAAAAAGGCGACTCTGCAAAATGAGGGTGCTCATTAGCAAGGTGCTCCCGCGTTTAGAGCTCTGACTCAGAGAGGTCCCAGAGGGATGAAGCACTTAACACTATTATATGAATACCTAAAGTACTTACAGAGAATGGGAACAACACATGGCCACTTTTTTCCATCAATGCCCATTAAAAAACATTTAGTTCTCACAGAAGCCTTTAAAAGTACCAAACTGAGACAAAGACTTCCATCATCCAACTGTCTCTTAGTGACATCATGTCCCAGTTTAAATGAAATGTGTCTCAATTATGAGTGAAGGTGACAAGCATCACCACAACTCTGTGAGATGAATGCACTCCACTGCATTATAGATTCACACGTCACAAATGTTTAACTCCAACTCTGTGTTGGACCGTCACCTTGTGTAGTAGCACGCCGAGAGAGTGATCCCTGACAGTCCCTCGCCCACCCGGGATCTTCAGTTGTGGGTGAGGGGCATCAGGAGCACCACAGAGGCCCTGGAGACTGAGGGATGGAGGTGGGCAGGCGGGACCCCGCTAACCAGGAACTGGTGGGAGAAAGATGAGTGGGTTAGTTTCAGAGTGTCTGCAATCTGAGCTTTAGAACTGT
Source organism: Nibea albiflora (assembly GCA_014281875.1). Classification (NCBI taxonomy): domain Eukaryota; kingdom Metazoa; phylum Chordata; class Actinopteri; family Sciaenidae; genus Nibea; species Nibea albiflora. The sequence goes on from CM024800.1 coordinate 1,582,934, forward strand.
ACAGGAAGGTGAAAGATTGTACTGAATATAGATTTTCTCAGTGCCGTTTGTAAAGGAAAGTGCTTGAATGAAGAGTGTGCTCATTGTGACACTCAGACTAAACTAAACTGTACAGACAGTGTTGGTGTTGGCTGCTTCAAAGCGGTTTAGAGTCCATCCGAGATTAAGTCATCGTATCAGAGTGTGCAGGCCAACTTCTTCTTCACTGGGAATATTTCACACATTTAATGAAGCTAACTGTTAGACTCTGTGTTTCAGCTGGATCAGGACATTTAATCCTTTATTACATTTAAAATGGATCCTCTTGGATTTGGATCCACATCCATGCACACTACAGACCAACTGTACACTGGGCTGCTCTGACTATTGGGCCAATCAGGGTAAAAACATATTACTACACATCAGGAAGCCAAGGCAAGCATGTTTTTCTGTTCCTGTTCATATCAATGCTCATCAAATATCAGCTAAATAATAAATGGAATGGTAAATGGACTGTACTTATATAACCTTTCTAGTCTTCTGACCACTCAAAGTGCTTTTACAGTACATATCTCATTCATGCACAGTCACACACCGATGGCACAGCCTTCAGGAGCAATCGGGGGGCTCGGTGTCACTTCAACACGCAGACTGGAGAAGCCAGGAAATCGCTGATCATCTGATTAGTAGACGACCCATTCTTCTGAGCCACAGCTGCCCCGATATCTGCTGCAATCAGCCCATTGATATATCTGTAGGGCTCACACGTGAGCGCTGCACTCATAACACATCAACACTGCGATGTGGCGTCAGCATGTGGCGTCTTTAACTCAAAACACACAGAGCGATACGCCCGCTCTGCTCCTGATGTAAACTCTCAGCTTGTTGCCTCACTCCCACAATCCCATTTGAACTTCATTAAAGACGCTCCTCTAATTAGCAAATGGAAAGCACCTGTGGCATCATTAGCTCACTTGTTGGCTCCCAGCAGGTCTGCAGCTATATATCCAGACATCTATCCAACCTGGGACAAACTGTTTATTCCTATCATGCGTTCAGAATCAGAAGCAGTAGCACACGGACTTCCTTTAGCAGAAAACCCAGTGTTCCAGTTAGTCAGGTTTGGTGGCTAAATATAGATTTTAGCATATGCATCCAACCATGTGACCACAACTCAAGCAAATTTAAATATGTACAGACATGAATAGAGTGAACAAGCGCTGCAGATGACTGAATCACTGTTAGCAGGTCTGCCTCTCCTCAGAGGCAGTTTGTTTATGAGACTAGCACACAGACAAAATTAAAGCCTGTGATTTATAACAGCATTCAGAGAGTTCCTGGCGGGTCGTGCATGTGGTGGACAGCATGTATCAGAAACAAGCACATGATCTGTAAACACCTCTGCAAATAGCTCAGGAGGCTCTCTGGAACACACATCTTTGGAGTTTTGAGTTACACTCGTCGTGCATCTCAAAACAGACACGATGGCAGCCGGCCGGCCGGCCGGCCTGATGAGCCTGGACACCAAGGCACGGGGACTCTCATTTAGTCACATTTTCACCTTTTGAATGAGCAAATACTCAGCATTACATTATTCTCTCTTTTGCAAGTGTTAATGTGTGTGTGTAGCTGAGCCTTTATGACCGCTTAAACTGTAAAGTGAACTCAAGTGAAGTCAGCATTGGTCAGGGTTCACACACCTCACAAACAACAAATTCAAGAACTATTCAGGCCCAATTCATGGACCCAAAGAGCGTAGTTTGAGACGTGAAGCTACATTCACGGCTGTTACAACATTAAGAACTATGAGAGCGTGAAGTGGCAGATTTTACGATGGCTCACAGGCAACAATTAAAAAGGAGAGACAGAGGCTTGAATGTGTTGTGTTAGTGTCTATTTATGTCCATTTTCAAAAACTTTCAAGGACCTGTGGGATCCATGATTTATATATCAGAGTCATGTGCCACAGAAAAACATCAGCTCTGTGTGTGTGTGTGTGTGTGTGTGTGTGTGTGTGTGTGTGTGTGTGTGTGTGTGTGCGTGTGCATGAGGGAGAGGCTGTGCCAAACTTTCCCCGCAGACCAAACAGGACGACAGGTAACCTGGACGACCTGATGTGCACAGCTACGAGCCAAGAGGGTGAGCAGTGGAAAATAAAGCTCATTATGCCTGACCTGTTCACGCACTCTCTCACCATCCTCATCACTTCTCTGGGTCTCCGCTATGCAGAGACAACGTATGAACTGAAGGTTAAAGTAATCATGTTTATATCTGTGGATTGTGGGTCCATGGAGTCTGCCATGTTAAACCTCTACAGTAGCCCACAACGGAAAAACTTAACACCGGCTTTGATGCATTTCCTGTGTTTCGCAGACGCTGTACTTTCTTTCACGCTTGGAATGGAAGGGGGAGTGGAGGCATTTGCAATTCACAACTACACCACTAGATGTCACTAAATCCTACAAACTGGTCCTTTAATAAACGTTTGGGTAGTTTAATAATCAGAGAGGTGACTATAGCTGTTGGAATGCAGGGGGTTAAAAAAGGTACCATGAAATGGAAATACTTAAGTACAGTACAGTGATTTACTGTAAATACAAGTATACCATTCTGAATAACAACTAGAACAGTAGATGCAGCCACAGCAGATGAAACCCACCAGCATGTCAAACAGTGCTGGCTGGTCTGAGGTGAATGTTGGCAGCGCAGCATTCAAACAGTTCAGACGAGACTTGCTCTTTGACAGAAACAAAACTGACGGACTGTATCGGGGGCAACGGGTAGGACGCAGATGGAGGAAGAGATAAGCACACTTGCCAAGATGTCAAGACCTGCTTCTCTTTTTCCATCTTCCCTTTCAGAGACAGACAGAAGAGCCTGTCCTTGATAGAAATGCCAGCTTGTTTTGAAAGGCAACACTTTGGTCCTCTGACATTTCAGCCGCACTCCAAGCAGCCCTTCCCTAACCCTCCCCGTGATGCCACTCCAGCTGGAGGGCTGCAACCCTTAGGCCCCCCCATCAGGTCACAAGGTCGCCCTAAAAGCAGAATATAGGTTACGTTTTTTTTAAAGAAGGTCAACTTGACGGGTGAAACAGGCTGTGTTCCAGTGTACAGCCCAGCACACTCACAGGCCTGGGCTGCTGAGGATTTAATCATCTGTGTGTTGAGATGCCAAGTGCGTCATCATGCAACTCTCCCAGTAGGGTGAGGGCATGTGTGTATGAAGCCAAACATTTATTTTATTTCTAAGGATGAACACTTGCACTGCCGGGCTGCTCTTCCTGAGCTGAAAGTTGTTTTGAGAACTCATTCAGGTGAATTGTTTCAGGGGATGAACGGCCCGGGTAGGCCAGCTGCTGAAGTTTGGTGAACAGCCAAGAAACACACGACTCGACCAAAACAGGAAGCACTCTGGTAGGTCTTCCAATAGGACCAAAACACACCAAACCAACTGCTAAAACTATAATTACCAGCTCAGTAATGGAAAAAGACTCAACTTAAAGCCAGATTGTCAACATAAATAAAGTCCCACAAAAATCTGTGGCGAAAACCATTAAGAGAACAACAACATGTTGCTGTATGCTGGAAAGTAAACAGGAGAGTCCTCAGACCTCCTCCGACCCCTGAAGTTTGGCAGAGCGGCATGTCGGAAAAGATGTCGAGACAGAAACAGGAAAGGAACGCGTGCTCTGAAACCTGAGTGAGGCCGCATGGATCCTTGTCAGAAGCTGCTGCGCTGACCTCTGGAGCCAAACTGTGCCTGTGACCAGCTGTTCCAGCAGTACACTGCAAGACGTGCTAAAGACAAACGTCGCCTTTGTTACCAGGTCAATATTGATTCAGCAGAGCAGGACGATTGGCAATCCAGTTTGACGCATCGGCCATGTTTGCCAATTGGCACAAAAGGATGATGGGAATGTTATTCTTTTTTTTTTTTTAAACTCTTTATTTATTGTTTTTTTCATTTTTTCATAAAGCGAATAACAAACTGAACAAACAGTCAGGGTCCGGGGGTTTCGTCAATACCTCCAAAGGATAAATTATCCTTTATACACATCATGCATATTATATATTATACACAACATATTGTCATATCTATAACACTGTCACTCATCAACTAAGTAAACAGTCCATTTCTGCCAGGGAATGTTATTCTTATTGTAAATATTAAGAATTACACTAATGAAGTTGTTCTGAGCTCTCGACTGTTTGACGCATAATGGACCAAACAATGAATCAATTAATCAAGAGACAAATGTGTCCTCTTCCACACGTGAACAGCCTCTTTTAGGTTTCAGTCTGTGCGGGCATTTCTTCCACAGCGGTGTGTTTATGTCTGCAGCTCACTTGTGGGTGTATGCTGAAAGGCTTGAGTCACAGCCGCGCCTGCAGTCAACGACAATAGCTGACTCTGAAAACTTCAGATGTCAGATGGAACTGGTTGGCACAGTTAATGTTTTGGTTTCGTTACGGAAAGTTCATCGGCGCTCTGATCTAGAAGCTTCCAGCGACTGCTGAGATAATCTGCCATGCACTGACAAAGAGCCACTCACACTCTGCTAGCTCAGGTTAGAAAATCCAGCTGTTTCTGATCCAATTGACCCCTTTTCTCCTCACACATACACACATTCCATTGACGCTCGAGAGTTGAACCAGCGGAGGGAGGGGGTTATGTAAGCAGGCTGATGTAGGCCAGTTGATGCCTTCAGCTGACAGGGCCATAACAGTCAGAGAGCTAATATAGTCCCAGTTTGGCTCACAGCATCAATGGACCTCCCCCTCTGTGCGCGTCAGATGATAAACCCAGAGGACAGGAGATACAGTTTATCCACGTGAATGCTCAGAGTATTTCTGACATGCACCTTACTATACCTTTCTAAAGGACTGCATCATAAAAGACATTATTGCCGCAGAGGCACCAAATCCCTGTGGGGCTACTACTGTGATGCAATAGCAGGAACATCCAGTACAGATTAAAACAGTCTAAGGTTACTATAAAGTCACTACTGGATTGCACACACAGACAGGTCAAACACTTAAGTGAAGTGCGCCACTACCCTGTTCAGAAAAGGAAGCTAACCTGAGCAGAACATATCCGCTGATAAGTTACATACCAATGTTATTTTTACAACTGTAAAACGTCACTCATCTTGATCACAATCATTTCAGAGCCATATAAAAAAAAACAACAACAGATATTTTAAAACATTCAAATTAAATTACTTAAGATCAAAACTGATTTTCTTCATTCACCTAACCCATAGGTAGATTTCCTTCTGTATGCTGAGTATTTCATTTCTGTAGTGCTAAAACATAAAACAATTTTAATAATCAATTCACGATTTAAGTATGTCTAACATTTAACACCACAACATTTTCTCTAATGTTTTAATAACCTTAAAATTACATTAAAATGTTAGACTTTGTAGACAAAACAACCAACAAGAGGCACTTCGGTGATCTCTGACCTATAGATGAGCACTTCTTACTCCTAACAATCAGTTGTTCAATAAAAATAATCGATATGAAACAAACTGTGAACCTTTGCAAGAATCAACCTGCAGGATCCCGGAAGAAACTATGACACTTCAACAATTCAAGCAGCCATTTAAAGCAGAAAACGCTCACAGTTCACACTGTGCTCTCACTGCCTCCAACACACACACACACACACAGAAATCAGTTACGATTCATCTCACTTCATCTTTGCACTGTCATGTTTGCATTTACATGTCTGAGGCTAATGTTTCTGGAAAACAAGCACCACATCGTGTGTACAGCAGTGTTTGGTAACTGCTGTGTGTCTTTGTGTGTCAGTGGTCTGCGGTGACCGCAGCATCCAGCTGTCTGTCTGTCTGTCCGTCTGTCTGTCTGTCTGTCTGTCTGTCTGTCTGTCTGTCCGTCTGTCTGTCTGTCCGTCTGTCGGTCTGTCTGTCAACACTCGGAGCTGCTAATTGTTTTCTCGCAGTTGTTCTCCTGCTATTTTACGAGCTAGCTAAAAGTAAAGTCAGACTCTTTCAACAGGCCCAACTCTGTTAAAGTTAACCCTAGCTGTTCTATTGAGACAAACAGTCTGCACTCATTTATACAACTGACATAAACCAAAAAAACTCGCTGGCGTCTGTTCTTTTAACGTTTCGAGAAGAATAGCATCCTCCTACCTTTCCTCGGTGTTCAGCATGATAGCTTCGAGGAAACACGGGTCTTTGGCTCCTTTCTGACAACTAAAGCAATTACTATTCAAAAAAAACTCCACAGAAAAGTTCACCATTCGTAAACGAAGGCAAAACCTCGCCGCAGTAAAAGTCTCTAGTGCGACTGTCCGTCAGGGAGATGACAGGCTGTAATACTTTATCTGCAGCAACGAGTGTTACTGTGAGGACTACAGCAGCGCGACGAGTATTTATATCTGCGGCAAGGCATCATGGGTAATTCACATCAGGAAGTCACACTGTTGTTTTTGTTTTTTTTAACACCACATTTACATGATAATTAAGTCATGAGCTTTTATTACTATAATTCAGTCTTACTGTAATATAATATTATATGATATGATATGATATGATATGATATGATATAATATAATATAATATAATATAATATAATATAATATAATATAATATAATGTAATATAATTTACATTCATAGAAGAATTTTTTTTAGGCTGTTGTGCTGTTCTATATTTTAGAAGGGAATGATGTACTTTACATTGGAAACTTTACATGTTTCTCTTAACTTTAGTTGTGGGACAAGTAGATTCATTCGATTTGTTACTTTAAGGTAAAAATAACAATAGGTTTACTACAAAATAAACATGCTGATTTATAAGTAATAGCTCATATTGCAGTCAATATTTTATTTTTATTTATGTTTAGCAAAATGTGCTTAATGTATCAAAAATAAAAGTAAGCTACTCATTAGGTTCTTCTTACCGTTATAATTTATATAATGTTTGATATTTGATCCTATAACCATGTCATTTTTGATTATCTTTCTAAAATCCTAATGTACAGTAACTATAGCTGTGAGCTAAAACTAATAAATTAAAGTAGAACATTTTCTTCTGAAATTTAGTAAATGGAGAACACACATAACACAGCATAAATGGAAACACACAAAGTACAGCATGAAATTACTCACTTAAGATCATATTAATATTTTATTATGATGATTTACTATAGATTCATTTAACCAACAATCAATCAATCAATTACAGTACAACAAAAAGCAGCTCCTATTTAACCAGTACAATAGTTCTATAGAGCATGCAGAGCAGAACTATATATAGATATATACTTAACATCAACATGGCTGACCTTGACCTCTGTCCCCTGTGTTAAGAAATCTGTGCAAATCAACATGAATGAGGTAGAAAGATTTGAAAAACAAACAAACAAATAACTTAATACACTTGTTGGAAGTGACCACAATGTCCTCGTCCATCTGACCCTCACACCTTACAGACACATGGGCACATCCTGTCTCAAACAGATGCAGAAAAATTCAAGAAAAACTTGGCTGGATTGTTGCAGCTCATTGTTATCAGTCTGCCTCAATAAATCCCTTAAGGCTCTGCATTTGATTCAGAATGATGCTGCACGTGTTCTGACAGGAACCAGCGTCAGAGATCATATTTCTCCCATTTTGGCTTCTCTGCACTGACTACCTGTATAATCCAGAATAGAGTTTACTTACAAAGCTCTTCATGGTCAGACACCATCATATCTTAAAGAGCTCATACGACCTTACTACCCCTCTAGAACGCTTTCAGAATGCTGAGTGCCTTTAGTCGCCAAAAGTAGATTGGGAGCCTGAGCTTTCAGCTATCAAGGACCTCTTCTGTGGAACAAACTACCATTTTGGTTGGCTTAAGATGTCCCTTCTTGATAGAGCTTATAGTTAGGGCTCGCTCAGGTGAGTCCTGAACCACAAGTATACCTTAGTTATACTGCTTATACTGCTTGGACTGCCAGGGGCATGATGCACTGAGCTCTTCTCTTCCTCTCTCTCTCCATTTTTACATACTTATGCCCCATCAATGCATGTAACTTAGCTTCTTCCAATGAGCTTTTGTGCTTTCCTCGTCTCACTGGTTCCTATGGATCATGGCTACACCTAGATCGGGAATTGTTCAACAACAATTCAACAACAATCCCAGTATTAGTATGGCAATATGGAACAGTATTGTAAACAGAATTATTAGTATAAATATGAATATAGCAATATGGCAGTATAGACAGAATTTACAGTATAAACAATGAGGTCTATCAAAAATGAAATGTGTATACAGAGTAAACAGTTGACTATACACAGTGCAATAATAATGGATTTTACATTTTGGCTTCAGAAGTCTTGTGTGTAAGAGTCTACAGCCTGATCATGACTCTGCCTTGAGCTAAATGCTAATGACCAAGTGCTAACAATACTACAATACTCAGAATGTCAATGTAAAGTTTATGTAATGTTTACCATGATCATATATAAACCATCTTATGGTTGTTGAGACTTTCACTGTCTGTCCCCTCGGCATTTGGCCCAGACTCTTGAATCTGAACATAGACACACTTATGTAAGAAGGAATGGAAAAGAGCTCCTGTGCCAAACAGATTATCAGATTAGTAATAAGATAGCGGCCCAGCTACTTGATCCTGTCACATCACAGCATAAATGTTGCCTGTCCAGCTTGGCTGGCTGAGCAGGGACACAGGGTCACTACCACATGCCATCATCCCCCATAGAACAGCACCCTCATGATGTAACAGTGAGTGAAACCTGCCGAGGGAGTACGTGTTGTGTCATTGACAGCAGCAGTGTCATTTCTAATAAACAAGGATTGTGAATATCAGTGTAAGTCTGTAAGATAGTTTGTGACGTTTCCATTTTAGACCTCAGACCGCGTTGGTCTCAGCCCTCCATCACGTTCAGGTGTACGTTGGTTCTGGATGTGGTCCTGTCGTGGTTTACATTGACCACCTCTCCCTTCCAGGCACCTGCTTTTGGGTTGGCTTCTTTGACATTTATCTAGTTATTCTACTTTTGGCAGCCATAAACACAAACACTGAGATGCACCCATCAGTCAAAACTTAGACGTACACACACCTTAATCTAATTATCATTACCTCTTTAATTCACTTCATTGGCACTTTCATTCTGATGAAAGTTATTCATCTTTTGTTATGACTTAAGGGACCAGGTCAGATGAACACAGAGCCTTTATAATTCTCCATCTCTCGATCTACACCTCCTCCTTTGACGTTTATTTCCAGGATTCAACACCTCATCCCGCGTAATTACATGTCATGAAAAGTGCCCCAAACAATCATGCAAGGACAACAAAAGAACAAATTAGACACAGAGATAGATAGAGCATAGGTTGGAAAATTCCTCTCCTTTAACATAAGAAGGCATTCAACCTCTAACCGCGCTACTGGATATACTGGGCAGCTCCCAGTTCGAATGTAGCAACGCATTGTTACTCAAAACTGCTCTTTGTCAGGCCATACATAACTGAGCAACAGAACTGATTCCAACTTTGAACCTTCCAAACTTTCCAGTTAAACTTCCAACTGTGATGCATTTCTTTTTGGTGAAAACTTTATAAATTTGCTTTATCAACTGATTAAATTTGTGTGGCAATATGTAAGATATGGTCAGAATTATAGCTCAAGAATGTTTCAGCATTCAAAAAGTGAACAAACCTTACCAACCAAACCGTTAAGACATAACAGCAACGCTATCAAAGATATCTATGCATTGTGTTGCAGAGATATATACTGAAATTAGCAAGCTAACCGACTAGCTTCGGCCCGTACGGCCTTGTAATATCACTTGCGCTCGAGAGGTGAGAGTGAGTCACTGTAGCGTTCAGTCTGGCCTCAGTCCAACATGAGGATGAAGAAGTGGAGAACCATGTGGAGAGGGACAGAGCTGCTACTGCCTGTGACCCTCTGGCCTCAGCAGCCTGGGGGAAGCTGTAGAGGAGAGACCTGGACACCAAAGACCTCCCAGAAACTCTTGGGATTGACATGAGAGAAAAGTGAACAAGGAAGTTTTACTAAGAACAATTAACACTCTTTCTCATCCTCCAAATTAAAACTTCATTAAGAGCAGAGCAAAGAAATTCTATGGTTGTGTTAAGTCAAAGATGTTTATATAATTTGACAGTATTAACATGTTCACACTTGAATGAGAAAAGTAGACTGTTGGCCTATTTATTCTTCAGGAGAGTCTATCAGAACATTTCTATGCAGTCACACTGAGACTGCAAACAAATACTGAGGTCCAGGTCAAATTCTTGGCCTCATTATTTGTAATGCAAAGAAATGTGCTGAGTTTCCCTACTGACCCATGAGTTGTTTTCTGTCTCAAAGCCTGATGGATTGCTGCTGTTTCCACATGACAAGCTTAAAAACAATGTGACCCACCTGAGTGGGATTGTGACAATACAATGAAGCTGAAGGAAACACAGCTTTTCAATACATTTATGTTGCCTGAAAGTGAGAGGTTTGCAGGAAGAATTCATACTTTAATTATTAGTATGTATATATATATAATAGAATATATTTTTTTCTTTTAACAAAGAATAAGTAACCCGGGGGAGGCGTTTAGCTCAGTTGGTAGAGCCACCCCATGTGTGAATCTGACCTGTAGCTGTCATTTCCCATCTCTCTCTCTCTCTCTCTCTCTCTCTCTCTCTCTCTCTCTCTCTCTCTCTCTCTCTCTCTCTCCACATTCCTGTCACTCTTCAGTTGTCTCTGTCAAAATAAGCTTGAAAAGGTCAAAAAATAATCTAAAAAAATAAGTAACTCATAGATAAAGATTAGGCTGATTACTGAATTAACATTTAGCACATATTAGCATATTAGTACTAAATGGCAGCATGCATACAGAGCTTTCCAGTTCAGAAGGTTGAAAAGTACAAATTAAAGTCTACAGTTTGATCAAATTGATATTCAGAATATACCATGCCATACCTAGTTTTGTCTCAGTACAGATACTTCTATGTAGCATACTGTGTACTCTTTGTACTTCCTGGTGTAATGCACTGTTTCAATAGGGTAACCTTATCGCAATTCAAGTACAGCCGTTGTGCACTTGCAGGAAATCATAATTGCAACACTTTTTCTTCTTCTTAGCTGAATAGACTTTTTCCCCAGCAGCCATTTTGACATGAAATAGTAAACACTGGTGTTATCAGTGATATGATCAATGAACCAATTAAGGTTCAGTTCCATTCAGGTCAAGCAGAGTCAGGGTGCTGCTGTGGAGCATGTTGGCTCACTGGAAAGTCTCTGCTGCACTAAATGGTCTATTGTAAGTGGGTAGAGCATTAAAACCAACATTTGACAATATAATGAATATAAAAATATAAATATGAAACATATGTACACCTTATATATTGCAGCATCACAACTGCCTTAGCTCCAACTGCTTCCTCGGCTGCTATTGACAATGCCAGTGGTCAGCTATGTACTGTAGACAAAATGGCGACAGATGGGGGGGACGAGTTTCTAGTGTTTCACGCTACACACAACTTTTTGACCATCCGCATACTTACAGTGCACATAACTGACAATGCTAGTGTTTAGCTGGTGTATTGTTTACCAGGATCACCATTTATAAACTGTGCCAGATGAAAACCCTGAGGAGAGGCTTAAAGCTTAAAACCACAAATGTTAGACTTATACTATCAGGGGATCATCATCACAGTCAGACAATGTTTAATTGATGTTTTTCTAAAATAAATGTGGCACCTACCACATATGACTTTTCCTGATGGTGTTCAGATTGTTTTTTCCAATGGACTGAACCAGTCTTTTCTTTTATTGTTTGCAGCAGCAGAAGAAAAATGCAATCTGAGCCTGAAGCTCGGGTGAACACTGAGCATCTGAGTTTCCAGGACAAACTGTCCCCCAGCTGCCCTTCATGGACTCCAGAGCAGCGTCACAGAGTTGCACATGAGATGCTGGCTGGAAAACAAAACATCTCTCGTGTTTCAACCTGTCGCCTCAGCGTTGTTTGAGACAGACACCGCTGACCTGGTATTTCATTTTGTCCAGAGAGCTCCTCACACCGAAGACAAAAGGCAGATCGTGTGAACAGCATGGGACACTCTATCTCTGCTCTGAGAATGAAATATTCAGCAGGAGCTCGGTGGGGAATGAGTCTGAAAAACTGCTGTGTGAAGAGGATCCTCCTGTTGTTGCCAGATGTTGATGTTTGATAATGGAAATGATGCCTCTGATTAGCCCCATGTAAGATAAATCAGGGTATATCATTCAAAAAATAAGCACGTAACAGTTTTTTACTTAATTGCAATTATTTGCCTTGAACTTGAGTTTGAGGTTTTGACCAGGGCTGCAGGTCCTCTGGCTATCCATGCCCCATCTGCAGTGGCACTGCCTTACCAGTGCTTAAAACAGGTTACACCACACAAATTAGTTTTTACATAGATTAGTATCCAAATGAAATATTTACACCCACTAACTGACAAACCAACACAATGACAATATTAGCTTACTATGGGTTTGTTTAGAGTGAATGCTGTAAAATGAAATATAGTCCACATATCTGATCTGAAACTTGAACCTTTTTGCAAATGTGGAGAGATGGTGCAGCATTTAGGGGTTGGTACCTTGCTCAAGGGCACCTCAGCATTGCCCAGGAGGCGATACAGGATACCGTGGACATGCAGGACTTGGGAAACAGCTACTGTCACTGCCACTCTTTAAACAACTGAAAAAACAACTCCCAAATAAAACACAAAACATACTTACATACATGTAAGTAAATGTATGTTAAGCTAACACTTGACTTGTGAAGGAGCAGCATCAGTGAGCATAATCATTTCAGACATTGTCTAATCAATCAGACATTTCCCACTCATCCTAACTGTATGCTTAATGCACTGAAACATATGTCTCTATGCATGCAGACACCTGTTTACATAGCTGAGTGATCTTAATTGGACTATAGAAGTTTAATTCCCAGTGTCTTAACTTGCTTTAAGTTTTTATAGTGCAAACTGTAAATGAACCGTAGATCCGTGAATCAAATAAACTGGAAAATAATAAACTTTAAATCATGATGTTGAAACTAGTTGTTACTGAAAATTTAGGAAAGACTTCAGAAAGTGGCTGTATCCAACTCTGGACCTGTTTTTGAGCCTGTGGGTAACTTGTGTTGAGCCCACAGCTCATCCCATTTTAAAGAATATGTCACATACAGTATTAGATGCTGATTGGACTGCTGTGGTTTTCATATAGAGGTCTATTATATAGTATATAGGTATTATAGAAGCTATAAATGTTGTATTTATAAGTACATGGTCTTCACAGTACAGCCTGCAGGTGCACAGTTCAGGTCAGATCAGATTTTGGAAAACATCTTTCTCCTGCTAAAAATGAAAAGATCATGTTTCCCTGTGCATAAAACCTGTTTCATGGGAGGGAAAACACCAGAAATGGGACACTAACTTCTAAATATACATCTCTTCAGGTTTCATGCTTGTAGCTAAACTGTCTCCATTACAAAGCACAAGAATGGAAAGAAGAGAATGAGGAAGTGCTTGTATAGTTTTGTGTATTTGCTCCTGTGTATGACAGAATGCAGATACAAAGTCAGAGTAGGAACAGCCCATCGGTCTCTGCCAAATCTTCCAGTGGAAGTTATGCTGATGAGAGTGACTGTTGTGGGTGAGGTCCTCGTCAACAATGGAGCCAGGCGTGTAGGCGTCCACAGGAAGGACAAATTGTCCGCTTTTGTTCTTCAGATGATTTGAGATTGTTTACATGTACTTTTGTAAGTCGCACGGTGGACGCTGTTCTGCAGAGCAGCCTACAGTGTGGTGCTGATTTACAGGATGTGGACAGGTCCTTGTAGATATTATGTGGCTTTCTGCCCCAACTGCTAAACCACATATTAAAATTATAATGCAGATCACCACTATTAACCATGACCAGATACGACTTCAAGTGACAGAAGAAGGAAATAGAGAGGAGAATATACACTTTGAAATTTGCAAAACATGCCAGCATGGTTTGACAGAACTACAGTGGGAGTGGATAGTGGCTTTTTCTATGTTTAACCTGATTCTGAAATGATGTCATGTCACATGACAAGTAACGCTGACTGGTTACCAAAAAGTCAGAGAATTTAAAAGTATATTTTGAAGAAGGGTGTGACTAAAATAAGATCAACAAATGATGAGAAACAATCAGAAATGATCAGAAACAGTATTGATTGACTTGACATATATTATATATTATATTATATATTATACATATTTTTAAATGAGCTGAATGAATGAACAATTAGAAAAGAAATAAGCTGGGAGAGAAACTCTCAGTCCAGACGTTGTATTCTCTGTGATCTAGAACAAGAAAAAGCATCCAATAATCAATATTTAATCATATGTAAAGGGGAATAATCTTTCATGTTCTTGACTGACCTATTATATTAATTTATATAATATAAGGTTATCATATAAGTTTTTATTCTGTTGAGTTTAGATTTAAAAAACATACAATACTCCCACTTGACATAATAACACCACACACCTTTACTGGACATTTAACATATTAAGAACCAATATCTTTACCATAAGTCTTGGTGTTGTGTGAACCTATACTTAGGAATATTCCTATTTTCCTATTTTCTAGAAATATTAGGAATTCTAACAATTCCTAATATTCAAATCCATGAAAAAATACTTGCAATCTGCCTTTAAAGGTGCATCAGTCATTGCATCAAGACATCCTGTTGAATGGACATTTGTGTTTCAAAGGGAAAGTATTGGACTGAAGCTGGCTCTCACGTCCTCCACGGTTTGCAGGGTGTTGGAAATACTTGAAGCAGGAAATGTGGCTCCCATGTGTGTCACCTTGTTTGTCTCAGGAAGTTAGCTCCACGTGACAAAACTCACGCGTGCTCACGTCTAAGAGCCATGAAGTTCATACTCAGCAGCTTTATAAGCTGATTGACCTCTTGTAATACAGCCCTACAGGAGTGTCTCACTGTTTCCAGGTAGAGCTGTCCTGAGAGCTGATTTGATCTGCAGACAGAAAAGCTCAGTCTCAGTCAGGCCCTGCGGTCGGGTGTTTAAAATATCATGTTGATTCCATTAAGGACAACATGTTGATGACATTTTAATGACCAGAGGAGTTAACACAGAACATAGTTGGTGTTTCTTTTTTCCAGATCAGTGCAGTTTTAATACAAATAAATAATCAGTTGAATCAAAATCAAATCATTAAAGCTGCTGTTTTGAAGTTCAAAATCTGTGGCTCTGGCTGCAGCCATCTTGACAGTCCTGCTTCTTCCACCTCATGGCTAAATATTAGCGAAGACGTGGATCATAGGCATACCTGAGATGGGCAGAATGATGCCTGGGTGTTCAAACAAGCCATCTGTAACAGCACCCACCTGTCAATCAAAGCTGCCGCACTGTTAATTGTGCATATCTTAATTAATATAATTTGGACATGTGAGTTAAATAGAAATTCACCCTCAGTTGTCATGAATGGGGAAATTAGCTATAGAAATCTAACACAAGTTTATTCAGAAGAATGTCAGGTTGAAGTTGAGTGAATGAATCCAGAGTCAGAGGTGGAGCTGGACTGGTACTAACTAGCAAACAGGAAAAAAACAGGGAGTCGTCAACCTGGCAACATGGCCACACCCAGACAGACACATGTACACAACCACAGAGAGAAAGACAGGCAGGGTAATGTCCACAAACACAAGGGAAAGGGAAAACGTACAGTTGGACCATGACAACATCATGACATCATTGACCATCTAAAATCAAAACGGATAAACGGAAGAACATAGCACATCTGGCACTTCATTGCTGATATAGTGCATCACCTCACTCAGGGGAAAGAGAGAACCAGCAAGGAGTTCCAATGCTGCATGCTTGCTGATGATCCTCTGCTACACCCATCTCCACCTGTACAGAAAGCAGCCAGGTAAACAGGGTAGAGACATTTGTAGCAATCACTTTACATGTGCAGGATTTAGTGCCACGTCACTGTGAGGTTGCAGATTGCAACCAAATGAATACCCCTCGCCTCACCGCCCCCTTCCAAGTGTGCAGGAGAACCTGAGCGGCTGTGAAACTCTTACTGAAGCCAGAACCCATTCTGGGCTATTGTAGAACCATGGCGATCAAACTGTGTACTGCATCATTCAAAACAGACATGTCCACAACCACTTATCTGTCAGCACTTTTCTCAGTCCTGCAGTCTAATGGACCAGGACCAGGTTGGACTGGAGGATTATGGTGATATCGGGGCAGTGACGCAGTCTGCTGGAACTGTGTAAGTGGGTAATCTCTCTGTAGGATCCATATTTGACTGGATATGTCAGTGCCTCAAGTGCCAACAGAGCTGCTTTATAAAAGTAGCCCATCATGCCTCTCACTTCTGCGCTTTATTACATAAGTCCCGGTGTCCCATTTCCATCCACCATCCTGTATTTACACCACACAGGAGGAGACTTTCAGTGAAAATATCACAAGTTATAGCTCCTTCCTTCAGTATGTAGGCCCATAAATATTAGATTAAAATACTTTTATTCTTTCATGCCTACACTTTATTCTCTCTCTCTCTCTGTTTTGAATCTGGCACCAGGTCCACAGCCTACTACAGTATAATGAATACTTCATAATATTACACAGCCATTTCAATTAGGCAGTCAGCATAACCCAGTCCCACCGCCATTACCCGGCTACGTGAAACGAGCAGGAATGCAGCAGCACTTAACAGTGTCCTCACGCCACAGTGTTTTATCATGTCCCCAAAAATATGCGTCCGGGCTGAGAGGGGAAGTGACTTTAATTAGCCGAGTACCCGGCACAGAGTGTACAGAGCATTAAAGGCCACCTGGTCTGTACAGAGCAAGCAGAACACTATTATCCCCTGTGATTTTACTCATTAACTACATTTTAATCCTGAGGCTGATGATGGACAGGAAATGATGTAAAATGAATTTTAAAACCTCAAGACAAGTTTTTAAAAGTGAAACATGGAGACATGATTAAAGTTTAAGACTTTATAGTTTTGGTGGCCCCAGCAATGTAACATTCTACAATGGTTCCTTCATTTATGGTGCACACACTGGAAATGCTCAAGAGACAAAACATAGTCCAATAATTCACAGAATGACATTTTAATTTTAAAAAGTGCTGTAACAGTGAGCAGTATAGGAAAGTTGGGCACTGTTCTTCAACATTTCTCACCAGTTATGCTAAATTACTGAATGCTGATTTCCCCTCTCAAACCTTTGAATGGTGTTCAGTAAATTATCCAATATTTCAAAAGAAAACAAGTGTCTTCAGCTGTGCTAGCATAGATTTGTGCTGTGGGTGCATAATAATGCTAACATTTAAATTTTGTCATTTTAGATAATTTACCATGTTCACCATTTGAGTTCAGCATGTTGGGATGCTAACATTTGCTAATTAGCATTAATGCAAAGTACAGCTGAGAGAATTTAGTCATAAACCGGTATTAAGTATTAACCAGTAGTAAGATTATAGAAAAAATAAAAACTAAATTTAGCAGACTGTTTTATTCTGGTTCATCACTGTGTGACTCCTCAGAATAACCTCTGGTAACCAATGAATCCCAAGGTCAGGACTCAATATCTTATGGGATAAAATTAGAGAGGAAGCACTGTGCTGCTCTCCAACCTCTAACCCTGACCCAACCTCCTTTACTGGAAAATGATCTCACTGATTTTGAAGATACTTCCAATTGTTCATTCATTCCATATAAGCACATGTATGTCTTGCACATAGCTGTGATTTACTAGTGATGTTCTTCAGAAGACACAGAAGGCACATGGTCTTTCACACGAAATCCATGGAAGACAATAGAAATCCAGCAGAGCCAGCCTAAATTAGCGCACACTCTCCGTGGCCTTGTTGCACGGCCTTCCTGTTCAGAGCGGTGAGCAAGCAGTAACTCTGGAGGAAGGGCAGGAGATCGTGGGAACCCGGCGTGTCACCACAGCCTCAGCCATGTCCCGAAGAAAGCTCCTTCCAGAGAACAACACAGCAAACTCTGCGAGCAGCAAAGGAGGGGGAAAGAAACTAGAGAGGAAACTGGAGAACAATGAAGAAATGGATGTGACACCGCTGCTTGGCTATAGGTCTGGGTGGGAACCCAAAAGTCTGTTATACTGGAGTCAGAGCCTGACTTTCTAAAACTCATTGACAAAAAACAAGGCCCAGTTCCCACAGAGACCTTTCCCACGCTGTTGCTCGTGTTGTATATTTATACTTCTCTTGTCAAACCGTTTCCCCTCTGACTTGTACACTGCATGTTTGTGTTTCCTTATCTTTGTGGACGTGCTTCGGCTGTTATGTTGAACTTGATCCCGGCTTTATGCAGGCCTTTCAACCTGCAGACATTTCTATTAAGTTGTTGGTGTCTCAGTTGGTGATGGTCCCTGGTGTTGTAGACCCCCACCTCCCAGAAGAAAAAAAAAGCATCAAGTAGTGAAAAGAAAATACCCCCCCACTCCTGTCCTTTGCTGCTGATTACAATACATAGCTTTGTAGAACATTAAACATTCGCTTTGATAACAGGTTTGTTAGTCCTGCTTACTTCCTGGTATTTCAGTTATGCCATGTTTTAGAAGTGAAAGGACAAGGCTGCTGATGGATATAGTTTGTTTAGTTATAGTTTAGTTACAAAACCCATTAAATTGATCTAAGTTTTGCCTTCCTTTGCCTCAAAAATAAAGGTGTGAGTTTAAACCATTCTTCACTGTGATGTGCCATAGGGGAACCTCTGAAAGGAGCTTTTTGTCCATAGGTTCTTCAAACAATTTAGAGTAAATAGTACCTCTTCCTAAGTATTTGAATTGTTAGCTCAAGGGGTAAGAGGAAGTAACATAAAACCAGGTTTCTTGGTATAAACAAAGAGATTTATTGAATGAAATTCAGATTAATCTTAACAACAAAAGGAGGTGAGGTGAACTATAAGGGGACAAAGGGTGAGCAGATTCTGTTAAAACAAAGCATATGCTGTCTATATGGAAAGAAAATGAGAAAGAAAAACCTCACTATATAACCTACTTCCTAATACAAAGAACACATCAAAACAGGACCTGGTGTCTTTAACTAAAAGCTTCTTGAATGTGTGTAAATATCAGTGCAACACTAACCATAGTCCAGTCCTTGTAACAATGAAACCTCACAAACAACCAACTAGTTAACAATACAATAAAAACATACACAATCAGATTTATAACAGCGAGGCAAGCACACCACAAATACAGTCTTCCCTGGGTGTATATAAATTATTATCACGTTAGTGATTGCTCTCTCTAAAACGCAGTTGTAGAGTATAACCCTTTACACTTAGAAATGGCACCACAACAATAAAACAAAAACAAAAAGCCAGAATTTCACAGGTTAGGCATATAGCAGCTGTGGGTTGAAGCAATGTGTACTTCAGGTTCACAACATTAAAAAGTTCTTTAAAGCACAGAAAGTTTTGCAATTGTGACTAAAAGAACTCATTTATAGTATTCAGTTTTCCAGTACACTTATCAAGAACTACTTTTTATTAGAGTTGGAGTTTTTCCTCTGTGCCGTTTCATTATTGTCCCAAAGCCACACACTGCCACACTGGATGATACACTTCTTTATTACTGTAATCACAACCCTGACCACTTTATTTAGAGTCAATGACACACATACTGTCCTGCTGTCCACACAAGAGAGCCAAATGAAGCTGACTCCGAAACTTAACTAGAGTACTAATCGAGCTAACTAGACATGAAATTCAAATGAACCCATAAAGTCCATGCTGCTCTCCGCACTCATCTGAGTTTGAATTGTATTCAGGCATTGATTGGTGCTCTGAAAAGGCCTCCAGGAGCACAGTGAACCTCATCAGGAATATGAAACCACCAAAAGCCTGCCAAACACAGTAAGTGAACCAGAGGAGACCTGGCAAACAATGTGACGTCTTCAGAGGTCGGAGGAGCTGCCAGATGGATAATCCACCATTCAGGTCTTTGCGATAGCGAAAAAAAAAAAAAGAGCAAAAACTAGAGAGAAGATTCAAATTTCAGCACAACAGAGATGCAAAACACAAAGAAAGACACAGACTAACAGAGCTGCACATGATATTCTGCACAAAGAGGAAAAGTCTGCAAACCTGTTTTAAAGAACAAATAACAAACATTTGCTGCATTTTGTATTTTGTATTTGTTCTATGATCTCTGAACCATTCGGGATAAATAAATACAATTTGATGAAGCAGCTTCCATGTCTGAGTCTGACTTCGGTCTGTGCTGCAAAATAATGACAACAACAAGTTTAATTTGGTTTGTGTCTGTTTGTTTAATAGAGGGAGAGAGACAGAAATATGACGCTACTTTCTAATTGTTTTACAGTGGTAAAGTTCAGCAGCATAAATAAACTCCTCTAGACCTTCTCTAGTAAAAGAAACATCCCACACAACCATGTTTTAACCATGTGTCTGCTTATGGAGCTTCTTAGAGCAGACAGAAACGTTCTCTCTGTTGATCCATTTTGTTTGCTTCCATGGCTGTAGTACATTTCATACCTGGCAACATGGAGCTTCAGCATGAGTCGTGTAGTTACCAAGCCAAACAGACGACCCAGTCCATCAAAGCAAATTTCAAAATAAGAAATATACTGACTAGAGTCATTTATCAAGAAGCTTGTATTAGAGTAGAGCGTGTTTTTGTTGAACTAAGCAGCAACCTCCATGGCTGTAAAATGAAGCCAACACAGAAGTGCCAAAACTGCAGTTCCTCAAACATCCACTTGAGGCTGGCTCTAGAAGTGAGTCAGTCTCCATAAGTCCCCATGTTCAAATGTCCAACTTCACAGCAGAAATAAACATGTTTACAGCCTGGTACAAAAAACAGTTTTGGTCTCTATAGCTAATTTCCCTGTTCATGACAACTGTACTGAGGGTGAATTATTATACAACTCACCTGTTCAAATTGCATAATTAAGAGTGTGACCACTTTGATTGACAGGTGGGTATCTTTAGAGGTGGCTTGTTTGAGCTCTCTGGTCTCATTCAGCCCACCTAAGCTCCAACTCTTTTTTAACCTGAAGCCAGTGGAGGCAGGACTGCCAAGATGGTGGTGGCCAGGCCACCACACTGAACTTCAAAACGCCTCTTCAGAAACCTGTGTGTGATGTGACAGAGACTACATCCAGGTTTAAAACAGTGTACACACTGAAGCAAAACAGTGAAGTTGTGGGCCTGCAAAGCTGAACTACACACCAAAGTGTGTTTGAAGAGGGAGCTGACAGATTGCCTCCGAGTGCCTTGAGTTTGTAGTTTGTAAATATAAAAAAAAAGTCTGAGTGCATGGAGTGAGAAGTGCACTTACCTGGCCGAGGTACATTAACCATGACTAGCATACCATTCCAGCATCCACTGTAGTACATAAATACCCCTGTGTGTGCTGTAGTTTTGCATTTCGATAAGGAAGCAGAATGCGTGGAACAGAAAAGATCATATTTCTGGTTCTGCTGCAGCGAGCCATCATCATGAGTTTGACTGTTATAAGAGTCCATTGCTAAATTATTATAGTACTCTTTTAAAACCAAAATAATAAGCTAAAAGATTTCTACTAGTGACACAGGATACATTTCGTTTTTTGATGGATCCCTATTGTAAAATTATTTATTTGTGCCGATTTTAGTGAACATAAAGAGGTCTATTCTTGACCTTGCATGAATCCATCTTCTCACTGAGTAATCTGTTTACATTCTCACATATGAAATCGCAGCAGATGCACCTAATGTTCAGAGTGAGGAGACAAGCAAAACATGCTCCACTGGTCTCTGACAGGAGAGCAGGATGTGGATGTTCGATCCTCCAATACCTCCACGCTTGGTGTTGTGATTCTCGCCAGTGTTCTTTTAATCTCGTTGACAAAGACTCTTGCAGGAAGCTATGCCAGATATGTCCGGCCTGCCATGGCTTTTCCAGTAAAGCCAGTAAGTGAAGAATAACACTGTTTCATTGGACAATCCCCAATCGCCACAAACAAGGCCAAACGGAACAACAGAGGGTTTAACCAAGACCACTGTTGTGCCGACTCCAGGGAATTCTTTCCATACTTTGCTTCTGGTGAGTCACTGGATGCCTGAGTGAATCTGGGCAAAACAAGATCTGCAGGGCACAGGCCCTCTTTCTGTCTCATCAAAAATCATTTTTCTTGGCTCGATTGCTGTTTAGCGATACTAAAGCATATTTTCCCTCAATCATTTATTACAAAAACACAGAATAATAAGAATAATAATGAGGAATCTAAAGCTGTAAACCTCCTGAGGCAACTTTAAACTCTTTTCAAACTTAATCCAAAGCTTGTCAAAGCAAATATACAAGTATCATTTCATATTATAGCGGGCTGATCTTCCGAAAGCGTTTCCACACTCCTCTGTAATTTTGCAGCTTCATACTAAACCACGTCTGAAAATAAAGATGGACTTTCCCTGTGGTGAGAAGTCTTTACAGTCAGTCAGGGTGTGTACAAGCAGTATTACAGCCTGTCAAAAATCATATTTAATGTCTGAGTCCGATGAGTGTGAACATTTAAGCAACTTGTGTTTGTTTCCCATGGCTGCCCTGCAGCACAGTGACTGATAATACCTGAACTGAAACTGTAACTGCTATTTTCCAAAGGCCTTTTCTTGCTGAGAGTTAGATTAGAATATTAATATGACTCTCATGTCTAAATACGAAGACAACTAGCTGGTTAGTGAGCCTTGGAGGTGCTGCTAGGCACCTATGGACAGAGGCAGGATAGCTGTTTCCCATCTTAATGGTAAGCTAAGCTAATTGGATACTAGCTGTAGCTTTGTACTTACCACATAGATGAAGCAGTCTAACTCAGCAAGAAAGCAAATTAGAGGATCTCCCAAAATGTCAAACTTTCCTTTAGTCTAAAACCTTGTAAAAAAAAAGTAAGCCCGGAGTCCTTGAAGAGAAGTCACAAGTCAGATCACGAGAAGTGTTGCCAGAATGGACTGGCAAAAAGTAGAATAATCAGAGCCTGAAACCAATCCTGTGATTATAAAAGTAAGATGATTTTTAAATCAAATACAAAAGAAGACATGGAAGTACTTTAGATGATGTTTCCATTTGGAAAGATGTATGCTTTTGCAAGTAGACAGAATAATAACTGGAAAAGGTTTCAAATTAAAAATCAAATATAACACAGAGATAACTGAAATATTTTGAACAAAGTGAAGTAATAGAAATGACTTTGTATATCAGCTCTAGAGCTAGCCCAGAGTTAAAACCACAAGGACATTAGCAAACAGACAGATGAGTGATGAGCACATTTCACATCACCTACTGTCTGCAGACGAGTTGACAAAAGCAGATGAGGTCAGTTATGTTTGGGAATACCATTCCTGCACCCAGCACTGTTCCCATGGCCTGTACATGTTTCCAGATGCTGCTTCTAAAAATGGCTACATGGGAATAAATGGCATTCTATTAGAATTCTATTAGTTATTATCAGCGGCATCATTTGGGGTGAAACGGAAAACAGCGGCTGTAACATCTTGTAAATATTATAGTTTTTGGCCCCAAATTTATGGATATGTCACAGATCATTATACAGAGATAGATGATACTTTTATAGTTTATTCCCATATGGCCACTACTACAGCAGCATTTTATGCACTGCTCATACACAATAATGAACTCATACTGCTCCCTTCTCTCTGTCACAAAACCTCATCTGGAAGGCACTGTTGTATCCAGTGTGTGTGTTTAATCATTCTGATCCCTGATCTAATAATAATGCCTAAAGGTCATGCAGTCAAACAGTACATCCCGCACAGACATGTCAGTGTGCTCTACCTGAACCTGTCCGCAGAGTGTTTTTGTTTTAACACGCTTGGAGCTCCACATGGGGAGTGCTGTTTGCCACACGAGCATCAGAAAATCACAGGAAGGTGTGTCTAACGTCCATTTTCTGTTTTGCATTTGATAACGTTAACCTGGTGCTGTGAAATCCACCATCCGTCCACCACCAAACTGATCACTCGCCTGTAAACAACCTTCTTTTCCCCCGGAGAGATAATGTGTGACAAGAAGTGGAACAAACAAGTGGGAGAGCCAGAGGAGTCATTTTGTGTCCTCTACAATCGTGAATAGGCAGAGTACCACAGAAATGCACAATTCCTTATTTTATTGCTCTAAAATCCCGTGAGACCACAAACACGCACTGCCTCTATGCTGCTGTGCAGCGGCATGTGTGTGTGTGGTGTGAGGGAGCCCCCTGCAGTTCACACACACACATACACACGCACACGTGTACATGTGAACCGGGGTAACAGTGGACTATCAGTGTACACTGCCAAGTGGTGTCTGTGGTCATTTTAAAAATATAAAACTAAAATAGTGAATTAAGTTTTCTTCTCCATAAGTCACCTCATCATCCCATCTCTCTTGCAGAGCTTCTTCCTCCTGCAGGGTGTGCTGGATGTCTTTGAGGAGTGACCTCTCCTCCACACAGCTCGTCCTGCGTCTGGGTCAGACTTCAGTTAGGTGATGTCCTCTGTCTGCTGAGCCAGAAGCATGCTTTCTTCTGCCCGGCTCTCCTTTTGTCTCTGAAGAGTTTCCTCCATTTCCTGGACTTTACAGAGACCCTCCACTTCAGAGACCTTGTCCATCTTCTTCTGCTCAGTCTCGTCATGGAGAGCCTTGTGTATGTGGAGCGGTTCCTTTAACTGCTCCATCTCAGCTGCTAAAGCCTCATTCTCACTCTTGAGTTTAGTGATCCTCTCTGTGTGCCTTCTGAACTGCTGATGCTTTAGCTTGGATAAGTAAATCATGGCCTGCTGGGGTGAAGCCTATAAACTCTAATGGAGCTGCTGAAGCCTCATGTCTGTATTGAGGGCTTGGCCAGTTTTCACCATAACTTCTCCAACATATCATCATCATAAGTCTCATCAGCATCTAGCTTCTCTGGAACTTGAATCATGGTCTGCTGGGGGCGAGCCTTCACCTGATAACAGGTGGTGGCCTTGACTGTGTCAGCCTGCTGTGCTTTAGCCGGTGTATGCTGATGGGTGTCGATGGCTTGGTGGTGTCCAAAGCTTTTTATGTTAGACGGACCTGTTTAAGGGTTGCAGGGCTCTGCTGGTATCCATGGAGTTCTCCTCCGGTCAGGCGCCCTTGTAGAGAAGTCTATGTGCTTCTTAAGAAGGAACTTTGAGGTTTGTCAAAATGAACGTTTTCTGTGTTTGTGTGTCTATGAAGTCGTCAGGTCTTTGATTTAAAATGCAGCAATATTACAGAGTACATACCAGAGAAATCTCTGGACTAAAATGTTTGCCTTGAGGAACAGTAGACAATGTTAGCATGAAAATGTAGATCCCAAAAATACTTTTCAGTTTTCAGAGTGATTTAGCTTTTTTGTACAGCAGATCTGAATTACATTATATATTATTAGTTAATTTAAAAAATAAATTTTATTATTATTTTTTTATAATCTGCAAAGTAACTAAAGTATTACATTAATGTATTGGTCTAAAAACTATGTCTTGGACTTTTGTGCCACTCTGGGTAAAACTGAAACTAAACGTGAATTCACAAACTAAATTTCTTACAATCTTTCCCAGCACGTCCTCTCTGTGACTGATGATCTGCAGAGGGCTCTCTGACCCACCTTCTCCTGGATAAGTCTGAAACGGTTGGTGTAACATATTTAAGTGGTTCTCTGACATATACAGCTGTGTGTTTAAACCTGACCTAAAGATTGCATTATTAAGGGTTTCCCCTTCTCTACTTAAACACAAAGTTTTGCTGCAAAGCAGAATTATGTCTGGAAAGGTAAGTGCAAAGAAATTCTGAAAAGATTGTAAAACTCTGGAAGTCAGATACTGTGCCTCAGTTTAAGCCTGGTTAAGTGATATCATTGGTATGTTGAATATAATATAATATAATGGGCACAAGAACAGTTACAAAGTGTGTATGTGCGTTTCACAGTGCCTATAAGCACTTTAACACTCAGCCATGTGTCCTGTCTGTCAGACATCAGCAACATGGAGCTCCAACATGACCTTTATGATGTTTGTGATTCCACCCCCAGGTGGAAGAAAGTTCACACAGCAATGTAACAAAACGTGAAACCTTTATTCGAGATTTCATTTTTTACAAAAAAAAAAAAAAACAACAACGAACAGTTAAGTGCACCTTGGAATGCTCGTTGGTAAATGGACCCAGAGTGTCGTCATGATTGCTCAATGTAAATTCTCTTCTGGTGCTTTAAGACGGCAGCCACTGACACCGACTGACCCAAAAAGCCCCTTGTCCAGGACCACGGGGCTGATGGTGATAAAACAAGGTGGCCTGCACGATTCCCACCCCCCTCCCCCCCCCATCCCCCATCCCCAATCCCCACTTCAGTCCTGTTTCCCCAACCTGTTCTCCCTCAGCAGCACTCTACTCCTTGGCCACTGCGAATGGCTTCTCCACTTCGATTTTGCCACAATCGTGGATGATGACGTCTTTAAGAGGCTTATCGCGGCCATCTGTCTTTGTGCTCTCGATTTTGCTCACCACATCCTAGAAGAAAAAAAAGTTGGAGATTAGAAGATTTATTTGGTTGTTTTACCGTCTTCTAAACACACTTGTACAAAAAGCGCATGCAAAGTCGTGACTCGCTGTAATGGAAAGTATGCAGATCCTTTACTGAAAGAGGAGCTGGACAACAAAGTGAGAACACTCGTGTCCAAAGGCAACTTCAAATTTAAAGCTGCTCAACATGGAGCTAACACCAAAAATATTTAAGACATTTTTGGGGCTTCTAAACTTTTATTTGAACAGTGGCAGCTGAAGGATGACAGGAGAGTGAGCCTGAGAGAGAGTATGACCAGTATTAAGCATCTATATTATTTTATTATATACAATTAACAATTAAGTCAAAATTAAAAGTAGAGTATTAAAAAGGTCCAGTCTGTAGAATTTAGTTGCATCTAGTGGACTAAAGCTCCTCACATCACCCTCGCCTTTCTAGTGTTGAAAGGCAGTATTCAGTTTGTCTGTTCTGGGCTACTGTAGAAATAGTGTTTGAACGTGGCGGCCTCATTGAAAGGTGATACTTAAATGCAGTATTGGGGTACTTAAGTACGGCCAACCAGTAGGTGTACAGACATCTATGCTGACATGTTTGGCATCCAGACCTCTCTTCTACACAAACGTGTTTCAGTGTTTTGGATGGCATTCATGTCGATGATTTCATTCCGTTTGTTGCTGACGTCAAAGTCAGAGGAGGCAGTCGTGATGCGAACGTGTGTGTGAAGTGTTGTCTTCGTGCAGTGTAACTGCTTCTGTTCAAAACAAAGCAGCACCACTGAAAGAGCGCTGAAATCATGAAATGGATTTGTGCACTCTGACATCTCACAAAAAAAATAAACAAGGTGACCGCTCTGCCTTATGAATCATGTCAGTCCAACTTCCTGTGCCTGTTCTATTCACGGTGCACAGAGAGCACAGAGCAGGAAGCTCAACGTCTATTTTAGCCTCGGATTCAGCTGCTATCTTACAAACACTTCACGTCTCAGCTGAAGACAAACTTAAAAAACAACAGCTCAGTGTTTTGACAACGCGCGACAGGACACTTAACATTTGGTTGCAACTGAGCCCGACACTCACCATCCCTTCCAGAACTTTTCCGAAGACGACGTGTTTGCCGTCCAGCCATGGAGTCTGAACAGTGGTGACGAAGAACTGAGAGCCGTTGGTGTCTTTGCCGGCGTTAGCCATGCTGAGCCAGCCGGGGCCGTAGTGCTTCAGCTTGAAGTTCTCATCAGGGAAGCGGTCTCCATAGATGCTCTTTCCTTCATTAAAAGACAAAAAAAAGAGTGATGTAGTTGATTTTTTTTCATGACATCTGCACCTGATTTTTTCTGATGGCATTTCCTTCATGAATACTGCACAGCACGAAGTCATTCTGAATGAGAGCATATGGCAACTTGCAGAAGCTCCAGATAACTTCAGCGCTTTCATTTGAATGCAGATTATTTTGGCATTTCACTTTTTTTGGACAGTGACAGGAAACAGACAGTATGACATGCAGCTGCAGCGAGGACTCAGCCTTGATATGTGGCATTCACTCTACCAGGCGAGCGACCAGGGAAGAGCTGATGCATGTGAGCTAGTGAATGTGAGATTTCAGGCTGTTATGCTCTTGTAACAGGTCTTCATTCAGACTGGTGGAAAGAAAATGCACACTTAGGCGTTTATTTCATGACACTTTGCCCATTTGTGTCTCACTTTCTCCTAAATACACCAAAAGTCAGCATTAGATAATGCTTCATTTGCATATTTCTAAAACAAACAAACAAACAAACAAAGAACTGTCTTAGTGTAAGTAAAGCTTCAGTCGTCGTCCCTGTTCACCTGCAGCGTCTCCCCATAAGTCACTAAACGTACAGTGCTGACACAAGTCAGTTCTTGCACAGACAAAAATGTCCTGATCTGCGTTCTGCAGGTTGCCAGTGGCAATCTTACCTCCGGTGCCGTCTCCTCGGGTGAAGTCTCCACCCTGGATCATAAACTCCCTGATGACTCTGTGGAATTTGCTGCCCTTGTAGCCGAATCCTTTCTGTTTAATTTGAGCAAACAAAAGACAGCGTGTGAAAAGCCACAGAGGGATATCAGCCGCCTCTGTTTTACATTCGGAAACCACACGAAGGAGTCAAGCACATGGAGGTTATGGTAAACTAAAGTAACCACTTTCCAGCTTGATACACTGAATGATGGCATGCTGTGTAACTTCCATCTGGCTTACGTCTGCTATTCAATTAGTGGTCAGTCATGAATCTGGTGATTTCTAGTCCAGTCAAATCGCAGAATGTTGAATGTTGTCCGAGTACACAATCAGATGTTTTTTTTTAATGTTCTCACCTCTCCGGTCGCCAAAGCCACGAAGTTGTCGACTGTTTTGGGGACTGTTTTCCCAAACACTCCGATAACAACTCTTCCGACATCTTCATCTCCGATCCTGATGTCAAAGAACACCTATATTAAAAAAAAAAAAAAAAAAAAAAAAAAAAAAGTTTATTCCACACTCAAAAAAATGAGGGAAAACTTATATTCTGAATCAATGCGGAGCTAGCATGGAGTTAACGGAACAGGACATTTCACTGGGAAACAATAGGCTGTCAGCTTTAATGTTTGCTGCGGGTAAACACGAGGAACAGATGTGGATCAAGTCTTCCATGTAACTGTGGACGTGGACAAACCTGCACCACACAGACACAACAAGGCCAGACACAACAACGTGTGCCGAGCCCCACTGAGCTGCAGCCAGAATGGGTTACCGTAAGAAGGACAGCTTGATGCTTTAAGCCTTAAACGATGCGGACAGTCGATGCTCGGTGCATCTAAAAACACCGACAGTTAAAAGTCGGAGCAGCGGCTAGCACAGCTAGGCCAGATTAGCCACTTAACAAAGACCACTTCGTTAAGTTTACTGTGCTGGTCTGGGAACAGTTGTTAACCAGGTTATCTGCAGCAGATAACGGGATTGTAAATGCCCTCATTGCCTGCACGCACACCGACTAAGGTTAGCCAATTCGCATTAGCTGTCTGCTAGCTACGGTTAGCTCCCCGGCTAACTAGCACCCTCCGCCCCGGGCTTTAGCAGAGGATGACCGGCGGGGGCTAACATGTACGTGACGTGGCTCTACAATCCACAGCTAGCGGTTAGCATTGAGCTAAGCCCCGATTTTGCACATACTGCAGTCACTAGCAGGTCAGCTAGCCAGCTTCCACCACCACCCACCTTCGCAGTCACTTTGGGACCCTTCTTCTTCTCGTCAGCGGAGGAGCCGTTCGGGAAAGCGAGGAAAATCAATGATCCCACGATGACCGTGACAGCCACAAGGAACTTCATCCTTCTCTCGCAGAGTCTAACCATCAACAAGAAAAAAGGGCAGCCCGGGGACGGCCTGTGATTTGTGCTACCTTTATATGAGCCGGGGGTGTAGGAGTGTGTGGTATCCGGAGGAGGAGACTGGGAGCGGGCTACGCTGCGACCACGACACAGCCCGCCCGCCTGCGTACAGACGCACGGCGCTCTGATTTGCTCACGTACGGGAAGGTTTAAGCCAATCATACGCAGACGCGTAACACCGGACAGAGCGTGGTCCTATGTGTTCATTTCTCATAGGACAGATGTTTGATTGAAACATGAACTCAACTTCATGTTTATGACATCCTCTGTATATAATATGTATAGACTAATAGATAAAATAGCGAAATAACAACAACAATAACAACAACAATAATAATAATAATACATTTTATTTCAAGTGCCTTTTAGAACACTCAAGGTCACTTCACAAATTAAACAGAGAAGAAAAGTATTAAAATAATAACAGTCACATATCTAAATAAAAATACATAAAAATAAATAGGAAAAAAAAAGTTGAGCCATGTTACAGTCTACAAACTGAAGAGCTGGGTTTTCAGTTTCTTTTTAAACTCAGCGATGGATTCACACTGCCTGGTGTCATCTGGAAGTGAATTAGGAGCAATGTGGCTGAATGCTCGCTCTCCCATGGTACTGATCTTAGGTATCTGAGCAGACCAGCTGAGGAGGGTCGCAGTGAGTGGGCAGGGGTGTAGATCTCAAGGAGGTGAGAGAGGTAAGTGGGAGCACATGTAGGGCCTTGCCAGAAGCAGGATTTCATAGTGAACTCTATAGGCAACTGATAGCCAGTGACGCAAGACAGTGATTTTTATTTGGTTGCAGTAGTCAGTGCAGGATGTAACACAGAGGGATGGGTGCAGGGGAAAAGGCACTGTTCATATGGGCATTGATGGAGAGTGTACTATCTTGCACCTGGGTGTGAGTGTGTCCATCTTTGCAGGAGCTGTTTTGGAGCCAACAACAGTCTGTTGCATTTTAGTTTTAGGTAGTTGTTTGTCATCCACAGATTGATATCACGAAGACAGGCAGGTCGTGTAAACTGCCAGCACAATATAGCACGACAGCAAGACAGGAGCTGGTCTCATCAAATTTTTTATCTCCATGCAGCAGTAAAGTTGGTAATCCAGGCTTGTTCCGAAAGACTCACTAAGCTAACGCACAGGTGATGTTCTGTCATCATCTTTAGCCCACACAATAAAATAAAGAGCCCAGTATACACCGACCAGCCACTTCATCGGGTCCATTTATGCAATCTAATGTGATCAAATATAACAGCTGTGTCAGAAGAAGAAACTACCACAGCTCCTTCATTCCAACAGCTGTCAGACTCTTAACAGCAGCATGACTTCATCACTTTTTCTATACATTTTCTTATTCATGAATAATTTATCCACCTTGTGTATATGAGCTCTGTGACAAGTGAATTTCCCTGCTGTGTGATCATTAAAGTTAATGAAGCTTGTGAATGACATTGAATTAAAATGACTTTGGACTGCCGTCTAGTGGCCAGGTTTGTTGAGAGCAGGGTATAAACAGGAAGGGACTATGTGAGCTCCACCTTGCACATCCTCACCTGTGCGCATCACCATTGTCTTTGGTTGGCGCGGCGTCTGTCCAGCTGTGTCTTTTGGATTATCCATGGTTGAGTACTTTTTGTTTGTCTTTTTGCTTGAATTATGTATTGTAATTACATCCATTTTTATGTCAGTTTGGTTTGTTTAAGTTTGATTATTGTCATTGAGGCTGATGGTTCTCAGACGGCGCACCATAAAAATACTAGCTCCCTTGGCATAGTGGAACCTCCGTTTCTGACCGTTTCCTTTTTGCTCTTGGGATGTCTGAATGTTTAGTTTGAGGGATGCCACGGGTCCGCTACACTTCTAATGTTCCAGTTTTTGTTGACACTGTCAGAGAGGTGTTCATTTAACCATTTGTTTACTACTGATGTTGAACTGGACTGCATTATATCAAGACTTTTTTCTAACATTTTGGTCAATCCATTTACACACAGCAGAGGGCCAAAATATTAGAAAGCCCTGTTTTTAGTCTAGTACAACAGCACTGCAAACTACAGCATGAACAGTAAACAGAAGTTATGTGAATACCTCTCTGAACAGTCAGAAGCTCCAGAAAACGTAGAATATATGGCAGAGCTGTTTCGTTGGGTCACACTGAAGTGAACCTGATGAAGCACTATTTCACAACAGAAAGGTTTTCTGTTTATTACATGATAGAACTGTGATCCACTGAGCTGTTCACTGATCATTTAAATCTATTCAGCCTCATCTACAAAGCAAATCATTTCTATTCAGTTACCTCTTACTATTTTGGTATGGTACAACTAACAGTAATTTTTGATCTATTGATTATCTTTCAATTTGTTGTTTAGTCCATAAATAATAAAAAAATGCCTTCAAATGTATGTGTTTTGTTCAAATTCACTTTACAGGGACAGAAAGCAGAGAAACACTCCTCTCCATACACATTTTAATGACAAACTACAAGTAAATGAACCATGTCCACAGTTACAAATGTTAAAAACACGAGACACTGATGATGAAATGAGTTATAGGTTGAATAGATTGTACTTGCTAAAAATAAAAAGGAGGCGGGGGGTCGGAGTTAAGGTTACATTCACCTGCCACGTCCTTACTAGTGCAAAGAATTCATTCTGCAAAACAAAATGCCATACATCTTCCTGCTGTATGTTAATGCATTAAGACTCGGTTATTGCATGCCTTCAGCGGCCATGTGAGGTATACAAATACAGTTCTACACTGTACGTCTAACATGATGCAGGCGTTCCCAGGTAAGCTCAGAAAAAAACAAAAAAACAAACCATGAAAAACCATCATTTCTCTCTCCACCATCCATCCGTTTGTTGCACTAGTTTACACTGACCAACACTGAAGATTTCCCAGCCAATCACATTCTAGAAGTGAGGGAAAGAAATAAAGAAACGTAAACAGCAACCCTGATAAGACATGACCTACACCTCATAATGACGTTTCATTCTACCTTTCATTTCCCAACACAAGCTTTAGGTTAAGACCTGTAAACTGCGGTTACTGCATAAAGAAGGATTCCCTTCAAAACTCTGCATTCACAATCGGAACATATCGGTCGATCACATGCTGCATCAGGACTTTTCACTGCAGAGCAAGCAGCAGATATTCTGATAACCCTGAAATCTTTGCTGTTTGTGCTGTGCATGAGCCTCCAAATTTATACATCTTTATAGTCGGAGTGTTCAGGCCGAAAAACTGAGAAAACACAAACTTTGTAGCACTCTCTAGCATTTTTTATCCTCACTGGATGAACCAAAAATGTCAAGTATATTAAAGAACAGTTAATACACGTAAATAAGTCAGAGACACCCAGACAGAAGAATGAGCTTTCAAGTGACGATGAAACAAAGAACATCTAGAATATCACTATCAAACACAATTGTTTATATGTGTGTATATATATATATATATATATATATGTATAAGTGTGTATCTGATGTGATGCTAAGTTTGTTTGGCTCTGAAATATGAATAAAATATTTAATAGTAACTTATTTTCTCAAGGCACAGCATACTGAAGGTATGCAGGTCAAAGTAAATTAGATGAGCCGACTAAACTCTTTGGAGTTTGTGAGGATGGCTTTGAGCAGTGCATAGAGTCAGGCCACCCCGCAGCCCTGTCTGATCCGCTGCCTCAGTGTGTCTGCTGGAGGTTTGGAGGACAGAGGAGACCGGAGCAGGCCTGGAGGACACGTCAGGCAGGATTTTAAAACGATCACCAACGATCATTCTTACACTCGGTGGAGCTAGGGGCAAGAAAGACGAAAAGAACCTGGTTCAGGCAGCAGAGGTCTGAACAAGTTTTAGAAATGTCACTCCAACCCATCAGTCACCTCCGCAGGTCAAACTTCACAGGATCTTTTCAGCACTTCCAACGTTTTCCAGAAAAACGGCGTGCCAGGTTGAAGCAAACCTCAGAAGGCCTGCTGGGTCTTTAATTCTGAGTAAACTAGGCCCTCTGCTGAGATGGCATCACCGAGTCCTACTGTCCGAAGCGGCTGTTTGCAGACCAGCACCGGCGTCATGTAGAAGGTGACGTTTCCTCTGCGCCACACGGTAACAGGCTGTGCTGGGTCCAGGGACAGCTCCTCTCGTGGTTCACCGTGCGAGCTGTGAAACTCCAGCGGGGCTTTGAGCTCCACTTTGCTAACGTCGACAGACTGGAGGCCACAGGCCTGACTGCTGGCCACCCGCGCGCCGGCCATCACCGCCGCCGCCTGGTTGGCCCAGTATCCGTCCACTGTAACCAGGATGTGGTAAGCCAGCGTGTGGAAGTGAATGCGAGTCAGGTCGGCCTCCGATGAGGGATCGCTGCGGCCGTGCTGCTCCAGGATCCAGAGAAGGATGTCGCTGACCCGGCCCACGTCGGGAATGCCTTTCCAGGCAGCCAGGTTTGCGTGAGGCCCCTCACCAGCCTGAGTGAGGAAGAGCAGCTCCTGCTCGTTCAGCCCAATGGAGCTAACAATGGGCATAACCTGCTAACAGGAAACAGAGAAAAAAAACTTTAATTAAATATACAGCACTCTTCAGGGATTTGGAGGTTTTTGAGCACACTCATCTTTCCTTTGTGAAGTTCACTCTCAGACACAACTGTTTTCCACATGTACCTCCTGCATGATGCTGTTCATGTAGTCTTTATCGGTCATGCTTGCCAGCTCCAGGTGGATGGGAATATCTTTACGGATGTCAGATATGGCGGACACGGCCTGCAGAGAGCGAGAAAGAGTATGAGATATTAGATAACCACAAATACAGAGATTAACCCTTAACAGGTGGAGGAACTGTGACCACCGACCTCTTTGAGTCGCTCCTCCCACACCTCTCTGC
This sequence comes from Nibea albiflora, assembly GCA_014281875.1. Classification (NCBI taxonomy): domain Eukaryota; kingdom Metazoa; phylum Chordata; class Actinopteri; family Sciaenidae; genus Nibea; species Nibea albiflora. Next base: position 1,617,774 of record CM024800.1, read on the forward strand.
CCTGACCCTCCATCATGTGGAGCCCAGACAGGACGACCAGGTCTGGATGAAAGTCGTCCAGACTGGCCACGAAGGTCTCCAGTGAGCTCATCTCTCCGTTAGACACGTCGTGGGAGAAGATGAAGCGGTTGGCTTGAGGTGCCTGAGTGGAACCCCACTGTTCACCTAGAAACAGAGGAGCAAGCCACAACACAACTGTCGTATCATGCATCTTAACAGATCATGGGACTTTTTGTGTTTCCATTCAGAGGGTGGTCTTTCAGTCTGAGAGCATAGCTCATCGAGCTAGAGAGCTTTTCTCTCTGGAGAAAATGACTCAGGAGCGGGTCAACACTGCACCTGTCATTCTGTCTGTTTGAGTTTGACAGAGTTGCTGCACACGAGTCCAAGAGCAGGGAAATCTGAGACATTTCACCAGCCTGAGTGTGAGGAAAAGGACTGGAGCTGGAGCAACAATATCTCTGCATACAAACATTCAGTTTGAGAGGAGCAGAGCCAATTTAAGCACAAGCAGAGAGAGCATTACAGAATGGGAAGGCGAAATCAATGAGCTATGCTCTCAGATCCTTCCTCTGCTGCTCTTTACCTGCTTTATACTCCAGGATCAGGTGAAACTCATCCGTCTCCTGGAGAGATTCCGGGGGAACGACTATCTGCTCGTCCAGCATCTCGTGAAGTTTAGGGCCGACTGGCCCACATAACAACACCTGTGGTATGAAAAGTATTTACAGTCAACCATAACAAATCTGAAATAGATTTTACTAAGCAGCTCGCTCTAAAAGGGACCAGACAAATCTTTAAGCTCCGTCGTTCAGAGTGAAAACATGCGACTGTACCATCAGATCAGGGTAGGTAGCGAGCTTCTGGCCGATGAGGGCAGCATTCCCCCCAACATACAGCTGGAAGAAGACAAAGGTCAAGTTTACCAGAAGGTCGACCATTTTATGACTTCAAAAAAACAAAAACAAAAACAAGCAGCTGTCCTCTGAGAACGTGTGTGGATGAAGTTAGCCTTGCCTTCGCACCGGGGTACTCTGCCGCCGATCGTGCGATCCTCTGAAAGACCTCCTTGTCGCTGAAGAAGCGCTCTGCAGCCGCTCCGCGGCCCATAAAGTGGATGAAGGCTTCCTTCAAGTCCTCCTTGGAGTGCAACACTTCGTGATCCAGGCCAGCGCCAGGATCCACAGCCAGGGCCTGCAGCAGTCCCACTCCTGAGACGACCACGTCGACACAGGCGTTCACCCTGAACAAGAGAGGAGATGAAGATCATTTAGACTTTAACTAGAGAAAACTGCCATTTTACCGTGACTTTGAACTCCAGATAGTCTTAAAGAATCAGAACCTCCTCCTAAACATAACACCTTCACTTCTATCCTTGGTGCCAATCCCTCTGTTAGGCAGCCTTTCAGGTCGAGCCACTTCCACTGATCCAGTATGCTGGCTATTCTAAAGTAGCCTAAAGCCTAATTGGCCAGGTACAGACAGTAATTTGCTCAGTCAGCAGCATCTTGGAGCTCATAACACATTCCTTCTCACCAGCAGAGCTGACTGCGGCCTCTCAACATGTCAGCAGAGCGGCTGCAGGAGCACAGATGCAGTAATAAATGTCAACCTGAGCCGACACAGAGACACAGATCTATTTCTTACAGTTACGGCACCACAGTTCAACTTTAACTCACCCAACTGCCACTTTGCTCCACTGTCGGGTTGGCAGGGTTATCAGAGTCTCCCAGGCGGCCGAAATCACCTTCTCCAGGCTGTTCTGGCTCTGAGATGACTGCTGAAAGTTTGGCAGGCTGATATACTGCAGAATTTGCTCTGGCAGGTCCGGGCTGCCGTGGTAGAAATAACCAACAGCGAACGCCAGCAGGGCCGCTGCTAAAGCCTTCCTCCACATGATGCTCCCACACAGTCTTGCAACACAGGAAATCAGTCGGATCTCTCCTGCATGGCACGTTAAACTGGTTAAAGAAGACAAAAGGCATTAAAGAGCTGCAGACTGATGTTCACCGATCAGCATGTGTGGAAATCTACAACTTCTTTGGTCGAGTCTTTAATTACCGCTCGCTTTCAATAATTAACCTGGATAACAAAACTTTGTAGAATCACAACACGATGACTGATCTCAGAAGACTCAGATGATAATTTAGAAACAATATTCATTACAGGGGTTTGAAACAAGTCAGTTAATTAGTCAAAAAGAAATCAGCAACCATTTTCAGTATTTAAGCAAAAAAGCCAAATGTTTGATGTTCCAGCCTCTCATGTTCACTACTGTTGAAGAAATTGATTGATTGATTTGCAGTTATTATAGGTATCTGATGAAGTCCCATTGTGCTGTGTGGCAAGTGTGGTACTTGGAGGATTGTCTGAAATAGTCTTGAAATGAAATAAAATCAGAGCAATCATATTAAAGCTTTCTACAGCGTGGCTGGAATGTCATTTGCATTTGAGTTTTGCAGCTCCTGAACGATCCAACTTTAATATCAGCCTGACACAGTCACATTCATTCACGTAGTGCGCACATATATCCATGATTAGTTCAAATGTGACGTGGAGGCAAAACAAAAAACGCAACCATGGCTCCAATCTGGAAATAAGGAGAAAGTGCAGATCAGGAGAACCTCTCTGGTTCTTGTTCTTGGAGAGATGAATATTTGAGGTGTAAAAAGCCTGAGGAACACTTGATTACAGTAACGGAGATCACATTCTGCAGGCTAAACGATAATTAAAATAACCATCAGTCTGAATGACAGTAAAGTGTTGAGCAGACGTGGTACAGTGAGCTACTTTATTTTATTTGCATAAAACAGGGAAAGTGTCATCAGTGTGTCCTTGGTAAGAGGACATCAGCTGACCTGTGTTTTGTTTTTGTCTGACTGCTGGTCCAAACATATTGCATTCACTACAACAGACCAAGAAAAGAAGCAAACTGTCATGGCTGAAAATCCTTGAATCATAACTTATGATTCATTATGACAAAAGATGCAGACTTTCTTTTAAAAGGACAAATTAGCTTCATGAAGTGATTGCTAAAGGTTTACATGGGATTTGTAGTTCAGTGTTGAGGAGGCAGATAGAGGCAGATATTAAATCATGCTGTATAATCACCCAAAATGAATGCATGAGGTGGACATGTTAACAAGTTAACTACTAGGCAATGTCACTGGATGAGTTTGAAGTGCGCTGAAGGGACTGCTGCCCTTTAGGCTGCTCTTCATGCTACAGCACGCAGGGTTAAGTTTCTGCTAACGTGGACATATACTATTTGTTAGCTGAGGTGCTAACAGCAGCACACAGGGTGTGTGTCTGGCTTCAGTCGAAGCTAATCTGACTCTAAGCTGACCATAGCAAGTAGCTTCTAGCTCGGCTTAGCAGGCTATCTGAATCAGAGCTCTGTGTGAAGCTTTTGTTCAAATGGAAGTGAGCACAGCTTCACAGCTGAGAGCGGCACGTACCGATGATGTGCAGAAGTTTGTTTCCCGTTGAATCACACATACAGCATGGAGGTCGCTGAAGGCTGCCGGCGGAGCGAGAGGTGACTGAAGAAGTCAGACCGACTCCGAGTCATTGAGGGAGCAATGACTGGAGACAGAGAGAAGCAATGACTGGGAGAGACAGGCAGGAGCCGGAGACCGCCAGCACACAGGAGAAGGAGCAGCAGCAGGCAGGGCTTCCGGTGACTGCTCTGCGCATGCGCCACGCAGGGAACATTTATGGTACAGACTGTGAAGAACAGCGCCGAAGGGTCAAACCATCCTGTCTGTTTGTGGGGGGGACATAAAGTTAAGGACTCGGTGTACCCGAGTTTTTGGAGGTTGTTTTTTTATTTTAACATACGTTCATTATTTAATTCCTGGAAAATATTAGGTGTACATTTTAATTGGTTTGTCTGTTTTCTCTATTTGAATTTATTATGGAGAGGACATTATATTTGAAAATAAAATGAACTGATGTTGTCTTGATATTGCATAAAACTTCTACATCTGTTTACTAAGATAGTGTATTTATACATTTATTGTATTTGCACAGTGACCTAGATTAAATAAACAGTATGAATAATAACAGACTGGTCATCAGACTGTACAGCTCTTAGACAGCTCTTAGTCATGGCAGTAGGTGTAATAGCATGACCTCTGCTAAATGCTGTGACTTTCATTCATCTGTATATAGCCTAATTTAATTGCACAGTCCTTCATCCCTATTTGTAGTTCAGTTTCATAATTTTATGTAACATTTTTATTTCTACTTTTTATAGTTTTATATTTGTATAGATGTTAGCAGAGGTTAACTTTTTATATTTCATTTCTCTGTGACGGTTTAATTTTGCTACAAATGTTTCATTTCCCTGTGCATATTTAATTTCTGTGCACTTCCCTGCAAATGTTCAATATTTTAGCACAGTATATGATTTAAATATATATATATATATATATATATATATATATATATATATATATATATATATATATATATATATAATTCTTCATTGTTTCATTCAGTTTTTACATTTTTTTAAAATCTTAAAATCACTTAACATTAGCTTACGCTCAACGTTAGCTCATGCTTAATGTTTGCTTTTTTTAACATATGTCTACTGTGTTATAGGTTCATTTTAATGTATGTTGCATATGTTAAAAAAAAAAGCAAACATTAAGCATGAGCTGAGCATGAGTGTAAGCTAACATTAAAGATCCAGTGTGTATGATTTTTGCATTTTTTGCATGTTTCATAGCCACCATGGTTTCTCCTTGACGTGCCTCAATGGGATTTTAATCAGTAATCACACCACTACATATCACTAAATATTACACACTGCACCTTTAAGAGTAAGTGATATCAGCAAAGCAAGCTAGCTAATGTTGGCAATCTGCCTCTATACCATAATGCCACCATAATACACCTGTATTAATTAGGGTTAGAACACGTCCTGGTCTGGTCCTGACTTAGTATCGCCCAGCCATGTTAAAGACATTTCTGTTTGTTTCATCTATTATATTTTATGAAGGTCACAGTCTCAGGCTCACAGCGTAGCCATTGAAAGAATGGGTGTTGTGATGTCACCCACATCTAGACATCAGCAAGGATGTGGTTCATCAATGGACCTAAGGTGGGATGAATGACGATTGGGTGCTCAAGCAAGCTGTTTGAACATTCATCAGGCAGGGAGGATTTCACAAAAAAAAACCCAATGAGACGCATTATGGGAAATGTAGTAGCCAGTGTTTTTGGACCATATTAGAAACTAAACGGGAACATATCTCTGCCCATTCTGCACTGACTTTGACTTTTTTGTCTCTCTGTCTCTCCTAACTTTAAAAAAGTGCAGGTTTAAGGACCTGAAGTTAGCCTTCAATGTTGGATTACAAAAATAAATCTAGTGCTCAAATAGAAGTGGTACTCATGATGGGTGATCTGGTGGCAGCAGCCATATACTTACTGTATTTTACAAGTGAGCAGTCTGGACTGAAAAACTGTTTGAACTGTTCGACCTTTCATTCTGAGATAAATACACTTCCCCCCTGCGTCCAGCTTCCTCACACAGTATCCACAAAATGTACTTTTCTGGCTTCACTTCGCTTCGCTGTTTACAACACCAGTAAAGTACAACCAAACATCATTTAAGAGCACTTTTCTTCCTTCCTTTTCCTCCTCAGGCAAACATGCATGAATGCTCTGCTTGTTGCTACTTGTGCTACTTGCAACTATTTGGCTGGAGGCTGGGGTGAGGTGTGGCAGATGTAGAGAAACCCGACACCGTCCACACCTGCAAACAGAGTGTAGACATAAATCTGAAATGAAACATACCGAATTCATCGCTTAATTCAAAATAATAAAATAAAGATGGTTCCAAAAGTGGTTAGCCTTATCACTAAATTGACACAGTTTTCAAATGGTTGGATCAACTTTTCTGGCAGAAAAAAATTTATTAAATTCTCATTCTTCTGCATAATATTTATGTCAAGAACGAGAGGATCTATCACAAGACTTACACATTAGAGGATTTCACAGTGTGTGTTTTTAGCAATATAGAATACACTTCAACAAGTTTGGGGAATAAAACTCCAGAATGATCTTGCAAATCTGTCTTGCTGTGTGCACATACTGTTGGTTTGTACAGCAGATTTTCGGTTTAAAGGCCTTGATTAGGAGTGACAGGATCCTACTGGAACATGCAAAAGATTGAGTGTTTCTTTGGGGGAAAAAAACAATGATAATTTAGATGATTTGGCAGTGGTGGGCAACTTTGGTGTTGCTTATTTTGTCATAACTAATTTAATTTACAGAGGATTTACTTTTAACACTTTTAATGCTGATCCAGATTTAAATCCAAGTTGTCAATTGTAAGTCTAGTTTATTTAACACTTGACAAAGCGGTCAAAACACGACGTATCCAAACGTGTGGAACGCTGATCATCTACTGTACATAGTGTGACAGCTCAGGTTTAAATTGATGATTCACAAAGGTTGAGTCATGTTTGATTCTTTATTATAATTTCAGTATAAACAAGATGATACAAAAGTACATATTACATATATGAAATTAAAAACCATTTATTAACACTAAATAATTGCTTCAGGATCAGTATCTGAGGCGTCAGACTGTGCAAGAAACAGTTCCGTGTTGTTTTGTTCCGCTTCTGTCATGTCTGTAGTGACTGTAACAAATCTATCCAAAATGGAACCAGAATATCTTCATTTTTAAAAACTAAATCCTATCTTCCCCTTTCAGGTCACGTTCTACATTCCTCCATGGCTCCTTTATTTTATAGTAAAACTCAGCTACTCTAATGCTAAAATGTATAAAAAGGAATGTTTCCAGTGTGGTCACATCTTCAGTAAAAAAAAAGTCTGGACTTTATTTCAACTAACACTCATCCATGACTAAAAACACAGACACACACGGAGTGGCTTGGTGTTCCTCTCATCTGAGACTCAGCAGGTTGTAATAAGGCTGAACACCACAACAGGAGGAGGATCAGAGGAACAAAGCCCTACAACAGAAGAGGTTCACATCCCTGTGGGCATTCTCCAGGTGACCCATTTTTTTCCTTCTGCATCAAACAAACGTGTGCTTTCAAATTACTGTGTATATGAAATCTTACAAAGTATAACTGAGAATTTCAGGCCTCTATAGAGCTGGTGGGATCAGGCTCTGTGAAAGTGGGGGAGGTGAAGCTGACTCGGACATCCCGGGGGTACAAACCCTGAAGAACACCGTCCACAACGATATCTGGGAGATCTGCAAGACAGAGCTCAAGTTTCATACTGTGTCAACAAGATCGAAAATATCCAAACAACAAAAACACACACAAATGTGCAAAGTCAAGCACAGGCAGCCTGTTATCTCCTACCTGAGGTGCAGTCAGAGAGATAAGGATCCTGAAAGAATCCCATCACGCGCTGATGTGGTGACTGATAACTGAGGAAACAATGGTAAAACATGACTGATTCGTCTTATGCAATCATAGAAAAAACCCAAACACAGTGTCCAATAGCATAGCTGCACTAGCACGTCATGTCCTTCAGGTATGCTGCAGTCATTAAATGCATCTGACATTATGTTGCAGAGGCAGGAAGAAAATGGAGTCATCCTGTGTGCACAGAGAATTTTAATGAAGAGCTCACCTGTCATCTTGACTGTCCAACTCATCAAGTGATCTGAAATTAGACGCATAACATTACACATTTCCTGCACAGACACTGTCAAAATAAAAGTTAATATATGATGCTACAGATGCAGGTGACAATGCAGTTAGAATAAAAACAGGACAATCCAGCTCACCCACACATACTGAACACTACTGTTCATAATCACTTTATGTCTTTTTACATGCAGACAATTCAATACTGTGGAGACAAAAACAAAGACATGCAGCCTGATCTGTTAAAAATCTCTACGTTCTAAAATTGTGGATTAGAGCACGGGCTGCTGCTCCCCAACCACTCTGAGAAATGTGTTCAAAATTTTATTATGTTGCCGCATTGCCCCCAATCCAAAAATAGAGGAGCTAAATATAGCAGCATGTCCGACATCTCCGGGTGCAGTCAGAGAGGAGTCCGGACTGAAGGACTTACTCCATGCTGCTGATCTTGTTCCCTGTGTGGAAGTGTTTGACGTGGAGGAAGTCCAGCAGAGCCTGAGGCACGTCTTCATTTTGATAGATGATGTCCTGGCCAAAGGAGAGAGAGAAGAGTCGTATGGTTAACATTAAATGGCAATAAAGACCTAAACTCATTTGACAGAGTGACATCCTTTCTACAAACGGCAGGATGACCAAATAATCATGTGGAGCGTTCAAAGATTTAGTGATTGCATGATCTTGCATGACCTCTGCAGCATTACTAAATCTCTATCTTCAGCCTTCCTCATGGTTTTTGTTCCATCTAGTTCTCCTGCTGTAGCACATCCTCTGCAGCAGCTGGAGGATCACACATTATACCAGTTTCAGGGACTTATCAATTAAGAGATTCTTTCTAAACTTACTTTTGACATACAAGATGTAACATGGTCAGCCATGCCTGGATTTAAAGGAATTATTGTGCCTTCTGAATAAAGTTCAGCCACGTGACCCAAACTCGGCTGTGTCTATTGTTCTGGTGTGAGTACGTTCTTGGGGCAAGCAGACATCTAATGCTCACTGGGGGGCAGGAAGAGAGACAGTGTAGCAGTGCAGCTGATCAGAGGAGGACGGCACTAAAACAATCCAGGGTGGATGTGACTCTGATCAGGGCTGTGACAAAGGTCTGTTCTGGACTGTTTAAAGTGTGGTTAAATTCAGCTGGGAAAGATGTTTGGAGTCCCCTGGTCACTTTCTCTTGGCCAGTGTTGGGAAAAGGTTAAGCTGATGTACTGACTGGTAAGGTGCTGTAGCCTCACAGCCTTGTCCTTGACATCCAGCATATGAGTACTGGCACTAAACCTAATAGCACCTAATAGCATCTAATAGCTTTTTTAGCGAGTAGAAGATCAACCTCAGCTTTTGTCTGATGATGATTTAGCTGTAATCAGATAATAGTCATGAGTTCAGAGATCCCTCAAATATGACTGGATGACTCCGACTCCGACTACAACCAGAACACTTCCGATTCCAAAATCTTGTGCCTACATATGCAGAGATCTGTTTATAGAGATGAGTAGTTTTGTGCTGGTGGACCACCATGTATATCCTGTGTTGATTTATTGCTCCTCTGTCCGGCTGGGTTTGGAAGGCACAGGAATGAGCCAGGTTTGGGTTTGCCGGGTTCTACTGGTAGGACCTCCATGTCTTTCAGCAGGGACTCTGAAACTAATGGTGATCATGTTCTGTATATATATATATATATATATATATATATATATATATATATATATATATATATATATATATATATATATATAATAAAGAACTTTTACTTGTTATCATGGCTTATTTACTCTCTTCTCTTTGTGTTATTTTCTTCTTTTAATTTCCTTTAAAGAAAGTTGAAAGTGAAGTTTGGTTGCTTTCTTAGTGAAGTCAAAAATCAGATTTCTACAGGCTCTATGTTACATGGGGGAATAGTGACTTACTGTTAAAGGATATCTGGTTGAGAGACGAGGGGCTCAATCCTACTTGTGACTCCCTGAAAAGGTCCTACCTTGTTGAACAGACAACTGGATGTGTTACCTGGATGTAGTCTTCCAGCTCCTGTCTCCTCTGCTCCATAGGTTTGGTCCTCAGATGCTGGTTCCTTTTGCTCGGGAAGTCTGGAGTCTGGACGATCTTTCTGAGCTGCAGGTACCACAAGATACAACATGAATCTGTGATGAACGGAACATTTGTATACTTTGTTCTAGGTTATTACGTACAGTATTTCACTGTTTTATTCTATTAGAATTTGATGTAATATGCAGTGCTACATTCAGTACACATTCATTCTGTAACACTATTCATTGTGAGTTCATATACGTACTTTTCTGTGCAGAGTCTGAAATTCGCTGCTGCTCCTGAGCACAAAGTGTTTCCTCTCGTTGAACAAGACTTCAACTCGGAAACGCTGCAGACAGAAAGACATGAGATTGATTCACAACCAATGGACTGAATGTTCAGAAGTGTGTCATGCTTCTCAAACTGATGATGAAAAGAACTATGTCATACATCAAAAACAAAGCAAAGCGAATTCTAACTTCAATTTAAATTTAAGATGCAACATTTAAATCAACTTGAAGCAAAAAAAAAAAAAGCATGTCCTCAGAAGTGTCCTTTCTCCAGCAGGAGGCGATTCAGAGCTTCGGATTTCATTATTACAGCTAATACATGAATGATGACATCCAATCCAGTCCACCTCAATACATAAATAAGATGTATGCTGTTCATCATTTTAAACATTCATATAATCACTGGGATATTATCTGTAACATTAATAGTTTACTATAGTTACTGTAAACATATTCCATGTATTACTGTATCCCTCACCATAAAAAGGAGGGGGCTCCACGGTGTGCTGACAAATTTCCCAACCTGCCTGTCTCCATCTGGCCTAGCTAATCATTCCCTCTCCACATCTCCACCTGATGTGTGGTGAACATTTAGACACAAGATGGCTGACGTGCTTCACCCAGGTGGATGCTGCACACTAGTGGTGGTTGAGGTAAAAAACTGCACATTTTAATCAATGATTAACAGTAATTGGGGAAGCAACTGATTTAAAAAAAAGGATCCAAGTTATATTTTTGCAGAGCTGTGAGGGCTCAAGGGTCACCGACATTCAATGCTGATTTTGGCCCCTCGCGTGCAGAGAGATTTCTCTGGATTCAAACTGTTGTTTGCTGCCATCTTTGTTTGTGAACATCTGAGCCTTTCAGGGATGCCCGTTTCATACCCGATCATGGCACCGTTAGTGATAATCATACCTGATAACTGTTTCTTGTTCATGAGATCAACGTATCTCTAAAACGTCAACTTCCCATGAGTCCAGAAGAACAGCCATGATTTTCAGCTCTGTGAGCAGAGTTCAGATTACAGATATGATACAGATATGTCGTTTCCTCAGGCATGTGGGAAGATCAGAGAGCAAACATTACTTCACATTTATACTGATGGAGAAACTCATTTCATATCAAACTATCACACCATGAAAACACTAGTAGTCTCAGCAAATCTACTGAAAGATTGTATATAATAACACTTTAGATGAATGTTGTACATGCTGCCCAATCACAGCTCACTCGAAATGAGCACAGCAGTTTGTACATCAGATGAATATGAACATGGTGCTGCTGAGGAGAGACTGAATGCTTTGGGTTAGTGCATGATGTCCTCCTCATACAGTTACAGCGTCAACACTTTATCAGCAAAGCAAACAAAAGGTAACATGAGTCTAAGATCTGGTGGAGGCCCGCGGCCTCAGACTGGGATCATTAAAATCCAAACAGAGGTCAGCTCAGCACACTGCAGCCTGTCCTCTTCATCGAGGGTCAGCTGGAGCAAACTTGTTTCAATTTGAACCATTTTATTCTGGTTTATTAACATTTCCAGACACTCTCTGGAAGTCTCTGGCAACACTGATAGTGACACATAAACGGAGTTATTAAACACCACATAGTGTAATAATAAGCCTTCACAAAGGTTCCCAGTGTGCGAACCTCATTCTGTGCTTCCCAGTCTAGGGTACTGTGTGTGTCTGTGTGTGTCTGTGTGTGCGTCGGTGGGCAATACTGCAATATAATGTCACCAATGTTGCAGAGCTTTCTGCACTATTCACAGGGTGAAGTAACAGAACAACCTTATACTTATGTATGTATTTCTGGTCCTTAAATACTGAGTACATTAACTAAAGTAGTTTCCATAAGAATTTGTATGTTTTAGATGAATATTATCTGATGAATGCACTGCTCTGGTTCACTGTTTATTTAAACGTGTGTATTAATGAGTCAGACCTCAAACAACAGAAACACTATTTGTACTTCACTCACTTTACGCTACATTAGACCTGTAGAAATACTGTACTTCTGACTCAAACACTACAGCTTTAGTTACTGGTTTGTTTCACTGATGACTAAAACCTATGATGCACTGTTACAAATGAAACCACCCAACATATAATACAGTTCACATGTGGCCATCAATAACATTCCTCGTGTACATTTTGCGGACACTTTTTGAAATTCCACTTATAGAGACTTCGCATGTAAGTTGTACTTGTACTGCAGTACTGTTACTTCAACCATCTGTTACGACTGTGCTCAAAGACATGCCCAGAGGTGTGTGAGCTTAACCCAGGTCATGCGTGTGGAGAGCAAACCTTTCAAACAAAGTACACGCAACCTTGAAGCAGAATGAAGTTCTACCTGTCCTACTTCTATTTCACTGCGTTTCAGAGGAAATACTTTTTTTACCAGCTGAAGTCAGTAGCTCAGTTTTAACTGAAGGTTTTACACTCTGATGTAAGTCATATGACAGAGAGCATTCTGCACGAACACAACAGTATTTTGTTGCTGATGTTTCCACTTCAGTAGACTTGTGAATCCAGGACTTGTACTCGTGCTGAAGTACTTCTATAGTGTGGTACTGTTACTTTTACTGAGTAACTGATGTTCCAATACAAGCCTCCGTTGTTTTATTGTCGTTTTTACAGGATCTGAGCACTTGTTGCACCTCTGGACAGAAACCTGAGCTGAGCTCACTTTCACCCTTCCTGCAGGTTACCTGGCTCACCTGGCGGAGCTCTTCACCTTCACTACCCGCGCTAACGACAGCGAAACAAGTGATTTATGGAGCAGTAATAAGATCAAGCTTGTTTAGGATGACGACAGAACAGCTGACTCCACCGTGCCCTCACCTTTTTGGACTTTCCCGACTCATCCACTTCCCTCTCCATTGAAGGTATCGACACTTCAATCATCCGGGAATCTTCCACAAACACCATCGGACTTCTTCGCGCGTCTGCGAGCAACTTTCTGGAAGTGAGTCTAAACCGAAAGATACACGGCTTTTTTCTCCGCGTCCAGGAACTGAAAAACCAAAACCCCGAGTGTGTGTAGTGTGTGTGTGTGTGTGTGTTGTCGGTCTCCGGTCTGTTTCCTCCTCTGCTCCACCTACACACTAATTGGACAAGCCCAACAGTGAGGCGCATCCAGAAACATTAAAGGTGCAGTCCAACATTTGGGAGCAAACCGTGCAGCAGGTCTGCAGTGTTGTGCATGGTCAGTGTGTAAGAGTTTAGCCTGGCAACCACGTTCACTGAAGCCGTGTCATGCTCGAGCTTCAGGACAGTCATGTTTTTTTTGTTTTTTTTTATTTTGGTCGAATAAAACATTTAAATCTTTTATCCATGTGCAGGGCAGGAATCAAAGTGCCTCCTCAAAAGTTCAAACAGACTTCAAAAAGAAAAAAAAAATATGATATGATATTATATGTTATGATATGATATGATCCGTTATTTCTCAATAAGAGAGATAAACTAGAGAACGTCTACTGCAGCTGTAGAAGAAGAAATCAGAACTTGACAAACTGATCTTAAAGCAGCTCGGGTCATTTCCTGTTTCATGTTCTGGTGGTCCTGTGGATTGAAGCAGTATTGTTTCCATTGCCTTGAATCTGAATCTGGGGAATCTGACCAAACCTGACCTGGTGGCAGGCATCATGAAAAACAGTCTTCTTCTTGATGGTCTTGTTTGTTTTTAGGTATTTTTAGGTATCAGTATTAAGCATTATTAGGCCTTTTCACAACATGCCACTGGCCATGTGATGACAGCTAAGAACACTTCATCGAGTTGTTAGTACGCTTAAACGAAGATTTTTTTGTTGCTACTACTCTTCAGGTTCAAAATAAACACTCACGCTCAGATAACATTTGAATATACAGAACCTTATTAGTTTAACAGATAGATTTAAGGGCCTGTCAGAGGTGAGTAAATCTGTAAAACACCAAGGCATGCCTCTTTCAAATCCAGGTTCACTTCCTGCTGTGCTTCTAAAACAAAAACTATTCACTGGACATACAAAAGGGATGTAAACCCAGACCACGTAACACAAAACTGTACTCACATCCTCTCAGACCAACTCTGTTCAGTGAAAGCAAAAACCAAAGAAAAGGGTGTCTTGATCTTTAAGTATTAAAACATTTAGCATTCTTTTGTACATGCTTATAAAATAACTGTTTTCTTCCATTTCCCCCTTTCACTGTTAAAATACTGCACACGGATCATTTTCCATGTGTTGATCTCAACCAGAATCACATGCTCTGCCTGTGACCTGTCATCATGGGATTTATATCTTCCCATCCTCTGTTGTTGCTCACTCTGTCTTAATTTAAGCAGACAGAAGAGCTTACTTAAGCAGCTCTGTGCGAGGCTATGTGACCTTATGGAGTCATAGATCACAGCGAGGTAAAAATGTAACAGCGATCACGCTCGTCTGCGTGATGTGTCATCACCGTGTTTTTACTACAGCTCATGTGAGTCCGAGTGAACACTTATTGTCTGAAGTCACACTGTCAGCAGATGCACATGAACAAAAAGGAAGTTAGTCTTGGTTTTTGTAGCAGGAACAACGTGCTTGTGTGTCAACTTCAGTCCTTGTTTTTATTCTATTTTAAGATGTAATCAGTCTTTCATGTTGGATTGGACAATAGTCTTTCAATTCATTTTTTTTCTGGATGTATTGTTTTGTCTTTATTCAGCTGACACTGGCTGAATGAAACCTAGTTACTCAAACAAGCCACCTGTAACAGCACCCGCGCTGTTAATTCTGCATAACTTTAAGCCTTAATATAATCTGAACAGGTGAGTTGTATATAAATTCACCCTCAGTACAGTTGTCATGAACGGGGAAATTAGCTATAGAGACCAAAACTGTTTTTTGTACCAGGCTGTAAACATGTTTATTTCTGCTGTGAAGTTGGACATTTGAACATGGGGACTTATGGAGACTGACTCACTTCTGGAGCCAGCCTCAGGTGGACATTTGAGGAACTGCAGTTTTTGTCTCTTCTCTATTGGCTTCACTTTCCACTTGAGTAACATGAGAAAATGGTGCGCTCATGACGGTTGAACAGCTGAGTACGTCAATGGTCACCATTTTGGTTACGTAGCTGGAGGGGAAGGACCGCTGGCATTGTGAAGAGGAAGCTGCTGGAGCTGAGGTGCTTGTAGTGATGCCTGGTTATTCTCCTCCCTAACCCTGCTTATTGTTTCCCACCCTCAGACCTTTACACCTTCATGCACACACCTGCTTACAGTTCTCAGTTCAATCGTCTCCACAGAATAAACACAGGTCTCTTCTCAGCTTTCTGCCACACTGTCTGCTTTGAATTCTGCCTTTGTTGTCTCTGTTATTCAGCCTGCCTGTTCTGCCTCACCCCTCTGCTTTGTTTACCTGTTTGCATTAGAACCTGATGCCAAACCAGTAAACCTTGTTTTAACTCAACCTGCCTGCCGTTGGCCATTGTCTGCAAAATCTGAGCTTTTACACTCTGGAAAGAAGTTTTGCACTTAAATGGACTTATTTCAAATTTTAGCTCACAGTGAAATACAAACCTGAAATCTGTTGGTTCAGATTTGGATCATTTAAAATAACATCTTCTGTAACTATTGTTGAGTGGATCATACGAGCCATACAACCACATCCCAGACTTGTGTCATGAGAGATTAATTAATTATTAATCCCTCAACGGGGAAATTCTTTTTTCATTCAGTTTATTTTAACCCCGAACACACATACAAGGGCATGGTGTCAAGCCAACATTGAACCCCTACAAAAAGCAATATATTTATTTGTGGCCCCCCATACTGAAGAAACATTTTATACAGCAAGTGACAAATGTGTTTCTGTCTGCTTTCCTGTCATGTTGTAGGTCTTAAATTTGTTTTGATGGGGACATGGGAAGTTCCCATTCCTTATATTCAGAATTATTTATTTATTTATTTTTGGTAATTTAACCTTGTGAAGCAGATGCATCAGTTTGTAAATCAGACTGAAATCTGAAATCAGCTTGTTGTTCATGAGGGGAACCTGTGTTGTGGCCTTTGAATCCCTCCTCTGGGAGTCTTTTCAGGGGACTGTGAAGGCAAGCTGCCACAACTTCATACACTGGAGTTTGTCATTTATAGACATACCAGCCGGTCTGGGGAATGTGATGCAATTTGCCGGAGCCAGTGTGTGAATGAAAGAAAGCACTGTCATCCAGAATAACTGTGTTAGCTGACGCATTCTTGAGTTCTGCACCCAGTTCAACTGATGTGATGTTTACTGCCACAAACTGGCAGTTCATCCATCCTCATCCAGACCAACAGCTACATTGTTAGACAGAATGGAAAATGATGTATTACACTAACCTAACCTGAAATCTAATTTTATTTTATTTTTTCCAATTGATCATATTTCTGATCTTCATATTGTTGTTTTATGTTTCTTTTCTGCCTCTTATAAGGGTTAGACATGTTTTTAAATTTGGTTTAAGGCAAGGGTCTTGCCCTTGAATGAGAGACAAACAGGAACAGGAATCCCCACATGTCATTCATTTTTAAGACTGCTACACATTTTGAGCCTATAATACCTTTTATATTTACTTTATTCACCTTTTACCTTCTCTCTTTTGCATTTATCCTCTGCCCCTGCCAAGGCCAGACCAGCACCTCATGAGGCCACACCAGCTCCACGTGTGGCCTCGGCAGAGGTGGAATCAGTAGCTGTGTATGTATCTTGAGCTTGAGGCGCTGTTACTGTCATAAATCAATCGGTTCTGCTTCACTTATCAAACTAGTAACTAGCATTAAGTTAGTAATGTTATTGATTCATGTTAATTTCACGACAAAGAATGAACTGCTGTGTTTTAGCCAGCACCTTTCCTCACCTATCCTCAATCAAACGTATTGCCGGACCCCTTGGAGTACCTCCGTGTACCCCGTAAGGGCCACAGATCCCCAGTTTAAGGTCTTCAGAGTGACAGGGTGAGACAAAGTTAATATATACCCAGAGGTTTCATCACTCACTCACTTTTATTGCTCCTCTAGGTTTTCTTTCTGCTGTGATTCAGCATTATCCTACATGGACTTCATTTCTGGATTGGTCTAAAAGTGTTTTGTGTTTTGAACCACAAGTTTTGAAGAGAAGAGTGCATGACTCACAAAACTCCCCTTGGTAACGCATGAAAACTGTTTAAACATGCATTAATATGAGCTGCCAGTAGGGGTCTCCCTAAATCTCAATAACAATAAATAAGGTCAGGAGGTTCAGTATCATGTCCCAACAGTTTTTTGAGATCAAATCTTTAAATCTCATTTTTAGTGTACAAAACAAAGGAAAGGAAGAGCTCTAAGCTGCTGATGTTCTATCTGAACAAAGCTTTTTAACAGCAAATCTTTTTAAGATTCATACAAGAACATTCTGATGGATTTCAGTTTCTACGTTGTTTTTACAATACTTTGACAGTATTTATGCTTGTAGGTTACATAGAAGGTAGTAAGTGTACTTCATAGTAAGTCTAATTCATTTATTTTTCTCTGCTATGTAGTAGAATTCACATGCAGTGAGTGTCTCCTTGTTTTCCTCTAGCTGTATTGTAATTGTCTCTCTCTCTATCTCTTCTATATATTGTGGTGTTTTGCTTATAAAGATATAAACGTTCATATATCGTCCATATAACATTCATATTCAAATATTTATTTAAACATTTCTAAATACTTATATTGAACAGACAATAATACAAATGAACTGAAGAGACTTAAGCACAATAACATGAACCTAAAGCTCTGAAACTAAAAATCAATGTTACAGGTGTCAGGTTTGATATCTTTGTAAAATGGAGCTGAACTTTTACACTCTAGCTTTAAGATGTCTGGAGAGTTCAGAGTGAACGATGTCATCCAAAGTGCCCGCCTGAAAGAAAAAAGAGTCAGTTTTACCTGCGTACACTGAGCTGATTTTTCACACTACACTGACTGTTTTTCTTTCTTCTTCTTTCTTGTATCTCTCTTTCCATTCCGACATTTTATGAAAGCTGACAGAAAATCTTAAATATGCTCTCTGCTTCTCTGGATCTCTGCTCCTGATCTCCTGCTTTGACTGTGAAAACTCTACAAAGCCACTTGAAATCAGCCTGTTGTCATACATGCCAGTTAACTACACCCTGCTTTGCTGCTCATTGCTTCTGAATATAATGTGTTTTGCAACAGGCTACGTGTAGAATATTACTAGCCCCCTCAGCTCTACCTTCTTGGCTGCTCCCGCACTGAGATTCTTGATTTCATAGACAGTCACTTGTCCATCACTGTCCCCCACTAAGACACAGTCTGAGTCTGTGGCAAACAGCAGAGACGTCAGCCTTACAGCAGGCGCTGCATGGTGCACGATGATTGGCTTCACTCTAAGAGTAGAGGTTTGTATTTAAAGGACACAGGATTATTTCTGGATCATGTTTCAAATGAGAGATGTACAGGTGCTAATCTGACTCACATGTTTTGATTGAGATCCCAGATCTCCACTTGTTGTCCATAAATGGCTGCAAAAACCGTGGACTGGTTCAGGGACCACCTGACGGCCAGCACAACCTTCTGGGTCGTTGTGAAAGTCATCACGGGGGTGTAGTGGTCCTGCCTCCACAGCTGGATGTGTGAGTCAGAGGAGCAGCTCAGGAACACATTAGCACTAAATGGAGACCATTCCACGTGGTTCACAGGGCACTGGAAGAGATCCAGGTGTGATATGGAGTGAATATACTGCAACAAACAGCCTCTGCAGTCTATTTAGTAGACACGTTATGGTAAAACCCCTGCTTATCATCTTTATTAGAATGTGCTGCCATTCATTTAGCATATTTACATATTGTCATTGAATCAAATGTTTTATCTAGAAGGACTTACAGCATGGGCTTTGTAAGTGTCCAGGAAATATTGATCATTGAATAAGGAGCACTTGTGGATGTGGCCCTCGCCTGTACCAACCAGATAGTTAGTGAACTCCTGCAGGAAAAGAGAATTATGGGATGAATTTTGCAGTGAGAGAAACACACAACCTGAGAAGTTCATCTCAAAATATGAAACTGAATTCCTGTTTGATTTCTGTGGTCAGCTTACTACTGGATGGAAGTCGATGCAAAGTCCAGGGGTTAACGTGGACAGGAGTATTTTCTTCTTCATTGCCTCGGTGGTTTTCTTGAAATTTATACTCTTCTTTAGCTGCATAAGTTCTAAGAACACATGATCCAGAGAAGATATTAATTCATTAAGACACCACTGACATCCACAAACACTGCCAACAAAGAGCACTCCCTGCTGCCCCCATCTTCTACCACTGCTGTACAAATGTATAGTCCGACCCATTCTCCTTGACTGTTTATCCCACTTCTTCACCGTGCTAACTGCCTCCAATAAGAACAAACTGACACGCATCACACACCATGCCTCCAAAATCATCTGTCTCCCCACCTCCAACCTCTCAGACCACAACAGTAAAGCCGTGACGCACAGAGCATGCAATATAGCACATGACCCCGGCCACCCCCCCAACTCATCCTTCACATTGGTTCCCATCTGGTCACAGGCATGGCAGGAGCAGAGAGCTAAGGGTACAGGTAGATAAATGTGCTCTACTGAACTTTGTACAGCCTGTGGGAACAAATTTGCTTGTAAGGATAATTAAGCATGCATCTATCATTGATATACTGAGTTAATCTGTAAATAATTTACACAACTATAATCACACCATAACCAGACTACAGTACCTCTGCCATCAAGACCACCACTGCAGAGGAACCACTCGGTGATCCAGCCATCTGCCGACACAGAGATGAGAGATTCTGCCATTGTCTTCCGTAATGAGCTCTTCTCGGGTTTAGTCCATTGGACCTGCCACACTGGCTGCCTGGACCTTCTGGAAGACCCCCTACCAACAGAAATATGAACAAAGATAACAGAGAAAGGTCCAATAGTGTTTTTTGTTTTCCAACATGTGATGTGATATTTGCTCCATGGTCCACAGTCCTCACCCGCTGCTGCCAATACGCGGCCTGTTGTTCCGAAAGTGGACATTATAGATGGCTACAGTGCCATCGGACATCCCCACAGCCAGATAGCCGGGGTTGATGACTGAGAAATCTATGGATGTCACACAACTGTCGCAGTGGAAGACCTGCTCCGGCCACTGCACAGGGGACACACACAGAATCACTGTCACTCATAAAACTGGTAAATAGTCTGCATTTATGTAGAGTAGTGCATTACAGTTTGCTTCTCTACCACGGAAGACAGAGCACTGGAAATAAAGGCCAAAAAACCCCCAACATAAAGATACCTTAAGATTTTTGAGGGACCAGCAGCAAATCAGACCTTGCTTCTGGTGACTGTTGTCGCAGTGACTGTAGCCCACTGCCAGGATATTCTACAGAGAGTGCAGAGAGGGTGAGACATTTGACCTGCACAGCACAAGAAGCATTCATTCAGCTTTTTAAACAAAGACTATGTACGAAGAACGAAGGCAGCTAAATAGGGGTAAAAACAACATCACAGAAGCAGAATTCATTCTGCCCTTAAACTATTAGGTGATCTGTTCGTTGGTTACCGGGTCTTCCTTGTTCCAGGTCATGCAGGTAACGCTGCATTTTTTTGTGAGCTCAAAACTGAAAGCCCAGAAATGTTTCAGAGCTGGAGATGAAGAGCTCTCCTCACACTCCTCGCTCTGTTTCTCCGTCTCAGACATCTCAGTCCTGTCAGGGTCTTACACAGTCGACATTATCACACTCTTTATTTTGTTCAAATCATTTGTTCAAATATACTGACATTTTCTATCAACAATATAATAAGGAAGTGAGAACCTGAGTTTACCTTCAAGTATGGGCAGCTTTCTGTAAGCAGCCAACAGGGGTTGAAAGATGTTTCCCAGGATGATCCTCTCCATTAATAATAAGCTGTGTTGGAATGACTCTGACATCATGATCAGCTGTGGGTCGAGCTCACTGTTCGAACTGTTCCTGCATATTTCCATGGTAATGCCTGGGGGATTGAAATATGAGAAAATGTTAGAAAACTAACAAACATAGTTCAGGCTGTGGATGTAAATCAATGGAAACATTTGTCCATTCTGTGACCTCTCTAGTCTCAAACACTCAAACACAACTGTGTCACTGTTCCCCCAGGTACTGTTACCTTCTGCGTAGAGTGTGCTGCTGATGTTTCTCTCCTCTCGACTCGTCTCTTGACCTTGGCTAGTGTTCACAGCACTCTCTGGATTTTCACTTTGGTCACAGAAAGAGTGATAGATGTCCCAATTTGTAGCATAAGTGCCTGTGGATGAGAAAGTTACAACTAACTGTCCACTAACTAAACTAAACCCTGATAACGAGCAGATACTGTAGCAACAACAACAATTTGAGGACTGATTACCACATTAAGTAAAACATTTTCCATGTGAAATCAGCTAGATAATACTTGTGTGGAAATGTCTTGTGATACAGATGTGGAAGATTCTGCATCAATGCCAGAGTGAAACAATCAGGAGTTTGCAACCTGCACCAAATTATTTCTCACATCAATCTTTTCACGCTGCGCTAACATCAACATCTATAAATACAGAGAGCCAAGCTAATCAAGGAGCTAATCAAGGATCGAGGAGCTCTGTTAACCTTAGAGGGAGTTAGGAGAGTTAATAGGTTAAGTTAGTCAAGTAACACTGTAAAGCTACATTGTAAATGTAACATAATATAACATAGCTCAGCACAAAGAGTTGTAACCTCGATGGACATAATGACAGAGATGAAGAGGACGCTGATGGAGGAAACTAAGAGGGAAAAAGAGAGGGTGAGCAAGTACGAAGATGCTAGACAAGAGTAAATGTGGGGCGCTAGTAATGTCTAACATGATGCTGGTGTGTGTGTGTGTGTGTGTATGTGTGATGTACGACCTGTATTATTAATATTTAAGTTAAATTATATATAGATTGTTGTTGCATTAGACATGGCTCTGTAGTCTTCTGCTACTATAGAAATAAACATTACAGAATATATAAGATGATGAAGCCTAACCTTTATCCACCGTGGCAATCGTGTCGCTCTGGGTCTGTTTATCTTTAGTTGCTTCATTGATTGTCAACATTGACCGTTCCACATACTTCAGGTTGCCTATTCTGTTTTTGCAAAGCTCAGCATATTGACTGTTTCTCTCTCTGTAAGAAGGGGGTGAAAATGTCAACAGCTCATTGCGACCAAAGTACTACATGTATATCACATGTGACATAAACTGACATCCATCCTCCTTACAGTGTGACGACACGTCGGAATAGCTTTTGTGAATTTCAGATCTTGCCTAATATAAAAAAAGAAACAAGCAGAGGACTTTACTCACTTCTGAGCTTCTGCATCATCAGCATCCTCTGACACAAAGGTGTTAGGTTGCTCAAACAGTGAAATGATATGTGTCTCAGTAAGGCAGATGTCTACCTCCTCATTCAACATCTTCTCTGTTACAGCTTGTTTCAAGTCGTCTTCTTGCTTTGGCACCACTGGCAGCAAACAAAAGACAGAAAATGATATGTAAACATACATACTAAAATACCAGAAAAAGATTTGAAGCAGTGGTATATGACATGATAATCACCAGGAGGAGGCAGTGATAATTCTAAATGATAGCCTCGTGGAGCTGTGAGGTTTATTGATGTGTCCAGTTGAGGAAGATTATCTTCAGTCTCCTTATTCAGTGACAGGCTGGATCCTTGGCTGCTACCCATCAATGAGCTGCAAAACAGTGTTGTTACTGAGAATACATAATTGTGGTGGGAAATGTATGTTATATATTACATATCAGCTGGTGTACATTATAAATGTTATCATCTGGTACCTTGAAGAGGGACCACTGGAGGGTTCTGATTCAGAGCTGGAAAACAGTTCATCCAGAAAGAGTCTTTCTGGTCCGGGCTGAATACATCCTGGCTCTGCTTGATGCAGGCTCAGAGGAGTGACGTCTCTGCCGTTGCTGTCCAAGATCTGCAAAGATGAAGCTCACCACAGCCAGAAAACATCAGGAAGAAGATACTGGATACACAAGGTTAGCACTGAGAGGAAGAGCTTCTACCTTATTTAATTACTCCTTATTAATATTGTATTTGTGGGGGACTGCCCATTACTTCCGTAATCTTATTTTCACTCAGGAACTGTGGTATTACTTTTCCTTGGGTTAGTTTTAAATAGTTCTTCCACCACTGAATTAGCTTGTTTAGATTACACACCGTCACTTTTCTTTTGGGAGCTTCATCTGCGGTCTTATCCAGACTGTCCAGACTGCTCATGCTGCCACTCAAGATGGACTTTATTTGTGTTTGTGAGTCTGTGAAGCTCCATCTGAGTTTTTGACTGGCTGACTGAGCTCCAACTTGTGAACTTTTCATTGTCAGAGGAGATCGAGGAGAAAGCAAACTAACACACCAGCATGACAGTTAGGCTAGTATAGCTAGCACTAGATCAGGTAAGCTAAAGCTAAAACTGTTAGCAGCTAACTACTTTGTGAAGTTACTGAGGTATCACCAGAGCAGTCTTCTTTTGTTTCCTCTGCGGGTGCTCTGTATGTCCTCTCTCTCCAATAGCAAGTGTGTTTTCTGTTGCTGTATTTCGTGAATAAATTTACCGGTACAGATCCTCTAAACGGCTCTAAGATGCCGTTGCTCTGGTTGCCATGGCGACGTGCGGGATCTCGCGCCCCTGTCTCAGGTGCAGAAGACTCGAGTTGCAGTCTTCATAAAGGTTGTTTAGCACGGCTACATGAACGGTGATGGATGTGTTATTCATGCTTAAAATATACCTACATAACATGCATTTTTAAGTCCCTGTTGGAAACTTAAAAATGCATGATATAAAAATTAATCAGTGGTAATTCGTTTTTTAGTCCATATACTATTTTTGGCCATCCGTAAAATATATAGTGTCTTAAAAGAGCTTTTTCAATTACAGGTTAACATTGCTTTAAATTGAATAGCCCTTTCACAGCAGCCATTTTGACTTGAAATAGTAGCGTAAACACAGGTTATCTATGATAGTAAATAAGGTTTTAATGCATTCTGGTCAGAATCAGGGAGCTGTTGTGATGCATGCTGGCTCACTGGAAAGTCTCTGCTGCACTAAATGGAATTAGTATCATTGGAAACACACACGCGCGCGCGCGCACACACACACACACACACACACACACACACACACACACACACACACACAATGTGTGATAAGATTAAGAAACTCTAAGTCAAGATAATCTTTTTTTCAGAAGCATTTACTGTGTCCCTTTACTGCAGTGCTAATAATTGCGTAGTTTAAACACAATTAATTTAAAATAAATAAATAAATAACATAACATAAAATTAATCTCAGTGGAACTAAATACCTAATAATAATAGCAATAACAATGAGAAGTAAATAAGTAAAAAAGTATTTTATGTAGGATCCTAGTGGCTTGACAGGAGAAAATCTGCAATGTCCTTTTCCTGCAAAATTAACATGCTCCAGAATAAAATCTTACTTTCAGTATGTAATATTAAAGTAGTCAATTTTCTGTACCTGTTTATATGTGTTACTGACTCTTGAGATGCTCTCAGTGAGGGAACGTTTGCATGGTTCATGATTAAAACTTATAGAAGTAGTGTAGCAGTAACCAGGTCTATGCATTGAATATTAATAAAGCCAATTGCTGGTACTTAAAGTAGGCTATATTTTGATGCTAATACCTCTCAATGCAGGACTATAGAAATAGTATACTGTTACTGTGGTAGTATCTGACAGTACTTGAGTATAGTTAGGTCACTTCCAAACACTGCCTGTGAGCAAAATAATCTATTGTAGGAATCATAAGGGACCAGCCCGGCCAAACACTTCCGGGTTTTAGGACTACAATCTGACAATAGATCACGTGACCACAGCGTCATCGCCCCCCCCCCCCCCCGGGCTCTTCCACCCACCCCACCCCCCCTCTGCACCGAGCATCCTAGAGATAACGGCCGTGTCTGTGCGCCTTTAAGAGCCGTATATCCCGCTGCCCTCTGCACTAAATCTCCATCGCCGCTGTGTGTGGGGGACAACAACAGAAAGCCACGGCAATGTCCGCCAGCTCCGCTTTCAACGACGAGAAGGGGGGCTCTTCCAGTGTCGGGGAGCCTGAATATGGTCACGACCCGGCGAGCGGAGGGATTTTTTCCTCCGACTACAAAAGGTACGGAGCCACCTGCCTCGGTGCCGCTTGACGCCGTTGCTATTTGTCATAGTGTGGGGTATACCAGGGCAGCTAATGGCGGGGGAGGTGCGGTGAGGATGTGCTTTCCTGTCTGTGAACACGCACAGAAAGTGCCCGTTAATGTCGGTGGACGGAACTGAACACAGAGACAGCCAAACTGAACTTTGTTTGGGATCAGGCCCGTGATTGAAAGCCGTGTCTGCTTTTTGTGGGCGCGAATCTCTCACCGTGATTTGGTCGCTCGAGCTCGAGCGGCGCGTAGATGACGAAATAATGGTCCGGGTCTGGTGTTGGCCTGTCAGACGATGTGTGTGCTGTGGTGTGTTTGAAGTAGCCAGGCTCACGGTGTTATTATGGGCATGTTTGTGAGGTGAGATGTGAAAGGCCTGTCAGAGGGGACGCCAGGCCGCAGCGCCGAGCTTTTCAGCACCACCCCTGCTGGACAGCGCGCAGAGCGGCAGCAGCTCCACACATGCAGACACCAGTACAGCCACTACAGCCACTACAGCCAGGACTGCCATACTTTACCTATGCCAAAGTACTACTACCACACTGTCACACCCTGCTGCAGGCGGAGATCCTGCACTGACAATGCTACTTAAGTACAAGTACGTAGGTATGAGGCATACTCGATCTGTTATCTCTTATTCATTATCAATTCATCTTCTAATTCAATCTTCTATTTTGTTGATACCCAATGTCCAGTCAACATAACATTAGTAAAGCCTGACTAGTACTGGATTTCTAATATGGAGGGGCGGGGGGGGGGGGGTAATATTACAATACATCTGTATTGTAATTTCACTTTAATTATCAGGATATATTTGCATATTGGGCACTTGATTGGTCTGGTTCCGTTCTGAACCCATACAGTTTACTGTCACATAAACAAAGCGAACAGGAAATTGTAACATATGAGAAGCTGGAAGTAGCAAATGTGATTTGTTGTCTCCACTTTCATGGTGTAATCCCACTGTGGTAAATATGGACGGCTGCACTCGAGTGTTTGTTCTGATCAAAAACTAGCAAGTTGACAACTTTGCTAACAGCCAAACATCAACAAGGTCACCAACAGCAGACTCTTGTCTAGCATTTCTTTTTCTTCTTAGCTTCCTACGTCCTCTTCAGTCTCCTCTCCTCTGTCATCCATAGAGGCTGTTCAGCCCGTTACATTGTCAGTGTGCCCAGCTCTGGCTAACAAAGTGAGCTAACATTAGCTAACAGCAGCTCCAGTTGGCAGCAGTTTACTTCGCTGTCCATCAGGAAACTCTGTAGATCACAGAGAGTTGAGGCAGAGCAGTCGGAGGACATCAGACAGAAAAGCAGAAAATATGAGTTAGAACTGTTGCAGATTCATTACTCCCCCCCTGAGTAATGGATTAACAGCGTTTATATCAGATAATAGAACTTATAATAATGATAATTCAAAAAGAGCACTTGATAATGACAAAGCAGATATACCCTATATGGTAAACGTATATGTCTTAAAACCACAATAACACTCTAACATCAAACAATGTGAATATCTACATTACATTTAAAGATTCATCAGATTATTATTGGATTTTGATTTATGAGCCTCTAAAGCAACAAGGCAGCTGTATTCAAAGTGTTGTTTTCATTGTCATAACTGCACATGTACTAGTCAAAAACTGTTCAGATATTCTTTACAGCAATAGGAACAGTGTCAGATATAAAGCTGCCAAACGTTGCATCGACAGACATCTCATTATGGAGTGAAACTTGTCGGCAAGGCGTCCTGCATGGGAACAATTTGTTCTTCCAGGAATAGAGTGTCTTTTTCACACAGGAGGATTGTTTTCAGTCCGACAACCTAAAGTGGCTTACAGACAGTGAGCTGATGTCGATGGGCATGGTTTTTCTATCATGAAGGACAGGTTTTATTACATTTTGTCTCATTAAAAGTCACAAAAAAACAAAAAAACAATTGTGGTACATGGACCATCAAAGAAAGAGTCATTGTGCAAAACAGTTTTCAGAAATAACAGCTAGGTCAAATCTTTAGGATGGATGGATCATGGGTAGAAAAAATAAAGACAAACTGTAAATCAGTCAGAGTCATCGTATAAATCAGTCTTTGGCTGAAAGTGTAGTTGATTTTTAGCCTAAGGAGTGCCAGCAGCCACCTTTGCACTTTTACTGAAGCAGCGTAGAGAGGCTGTTCTACAGTGTGTTTTGGTTACACTGTAGAAGTTCCTCTTATCATTGAAGAAATGTATTTGTTATGGTGGTGACATAGCATTTGGAAACTCACTAGTTATTATCTTGTACATTTTGGTCCTACAGCTTTGTTTGTTGGTATACAGGAACTGATCATGTTTGAGGCCTTGCACACACGCACAGGGGTCATCACAGGGGTCATCACATCAGGTTGAAATCAGCTAAGGCTTGATGATGACGTTCAACACAGATGACCAAAAAGGGTTGCTGGTGGTCAGGCTGGGGCAGATCAACACCAGGCAGGGCAAACCAAACTAGCAAACATGTCCAGGAACAGACAAGAAGCACAAGTCTAAATAACAGGCAAGATTTAGGAAAGCAAGGAACAGCGGATCGCTTAAACATAGACAAAGATGAAACAAAGGAACACATGGACTAAAGACATTAGTGAGAGAAGGATGACCTAATCATGGCAGGGCAGACAGACTGCACAGGAGACAGGAAGTGAAGTTAACCAAGACACATTTATCAAAATAAAACATGAAACAAATGAACCGTAACCCATGACATTAGGGGCCTTTAAAAGCATCGTCATGTTGGTCATGTGAATAGTTGTTTCACGGGGATAAAAATAATATCATAGAACCTTTGTTGTTGGACAGCTACTAAACACATTCATATGAGTCATCAGTGGCCTCCTCTCTGTGAGTTATACGCTATGCCTGTAGATGTGTCACTCTCTGTTGGATATACATGTCAGCTTTGTGTATCTGAGCCTGTTCATCGTGCATGTATCTCAGTTTGGGAACACGTCTAACGGCATTGCATTACTGTTGCTGCTGTCCTGCTGTAACAGGTAATGAAACACTATGAAGCACCAGCACGGGCTCTTTTAACAACACCACTCCTTCAGCTCACCAGCAGGGGGCACTCATCGCTCGTAGGTGACAGATTACATTAGTTTATGTGAACTGTGGCCTTTGGGCGTGTTGGAGGAGTTTTTGCCTCGGGCAAACATCAGTCATTGGTTTGAAACTTGTTGTGATTAGATTCAGCCTTCCCTGATTGAGCTGTTGGCTGAGGTGTTGGTGTTGTCGCGTAGGTCTGTGTTTGCAGCAGTCCCTGTCTCCTGATCAACCGGTCTGTCTGCAAACATGTCAGTGAAAGCGCTGACTCGACCTTCACCGCTGTCTCCTTGGAAACACGGCAGATGTGAAATGTTGCTTCAGCCCTCAAACCATGCCAGTTTGTGTGTGTTGTTTGTGCTGATTACTCTGAACAAACAAAAAAAACACGTTTCCTCCTTTAAAAGTGTCCCTCAGCCTAAAATGACCAGACAGAGTGTTTCATTCTTGAGCAGGTACTGAAGCTTTCAGTGGAGTATATTTTATTATCATATAAGTCATATCTTTCTGCATTCTTCTGGCTGGTCATTCAGTAGGATCTGTGGGTTTTTGTGGCTGGTTTTGCTCTTTTATGTTTTGTGAAAGTGCGACTTGTATTTGTGTCATTTCAGTCTTAAATCAACAGTATATGACGTGTTGTTTTCCAGTTTGATGTCACTTAAATAGAAGTTGAAAAAAGAAATGTACTTTTTTTGCTTCCTTCTGGGAGTTAGAGGACAGGTTAGGCTTAGCAGAAAGACTGGAAACATGAGGGGGAAAAGCTAGCCTGGATCTGTCCAAAGGTAACAAAGCTGCCTACCAGGTCACTAATGAAGACGTTATATCTTGTGTGTTTAATCCCAACAAAAACTGATCCAAGCTAGTCTTTATGCTAAGCTACTGTTGGTAGGCAGGATTTGTTTGTTTGTTTGCTAGCCAGGCTAGCCCCTCCTTTCTTGTCTTTATGCTAAGCTAATTAGCACCATAGCAGTGCGGCCTTTCATTTAGCATACAGACTGTCTGTCCATGTGACATGAAATCAAAGAAAACAATGCCTGACAAATAACATTCACGTAACAGAATTACAAGGAAAAAACACATCAAAAATAGCCTGATAAAGTTAAACCATTTCAAGTGAATACGAATTATCCAGCTCTATGTAGGAGTTCACTAATTCATTAAAGCATTCATATATTCCTTTTGAGATAGCCTGTTACTGTAAGCCTCCTTCATTTGGAGAATATGATACTGCTGCACTGCAGCCAAAATCAGACATAAAAGTTTTGACAAGAAGAGGACAAAAATGACTTGGCAGCAGCAGGTTTTATTACTCACAATGATAAAAGATTATAAGATCATAAGATGTCTCACTTTAGGTGGAGATTATTGAGACTAGATTTCTCTAAAAACCTGTTCCTCCTCCGCTGGGAACTAAAAGACTGACTCCAGTTTGTTAAACCATCACAAATACTCTCTGAAATAACTGCAGGACGTCCAACATTGCACGTCTCTATACCAGGATCATCGCTGTGGATGTAACTCACTGTACATGCTGCAGCCCCAGGGTGTATTACTTGGTGATATCATAGCGTTATGAATCTCATTAGTGTTTAGCAAATTTGAGCAAATGCTGACTGAGCTGTTAGAGATCACAGGAAGAGCATATGTGAATTGTGCTTCAAAGTGGTTATTTTCATCCGAGCCAAAAGAAATGAGTGGGAGAGAGAGAGAGTTGTCCTCATCACGACACTGCCAAGAAAGCTGAGTCATGTAAGAGAGGGAAAAAAAAAGCACCTCCAGGATATTAAAAATGAATAAGACAGGAAATTTTTAAACATAATGAGCATGAAGGGAGTAATATCTAAAAGCATCTTTTGGGTATTTGTCGGTTTGTAGGAGTTCACGCGACGGCAGATAAAGGAAGCTGCAATGGAGCGATGCTGAACATGAATGAGGCAGTCAAGATTTCAAGCTGTTAATGTGAAGAGGCGGAGCAAAGATGACAGGCATGGGGAGGGTGGGGAGGGTTGATAACGTGGCAAAAGACGGGAGAGGCTGTGTCATTGTTAGAGAGCTCAGATGCGTATACAGTATATGTGGACATATTGTATCCACACGGGGAGGCAGAGAGAGGCTGGTGCAGCAGCAGCAGGAGCCACATGAGCAGCGGGGAGGAGCCGGGAGCGGAGAGGCGAATAAAAAGTCCACGCCCCTCTCTGCCGAGCATCCATTTACCGAGCAGCTGATGTCTGCTGCTTCACTGGATGCGTACAGACTCAGCAGTAGCAGAGAAGAAGAAGGAGAAGAAGAAGAAAAACCCCACGGTGCACTGGGGATCTGCTGGATCCGGATTACAGCACCCAGGCGGCAAAGTATTTCAACCTCGCCACAGTGGAGAAGTCTTTCACAGGCCCTGGAGTATTTCTGAAGAGAAATTTGCATCATTCGTGCAAGAAATGTTGGATGTACTTAACCTCAGAGAGAAGGAGTATTTCAAACACAGCATCTAACCGACACTACTCAGTGCTGTGTGAAAACTATCTTTAAGGAGGATCTCGTCCAACTGATTAACAGAGGAGTGGCTCAAGAAAACTGCAGTCCTTCCACTTTATCTACCTGGGATTCTACAGGTTGCTCTCAGACAAGTTTCAAACATGACCACCATGCAAAGGCTGCTGCAGCTGCCGGTGAACGCAGTGAACATCGTCAAGACGGTGCAGAGTCAGGTCCAGGGCCAGGAGGAGGACAAGAGCCCCGTGCTGACCCCCGACAACGCACCGGCGAACTGGTACAGCGCCCTGCAGCCTGATGAGCTGCGCCACCTCCGATCTGGAGGTACAGGAGGAGGTGGAGGTGGAGGTGGTGGCAGTAGTGGTGGAGACCAGGAAGAACGAGGAGCACTGGAGGAAGGTGGTGGAGGTGGCAGTTTCCAAACTCAACCTTTGCGGTAGGATAATGCAGGAGGATCCGGACCTGTTCAACCCTGTCAGGGTCACAAGAAAAGGGGTCATAGTGTTTTTTCAAGCTTACAAAACTATTGAAATTTTCCTTTAAACTGCTTACAACTTCACATATGCAACATATGACAAGATAAGTAGGCTGCACACAAGCCAAAAAGACCACTACTGTGAAAGCTCCCATTGCATACTGTACTTAAAAAGTGAAGCGTGTATAGAGTATATAACCTTTAGCATAGCTTACACAACATATAGACTTTAAGATAAGATTCCACACTGGGGACATTCACTTGTCACAGTAGCTCATATACACAGGGTTAATAATAAATTATGTACAAGTAAGAAAGTATATAGAAAGCGTCATGAAGTCATGCTAGTGTTGAAGAATGAAGGGAAAGGTTTAGGCTGCAGCTAATTGATTCTTTTGAGTTATTCGTTTAGTTTTTTGGTTAAAAAATATCAGAAAATACTGAAAATGTTCATCAGAGAGTCCAAGGTCACATTTAGAAAGATCCTTAGAAAGACATTTAGAAAGAAACTCTACACTGGAAAGACTGACACCAGGAAATATTGGGCAAAAGACTAAAATGCTGACTTGTTTTCAGTTTCTCTTATGATTTCTAATCATTTAAGCAACTCACCGTTTCAGTCTATGTGGAACATTGTTCTATATACATACATTTATGTATCTACATACATATACAGGATGTAAAATGAACTTCAGAGCAGACTTTGCTTCATTTTAAGGATCACAAATTAAAAAAAAAAAAAAAAAGGTCTGGCATTAAAGCTCAGAAAGAAAAGGGAATAGACTTGAGACAGACATTTGTGGCATTAGAGGAGAGAAGCCATACAAACAGTGTCATTGTAGCTTTGTAATAAAACATAAACAGCCTTTCTGCATTAGTGCTGCAATAACATGCTTGCGTACTGTTCCATGAATCAGACCAGTGATCTGATCCAAATCCACAGTATCTGCTGCACTCTTTAGACTGAAAAGCGCTAAAATGAACATCAAAGTGCTCTTCAGAAATACATTTGCATAAAGGGAGATAGAACGACACTTCTGGATTCTTTTTGAGTCGTACCTATTAAGTTCATCTCTGCTTGGTTTGAGAAGGCGTATTTTACATCCGTCACCAAGAAAAAACACGAAACTTTCAAAGACCAGACTTTCAAAGACTGTTAGAAGACTGCTCACCAGCTGCTTTGCAACTCTTTCCTGTGATTCATGCAAATACATTTCCATATCTACTCCTCCTTCATGTTATTGCAGAGCTCTGTTTTTGGTGAACAAAATGACATTGCATCTAAAGTTCATAATTGAACACCGGGCCTACTTCCATGGAGACTTTCCAGCTGGAGAGTCCTGCTGATCTCTTGGCTTTGGTGCCAGGTAACCTGACCACCGGTGTACTCTGTTGTACCACGGCAGGTTAAATAATTCAGAGCTGTTTGTAAATTCAGCTGTTGTTTCGGCAGGACGGGACAAAATCCAGAGAAATGAGAGAAGCGGTGCTGGTTTAGAATTACTGTGGGTCCTTTGGGGCATGAGCAGAGAAGAAGAAAGAGAGAAGAAACCCAGTCAGAGTAGTTTTTCCTTTTGGTGCCCAAGATGAGGATTTATTTCGAAGATAATTCACTCAGGTGGCATTTATAGTTTGTTAAAATACATCACAGTGGAGCAGATAGACTGTGAAGCAGCCGGGGCTGCCACCTTTCTTGTTCCTGACCCTCTAGAGTATTTAGAGTTTGAGTGTATTACACAGTGACAGAGATGTTTCTTTCCTTACACGCTGTTCAATTGTTAATTGTGCATTTTTTTTCTCCACCTTTTCGTTCAGTTATCAGGGCTGCCTCTGTTTTCCCTTTACTAATAATGCATGTGTAACGTCCATTATCACCTTGCTGGTAATTCTACTTTGACATGTTTCATTTTTGTCAACACAACACACATTTTGGCGAATGTGTTCATCAGCGTTTTCAGCCCAGTTTTAACAAGATATTGAGACGGCCTGGTCGTCACCAAGCAAGCTACATGAAATCCTGTCCCTTCATTAATAAGTGAGGCTGATAAAGGTGCTAAAAGCCGTACAACAAATGAAGTCTTTGGTTATGAGTTCCTCTGTTCACTGCACACTGAATTTAAAATTGACTGGCTATATTGATTTAGTTTGTGATTTCTTTGTTTCCTAGAATGTCTGTTGATAACATCCAGCTGTCTTACATGTAGGGAAACATCAAGGTCAGAGCAGCATCATGCTGCAGCAGTGTGGTTCAACGAGGTTGCTGTCGATATATATATATATATATATATATATATATATATATATATATATATATATATATATATATATATATATATATATATATATGTTAGACTTGTGCCTGTATGATGGATATTAGAGCAAAGTTGTGAATTGTTAAAAGGAGCTCAGACGCCCACACAAAAATATCAGGCCAAGAGTAAACAGTGTTCAGATGTAGATTTTTACTGCAGTGTCAGTCAGTCTAGCTCCTTGGTCAGGAGGTATCATTCATATTATTCATGGTGTCCAGAGGATGAATCCTAGTTTTTCTCTAGTGCCACTATAAGGTTGACATTGTTGGATTGATCTCAACAACAAACAAACAACAAACGTTTGTTGAATAGAAAAATACACATTCTAAGTAGAAATGAAGATGTATCACCACTAGCTGCAGTTTTAGGTGTTTTGTTTGACTTTTGCATTTCATCACTTGAAAAGAAAAGAACCAGTTTAGAAGAAGGTTTCAAAGTCACATCGAAGGCAGTGGCTGGAGGAGTTTCAGGCTGTAATAAAGAGACTAGATGAGGCGTCTTGGCCAGAGGCCGTGACCCATCCCACCGACGATCACGATTTCACAGTGAGACATGAACTAGTGGGACCATCACTTACTATCAGTGCTGCTTTGGGCAATGTATCTTGAATTTTCTCTTTTAATTTGTTTTGGGACACAGCCGCATATTTGCAACCAAGAAGCCAGCGTCACTTCACGGCTCACGTCCAAAAATAATCCGTCACAAACAGCATTTTATAGATCCTGTCAGATTTCACTTTGACACTCTTTGATGACTTTAAGTTTTGAAGCGTGTGAACTATATCATGCATGCAGTGAAATTATTAACACTTTGATGCTCGATAGAGACGAAAGCAGAAATCTCTCTTAAGTGCACAGAGACACGTTCACAAACACACTCGCGCCCGCACATGTCAAACTTAAGGCACAGTCGTGATAAATCAGCTGCAGCGGCCTCCTCCACACAGACCGCATGGCCTCATTTAGTGCTGTCACACAACCAACACAGACTGTATGGAACAGAATATATAGTATAACCTAACAGCCTCCCACAGGAACGATGTAAAACTTCTGACCGCGCTTGGATCGGATAGTTTGGAAAGTCATTTGTAGTGTTGGTGCCAGTGTGTTTGAAGATATGTGGTATATAAAGAGCACAGCCTTCATTTCTTCAGCCAAGGAGCTCTTATAAGATAGACAACATTACCAGGGAGTGTCTCATGTGCGTTCTTTGGAATAGCCTCTAACCTGCCCTGTTTTTACACCTGTGTACGCTTAGTAATGGAAATGTATTAGAACGATATTAGACATGTACACAGAATGATGCATGCTTGACTGGTGAGAGTTATATTAGAACATAATCTATGAAGTGTTTTAGATTTAAGGGTTAAAATATTCATTGAAATCTGAAGCAGAGCATCATCAGTTGATTGTCCATCTTGCTGTCAGCGTATGTGCCAATATGAAAACAGTTTTTTCTGATAAACATTATATAATGCTGAAAAAAATGTATGTGGAAATATTTTGGTGCCACTGCAAGTTTATCCAGCACAGCGTACTGCCATTTACACCGTTAAAGAAGACCTGAGTTAAACATGAATTTCTTTGTATAGACGCATAGAAAAGATCCATTTTCATTCCAGCTCAAAAAATAACTGTATCAGCTGCCATATTAGTTATTAATATCGGCCTCAAAAATCCCACATCGCTGCATCATGAAGCTCTTTGTGGAAAATCTCTTCTATGTAATTTAAATGATTCAATCTGAAAGTGTTGTTTTCCGTACAGAGTTTGTGTTTGCAGTTTTCAGTCTGCGTCTGAATATGGATCAGACTTTGTACATAGATGGATTCTGACAAACCTTTTGAAAGTTAGACTTGTTGATTACATTCTGATTACAGACTTCCAGTTAAATATGGTCATGGCACATTACTTTATTTAAGCTCATCCCAAATAATGTGGGTGATATTTGAAGGAAGAGGGTTGAATATTGAATACAGCACACAGTCTATTGTCTTCTCCACATCATAGTTTAGGTTATATTATTACAAATGTGTGGCCCACATCAAAAACAAAGTGTTCTTCTTTGAATTTCCCACTACTGAAATGATTTTAGGTTGGAGTTTGGGGATTTCCTGCTCATGCACTATAAAGATTCTCAGCAAATGGAATGGGATCATATACTTTTATACGAGAGATCGCTGCAGTGAATTGCACTGTATCCACCATGTAAGCCCTGTCAGTGAGTTAGCCAGTGTGAGTGGCATGAATCAGGAGCCTGTGCTCCCCAGAGAAGATCTGCCCTGTGCAGCTCAGCACCGCAGACATTCAGCCCCCGGTGGAAAAACTGTCAGAGGCAACAAAGGCACTGCAGGAAGGCAGGAAATCACTTAATTTCATTTTATTGCATCCTTTGTTGCCTTGGAAACTGGTGATGGGGGGGGGGGGTTATTTAATCCGCCTGCCCACCCATCACCAACCAAACTCCACCCTTAATTCTAACACCCCCAAGTTTAATCTTTGACTTTGACTCGTCCTGTTTAGTGGTCTTGAGTTTAAAGTTTTTGTTCCTGAATATCGGCTGGAAAACTGACACTGACTCAGACACTTTGTATTTGTATCATCAACAGATTACAATCAGACATTAAACATATCTGAGTCTCAGTCTGTTTCCATCTTACTAGAAAATTTGGATCCATCCACAATCTGTCCAATGGCAGACGGACTAATCCTTTAATCTAATCACATTTTCATGAAGATGCTGGAGTAATAATTATCTTCTGTTTCTTTGACGATGGTTGAGCAGCGAAGCGGATATTTAGCCTGTCAAAATTCAATTAGGCTCGCGTCTTTATCTTGGCAGCCGTGGCAGTGATCCTGTGTGATCTCCAGCCGCCGCTGTTTGCATGTTCCTCCTGGCAGGTTTGGTAGAAACGGGCGGTGTTGTGTAATGTTTGTTATGCAGCGGGGTGGAGATATCAGCTTCGATCCATTCAGACAAGGATCTCCTGCTTCTCATGTGTGTGTGCTCGCTGGTCTGCTCCCGTCGTCATGGGATGAATAAGCATGGCTGCAGAGTTCCACGTTAGACAGAAGACACATACACTGTACATGTAGCTGATATCTTTTAGTGGTTGTGATACCAAAGCAGTACTTTTCCTGATTCTTTACTTTATCTTGTTAGCCACATTAGCGGTGACCATGTTTTCCATCTATATTTCAATATCTCAACAATCACTGGATAAAATGGTGCCTTGGGGATGAATTCTAATAAATTTAGTGAAGCTCTGACTTTGACTTTGGTTTTGGTAGATTCATAAGCAAATCTTAAAAAACTAATAAGATGAAGATCTGATAAACTTGTTTGTTACAGCAGCTAAACATACAACACAACACTAAAAAACTGATAGATAAGAATACAACACATCAATAAAATGAAAAAAGAAAAGTCACAGGCATATTAGACAAAGAAAATAATAATAATAATAATAATAATAATAATAACTTTATTTATATAGTAGTTTTACAAAGTGTTTACAGACTTTAATACAAATAAAATGTGTTAATGGCTAAATAACATTAGCATTAGCATACTGCCCCCATGAGGCCATAACTAGAAAAATATCTGACAAATAAATAAAGTGTAAAATATAAAATAAGTATAAAATCACAATAACAACATTCAGTTTGGAGTTAGTTAACATCATGCTCACCTCTGGTCATTGAATACACGAGTAGTGAAACTGTAGCTGTGATGTGCTGACGCACTCAGCAAACAATCAAACAGACAAACTTAATAACAAACATTACCGACCCTCAGTATTTACTGCTCATAGCAAATATTAGCATGCTAACATGCTAAATTAAGATGCCAAACATCAGAGGGTGAGCATTTAGCATTTAGCTCAAAGGAGCACTGCTGAATTTTGTCCAGATGAAAATCAACATCTAAAAGCTATAACATTTGAACTTTAACATTCAATGCCAACTTTTAATGCATTCTTCTTGCAAACACAAACATAAGTATTACAGTAATGTTCAGAGAGGAAAGGGGTTTTGTTGGTTGATTGTTTAAGACATTTAAAGATCATTTAAAGATCCATTTCTTTTTTTTTTCTTCAGCATGATGCTGCTCTGCTGCAGCATGATGCTGCTCTGACCTTGTTCTTTTGAAAATATCAACCACAAACTGTGGACAATTACTGCACAGCAGATTTTAGGCAATCAAGTTTATGATATGTAAATTAGACAGTATGAGAATTAAGGCTGCAAGTTATTTTCATTATTGATAAATCTCATTCATTTCTTGATTTATTTATGTATTTATGTATTATTTTTAAATCATCTCCAAAATGCTGTACAACAATAAAAGATGCCACATTTCTTGTTTTTTTCTGTTATAAAATTTCCAGTTTTAATATCACACAAGACAAAGAAAAGCAGCAAATCACCTCAATTAAAAAAAGATGCAGGTAATTAATAATGAATTTCAACATTTAGTCCTGAATGCTGCAGATGAATTTAACAATTCAGCCAGAAAATGTCAGAAAAAAGTAGAAAAGATCAGTCACAGCAAAGACAGCAACATAAAAATAAAATAATACTGTTTGTGATTAATAAATGACTTCAACAATTATTGATTATCAAAACAGTTCCCATAATGTTTGGTTGTCATTATAAATAGACCTACAGGCTGATTTACAGGCGTGCCAGGTCACAGCTGCAGTTTAACCTTTCTGAAATAATGCTTCCTCCATTCCTGCTAAAATATCTCTAATTCTATGATGTCAACATCTTTCAGGGATTTTCTAATTTACCAACAACCCGCCTTTATGAGCCGCAGTTTCAAAGGTTTCTAGATTTTGCAAACTTGATTTCCTTCTTCAAAGAGAATCTTTTCTGGGTCACGCTCGCAGACTTTGATACATTCTGAGCTTTGAAAGGAAACTGTAAAACGGGTCTTTGCTCAAGAGTCTTTTGCTGCATTGCTTTGAAAGAAACACTCACACGTAAAAACAAGCCGTAAGCTAATTTTCAGTGTTTTCTCCCTCAGACATGACGACTTGAAGGAAATGCTGGACAGCAACAAAGACTCTCTGAAGCTGGAGGCGATGAAGCGGATCGTGGCTGTGAGTATAAATAATGTTTACCTTGGGATGGAGCTGATTGCAGGTACGGCTGCCCGATGAGTGAAGGACAAAGCAGTGGAAAGTCTTTGAGAGAAGCTGTCATGTCCAACACGACGTGAATCATAAAATTAAATCTGACAAAGACATGAAGCGCGCTCGCTGCACAGAGCCTGATTTTATAAAGGATCTCAGTAATATAAATGCTGCAGTGAGCGATGGTGATCACATACGGTAATAGACTTAATATTCTTCAGCTATAACTCAAAGGTAGTTTTAGATGTTATAACTACAGTGGTAAGAGATACAAGCAGCGCAGTCCGCTGTTAAATATTCACGATCTGTGTCAGATTCTTCCTGTGAAGCTCCACAGCCAGCTCTTCATTCATCATCATCCCTGCGGGACAGACACGATGAAAGGGAAGGAAAAGCGTGAAAAGGGACTGAAACAAAAGTTTTAAAAAGTTCCATCTTCCTTCAAATGATTGCAACTCTTCAAAACCTGTCATCGTGTGAAATCCTCACTGCTGATTCCTTTTCTTTTCTCGTGTGTGTTTTCTCTGCAGATGATCGCCCGTGGTAAAAATGCATCAGATCTCTTCCCTGCTGTGGTGAAAAATGTGGCCTGTAAGAACATTGAGGTTTGTAATGAGCCTGACTTCATGCTGCTTCACGTACTGTGTGCTCCTTTTCCTCAGCTCGTGTAGTTTTGTGTGGTTGCTTTTCTTTTTTTTTCACTTTGCCTGTAATTTATGCATGTGATCTTATCGCTTTTAAAAGCCTTGTCTTTGGCTTTATCTCACCTGAACAAAAATGCAATTTTCCTGTCCTCTTGTTCAGGTTTTCATCACTTTGCTTTATCTCTTCACTTCAGATTTAAATGAGTTCTTTTTTAATTCGTCTGTTTGGCTCTCACTTCAGGTGAAGAAGCTGGTCTACGTTTACTTGGTGCGCTATGCTGAAGAACAGCAGGATCTCGCTCTGCTCTCCATTTCCACCTTTCAGCGAGGGTTAAAGGTACAGCAGTTTTCACTTTAGTGTTACTTTTTGACCAGAGTTTGATCAAACACATTCATCAAACCAGGAATCTAATGTTGTAATAAAACATGATTCATTAAAGATGTGAAGGTACAGAGTTTATCAGCACATTAGAGTTAGCCAGAATCAGCAAACACCTCTTTTGACCTCTTCACCTCTACATTTGACCATTCTGGGCCACTGTAACAAACATGGCAGCACAAGATGGCCGACTCCATGTAAGAGGACCCGCTCCATATGTAGTTATAAAAGCCTAATTCTAAGGTAATAAAAGAAATGTACCATTCAGTTTGTTAAGGTCATTACATATTCCTGAAAACATAGTCATTAATATTATATTCCATATTTCTACTAATACATCACCCTTAACACTTGGCCATCGCCTTCATCAGGTCAACATCAGAATGTGTCCAATACTTTTGTTTATGACCAGATACCTGTCAATTTAATTAGATTCCCATCATCCTTGGCTGTATGTTTGGTTTAGCGTTAATTAGCATGCTAACATGCTAAACTAAGATGATTATGGTTACCCTGCTGTAGACGTCTTTTACATTCACATTTCAAATGAACCATGTGAGTCAGTCCTCGTCAACCAGAAGGCAGAAGATTGAAATTCTCCCTCTGACCTTTTGCAGGATCCAAACCAGCTGATCAGAGCCAGCGCCCTGCGAGTCCTGTCCAGCATCCGAGTCACAATCATCGTTCCCATCATGATGCTGGCCATCAAAGAGGCTGCTTCTGACATGTCTCCATACGTCAGGAAGACAGCTGCTCACGCAATCCCTAAACTCTACAGGTGATGGGCAAGACACATTATTTCACTTACTGGGTGGTAGTTGCATACAGCATATTACTGCTTTTTTACAAGGCTTAAGAGAAGCATGAATTATACATTAAAGTACTGTATGTATGTTGGAAATCTGAGAATTTATTATTCACTTAGCATTGCAGCATATTAGAGAGTCGTGATCCTCAGTTTGAGAACCGCCAGGCTGAGATCAAATGTTATGACTTGCTAAATTTAAACCCTGTGTGGCACTAAACCTTACATCCTGCAGAAACCCTCGACTGCTCTGGCTGTAAAAATTCATTTGCTTTATACTGGAGAGTAAAAAATGTTAAGATCAAATAGTTGCTAACTCTTTGGCTAGCGTGTCTTGCTTCATGATTTATTCTTCTCTGCTCTCAGCTTGGATCCAGAACAGAAGGACCAGCTGATTGAAGTCATAGAGAAACTCCTCGCTGACAAAACCACGGTGGGTTTTTGCATCACTGATCCACATTTTATTTTTAACAAATGCAGAAAAAGTGAAAAACACAGAGAGCACAGAATGTCAGAAGCAGCTTCTGTGCAGCTTCACAGCACCAGATTTCATTCCACGCCTCAGTTGTTTTAAGGCTTATCACTTGTTTAACCAGTCTTCCTCTTAAGCTCTCATTTCCACCGAAATGTACCAAAAACAGACACAGGCTGTAGAATCCAGTCACCATTTACAGGCTTCTTGTTCAGCTTAAGACGTGCATGGACGGCGGTGCTCATCGATAACGTGTACTCTCCTGACATCACATTGTCCTAACACCACCACCTGTTACTGAACGTGTGCCCCGCAGTTGGTGGCAGGAAGCGTTGTTATGGCTTTCGAGGAGGTGTGCCCGGAGCGCATCGACCTGATCCACAAGAACTACAGGAAGCTGTGTAACCTCCTGATCGATGTGGAGGAGTGGGGGCAGGTCGTCATCATCAACATGCTGACCCGCTACGCCAGGACCCAGTTCCTCAACCCAAACATCAATGTGAGTAAGAAACACAGACACACAAACACTCGCTGAGTCTTCTCTGGTAATATTAGTCATGTCAGTTAACCAGGGCAACAAGTGACAATAATTATTAATGACTTATTTTACTAATCTAGTCTATAAAGTGAAAACATAGTGGCAGTGGTGCAGTGGTTAGTCCTGTCGCCTCACAGCAAGAAAGTTTGAATGTGAGTGTGAATGGTTGTTGGTCTCTATGTGCCCTGTGATGAGCCGGTGTCTTATCCAGGGTGTATCCCGCCTCTCGTCCTGTCAGCTGGGATAGACTCCAGCCTCGCCGCGACCCTGGCGAGGAGGAGGTGGATACAAAAAACAAATGATTCAATTAGGAATACAATCACAAATATGAAGTACAGCACAGTTCCACTCACTCCAGTGACTTTTTAATGTATTTACGTTCCCGTGCACAGCTTTATTTACTATATGTTTTCCACACTACAGATACAGTGTATGTAAAGTCTATACTGCTGTATAGTATATAGTATATACAGTATATACTGCTGTGTTATGATGTAATTTTGATGTCCATGCAAACTATATAATATTCATATATAATGATGCATCTTTTATTTTCTTTGATTAATTACATTCCCGTAGTTCTGCAGTTGTGACTGTGCAGAGGTGCAAATTGAAACCATCCTTTCATTATTTTCCTCTTCAGTGCTCAGCTCGGTGATTTTTTCCAGTCAGTCGTTCAGACCCACCTGTCGACTCTCTCACAAGTGACTAGCAACAAATTGAGTCATTTTTCATGCTGTGTTGAACATTGTTACTGTGGTAATTTGCAGGGCACGCTGACGAATTGCAGCAGCCATTTTGCAGTACATATTAGTCTGACACAGGGAAGTGTGGTGATAATGCTTCTCACAAACAGTGTTTCCTCCTCTGAACAAATATATCCAAGAGCAAATTACAATCTGCGGTCTTAAGCAGCCAAGCACTGTTTTCTATGCAAGAGAGAGATTTGTGCTTTGTTCTGCTTGTCACCCAGCACACTGCTTAATCCCCCCTGTCTCTGCAGGAGTCCCTGCTGGAGGAAGGAGCCGACAAAACCTTCTACGGCTCAGATGAAGACGAGGACGAGGACGAGGAGGAGAAAGAGAAGAAGGCCGAGGCTACCGCCATGGCCAAGAGGAAGCCGTATGTAATGGATCCCGACCACCGGCTGCTGCTGAGGAACACCAAGCCGCTCCTGCAGAGCCGCAACGCAGCTGTGAGACCGCTGCACTTCTTAATAACACACACCCTGCATCAGTCTAACACAGCACAGCACGTGAACTCATCCTTTCATGTTGCTGTGGTAGACATCACAACTGTTTTCTCTCCAACATTATTCCACCATTGAGCACCAGGTTGTTGTGAGTGCTTCAGGAAACAAGCATCGCTCCAGCTCAAGTGTCCCCGAGCAGGACACTTAATCAGAGCTGACCTCTCCCTCTAAAATGGGGACAAGTGATAATTTCCCGAAGGAAATTAATAAATCATCACACTGCATTAGTGCTGCTGTGGTCACCTTGGAGGGCCTGTTTAGTTCCATGTTAGTTGTTATGAAATTCTCCCCTTACACTTCAATTCTGTCTCTGCGCTGCGGCAGTCAAGCTGTGTGCTTCAAGATCAACCCAGCAAATGTATTTCTGTATCTTGAATTGAATTTGTGGCCTTTTAAGTAATGAAAAAATGGTTTCCCTCTGCTGTCATGTCTTTAAATGGATAACTTGTTGGAAGTTTTTCATTTGTTCTATGTTCTAGTCGTGTTTAGGGCGACTTTGAAAATCAAAATCTTCCGCTCTTCATACTACTTCACTAACAAAGATCACGCCAATGTGGATGTGGACTTTAGGTTTATTGCACATTATGGATGGAGGTAAACTAACATGATGTATTGTAGGAATGATGAGAGATGGAGATCAAGGGATGAAGGGTCCAAGATGGATGGATGGAGGAGTTTGCTAGATGGTGGCAGGAAGATGAAGAGGAAGTAAACGATGTTAGGATGTGCTTCACTACTTTAAGTGAAGAAATGGGATGAGTTTGAGGTGTCATCCTAGTTATGGAACTTCTTTTAAAGCAGTTATGGCAGACATGAACTTACAGTATATTTACACTTTAATCACTTTAATTTGAAATGACAATGTGAAATGTTTCATTCACTATATTTGTTTTAAAATGAGCCATATAAATGATTACAAAAATCTTTAACTTTTATAGCAAGGTGCTAAAATGACTAAAATCCTATTATATCATCATTCTTATTATTCACTCTCATAGCACTTGAATGCAGCAGGGAGCAGTGTTCTATGAAAAAGTTGTACAAACTCACTGCACACTACCTGCTCACCTTCAAACAGCGGACAGATGAAGTTAACAGCTGGTGAACATAGTGAGTACAGCCTTTAGCAGGTAAGAGCCAGATATTTGCGAGTACTGGGCTTACCTATGCCAGGTGGCCGGAAACCTGACTGCAAGGTTAATGCTAATGCTAATGCATTCACAGCAACATCTTTATATGGTAATCAGTATTGTGTTTACAACGTGTGGCCAAAAGAAATCACTCCATGCAGATTTCACTTTTGTGCATATGCAAACAGAGTGCTTAAAAAACACAGCCCCATTCTCTTAAACGACTTGTCAGATTATTTCTTGGAATACATTTTAATATTCTCGCTTTTAGCTGAGAGCTGTAAAAAGGGAGAAAACAGTGTTTCATGCATATTTAATAGGCAGAGTAAATCCAAAACGTTCTCCACATCTCCACGGCAACATAAGGCCGTGGAAGGTGGTGATGCATTGGTAATAGACTGTTGCTTTGGAAATGAATGAATTTTCAAGGTGTTGAACACAACACCGGAGGGAAAGCATCTTTCATACATTCATTTTTTATATTGTGAGATTGCATCACTCATCATTTGCCTCTGTTTTCTCATTCCAGGTGGTGATGGCTGTGGCTCAACTCTATTTCCATCTTGCTCCTAAAGCGGAGGTTGGGGTGATCGCCAAGGCCCTGGTCCGCCTACTGAGGAGCCACAGGTGAGATTTGCTGATTTATGATTTGAAATAATGAAATGAAGTTGTATGAACCATCTCACAGCGTTATTGTAGCTGAGAATGAAGCTCAAGTTGAAAAATGATGAGAGCTGCGTTCATGAGTCTCATTTGAAAAAAGGACATAAACAAGTCCAAATACCAAAAAAATCAAAAATCAGAACACACAGAGCTGAATGTGAGAAGAGAAAGCTATAATGACAATGAAATGCAGCAAAGTGGAAAATAGTATGACCAAAAAAGAC
This sequence comes from Nibea albiflora, assembly GCA_014281875.1. Lineage (NCBI taxonomy): Eukaryota > Metazoa > Chordata > Actinopteri > Sciaenidae > Nibea > Nibea albiflora. The sequence goes on from CM024800.1 coordinate 1,662,552, forward strand.
AATGCGGGGGGGGGCAGTAAAATAAATCTGTGCAGCCCTGAAGCAGGAAGTGAAATTAAACAGGGAGCTGAGAGAGTCTGAGGTAAACACGAAAGCATAAAGCATAAAGAGTGATGATGGCACACCGGTGGCCTCTTGGCTGTAAGTCCTGCAGACTGTCAGCTTCTTATCGAACAAGTGCTCTTGTGGCTCTGGGTGTGCCGTAATGGGATCATCATTCAGCAGCAACTAAACCGCAGTATCTCTCTGCAGGGGATTTGTCAGGAGTCCATTGTACTGTACGAGATGTTTCATTTGACTAAATTATTCCAATGGAGTCAGTACAAACACATCAGGTTACAACTGGAAGAATAACAACAAGAGAGGTTCTTCAGGCCATCTTTTATTGGTACTCTGCAAACACAAAGTTAGATTATTAGATTATTATTATGTTAGATTTTTGATTAGTCATGTCAAGAAAAGTTGATATGGATTTTTTTTCATAACCTGAACTGAAGCTGAACACTGTTAGCAAAATGTTAGTTAGTCAGGCTCGTTTATATTTATTTTACAGATTTTAAATTTGTACATTTTCATTTAGCCACAAAAAATCCAATAAACATCCAGTTTAGTTAGAGACCGGCAGCCTGTGTGTTCTCAACATGACTCTGATTGTTCAGCACCCAGATATGTTAGCTAGCCGAGGACATCTTCAGTGTTTGTCGTTGAACTTGTCCTGATTCTAAACAGAACTGTGGGCCTCCAGCTGGAAAGGAAATGTGACTGACTCTCTCTCTCTCCTGTTTCTGTCTCCTCCTCCAGCGAGGTCCAGTACGTCGTTCTTCAGAACGTGGCGACAATGACGATCAAGAGAAGGGTGAGCTGCATCTGCATCTGCTGTTTGGTGGTTTCTGTGTGTTTGTGGAGCTTGACATGAAATGCTGATGGAGCTGCAGAGCACTGAGGCTGTCTTTATGTTTCACAGGGGATGTTTGAACCATACCTGAAGAGTTTCTACATCCGCTCTACAGACCCGACCCAGATCAAAGTCCTTAAGGTTATTTTCTAGTCTGTCCTCTTGTGCTGTTCTCCTTCTCTCTTGAATTATAACACTGAATCAATGGAAGGCTAATTAAACTAATGAACTAAAGATTTATTCTTTCTAAGGCATGTATAGTATAGTATAGTGCAACATACAGTGTCTCAGCAGTATATGCTGCCTGCCTCTAATCATTAAGTTCTTGGAACAAGTGGAGCAATGAGGTCATGTAAAATATAACATATTAGCAAGTACACCACAGAGTGAGCTCTGTGTAGGGGTCAATCATTTCCACCATTGTGAATGGTAATGAACAATCATGTTCAACAAGGATGTTATCAGTGCTCATGCGTCAGAGTGAGCAGTTTCTAAGATGTAGTCATCAGTGTGAAGAAGTCTTTGGCACCGGTCCCAGGAAGTAAACAGGAAAAAAACTATTCAGTAATTACAGGAAATAGATTTTTTGTTTCCATTTAAATGAGATGGGCTTTTTTTTTTTGTCTTTTGCAGCTGGAGGTTCTCACCAATCTGGCCAATGAGACGAACATTTCAACCATCCTCAGAGAGTTTCAGGTAAACAGTGAATCAGAGCATGGCACGCTTAATGAACGGTGAATTGTCTCCAATCAGGGTCGTAAAAACAAAAATTGTGCATATCTGTGCTCGCTGGCCGTAGCCTTCTTTATGTCTCACTGAGTGAATTGCATTTTCTGCAGACATACATTAAAAGCATGGATAAAGACTTTGTGGCCGCCACGATCCAAGCCATTGGCCGCTGTGCTACCAACATCGGAGAGGTGAGGGACACGTGTCTGAATGGCCTGGTGCAGCTGCTGTCCAACCGAGACGGTAAGTCTCTATGCGGTGCATATTGCAGTACAGGAATAAAAATGTTACTGGCCAACAGTACTGGATATCGGGTCAGTAGAATAATTTAATCAAGTCTATGCATGTGCATTTGTAAATAATGAAATGGAAATGAACACAGTGAAAAAGAAGAAGATAAAAAGTTAGAATATTAGATAAGAACCTTCAAGCTGACATTTAATTCAAATTAATTCAAAAACTAATTTAACTAAGTTAAGACTGAAACAAATGAGTAAAGATGAGGAACCTGTCTCAGAGCGTTTCTTCAGGGAATGAAAAATGGCTGCATTTGAACTGAATTTATTTTAGTGACTCCATCTTGCATGATGATGTAGGGAAATGTATCAAACGATCAATTCCAATGAGTGATTCTTCCTCCTGTCGTGCAGAGCTGGTCGTAGCCGAGTCTGTGGTTGTTATTAAGAAGCTGCTGCAGATGCAGCCTGAGAAGCACAGTGACATCATAAAGCACATGGCCAAACTAACAGACAACATCCAGGTGAGAGCCCGATGTGTGGATTTTAAATGTAAAAGCATATATCACGGACTGCTGTGTCAGAACAAACTTGCCAAATAAGGTATACCTAGAAAAACCTTTTGTGAGTTACATCCATACTACCAGCTGAAGATGTAGATGTACACAACCAATTCATTTCATTGTAATTGTCCTCAGGTGCCGATGGCTCGAGCTAGTATCCTGTGGCTGATCGGAGAATACTGTGAGCACGTCCCCAAGATTGCCCCAGATGTCCTGAGGAAGATGGCCAAGTCGTTCACTAACGAGGAAGACATTGTCAAGCTACAGATCATCAATTTGGCTGCCAAGCTCTATCTCACCAACTCCAAGCAGGTGTGAACGGCACAGTGTTTTATCGATATCACTCAAAACTTCAACATGTCAACAATACAAGGAGGAAATACAGATTACAGATACAGATGAATTTTTTATACTAAATTACAAATTGAGTTTTAATACTTTTTCAGAGACATAAAAACTGTAATGACTGTCAAAAATGTCATAATGGATTAGCTCAGACTCAATTAAAATGGCTGTTTCAATGAAACTTTTACTCCACTGCAACATAGCAGAAAAATACCTCAAGTACTGTACAATATTTAAGTAAATGTACTTACTTTCTACCACTGCCACTTATTACATCTGACTAGAAACATAGCAACCACCTAGCAACCCTCTATTTACCTTAACTACCTACAACACCCTACAAAATACACCATGGCAACCACCTCACAACCCACTAGTTCACCCAGAAACATCCTATCATCTACTCAGAACATAATTTCTTCACATTGGGGTCATCACATCAGACATCGTTATGTCTCCCCCTCCACCAACACAGCCACACGTGCACACATATACATGCATAAGCACGTCATATAACTGTGCTGTCTCTATCTTACACAGTCATGTTCCTTCTTCTCTCAGACCAAACTGTTGACACAGTATGTTCTCAACTTGGCCAAGTATGACCAGAACTACGACATCCGCGACCGGGCGCGCTTCATTCGCCAGCTCATCGTGCCCACCGAGAAGAGCGGAGCACTTAGCAAATATGCTAAGAAGCTGTTCCTCGCCCTCAAACCTGCACCAGTCCTCGAGTCTCCATTTAAAGGTACAGACGCCCTTTTAAAGTCCTCAGCTGATCACAGCTCAGAATTCTAACAGTCCCACTATAATGCACTGAAACAGAGATTGGTCAGACGTGCTCTAATCATCTTACATTTTCATATTAAGAAAAGGCCAACTTTAAATAATGGGGCTTCATTTCATTTGTTCATTGAACAGATGAGATTCAAGTTTAAGAGAATCACTGTTACACTAATTTAAGTATTTTCTTTTCCTGTTGCCAGAATACAGTTACCTCACCAGAACTGGTGTAGTGCAGAGGTTTGCAAACTGTAAGGTATGCCTCTCCAGGGGGTGAAGAAAAGATACTAAGTCAGTTTGTCCTACTTATTTGGCCTATTTATCAATGACCAGTGGTTGCAGCAACAGCAACAGCAGTAGCTGAGCTCACGGAGGCAAATCAAACCACTTACAGTAGACTGCCACAATTTGCATCAATCAGTGTACTCCATCTTGGAGATACGGCTCAGTGAAATGTGGACACACGGACATGATAGAGAAAAATAAGATCATGGTTCATAGTGGATTGCCTGTGTGCTGTACTTTCCTCTGTTTGTTAGTGCAGATTGCATTCTGGATTCCTCTTTTCTCCTGTTTCTGCAGATCGAGACCACTTCCAGCTGGGTTCATTGTCCCACTTGCTGAATGCCAAAGCTGGCGGCTACCAAGAGTTGCCTGACTGGCCTGAAGCCGCCCCAGACCCCTCCGTGCGCAACGTGGAGGTGAAGGAGTCTGTGCGTGCAGTGGGAACAGTAACTTACAGAGACACAGGGGCCCTCTGGGGTCTCCCAGGGGGGTCCCGAATGTTGGAGAGGAGCGAGAGGCTGCTCCTGCCCCAGAGCAGTGCCTCAGAGGGGCTAGACAGATTCACCATCCAGTATAACATTAACTCCAATATAACATCGATTCCTCTTCCACTAGCCATCTTTCATTCACTTACAGCTCATTAGCATTAACAGCTCATCTGTAACATGCATCCTTTTTGGCCTCTATCTTTTTTTCCAAATGGATGCTGCTGAACTCTTTCTCCCTCCACTGGAGGGAGATGAGTCACACAGGAGAAAAGAGGATTATAGTCTCTATTTAAAAACTCCTGATTCACTATGAAAACAGTCAGCAGTACTGAACTCAGCGCCCTATCTGCTGCACTTGCATCTTTTGGGCAGGAGCTCACTTGCGCCCTGTCCAGGTGATTTCTCACCGCTGTTTGAGCCAATAGCACATGTGACACACAAGGGAACATGTTTTCACTACAAATCAGCATCGACAACAGTAAACCACACCTCCTGCTGTCTCTGCTACAGGCTAGAAGATAATAATAATAGTTATATCAATCTGTAATCGGTCCATTTGAGTCCAGCCTACTTACTTACCAAACTTTCACTTAGCACAAATTCAATTTGATCTGAGTGTAATAAGATGCTCTTCTGTCGAGCATCATCCCAACTCACCAAACTCCCTCCTCTTCTTCTCCATCCCATTCACTCCATGTGCCATCGGTTCATAACCAGCAATGTGATCCAAATGCAAAGACATGAAATCAAAACTTGAACGCCTCACTTCTTCTTCTGTCAAAATCAAGACCTGCCTCATGAAAAACACTTGATTTGACATGTCAGGAGTGACCTCAAGGCTTGATTTTGTCGTTGCATTTGTTAATTATTGTCATGATAGTAAATGTTTTTACTCACAGCTCAATGTTTCATACCCACTGTTAACCTGTCATTTATTTATGATGCAGATTTCAAGATGAGGCCACAGGTGCATTGAGATTGATTTGGATTTGACTGGTAGTCCATACCAGGAGTTTAGTGTCAGAGTCAGCCTGCTGAATAAATAAATAAGTTACATTACTGTCGACCATTTTCAAAAGCATTTCATTCTCTTCTAATTTGATTCCCTGCCTTCCAGGCAGAGATCTGTTTCCCTTTCAAGGAGTTGAAAGATATCCGACCCATCACAGCGAACAGTGACTTTAGATCATGTGACAGGACAGCGGCGAGCAGCCACTCTTTTGTTCCCTTTAGCTGCATTCAAAAAAGGCTCCGACATCCCGTAGATTTTCTGAAAACATGCTTCATGTCTGTAATTCTGTTATACTTTCTGGCTGTGGTCTGGCAGGGATTTGATCACATTAGCTTGCGACGTCACTTTAAGGTCCTGGAGGTGATAAATGACAGCTCACAAGTCAACATGAACATGGGGGGGACATCCATCTGAAAACATGTAGTATGCTTTGAAAATGGTCTGCAATAATGTATAACACACTTATTTGTAGCTTAAAAAATAAGCAAAGAAAAGCAGTATGGTCCTTGAAGCAGCGTTTCAGTTGCTTGGAAACCTCGCTGGGTTATCAGACCGTTTCCCATTACATCCACTCCCGTTGTGGGTGTAGACATCAAGAGGGTCAGTGGATCGTCTGAAGCCTCAACCTGTCTGACAGGCTCTCCCTCTGCACATTATGCATCTCCACAGGTAGAGGAAGTCATAGACAACAGCGAGGGAAGGATCGGCTTGCTAGGAGACTGGCGAGAGGTGCCCCCCACCCTAATCCTCTTTCTCCTCCTCCTCCTCCTCAGTTTGGGAGTGCGGTGGTGTTGGTTTTGATGACTGCTCTATATTTCCTCCTGTAATCTCTCTTGGTGGTCATAATGTAGTAAGTGATGATGGTCAGAAGCTGACGAGATAAGATTAATGAGGTTATCAGAGGATACATGTGACAGCCATCACATGTAAAGACATCATCGAGCTTGACAGTCCTATTTTTCAATAGAACTAGTTCTCAATTCTAATTCAGAAACAACTCAAGGTCCACTTACTTGCCCACCCTGGAATTTTCAACCATCTCCCATTGTCTTCATCAGCATGTGGAGAACTGTAGATGTTCAAACTTACATTTTAATTACATTTACTTACATTAGAATTATTACAATCAGTTGTCAGGAAAGTGCAGATGTTCAAACATTCCATTATATTATATAATTAGTCTATTATTATTCATTATTCTAATTCATGGAGGACCTCTCTTCCTTGATGGCAGTTGACTAAACAATATCCACTCAAGGTCCACTCACTATTGCACTTTACTTTCAAGCCATCAAGTCCTCTAAGTGTCAGAATATTGATATGTTTTAATGTCATGTGTTGATGATCATCAGACCATGTGGATGTGTGGTTAAGGAAGTAGAGTGGGTCAGGTCATATTATTGTGGTGGTGGCACTGAATGAGGTAGAATGAGGTTGTTGTTTCGGATAAAAAAGAGAGGCAGAAGGCCCCAGAACGAGCAGGTCAAAGGACCTTTAGTGGAGGTTGTTAGCCGGCCACTGTTTTTCCTCTTCTGCACCTGATTGGTCTCACGTGAAATTTGTGACACGGTTTGTGGATGTGTCACAAATGTTGCTGTCGTGTGATGTGATTTCCCTCTCCTGTTCCACTCGTCATGTAGCGCATTTGAATCCACGCTAGTACAACATCCCGCTTTGTCACCGCTGAAGACATTTATACTAAACACATTGTCATGTATTTACTTGACGTATTCATGTAGTAAGTAATGATTGTTAATGTTGACTTTTTGTTGAATTTCTTTATTTAAATATATATATATTTAAGTATGTACAGTATTATTATAAGTTATATTGGAGTGTTTTGATTTTACCAGAAAAAGAAAAAAACATTTATTAGCTACCTAATTGCCAGATATTGTGGTAATTAAGTATACTGTGGTGGAATTTGGGGTTTATTTTTGTCTCTGTGATATGAGAAACTGTTCTCACACGTCTTCGTTTTAGACCCAGAAACCTTCCTGTGCCTGTTTCTCCTGCTTTCCTGACGTCTTTCTTAAACCTTTCTCTTCCTTATCTCACCTCCATCCCAATCTTTTTTTTTCTTTTCTACATCTGCCAGGTTTTTACGCTGCTTGAAAGAGTCACAACATTAACGAGTGTGAGTCAGTTAGCGGCAAAGAGCCCACCTCCTCGAGCCTCAAACCCATATAGTGGCAAAAACCCGAGTGCTTTTTGACACCCCCCCCGCCTAACGTAGTTTGCTATCCTGTGCTTAGCTCAGCCAAAGCCACCTGAAACACAGCACCCTCTTCCTCGGTCTCTACCATTAAAGAAGTGATTCTTTTAGCAGGATGGGCGTTCCTCCCACACGCCGAGATGCATTAGCATCCTTGAGGGTTTGGAGATGTCCACACTCATTAGCTGATGGCTCTAGTTAATGAGTTTGATCACAGACAGAGCGACACAGACAGGCTCATTGTGCTGGAGGATAGTCACCACTCCTCAAAGACATCACTTCTCTTAATGGAACTGCTCCCTGTATTTAAAGAAAACCATCTCTGCGACTGGTCATGAAGGCATCACCTGGTGCTCACATCTATCTGTGCAACAACAAAAAAAGAAAAAAAAGAAGAAGAAGTCCATACAAGCATTAGTGTGTGTACTGAATCTGTTCTCTGACTGTCAGATCTGATGAGCAGATCTGATGGCTGGCTTCATTTGGCTGCATCACACCCAGGCTGAGGCATTCATGGCCATGCTACCGTAACCTGCCGACGTCTCTGCTTCTGTCTGTTGCCGGAGCAGAGCTGATGGCTTACTGTTTGAACTCTGCTTTCTCTGCCAGGTGCCCGAATGGACAAAGTGCAGCAGCCGAGAGAAGAGGAAGGAGAAGAAGGTGGAGAAGCCGTTCTACTCTGACTCGGAGGGAGAGTCCGGGCCGACGGAGTCAGCTGACAGTGGTAACTTCAGGGGGCTGCTGGCTGTGTGCATTCACGTCCTTTAGTCAAACGACTAGTATCCACAACGGATGTGTGTGTGTGTGTGTGTGTGTGTGTGTGTGTGTGAAGTTTCTACTGATGCCCTGAGTGAAAAAATGTTTTGATGTGAATACAAACATCCATGACTTGCACCAAATTATTATCCAGATTTTGTGGAGAAACACGTCGCTGTTAATCTCTGTCTGTAGTCCAGTCTGTTGTGTTTGGTTTGACTTAAAACTGTGAAAATGTCAGGTGTGCAGCATAATCTTTTTTATTGAACTTGCCTGAGGAAAAAATGTGTCTGGGCCATTAATAATACAAGACATGATAAACCAGTTATCTTCTTCACCAGTGAGTGTCGAGGAGTAAATAAGAATTTCACAGGTGAAGAAGTTACTGTAGAGCTGGTGCCATCTCTTGTGTTTGTCTGTATGCTCGAGGTTCATCTCTACACTGTGTATGTAAATATCAGTGGACATCGGCAGACCCTCACGGCCCTGAAATAAACTGAGCTGCTCACCCTCTCACCCTTTTCCTCTACAGAGTCCGACTCTGCCAGCCGCTCGGAAAGTGGCAGCGCCAGCGAGGAGAGCAGATCAGCGTCCGAGAGTGAAGAGAGCGAGGAAGGCTCTGAGTCTGAGGAAGAGGAGGAGGAGGAGGAGGAAAAGGACAAGAAGAAGAAAAAGAAAGAGTTGAAGAAACCGGTGCAAGAAAGCGAAAGGTAGGATATGTTTCAGTTTTCTTTTTACTGTGGACAAAAAGAGGACATGTGACTCTCTTTGAACAGATTGAGATCATCATGTCTGTCAGTATTACATTTATGATTGTGTGAAGATATATCATCCATAAACCATGACCGACGCCCAAATAATGAACTTTCCTTTCCAGTGAGCAGAGCAGTGAAGAAGAGGAGAGGAAGCACGAGAGGAAGAGTAAACCACGTGTCCAATCCAAGAGTGACTCAGAGTCTGAATCTGACGAGGAAGAGGAGGAGAGCGAGTCAGAAAGCAGCCAATCAGAGTCTGAAGAGTCTGAGTCTGAGCCTGAAGTCAGAAAGAAAAACAAGGTATTTGTCCAGGACCCTGAAAAAGACATTAAGTCTAACCTCAAATCTTCACTGGTATTCATATTATATTCAGAAACATTCCTCATCAGCACACAGTAACATAAAAATCTGCTTTAATCTCCATCCAGGCAGCTGAATCCAAACCTCCTTCTAAGCCTGTCAAGAAAGAGAACAAGAAAGAAAGCAAGAAGGAAATGTCTCTGCTCGACCTGGATGATTGTGAGTGTTTTCGTCTCTGTACTGACGCTCCCTCAGTGTATAAACCATGTGATTATTTCTAAGAATCACCAACTCATCCGGTATTCTGAGAAAAAACAAGAGAAACGTGTTTCTACATGAGATGATGTAACAAACAGATGACTGAAGTCACGGCTGAGTCTGTCTCTCGTCTCTTTCCCCAGTTGAACCTGCTCCTTCTCCTCAAGTCACACCCGTCAACACCTTCCTGTCCAACAGCCTTGTGACCGACCTGGAGGGGTTGTCTTTGTCTGACTCTGTTCTCGCCCCAGCAGTAAGTACTTCACATCCTCCTGATTAAAATCATCACACTATCAGACACATTTATAGAGAAGAGATGATGCCTGGATAAATCTTATATTAAAGAAAATACTGTGCAATATGGAGTATACAACTTTTTAAAAAAATGTCTTTAATGTGTATTTATGCTCCTTAAATGTGGTGTATCTCTGTCAGATGGTGTGTATGAGGTGATGGTGTTTGTTCACCTGCAACACAGAGCAGAGCCGTACCACCAAAATATGATGCATGAAATGTAAAACGTAGGTCTCGGGTCTCATGCTTGGATTAAAGCTTCTTCATCTCGTCCTCTGCCCACAGACCATTGCTCCCTCCAGTGCTCTGAAGAACTACGAGCTGCTGCACCGGATCACGGGGGAAGGTCTGTCCGTGGAGTACTGCTTCAGCCGACAGCCATTCAGCCCTGACGCGAACATGGTGGCAGTGCAGATGCAGTTCACCAACAGCGCCACCTCTGAGGCCAAAAATCTGCACATGGAGGACGTGAAGCTGCAGTCCGGGATGAGGGTCAAAGAGTTTCCCGAGATAGGTGAGTGACGGAGCCAATGCTGCTGTCTTGTTCCAATATGCCGATGATGTGCTCTAGTTTGTGGAGTCTTAACCGTAGTAGGGTGGTGCTCCAGAAAAGGTCTGGGCACACTTTAGAATCTGTACTGATTTTTTTTAAACACAGTCTGCGGGTGCATATTTCATCTCAGATGAAAGCTGCTGACTGCAGAGGTGTTTGTGTTCTTGTGTGTTGACAGAACTGCTGCCTGCAGGTGAGACGGCCACAGCTGTGATGGGCATCGATTTCTGTGACTCGACGCAAGCTGCGAACTTCCAGCTGTGGTGAGATAGATTCTGTGTCATTGTTTCAGCACTCTGCGGGCCTCTCATGGAAGTACTGTGTGGAAACAGGACTAATAGTGTAATGAATAAAACCGTCATTGAAATGAGACTTTGGGCTTGTTAGCTCTGCGTACTTCTTGCTGGCCCGTGTCCTATTAGGATTTCAGGATCAGGGTTTGTGCTCTGTGTACAGCACTGAGGGAACAAAACAATTAACACAAGTTCAGAAGTCAGAAATGACAATAATCCCTAAAACATTTGGCTTTGTTCATGTCTTGCTTCATTTTCAGCACCCACACCAGAAAATTCTTCGTGTCGATTCAGCCGCCGGTCGGGGAGCTGATGAGGCCCATCTTCCTGACAGAGAACGAGTTTAAAAAGGAGCAAGGTGAGCGATCGAAGGAAATGAAGTGATTCTGTTCAGGAAGAGAGAATATTAAAACACTATGACTTCACTGCCATCACATGAAAAAAATGGAAAAGGGGAGTCAGCTACTACTGTATGTCTGTACTGTGTAGTGGTGGATACACAAGTGATTTCTCACCACTTCTATCAGTTTATTCACTTACATTATTGTCATATTTTCAGGCAAAAGAGTCTTCTGATTGGATCTCACTTACAGTACATGTAGTCCTTTATAAAGTTGATCAAACGGTACTCTCTCATGGTAACAGTGTTACACAGTGATAGTTAGTGTGCGTTTGCCAGCAGCCATATCTGTGTGATAGATTTCTGCCAACGGCCAAAAGTATTTTAAAAAGATATTCACCCTGAGTTGTGACTTTATCTGGGAGTCTGTCCAAGAATGATGTGACAAAACCTTTCATTATTCCTTTAGCTATCACTTCACACGTAATTATTGTGAGATCATAGTGGAGGTCTGCTGTCAGTGTGCTGTGACACTCTGATGTGTGAGTCAGTAACTGAATGTAAACCAGGCCCATTAATGAAATGACAGATTCACATTTAGCATTTGACTGAAGATGTCCCTGTGATGATTTGTGTTTAGATTTGTTTGATTTGTATTATGTTATTGTCCAGTTGTAGATACAGCAGTTCCAGTACATAGTCACATGAAGAATCACAGTATTGCATGGTGTTTTTTTATGTTAATAAGAAGCCTTGGTCGTCTTTCAAGCTGTTTGCTGCACAACAGTTTCACCAGTGCAGGAAACTAAAGGTCTGTCTCAATGCTCACACTTGCAGTATTGGTGAGCGGTCCAGTGGCTGCAGCAGCAGCCTTTAATCAGGGCTGACTGGATCACACTTCATTAACGATAATGAGACCTTCCCGTGGTTCAGCCGAGCTCAGACCTTTCATTTAATTTCCACATAATGAACAAATGTACAGGATGAAACGTACAGTGTCACATTAAGATGATAAAAGATTAGCATGAGCTCAGAGGAGTAATGTATTTAATAAAGACATGAAATGTAATGATCCAAAAGCAGTGGAGCCAGCTGGTTAAGAGGAAAGAGAGCAGCATAAAACAGGCAGACTACAGGGCTAAAGAAATGAATATATATACTTTTTCTTAAAAGAAACCTTGCTATCTAACTTGACTTCATAAAAACCAAAAACAGTTCCTTTAACTAGGAAAAGAGTCCAAGACAGCAGCAGCACAAATTAACATAGCAATCTAGACACCCCCACGATTCTGTCTGCAGGTCTTTTAACGTGGATTCAAACCCATTCAAATAATTAGATGTTTGGGAGATTTTTGAGTTGTAAAACATTCCAGTCGGAGGGTGCAGAGTATCCATGTGCCCTCTTCCCAAGTTCTGTCTGAACATTTGATGTAGACAACATGTAAAGTCCCATGATTACCTGGCTCTCGCCAGCCAAGCTTTAATCATCTTCAATCAGTCCCCTAGCTGACATCCTCATTACATCAATCAGTCAGGATTCCCAGCTTGCCAGGCAGGAAGCAGAAGGAGAAAATGCATGAAAATATGAATATCCAAAATAGAACCAGCGTCAGATATATAAATGTAATATATAGGTATGTATGAAAAGTTGTTAACAACTAAGATATTATTTCTATTTATGTTGACATTAAAATGTCTGTTGGTCACAAAACAGCTTATCAGGGCACAAACTGACAACCAGACTGATGTTAACTGTGGGACACACTGAACAGCTCTGAGTATGTCTTTGTGTCAGGTCAGGTGTGGCTCAGGTGTACCGCAGTGCGCTCAGTGCTGCAGGTGTGTGCATTAGCACAGTTCCTGTCTTACTAACTACTGGACACTTTAAATCCATCAGAATGTGAGCCGTGTTCGTTAGTGCAGCTACAGACAACAGTTTCCAGCATGTGTCTGTTGTTTGGTGTTCATTTCCCATCCTGACTAACACTGAGCCAGATTCCATAGTGACTCTTTAAACATGTGTCATATCCACGGTTCCTCCCTCTCCGTACTGTCCCCCAATAGAGAAGCTATTACACAATCTAGGTAAGTTGGCTTTGATAGATTTGTTTTTCTCAGCCATCTGTGTGCCCACCTGCCTTACAGCCAACCTCAACCTTACACAGACCCCCCCCACCCCCCCACCCACCCCTCCTCCTCTAACCCCTCCTGCTGACGCCCACCCCTCCCCCTCCCCTCCCGCCTTGGTAAACCAACACTTAACTGCATCTCCAGGTGTGTAGCTGCACACAGACTCACCTGTTACTAACCTGCATCTTATAGAGGCCGCTCACACTCTGCTAGCGATGACTGGAAATGCTCATCCACTGATCCTGATTCACTCTTCGAGCTCCATGTGAACAAACACTAATGACATCAGGCTCGGAGCAGCACTCGATCATGTGCACCATCGCTCATATTTCTGTTCCCCGAGCTTCAAACTGCTGAGAACCACTGACCATGATGGGAATCTGAGGTGTCGCATTTGTTTTTTGACCGAATGGTTTGTTGCACATTCAAACCTGACGAGCACAGATTGGTTTTGTGATTAGCAGGTCAAAAGACATTTTGATGATTGACTAACAACAACAAAGTATCTTCACCAGCGATTCATCTGCTGATTATGTTCTAATGAATCGATTGTTTGTTTAGTCCGGTGTTTTATGGCCCTGGTTAAAGAGTTTGCGCCCTAAGGTTACAGGGTGTAACCTACAGACTGTAAAGCACCTTAAGGCATATTTATGATCGCTGATCCTGGCCGGCCAGCTCAACCAGAGATTTAAGCTGTTTTATTTGAATACTTTCCTGAGAGCCTGAAGAAGATCCAAGTCAGCAAATCATTTCACAGCCCATCAAATTTATCTTGTGGAGGGTCCCGACACTCGAGGCTCAAAACCACTGGTTTATTCTACAAAATGTGAGTCCAAAAACAGAAAACAGACCAAAGATATAAAGCTTCACATTCACACTTTTATGAAGCTGGCATCAGCAAATGTCTCATATTTTTACTTGATAATTTGACTAACCTGTTTAGTCAAATTAATCATATTGTTGTTGATGACTTTTCTGTAATGTGACTAATTATTTCAGCACCAAATGTGCTTAACAATGAAATACAATCATCCTTTAAAGCCTCTGTAAACAAGCAGGTCTGAACTCTGAGCTGAAGCACGACTCGAGACAAGCAGACTGTAGAAAAATGAATATTCATGGAGTTCAGGCTGAAAGCTGAGGTGAGAACAGTGGCAATCTGGCAAAGAAGGGGTGGAAATGAAGCAGTATATGTACTGCACAGCTGAGGAGAGACAGTGGGACCAGGTCAGCAGGTTGGCGGAGAGGGTCAGGTGATAGGAAAGGTGAGAAAAAGACTGAAGAGACAGAGCAGTGAGGAGCTGTCTGCGTCAGCGACACACATTATTCTATCATCCTGTCAGAAATGTTCTTTGACCTGCGAAGCTCAAACATCAATGATCAACTTTGAAATAAGAGTGTCGACTTTCAAACTGAAACGCGGCTTCAAACTTTTTGCTTGAACAGACCAAACATTCCTCTCCTGTGTTCAGTGGGAAGCATCAGTGCATTCCAGTTTAAGTTTCAGTGGCATTTTGTAATTATTGATGTAGTGAATATTACATCAATCTCCATGAGGACTGCAGGAGATGTTAGCCATATATACACTATGTGTATATGATACTGTATATGTCTGTAGCTGGTAGAGATCCTCAAAGATTGTGGATTTATTTGACTTCATATAGAAAACACAGCGCGCTGATGCTGTGCGGGCGGCGCCCTGATGTGTGCTGGTGTATTATTAATAACTGCTTGTGCTTCTGAGAGAGAGAGAGAGAGAGAATAAGCAGCAGTAACTTTAGAGCTGTCCGGTTTGACCAGCGCCCCGCTCACTTCTCTACAGGTCAGCTGATGGGTATGAACGAGATCACAGAGAAGCTAACCCTGGATGTCAAGTGCCGGAACGAACACGCCATCGTCCAGAGGGTGACCACCGCCGCCAACCTCAGCAGAGTGCCCTGTGGTTCAGATAAAGAGTGCAGGTGAGGAGGATGCTGACACTGATCTGAACGCGTGATCCTGAGAGTGTGCGTCACGATGCATCAAGTTTAGCCAGCAGGAGATCCTGTTCATGCTCACACATTTCAGTCAGCTCACATGTGGAATGTGTTGTCAACCCACCAACACATTCATACACTGATGTAGAGGCTGCCAACTGCTCATCAGGGCCGATATAGTGCTTCCTATCCAAAGCACATACGATGATACTAAGGCCACCCATATACACACACTCACACAACGTCACAGCCATGAGTTCAGTATACTGTCCAAGGACATTTGAACTGGACTGAGGGATCCTGGAATCGAGCAAGCGACTCTAAGACCCGCTCTGCCCCCTGAGCCACAGCCATTCATGTGTGTTTTTATCCAAAAACAGGAGTAACAGTAACATGCCAGAAAATCCCGAGCTGTAAAAAAAAAGGTTCTGAGATTTGTTTTTTTGTTTCAGCTGCACTGAAGTCAGTCTTAAAGACCTTTGGGCTTGTTATAGTGACCCTGCGTCTCAGCTGGGACAGGCTCCAGCCTCACTGTGACCCTGATGAGGGTAAACTGTTACACATAAAGGATAGATGGATCATTATAGTGACCCCATCTGGCCAGTCACTGCAATGGCTTCAAAACGTCACGAAACATGAAGGCAAAATGTAACATCTCTCTGTCTGTTTATTATTTCTGCTAATAACCGACCTGTGCTAACGTCTTGAAATGTCATTACAGCGCCCCCATTTGGCCAGTTAACATGAAATAACAAATGTTATGAACACGAGGACACAGTTTGCATACAGAACTGAGTTGTTTGGTATTAATATTCCTATTGTTGAATTCTCATAATCACTAGATCTGATCATCATGAGCATCATTTATAGATGTTCAAAAGACTCAGATCATTGTCCTGTGTAATATTTCAGAACTCAGACTGTTCATGTTGTTTTTGACTGAACCTGCTGACTGACTTTGTCTACTTTATCTCTGCGACTTCTTTACTTCCGATCTTTGCTGCTTTGACCTCAGTCCTCCTGTTCCTCCTCCTAAACATCCTGTCCACAGGTTCGCGGGCAGGACGGTGACCAGCGGCAGCTTGGTGCTGGTCACCGTGGCGACCAAAGAAGAGGGAGGCGCCCAGCTGACAGTCAACTGTGAGAAAATGGTGATCGGCACCATGCTGGTGAAGGACATCCTCCTGGCTTTGACGCAGTGACATGTGCTCCACCTTCTCTGCCCTTCCCCATCACACCGACTCACCCCTCACACGTCGTCCGAGACTCATCACCCGTCTCCTCTGTTCTCCTGTAAGCAGTGAGAGGAAGTCTGAATGTTTCATTCCAGTTTGTTGTTTGGTTCCAGAGCGCTCTACTTTTAGAAATTACTCGTGTATCCAGTGAATGCCACAGCTGTACGTGATAATTTTGACAATCAGACACGACTGATGTTGAACCTCATATGAAACCCCTCTCTTCCTTTTCAAGGAAAAATATTCTTTTGAAACAGATTTTACCTCCTTCAATTTGATCTTTTTGGAGTTTCTGAGTCAACAAAAAAAGATTTGTGCATTGTCTTTTCACAAGGTCCACGAGGTTTGAAACTTTGAGCTGCATCTTGTGGCCTTTCTCAGCAGATGGAGCTATTGACTCGTCACAGGCTGAGAATTCAGAGTGCTTCCATAAACATAGAATTTAAAATAAAACAGAAAGAATACAGCGCAGCTGAAGTGAATAAGATAAGACCGGCTTTAATGATCCCACACCGGCGCTCGTATACACAGAGGTTGATAAAGTGTCTGCCAGCTATTGGAATGAAGGACCTGTGGTAGAGCTCCTTCTTACATGGTGGGAGCAGCAGTCTGTTGCTGAAGCAGCTGTTTAAGGCCTCCACAGTCTCATGCAGGAGGGGAGAGGATTGTTCATGATGGATGCCAGCTCTGCTAACATCCTGAATGAATCGAGAATAAGATTTAATGTGGCAAAAGTGTTTGAACCCTCGTCGTGAAATAAGTGAGAGTTGCAGCAGATCTTACGTTTTCTGGGAGATTGTTGGCTCATTAAAACAGAGAGCATCAACTGTGAAGCTCTTTGATTGATGTCTGGAGAAAGATAAAGGAGTCATCCAGCGATGCCCACCACGCGACCCCCTCAGACTATGAGCATGTGTCACGTGATCTTACGTACGTCTTCTGAGGAAGGCCACGAGATGCAGTTTAACAAAGTTAGTGAACCTCGTGTTGCGATTGTCAGAACATCAGGAGCTCTTCTGTGAGAAAATAAATTCAAAGATGAAGATGAAGACAAGTCATCCTCTGGACGGATGCACAAATCTCAAAAAGTTTTCCGCATTTTTCGCTTGTTAGTCATTAGCTCTCTGACTATTTTAATATGTAGATAAATTAAGTGATAGATGATAGTGTAGATATGAATCCCCACAAACAACACACACCGTAAGATCAGTAAACTCAATTCTCATCCGGTTCTTTGACATCTGTCATCACTTGAATGTAGCATGAAGGCTCGAGACCGAGACAACAACTACCTATAACTGAATCATTCCATTTTGGCACAACGTTGTTAATCGAGAAGTCAACACTCACTGGAAGAGAGACGGATCATAGCGCACACGCTCGTCACAACAAGTGGGGCAGTTATAAAAAGTCTGCAGATGTATAAATGTTATTGTATGTATTGCGACATGTAATACAGTACTACTATAAGTAAGGTGTGGTGTGTCTGAGTGTGTGTGTGTGTGTGTGTGTGAGATGACACTGAATATTGACCTGGTAAACATTAACTAGCTATTCTGAAAATGGTTCAGAATGACACTCGACTTGAAATCCTCATGAAGCACATTTCAATCATCACCGGAAACTGCAAACATTAAAATTGATTTATTATTATTATTATTATCATTATTACTACAGGTTCATGTTTCATTAGCATTTAGCTTATGATGGTAAATAATAAAAAATATAGATTATGATTGAAACAGTGCTTGTGATCATATCAAACGTTTTCAAGTGGAGTGTTACGTTGATCTCATTTGTCAGTTTTCATGCCTTTTATTACATGTTGATTTCAGGTCAGAGCTCTTGGCTTCTCTTTTGTTCTGGACCCTCGTGCGTCCAGTGGCTGCACGTTTCTTATCTTTAACACCTTGTGTGTGTGTTTTTATTATTTATTGTTTCTTTACTGTTCAAAGTGTAACTGCGGTGTTTTACCAAAGGAGTACAGTCAGACTTCAGCCCTCGTCATAGAAAAGTGAAGAGCAGCAGAGGATGGTTTCGTTTGGCCTTTTTTTTTGTACCTGTTGCATTGTTTACCATCAAACCACTGACAGTGGGAACTTTCGTCACCTCAGCACTCATGATGAAAAATGTAAAGAGGAAGAAATTCTACTTTTAATGTAAAAGTCTACTGCTCTGACAGAAAGGATACAATTATGCTCCATCATAATTCATTCATCTGCTTTCAGATATTCAAAGGATGGTTTATCATACTCTGTGTGATTGTGAAATGTGATCCTGAAGTATTACAAGTTTATTTATTATACAAATAAAAATTACAGATACATTCTCGTGTGTTTTCTGTCTCGTGACCTGCCGAACAATGAAAAGCTCAAACTGGCAGTTAATCATTGAAGGAACAGTCAACACATGGAGCAGTTTGAAAAAAGGAAGTTGTAAACCGGGCATGTCAAACATAAGGCCCGGCCTGGCGGGCCAGTGTGGCTGGGAAGCATTAAAATGACATTAAAGGTCCAGTGCGCAACACTTAAGGGGAGCTATTGCAAAAGTTAGTGTATAATCGCCTGAAAATAAGAATTGTTCTATTTATGTTACCTCATAATGAGGCTTTATATCTACAGAGGGAGCGGGTCCTCTTCCACGGAGTGGAGGGACAAACCAAACACTGGCTCTACATCGGACCTTTCACGTTTTGGTCGTTGTAGTTTCTCCTTTATGCTTGAAATGAGAGGGTGGGGTGAGGAGTATTCAGTCAGTTGCATTCTGGAACTTAACCACTAGAAGCCACTAAATCTTACACACTGGACCAATTCTTCAATGAAAAGCAGCTGCTATTTGAAATGTGTCCACTAGGGGTCGCACACACAGTTGTCAGGCAGGCAAACGGTTGATGTTGCATTATCATCATCTTATTCTAAGTGTTCTGTTGTCATGGTTACACTCAAATGTAAACCTGTGTGTGCTCAGTGTGTTGGCAGCAGTAGAAAATAGTAGAATATAATATACAGCACTAATCATGTTCTGTCATGATTTGACTTTACTGGCCCACTTATGCTGTATGTGACCCCTGAACTAAAATGAGTTTGACACTCCTGCAATGCAAATAGACTGTTGTATTTTATGAAATTATACTCCACCATCTGTTTGCATCACCAGAGCGGCTAGTTTGTACAACACTGCTGTAAATATAAAAAACATTAACCTGAAAGCTTCCCTAAAAAAAAAATCAAACATGTCAGGGAAGAAAAAATTTGGAAATATTCTACTTCCTACAATTATCTGACAGCTGTAGATACTTTTCAAACTCATATTTTACATAAACATAAAATAAGCTTATGAAACACATTGCTAATAATAATAATAATAATAATAATCGGAGTTATCATAATCATAGTTAGAGTGAAGGTGATATTACAACAAAACACAAACAGCTGAGACGAAGTCATTTTTATTCAAGAACTATTTGAAACCTGTGAGAACAGGCAGCGTTACAGAATCAGTGATGGGTCCATCAGCATGGTGAACACTCCTGATCTGGTCCTTTCACAACGATTGTCATCTGAATTTAGAAATCTTTGGTCTTCCACAGGAATGCCGGACCAGTGGTCCAGTTAGTATGGGAATACGACAGACTGGCTACAGATTTACGTGATTTTTTTTTTTTAGTGCAGCATTTACTGATAAATGAGCCTGAGAAACTTCCCCAAAGGCCTTTTACAGACTGAGTTACAGACGCTGTAGGATGGAATGTGCAGTGTTTTCTTCAAATGTTTTAAACAACAGTATCTAAAACCCGAGTAACCAGAAATTCAGGCGTGCCACATGAAAGCCTGAAAACTTCCTTAAAGATACTTTTTGAGTTCAGGGTGACAGAAGCAAGGACATTTTTAGAAATGAATCAATCACTTGTTAGACTCCAAAAACTCAGCATCAGAGCCAACTTGACTTTCCTGACTTAGAAGAAAAGACTTTTTTAGAGTTTAGAAACTTTTTAAAGACGTCCTTGATGGTTTGTACTCTGACTGTGAGGACTTGAATCCTCGTGCATTTCTCCCTCTCTTCTCATTCTTCTCTCATTGTTGGCATTTTGAATGAGGCACCATGAAAAAGGCACAGAGAGACAGCACAAGGCACAGGGCTCTGGAATCCTCCAGTCTGCTTCTATGAAGACTTCTCTAAAGAGAATGTTAGCTAATACATGTAAACTAATGTGATGGAGAGTCTGAGCTCCATCAGGTGAGCTCTGTCTGCCTGGTCTGTGGAAGCAGAAGAGCCACCAGTCCTCCGGTCAGCAGCAGGGCCGAGACCAGCAGGACGGGTACGGCACAGTTTGTGTCCACCAACTTTCCAAAGACTACGTTACCCATGATCGCTGCAACTCGAGCCACTCCTGTGAAGAAACCGAGAGCAGAGGACCTGAAAGACAGAGGAAAAGAAACACGTGAGTAGCTGAGGGTGTGACTGAAGACTGTAACCTGCCACGCTTCAGCCACCATCATGGAATGAAGCTGAGTTTTAAGAAGACGTACCGTAGCTGGGTCGGGTAGAGCTCTGTTCCCACCACGTCCAGGGCGTTCCAGGCGATCACGGACACGCCGCTGAACACACACGACAGGATCAGACTCTGGACTTTGGTCTGGACCACATAGATGAGGAAGACACTCAGACTGGACGCCAGCAGGCTGCAGGCTGGACACAATGAGGACATCACACATCACACATCAGTCAAAGATTCAGGCTGCTTGTGGATGGACAGGAGTCATGAGCTGCATGATGTAAAGTTAGATGGTAGTCAACACCTCTTTAACAGAACTGATCATCAGAACCTGCAACTGAGTGTGCGACGAAGATGATGTGAGCTGATACAAAGACTGATACATTTGAAGAACCAGTCTGAGGAGACTGAACCAACCTGACGGTGCTGAGGAGAAGAACAAATGATGAAATAATGTTTGCTTTGCTCAAATATACTTGTTGGGTTGAGATTTAATGAACTAATTTACAAACATCTTTAAAAATGGAGATTTGTTTGATCTTCATTCAAACATCAGCATCAAATCAAATATGACACAAGTTAGAGGGATAATCGACAGGTTGGAGATCACACACTTAACCCATTGTATTAGATAATGGCAGTGATAGGTAGGACAAAGATTTACTTGTTGCATATCTTCTGACTGGTGCGGAAGAAATCATAAAGTTGTCTTCCTCCCACTAAGGACAGGTACATGAATGTTTACTTGATGGAAAATAATTACAGCAGTTTTTGCATACATATTTTAAAACTGATGGGCGTGTAGCAGCATTACTCTGGATGACCCAGGTGACGAGGGGCTGCACAAACTAACATTAATAATCTTATTTCGTGTTTAGAGAGGCTCTTCTCTATGTGGAGGTACAGTGGTGATTGTTAATCATTACTTTTAGTTTGTTCATTTTCATATTCTGCTAAAAACCAGTGTGTATATGTGAAGCCAACAACCCTGATTAAAAGGTTACAGTTCACTCAGATGTGAAGTGTTTCAGTGTGCCAAAAGACGTCAGCTGATCAACATGCAGGACTGATTTCATTTTCACAGACGTGACACTCACACAGCAGAGATTTCCCTCCTGTGCTGTCCATCATGAGGATGGTGAAGATGTTTCCTGGCAGGTTTGATGCAGCGATGAAGAAGCCCTCCATGTACACTGTCAGGACACACACACACACACACACACACACACACACACACACACACAGACACACACACAGACACACACACAGACACACACACACACACACACACACACACACACACACACACACACACACACACACACACACACACACACACACACACACACACACACACACACACACACACACACATAATTATATAAATAATTATTTAAATTGCGTTTTTATGGAGTTTTATTTTCTTCTGTGATGAGCTGGAAATTTGCAGTTGTGTTTACTGACGGCAGGATAATAAAAAACTAAATCAATATAAATTTTTCATCATCCCAGAAACGGAAACACACCTGCTGTCTTCACAGGGTAGCAGCTTTGGTTGTGCTGTGGAGACGGGAGGGACACGTTGGCACAAGGCGAGCCGCCCTCCTCAATTCTATCAAACAGCTCCGGGAACCACATCCACAGCCCGTAGTAACTACACACATGCACACACACACAGACAGAGACACACACTTCATGATTTCTGGTTGCTGAAGATAAAACATCTTCAGTGGTTATCTGCCACTGCCTGCTGCGGATTCATCACGTTCGCACTGTTGAAACACACGTGATAAATAAAAGCCCTGAAGTCGCACACATACATAGTCTCATAGTCTCACCCGAACGAGATGCAGAAGAAGACGACGAGCAGGATGATGCTCCTGGATCGGAGGGGACCTTTAAACATCTGTTTGATGGGCACCAAACCCTGAGAGTCAAAAAAAAAAAAAAAAAAGACATTAATGACTTCTTCAATGGATGTAAGGAGGCAGTAACAGTCAAATCAAGTCTTTAGATTTGATTCAAATATTAAAGCATGTTAATACAGTAGGCAGATGTTTGGATATCAGGATGTATGTTGTCCAAAATGTGCCTGACCTTATTTATACTTTAAGAATGATGGAGTCATTCAGATTTATTCATTATGTTAATCATTTATGTAGAGTTAGTTAGAATTCATAGTGACGTTTACTCTTTCAGTGCACTGGTCATTGTAAAACATGCTGGCTTCATTCAGCATCTTTGTAACTGAAGTGTCTGATAACCACGTTTGAGGGATCACTGCAAAAATATCAGCCAATATATTGATTATTAGAATTTCTGATACATCTAATATTTCCCTAATGTTGACATCCATCGGGCTCTAGAAAATATGAGAGGATATGTACGACTAAAGCACCACCATCGATCAGTCTGTCAAGACTCTATCTTAACAAGGGTCCCCATGTACTGACTAAATCCTGTCCTGTGAGTCTGAAGTCCTGTGGCCTTGTGCTTCATGTCATCATCTCTCTCTACCCACACTGTCTCTCTACAGCTGTCAAATCCAATAAAGCCATAAAAGCCAAAACACACACAGTAAACCTGGAGGGAAGTTGTCAATCAACAGAAAATTAAATTTAAACAAAAATACCTTCCAGCTTTTAAAAAAGTGTCATTAAAAAAATCTTTGCATGTTAAAATGAATCTTGAAGACTTGGATTAGAACATTTTAGTATTAACTGACATTTTACAGAAAAAAGCATGTTCATATGGGTTAGTTAGTCCAAACCACGGTCCAGGTAGTCCTACAGCACTGAGAAACGTACACACACTGAATACAGAGGATCCAGCCGTGCCACTTCAGGCACCACGAGGACAAACACTGAACAGTGATGGAGTCTGTGAGAAGAGGAGCACTCATCATCGTCAGCGTTTGCCAAATGTACCTTTTTGAAAATCATCCAAACACGAGAAGGCCTCCCTCTGTGTGGACCTCTGTGAGGTCTGCTCTCCTCCAGCTCTGCTCTTTGTTTGGAGCCCGTACACAAACCAAAGTCCTTCAAAAGAATTCAAGGTGACAGTGGTTACACTCAAAGAAAGGAAGGAAGGAAGTGTTTCAAGAGCTTGAACCAACCACATAAAAATGATTTACACATTTGTCACAAACATCACACTTCCCTTTTGAGTTCAACTTTTTTGCTGTTCATATAATTTGTTAACTGTTTTGGGCTTCTTATTTCAAATCTCTCTCGTATACTTTATTGTTGTCACCACTTCACTCATAATGTAGCTAATCACATACATCATTTCATTCATACCGGGAACTCTTTCCCTTTCCCCCACATGTTCAGCTCAAACATCAGCCTGAAGACGTGGGTGGCCTCTTTCTCCTGGGCAGCCTGGCAAAGACAAGACAAAAATCACTTTTTCAGAAGAAAAAAAAAAGAAAGAAATCCTGCAAACATGAGAACTGGACTTTAAAATACCTCCATGAGGAACTTTGGGCTTTCGGGCATGAGCAGCCTGAAGAGGATGGCTGAGGTGAGGCTGGGAACAGAGCAGAGCACCACAAACAGTCTCCAGCTCTGAAAATCCAAAGGGCCCAGAGAAAAACGGGCCCACGTTCTTGGAATCACCAACCAGGCTAGACCTGCAGACAGAAACACACAGACAGTCACTGCAAAACACACAAAGCGATGCATTTCTCATTCAGAATCCTGCGCATTTTGGAAGTGTGTCAGACTCAGACTGCTGCCACTGAGCTCCTACCACTCTCTGCTCTGACTACTTTCTACAGAGGGAGCATTGAGAGCATCTCATCACAGCATGGTTCGGCAACTGTCTCAGACTGCAAGGCCTCACAGCAGATTGTGGGGACAGTTGAAAAGAGCATCGGGGTCTCTCCCCCCTCTGTCATGGACATGTACAACATGTGCAGTCACTCTGTGATTCTGGTTAATAAGTAAAGGTTAGATAGTGATGGTTCTCTTTCATTTAGGTAGTTAAGACTCTTTATCTTTATCTCTTTGGTTTGAACAGCATCTGCTCACCCTTTGTTTCCCTTGTTGTATTAATCTGAACTCCTGCTAATAGATAACTCTGATATACAGAGTATATAGTCTGTAGTGTTTAGTCCAGCTATTGTTTGTTCTCCATCAACCACTAATATTGTTATCAATAATCTATGCTTTCCTGCTATGAAGGGTCAACACGCTAACTTAACATGCCACCTTGCTACGTGCACTCCAAATGTTAGCATGTGACTGAAGTTTTCCATAATATGAGCTCTCGTGCTGTTTGTGTGTCTTCTCACCTGCAGCCAGAATGTTTCCTGCCATCCAGAAAGTGGCCAGAGCGCTGATCATTGCCCCTCTCCTCAGACGAGGCATGAACTCTGAGAAGTAGGAGAAGATGACGGGGATCGACCCACCGACCCTGCAGAGGAGAACAGAACAGAAGACCTATCAGCTACCAGTGACCAGTGTTTACTTACAACAAGAAATCTGTTGAAACTGGTTGACTTTTCTGGTGTTTCCAAAGGTCGCACTGGTCAGACTGCTGAGGGCACTTTGATAAAGGTCTAGTGTGTCAGATTTAAGGGACTCCATTTACAGAATAAGACAGAAATGGAAGAGATTGTTTTCATGAACATATAATCACCTGAAAAATATCAATAGTTATGTTTTTGTTAGCCTAGTCTTTTATATCTCTGTAAGCACTGAAGACTACCGTGTTCAGTGTGTTACATGTGGATATAAAACATGTAAAAACATGCAAATCACCCAATGCCGCTGATGAACCGCAACAACAGGAAGAGCCAGAACCATGGAGCCACGCTGGCCAGACCTCCAAACACCCCGTTCACTGTCAGGGATACAACCAAGATCCTGCGACGCCCCCTCTGGTCAGCCAAGTATCCCCACAAGTAGCCGCCTACCATCATTCCTAGACAGTCGGTATACAACAGTAAGAAGATGATAATATACATTTGTTTTGAGCAATACTGAGACAATGAACTGAACAATGGGTCATCAAATCAAAAGAAGACAAGTGATTTATTAAATGATGATGATGATGATTCACCGAGGAAGATGCTGGCAGTCAGCAGGCCCATGTCTGAGGAGCTCAGCAGCAGATCGCAGCGTGCCGTTGGCAGGAGAAAAGACACACAGAGGATCTCCACGGCATCGCTGGCATTGGCCCAACCACACACCACCAACAGCAGCCAGTGGAACAAACCAAAACCTGAGAGCCAAAGAGCAGAACAAAGAGCTAATGAACAAAGAGAGAAGGTATCTGTGGGAGAATCAATGATGTCTTTGTTATTTTTGGATCTGGAACAGTCACAGAAACTAAAATCTATGTGGCAGGGTTTTTTTTCGCAATAATGAACCGAGATTTTTTTTGGGAATATTTATTTTTTTCAGGGCGTGGAGAACAGAACACTGTACAGCCATTCAACCAGGGTGACAGCTGAAAGGACAGAAAAAGAACCTCTGAACAGTGAAATAAGAATATCAGGAATCAGCAGTGACCAGTTAAAATGGAAGTTTAAACAGGAACAGTTTCCTGTTTCAGTGTCAGTGTTCAAACTTCAAAACAGAAACAGAAGTTTGGTGTAGGTTCAGCAATATTAGCAACAGATTACAAAATATGAGTGACTTTTCTTGTAGTGTTCGTTGAGTGTGCTATGTTTCCATGCTAAGCTACGTGTGTAGTCCCCTGTTCATGATTGGTGGAGGTGTGGCCACCTTCTTCGTGGTTCTGGAAGAACTGGAAGGATCCTGATTGGAGCGGCACCTGATCCAGTCCTCCAATCAGCAGAGTGTCATTTGGGAAACTTATTGAACATCCTGATAGTCATGACTGCTGCGTGCCTCTCAGGCTTCGAACTGTGAATGTTACATTGTATTAACCTGTTTTTACTGACGTACTTTGCTAACTGCAGACTGGATTGATTACTCACACCTAGAGATATCTTTGTTCAGAGTCACAAGGTTTACTGAATCACTACAGATAACAGGTTCCAAACATATTTAGAGCTCAGCTGCACCTTTGTGGCTGAATAATGATCAAGGGTCACTTCACCTCTCTGGACTGGAAAATGAATTCACCACTGTCGGGCAACACTGTGAGGACATTGTGCATTAAATGCAGTTTAAACATGGATTTTCTCTTAATGGTGTCTGAAATATGCCGTATGCAATATACTTTAGCTCTGTTAAAAGAGAGTCCGACCTACAGCCCCTTGCTGAATGACGGACCCCGTTTCTCTCTCCCCACATTCCTGTCACTCTTCAGCTGTCTCTGACAAAAATAAAGCTTGAAAAGGACCAAAAAAATATAAGGAAAAAAATAAGAAGAAGGAAAGAAGATGAAAACATGAATAACAGGTGACTTTTGATGGCAGTGTATGTATCTACACGTCAAAGCTAAGCATGCAATCCTCCAAACTGGATTTCCCCATGAAACATCACCTGTTTCGTCTACTGCTTCCTCGTACGTTAACCTTCTCTTTTCACCTACTCCAGCACCACGTGTGACGTTTGCTGCCCTCCTCTCAAAAATGATTTCACCTAAAAAGACACACAAACAGGTCATGTGAAACGGTGTGTCCAGATACAGAAGAAGGGAAAATAAGACATTTGTTGGTATCGAGCCACGAACTCAGTACAAATGATTAGAGTTAATTAGTGCTGATGGGAAACTGTGCAAGCTCCACTAACCAAAGACTGCCTGTGTTACGGACCGGGCCTCCTCTATCGCTGCCACATTAAAACATGTTTTAAATCCTAACCAGTTTTGTGCTCTCAGTATGAACTATGATATTATCTCTATCATTATGTGTCTGATTTCACCTCTCTTGTGCTTGTCTCCTTCTTTTGTTTTCCTGAGTATATAACGCCCCAGATTTGTTTGCTGCTGGTTATTTTTCTATAGATCTACTGACTGATCTGCAGCAGCACTGTATGTGACGGGAACACCAGCAAATGTTTGTTTAATAAACGTATAGAAGTGTGCTTAGTGTAGTAAAATGTGTCCTTTCACTGATCAGACATTAAAAGCATGTTGCTGTTGTACGTGGCTGTGATGGACTTGGACTATGAACAACAATAAGAAGAACACTACTTAATAAACTGGTTTATTTATTTAGGCGTGAATGTTGGAGGAATATTTGCACTGCAGAGTTATGTGTCATATAATCCGCAGATAAGATAAGTATACCTGGACATCAAGCTGCTCTGGGGCCTGAAACCAATGAGATGAACTTCATCTTTAACCTATAGCTTCAAACAGTGTGGTAACTACTGACTGAGATCTCCCAGCTCTCCGTGTGTCAGTGTTGGGGTAAAGTGATGCAGTCAAACTGCTTTTACCTTCATCCGAGTCCAGCTCGCTCGGCTCCGGGCAGTCCTCGGTGAGCAGCGGCTCTCTCACCTCCGCGTCTCCGCCATGCACGTGACGAGGCATCCCGCGAAGTCGGACGTCTCTAATATGGGCACAGAGCTGAGGGCAGTTTAACTACCGGTACTCAACTGCACCCCTGTCCATATCACTGTTTGACCCGCTGCTTCTGTCTCATGACTGCCTGCTGGCTGACTGGCAAGCTAACACTGGAGCTACCCTGACGAGGAGGACCAGGAAGTAAAAAAGACAGCGGCGCTTTGTACGTCCTGAGCCTCTCCTCCACTCAGCAGCTCTGTTTGCTTTAGTTGCTCGACCTGGAGGTGAACTACTACTACCACGGTGCGTAGCGGTGCATTAAGCCTTACATGAGCCGCGGAGGTAAACGCTAGCAGCTAAAGGAAGAGACGTCTGTCCGTGTGTGCTGGAGCGAGCGGAGGGGAGCAGTTGACGTTGCCTCCCCTTGTGTTTTAAAAAAGATTGAAGATGGCGACCAGCTCGGAGCGCAGTCCACCTCCGTTCCCCGACTCCGAGGACCAAGATGTGCTGGACGCTGAAGACGTCGGAGGCCGAGACAGTGATGAAGACGAAGGGGAAGACATCTTCATGGGCGCAGTATGTCCGCGTGAACTTAACGTTCATTTGAGGCTAGCTGTGCTAAGCTGTGATTCGGCTAACTGACATCAACTGTCAAACAGGGCACTAGTTAAGCTAACGTCAACGAAGAAAGCTAATTTAGAAGAAAGTTTTGTTCGGGTGTCGAGGGACATTTAGATCGTTTTAACGTTAAGGAAATGTTCAGGGAATGATGTTGGCACAGGCGACTGTCATGTCAGAGAACTTAGACTCGACAGCATTGACTCTAAATTGACTTATTAGTGCAGAGTGAGTGCTTTGGTGGAGGAAAATCTGCCTAACGCACCTCCTATCAGCGCTGCAGCCTGTGCTGCTCTTTTGACAGTGTTACTAATGCCCATGGAGGTGTTGATTTCCTCCGGAAAAGTTGGAGAAGTGCTGTGATTTGATAAGGTAGACCAGGAAAACCAGATAACACAAAGTGTATCTAGTAGAAGTTGATGTTTGGTTGATGTTGTGTGGGTGTTTTTCTGTGACATTTCTAAAAATGTTCCACTCTTCCTGGTGTGCATTAAATGTGGAGGTGTCCTCCTCACAGCCTGGGTGTGCACACTTTTTCTTTTTAGGCCATGCATAGGTAAAGCAAGCAGCTCTCCTAATCCCAAATCTGCCGATAATGAGCTCTGACTGTGTAAGGCCACGATCTTGGACGTGATTCCGTGTAAACCAAATGGTTAAATACACAATCACAATCAGTTTTTTTTTGGTTGTTTTTGAATGGAGATTAAAAAGCTGGCTCGAGCAGCCTCCTGTCATGTGAGGCAGCTGCTGTGGTCACATGGTCAGAACCCGGATGTTTTCCCACAGTCAAAGTTCAGAGGAGAGATTGGAAAGTTGCTGTCTTTGATTTTTTCACTCTCTCTCTCTCTCTGTGCTGCACGGAAACCATTACTCAGCAGTTGTGGATGTTAGATTTAACAGAGCCTTGAAGCTGAAGTCATACTTGGAGATGGACCAGGTGGTGGTCATGTGTGGCTTCAGAGCTGCCTGCTGCATGAAGAACTACAGGAAGTGTTTGCATAGTATTACTCAGGGTGATAATTAGTGAGTATGTGAGTAAATATTCCACCTCTTAGTATAACATCATATGACTGAACAGCACCAGAAACTACAGTCACAATGATTTCTAACTAAGCATGCATTATGTTGTATTATTCTGCATGAGTTAGAACCAGGCGTACCTTAAAAACACTATCTTCATCAGTAAAATGTCTTGCAGAGTGGCTGTATTGAAACACACCGTGTGTGTAGATCAGAAAATGGAATTAGATTTCTTCTAAAGTCATTAAAGTAGATGAGTAATTAAGATGTCCTGTCGAGCTTATTTTATTTAAGTGTGAGTATCAAAGAAGAAACTCAAATCTAGTTTAATACACGTTAACATTGTTGTATAGATTCTGACTCCTGAGTTACATAATTGTGTCACCTGGTTATGGGAGCTCTGTCTACTCTCTGTAACCATTGAATATAAGAGAGAGGGGCAGAGGGAGTGGACTGTCATTACGCCTACATCAGTGTACTCTCTTGTCCTGGTTAGTTAGCAGTAGAACACTAACACCGTAACTATCTTTACTATCTCTTACTGTTACACAGATGAAGTAAGTGGAGTAACACAAAGGTTTCATTCTTTGGATTCTTCTGAAATTGACTGGAACACACACACTGTTTGTAGTAAGGTTGCTTTTCTGTTGGATCTTTTAGTTACTGCCATTTGTACATTACATGTAGAGAAAGAGACACTGAACTTTAGTCAGAAGTAAGTTTAAGTAAGACCCGACTTGACTTTGTTTCTGAAACATGAAGTGTTCCAGCTTTCCTCATTATAACTTGCTTGCTTTTTGATTTGAAAGGAATATTTCTGTTGTAAGTTCCACACCCAGTCACCCGAATGACTTTTTGTCTATAAAGTTTTTATAACCTCTACAGAAAGTGGAGCTCTCATGAGTGTCATCTGATGGCTCGGCTCAGAATTGAGTGTAACAAAGCCATGCAAATGAGTACAAACGCAAACATCAGGCTGCTCCCTCATTTAGTCACTCATTTAGAGGAAGGAGCCACAGACACAGCTCACAGTATCAACTGCAGCTCACACTCAAACCTTGATTCCTGTAAAGTCCATTAAAAGCTGCTAATATCTGACAGCTAAACCTCTTCAACACTTTTTTTTTTTTGGCCTTTCCGAGCTTTATTTGTTAGAGTGATAGGAAATGTGGGGAGAGAGAGAGATGGGGAAAGGGCCACAGGTTGGGACTCAAACCGGGGCCAGCTTCAGCGAGCCTTTGTAGATGGGGCGGCCGCTCTACCAACTGAGCTAAGCGTCACCCCAAACCTCTTCAACACTTAGTGTGGCTGACTGTTATTATCACTGATGAGTTTGAGGAAGTTGTATTGTTTTTGCTTTGATAAAAATGGATACCATTTACCAAAGTTTTCTTCTTGGTGCCTTTTCTCCTCAGAGCAACCCTCCTCTGATTGAAATGGACCCCACGCTGCCACCTGCCAGTCAGCCCAGTGACATTTTAATGAAGCCTCCCGCCGACATCATGAATGACCCCTTATTCGAGCCTATCAGCAGCCAAACAGAAAACAAACCAGCGAGCGAAGTAGTCAGCGAACCCTCAGATGATTTTGTCGACCTAACAAACAACCTAACCGACTCCCCCGATGACTCAGCCGCAGCTGAGAGTGCCGTTGCAGACGCAGCAAAAGACACAACTGAAATCCTTCTAGATGAGCCCACGGATGATTTTGTTGACATATTTGGAAGTGAAACTGAAGCGCGAGAGGAAGTTCTGCTGGCAGATGTTACGGTCGAGGCAGCAGCAGATAAAAGTGAAGTGACCAACAATGCCATAGATCCACCTGGTGAGGAGAAAACAGGAAGTCATGCTCAACAGGAAGAAGAAGAAACAGCCGCCACTCCTCCAATCATTGACCTCGGCCTTGATCTGTCAGCTGGTAACGCACACCAGCCACCTAGCAGTGATAAAATTGTCGACCCTTTGGTTGACCTCCTCAGTGCTGCTCCACCTGCTGCTGAAGCCAAAAAGCCCAGCCGGGCGACAGTCGACTTGTTCGAAGATGACAGTAGCGACCTGTTCACGGAACCACGGCAGACTAAATCCACCAAGCAGCCACAGAAAAGCCTCTTTGGTGAAGCCGACGAGGATCTGTTCAGTGAGCCGCTGGGTGCCACCTCGAAGAAAGCCGTCAGCAAAGAGCAGAAGGACAAACCTGTCACGACCAAAGCTGCTGGGATGGATAGCAACATAGGCGGGCCTCTGCAAGACAGTAATCCTGCAGAGCCTGGTGATATTTTCACAGAGGAAGCCATCGACACAGTGCCCAGCATCAGAAACACCAGCACTGTCAACACCAAGACCAACGGACTCCACTCTGAAGAAGAGACAGACATATTTGCTGGTAGGTCTACTGTTTCTCCTTTTATGTAACATCGGGGTTGATCAGGATTTCTGGATTGTGTTTTCTGACAAAGAGTGTGTTCAACACAAAGAATGTTTAATCCACAAAGAATGATTATCCTCTTATTTCAGTTCATTTGGATGTGTGAGAACAGTTCTAGATCCAAAAAAGAGAAAAGAAATGTTGTTTAGTTTCAGTAAGAGATTTATTGAAGGTAAAAAGTCAAACAGCAGATGGTCATATCAGGATATTTCACTGTGTTTATCTTTCAGAGGTATGTTTGCTGTTATTAGATAGTAGATAATAAAAGGTTGCCAGGAAATGAGAGGAGACGGGGAGGACAACACTAGACAGAAGGTTCATAGCCAGACTCAAACCAGGGATACATTTCATGGTCACACCATTTATCTGTCGTCTTACAGCAACTGGATCTTTAGCATCACCGTTATATAACAACAAAAAAATATCTATGCAGCAGAAGCACAGATATCTTTTATTTTTATTTGTCAAAACCTAGGGCATACCTTACCCACAATGCAACTCAACCACTGACAGAGGTTTGGGTGTGTAACACTAGTAGCCTCAAGTTGCTAGCCTCAGTTGCAGACGCTGACTCAAGTGACACCGCTTGAGGACGTTTCTCAGACTTTTAGGCCAGAATGTAAAGTAAGCGATGACGTCTCACTTCACGTTTTAATTCAGCATGTATTAACTCACTCTGGTTTTCTTCATGTCTCTAACAGAAGCCACGGTGGAGCTTTCTCTCGACAGTCCGCGGGATGAGAGGAAGAAGGACGTGACGGCCAAACCATCTGTGTCCGCCGCCTCCTCTTCTCTGTCAGCTGCTGCCAGCCTGACAAAGCCACAGTCTGCTGCCCTGGAGGAGGTACGCACGCGTCTAATGCCAGAGTGAAATTCCCAGTGTGACTGCTACAGAGTAATGACTGAAAACTAAAGTGTCTTTGTGTTTAATATTTGTTGAAGTTGGAAGAAGAGGAAGAAGAAGAGCTGGAAGACAAATTTGACATCTTTGTTTCTGTCAAAGACCCGGAGAAAATAGGTGACGTATCTGTTTATGCACTGTAGACATCAAGCATGATGATCTGATTTATCATTCCAAACTTGTGAAAAAGGACAAAGGAACAAAGAAAAAAGACAAAGGAAGACTCGTCATTAAGTAAACTGTAAAGGAGACTCACGAGCAGCTGTTGGGTTAATATTAACTCTTCATATCAGTCTGCGTTTTCTTTTGGCACTCATTAGTAACACTGTCAAAACCTTCTTCCTCTTTTTTCAGGGGATGGGATGAACGCATACATGGCCTACAAAGTAACCACACAGGTAAAGACTGAACTCATCTGAAGCTGTTCGTCTCTGAGTCAGAGGAAGTTAGCACAGTTACTAATCATTGTGTATCAAGAGAGGAAATACTGGTCAGTGCATTGCAGGTGAAACATCTTAAACACATGGATGACTCCAGAATGTTCTAGAAGTAATCCCCTACACTGCAGCCTGTCATTGAGTCAAACACAGTGGTGCCGTATAAATGAAGATGATGACCTCCGTTTCAGACCTCACTGTCCATGTTCCGCAACAAGACGTTTACAGTGAGGCGACGCTTCAGCGACTTCCTCGGCCTCTACGAGAAGCTTTCTGAAAAACATGGACCAAATGGATTCATTGTGCCACCGCCACCAGAGAAGAGCATCCTGGGTAGGCCTTTTACGTTTCCTCTGATAAACTATAAATCTATCATCTCCATCAGCTGTAAGAAAAGGCAATGTGTTGTGCAGGTATGACAAAGGTGAAGGTGGGAAAGGAAGATTCCTCTTCTGCAGACTTTGTTGAGAGAAGAAGAGGCGCTTTGGAGAGGTAAGAGAGAAGGAATGAAACGACAAAGCTCTTATGTTGTGGCCGTGCCAACAGACAGCAGGAAAGTTTTCTCTTCTTTCCACAGGTATCTGCAGCGGGTGGTAAATCATCCATCACTTCTCCAAGATCCCGACGTCAGAGAGTTCCTGGAGAGAGAAGAAGTAAGTTGAGTTTGTCCCTGAGGCACTGTGAAATACTGAACTCTTTAAGACCATGAACGTGTGTGTCATGACAACTTCAGCACACAATAATTCAATTCAATTCTGTGTGTGTGTCTTCAGTTGCCCAGAGCAGTGAGCACCCAGGCTCTAAGCGGCGCCGGCTTCCTGAAAATGATCAACAAAGCAACAGATGCTGTCAGTAAAATGACCATCAAGATGAATGAGTCAGACGTGGTGAGTAGAGCTGTAAACACACGCTCCGGCTGTTCGTCGTTTTCATTCGTTCTGATCACTTTAAGAACGGAGATCTGTATTTTCCTGTAACAGGCAGAGAAATTCAGCCTCACAGTCAAAGCTGACGTCGAGGTGACATTAGTCAGAATGTTACAATGTGAACTTGTTCTTCTTGATGCATGCAGGCACACACATGCTTTTGTGGTGCTATTGGCTGAACTGTCCAGTGCTTTTTGTTTGCTATAGGTCAGCTTACTTTTGTATATTTAGTAGGTGTCACCACAGTTCACTGAATACTGAAGGTGAGGTAAGCACTCATGCTGATCAAAGAGCGTATTTGTCAAAAGCTGGTGCAGGAAAAAAAAATGATGTGAGCTCAAAGTACTACAAACACACACACACACACACTAAGATAATTCAAATATTCTATATGCAAAGTGTGCATTCCAGCTGTCTTCCTTTACTTTCCTCTTAGGAAGCTGAAAGCACCAATTATAACAGAATTCTTTATAGTCTGCATATGTATAATCCAGGTGCTTTGTGTTTGCATCATGCCCCCTTTCAGGTGAAAGCGGAGCCTCTCTTGATTGCTGGTAAATTATACAATCGTTTGCTATCATGCTGAAATTCTGAAAGAAACAGGAGTTGATGAGTCTGCTTTTATCAGAGAGGACAAACCTGACAACCTGCTTCACTGAAGCTAAATGCACTTTTCCTCTCATTAAAACAACATTTTTGTCCAATTTGACGACGCTGTAAGCTCATTATATCACTGCAGTGAAGCAGAACCACTGTTTCTATTTTGATAGTTGTTTGTGGTCGATAGCAGGAGTGGAGAACAGATCTGTTTGAGCCCCGTTTCCTGTGTTTCCTGGGCTGTTTACAAGGTTTATTATTCTAATATCCTCTGCTACTTTCTAAATGAGGGTGTTTATGATAGGACTGTATATTTTTACACCATCAATAAGGTTCTTCTCTGATTCATGTCCCTCTGCAGGTGTAACCAGCACACGTTTACTCTCCTCTGCACAAGAACACTTCACAGCGTTCTTTCAGTGTTCTTGTGGCTGCCCGCTCCCTCAGGCACATGTTATTATTATATTCCTCTGTCCATTAACAAAACAACTCAGCAGCTCAGGTATTACAGGCTGACTCATCTGTCCTCTCTCAGTCCTGATGCATTACCGCATTAAAAAGGAAAGATGATGAGACAACGAGCATCAGCCGCGTTCGTTACCTCACTGACTCTGCTCTTGTGAGCCGTCCACACACTTATCTCTCTGCAGTTAAACACTGATTCAGCTCCTCTCCACACTCTCCACATCATGAATGAACCTATGATGAAGTGTTTGCCACAGATGTACACATGTTGACCGGCCCGGTCCCATCGTTGACATATTGTCTGCGAGTGGCCTCAAGCCGCTCATCTCTTCTTTCACTATCCTTTGCCCTGGGGTGGAGGTAGAACACACTCAGGGGCTTCGATGTTGTACTAACAGTGTGTTTTGCTGCAGTGGTTCGAGGAGAAGCTGCAGGAGGTGGAGTCTGCAGACCAGCAGTTCAGGAAGCTCCACGCACTGGTCGAAAACCTGGTTGTCCACAGGAAAGGTAAGTCACCCCCCCCCCCCTTCCAACCGTGGAAAGGTGTGGCTTCACTTAGAGTGCTGTTCATTCATCAGATATTCTGATTATTACCTCATCATTTCCTTCACCATGACCTCAGCTCATATCACAAACTGGATTCATCTTTAGAGATTCATTCATTCAGTTTCAATGGGAGATGTTATGTGATTTTTTTTTTTTTTTTTCTCCTCCTGAATAAAAAGTAGAATTGAAGCAACTGTTGACAGTAAATGTTCTTTTTACACAAAGCCATGTTCAGAAAGTAGTTTGTGGATGATCGTGTGTTTGATTCTCATGTTCACGGTGCGTCTCGTTCCCTCTCCAGAGCTCTCCTTAAACACGGCCAGCTTTGCCAAAAGCACGGCCATGCTGGGCAGCGCGGAGGACAACACGGCTCTCTCCCGAGCTCTCTCTCAGTTGGCGGAGGTGGAGGACAAGATGGAGCAGTTGCACCAGGACCAGGCCGCGAACGACACCTTCAGCTTTGCGGAAGTCATCGCAGATTACATCCGCCTGCTCGGAGCCGTGAGGGTACTGAGAACATCTAACATCCTAAAAAAAAACAGCCATAATGATAAAGTGATTTCATAAGGATAGGGCATGATTTAAAGTTAATATATTTCATTTTCTGTTTAAGTGAAATGTAATTTAAATCTTAACCTTGTGGCTTCCTGTCTGAGGTTTATTGATTATTAATGCATTATTTTAATTCAGTCCAAACAGTTGTCATCTCTTTTGAGAAAGCTGAAAGTTGCAGTTGCAGGTATCACTGTAATTATTACTAATAGTACAAGTTATGCAACTGGTCATTGGACATTCCATAAACAGCTAGATATGAATATGTTACAGGTCAGACATGTACAGTACAGACAGTAATGAGATAGAATAGAGATATACACCGTATATTTAGGATTTAGTGGCATCTAGCAGTGTAGTTGCTGATTGTAAACCCCTCCACTCCCCCCTCCTGTTCCAAGAAGCTACAGTGACCACACACACACACACACACAGGCCCCGTCCAGAGTCAGTGTTTAGTTTGTCCTTTCTGGGCTACTATAGAAACGTGCTGGATGTTGAACAGTAGATATAAAGTCTCATTCTAATGTAACAAAAACATACATGATTCATACACTAATGAAAACAGAGTTCTAAATATTAGGTTCTATATTATAGAGTGACCTTTTAATTGTGACTGAAGCTTGTGCTGAAGGTTTATTTGAACAGTTGTTGAGCTGTTGAAGACGAGGCTCAGCTACATGGCTAAAGTAAATATCCAGACATAAACATGAAATGACCCAGTGTGTGTGTGTGTGTGTGTGTGTGTGTGTGTGTGTGTGCGCGTGTTTGTGGCGTGCAGGGGTCGTTTGATCACCGGATGAAGGCGTGGCAGCGTTGGCAGGATGCTCAGGCCGTGCTGCAGAAGAAGAGGGAGACTGAGGCCAAACTGCTGTGGGCCAACAAGCCGGACAAACTGCAGCTGGCCAAAGAGGAGATCGCTGAGGTAGAACAGCAGCCAAGATCAACACAGTGAAATAAGTCAGAAAAGGACGGGATGCCTGGAAGGGCTGCAGGCTGAGAATAATGTTTGAATAATGAGTATCATGACAGGGATCAGCACGACTGTTTGTTTTTTAAAAATAATTTCTTAATAATTGAATAATCTCCACACATCAGTGATCATCTACACTCTCCCTCTCTTCTCGTTGACAGTGGGAGGCCAAGGTGACGCAGTACGAGAGAGACTTTGAAAGAGTTTCCGCAACCGTGCGCAAGGAAGTGGTCCGCTTTGAGGTTTGACGTTTGTTCTCGTCGCATGTTTCAGTTACTGGACAGCTGGAAACGTTTGTTAAAGACTGATGAAATGCTTTGTTATTGAATCCTACAGAAAGAAAAGGCCAAGAATTTCAAAAGACAGGTCATTAAGTACTTGGAGGCTCTGCTTCAGTCTCAGCAACAGGTGAGTGTCTCTGTTCAAACATGAAAATGTAATGTTTCCATAATCAAATATTCTTCTTGTCAAACCGGTCAGTGTACATTTAGATGTAGATTTGATTTTGAGAGACATATTCACCTATCTATCTATGGAAGCTCTTGTTTTGACTCACAGACTGAGTCACAGAATCAGACTTTAGTTTTAGCAGTCTGTGCAGCGTCTTCATTGCCTGACTGAGCTCCTCCAGAAAGACTTGCAGCAGTACAGTAAGTTTAACTAAAAGAAATGAGTGAAAAGGTGCAGAGATGTGGTGATGTACAATATCCGTGGATCATGGAAGGTGTAATATTTCAGGAAAAATAAAACATTTTACCTAACTTTTTACCTAAAACAGAGAGAAAAAGATTAGAGCTGCTACTATGATCATTTCATTCTTAATCAAAGTGTCGATACATGTTTTTAAATAGTACACACTTACTCAACACACTGGTGAGGAGGTGCAGCTCTGTCCTGGACTGCCCTCTACACTCCAGGCAGGAAGTGGGTGAGAGGAGGATGTTAGCAGAGCTGACATCCATCATGAACAATCCTCTCCCCTCCTGCATGAGAGTGTGGAGGCCTTAAACAGCTGCTTCAGCAACAGACTGCTGCTCCCACCTTGTAAGAAGGAGCTCTACCACAGGTCCTTCATTCCAACAGCTGGCAGACTCTCAACACCAGCATGACTTCATCACTTTTTTTTATTTATCAGTAATTTATTATCAATCATGTGTGTATGTGCTGCTGTGACAGGTGGCTTTGTCCAGTGGAATGATTAAAGTCGATCTTATCTTTAAAAAATGCTCTTCCATGTTTCAAGAGGTCAAAGTCTTCAGATTGCTAAATGTTCATTTTTAATAATGTTAAACAAAAAAAGCAACAAAAAACTCACTTATGAACCATGCATAGACGTGATGTAACTCTTAAATATTAACCACTTAGTTTGTGTCTCTTCTTCCCCTCCAGCTGATCAAATACTGGGAGGCTTTCTTACCAGAAGCAAAAGCAATCGCCTAGTCGTCGAGCACCAGCCTTTTGGACGACACAGCAGGCTGCCTTCTTCTTATACACTTTACCTCTTGCCTTTAAACCAAGGAAAATGCGCGCATTGTAAAGGGAGATACAATCAACCTGTTTTTTTAATCACCTTTAACATATAGCTCTGTATACTATTGTATTAATAATTGTATATTTTCATTTAACCTTCCACAAATATTTTCTTATTAGATGAAAAAAAAGAGTTTGCATATACAAAGATATGGACACACCAAGAGAGAAGAGTGTAGATGAATGATTCCATTGATTTCCACAGGAGAAGGGAAATGTCAGAGTCGCTTGTTCTCAGGATTTTCTCCGTCGTGTGATCAGGAGCTCCTTCACATCAGCAGTGGTTCATTGTTTACAGCGCGGCTGCTCTCTCATCACACATCACTGGGGACCCAGATGAAGAAAGTGGCCAAGAGTCTCGCTCCGTTTCTTCTTTTTTAGTGACTCAAAGGGATTAAAAAAAAAAAAAAAAAAACAGTTAATGAATATAAGAATTATGAACTTCCACCAGGTGGATTAAGTACTTATGTATCAGCCATGTTTTCCCTTTTTTTTTTGTTCTTTCACATTTAAAATGATGCTGATGGGAGGGGGTGCAGGGTGTCGAGGCATTAGATTAGCAAGGTCTACAGCTGTGGTCAAGGGATGCATTGTAGGTCAAGCTTGTGAGTTTCATGTATTAGATCTGATTTCAATCATAGTGCAAACTTTCCCTTCTAACTACACGATGTCTGTGCCTTTTTAAGTCTGAGCGGTGTTTTTTGGTGTTATCCAGCCTGAGAGGAAGTCCATGTGCAGAGGCTTGTTAATGACTTCAACAGCCATAATGTGATGAGTGTCAGTGCTGAGGTTTAAGAACTATGCTGGTGTTTTCATGTTACATTTACTGCAAATTAAGTGTTTTTTTTTTACATTCCAGTCAGTCTTTGATTCTCGAAACGAGTGAACTCCATGTCCCGTGCTGTGTTTGTCATCACTGTGTGGTAATTCATTACTGTAAGTGACACTTTACCGAGCAGCAGTGACTAACATGTAGTAAATGCTGACGTTGGCTGTATGGATTCGCTTTCTCAATCAAGTTTCACATCTCTTCAAGGAGATTTCATGCAGTAGTGAAATGAAATCTGGAACCAAAGGCTGCCTGGATGTTCAGATTCTGCTTTGGCAGTTATGTTAGGGCTGCAACTAACACTTATTTTCAT
The DNA here is from genome assembly GCA_014281875.1 of Nibea albiflora. Classification (NCBI taxonomy): domain Eukaryota; kingdom Metazoa; phylum Chordata; class Actinopteri; family Sciaenidae; genus Nibea; species Nibea albiflora. Next base: position 1,703,044 of record CM024800.1, read on the forward strand.
CATCAGTAATTTTCTTTAATTCATTTTCTATAAAATGGTTTGGTGTCGTCTTTATTTGACTAGCAGTTTGATTATTAAAGGCACCCTGTGGAGTTTTTGACCAGTTATGGAGCAATGTTTTAAAGTTTGGGTCTCCATTTTTGTTACGATCTCACACACAGTCCTGCCAACTCATGCCAAGAAAGACAGAAATGTGCCAACAGATATTTGTTAGACCTGTAAGATACACAATGCACTTTGGTGAGAAATTATGAACGTAAACTTGACAAAAAAAAAATCCACAGGTGACCTTTAAGTTCCAAAAATCAGAAAAGAAGCAAATCCTCACATCTGACAAAGCAGACACTTTTGGGCATTTCTGCATGATGCACGACTAATCAACACTAAACAATACTGTGATTTCTAGTAAATGTACAGCATGTCAAAAAAAACACCAGGATGGTCCTTTAAAAGAAACTCACACAAGGTGCTGACTGGGTTTTTTTTTAATTTTGACTCCCAGCCATGAGATTAATGTCAAATACTAAACGTACTGATGTCATAGTGAACCTAATTCTTCCCTGCAGCCTCACTCTGCAGTCTGACAACGTTTAACACAAAGTTGCGTCACAGCTCCACGTGACGAAGCTGCCGTCTTTTGATTACAGCTTTAATTTCACATTTGGGCACTCACTATCGTTCACCGTCGTCACTCAACTTGCAGACATTTCTTTGTTTTCGCGTTCTTTTTTTCTTTGGACAGTTTGATGCACGCTTGCTTTCAGCTGTTGTTAGACAGCACTCAAAGAAAACTGGTCGTTGGTGCGGCCTCATACTGTATGTCTTCACTTGTCAACGTGCAGAGCAATGTCAGCAATGTGCACTCAGAAATTTCTTTTAAAACAAAATCAATAAAAGTTGCACTGTTTACACTTGGAAATTTCATGAAGAACTTCAGACTTGTCTCATTTGTCCACTTGACTCACATTCAGTGCTTTTGAGTCAGTGTGTTGCACAATCAAATGGTTAGTAAAAGCATGTAGTAGACACATTTTTACCATCTGTTGTTGCATCTGTTGTCTATAATTACTTTTTTGTCTTCCATTGATCAACATTCATATCAAAACTAAGAAATCAGTCGTCTTTAAGGTTTTAGATGAACACCTTTACACCCAAATGGATTCAACCTATAAACAATATAAGAGGTAAGTTGATCAGAAATATCAGTACAAAAACTCTGTAAAGTTTAAACAATAAAATCAAATTCTTTGTTCATCTAAAGGCAGTTCTGAGATTTCTTTCAAAACACATTAAATATGTTGAAAATAGTTGCTGAAAACGTGAAAAGACTTTGAACGATATATTAGTGAAATGTGAAGTTAGAGGTTCAAACAGTTTTTCACCAGTTTTCAGTCCAGGATTTTGTGGGCGGTCCTTAAAGGGTGGCTCGATGACACGCTGAGGCCACCCTGAGCAGAGAGACAGAGATGAATTCATCTCGCTCAGAGTGTTTCAAAGTTAGTCATGTCATTTTCTGAACTCATCTGACACATTTCAGTTGTTTCAAAATGGCTGCTTGACTGCTCCCACATGAGGGCGTGGCTTCAGCACATTCAGAGGACACGCCCCCACAGTCCTGGAGCTGAGAATTTTTACCCGATTGCGACACCAAATTTCATAAACTTGTTGATATCTTTAATCATTCAAATTTGACTGGGTGGTTAATAACACTTTCTTTTTTGGTGTGACAGGCTCAGAACACATTTATTTGGACTTATTCAGACTCTTAAGATAAATGAATGCTTGTTTATGTTGATTTATCTAAAAAAAAAAAGAATAGCTTTAAAAGAAATCCACTGTCAATTGTCAGGTTATAAAGATATTTTTCTTCCACTAGCTTGATGAGCAGTTTTGTCAGTTGCTCATGCAAATAAACACACTGGATCCTGCAGTTTATTTTAGAATGTGACTCAGCAGCAACTTTGTTAGACTCTCCCCACCAACCCTTGATGTCATCGATGGGATTAGTTTATCAGAAGTGACTTTGCTCCCCATGATTAGGAACCCTCTGACAGAGCACACAGACACAGCTTTGCTTTACCATTTATTAAAAACTATGTACAATATGATTACAGACATCCAGACACCTTTCCACATCTGCAGCTATGAACACAGTTTGCATACTTCCCTAAAGCTGCTGCACACTTCACAACGTTCCATCCAGATATCACTGAAACAATGAAACATCCCGCTCAAAATGAATGAAGATGGATTGGCCCGGCTGAGGAACTAAGAAACTCTACATGTCCTGTAATGTGACACGGTTGAAACTATGGCAGATATTCTTTCACATGCAGGCTCGCTACTTGTTGCAGCTTGTTTTGGCAGTCTGACAAGGCAAAACGCGTCTGTGTTCACTTCAAATGACCGGGAAACATAAACTACACACTTTTGCAACAGTTTCAGGCAGTTAATGGTTTCAACATATCACAGAATAGTGTAGGTATCAATAAATAACTTCTCCTAAACACATCCAGCACAATATCATGCTCTCTAAATTATATATATGCATAAAGGCTCCAATTCACATCCTACACAACGTGACATGTAAACTGGATGGATGGGTTCAGAAAGTGCAATTGTCTACCAGAATGGTTTGAACATGCACAAATATTCAAATCATACACAGACACAGAGGATGAGTCCAGTACCTCAACACAGGTCGCCATGATGGATTACAAACTAAACAAGTCTTGTACTTATAGGCAGCGTCGGTGTCTGTTCACTTCAGATTCACATCAGTCAGTTCAAACTGCAGTAGAAGCTGCGAAACCATGAAACACTGATTCTCAGTCATTTCTCATGAGATGATGGATTTGATCTCATCATGCATGGTGGTGCAGTGGAGGTAAGAAGGTTCTGGGTTTGAACCTGCCAGTTTTGGACCTTTCTGTGTGGAGTTTGCATGTCTGTGTGTCTCTCTATGTGTCAGCCCTGTGATGACCCTCAGGGGCGTACCCTCTGCCACCCGTCCAATCGTCAGCTGGGATTGGCTTTGGCCCTCCACAGCATGAGGACATATGGAAAATGAATAGATGAGTCAAGCACTTTCTTGCAGAGATGCAGTCATGACTGTACAATATGAAGCTAAAGCTAGCAGCCACTTAGCTTAGCATAAAGACTGGAAACAGTAGCGGTTTTGCTGATTCACCTGGTCAGACGTGACCAGTAGCTATTGCTAGCTAATAGATTTTTGCTGCGTAATGGGACGTTTCAGTGACGTAGCATTTCCGCTACCATTACCTGTAATTGTAGCTTGTGTAACTGTTGAGTAAACGTTTTCAGGACCATTTTTAAAAGAATACTTCACCAATTCAGTGTTAGCATTGAATTGACAATGTAAAAGACAGTGGACTGTTTTTTGCGTACATTACCCATAATGCAACTCAAGGGATGACATCTCAGTTGGAGATTCAGGTGTGTTATACTAGTCACTAATGTATCCTGGAGTCAACTGACATCACTTGAGTCAGTTTTTTTTTGTCGCAGTCGTACTCGACCTGTAAACGGACTGTCGCGTGTTTGCTGTGGAGTTCCCCTTTGAAGAAATATTCATGCTAATCACTGCGAACTCTGCAGGAGGTAGTCGAGGTCTCCGGCTGCAGAAGAAGGTTTAACTGGACGCCGTCACATTCAGGCTTTGTGATGTCACAAAACCTGTTTTCAATCACACCTTTAACAGAACTACATTAAACTGACAAGTGGAACTACAGCTACCATTCACCTCAGCACCATATAGCTGACAATACAACAACACTAATATATTTTAAATAAGTGCTCACAAGTTTGTGGGTTGATATGAACTGATTGTTTTAGAATTGACCTTTAATATGCTGCAGAAATATGAAATAAGAACAGAACTTTAATCTACATGAGATCGTTTGGCCCCAAGAAGAAATACGGGCAACTGACATCAATTCTGCAAATTCAAAAGATTCGAGAATTTACTTGTTGGGAAAAATGGACGATACTGCACCTTTAAAACAACGTATTCATGCTGTAGTACCTAGCACCATGTTAGCCTTTCAAGGCAGGGTTGTTTTGTGTTTTCTTTGAATTAAATATTGACAGGAGCAGACAGGATTCATCCTTCTTGGCTTAAGTCCTCGTTGAAACAAATGTCCCTTCAGTGCTCTGCAAATTCTCCAACAATAAAACACACACTTAACATAAGATGTTAGGTCATCTCGGGTACAATCTCCTTATTGAGCTGACGCCACCAGATCTTCTACTTATTTTGCCTCTGTTGTGAGGAGAGATGCTGCTGGCGCCAATGCAGAAACAGCCACGCGTAGTGATGGCGAAGCAGTTCAGTTACAGGTCTGAAAACCGACGTCTCGTGACTCCCGAAAGTCTGGATGTTGATCGTTTATGTTCATCGTTTAAACAGGCAAATCGTCAGCCTTTATGCCGCTGAAGACAAACTGGTGAAATGATGAGGGACTGCTGTTCGTCCGCCTTTCGGCACATTCAGGTGGCTTGAGATCGGGCTGCATGGTGTTTCAGAGCAAAGTCCGAGCGACATATCTAAGGTGCCCTCCGTGTTGGAAAAAGATGACGTCCAGCTCGGTGTCGAACAGTGCGGTGACGGAGAAGGACTTTCCTTGGCTAGTCTGCAAGAGGACACAAAACACTATGAACATTAACCGCTCGCTGCATTTAGGATCTTTTATAGAATATCTGTGAAATGACAGCTTGGTTATGGAAGGAGAAGAAGCCATTTGTTTAAGTCAGCAAATGCAGACTCTGGCACTGACGAACTCGCTGAGCTATTATTTGTGTGTGTGTGAGTGTGTGACAGCTATTACAGCTCAGGGTCGACCGCCTGTTTCCTACCTTGACGGTGAGCTGCTGCCTCGGACTCAGGCTGTCTGGCAGGGTGATGGTGAACTTCTCCTTCCCACTGAGCTCCAGAGAGTCCGCGTTCTGGCCGGGCAGGAACTGGAGCGGCATGATGCCCATTCCCACCAGCTGGTTCTTGTGCAGCTTCTCAAAGCTCTCAGCGATGACTGCACGTATGCCCTGAGGACCACACACAAAGCCAGGAATAATAGTTAATAGCCAAACTGTAACTCGTTGCCTATCAAGTTGCTCACTGTGGAAAGTGTAGTGTGTGTGTGTGTGTGTGTCCTGCAGTTTACCAGCAGGTATGGTCCTTTGGCTACCCAGTCCCTGGAGTTTCCAGAGCCATAGTCTTTCCCTGCCAGGATGATGAGGGGGATGCCGTCTTTCTGATAGCGTTCAGCTGCCTCGAACACATCCAGCTTATCAGAGAGACAGGAAGAGGAAACATTATTAGCAGGAGAACGCTGACACTGCAAAAAAAACAAGTCAGCTAGTCTGATGTGACATTGCAGAAACTGACAATGCTGCAGATCAAAGGTGAGTGATTGGTTATCAAAGGATTTTGATAACCAATCACCCCGTAGTGAGTTCTTAAAGTTCCCGTTTTGACGTGTTTCCTGTGAAAACAGTCACATGAGGAAATTCATCGATATTGATTGGGAATTACAGTAGCCAATAGCAAGCCTCCGTTACAGCCTCACTGCTATGCATTGCAGCTAGCACTATGAGCTAGTGTCAGCGTCGACCTTCCAGTGAACACTTGCTTGGCTTTCTTGCAGACATCCCGCATTTCATTGGATGTAAAATGAGTAGACAGTCATCCACAACTCTTTATGGTTCATCAGGAATCAGAATGAGTACCTCAAAAAATACCTGAGCATTCATTGGAAAAGGTACTGGGATACAGGCGACATGTGTGATAAAAACATAAGTTCTGACTTCATTTGGACTTTAATAAGTTCACACTCACCGTCTGGTTTGAAGGAATGTGCAAAGTCTTAGGGCCTGGTTTGCCGATGAGTCGGTTTTGGAGCTTGATGCTGGCGAACGTGCCTCTGGTCATCACCGCGTCGTTCCCTCTGCGAGCACCGTACGAGTTGAACTCCCGCGGTGTCAGGCTGATGGAAATATTCAAAGTGTTAGGTGAATACATTTGAATGTGTGCAGTTATAAACATGCAGTGACATTATTCTTAGCATTCAGATGTGTTGTGGACCTGTGCTGAGACCTGCTAACTAATGGACTTTGTGGCGAGATGGCTGAAGTCAGTAAATGACCATAAACTGACCGTTTGCTCAGCAGGTACTTGGCGGCGGCGCTGACTCTGGCGATGCTGCCAGCTGGTGAGATGTGGTCCGTGGTCACTTTGTCCCCGAGGAACAGTAAGACGTGAGCGCTCTCTATGGACTGAGGAGGCGGAACGTCTTTACTCTGAGAACAAAGACAAGCAGAGGCAGAGGAGGCACTTACTGTCTAAGCTGCTGCTGTACTTATTCAACGTGCGCAATCAGGAGACACAGCAAAATAATGATTAGCACAAAGGTCTGGACTCACCAACTTGCTGAAGAAAGACGGTGAGCGGATATATGTGGATTTGTGATCCCAAGGGAAAACCACAGACTCTGGATATTCAATGTTGTTCCAAAATGTGTTCCCTTTCTGAAAAAAGAACAAAAAAAACATGTAAATCATCATTAATGTACTTCAGTCACATGATATTAGAATTTACATGATATTAAAGATCATGTCCTCACCTCCATCCTTCCCCTGAGATCCTTAAAAATGGAGGAGATGACTGTGTCCTCTTCAGTCTGTTGGACCTCCTCCCTGGACGGCCAGATGTCACAGAGGTAAACCTCCTTCCCCTCTGAGGTCACACCTGCACCGACGACAGAAGGCTCAGAGTTAGCGCCGTAAAAAAGAGTGCCAATAATAAAACAAGTCTGATGAACGTTTCTTACTTTTAAATAACAGATTTCATTTTCACGCTTCATTCTCACTCTGTGCGTCTGTTCTCACACGACAGTATGTAACTTTGTGTTCCATACCATCACCCACAAGTAGCTAACGCTAACCATAAGTCACCCACCACCAACTATTTCTCTGATTTTGGTGAAACTGTCATATTTAGATCATATTTTAATATTTTATTGTCCTCCGGTTGCGCCACATCAACTCTCTGTGATTTACAGAGTTTCCTGATGGACGGCGAAGTAAACTGCTGCCAACTGTAGCTGCTGTTAGCTAATGTTCTCAGTTTGTGAGCCAGGCTGTCCAAACTGTGAGCTCAGAGCTCCGGCCCGGGTTTTCCGGCCCAGGGCATGAAGGAATGCTGACAGAGAGTAGAGCCGGTGTTATGGCAGAACTGGAGCTAACAGCAAAGAGAGCTAAGAGGATGTTGACAAGAAGCGGGGAAGAGGGGAAAAGGAGAGAGTGACCGCAGTGTTGCTTTAAGAAGTAGAAATGATATTATTAATATATTCATATAATCAGAAGTGAAGTAATTGAACTCCTCAGCTAAAGCCTTAAATGAATGCTACTTTCTGGTTAAAGGTGGGGTAGGAGATGTTTTCTGGAGCATTTTTTACCATATTGCTTGAAAACCTCTTCAGGACCCCATTGCAGCCAGTAAAATAGAAGGTTTGTCAAAAAAACCCCAAAATGTTTTAGTCCAGTCTAGAGGGCGGAACGTCCATCAAACTTCAGTCCGCTTCTCCCTCCCCCTCTGTGTGTTCACCCATTCGTGAACGAATAGAAACCCTTCCATTACTCTGAAGGCGTGGTTTCGAGGGAGGTCTGAAGAAAAGGCATGGGTGTGTATTTTTAAAATATAGCTCGCTGGAACCGTTTCCCCAACATCTCCTACGCCACCTTTAACTTCACTGCAATATAGATCATTATTTATGAGGCTATCACCACCAGGTAACACGTGGTTCAGACCTGAAACTACTCACACTGCTCCCCTTGTCATCTGTTCTATGGCTGATGCATGTCTGCACAACACGCTGAATCATTAGATGTTCACTGTAATCAGCCTAAAGTCCTAAAATCCCCTCATGAGCCTCGGGCTATAGAGAAGCAGCTTAAGCGAGTTTCTGACATGTGCCTTCCTTACCCAGGGGCTCCTTCTCAAAGTCGATTCCCACAGTGCCCGCAAGAGCGTAAGCCACCACAAGGGGAGGGGAGGCCAGGTAGTTGGCACGCACGCAGTCACACAGGCGGCCTTCAAAGTGCCTGTTGCCAGATAAAACGCCACAGGCCACCAAATCCCCCTGAAACACAGTTAGATGATCAAGAATTGATTGTTTAGAGAAGCAGTTTTTTTTTACAGATCTCAGAAACATCTTGATGAAGCTTTATGGAGGTCTTACCTGTTTGATTGCATCTACAACAGCTTCAGGTAACGGAGCCATGTTCCCTACACAGGTGGCACAGCCATAACCTATCACCTCAAACCTGTGACATGAAGAACACAGTGTGAAGACAGTCAGTCACTCTGAAGTCTTCTGTGTCCACCTTTAAGTATATGATCATAATAAACCTCCACGCATCTGCCAGTTTATTAGGTACACCTAGTCTCATGCGACGGTTCTGCAATGAATCCTCCCTTCATGAATGTTACATTGTTCAGTTGTACCTGGGCCATGTATCTGAAGGGTACATCTGGAGGAACATGATTACTTCTACCACTTTTACTTGTACACAGAGCTGGCAGGAAGGCCGCATCGGGACAATGGCTTGAAATGGAGCCAACCAGACGGAGACAGTGGTCAGATATCGTACAGGGAACATTTATGATGGGAAAGACTACTTCTTCTGTCAGAGTGAAAGATGTGTTTGATAGAAATGGGAAAGTGGGTGAGGTTTAAAATGAAGCCCTTGGCACTGTGTAGCTTAACTGACAAAAATGTAAACGATCATATGGCAGTATCAGGTCATCTATCAGCTGTTTGTGTCACTGCCACAGAGAGGGGTTACAAGGGGTAAACTGCACATACAGGTTTATTCCAGATCAATGCCTCAGTGTTAAAGGGGGATTTGTGTGTGTGTGTGTGTTGTCACTGTGTGCACATGCTCACCCCAGCTGGCTAAAGTAAGGCAGGACTCCACTGGTATTGAGGTAGTGAGTGACCATGCCACTTCCAGGAGCCAGGCTGGTCCGAATGTAAGGCTTGACAACAAGCCCCGCCTCCACAGCCTTCTTGGCCAGTAGACCTGTCAATCACAAAAACAGCTGCGTTATGAAATGTAGCCACACGGGGCAGTGGAATATGGGATGAGAGTGCAGCTGTCATCAGATTCATGTTCAAGCAAAGCGGAAGTTTACACCGTGCAGAGAAAACAGACCTGCAGTCAGCATGACAGACGGGTTGCAGTTGTTGGTGCAGCTGATGACAGCAGCGATGACCACCGAGCCGTGGGCCAGCTGATACTCCTGACCACAGTGCTGGAAGGGAACCCGGGTCTCCTGCTTCTCCTTCAGGATGTGAAAGCCTTTGAAGCCAACCTGCAGGAAAAGGAAGTAGGCGTTAGATGCTCCAAACGCCAGCACACCCCTGAACTCAAATACTCATCAGAGGACTCTGCTTTTTTTGTATGTTACCTTCTCATCAAGACAACTCTGGAAGTCTTCTTTCATGCTGCTCACTGACACTCTGTCCTGAGGCCTCTTGGGTCCACTCACGCAGGGCACCATGGAACTCAGGTTGATCTCAATCACCTGCACAAACATCAACAGTGTACATTTCATTGAGCCATTTCCAAACATCATCTCCTCTCATTCAAAAACACAATGACTGCAAATCAAATCAAATCATTGGGTTATTATTAGAACCAGTACCTCAGAATATTGGGGGTCTTCTGAGGGGTCTTCATAGCTTCGGAAAAGTTTGACAGCCTTCATGTAAGATTCCAGCAATTCAAGTTTGTCCTGGGTGAAATCTGGAAGGAAGATGACGACACGTTAGGAACCTGTGCCAGAAACTGGTGACGCTGTTCCAGATGTAATAGATTATGGTTTAAGAACATGGACACATACTGTCCAATGTACCGGCTTAACCACTGCACTATTTAGCTCTTATTCATAATCAGCATCATTCGGCTGACTCACTTGTCTTTTTAAAGTGCTTGAGTGTGACTTGGTCGACGGGGAAGAAGCTGACAGTAGCGTTGTACTCTGGGCACATGTTGGCGATGGTAGTCCGGTCAGGAGCTGACAGCTGGGAGACTCCGGGTCCAAAAAACTCTACAAACTTCCCAGAGATTCCAGCCTGTCGTAAGTGCTGGGGAGGAAAAAAAAAAACAGTGCAGGGACTACATTAGTGAAAGAAAAGGGCAGCTCTTGGAAAACAGTTGGAACACTTGTAATCTGGATCAGAATAATCAGGACAATCAAACTTTTGACTTCATGTCAAGAGCGTAAGTTTACCGTCGAGTAATGTGTAGCGGTTTTAGGACCATATGAACACCAACCAACATATCATGCAAACCAACTTGTTGAATTGTCACCTAATTAAAGCCAGGCCGTAGACATCTCTCATTGAGCCGCAGCCGTGCTAACGGTAGCTAACTCGGCTCCACTAATCTGACGTACACCATATCTTAAATCTTTAAACTAGCACTAACCTGTTCAGAGTTTATTAGCGTTAGGTCATAGGCTCCATGTGTACAGACCAGGCTGCTGCAGTACTTTGGAAACGTTACAGGTACGAGAATTAACGGTTCATTCAGAAGTGTCCGGATGCTACAGTAATGCTGCTGATGATGTCATGCTTTTACACCTTCATACACCTTCTCTGTCTTCTACTTTCAGAGTCCACTCACAGCCATGGACCACTCAGCTGTTAAGGACAACCAGGTCCGTATGAGTGCTGGAAATCCTTGGAAATGCTTTAATTGTATTGATACATTCAAGGTTTTCAAGTTATTGTACTTTGAATAAAGTGCTTGAAACTGTAACTGCATTACTTTCGTGGTATATAGCTTGGTCAGTGACACAATTAGAAACATTTCATCTAATTCTGCCATATATAGAAGACTCTCACTGAACATAATTATGGTCATTTATAGCAAAATATCATCTGATTTGATGAAGGAAAATAATCAGTTTGTACACAAACACTGAAATACATTGCTGCATGTTTCAAAATCACATTCAAGCTATTTCCAAACATTTTTAAAGTGCATTTTTAAAGTGCAAGCTTCTGACTGAAGGCAAATTTGTCTTTAATCATTTAATCAGAAGCATGAAAATATGCCTTGACATTGCTTGGAAAGTGCTTCAGTGTGCAGCCTGAGTAACAATATCCAGGAGAAGTAGAGCTGAGACTTTTAGAAATGTCGGTATCAAGTTGATCCAGATATCTGCCTTAACCTTTGAAAACCAATCCAGCCTTTTATCTGGATTCAAGGGAGGACTGGATTCCCTGGATTCTCTGGATCTGTGTTGAAATACCCAGTTTTCAGATCAGATCTAGATTTAATCCAATCCGACCAGGATAATCCTGTCAGATCACTTTTGAAATACTGGGCCCTGGAGACTGACTGGAGGACATGAAGGGTTATGGCTCCTCCATGCCATCCAGACAGATGCTACGGTGGTCACCAAGGGACGCGTAGCAATAAAGACTTACAGGTAGAATATATAAGATTGAATTCCAAACAGTGGAGCGAGTCGCCACCCTTCCCCTTCCCCTATTAATTACTTATAATGTTGTTTGGTGCATGATAAACATAATACTGCTGAAGTAAGAATTAGACTGAAACAAGGAGTTTGATTTTTTGAGCAAAATTAGTGGTGCCACTGCCGACGATGCCGTGGCAGACTCGCCGCTCAGGCCCGGTGCCTCTGCCACGGTGAGTGTGTTGTCTCATGCTTGTGACTGTAAGCCACGTGTGCGTCTGGGCGAGACAGAACTTTAGCTTGTTGTTTGTTTTGAAGCGAATTTCTATTGAAGCGGAGCTGTCTTCATGGAGTTCGTTCTTGCCAGCAGAAACACACCAACAGCCAATCAGCTAACAGACGGGCGGACCCAGTGTGCGGAAACATATCCCCAACGTCACCAGTAACAGGCAAACAGCCAATCATTCAGCAGCTGTGTAGTTCGGTTGCAGTGGTTGCCATGTGGTTTTGTTTACAAGGGAGTAGCATGCAGTGAGAAGCTGGAGGAGAGCAGAGGTGGCCGCTATGTAGCGGACAGTGGCACCGGTAGTATAGTAATCCACTGTAGTACCGTCGTGTAGAATTTCTAGTATAGTAGGACCTACTATACTACTAATTAGGCTTTCTTAATTATTCTCTCAACCACTGCTGCTGTGTGGGGCAGCTGAAATAAACACACACCGTCAGCACCTTCCACAAACTGCTGCACCACCAAACCTCCTTCTCCTCCAGTGACCGACAGCCGTCAAATACCACTCAAACTGAGCGCTATCAAGACGGAGTTTGTGCACTATAAAATATAAAATAGTATATAAATATGCCGCATATTTGTTTATCGAACACAGAACTAATTGTTCAGAATTCCAAAGGCCAAAACATAAACAAAGAGACGGGCCGGACGGTAAATTTCAAAATAAGAACATTTTGGTTGTCGGGTTTTTGTCAGCAAGCAAGTATTTCAACTTAGCGTGTTTCCTTAAGAACTGATGATATAGCATATTCATTTTATGATTTAATACAGTGAATATCTTACATATTGTCCCTTTAATTTAATGATTTTAAACCATGCATATAACTTTAAATAAATAAGTAGTAAATATTTAAGACCTTTAAAGGCCTTCTATTAGTAAATGTTAATTTAGGACATTTTAAGACCTCCTTTAGGTCCTTAAAAATGCACCCTTGCAAACTGCATACCACTGGACCGTGTGTAAAAAATGATGAAAGACAGCAGAGAGGTGCTACCTTTGTGATGCCGAGGACGATGTCTATGGAGGTGGTCAGGGGGTTGATGGAGCCCACCAGTTTACAACCAACTACTTGAGGAAGGGTCAAAGACACTGGCTGACCCAGCATCACGGCTTCTGACTCAATTCCTCCAACACCTGAAAGAGGAAAGCGCCATGGACACAAAGAAAAAAGACATTTAAAAAAAAAAATAACAGATTGCAATGTAGAATGAATCAACAGGAAACTTTCCTCAAGCCTCAGGAGAGTAGAAGCCTCAAACATTGAAAATGAGTCATTGAGTCTTAGTCAACAAAGTTCAAATCAAGTAAGTTGGTAGGAAGTTTAAAGTTGGCTTACCCCAGCCCAGGATGCCCAGGCCGTTGATCATGGTGGTGTGAGAGTCGGTTCCCACCACACTGTCGGGGTAGACAAAACTGTCGCTGACCTGGATCACTCTGGACAGATACTCCAGATTCACCTGGTGGACTGCACCGACGTCCGGAGGAACCACGTTCACGTTCTTGAATGCTTTAGAGCACCACTGTTTGGTTTACGCACACGAGAAGAACGTTTCCATCAGCCAAAACAAAATGTAAGACAATATGAAGACTGCTCAAATATACTTTCAAATTCTACCTTTTCCCAAATCAGTTCAACATTTCCCTGTTTCCAGACATCATGCTAAGCTAAGTTAGCAGCTGCTGGCGGTAGCTTTATATTTATATTTACAGACGTGACAACAGGTATCTCCTCATCAAACACTCAACAAGAAAGCCAGTAAGCATATTTCATAAAATGATTGTGAAAAAGACATCTGTCTCCCTCTGACTGTCTGCTATGATGTGATCACAACATGTCTGCTCTCTGCTGCACCTTGAAGAAGCGAAGCCTCTCTTTGTTTCTAATGAGTTCCATCTCCTGATTCTTCAGAGCTGTTTCAGGTCTGCAGAAAAAAGAAGAAAGCAACAGTGAACAAGCTGAAGTGGGAAGTCTGTCAATCAGTGACCGTCAACTCATTCCACTTCCAGGACTTAAACAATAAAATGAGATACAGGTCGTATATCAAACTCACTCTGACACAGGCTGCAGGTGGAACGGGCAGAGGAGGGGTGTATTCTCAATCTGCTGGACAGATGCTGAAGGTCTACCCGAGGAGGCTGGAGGGTCACTGCAGGAAGCTTTACTACAGGGGCCCCGCTGGCTCCCACAATGTGAGCCTCCTCGGGACGGAGGCCTGGAGGGTGTGGATCTGGAAGGACCCTGGCTCTGGTTTGGGCCGTCGCCTCCGCCTGGGTTTGGAGCATTCTGTATGGCACTGTGGATGCAAAAAGAAATGAGGTCAATGCTCTCACTTACTTTAGCTCTTGTCAATAATTAGAGGGGAAATATGAATGTAAACACACCATTTGCTATAATCAATCTGTAATGAGTGATCTACGATGAGGTCCGTGGGGCATTTAGGGTTGACCAGGCTGGGGTCTATGCCATGTTTGGCCACAGAGTCCCTCATGGCTGCCAAGTCCACCATGGCAGGAATACCACTGTCAAAGGAAAATAATTAAAGGTTGGTTTCCTTTGATCAAATGTGAATAACTTGTTTATGTAGAGGAACACAAAGAGAGAACACAATGACACGAGGTCAGCTGTTCCACCCAAATCACGGTGAAACTCACGTGAAGTCCTGGAGAAGGACTCTCGCCGGAGAGAACGGCACCTCGGCTTTGCTCTGCTGCTGCTGCCAGTCCAGAATGTTCTGGACGTCTTCCTCTTTTGTGTAAAAGCCATCACAGTTACGAATGGCTGCCTCCAGTAAGACGCGGATGGACAGAGGCAGCTTGTCTACACGGAGCAAACAAACGAGGGTGGTTTCATTTCCCACAGTAAACAATGTGTCATTAAATCTAATGATTTATTAACTGGACCAGACACTTAAAGGCAACAGGGGCTTAAAGGCTGATTCATGAATGACCTTCAACTATAGGCATACTTATAGATGTTCTTTGACATACAGTACATGAATACATTGTTGGCCTTATTATGTAGCATGCATAGCACAATTTGCTGACATTGTGTCGATGAATGACGTGTTTAAAATCTCTGAACTCACCATATCTGGGATCATTTAACTTCTGTGGACTGAAGAACTTTGTGCCGTCTTTCAGTGTTTCGATGAGGTGGTTGTACGGGTGCTCTGCAGACGGAAACAAACATCAATGGGATCATTTTTTGTCTCAGCATGTCTGCCTGCAGTTAAGCCAGATTAACTCTGTGAGGCTTACTAAAACTTAGAGCCCAGCCTAACTTTCCTAACATTTATCCTCAAAACAAGACACGTCTCTAAGAAACTGACAGGAGGCTTCCGTTTTCCTGTGCAGTCTGTGCACATAGTGCATGTGTATTAGTGCTTATTAGTAGCTGAGAAGCTGGTCTCAACACTGCATTAGACTGTACGGTAAAGAAGCTTCTTGGTGGATGTAGTGAGAGAGCAGAATGTAAACACAGAGAAAAGACAAATGAAAACAATGTCTCGGCTTTGGTTTCTTCCTTTAAGTAGTGAGCTCGTGCAGGATGTGGTCACCTCAACCAAAAAGGTTAGAAAACACAGACTGCTGCAGGCCTGCAGAATATGTTTGGCTGTAAAGCTGTTTCTGGTTATGACTATGTAAATAATACATAAATAAATGTATCAGATTGGTACGTTACAATCACAAGTGTGGAAGTTTCTCAGAGATGCATGGTGATGTGGATGTGGAAGATTAAGGACACAACGAGGAGTGTGCAGCCTATAAACAACGATATTCTAACAAAGCTATAAAGTCATGTAGAAAAAGTGGGCAAATGTTACTTTTATATGTTGGCAGACAGAGACAGAGAGCAGCAGCGAGTGATACACAGTGGTATATTTTGGACTTTCTGAACTTACTATGTGAACTCAGCCTCACACAAATGCAATAATACAAACAAACAAATGTAAGGAATCATGTTAATGAGCTATCATTAGATACAAAAGTTAACACAAAATAATAACATAAATAAATACAAAAGTTTGGAATCATCTGACTGCTGGCATTAACTGAAGAAATGTGCAGTAAACTGGGGATAGATACACTGAGGCTGGTTGACAGGTAAATCGCAGTGGAGCTGTGAGGCCTGTGAAGACTCACACATCTAATACAGATGCAGATGTAGCAAAGTTTATAGCTTGTAGCTGTTTGATGTCGATGGAATTCTTGTGGAAGAGAAAATATGTTCTCTGTGGACAGAGTAATCTTTTGAGTCTTGGCACAGCTCTACTCTGTGATCTCCCGTCAGGACACCATGCTGTAACTTGGACTCTCAGGTTACTATCTTTAAATGCTTTTGTTATCATTATGACACTGCAGAAAACATGCTGGACTTTCCTCACTACTGATCAAATATTGTTTTTAAATCATTATATACTTTGACTTCCCAAATCTGAATATATCATAATCAAATCATTACAAAAGGAAAAATGTCCTTAAAAACATCATACCCTCCTGCAGAGGTGAAAGTCTAACCTCAGACACTCAGAAAAAATCTAAGTACCCACATGACAGAACTGGTTTGGTCTAATTTTTACACTCCAACAATAAAGCAATGTGAATGACAGACTGGGAGCTTCGTATCTTTTCCATCAGCAGTATTTCCTCTGAACAGTATTTAGGCAGTGTGTGGCGCTGCAGCAGGAGCATTATCACTGCTGCTCAACCAGAAAAATAAACACAAGTATAATTTGGTTCAGTTCACCCACGCAGACATTAACCAGTTAAAAAAACACTGACATGAGATCAGTGTCTGCGCTCACAACTCCATGGCAACATATTGAGCAGTGAAATGAGTGGAACGGATTAAAAACTTATTCTGTGTTCATAATGTGGAATGATTTGAGCATTCACCCATGAGCTCATGATGTGGAGGCTCTGTCGGTCAGATCACTCCACTGTTTTCACGTGACAACAACCTCCACTCACATTCTGCTGCCTCACTCCCCTCTTTTAAATAACTACATGCAAAAACTAAAATGAATAAGCCAATGCAAAGCAGACATAATGCAACACATGCAGCAGAGAGAGAGACACTGGCTGATCAGCAGTCAGATCCTGTTTACATACATTACTATGTTGATGTGGAAGACTTATGGAACATTTATTATAAGTCATCTAACAGGAAATATATAACAAGACTGACTTTACTTTATTAATGTCATATTCGCTGTGTTATTATCTCATTTTCAACAGATGCGGTAGCTCTGTAGAGAGAAGGCAGTCCTCGTCTTGGTGTGCTCTGTCGCTGCGATTAATCTAACTTTGAAATCACACGCTGTAATGACAAGCCAACGTTGTACAAACGTTTTATAAGGGTTGATGACAATGCTGCCTGACGCGTTAAATCATCTTTATTTGTGTCCCGGTGACAGGCTATGGAAGACAGCTAACTACACTAGCTCGGGCTCGAGTGGCTAACAGGGGATCCTTATCGTGAAGCGCACTCAGGCTAACTAAGCACTTATCGCGTCGCTGCTGAACGTTTTGTGGAGATAAGACAAAAGAAATGAGCACACAGTCTGACTTTAGCTGGAAAGCACGCTACACATTTGACGTCTTGAGCAGAGGAAATGCGTCTAGCTCGCGGTGTAGCTGCTTTGACTCGCTTAGTTGTGGAGGAAAGATTGCCAAGCTAGCTACTGTTAGCTTTCATGTCTCCTAGCAGTTTGCCGCCGGTACACTTTATGAAACATTAAATAACAACAGGCGACAGACACATTCAGCTAGGGGGGTCTTTCTTAATCGGTTCCTGTCTATAAAGCTGGCCGGATGTCGGCTTGATGGCTAAGGTTAGCAGAAGACAGCTCTTTACCTTTGACTGTGGAAGTGAGCGCCATGATGACTCCTGAAATCAACACGACCTGTTTATCGCGACTGCACTGGCATCACCGAGCCGACCAATCCGAGCGCAGCATCTACAGACACGCCCACTCATTATTACTGACAATATAACGATAAAAAACATTTTAACACATTTTAACAAACATTAAGATGACGCCATTTCAAACCATATAAATATTTATCTGCGAATAAACCACTCCCCTGCCCTAAAATCTATAATTCATGTGTTGCTTAGCAACCATACCACTCTGCTACGAGGCCAATGCCTGAAGGTTCATGCTTGACGTCACAAACGGTAAATAGACGTAAAAAATGTAAACAAAAGGTAAGTAAAGGTCAGCTTACCAAATCTTACCGGAGCTTTCAGACACTTCTCACTGTCCTCAACGGACATGGAGGAGGCACCGTGGGTTATTTATGCACTTCTATGTAAGTATAATGGTGATAATAATAACAATAATAATAACTCTTTTCACAACAATATCTTGATTGGGTTATTGTCAAGATAATGTATAAAAGTCAAAGTTAACTAAATGACTCATGGCCTAAACTACAAGGCATCTTGCTTTGCACATAGGACATAGTTACATAACTGTTGGGCTGTTTCATTTAGTACCAATAAAACTCAAAGTCACACTTTATTTCAGGTCACTCTTTTTTTTCTTTTTTTTTTTAACATTTTATATCTACAGTGGGAGCAGGCCCTCCTTCATGGAGGCCGCCATATTGAAACAGCATGTTTCTACAGACTAAACTAAATACTGACTCTAGACAGGGTCTTAAAGTGTTGTTTCTCCTTTACACAAGGACGGTGAGGGTGATGTGAGGAAACTGCAATGCAGCGATTAGACTACTAAATTCTACAAACTGGACCTTTAAACCCCATGTTCAACAAAGGAGACACATATTTCATAGCTTCCAGACAAAACAAACAATGTAGAAATAAACTGTGTATTAACATCTAAGCTGATTTTTCTGCTGCAGTTTGTCAACACGTAACTTTACTGTGAACATGACAGCACTTGTCTGTTTATACTGTGACTTTAAAAGTACTAATGTCGCACGCGTCTGCGCAGATGTTTCTACTCATACTCGTGCTGCCTTCAAGGAACCTCCGACTTCCAACCGCTTTCTACTGCTATCAACACTGAAAGTTATTATTATTATTTGTGCCGTTGTTTACATATAAAAAAACTATAATGTACCCTATAAACATGTAGTTTTTGTAGCTTATAGAGCAATATGCTATGTATAAAGTGAGATATTAATTACATAATAGTTTGATATTTGAGTTTGATATAGTTTGATTCAGATGTATGTGCTGATTTGGGAAATAAAGACACACCACCAACACTGACATTAATTATGATAATAAATATAATATTATATTTTGTACATATTATTGTGTTGGATCCACAAATTTATGGCAACTCCTACGTTTCCACCGGGCCATGAAGGCACCATCGTCGTCAAATTAGTTAAACAAACCGCTAGCTAAGTAAACATAGCCATTACAGAGGTCACCTGCAAGGCTGAGCTGATCCCAGACCACACTGTTCACCTGGGAACAGGTGGGAACAGTGTGGAATGGCGGTACCGAGACGTCGCAGTGTAGCACAGCTCGTGACCTTTCACCTTTGACAATGTTTGCTCGCAGCAGTAATGGACGGAAGACATGACCCACCTCGTATGAGAGCAGGCCGTATGAGTTCAACAAAGCAGCCCAGTTTCGCAACAGTGAGCGCGGAGGAGGCGGAGGGCGAACCCGAGCTACAAGACCCCTCTACAGGTACGTTTACTCGGCGTGTTGACGTTGAAATCTCGGGTGTGTTTCTTAACACAGCTAAAGGGTATCGCGCTCGTGTTAGCTAGCCAACTGAACGCAGCGCGAGTACACGCTGTGACATTGCACGTGCTTCTCTAACTACTGCCAGTCAACAATAAAAAATATTCGATTGACCGATTGGACATTCACGTCTATACAATGCAAATGCAATTGTATAGACGTGAATTGTATTCAATTCACGTGGTGGCGTTATGAAACGGTGCCAGGGTGCTAACGTGTAGCTAAAGGTGTAAATAAGTGCAGATCAGGGCTGCTGGCCTTCCCTGCATTCAGTCTGTGTATCAGTTCTCCTGTAACGCTAGTCACACTCCCCCACGTTGTAGGGAACATGCTAGGTCCTGTCCTGCAGCTTCTGCATTCTTTATGCGTGGAAGTCTGACGTGTTTTTTCTGATAACAGAGTTGTGAGAGGTCTATCAGGTCTATCAGCTCAGGCAGTGTTTCTTCCGTGTGCTCAGGCATCGACGAGTTCCTGATTTAAAATCCATTACTGCATTTGCATTGTATTCAATAACAGCATATAAGAAAGCACAAATGGTCAAACTCGTCTGGTTGTAAATCAGGACTGCAGAAAGAAGAAAGTTGGTTCAATCTGTAACTTTTTGAAACTTGTTGAGGACTCGTCCCAAATCTGTGCCAGAGCCGGACTGATAATGGATTGTTTATCAACCGGGCTTCACATGTCTGCAGATATTATTTCTATGTATAGATAAGCGCATATCAAACAGATGTGTAGTAGAAGCAGCATAGTTTACGCTTTGTAAACCTTAGTCTAAAGTCTAACTATTGTCCAAAACTGTTGTGCACTGAAACCGTAAAACTATAAACTTCACCAAAAAAAATCATAATTCTAAATAACTATAGATAAAAAGTATCTTTTGTGCATTATGTCCTGTTTATCAGACACACAGTGACAGTGTCAGTGTTATATCTGTGATAGGTCAATACTGATATCTGAGTGGGGCTCCAGAAAACAGAGAAACAGCATTGTAGGGATGGTAAATAAAAACCAAAATCATGATCCACAATGTAAATTGCATTTTTATTTATTCATGTATGTCATGTGATGTGCCACTACAGCCAGCCTAGCTCATGAATTCCACATTTGACCTGTTAGAACACCGTATTAAAGATACTGCACAGGCTTCAAACCTGAGCTTGAAGTTCTAAAAGAAGCCAAACATTATCATAAAATAGCTCAAATGTGTTACACTGTTAGTTAGTTCACAATGCATGTCAACTAGTCACTCAGTTTATGTGAAATCTGATTTGCCTGAAAAGTTGATTTCTTTAGATCATGACCTCGGTCTAAAATAAACAGTAAATAACACAATATTAAATTAACAGAATATTAATTTACTGCTTCCAGTGAGTCTTTGGTTTTTGTGCTGGTACTCAGATAAAATGTGCAATTTTCAGAATTTGTGTCCTCCTGACAATTAACAGACTAAATGATTTATCAGTAAAAGCATTTTCAGATGAATTAATAATATAAATAATTGTTTGTTGCTGTCATATTCAAGATGATTACTGTGTGATCACTTTGTATTGTTCCACTGTGATACAGCACTGTGTTGTTCAACATGCAGTTAGTGTTGTACTGCCTGATTTTGTTCTGGGATAAAACAATGGCGTATGAATGAATATATAAATGTGGATGAACTCAGCAGATCCTCACATGCAATCACAGAGCTTCACTAATGCTGAATGTTCTTGGTTTCAGGTGTGATGGCAGTCGGAGGGCTGACGAATGCAGACATCTGGCTTTAGGGGTGCAGCGCTGCCATAGCCGGCACCATGCAGCAGAAAGGTGCAATCCAAATTATCGAATGGGAGGACCTAGACAAGAGGAAGTTCTACTCCCTGGGTGTGTTCATGACCTTGACCACCAGAATCACTGTCTACCCGGCCAGCCTCATCCGCACTCGGCTCCAGGTGCAGAAGGGGAAGGTTCTTTACTCCGGCACCTTTGATGCTTTCTGCAAGATCCTGCGAGCCGAGGGCGTGCAAGGCCTCTACCGTGGTTTCATGGTGAACACATTCACCCTGGTCTCAGGACAGGCTTATATCACCACCTATGAACTGGTGCGCAAGTATGTTTCCCAGTACTCGCCCAGTAACACAGTGAAGTCAGTGGTGGCAGGTGGGGCAGCGTCCCTGGTGGCGCAGACCATCACCGTGCCCATAGATGTGGTGTCTCAGCAACTGATGATGCAAGGACAGGGGGAACACCTGACTCGCTTCAAGCCCAAACCCAAAATGGTGCTCGCAGCAAGCAAACGCAGGCTGACTTTTGGGCAGACTCGTGACATTACAGTACAGATATTTGCTGCGGATGGATTCAGGGGATTTTACCGGGGCTACGTGGCATCGCTACTCACGTACATCCCAAACAGTGCTCTCTGGTGGCCTTTTTATCATTTTTATGCAGGTAAGCCAGCACCTCATCTCTATGAACACGTTTGCATATAGATGCAGAGTATGTAGACAAGTCAGAGTTGTAGTCAGAGTTCATTTCCTCAAATAGTCCAGTTCGTTTGGGCAGGTGTGCAAGCTCATCCAAACTCTGGTCCGCCTGAAAACATGGGTCTCAGTCCTTTCAAGTGAACCCTGGTGCGGTTCACTTACAGTGGGAAAGCAAACAGACTATACAGAGAACCAAAGATCAGAAAGCCAATCGATGAACCGGGTTCCCTTCTTCCTGATGCTTTTTAAAATTCCTAGTCAGTCTTGGTTTTGGGCAATAACTGCATGATGTCCAGGGAGTGTAGCCACTATCATGGTGTGACATGAACATAAAAGAGGTGAAATACAAACCATTTTCTGAAGATGATATAGCGTTTCATCTGCTTCATAGGAATTATCTTTGTTATGGGACTACAGAGAGTCTCAACCCAGATATCTGCTAACAGGTTCAAATCAGTCATCATGTAGTCATATTCTACGAGTTACAGCTCCACTTCAGTAAAATCTGTAGTGCTCTCACATGTATCTTGCCCTCTCTTGTCTTTACAGAGCAGCTGTCCTTGTTGGCACCGAGTGAGTGCCCCCATCTGATTCTGCAGGCTTTGGCAGGACCAATGGCAGCAGCAACAGCCTCCACCATCACCAACCCCATGGATGTGGTTCGAGCAAGAGTACAGGTAAACACTGGCTGTGTCCCAGTTCAGGGGCTGCATGCTTCAGAGGACGCATTTCAAGGCCGATTACATCACAACACTGTGCGAAGGCTGTCCCAATTCAAAGGCTCCTTCAAATGCGGCCTTCAAATGCGGCCTTCCTTTCCCTCTTTTCCGAGGATGCACCGCAACTATCCTTCACGGCCTCCCATATCCCGAGATCCTTTGCGCGCCGCTGTTCAGTGCCAGGAAACATACAACAATGGCGACACCAAGCGGCTACGTTAAAAGTACCAACTGACGGCAGGTGCGCAGCTGGTGATGCAACCAGGAAAAGCTTTGAAGGCCAGACCGTCTCATTTAACAACAGTTGATGCGGCCTTCGAGGGACCCTCAGAAGGAGTCGCCTTCGAAGGCTGCGAATGCTGCGTCCTGCGAAGCATGCAGCTCCTGAATCGAGACACAGCAACAGAGCCAGCAAATCAGAGCTGTCATTTTATTTGTATTTATTTATATTTTTCCATTAGTTCAACATTTAATCGTCAGGAGAGTTTTTCTTCTTGGAAGATGAGACAGGCTTTAAGGTGCATCAGATACAGCTGGAGTCAGCTGCTTTTCTCTGCAGCTACACTTCCTCTTTCCTAACATTTCACAATAGTTTCACAACTTGTGTTTTGCTGCAGCAACTGCAAGCTGATTGGACAGCAGGCACACTGGTGGAAGTGTGTGTGTGTGTGTCCAAGACACACACACACACTGATGTTTTCTGACGATTCTACTGTTTCCATCAGTTTCTTTCATCTTCTTTCTGATCAGTAACTCTGTGTAGCTGAAATCTTGCCTCTATGAGCTCCCACACTCACCATAAACTTCCCCTTTTCTGTTAAAGGTGGAAGGACGTTCATCTGTCATCGAGACCTTCAAGCAGCTGCTGGCAGAGGAGGGTGTCTGGGGCATGACCAAGGGACTGTCGGCACGCATCATCTCCTCCCTGCCCACGTCGGTGCTCATCGTGGTGGGATACGAGACCCTGAAGAGACTCAGCCTGCGAGCTGATTTGATAGAGACCAGACACTGGTGAATGACCAGAGAGACGCGGCTTCACGTCACCGCGGGCAGGACAGGAACTTTTCACACAGAAAAGAGAGAATGACCCAGATCTGTGTGGCATCGCGCTTTTTACATCCGTGTTGTTTTAGTGCAGGTATGATGCAGCAGTGGTGATGTTTGTCTTGGGGTTCTTCATTACTTTGGCCTTTTCTACTGGCTCTTTTTTGTTAACTGCTACTGTGAAATATGAATCTCTATGAGTGAAGACAATGTTCTGCCATTTGCCAAAAGTAAATTCCCTATTTAAACAAAGAAAACATGAAAATTCTTTCAAACCTGACCAATGACTGAAGTCTCCTATTGAAGAATAGTCTGTAACTCACATCCCTCTTAGCTCAAAGCATCCTGTACATGGATCTACTGAACCAGTGTATTTCCTTGACGTACCAGTTCAGGGTTGTTTTTTTTAGGATGCATACTTCACCTCCACAGAGGAGCCTGTAAACACTTAATTGCACCTTTAGTTCATGTTAGCTGCGTTCAGTCTTTTCAGTGAGACCATGTATTTTAAGGGAATTTATGACGAGGTCGGTGTCATGAGTTCAGTGTGCCAAAATCTGGAGAGCCAAAAGTCTTGTTTGTCCAACGAGCACATTAAAAGCAGAAAATATCTGCGAGCATTCCAGTGAAAGCTAAAGAAATGTGCAAGGTGTGAAACATCTGAAACTCTCCGGCCGCTTCAGGCCTTAATGAAGAGATCAGATCTGATATCTAATTCTAGCAGTGCTGTTAAATTGCACAGAAGACTTCCAAAAGTACATGTAAAACTTGATTTATCGCGAGGGGTCTTTGTGAAACGCGGCCCGAGTTTGTACAGTTCCACATGAAGCCTGTTTGTAATGTGCGTAGCTGTGTCTGTCCTGTCATTTATTTTCCTGTGATGTCAGAGGTGCAGGCCTAACAATGAATTATACATGTGAATAAGTTGAGCCGGACAGAAGAGGTGAGAGGGGTGTAAATGCAGCGTCATCAAGCAGGAAGCCATGTTTTCTTACTACTGTTAATAATCCTGTTGTGCTATACTATATATTATACTGTTCAGGGCGACTGGGGATCAAATCTGCAGCCATTTGGTCACAGGGCAGAAACGTAAACCACTGCACTATTCTGCTGTTTGGCTAAAGCTAACACACACACACAGGAAGAGCAGAGGCAGCGGCATCAACACCAGCAGAAACAACCTGACTCCAAAGTTGCCTTCAGATTTCATCAATACTCGATTGAGGCTACTGTAACGTTAGAAATGACTCGAACTGCCAGAAAACCTCAGTGACGCGTCTCTCTCTTTTTAACTGTTCAGTGTTTGCTCAGAGCACTTTGCTCTTTGCACAGCACCCCGTTGTGGATAAGACTGATGGACTTCTTCCACTTTCTGGACTGGTTTCTTTCTGTAAAGCAAATGAAATGGACCTTTGGCCGCATGGAGGAAGTGCTCCACCTGTATCTATCATCTACCTGCTCTGTGTGTATTATCAAAGAGTCGTTAAAGGCACAGTTTGTGTTGTTTTAAATGCAGAACTTTGATGAAAAGAAATAAAGTACTGAGTCTGCACTGCAGTGGTTAGTAACTACTTTTATCATCTGCTGCATGAATGTATGTGATGAGGCTGCAGTACACCTGCTGGACCACTGGAGGGAGCACTGGATCATACTTCATCTCCTGCTCCTGATGATCAACATCAGTTGAGTGTGAGGAGGGAAACTACACTAATGTGCCTGAGCCCCCGTTAGACTCAAGGAATAAATCTGACAGTTTGTTTTTCACCATGAAATCATGCTGACTGATGCCATAGACACAGCCCCGGTGTTTGAATATGAATTTCTCAGTCTATTATTATTCTACAAGAACTGAAAGGTAACCCCAAGAACCAAGCAAAAGGTTATGAGACAATGAAAATGACTGAAGAGCTCCAATACTGCTCAGAAAGAAGGAAAACAAGCTGGAAAACAAAATGATAATGAAAGTAAATTTAATTCACGTTAAAGGATGGATCAAACCTGTAAGTGGAGTGGAGATTAAAGTGTGACGCTTCTTTTTAAACTCAGATCGGAGTCTTGTTTCAGGTCTTACCTACAGATATATCTGTTTTATACTTTCTACATCCTGGAAGTCTGTTCCAAAATCAAGTGACCTGAAGATGATGACTGCTTCAAAAAAAATACACCACCAACCAAAGTACAAAAGCAACCCTTTATTTGACCACAGTGCTGGTCAGTGCAAAAAAAAAAAAAACTCTTTAAATGTACAGCTCTTCTCTCTCCCTCCACTCAAATACCAACTTCAAATGCATGATCTCAGTTAACAGCTCTCATGTAGGTCGTGGCAGACGGCATCCATCACATGGGACAGTCGTAGATGTGGATGGCGCGGTCGTCACCAGCGGAGATGATCTTGGAGCCGGTGCTGTTGTACTTTACACTCCACACCTGAAGACGGCGGGGCAGGAATGATGGGAACATGGTTTCAGTTATGATATGAGAGACTGCAGGGGCGGATCTACCGGGGTGGCATGGGGTGGCAAGTGCCACCCTAAAACAAACCCTTGCCACCCCTGCTGCCACCCCAGTTCGCGGCAATAAATTGATAGAAAAGTCGCAAATCTAACGTTTACGAGCGTGAAGCCCCGGTGTCCGACGACAGTGAATGCAGCACGAGAGAATGCGAGAGCGCACGAGACTCCTTGGAGAGACGCGAAGCCAGAGAGCGCAAAGTCAATGACGGAGATGTGTCTCTAAAGGGAAATCCAGTAAATTCACTTTTTCATTTTACATAAATGAAGCGAAAGGGAGCTATTTGCGGTCTACTATGACAGAAAAGAGACTATCAAGTTTGGCTGTACTAAGCATTGAATGGAAACGCACAAAAGCATTAGATCTAGATAAATTCGTGAAGCGTTTTGCTGAGCAGCATGGAAATCGCCGTTTACAGCTGTTATAAGCATGTCAATGTCATATGCTCTCTGGTATCATTATCTTATTTGAACACTGCTGCTCTGAGATGAACATCTCAACATCTGGTGACTGTCTTTTATTGTTTTTCTCATTCATTTCTAGCATATGATGCATGGATTGGTGATTAATCCATGCAGTGCTGTCTTTAATTTATTTTGTATTTAGCCTATTTGTAGCACACATTGTATAGATGGCTAATCTATGTAATATGTGGTGTTTTATTTATTATTTATTTATTATTATTATTATTATTTATTTTCATTAACTTAGTTGATTTTAATTGTTAAACTTTCTATCACCACCAGATGCAAAATTGATTTGAAAATTTAAAAAGAGAAATATGTATTAAACAAAAAAGGGGAGAGGGTACATTTGCCAGTTTTTTGTTTTTTTATATATAGGCTACTCTACCTATGTAGCTACTGCCATCTGAAATTGGCCCTCATTCTACTTTGTTTTGTGAGGTTCTGTGAATATCAGTTTTGTGAGGTTCTGTGAATATCAGTTTTGTGAGGTTCTGTGAATATCAGTATTGTGAGGTTCTGTGAATATCAATAAAAGCAATGTGCAGTGCCTCAGTGCCATGACCAAATTAATTCCATTGTGTATGTACGCTGACCTTAGTACAATCCATTGATCATGGGTAAGATTTTCTTTTGATATTTTTTTCTTTTAATGCTGCCTAGGTTCTGCAAGCAGGAATACAGTGTAAATTATAAATTACAAACTACAATATCTTCAATATATTTACACTGAAATAGGTTGCCACCCCTGAAAAATTCCTGCCCCCCTCTTGCCACCCTATAAATATTTTTCTAGATCCGCCCCTGAGAGACTGAGACCCTAACCCACTTTTTCTAACATTAAGGATCAAACGGAAACATAATATTCCAAACAGTAACAGGGGCAGGACGTATGAAGCTATTTAAACAGGGAATAATGAAAAACTGCAAAATGCTCTACAAAGCAGCGCTGCACGCGGTAGATTTACAGCTTCTGCAGTCAATTCCACTGTGACACAAACAAAACAATATGGCAGCGTCACCCTCCTCTGATCTGCTCTCCGAGGAGACGTGCTATTTCAATTAGAGGCTTTGTTGGAGAACAGATCTCCCTCCCCACAGGCGCCTGTAACCAGCGATCTAATGACAGCTGGGATTATTGGTTTTGCCCGAGCTGAAGCGTCAGTGAAGGGTCATGCGAGAGGCCACCGTGTGACGTTGGCCATATTGATTTTCCCCCCTCCAACACATCAGCACCTACAGCGGATGTATTTTCTCACTCTGAATTTGATTATCACACGCTGGCTGTAGAGTTACAGGGTTATCTGTGTCACCTGGTCTTGATGGTCAAAGAAAGTGTTGATGCATGCTCTGGAGGACGCATCCCAAACCTTCACGCTCTTGTCAGATGAGCTGAGAGTGACACAGAGAGAGAGAAACATTTCAGGATCGAGCTTGGTGCCGTCTGAGCTGACAACTCGTCTGAAAAATTGCTTTATGAGTGCTGCTTTCAGCGTTTGTCACTTCATGTATTTTACCTCGAGACAAAGTGTGTGTCATCTGGGGAGAAGGCAACGTTAAGAACCCAGGATCCATGTCCACTCAGTGTGCCAGCCAGGTTGGCATGTTGCCTGTAAAACAAACTTTGTTAAGCTAACAAGCTTCTTTCTTCTGATTGTGTATTCATAACATGATAACACTCATGCATCATTTCACTCGCTTCCTCTATCCTAGTTCAGTATGAGCATCATTAGCACAGAAACATCTTTTGAGATGAATGAACGTCTTTCAGCCACGACCTGCCAGCTGAACTCACACGTCATATATTTTGATGTAGCCATCGTCCGAGGCCGTGACCAGGAGCTGAGAGTCGGGGGAGAAAGTGAGAGATCTGATGGGCATGGCGTGACCTGAGGAGGGAGAAGACAAGTCAGTCAGTGATCGTCACACTTTTGTTTAATTAGATCATTAACTGAAGTTATTCATCAGCAAAGATGTGAACTTTTCAGTGTGAGGATTTGCAGCTCTCTGTTGTACGTTGTAAACTGGTGACCTTTGAGTGACCTTTGGTGGAACAAAACAAGCCATGTGACGGCGTCACTTATTTTTCCTATTATTTTATTTTCTGACATTTAATAGACAAAATCTTCCATGTATTAATTAATAAATAATTATGACACCAGGGTTGTTCATCATCATCTAAATCAGGGCTGTCAAACTCACTTTAGTTTAGTTCAGGGGCCACATACAGCTCTATTTAATCTCAAGACAAATAATTATGTTTGTTTCATTTTCTCTTATCTGCTTCTTATCCAGAAAACTGTTGAAAGGTACAGCTGAGTGATCGAGCTTTAAATCAGCTGTCTCATGTGTTTGCTTCAGTGTGATGGCTCAAATTTCTGTTTGGGCTGTAATTACTAGGAGATTTTCATTATGGATTGATTATTTCATCTCTTTTGAGGAAACAGGAACCAATCAATGTTTTCCTTAACATCATTTTTACATTTTGCGAAGTCATCTCACGGGCCAGACTGGACACCTTCTGATGGGCTGTTTTTGGCCTATGGACCGTATATATGATGCCCCTGATCTAAATAATGAATATAAATATGATGTGAACTCACCTTCCAGTGTGTGGAGCAGCTTTCCAGTGGCGATGTCAAAGATGTTGATGATTCCATCGATAGCTCCGCTGGCCAAATATTTTCCATCAGGGCTCTGAGGGGCAAAAACAGAGAAAAAAAGAGAGTTTATAATTAAAAATGTCCAAATGCAGAAACATGAGACTGGATGAGCTACAGCCTTTAAAAACAACCTTTGGACCTGGAGAGAAAGGGTTAAGAGTTAAAACGAGGGGGAAAGCTCGGTGTGAATGAGAAAAAATAAAGATGAGTTATTGTAAAGTGATGACAGTGAGGTCTCAGCACTCAGAGACTCAGCTAGAGAAGACACCGCCCAGCCAAGCAGAAGGACAATTTATGGTGCCTTACGTAAGCGATACTCAGGATGAATTTTCCTCGCGTGTCCAGAGAATATTCCTTCTTGCCGCTTTCCACACCGAAGATGTTGACCTTACCGAGATGGCTTCCTGTGGCAATGTACTTGGAGTCTGGGGAGAAGGCCACTGACCACGCATCGACTGGAGAAGACAGCAGGAAGACAAAGAGAAGGTGGAACACATCAAACTGATGTCTGCTGCAAATTCATGCAAATTACTGTTTGTACCTACAACTCTAACTGCCCCTGAACAAGACACCAAACCTGCCTCACGCACCAGTGAATACTACTGAATATTAGAAGTAGGTCCTACATTAGCAGGACTCACTTTTGAAGAATCCAAATCTACCAAATACAGTACAAATACCATATACACAACACACGTTTGTGTGTGTGTGTGTGTGTGTGTGTGTGTGTGTTTTTTATATATATATATATATATATATATATAAAAAATGTCACAAAATAATGATATAAGAAATTTGACAAGAAATTACACAATTACCTAAAGCCTAAATATAGCACAAATATATTCAGTTACTGGGAGCAGAGCCAGATGTTGTGCCAGAACAGGAGCTGGGCAAATAGGCTACGTAAGACCAAAGAGCTGACGGAGGACTCCAAGAGGAGAAAAGGTGACTGAGCAAAAAGCTGTCTAGGACTGATTTTAGTCGTTAGCTATTTATTAGCTGGCTGCTACGTCTTGTGTTGTTGACCTTGTTTGGTTGTTAGCAAAATTCTTGACTTGCTAGTTTTTGATCATACGTAATGTAAAGAGAACAAATACACATGAACATATTTACCACAGTGGGATTACACTGTAAAACTGGGGGTGCTGAGTCAGAAAAATACAAATAAAATATATATGCAACGTTGCTTTAATCAACTAATCATTTCAACTCTAGACATGGACTACAAACATACATGCTGATTGTACAAAGGGAAACAAGATCTCTGTACTCAAAACAATATCCCTCAATAAAAAAATCGATCCTGCAGTCTTACCTGGTCCGGCGTCCATGGACTTGATCTGTTTTCCTGATTCCAGGTCCCACAGACGGATGTGAGCGTCAAGAGAACTGGAGGCAGCGATGGCTCCGTTGTGACTGATGTCCACTGACACCACGCCCAGCTGGTGTCCCTCCAGAGTCCACTGCAGCTCCAGCTTCTCATCTGACCTGCACAGACATGTCACGTCACGTCACTTCAAGTCAAGTGAATATCGTGAGATATGAAATTATTTTTGTTTACAGCAGTTCAAGTTTATTTCAGTGGCACGTTCAACAGACATTTATAAGAAGAATGATTCATAGAAAAGACTCACTATTACAGATTTTTTTACTGTAACAATAAGATGTTGTTTACCTGTGATGACCTGGAATTTAAATTGCCAGACTTTACAGATCTCATGTGCTTGGTTTATACTAAAGTCTCCACCCTCAGTCATACTCAGTACCCTCACTGCCCCTACGATTCAATAAGAACTTAGTCAACCAGAATTCACAGACATGACACTTGTCCACACACAGACCTGGATTCTAACTGACAGTCAAATAAATGTGGTTACGCTCTGTGAGCTAAATGTAGTTTGAACTGGACCTCAGACCATGTTGTGCATCTGTAAAGTTCTTATAAATAATGCTGATTGCAAAGACATTATTGTGTCTGTCTTCATTCATTTTTATATGGCCTTTAAAAATGCAGCTGTCTCACTCAGAACAATGTACAGTATTATTGTCACAAGGAGTTGTGATACAAACACACTCACCATTTCCAGACTTTCACCATATCATCTAGTGAACCAGTCACAATAGTTTCTGTCCCGTCCGCCTCACTTTTACCCCACGCTGCTGTCCAGATAGCATCGTCGTGAGCTGAGGAAACATAAACACGGGTTCCAACTCTGATCAGAGTGCACCAACAAGCAGTTCATTGCTGAAACTGCAGCGCTTATGTGAAAGACATTTCAAAGAAGAGTCTGACATTATTCTATGTTTTTAATATCTTTCTTCGGGCACTCTTGATGAAACTGAATTGAAATGAAATAAGATAAGTTTAAGTGTAATACGTAAGGTGTAAAGTGAGCGATGTCGATCAGCGTCACTCACCATGTTCTTGCTTGAAAAGAATGCTGTACTGAAATCAGAGCACAAACTCACAGTTAGTGTTTCACCCAGAAAACAAACACAGTGAGGACGTGTTGAGATGAATGCTAAAAAACTATTTGACTTGAAGTTTGTTGCTTACTTGAGTGCTCATGTTTTGGTCCTGGGAGTCAGCGAGACAGTTTGATTACTTGAGCCTGAAAACAACATTAAAGTGTGCTTGTGAACCAAATCAGGACATTTTAAAATTTGAAATGTAACTAGTATAAATGCATACATTTACTCAAGTGCTGCACATAAATACAAATGTAAGGTACTTGTACAACTCCAATCTGCTTCTACTCCATTTGCTGCACAACATTTATCTGACTGCATCGCTTACTAATCAGCAGTATATACAAGTACAGCTGAAACTGACGAGTCAATTAAAAAAGAAAAGCTGGCAACTACTCTGGTAATCGTTTATTTCCCTTTTAATGATTGTTATTCATATTAGAATCATTTGGACTGCTGCTCGGACAAAACCAGTCACTGTTTTCAGCATGTTTACAGACCAAATGGAGAAATGACTCAGCAGATGAATCCAGAGTGAAAACACTCATTAGTTACAGCATAGTTAGATACAATAGCTCCATTTCATCCACGAGCGGCAGTGAAATCCTGCTTTTACATCCATGCAGGAGTAATAATAATCTAATTACATCACACATGACAGTAACAGTCAGATGAGTCATTCATTTACACTGCGTAGCCTACTTTAGCTCTCAGTACTTGAAGTGCATCTATCTGATGATACTTTTACTTTAATAACATGCTCAGTGCAGTACTGTAACGTGTATCAGAGTCTTATTAGTACTTTTACCTATCAACATTCCTGACCTGACGTCACTGTCAATAAACACTTTAAAGACTTCACGTGTAGACCTGCTGCAGTCAATTGGGGAACAGACACGTGACAAACTGAACTAAATGTCAGCAGCGTGTTTGTTTGCGCCCGTGCACACATTAAAAAGCTGTTTTAGCAGCAGCTGGCTAACAGGAGCTAGCTCCGACCATTGACTCGGACTACCAGGTTAGCGCAGTTAGCATCATAATGCAATTTGCTGTTTCAACAGTTAGCTCACCGCTAACTCGCTCAGTTTACAGAGTTAACGATTATAACGATATATTATATAATATCCGCCCACGTACCTTTAAATCTCCCAATAAGTTCTTTTATTTGTTTTATTCAATCTCTGGAGCCTGGTGATTTACATGTGAGACGCCATGACAACATCTGACGTAACTTCCCGCTTCCGTCTTCTTCGTTTGCGTTGACGAATGACGTATGAGACGCACGACCGCCACCAGCGGCGTGTGGAGTGTTTCTACAGCGTTTCCAGAGGAGAAGGAAAGAAAAGAGTTTGAAGAGATTTATTTATTAAAAATAATAATAGCAGTACATTTTTACAAAATGATAAATTTAGAAGACAGTTTTAATTAATTGGTTCAATTCATTCTGTTTATACTGCCAGATATACACCGTAACTATCCTTCTATATTTTCCATATCTATACTGTTGTATTTTAGATTTCTTAGATATCTTTTAACTTGTATATATTTATATTTTATATTTCATGTCTATTGTTGTTTGCACCAGGAATATGAGGGAAACACTATTTCAGTTCTCTGTATGTCATGTACATGTGGCAGCATCGACATTGAAGTTGACTTGACAACTTGAAAAAAATAAATACATTAATTAATAATTATGAGGACATAGATCAAAACTTGACCCATAAGTTTAAAAAAACGGTGAAACAGTGAAAACATAGGTTATAGATAATAAAGCAACAAAGAAATGTGATAAACATAATACAACAACATGTAAATGTAGCATAATTAATTAGTCATTTATTCAGTGAGCACAGTAAGAGAACTGGAGCTGTGTGTCAAAGCCTACATGTTCCTAGTTTTGCCAGTTTAAATTCAGTTACACTGAATTCATCTCACTACACACACTGAGAGCCCGTGTGTAAAGAAAAGATTTTAGACACACTGATGTAGGCAGCAACTCATCCAAGCTTCCCAGAAGGCCAAAACATGATCAATAATTGACTTAGATGAGACTTGAAGATGCTTAGGAGCCCCCGCTTGTCTTCACTACAGTAAAATAAATAAAGGCTTAAAATAAAACCTCAGTGGTGCAGAGTGAAAGGCAAACCTGAGCCTGAGGAGTAAAACTCTTCTTATATTTTGACAGTTACTGCAGCAGCAGCACTCTGAGCTCCACACACTGGTTGTCAGGATAGAGACAGAAAGTATTTCCAAGTCATGGTGAGCTGATGATCAAGCTGGTGTGTTTTAAATAACTCCTGAAGAGAGGCTGAAATGGGCAGTTCTAGACATGAGTATGAAACTCCTGACAGCTGGAGTGAAGAAGATGAGAGATGTCCTATTTAGAGGAGACAGACAGACAGACAGACAGACAGACAGACAGACAGACAGACAGACAGACAGAGGGAGAGAGAGACAGAGACAGACAGAGAGACAGAGAGACAGAGGGAGAGAGAGACAGACAGACTGAGAGAGAGACAGAGGCTGGTGGGAAGCCCTAAAATGATCTTTATATAAGCTGATATACAATCTCTGTGTATATGATAGTCCTGTAAAAATGCTCCATTAAACACACACAACACATTAAAAATCAAAATTTTTATGTTTAAGGAAAGTGAATTCAATAATGAACAAATGCAATAGATAAATAAATAATGAAATCTCTCACGTGCTGTTCAGACTCTAATGATTATTAATACACAAACACACACACACACGCATATATACTGTATAGAATCTATTCTGTAAATTTGTTGCTTGTGTATGTTATCTCATTAATGACACGTAAAAATGTTGTCCTATCTGTACACCTCCAAATGTTACATCACGTTTGTGTACTGCTTAGAAATGATAAACAGGAGGCATTAAATCCACTTTTACCTTCTTCCAGCTGGCTGTTTCACTGTCAGGTGAAACTCTGAGCTGTGAACAGAAGAACCACCTGTAGAAGCGCAGACATGCATGAAAACCTGACGTCCTGACACGCACTGACGTCTTTCTCAATTTTGAAATGCTTCTTCCAGCAGGCGATATAAAAATGTAATTGGAGTTTTTTAATAAATGTTGTGGAGGAAAACATCTCCAAAAGCACTTATCCAAGCACTGCACATTTCTTCTACTTTCATCCTCAACCTTCAACATTGTACATGACATCTGAAATCTCTATCTGTTTTTCTAGGCGCAACTGGAATCTTTCATTCCTTCTTCGGGCACTCGTGTTTTTCCTCTTGTCGGTCCTGCAGGCAGCAAACGATCAGAGTGCTGCTATTTTCAGCCAAGTGATTCATTCGTATATTCAAGGCAATAATAACGGTGGGTAATGAACCTAATGTAATGGCATCAGCTGCATCATGCTGAAAGGAAAGCAGGACTTCTGTTGTCGTTATCTTTGATATGACAAAATGAAGTGCTCTGAGAGCAGAACAACATGAAACATTCAAGCATCCGTCTAATCTTGCAGTCCTCTTCATATTGACATATTACTGCAGAGTCCTGCCTCAAGACAAAAACCAAACTTTGAAATCCTTTTAAAATTTCTGGTTAAAGACATGGATCAGATGGATGGAGGTAGTTGGAAAAATAAGGTCAGAATTGTAAATTAATTTGCCACAAACTAACTTTTAGAGATGTTTCATGTTTCTAATTGTCTTTAAATGTGTAGAAATGTAATTTAAGCACAGACTGACTGTAACTGTAAGAAGTTAGCTCATGATGTTATCACCATTTTCCTCCTTTTGGTTTTTTTATGATCGGTCTAGCCTTGTGATGGAATTTGGTTTTGGCAGACTGTCACTGGAAATGAGATTCTGGAAATTCTGTTTTGAGTCATTCAGATTCCTTTTTCAGAAAGTGGTTCTGATCCAACAACCTACCCTGAAGATTCAATTATGAACCGATCAAATTTGGATGAGTGCATTAGAAACTGTCTGACTCTTATCAGGTGTGTTTGGGTGTTAATATTCAGCAGCTTCCTCTCAAAGTCATTTTGATCTGGCTCCTCTGTGGACGTAGAAACGAATCGAGGACACTGAAGGTGAATTCAAAGAGAGGGATGAGACAGAACTAGCGTCTTCATTTAGCTGTCTACTTGTCCAGCATGAAAAACAGGTACATTATGATCCATAAATTGATCCATGATCCATGATGATATACTTTACTTAAGATTATTTGCAATTGTTAAAATCTTGGCATGTACAGTAGCAGCCACTCTAATACTCTTTTGATTAAATCTATTCTTATATATTCTTTGTTTGTTTGTTTGTCAGCTTTGTCCCAGTAGAATGAAATGTTTTAAAAAAAATATTGTATAGTTTAAAGGTTAATGCTTTTAGTGACCTATGTCTAATAAAAGTTATAACAGTCAAACTGATAATGTGAGGTCATGTACTAATGTTATAATTCAAGTCAAGAACATCTTTACTTATATAAAAAGATATTTTGGCCTTTTGGAGGTTTATTTGACAGAGACAGCTGGAGAGTGACAGGAACGTGTGGAGAGAGAGAGAGAGATGGGGAATGACATGCAGGAAAGAGCCCCAGGTCAGGCCCCATGTATGGAGGCCCAGTCCTCGCCGCAGTGAATTTGACCGCTGTCACTCTATAGCTGCTAATGCTAAAAGGTTGAGAAAAGACAAACTTAAAAACATCTTGAAAAAAGAAATAGACACAGATTCCAGTGCAGTGTAGTTCACCTTCACTTTTTATAATTTACACACTGATATTCATCCTTCTCCTGCGATGATCTGAGGGTGAAACGCTGATAATTATCTTCTGACAGCACTATGTAGACTCATTCTACAGCTCAGCTAATATATAATTCATTCACCACAATACAATGCACATATAATAAATGCTCCATCAGTGGTTATATAAACCATCTCTTTGATCCGTGTACACGACTGGTTTGAGGCTAATTTGTTCAAAGTTTTACCGTGAACTCGGCTGTGGCTGTTTAGTCAACAATGCAGAACAACATTTAAATTAGAATGTACAATTATTTGCTGCAAACTAGGAGAAAGCTAAATCCACCCAATGTCCACGCTTTCCATAATAATACATAATTAATACAATACATTGTGTATATAATAAATGCACACTTTCCTGTTAATGTCCGGGAGCAATCGACAAGAAAACATCTAGATGATTTGGGATTGGTGCAATGAAGTAGCTCTTTGTTGTTGCTCTATGTTTGTGGTCCAGGATTAGTTTCAGGCTAATTTATTCAAATGAACCTTATTTATAAGAGTGCAGAACAGAACAGGAAAGAGCCGGACTAGAAAATCCAGAAGAGTCCAAAGAAGTTCTGTTAAAGTACAGTATTTGAACCATCTTTTCATCATTTGAACCACCTCACAAAAAATGTGCGAAAGCAGTTATAAAAGGCAAGCCATGTTTTAAGAAATGAGTATTCATAATAAGCGGTGTTCAAACTGAGGCACTATAAATACGCTCTAAAAGAATCAATTTAGTCGTTTCACTCCCCAGAGAAAGCCGACACGTCAGTCTCGCTCTGCTGTATTAATGGGACAGAGCTTTCAGGGGGAGGGACCTCCTCTGACTTCCATTAAAGACAGTAGCTATAAAGGAGCTAAACACAATATTGCTGCCAGCACACACCGAGACGCACAGACGAAGCAAGAGTGTGTGAGGAGAAAAAGTCTTAAACCCCACAGAACACTTGGGTGTAACAGTGTGAACGCGAGGCTGAGCCCAGAGCAGAGGAGACAGGAGCACAGGGAAGGAGGAGGAGGGTGAGAAAGAGTCAAAGAGGAAAGAGAGGAAGAGAGGCATCAGAGCGTGGAACAGGTTCTTTCGGCAGCCCTTGGTACTCAGCCTCAGCAGACATGCCTAACTTTGCCGGCACCTGGAAGATGAAGAAGAGTGAGAATTTTGATGAACTTCTCAAAGCCCTGGGTAAGCCCTCTCTTGTCTCTTTATCCCCCTCCCCTTTCTCCCCCTCCATAGCCAGCGCTACATCCCTGCATGAGGTTGACTATCCATCATGTCCATATAGAAAAAGGCTCGTCTTGTTCTTTTGAGAATGGCATGCCTGACATCCAACAACATCTTATTGTTCAGAGAAGCACCCTGGGAAAAGAGCGCTGCAAAGATCTACAGGGAGATGCTGCTGGAGGGAAATCCCTCAGCTTTATAGGAGATATGAAACTCTGGATGCTGAATTCCAGCCTAAACAGACTGGGTATTGTTGCATGAATAGAGGAGGGGGCACAACATTATTCATGATAAGCATTTAAGTAGGGCATGCATTAGCAATGCCAGGGGAGGTCTCTGGAGCCTAGTGCTATTCTCTCGTGTCCTATCTTTTTCATTCTTTTCCACCCATCTTAGTCTTAACTGATGATTGTGATGGTTTTAGATTTGGACCAGTTTAACTGGGTCACTCAATTGTGTTGCAGCGTTTTGGTCACGCCGGGACTGCTGAAACAGACAGGGCACAGCAAAAAAGGCTGTGTGTCTTTAGAATAATGTCGAAATCTTTAGGGAGAAGTCCCACTGTGAGTGCAGGGAGCTGCCTCAACAACTCTCCTGGAACTGTTTGACACCAAGCTGAATGACAATTAGAACTTTTCTTTCGTTTCGTTTCTAACTGGGAAAGTTGAGTTTTGTGCGGTCTGAAGCTTAAACATTTGACACTTTAGTTGTTGGTGCATTGCTGCAGCACTAAATGGTGCTCAGAAACCAGTATCTGAGTGCATATTTGGATTTGAAAGTCCTTATACCAGCTTTGTACAGGTTCATACTTGTAAGGATATTGTTATTCTCATTGTCAGTAAATGCAAAGGGGCCTCCCCCTCACCACACAGTTTACTAGCTTAGATTCACTGAATTCTTGGATGCCTATGGGATCATGATTTTATTATTTGATTCCATAGATACTCAACAACTGAACCAAGAGAGTCAAATATTACTTATTACTTATTATTGTCATAAGACATTTGTTAGTTTCACACAGTTAGGATATTCTTTGTGACCTCCTTTGGATGAAGTGATGTAGTTTTTTGATGAACTAATGTAAAAACCTACCTCCCATTTTGAAAGCCATTTTAGGCACTATTATTTATTATGAATCAATCCCAAATACACCCATACTTCTGCTGGAAATACCAAATGTGTATTGATCCACAGTTAAACATAGTCCCCAGCAAATCCACTATTTAGTTGTGTTTAAGTGCAGTTTTTTTTTTTTAAAAAGCTGTTTTATATTTTTATTTTTATGTATTTATTTAGATTAAAGTATATATTAGGGACATGTTATTAAAGATTGGGAATGAGTAGGCTGAATACAGAGTAGTATAGACAGAGTAAAAAAGTTGAAAAGCACTATAGACAGACCGATGAAATGTTGTTGTTTTCACTGGATTTGTTGAACTGACTGACTGTCATTTTTCTGTAAGAATGTTCAACCTTGCCCATATTTTGTTTGGATATGAGGTCCATAAGGAAACCACCCCACCAATTAGATTGTACATCCAAAGAGAAATCACTCACTCTCCATTTTTAGCACTTCATGTTCATGAACACATGAACAACATCTGCTGGAGCAGATCACTCATGCGCTCTCACACAAGGGGTCGGTCAAATGGAGCACTACGAACAGCAACTACAGTGGATTCCAGTGCTGCAGGGCCGTCACTTTACATCAACATCTTCATAATTATCCGTTGAGTTTCCCTACAGTCAGAGGGGATTGTTATATCCATGGTGCAGATAGCACAGGAACATGCTGTGTGAACCCAGAGCTGTATGACCTGATCAGACTCACGGTTGGCTAATTGAGAGCAGCCATGTGTGTCTGCGTTTGATCAAAGAATGTAAAAAATACTGCGCTTCATGTTCAATTTCATTACTGAGCCTAAATGTGGATTTTTTTAAAGACTTGCTGAGTTAATGAGGTCAAGAAATGCAAAAACATCAACAAACAGCTGAAGTTAAATTTGAGCATTGGTATAAGACGCCTTAGACACACATTTCTATAAGACCATAACCTTACTATTGGCTGCTAGTAATTATGGTGGTCCAGAAACTGAAGCTTACTTTGTTTTTACCATTGATGTGAACATTCAATATTTTCAAAATAACAAACAAACAAATACAATTTTGGGAATGTCTCAATTTTTCAGCAACAAGGACGGGCTGCTTGGCTCACTGATCCTCATACATATTTAATCCTATAAAAACACATGGCGTGAGCCTTGAGATCCTGGGTGGGGTTGAGCGTAAGCTGTCAAACTAATATGTTGTTATGCCCCCAGTGGTTGTGTGGTGAGGAGGTTCTCTCAAAATGAATTTGATGATTTTGTTTTCTTTTTCAAAAATCCATGAAAACGGAGTACTCAATCTTCTTTGGAAAGATATTGGATTTTTATAAATTTACTTATGACCAGTGTTGGGAGTGGTCAGTAAAAAATAAAAAATCCAGGACTTTGGCAGGACATAAAGCCAGATGGCCTTGCAGTGTCAAACTGGGTGTTGCCACAAGTCTGGGCAGTGCCACATGCCGGATCACCACTCCAACAACCACCAGACAAAAGGAGAGCCAGCACTGACCAGCCCTGATATCTTGAGGAGTTTACTTATTACTTCTGGGCCATCGAATAATCCCTCACACACACACTTCCAAAGTTCCACAGATTTCTCTCATTTATTTTGTTTTTGCTCTGAAACATCTACATTTCATTGTCATTTAAGCTTGGAGATTAAGATGGTTCACCACACACAGAAACACAAGGAGACTTCTATCTTTAAGGTCTAGAGTCTGATAGAGGCTGGCAATGAGGGCATGTGGAGATCTAAATCTGGGCGGGGTCGAGGGCGAGGAAGAAAAAAAACATACTGGAAGATGAGCTGAAATGCAACATATTGCCTCTCGCATGTCTCCGTTTTTCAGAACCTATTTCCTTCCTTTGTTCTACATCTGTCTGTCATGATTTTCATAGCCTGTGACTGCTATAAAGCTGCTTTAAGGGTGACCTCTAAGTTAACAGTCATGAAACTGTTCATGTTCATGAAATCTGATTAAATGGGAAACATTGTACATACACATTACTGGACATTACATACACATTGTAACATACACATTACTGGCTTTGCTTATTTACAAATTCTCCCTCTTGTTGCTGGCCTGGGTTGTTCCTGATCAGGGGTGAACACCATGCTGAGGAAGGTGGCTGTGGCAGCGGCCTCCAACCCTCACGTGGAGATCCGTCAGGACGGGGAGCAGTTCTACATCAAAACATCCACCAGTGTGCGCACCACCGAGATCAACTTCCACATTGGTGAAGAATTCGACGAGGAGACGGTGGACGGTCGAAAGTGTAAGGTAAATGAGTGCTGCAAAATCAGATATTTCATATATGGTGCACTCATATATGCAAAACTCTCCTGCCACAGCTGAACCTGGGACATTTTGCAAGCAGACTTTCTAAAGCATTGGTATGGTCCTTAAATGTTGCATTTTTTGAAAAATACACTTCTAGAATATAATCTTTTATTAATGGTAGCTACATTGTGGGGACTTACCTACCATGTGGGGACACATATAAAGTCCTTTAAAGTAAACAAATAAACTAGTGTTAGGTTAAAGTCCAAGGTCCATGGTTATGGTTAAAGTCAGTCACCAGCAACAAAAACAAGTGTATTATTGTGTGTGTGTGTGTGTTGTGTTAAACATGTAGACACACAAGACTTTTTTTTTCACACATCCAATTCCCATCTAATGACAAAACACTGACTCCTACAATTCAACTGTTTATTTTAGGATTATGGTTAAAGTTAAGATAGACTTCCAAGAAAAATCATGAAATCCAACATTATTGAATATTCTTGGACATATAGTAAATACTTATCTTTCCAATAGTCACACATTTGTGAATGGTTAAATATTCTGTAATAACAAAGGGAACAGCACATCTGTAGATATCTGACTGAATGTCACATCATTTGTATTTTTAGGATGTGTTCTGTCTTCTCAAGTGCATTCAAGGTCTTCAAAGCTATCTGCGTGCTTTTGTTGTTGAAAAATTAATGCTCCTTGCAGTTTGATCCATTGGTATCATCCTCACGTCTTGCAGCTGGATTAAGGGCAGCTTGAGTTTGGTTGGATGAGAGTTTCTCTCTGAACCTCCTCCATCCCTGAGGGGGGGATTCTCACAATGCTGATACACTGTCAGAGCTCTTACACAGCTTTGGAAAGTGGGCATGTATGATTTTTTTTTTTTTTTTTTAGTTTTCAGGTACATGAAGGTCTTTTAAATTCTTGGAACTCATGACAAATTCTGATTAAAAACAGAATTTTAAAATAGGAAAAGATATTTCAGCTATGCCATAAAGGCAGTGTCATGTTACATATAAGTTACACATTTCTTAGAAACATCTGCTATGATCACAGTCCAAAACATGTAGATTCTGCAACCAATGAATCAATTGTTCTTGCTGTATTGTCTTTTGTTTATTGGAACAAATCCTGAGTTCACTCAACAATTGCATTTGTACCTCCACAATGAAGGGCGTTCCAAGAATTTGGAAACAAGGTGTCATGGCAAAGACACACTGCCACTGAGTCACTTTACGTAACAAGCATCTTGCATTTATGGTCGAGAGGCTGACATCTGTTTATCATTCTCTGCTTAGCAACCTGACTCTGAGCTGGAGAGAAAAGGGGGTCTGTGTGGTTTCAGTGAGGTAAACATGAACATGTAATCCTGTGTTATCTTATATCTCAAATGTACAGAAGAGGGGACAACATATTAAATTACAGCTCCCTCATTACAGTAAGGCAAGGTCACCGTAACCAACATATTGAGAGAGTAGTGGTCATGCAAACTATGGATCAACAATTTAAACAGAAAAAAAAGTCCAAGGAAGTACGTCTGTTTGCAGAAAGGGTTATATTAGGTGGACATTATTACAAGGTAAGTACTGTTACAACTGTTATAAGACTGCATCTTAAAGTGGTTTTACGTCATAGGTCGAACATTTTGTGTTATTTAGCTCTATTATTTGATAAGAAACTCAAGGTTCAGGTCTTTTCAGCTGTAGAAAATCAGAGTCAATCAGAAATGTGCATATGATATGAAATGTGAAATAAGTGAGTGCAGTGCTGCAGAATATTTATCCATCTATATGTGCGCATGCATATAAAGAACAGCTTGCAGAGGCTGCTGCAGTGTAGCAGAGGGGAGTTGCATAACAGATGCAGGATGAGGAGTTGTTGACAGTCACAGTATAACTTAACAAGTTTTTTGGGGGGAGGGGGGGGGGTTAGGCATATTTTACAACACCACTTCTTTTTAAAGGTCTATTTATTAACTACAGCCAAGATGGTACATAATAGAGGTGTCGTTAGCTCAGCAGCACCATGTGTGAAGGCTCAGTCCTTGCCGCTGCAGCCCAGGGTTTGAATCCGAGGGTCTTTCCTGCATGTCATTCCTCATCTCTCTCTCTCTCC
Organism: Nibea albiflora; assembly: GCA_014281875.1. Classification (NCBI taxonomy): domain Eukaryota; kingdom Metazoa; phylum Chordata; class Actinopteri; family Sciaenidae; genus Nibea; species Nibea albiflora. The sequence goes on from CM024800.1 coordinate 1,746,419, forward strand.
CCACATTCCTGTCACTCTTCAGCTGTCTGTCTGTCAAATGAAAAAAGCTTTAAAAAAAAATAATGGAACACAATATTCATAACTTTGTTTCCATTAGTGTAACGTTACCTGAGTGTTATGTTTCTGTTCCCTTAGCATGAGCCTGTTATATCTACAGAGCGCATCCTTTTCTGTGGAGCATGAACACACAAATTAAACTTGTTTCATGGCCACCATATTTTCTGGGTTGTAAAATGAACTTATGGTACCTTCAAATTTCATGGGAAGGAAATAACGTTGTTTAATAAATCATACACAATAGACCAACATTTGCTCAAGCTGGAGGACTGAAGCATTTTTAGGAAGGTCTGAGGCAGGCTGAGTACAGTATGGTTTGGTTTTTGACGTCCCCATCAGCAATGTGATTTACATGAGCATACTGGATGTAACTGAGAAGCACATCTTTCAACTGGATGAAAAACCATAAACCATATATTTTTCCAAGGAACACAAAAAGCTGGACGGTTTCAGGTTCTATTCTCAAGTGTAAAACAGAAATTCACGCCATTCTTGGGCAGCAGAAGGTAGTGATATTCATGCTTGTGGAGAATATTGCACATGGAAGGGGAAAATATGTCTTTGCACGCATGCACTACATTAAGTCAATAAAAGTCAGCCAAAAACTTGAGAAATTGGAGACGTGTATTTTCTGGAAACCACAATGCCCTTCTGGGTATGTGCAGAGACTTCATTAAGACTTTCATCTGTTTCACCTATTTACATGCCAGATTGCACTCATTCACATTCGCATAACGCTCATAAATTACAGCATACAATAGCAAAATGTTACAGTCAGATCAGCTACATGTTGCAGTCAGGGACAGCAGACATGACCTATTTCGGATCCCAGGAGAGAGTGTGGCTCCTTCTGTCTGTGCCCTGGGGCATGCTGGGTACTGGGAGAGCTAGACAGCCCTCGGTGTGGCTTTTGGCCACATGACGCCTCTCTGTTACAAGGTTGATAAGTGGTGTTGTCATCATCCACTTCATTGGCCTTTATGGGGCAGTGCAGTCAAACGATGTTAAGATGATGTGTTTTTCACTGCTTTTTCTCTGCACTGCAGCACACTGGATTTACACTGGATCTTTTAGACTGTGTGTCTCATTTTGGATTCAAACTGATCATTTGTCTCAGTGGTGATGATCAGACAGATGGCAAAGAGTACCCAAACCAAGCTAAAAAACAAATATCACTGCAGTACACGAATGGCAGAGCATTACATCAACAAAAGCATGTATGGATAGCAAGACGTTGAGGATGTGCGGAACAATGTGGAACATTCTGAGAGATCTGTCACCTAAATATGAAGCTCATCTCAGCTTTCTGGCGCTTTATGGCAAGTTTTTGAGCTCATTGTTTAGCTTTGCAGTAACCTTGGCTTCATTCACTCTCACTGCTCTGATAATACAGTGGAAAGGCTCTAAAACCTTCATTTTGGGGGGCTTTTAAACCTTTATTTGACAGAGATAGCTGAAGAAAAGTGACAGGAAAGCAGGGATATGACATGCAGCAAAGTGCCACAGATAGGATTCGAGCCCTGGGCCACTGTAGCAAGGACTGCACACACTATATCGACAGAGCTAACAGGGCGACCCCATAGAGGAAATGTTGTAGAGGCCAAACCCATAGTTAAAAGAAAGTATATATTGGACCTGCATCCACCAGGTGGCCAAACAGATAAGTCAAAATGAATGAAAATGTTTCTCTGTGACTGCTGGATGTCAAAATGAGCAACAGTTCACACAACTGCGCCACATCAAATAAAGTTATTACAGGTTGAAATGAAAAGCAGCAAAACCAAAACAATGAGCTGAAAGAAGCTAAAATGTTGAGAGCTTCAGGGGATGCTACACGCACCTCTGTTCACATGGCACATAGTTTATTGTTGATTAGTCCAGTTTTAAGTTCAGGTTAACTTATCTGATTCTGTTATGTCCCCTGAAATTATGGGACTACGAGAACAAGCTACATTCCTTACACTTTTCATCTGATGTGGATTTAAACACTCTCAGTGAAGCTTAGAGTCATTGTTTCATTTCAAATCCAACGTGCTGGAGTACAGAGCAGACACAGTAAGAGCTCTTTCAGACACAATGTGCTCACCACTAGGTTCAGCACACTCGACCTGGTTGAACTTTGGGCACATGCTCAACACAGCAAGCACATGACCGGAAATACTGTGCTGCATAACACAGTGCTGCTGTTTTTGTGTTGTTTATGAAGGACAGTGATGAAGAAAATCTCCTAATAATGTTTGACTGCTCTCCATTTTTAGTCTGTGTTTTACCAAGAAGAAATCTAGGAGGTGGCTCTCGAGCACATTGTGCTCTTGTGTTGCAATCATACGCAAGAGTGAAGCTAAACCTGCAGGAGGCGGCGCCCACTGATACTGGCACATGTGCCAGGAGGGAGAGGGGGCCAGCGTCGGGTGTTGGTGGGCTCTCAGGTGGTGGCTGACGGGGGAGCCCTAAGTGGGTGTTGGCTGAGGCCGGCTGCCCCTGTGGTTAAACGGATTACACGCTGATCTGTGCCTGGCAAAGAGCAGAGGGCTGATTAACACAGCCACAAGGTTAAAAAGCTCCAGTTAATCTGCATAGTCGGTGGGATCAGACCGCCTCTTCTCACTTCAGGAGGAGAGAGTGATAAGGCGCTTCCCATCAGTCTCCAAGACACCAGACAAGCTTCAAGTGCAGAGGAGAAGTCATAATGAGGCGATTATGTATCTGATCTGATGTATGAAGGTGGCTTTAAGACACCTTGAGCATAAATGTTGAGTTTGAGTTATGCTGAATAAGTTTTGAGAAGAAAAACAGCGTCTGTGGTGCAGCAATATTTTCATCTGAACACGTGCGCTTCATTTCCCCTTCATTATCCAACTTCTGGTTGCTATAGAAACTGAATTTTAGTATCACTCACCTGCCATGGTGCTACATAGGGAGCAGAGATGCTGTGTGAAAAGGAACCGGAAAGAAAAAAATTAAGTTTCATCATATACTGACACAAAGAACAAGGACAAGACTGCATATATACTTCCAGATGAATGACTATATAACCTTTACAGGCGATCCTGTGATGTAATGAAGGTCATTCTTATCTGTGAAGCTCAGCAGCTTTGCACAGATTTTGGGTAAATAGATCAAATGTATTTCCAGGACAGATAGAGTCCTTGTGTGCAGCTGAGACTCAAGGATGATTTTTTTTTTTTTGACAATGTGTCATTCAGCATGGAGAGGCTGGAAGGCTGGAACAGGCCTGTGGAGAACAAATCTGTTGAAAGACAAGAGAGGGCAGACTGATAATTTTGGACTCATTCTAATATATCCTGAGGGTCAAATATTGGGTTTGGGATTTGCAGCCTCATTTGCAGAATCTGTACTCTCAAGGATGAAAAATGATGGTCTGCTCCTTATGTTGATTTGTGATCACATTACAGATCAAGACAAGATTAAAGACATTTTAACATGTACAACACAAAGTCTGTAAAGAAGAAATGGCACAGCAACTGTGATGTGACCTGTTGTTTTCTCATTGAAAGTTATAATCCTGGTTGACTTGGATAGTGTTTTGATAATACCCAGAGTTCTATATAAAATGATCATGGATGTATTAAGTGGGGTCTTATCAATTGCCCATGACTGGAAAAGCACTTGATAGGTCCATTGATAGGACCCCATAGGGTTAGAGGCCTTGCCATCAATCTTCCCCAGAGACAACTTGTGGCACTGCAACTAGAAAAACCCTTAGAACCTTTCCCCATAGACCACACAAGGGACTCCTGTAAAACAGAAATATTACTTGCTAATAGGGTCAGTCTGCAGTCTGCACAATGCAGAAGCAAACGCAGAAGCTCTAAAACGTTTTTTTTCGGGCTATGCACTCTACGAGGAATTTTCATGCAGATAAATGCTCCGTTTTTGAGTTCTTATAATACATCCATGAAAGTCGCGTGATGTGTGTGAATCAAAACGGACATGCACATGACATTCTGAGGTGCTGAAAAAAAGAACCCAAACCTGCTACTTATATGTTAGCTAGCTAAGACTGATCTGGTGATAATATCAGCCAATATTGTGCAACATGATGCAAACATGAGAAGCTGTGCAGTGTTCAGAAGCGTATGAGGAGATTTTTCTCATGGCATTTCATTGGTTATGCCAATGACAATAATACCTGCTACATCATGGCTCTGGGCTGTCCCTCAGAGGCATCAAAAAGTAACACATCTTTGAATGATATGATATATTTTTTTTTCATTTAGAAGCAGTAATAGGCTACTCATATTTATGCAGCCACAAAAGCAAAAGTAAATTATGACTAATATTTTTCCTCCAGAGAGGCAACTCAGGCAACAAGGGCAAACGAAGTGTTACTTGGGCAAGAAGCCCGGACTTGTGTGTCCCCCTACCCCCTCTCACTGGGGGCAGCAAACATTTTTTAGCTGCTGTTGGGAGTGCAACAAATCAGGAGCATATTTTATCTGTTTACAGCACAGTCAATCTAATGAGTCTGTCATATCATTGTGTTTTAATAAGGAAGACTAATTTATGACTGAATGTTTTCATCTGCTTTATGTTAAATTTGCCCATGCATGAGGTCTCATCTTCCACATGCATTGCTTCCTGTGAATCCCATCTTCCACCTGAGTACACAATTGGGCGAGTTAAGCTGCACTAGTAACAATGAAAACTACTGTATACAGAGGTAATCTCTGATATAAAATACACTGAATGGTAAATGCTGGGTTTCATATGAAATGCTTCAGGATAATAACTTTAAAATGTCTAGGTCTTGAAAATATTTAACTTTGGCAACTCCAAGTGGCAGTCTAATAATTTAAAGAAAAATCTATATCACAAGAAAATTCTATGGAAGAGGAGTCTGGATATGACCTGGTACGTCTGCAACAAAAATAAAACAGTCACTAACTGTGAACAGCCCAGTCATGCTCCAAAATGTCCCTTTAAGTTTTCTTTTTAATGGAAAAAAGAAATTATTTTAGCAACCATATTAAATCAAATAACCAATTAGGATCATAGTTTCTTATGGAAACCCATCATTCAAGATGTTGGGGTTTGAATGGAGTTCTGTACTGTCATTGCAGTCAGCAGCTTAATGCACTCCTGTATATCTTCATCACTCAGATGTTGTATTTGAGTTAATTTGATAAACACCACCCTTGCTTCACATTATTGTGCTGAAGGTAAATGCTGCTAAGGGTGGGAAAAGTGATGAGAAAGATATGTGATCACACTGTGGGAAGAGATGACCCCAAGGTAGGGGATAGTGTGTTATTTCAGGATCTGAAAAAAATATTGGAAAATCCAACATACAAACTTTAAACCAAGCAGGAAATGAGATTCTCCCACTATTCGACACGCTGGTTGTGTCTGATAAGCAACGGAGACGCGAAAGTCTGTGAGAGACTGAACCGAAGCCAAAGGCAGCAGATGTCGTGATAAGCGAAAAAAGCTAAGAGAAAAGAGCAGGATGAATTTGTCTTGGTCTCAAATGTGTGTGCAGAAGCTCTCCTGTGTTATTTGGAAGAGAAAGAATTTGTCTGAGTTAATGTGCAACAAAAAGAATGAGAGAAAATCCATCCAAGTCAGAGGCTGAGACTGATGCTAACGTTCAAATGGAGCCGTAGCTAATCGACTCTCTGGGCTCGGCTTTATTAGATTAAAAAAAATCAGAGGGAGAGCTGTAGAAGCCATAGAAAAACCCTGCTGTTGTTCAGCTTGGCAAAGTCTGTGGACGGCAGCCTGCAGGGATCCATGATGGCTTTCCTTACCTTTGATATGGTGATTAACATTTGCCTTTGAGAAACTGCGGCTGCTCTTCATCCTGAGCTGCGCTGCTTTATAAAATGCTAAACTACAAATTGTCAAACAAATTGTCCATGTGCAACACAAATGCTGCCATGCATGTCAGGGGTTTTCATAACAGGCCTGTCCAGATTTTTTATTTTGTTGTTATAGGTGTTGTGCTTGAGTTGGATGAAGCATTGGCAGCTTTGATCAGCTCCAGGCTTTGGAGCGGGATCACTAGCTTAAGATGCTATGCTGAAAAGGAAAATGCAGCTGGCTTTATTAAGAGGAAAAAACAAAATTCAGCAGCGTGGGAAAATAAAGGGTCAATCAGAGTCAGACACCAATGCAAAGCCAAAACTTAAAGGTCCAGTGTGTCAGATTTAGGAGGCTCTATTTACAGAATATGACAGAAATTAAATAGAATATTCATAATTAGTTATTATTGTATAATAGCCTAAAAATAAGAATCATTATGTAATCTTGTCCATGATGTTTCTACGGTAGCCCAGAACTGACAGACTAAACACTGATTCTCGACCGTGGACATTTTCTGTGCTTTCTTAAAGCACGTTAATTGATTATTTTCAGATTTTGTATGGATTTAACAAACCAAATATAACATGTTAAATAGTGAGCTTTAGAGCTGGTAGGAGGATTTTGGATTAGCTTTGAAAACTAAAATGTTACTCCTTTACAAAGCAAAGCTAAAGCCTTATTAGCCTAGCTTAGCATAAATACTGGAAACAGCTAGCTTGACTCTGTCCAACGGAAAGAAAATCTGCCTACCAGCACCTCATTAATGCTCATAAATGCATTGGTTTAAACACTTTTTTGTATGGATCAAATAAACAAGCATGTTAAACGGCTTCACAGGTGGTCTCCTGGCTTAATCTTCATTTTTTTATTTTTTCAGTTAACAGACAAATGTGAGTGGTATGATCCCTTCATTTTACACCTTAGTTAATAAACATATTCCCCAAAATGTCAAAGTATCCCTCTAACAGCCTTGGTGACACTTTACAGTTGAGGTAATGAAATACGAGCAGAGTTCATGGACCCTAAGCTGACCAAAATGATAAATCCTCTCCATTAGCACAAATTAGTACCACAGGGTCACCTTGGTCCTGATCTTTTATGAATTCTCATCTCTCTGATAGGCAATTTGAGCCAATTACTTCAGAAGAAATTAGTCCTGAAGTCAAAGTCTGACTAATCCTGTTGAAGTCATTTGAAATATTATTGAAGTGAATTAGCAGACGGAGACCCTGACTGACCAAAGTGCTAAGAGGATTTTAGTTTTTTTAATGCTAATGGCTCAGACCACTGATTTACAATGATGTACAATGTTGTTCACTGAGGTCTGGTTATGGAAGAATTAGTTGGGCGCAGACATTTTAAGTGTGTTCTACAATATATGGCCAAAAGTATGTGGACACATGAATGATCATTTTTTATATTTTACTCAAAAAACCATGAGCATTAATCTGCTTCTGTGGCAGCTCACATTCATATAAGAGTGTGAGCTGGTGTCAAGTAGTCCTTGAAGGATACATCTTGCTAATGTGTTTTACCATCATACTGACCTTCCCACCCTGTTGTCCCCTTTCCTCCCGCAGAGCCTTGCCACCTGGGAGACAGAGAACAAGATCCACTGTCAGCAAACTCTGGTGGATGGTGATGGTCCCAAAACCTACTGGACCCGAGAGCTGAATGGCGATGAGCTCACACTGGTGAGCGCACAGCAATGACTCACATCATCTTACTGCTTAGAAAGAGACAATATAACCTCTTTACAAAGATCACAGTTCAGTACATTATGCCGAAGCTAAACAAAGAGTAGACCAAAAAAGAATTTAACACTGTTCTGGGTACAGAGAGAGTAGGGTGTAGTGGGTAGCTCATCTGTATGGTTTGTCTGTTAGGTGTCTTGTTCACATGGAGACTTAGAAGACGTCCGATGCATTAAGATGGGATTTTCGAGGAGCTAGTGTACTCCATTTTAGAAGTCGTTAATGAAACGAGGCAGGGAGTGTATGAAGTCACCCTGGAGATTCATCCGTAAAGGAAATGAGAGAGGCTGTTTCCCAAGGAGCCGAGCTTTCATCCACCCTGCGGAGAGATGTGAAAGGAGAACAAGGGGAACTGCTACGCTGACGTTGCAGTAATACCCCCTGTATTTAACCAGATTAATATGGGCAGAAGTCAATGAGTCTAAAGCGCCTCCAACGATGTGCAGGGGAGCTGTCCAAGACTGATGGACCGGACAAACGGCTCTCAGGGAATCAACAGCTTTCGTCTCTCAACTATCCCACGCTCTGCCTTGTTGTTCCACAAGTACGTAAGATGAATGTCCAAAAGGCAAAATCCTGAAATAACAATATAGAAGGTTTAGATGTTGAGGGAGTTATCACAGGGTGTCTGGGCAGCTTTATATTACCAGAAGCCGCTAGAAGAACCATCCAGGAACAATAACCTTAATGAAGAGCAGCTTCAATCTGTCTTCAGTGTGTGAATAGTATGTCAGTATTCCACTAGAAGCTCTTCATTGTTCAGACTGAGAAGAAGGCAGGTCATATGAAATCTTTTCTAATGTTTAGGTGACAAAAGCAGAATGTGTTACAGCACCTACTTCACTGGAGACACTTTGGCCCAGCTGCCCTGGAGGAGCTGGAGCATTCATGTACAAATGGAGATTGATCTGGCCGAGCTGTGACTGCAGCCAAGTGTCTCTGTGCTTCTCTGCTGCTCTTCTCACCTCCATCCTCACTGCTGTCAGGCCATCATACAACCTGCTGACAGACCATGTTTACAGTGCAGCTTGAAGACTCCCACTTTAGACTTTTTCTATTCAGCATCAACTGCAACAGGCTTTGCAGAGCCACATTTCTCTATCAAGTAGTGTAGAGTTTACAGAAAAATCATTCAATCTAACCAAAACTCAAGTACAAGGTGCATGAACTGCTGCCATGACAACACTAACAAGTAAATCTTGTTATCATTCACCTGAGACAACTGTCCTAGTTTTGGTGCCACAGCAGCTCCAATGGTAACAGCATGAAGGATGAAAAGAAACAAGGGCAGACAGAAAGTGAACTGACCTCCAGCCAGCTGAAACTCAAATGGACCATAACTTCAACAGCCTTTCTCTATTATTTTTATATATTAATTAAGTTGTTGTGTCAAACATGTTCACTGAGAGGTTGTCAGGGTGGATGGAAGGGGTTTGATCCTGGAGTTTGCATTTTGAGTGCAGGCAACAAAAACACCTTTGTTAAGATCAGGGAAAGACTGTGGCTCCAGTTGATGAATATGTTCCGTTTGTCACTGAAGTCACCACTGAAGTCAAACAGTTTGATAATGCTATAATTGATACAGTTACGCTGGCTACAGAAAACAAATGAAATATGTTGTCAGTGAACATTTCAACATGTTTAAAAAATATTATTTTTAAATTATTATTATCATTATCATAATTGTAAGTGACATTAATCAATAACATTTCAAAGACAGAATCATCCTGCCGTTATGTTTTCTTCAAAACATATGTGTTTATAAAATGTGCTTGCATATGCTGCACATTAATTCTATATAAATAGAATTTCCAAACGCATCTATGAATTCACAGCAAATGGTTACAGAGCAGAAAAAAAAGTCTGTTGGTAAAACTAATCCTCCTTAACAAGCACACGTGAGCACTGGAGTGGTGGGGAGAGCCTCAGCAGCATTGCATTGACCATCAGCATGAGAAATAACGGCGAGTCTCTCCCAGAGGTTGTAATGCTCATGAGCTGCACCTGCATCAGTGTAACTGGACTAGTCAGCGCTAGTCAGCTTGTAGCCAAGCAGCCGATTAATGAGCCACTGAAGGTGAGGCATGAATGACGCAAGTTATGCCAATCAGACATTGGAGGGTTGCTGTACAGGTTCTTTAATTTTATGAGACTTGTTCTGAAGCTCAAAATAGTACATAGTGCAATATTATCTGTGAGTGGTCTGAATTGCAACATGACTGTGCATGTTCAGTAGAAAACACACAGTGGTTAGAGTCTCTTTCTTTGCAGAAGAGGAGTCATATTTAGAATAATAGTAATATTTTTGTTGATATTTACTCATTATATACCACATAATGTGTGATGCTGACTGAATAAATAGTGCATCACTAAAATCCTGGAAGATTTTTAAGCCTCCAGAGAAACATAGGCATGAGTCATCTTTGCACCCAGACAACCTCTTTCTTTCGGGACGAGCAACTGGAAAAACCATCACCAACGCTGTCTGAATGTGAATCATATCTGTTTCCAAAAAAAGCCCCCAGACACAGAGGCAACCCAACAAATGCAGAGCTTCAGCTGCAGACTCAAAGGAGGCCTAGCGATCATAACGTGATGCTCTGATTGTCTGTGGCAGTTCACACTGTAACTGGGGCACATTTCCATACGATTTGCATGATCCGTTTAATTGGTTTAGTCTGAAACACTTTAAAAGAAAAGTCGTGTGGATTTTCTCCAGCTACATCATCCTGAAATCAAATCAGAAAATGATGGCATGTCAGACGATTGTACTCAAGCGGGTGCATTCAAGAGACGCTTAAATCAGTTATTGAGCCGTTTCTTTGGATTTCATATGGCCCAGAATGATGGGCATCATTTTGACATGTTGTGACACATGCATCATTGTTTAATAGAATTTCCTGAGATTTAGCTTTAGGCACAGAGATGTTGGAACTGTTTTCTGTCAGGGGTGCTGTGAGCTGCTACAGCTGCTTTTCTCTGGATCAGACATTCATAACGTGCATATACACATAACTTTATGTGTCTGGCAAGTTGTCATGTCTTTGTGAAACTTTAACCATATATGCAGCCAACGTATTTGGAATGTAAGGCTAATCTAAAAATTGCCAAAGATGTCGCAGGCTGAAAGTCGCCTACCTGTCAATCAAAGCAGCCATGCCGTTAAGCATACATTTAAATCAAATCAAAACTCCAAGCCCCAAGTCACAAAACACATTTTGCCTCAGAGAGCTTTACAATCTGTACAGGGAGTGACACCCTCTGTCCTTAGACCCTCGGTTCGAGTGAGGAAAAACTTGCCCACAAAAAACCCTTTAACAGGGAAACAATGTGGAAGAAACCTCAGGAAGAGCCACAGAGGAGGGATCCCTCTCCCAGGACAGACAGACGTGCAATGGATGTCACATGTACAGAACAATCAACACAAACATATTGTACAATTACAATGAATTACAATAAATGGTAGAGTGATTACAGTAGCAGTAGAACCTGTGATAGAGATAGAGAGACACAGATGCACAGCAGCAGTAAATCATTAACTAGCTATAAACTGTAATGGAGATATGGTAGCAATAATGACAGTAATAATATATGTAGTGGACGTCATGCAGGTCCACAGCAGCAGCCACGATCCATGAGAACCTGCTGGACGAGAGAGCACAGAAACTCCAGAGAAGACGTTTAGTTAGTAACATGCATTAACATGCATTAATGACACTGGTATTATGTGATACTGAGCCAAATTATTTTTTGGACGGTGGCAGCAATGCGCTTCCATAAGAGAGAGAGAAAGTTTTCAGTAAAGGGAGATGTGACTGCATCTTCAACCAATACCATGCCTGACTAGGCATAACCCTATAAGAGAGAGACAGAGACAGAGAGAGAGGGGGGTGTCCCCCGCAGTCTAGTTCTATTGTAGCATAACTAAGGGATGACCTGAGCCAGCCATGTCTGCCTCCCAAACCCAAAATGGTAGGTTGTTGGAATGAAAGAGGAGCCAATCAGATTCATTAAGTGATTTGAGTCTTAATATAATTTGAACAGGTGAGTTGTATAATAATTCACACATTTAACATGGGGACTTATGGAAGTTGTTGCTTGGTAATCCCCAATCAGATGGGCCATTGTTTGGTGCAGTAAAAGGAAGCTGTCACACTCCCTGCAAAACTACTTCTATTGTCTCAGTTGAGACCAATTCGACTTTCCTCATACTGCAAACAAAATGGCAATGTCATAACTCCACAATTTTTTTTTTTTTTTACAATATCTGTTCTTTTATTTCAAAGGGGAACAGAAAAGAGTAGAAACTGATTTGTACGATGTGTCGGCTGGGCCATGTTTAAAGACAAAAGTGTTAATATCTGATAGGTATGGTCACATATACTGCCACCCTAATCTCTCCCAAGTTTAGAAAATTAGGGATAACACTTGTACAATCTCTAATTGAAGGTATTCATTGTGTATTTGGTTGTATGAACAAAAAGTGGTAAAAGTAGTTGTGTAAAATGAAAAAAAGCCACCTTGAGAGAAAAGCTGCGCCTCCAGACACCAGTCCAATCAATGCATGAGGTGAGCGTGGTTGTTAGAATGTTACAGAAATTGTCTAATGTAGCCCCACACCCTGATTCAGAAGTCAGGAAGATGAAACACAATACATTACATCGCAGCAAATGTTGAGCCTGGTTCTACTAGCTACTAGCTCGCTGATACGTAGAATCAAATGAAAACAACGTATAACTTTAAAATGTGAAACTAACATAACTTTTTTCCAGCTGACTGTAAGGACTGATCACTGTCAGTTGTCTAAAATGCAGACGTATCTCATTGTTTCCTCCAGACTTTTGGGGCAGATGACGTAGTGTGTACACGAATTTACTACCGGGAATGAAGCTCTGCAACCTTCATGAAGACGAGGCACAGACCCAGTTGGAACCACAACTCGTTTAAACTCAACAAAACTCTGTCATGCTAACACATTAACATATTTGCAAAGCATCCTGAGTAATCTTTCAATATCAGTCTGCATAATTTCCATAAACAGTGACAATGTCCCTCTAGTTATTTGTAGTGAGTTTTGTGTCTACAGTACAGTAGCTGGATATCTCATTGTCCATATCTGCAACCATGGTGTCATCTGTTTACGTAGGATTTAGCCATCAGGTGCATTGATGAAGTATTCATGTTCAGACAGGAAACAATAAAAAAAAATGGAACAAACAGCATCAGAGCCTCTTTCTTAATAATATGGATTACTAGAGTTCATATGTAAGCAAATATAGTTATTTATGTTTACATCCAGGGTTTCCCACCAAACCTTGAGGCTAACCGAACATGATGTACATTTGACTCATCACTGCCACTTGCTGTCAGTGGAAAAGTGTGGCTTGTGTCCACTACACATTTGCATTACCGTCCTCTGCAGATAGCAGGAATTTGTAGAACATCACCCAAGTGCTCACAACCTGCTCTTCTTCAAGCATCGCCCCAGGAAACGCCACAAAGCATCTTTAAATGAATGAACACACAGGTACACACACTGGCGTTCAAATAACATCACAAGGAAACAATAGTTGACAAAACAATGTCAGCTCCAGGTTGAGTATCTGTTCTGTAGCTTTTTTCAGACAATCACATGGTCTTCATCATGGTCATGGATGCATTTACTTTGTTTTGATCTGAAATCACTTTGAAGATTAGCTGAGTCTAATATTCTGGCTTGGTCTGACAACTAATGGTGACAACATGGGCACTGTAGTACCATGTTACATCACAGCTGGACGTGGTCGCAAGCGTTGATTGAAGTGGAGGTAATTTGTGTGGCACAGGCTGGTGAGTGGGAGGTCAACAACCAAAAATGTCTTGGCTTGCTCTGCTACACCGGCTCCACTGGATTCTGGCATCGCCAACCAAAGTGTTGTAAGTTATAGATCTGACTGTAAACGGTCACATGCTATCTGTTGTATCAAGTTAAAAACATTCATTCTAAGAAAACTGCATCTAGCCGCTCTGACTCCCACCTTTCTTGCTATACTGTAAAAACCCTGTAACAAAACAACTGGTGCCAGCATGTTTGGAGGTACTGAACTCAGAAACACTCTGTAAAAACCCCAAACTGCCCCTTTAAAAGAGCCCTGGGTTGCATCCCGTCATGCTTTAGCTTCCCACTCCCTGCTGCCATTCATCACTTGTCCTGCTTCTTCCCAGACGTTCCCGAGAGACATGTCTTTGTGTCTGATGCAGTTCTGAGGCAACAAGATTAAAGACAGAGTGGCGCGGCAAGATAAGACCAGACAGACTGCAGCAAATACAGTCGAAAGCTTCCAAGTAGGGCCCAGACGCTCCAGCGTGACTAATGCCACAGTTGCACATTAACATGAGTTGTCTATTGACGGTAGCATAACAGTGTTCTTCGTAACTGAGTCCAGAGGAACATTTGTTTCTTTTTTGCACTCTGGATTTTGGAAGTCAAAATATGAGAAATGAAAAAAAAAAAAGTTGTCCTCATGAGACTTTCCTCTCAGGGTCTGTCATGTGGAGGCGACATTATTGGAAGGAACAGACACAGTAGGGTTGTGGTCAGTTCATCTATCTGACCTCTTTTGCTTCACTAGTCTTTCTAACTTGATTGCCCAGTGGTCTGTGCTGCCCCTTGTTTTACCAACAAGGTGGCCAGTATAGAGACAAGGAGTCCTGTGAATGGGAAAGCAGAGAAGCAACAATGGATCCAGATTGTTTTCATTAAACAATCTAAATGAATAATTGCTGAGGCCGTGTTAAAAACAATGACACAAGGTTTATTATACCTGGACTATTATAAGGAATATTGGATGATGCACTGTAGAGGTCTAAAACCAGTTTTCTCCATCTGCAATCTGTTTGCAGAAGTTATAAGTAATGGCTCATTATAGCAATTCAAATCATAAAATAAATGACCTCATGTCACTTTTCATGGAGAGCGAGTCTGGACAGAATGCTTCATAATTCCCAACAATTCCCACCATGAGCAAGGTTTTGGTGACAGTAGCAAGGAAACATTTTCTTTAAAAGGCAGAAAGCTTGGATCATGATGGAAAGACGTCTGCTGTGCCAGACGTGTGAGAGAATCCCTATGGAAGAACAGTAGGATTCTGGGGGAAATGGTGTTGACTGTGGTGGCTCAGCAGTCTAGACCTTCTCTGCTCTGGATCGATGGGTTAGCAAACAAATGGTAAGACAATCAGAAGAAATGATGATGCTGCACTGTAGAAAAAATTGCCTGTAAATTTTACAGTGAAAAACTGCCAAACTATGATAGTAAAACACTGTAAAATACACAATGAAGTGTGAAGTTTTTCCTCTATAAAGTAAAACACCTAAAACCTTTATTTATGCACCATTTTCAGGGAATTTATACAGAATAAAGCATAAACCGTAATGCTTAATAGCATATTTTACTGTCATGGTCTGGCCGTAGAATCTACAGACATTTTAAGATTTTAAGATATGGAATAAAACACCAGCCTTATATGCGATAACGTTAAATTAACAGTACTACTATCCTGTTACTGTAATATTAGACATGGTTATACTGTATTTATTACAGTAAAATTCTGGCAGCCACAGCTGCAAGTTGTTTTTACTGTAAAAACAAAAAGTCCTGAAACAACACTTACAAATCTCACGACTGTTTTGCAAATCTGGGGTCATCATCTAGACACGATCGTTTATATGTTCACAAGCTTTTCACAGTCTGGAAACTCAAAGCTACAGTACAAACATCTCTATAAATCTGTCAAAATGACCGAATCTTTCATGAAAGTAAATCTGTTATATTTACAGTTTTGGATGTTTCATTGGATATTTGATCCAAACCAGTCCTTGGAGTGATGCTGATTTATAGTACAGTATAGTTCACTTAAGTGACTGACATCAAAACAAAATATGAATATTGTTTAAACCGATGGTACTTTCCTCTTGTATTTTCTTGCAGATGGAGTGTTCTCTCTCTCTCTTTCTTCCTCTGGTGATCAGGGGTCTTGATCTTTGGCCAAAAAGGTTTTTCTTCCTCTTCCCTTTTTTCAAAGAAAATTGGCTGAATGAACCCATTCACACAGGTTGAAGTCCATGTCCCATCAATAGGATGACTAAATCTATTTATTTTGAAGTATGAAGAAGGTGAAGTGACAGTATTCCATTTTCTTTGAAATCTGGGTTTGGACTTTTAGCTTTTGTTTCATTTAAACAGTGTTTCAGAGCTAATTTACTGCTTTGGTGCCTGAGCCAGGCAGTGCTCTACTACCATACAAATCTTTCCTTTGGTAAACCATTGGGGAACTTATTCAAGACACTTCCCCAGAGCAGGTGCACAACACATGAGTCCGCGATCTGGGCCAACACAGCGTCACTGCAGTGAAATGTGTTGCAGCCTCACCAGTGGTCCTGGAGGCCTCAGTGTGGGCCACAGTCCTGTCCTCAGGGTGGATGTGGTAGAAAGTGGCACAACATCAAAAACAAAAAGCAAATCTGTCTCCGTCCTTCACGGCTGCCAGGGATTAAAAGGCTGTCCTTTCAGTGCTCAGCTTCACGAGTATGAACACAGCAGCGTGGCGACTGTTCCCATTCCTCAACGCCAAGGCCGCTGGGACGAATCTATACCACCCCTGCTTTTTGACCTGGTATCCTCTAAAAGAATGAATTTCCTCCTCAGTGCACCACAAAGCTCTGGGAAGCAAGGGCCAGGGCGCGCGCCTGCTGTGATGTTAATTTAATGACAAGCTGCTGTTCAGATGGCAGGTCCAAACAGCTGAATAAAGGGATTGTTGTGTTTTTGCTCCACTTTGTAGGGAAGGGGCCCCTCCGCCTGTCTTACTGCTCTCTTCTGGGCACCAAACAGTGGAGCCTCTGTGAGTACAGTGGAGTACACCACTTCCTAGAGAGAAAAAAAACAAGAATTTTCCTCCTCTTCTCTACTTGGTGTCCCATTTAACTCTTCCCAAAGCTTGAGTGAGCTTTGGAGGCCCAATTGATTTCCTGCACAAAAAGACTAATTAGTGAATATTTTACCGGGAATTGCCATTTCAAGCCACCTGGGACTTCATTTTCTTAGTTTTCACTACCATTCTTGTTGGTAAGAATAAGAATGTATTCATCATGTTAACTTCTGAAGTGTGGGAACGTGGCGTCAATGTTCAAAAGAAGACTAATGGATTGACAAACACAAGCAGTTTTAACCGATGGTCAGCCATGTTTTAAACAAGTTAGCCAAAGCAATTTAGAAGAGAAAATGAAGACAGGAAGTAAAATCACTTCTCAAACCTTTGTTGAAAACCATCACTACCATTACTGATCAAACTTTAATGACTGAACCTACCATACTTACCATAACTGTGAGCTCACACAGTCTCCACATGTAATGGAGGATTATTAGCCATGCTACTGCTGTGCTCACTTTGAGCTGCACGTACCAAATTTCAAATTTAGTTGTTTAAATGAATGTACTGCATTTGGTTTGTTGTTTGATTTCAGTAATCACAGAAACTATGGCCAAACTGAAAATATAATATATGTATGTCTATACCAGGCATTTCTAGTTGAACTCTGTGAACACTGGTACATGTTCACTTCAAAATATTCGGCTGAGTTTGAAGCACATCTGCAGTCACATGAGAAGAAAATATATAATTTTGGTGTACTTTGACAAAGCCCAAAGTAACATGAGTGACAAAGTCCATGAGGGAGGTGTTCATGGATGATGAACAGGTCAAACACAGAATGGGGTTTGAAGTTTGGTTAGGTTTAGGATTAAAAGTTATGGATAGAAGGATAAATCAAAGTTGACTTTTGGTTTCACATGAGGCACAAACAGAAAGTCCTGACAGCAAACGTCTCCCGTGTCCTGACATAACACGTACAAATCAATCGTTTATACCATGTTCACTATCTTAGCTTAGTGTGTTAGCATGCTAAAATTATCTAGTTACTAGTACTTATAGATAGAGGAGTTTCCTGAGTTTTATGGGACAAAATCATAGTGTTCATCCCTTACAGAAATATCTGTAGCCAATTTCACATTAACCAATCCAATCATTGTGAAGACATTTCAATTTTACAATTTAGAACTGTCCTCTGAGGATCACAAAGGTCTGTAATCATAAAAATCATAGCAGATAGTTGTTGAGGTATTTCAGTCAGGATCAAAGTGGTGAACTCTGACTGACTGAAGGTTCAGTCGTTACCGCAGCAGCCCAGAGTTTGAATCCGACCTGTGGCTCTTTCCTGCATGTCATTCCCCATCGCTCTCTCTCCACATTCCTGTCACTCTTCAAGCTCTCTCTGTCAAATAAAGCTCAAACAACAATATCTTAAAAACCCTTTATGAATGACTTATTAACATTTATGACCACAGACTTGATGGCTTAACGTATACATCACAAGTATAACTGATCTACCAACCACTGGTAGCTGTTTAAACATTAATAAAGCCATTAGTTAAAACTCATAAGCTTCTTATAAAACACGCCTTATTGAAAAGTGTTCCAGAACGATGATTGGCCTGCCATGACACTGCTGAAGGTATACCTGAAAAGTGTCAGAAGATGCTAATCAGTGCTCTTGTATCAGTGCTGACTATCCCTGCAGAAGGTGCAACATGCAGCATTAGCTTCTATGTACTGGATATGAACACCAAGGGAGGATGGAAAAGGTCAAGTTCAGCCAAGTGTGTGTGTTTGTGTGTGTGAGTGTGTGTAGAGGGGGTTGCTGTCACATTAAATTACCCACCATGCTTTGTGCCTCTGACATCCCCAATGACTTTCATCTTGTGATATATTTAGTCATGCTTAAGCTTCAATAAATGGTTTTCTCAGGAGGGAACATGCACATATTCAGAGCGCGGCAACCCTCCACGTCTGCTCCAAGAAGAAGAAGAAGAGAGCAGGAACAAACATGATGATAACAAAAAAGCCTTTACAGTTCAGCCACCTCAGTGGCATTCCTCTAATAGTGGATTTGCATGTTAAAATCCATGAACTCCCATACATTATGTCACAGCAGGTTGTTTCTTTCCAGTGGTTTTCAGTCGGATTTTCTGGCCTCATTCCTGGTCTCTATTTATTTCAGCAGATAACGACTAACCTGCAGAAACTTGCTTTCATTTATGTTGCCTCATTATGCAGTTATTTTGCATGCAGGCAGAGACTGTTCTTTCATATAGGTGCATTCAAGGACACTGCCAAATGCTATATTTCAGAACTGCAACCAAACAGTCAGTTTTAAGTCAAGACAGAGTTGAGTTCACATCGTCACACTGTGACAAGGATGATGTCTTCTGGTTCAGTATTCTTTAACTAGTTTTAAAATCATGGATTTTGGAGCATTTCCCCACCCTGAAATTTCCCGTCCACCCCTGTAGGGTTAGCACTGCCAATCTTCATCTTACAAGTCTGCTTCACACTGAAATGTAAGTGAAATCTGACCATGCAGACAGTTTGGGTTGAACCTAGTCAGGCTTTGTTTCTGCACCACAACAATACAATGGAGACAAATGGATTTTCATTTGTGGTGCTAAAAGAATTGAAAAAATGACATTTGGAAGTTTTTATTTCTTTTTTCAGAGACTGTGTCCTTCTTATACACTCCCAGAGATTCACCTCCTCTAGACTCTGAGATGGGTATCTGACAACCTGCACATAAAAAAGCAAGCAATGACAATTTATCTTTAAAGGCGTTATGTTTACCGATGCAAACATGAATATATAATTATTTCTAACAGTTTAATACAAACAGTGAGAACAAACGACACATCAACACAGCTAATAAGATACGTATCTGTGGCATTACTGATATTAAAGGTGTCTACCTGAAAACCATTAGTCTCCACTAAACCTGATACAGCGCAGTGCACAGTGTATAACAAGGTGTAGAGGCCAACAGAGGTTGAAAGAGAACTTAGATAAAACACATGAATTTGATCTACATGTCAGAAATGTGTTCTGTGTGTCACCGTTTTATTAGTCGTTGTCTGTCTTAGCCTGTTTTAGTCTTCAGTCTTTGGTTTTGTCTTGTTGATGAACTTTATTCAGTTCTGGGTAGAGCCACAGTAAAGCAGCTCTGTCAGTGCATCTGAAGATCACTAGATTTTAAGGCTGATGGGTTTTAGTTTGGTTTCAGTCATCAGCATCATTAGGACACATCTCCTGGAAGTCACAAGAGAAACACCAAAGAAGTGAAAACATCTACCTGATGGAGGCGCTAGAAGAAAAGTCAGAGGATAGCCAAGTCATGAGGATACATCCACTGAGGGCCACAAAGGTTTGGACCAAATTTAATGGAAATGCATCCAATAGTTATCCAGAACCACCTCCGTCACAATCACAATTACACTACATATATGAACAAATGCATCTATCCCTCCAGAGCAGTGCAGGGCCCTCCTGTGTTTGACGCCTCTGCTGTGAAACAGCCATTAAAAGGTTAAAACAGTTGGTGGGAAGTTTTTTTTTTCTCGTGGAAGTTGCAGCAACTGAGCACATAAAGTCTTCAGTTCTGTTCAGCACAGGAGCTTGCAGCAGTTATGTAAGAGTGCCAGACTTTACTAATCCTTTTATAGAGGAGAGAGAGGAGCCTGCAGGGTAGCGCTTTCTCATCATCAAGACAAATCAGCCTGCAAAGCAGAGATCTCAGCTGGGACGTGAATCCACCACTAACCAGACAAATATCCTCTGGATGCAGCAGGTAGAAACCACACACAAAGTTCTGGAAGAAATGGTGAAGCTTGGTGATGTCTCAAAAACATGTCATTGTTTTGGATTGTCTCCCCTCATAGAGCAGAATAAAAAACCTGACATCATCTAAACCATGGCTGCTAAGATTGGCTGTGCAGGACACGTATTCAGAAGGGTTGTTAGTCTTAAAGCACTTTAGCCTGTAAAAGAGTGAAAGTTCCTGCTGAATTCTGAAATAAAGCAAACACTGTAGTAAAAAAAAAAAAAGCACACACAGGAATAAAGGAGAGAGCTCTACGTGGTCATTCTCAGTGAATTAATTGGTCTGCATCTGAATGCCAAGGCCTCCAAGCTGGAAGAACAATCCGAGCTCTGTAGCTGTGACAATGGCTCTGCTCTCTGAGTCAGAAGTTGCGGAAGCGTTGACATTAGGCAGTTGAAAGCTGTTGAAAGTTCAGGAGTGTGCACTCCAAGGAAGAAATCACGCAGAAGAGCTTTTGGGGAGGAGAAAAAAAAGCCCCCCTCTCCCCCTCAGCCAGTGCTGCCTTTGAGTCATTTTCACTTAACTTCACTTACATACCATTCATTTATGTCTAAAAGGAAAAAGACGTAAAGCGTGTTAATGTAGCTATTTTGTTACATATGTTGTTAAATATATTTGTTTGTTTTGTTTGTTGAATATGTTTTTGCCAGTTCTCTGAATCAGTGAAAATATGTGTGAATATGAATCACTTTGCACTATCAGGTCATGGAGAAAAGAAATGAAAGCTATACTGGATTTATGGGGCAGAGGGGGAGTAAAATATTTCCATCAGTATTCAATAAGATCTAAATAATCCTGAGCATCTTTTTCTTAAAGGCTTTAATAGATCAGACAAGGACAGAAATGCTGATATACTGTGACAGGCTGATATCTGCTGATAAAACTGACCAACTAATATGCAAAAACTAGTTTTACCTGTTTGAATCGTCTGAAATTAAAGCAGTAAAGCTTAAATATCATATACTGTTGAAATAAATGCTTTTGGACTGTTGGTAGGACAACATGAACTATTAGAAGATTACCATGGAACTAGAATAACAGATTAACAAACCCACATAAACTCAGACTTCTGTCTGAGGAGGCCGGGAGCCAGAGAATCTTCAGCCACGGTGATGTTACAACGATTACATGTTTACAAATGAATCATCTGAGAATTAAGAGCATAAAGCTGAAATGGAATCAATTTCTGAAGTTCAGAATCTTTAGTTCATCTTCAGAGAAGCTTCATTTCATTCAATAATCCTGAGCGTCCAAATGCAAACAGGATGGATAGAGAGCTCCCTCTGCAGGATCTGAACAGAGTAGATCATTTGAGTGAGGCGTTCACCGAACATCTCCTCTGTACTGAGCACCACCTCTGCACTGATCACCACCTCTGCACTGACGGACAATCTCATAATTCTGAGATGAGGAAAGGTGCCACATTGGCCACTGCTTCACTCAGAACCATTAACTGCACATCCACAAAGAGGTAAATTCATATATATATATATGTGTATGAGTAAATTAAAAGCTTGGTTTATTTACGGCCGTGGCTTTGTTACATTTTGCCATGTGACACCGTTACCGTGGCAACAGAAAAGCTACCATGGCTGACATCTGCACTGTTTGTTGGTAAGCTGGTAAACTGGTTGGTAAGCTAGCATACAGGTAGCCTAGCTAACAAAGACACTGACGATTGTTGAAGAAGCAACAAAATGTGCATTTCCAGGAAACCGAGCAAAGTGGAATTAATGTTTGCAGAGGATAACACTGACTGAATACAACAAGACAAGGTAAAGTTAACTCCACTTTTCATGGCAAGAACCCAGACATTAGCATTATTAACGTTATTAGTCATTGACAAGTTCTTGACTCCAATTTAAATTGAAATATGTATTATTAAAGTACATATGTATGGTTCTGATGTGAGTTTACAGGGATCTGTACCAAACATAATAATATATACTGTATGACAGTAATATATACTGTCATATTATGTCAAACATGATTTTAGATCAGGCCGCCTCTGTCCTGGAACAGGAGAGGAGGAGGAAGAGGAGGAGAGAAAGAGGTAGAGAAAGACAGAAGGAGGAGAGAAGCAGAGGAGGAGGTGTAGCAGGAAGTTAAGATGGAGGTGTTAGGAGGAGAGGAGGAGATGTAAGAGGAGAGGAGGAGAGGATGAGGTTGTCCAGGACATCACTGCAGAATCACAGTGTTTACTCTAAGATGCTAGATGAATTGCAGAGGTTCATTCAGCCCTAGTATATAACAGTGATACTGACACTCCGTATAAATGAACTGGCGGCTGATTTAAATTTAGCTTATTTTTTTTAATGTGTCTTCACAGTTTGACTCATCACTTATCAGAGAAATAGAAGGTGCCTGCCGTGCACCAGTTTATGGGGACGGTATTGCTCTGAGGAGATACTGTCTGGACAAAGAAAAACAACAAGCAAGCAAGAACAAGTCAAGGTGAGGAGTCTGAACAGGGAGCCTGGCCTGCAAAGAGTGCAAAAAAACCAAGCCATGATTGTTCTAAAAATGCTGTTAAGAGTTCAAGAAAAAATGAGGGTTAGGGTGGATCTATGAGGGAAAACAAATGAGGAGAAATGAGAGCAGTACTGTTGGCGAGTTGTACACGGTGTCATCAAAGCACCAAGAAAATCCAGCCAGACTGAATGAACCACAAAGAGAACAATCTGGTACAGTTGAAGACTCAGATGTTGTTGATCTCACCTGTGAGTCTGATAATTCAGAGGTGATCATTGGTGGCCCTGTAGGTGCATCCTCTGCAAGCCAGTTGGATGACACTGTTCCACATTTCCATGGAGGATATTATCAGTGTTGACTACAAGCTCTGCAGTCTTAGCAGATGATATTGACCATGCTGTCCATTCAAGTGTACACTGTGGCCAACGCTCAGGGGTCCAACTGAATGTCCCAGTTTTCACTCCAGTCGAGGAAGTCATCAACGGCGCCCCCTCCACATCCACCCCGTGTCTCATGATCAACATACTGATGACCACTCAAGTTTTAACGCAGGCTTTGGCCAACATTATGTGAGTCTTAAACTTCACAGAGTAAATCTCGTAGAGGAAATGATTTGTCAGTTCAAAGATGAGTCGATTTTGAAGTACCCTTTAAAGTTTGCTTTTATTAATGAACTGGGTGCAGATGCAGATGGTGTGTCCACCATGGTGGACGGAGTTTTTGGATTTTGCAGCAGAGGGGGTGGAAATGAGGGTGCCAGCCCTGTCACCAAAACGGCAGGAGGGAGACAGGAAAGCTGTGGGAAGAATATTAGCCTTCTATTGGATCAGGGATACTTTCTGTTGCGCCTTGCCCCAGCATTTACCACAGCACTGATATTTGGAGAGCATGCTGTGTCTGATTCACTGTCTGAATCTTTGATGCTGTATGTGAGTCAGTGTGGAGAGAGGGAGACCTTGATAGTGATAGGCAGGATGAGTTATTAGATCTACCGGATCGTCTGGGACTGAAAGCTTTTCCATCACTTTCCATCCTGAAAGCAGTCCTCCTTCAAATAGCACACAAACAAATAATACAGCAGCCAAAGTGTGCTATTGATAACATGTCAACAGTTGCAGCACAACTCCTGAAGACCACCATAACCCCAAGAGCAAAAACACAGATCATGTAGACAGACAAAAAAAACAACTTGCAGAAAAGTCCTGAAGCTATTTGAAGCAAGTCCAGAGACTCCAGCTGAGAGACCAGCCCTTGGATTTTTACAGCAGTACGTACGAGGACTGGATGAAGTAGGTCTCAGAAGGTTGCTGAGATTTGTGACAGGCTCTGATATCATCTGTGTCACAAAAACAGAAGTCATATTTACAGCTTTGGAAGGACTGCAGCGTTGACCAGTTGCACACACCTGTGGATCAGTATTGGAGTTACCCTGTACATATAACTCCAACCCAGAGTCCAGACAAGGTCCATATTGACATTCTGAATGTAACTGAACTGCACTCTTCAATATTTTAAACCTCGGGCATAAGAAGATTTGAAGAAACGTTTTGTCAGAAATGAAGTCCCAAAATGCTGAGTTAAATTGCACTTTTTTATACCAGTCAAACTAAGGCCGTTTTTTCCTAGAGTTGTGGAACGCAGCATCAACTGCTGCTGGCCCTCCGTGGTTACTGTTGCTATGTCTGTCAATGTCACAACTTGTCACAAGTAGCGGTTTGAGGGAGGGGCTTGACAATATCCTGCATCAACAGGATTTTTTTTTTTTTACCTTTTTTCTTTTCAAACGCCACACTCCGGAAATCCGGCACAGTGCCGTAATACTTTAAGCCCTGTATACCCCAGGACTTTCAATAATCTTCATAATAAAATGGCATTCAGATGTAATACAGGTACAATTGCAATTGCCACCGCCATGTTGATTACAAAACATTAATTAGGCATTAACAGACAAAAAGAAAAGCTGACAGACAATTTTAAAGTTCAAATTCACTGGCTACTGTGTCCTCTAGTCTGCTAGATCTGAAAGTCAGTTATCTGTTCAGGTCTCTGTATGTCTGGGAACAGCCTGAAACACAGAAAAGGACACGGCACCACCTGCACATTTAATTAGGAACTCCACACATATTCCCCCTATAACAATAGGGGCAACATCACGTTTGATATCGCTTTATGCGGATGACACATTAGTTTATATGGCAGATGTTCAACAGACTCTACCCTATGTCTTAAAGGTACTGGAATGATCTGCCAGATACAAAGTTAATCTCTCAAAGTCAGCACTTATGCTGATTAATACAGACCAAAACAAATAATCTCTTCCTCCTCAGATTAAGGTTTCAAAGGAGGTTATTTGCACCCCCAACAGGATATTGGCAGAAACTAGACTCTTTATTGTGAGGCTATGTCTGGAATGGCAATAATAACAGCACCAAACAGGTTGCAGGATTTTCTTCTTGTAGGTGTATCTTCCAAAAAAAGTGGTTTGTATTATGGTCCAATTCTGTCCCGTGTGCTTCATGTGTTTAGAGCAGCTGAAAAATGTGTAAAGGTTAAAATGTGTAGTACAAATTGTCCCCACTATGGAATAATAATAAGGGTACTAAAGCGCTCCAGGACATTAGTGGGGCAAATAATATTCTTGATTTTCAAGACCTGTTTTTTTACTTTAGGAAAGATCAGCTTGTAAAGCCTAACGGGTTCCCTGGGGGACAGAACTAAAAGACCATCCTATCTTGGAATGGATAGAGAATGCTCCCAGATCTATAGTATCATATATTTATGATAAGCTGAATTCTCAGAAATATATGCCCACAGCGGGAATGAGAGCCTGGGAGAGGCATTTATCAGATTTGGCACAATGTTATTAGAGCATCAAAAAACCCTAATCATCAATATATACACTTAAAATTCTGTCACAGAGCATATCGAACACCTAGAATTAAACATCAAATGGGATTGACTTCAGACACATATTACTCATTTTGCCCCCTTTGGCTCTTTTGCACATGTTGTATGGGAATGTCCAGGGATTTTGGACTTATGGGAGAAGGTAATTAGCACGATAGCAGCGCTAATGGGTACAGTTACCACTGGAACTAGCTATACACCTTCTGAATGATGACTCCCAGCCTCTCCCTCAGGGGAGAAACACATCAAATCTGGCTGGCAGGTCTGATAGTGGCAAAGAAAATTGTTGTTCAATGCTGGAAACCTCCCCGTGCCATCTCAAAGCACACTGGCTTCGAAGCGTCTTGGACATTGCGTACCAGGAGCTATCAACAACAAGAGTAAACAATGCTAAAACAAGCACAATTCATATATCTGATGTGATGCCCTGTGTGGCATCCTGTGTGTTCTTTCCTCCTCCTCTCCTGGGTTTGTGGTTTGTTTGCAGGTGTTTTCTATCATTACTTAGCATGAGAGTATCTATGCCACTGCAGTCCGGCGCTCTTTCTCTTTCCTGATCCCTCCCCTGTTCTGGGCTTCCCTGTCCCCAGTCAGGGTCGGTATGGTATGGTATGGTATGGTTTGGTTTGCTTTGCTTTAGCTTAGACCGATGCTTTAGGTTGTCCTTTGCTTTTGCTTCACACTATCAACACTTGCACACTTACACTCCTCACTCATGCACACCCTACACTACTGATACCACTGCTTCTACACACTCCATAACCTTAAATCCTTCGTGATGGTTTAATTTGGTCTAATTTGCTTTAATTTGACTTAATAAAGAATCATTTAAACCAATGTATATGGTGTTCTCCCTTTTTTGCCATGACTCATCGAGCCAGGTCATGACACTGACCTAACAGAAGTTTTATTGAATTAGCACACTGGTGAGTGGTGAGTGGGTGAAGGTGGGAGGGTATGGGAACGTAGAGTGGAATGTAATTGGAATAGATCTGTCGCATTTGAAATTCAAATAAGTTCATAATAAAAAAAACTCTTTAAATGAGAACCATAAAAATCTGAATGTATTGTTGGTTTTAACCAGGTCAAGAATTATGACAAAGATTATAGTGAGTTGATACAAAAGAACATGCAATAAAACCAACAACTCAATCATAAACCTGTTGACTGTTTTGTGACTTGGTGGTAAATCAGTTTCCTCGTGGGGATTAATAAAGCTAATCTAATAAATTGAAGCAGCGGGGTCATTCGAGACATTTTATGAATGGTGTAAGAATCAAAGTAGTTGTAACACACGTCGTTAATACATGTTAATTGTTGACATATTTGTTTGCTTTTTGTTGCTGGTGTTAGTATACTGTGGTTCTGGGCCTACTCGGTCTCGGGGTTAGTAGTCTGGGATGATTGGAGCTTTATGACATGGCACGTTATCCTGCTGGAAGTAGCCATCAGAAGATGGGTACACTGTGGTCATAAAGGGATGGACATGGTCAGCAACAACACTTAGGTAGGCTGTGGCGTTGCAACAATGCTCAATTGGTACTAAGGGGCCCAAAGTGTGCCAATCACATTACATTACATCAGCACCAGCAGCCTGAACCGTTGATACAAGGCAGGATGGATCCATGCTTTCATGTTGGCGATGCCAAATTCTGACCCTACCATCTCATCAGACCAGGCAACGTTTTTCCAGTCTTCTGTTGTCCAATTTTGGTGAGCCTGTGCGAATTGTAGCCTCAGTTTCTTGTTCTTAGCTGACAGAAGTGGCACCCGGTGTGGAAGAGATGCTCTTCTGCATACCTTGGTTGGCATCAACAAGGCTTTTTCAGCCACAGAACTTCCGCTCACTGGATATTTTCTCTTTTTCGGACCATTCTTTGTAAACCCTAGAGATGGTTGTGTGTGAAAATCCCAGTAGATCAGCAGTTTCTGAAATACTCAGACCAGCCCGACTGGCACCAACAACCATGCCACATTCAAAGTCACTTAAATAACCTTTCTTCCCCATTCTGATGCTCGGTTTGTACTGCAGCAGATCGTCTCGACCATGGCTACATGCCTAAATGCATTGAGTTGCTGCCATGTGATTGGCTGATTAGAAATTTGCGTTAACGAGCAGTTGGTCAGGTCTGCCTAATAAAGTGGCCGGTGAGTGTAGACGATTCACTGTAAATCTTTTGGTTTTGGACTTCTATGGACAAAAGGGGGGTCGTGGATACACTTTGCTTTTTTATTATGGTCAAACTTTCGGAACCACTATACTTGGTCTTTAGCACAATACTTACTATTAAAACTGAGTGTGGATGTAGGCCTGGAAGAAAACGTAGAGTCCAACTGTCTTGGGCAGCTTTTAGTTCAGTTGGTAGAGCAGCCAACCAGCCACCAGTCACCCCTGGACCTCATGGCAGGCATTCCTTTCTACAAGCCTGTATCTGCTGTTGGGATACTGCCTTGATGTAGTCTGTGGTGCCAAACAGGTGGGGAAGTCGGTACATCAGTAGTGGCCGTCCACTTGGGGAAACTGCATTCCTACTGGGGCGAATTCTGTGGCAATTCCACAGGTGAGCATCATTCTGTAGCTCTCTCTAAAAGAGAAGCAAACAAGGCAAAAAACAAAAACACATTGCCTAAACTTGCACATCTTTTCAGTTATCCCACGCTGCAGTCATTCTCCTCTCCAAAGAGGCTGTGAAGGGACTCTAATAAATGTTAGAGGACAATCCAGCCTTTCTGTGTAATATTCATTCTAAATCTCAGCTGAAACTCATGCGAGGTTTGAACAGGTTTGAGGAATGTGCAACAAACTTTCTTAAGCAGCTCAGGAAAAAAAAATACTATACTGCATTCATATTCATGTTGGAATTGTGAATATGAACAGCATGGAGAGGAGAAATGATCACAGCTGCAGTAAACGACTGGTGCACCTGGGCATGTGAACTCTGTTAGAATTAGTTATTGACAGAATAAAAACAGTGTAGTCCAGTGAAGTTAACAATTAGACCTAATTCATTTAAAATGTTATTAGTTCAACCAAACAGGGGGAAAGACTTACCTCAGTTATTTCCAAGCATGAGAAGTGTATGAGATTTTTGTTATTGAAGTCCCCTGGGAAGTGGCTGCCTGCGCACTGTTGACATACTAATATTAATACATCCTCATTTTTAAGAAGTACCAGTATTTCAGAGTGTCTCAAACAGTGAAGGTAGTGATGGCAGATTAACTGTGATAGCGCCATCATTGTGACTGAAAGGATTTACAGATGTTTGCTTTTTCTTTATCTTTTCTCGTAACTATGAGATAAGGTGTCCATTTTTTTTTATCCAGTGAATGCAATGCACTTCCAGCACGCGTCAGTCTGAACTTCTTCTAGTTTAGAAGAGTGTAACATCTCAATCATTCAAGGCTTCTTCATTCAAGACACTTTTTAACCCAGTCTGCAGCCTTTTTAAGACATGACATGAATGCAGCATGACATTACATGTTTTATAAAATGAGGAAATACTGCACAATAAGTACAGTGTATAATATACAATATATATAGTGTGCATGTACAGAACAGACTGTAGCACTGGTGTTCGCCAGTTGTACACCTACAGGTTGGTTAAAAGTCATGAACTGTTAGAAACGTTTCCAAATCACCGGTATATCATTAATATATATAATTAATTTAGTTGAATCTAATTGGATGTGGACAAATTAGGCGTGAGCATCAGGAAGTATAATTTAGGTTGTCCTTTGTCTTTCCTGCCGCTTCAACGGAAGATGAATGAATGAAGAGTGTGAAATAAATAAATCAGTCAACTCCAATCAGGGCTCTGTAGGCTACAAATGTCATTTTTATTATTACTTTAAATAATGTCTAAATAAAGGGACTAAAGACATGCTCGTGTGACTTCTTTCCATTATCAAAAATATGGTGTGGTGGTGATGTTTGTAGCAGAAATCTATCCAGGGGGAGGAGGGAAGCGTGCGTCACAAGGTGAGACAGTTGTGGAGTCCGTTCATCTGAAGACTTTTGAAAATGAGTCCCACCATCACCACGGACGGTGTCGGCTGTCAAAAGGGGGTCGTGGTGGGGGCAGTGATTTACCAACCAAATGTCACATTCAGAAGAGAGAAAAAAAAATCATATATAAAAACTGAAAGACCTGGATACATTTCTACTTTTCCACGTTTTTACTACAGAAATTAAAAAGAAAAGACATAAAGGTACACACAAAGGGGGGAAACAGCTAGTTTTATAATCAACTCCCTTTGGTAAAAACTGTAATAAATGGTCTTGCATTTGTCGTCTTTTTCATATACATCCTAACTTTAGCCATTTATCACTAAAGTCCACAGTAAGCTTGGAAAGTATTACTAGCACAACAACACAGATCTGTCATAAAAAGTCTGAGACTATATACAGTGTATTTACAAGGTGAGCGGCGTGTGGACAGTCCTCCCAGAAAGTGTGTGTGTGTGTGTGTGTGTGTGTGTGTGTGAGTGTGTGTGTGTACAAGCTGGTGTATTGGCAGAGGGCAGTTTAAAAAGGTTGACTTCCAGGGCGGCGAGGATCATTTGTGTTAATAGAACTATATATAATATATATACACAACACATACACTGGAATACATGTCAGGATCTGACATTCACAAGCTATACAATTTTACAGTCTGAGACCAAACAGTGTTGTGAGGCTAATTTTTTTTATTTTCTTTCTTTTTTTTTAAATTTTTTTATTTATTACATAAACGCAACAGTGCTTTTGATGTTAACCCAACAAAACTGTTTGGGGCTCAGGCACAGTTTCTAATAATGCTGCCATGTGTGTCGGAACAGGAAGTGGAGCCCCCTTTTCCGGCTTGTGATAGGTACATAATTGTGATTTGGCCTTAACGCAGGAATGTCTGAACCAGATCTCTCAGACTCTAGTTGTGCTCCCACCAAACCTTCAATCTGGGAAACAAAACTTCTGAAACTTTTTTTCCCCCTCTTTCTAAATAAGTGCACTTGTCCACCACATTGTTCTCCACGGATGATGAAGAGTAACACTATCGTAAAGAAATCCCTGTACGATTGATTCCGATGGAGTTCTGACTCTCATGGCTTCAGACAAAAATGGTCAAAAACCGAAGCTCCGTTATGATAAAAGTACAAAAAGCACCACTCTGTCTCTCACAGGCTCACTGTCTGCGTCACTAAGCCCCGTGGAAAAAAGGCTCGGGGGAAGTTTGAGAAGTGGCTCCGAGTGCTGGTAAGAGCTCAGGTCTGCGACTGGATCGTGATGATTCCTAAGTTTTGGCACAGAAGGCCCTGCGTAAAAATGGGCCCAGCTAAAAACGCTGGTAAAATCAGTAATCCTGCCGCCCCGGGGTGCAACATACATGGTCGCTAGCTTAATTGTGCTCCCATGTCGGCCTTAAAAACACATTAATAAGCCCTCATCCCTCCCTCTACTCCTGACCTGTTTGACTTCAGACCAAACACACCCAGAAATCAGTCTCTCTCCCGTTCCCCCTCGGCTACGGCGCCTTGCTGGGCGAGCCGTATTTGACTCTGTACTTGTTGATGTTCATGAAGTGAAGGACCTCTGGCTGGCGGGCGGTGGTGCAAGGCAGTAAGCCGTCGCGGCCTTCGCCCATCAGCCACTTGTTGGTCTCGGCGTTCATGTCGCGGGTGACATGCTCCTTGACCCACGCGTCCACCCATGCCTGGAAGCGTTTGTGCAGCCGCGTGCTCACCCTCTCGTGTGACTAGAGGAAAGAACATGAAATCATCACGTTGTCAGAATACTCGATACACCACAGGGAGATATGGCTCGTAAGTGCTTGTAGAGGGTTGGTGCATGAAAGAGCTTAAACTGTGTCATTGATTGAGCAGCTTTTTGCATTAGGGCTCCTCTCACTGGTGACTAAAAGCCTCAACATTCACAGTACTTTATGCCCACATACAGCATAAAAGCTTTTAGTACCGTAAACCAGTCTATGATGAACTTAAAGTTTGACATGTTGGAAAATGTGCTTCCTTGCCGAGTTAGATTTTCTGTGCCGTCAGCTTTGGACAGAGCGGTTTGCAGTCTTTATGCTTAGTAGTGTTAAACAAGCATTCTGCTGAGTAATACTGCATGAGTCATTGCAATAGTTCATACAACTTTATTTTTTCTTCTCGTATCAATTTCACCTTCAAATCAACAACTAGTGATTAATCCTGTCCAGTGTAAGCTCTGCCCCTTCACATGATAATATCCATGATAATGATGGATATTATCATTTCGGGGAAAAGATATGGTGTACTCACTCATCCATAATGCTAAGCTAAGCTAAGGTGTCGGACACCAGTTTCCAGAACGTCAAACTGAGTTAACAGTGTGAACAGGCTGAACTGAACAGAAGAGTCTTCATCCTCTGATTCTAAGTTCACGTAAGAGCTCTGACAAGATTCAGCTGAAGCGCGGTGACGTGCACGCTTCAAACAGCTTCACTGAGGACCAACCTGCTGAACTGCAGACAGTTCTATGCAAATATTAGATTTAAGTCTGCATTTGTTAGCGTCTCAGACATGTTACACAAATATTAAATACCTTTTTGATTTGAGCTGTATAACAAAAATATAACATGATCTTCAAAAGTTCAAAAAAATCAGAATTTGAATGGAAGTTTTTATTGTTTCGGGCTCTTTGGTTGATTTGAATTATTTTCAACAAAGTCCAACTCACGCCTACCAATCAAAATCTGTGTGTGTTAAGGTGTTGGAGAAAACACCTTGAAGATCGTAACATACATTTGGCACAATGCCTGAGTTCGTAATCTGGAGGGCAGATAGTAACAGCAACACAAAGAGGCAGTAAATACCTGGTGCGCTCGCAGCAGGGCGGTGCGTCTGTACATGTAATCCTCAGACTTAAAGACGTAAACCATCTTATAAGAGTTGAGTTTGAACATGCACTCCATTTTCTCCTTTTCCAGGGATTTCTTGCCGCCCTCACTGGTCTCTTTGTCCAGCTGCTCCCGGCCTTTCTGGTACTTCCTGATCCGTCTCAGATTCCTGGTGTATGAGAGCAAACCAATTACAGCTGATCGGACTCATGCTTGACGTTTGCATTTGACTTTCAAAGAAGAAATATGTAACAACAACATAACAAGATATCCAAGAAATCCTGTAAATATCAGCCTGTTTGGTTTGAAGTCCAAAAAAAAATTAAGACTACAATTTGTTTAATAAAAAAAAAAAAGTAAGAGCTCACCTGGGAAGAAAAACTGGCTTCTGAGCGAGGTGCTCCCTCAACTCAGGTGTGGTGGAGTCTGGGTTTAAGTAGCGTCCAACATAATCAGACCAACGCTGCAAACAGAACACAAGCACACAAACAAAAGACATTAATTACAACAGAGTACCAAAGGTTGGTAATGAGTTCTTGCCAGGTTTCCACTCATCGTTTTCCAGAACTTTTCAGAGATGATCTAGCTGGTGGACAGACACAGTCTATCATTTTTACATGCTAAGAAACAACAACAAATTGCTCGTGGAATAATGAAACACGCCTGCACATGTAAACAACTTCACTGCGTTGTGGACAACTTCTCAGCTCAGCTTATTAAGAGCCAACAAAGTATCTGAGAAGTGCATGGCTCAAAAAAGATCTGTTCACATGGCAGAGCAAACAGACCCAAATAAGATCCAAATGTCCCAGTCAAAACAAAGCTGCTGTATCAGGTACATACTGACATTCATCCTGCTCAGTGGTCATAAGACAGAGGTGTGAGGTGCGTCATCCTCCTGGTACTGTACATATCTCATCCATGCTCCTTTGCACTGTTGAATTAGTGTTTGTGGCAGGACTTCAGCAACAGCGGCACACAGACAGAGTGTCTTCCTTCTACTGCAGCTCATCCATGAGACAGCACAAGTCTGCAACTGTAAACTAAATCTGAACAAGATCATGTCAGCCGCTTCAATATTGCTCTTGTACCTTTTCACTTCCTTGCTTCCGTTACCATAGTTACGGGGGTTACGCGGGAGTTCATGTGCTGCTCCATTATTTTCTTGCAGGTAACAGTGAGGATGGTGACACACCTGTAGATTCACTGGAGCTTGTGAGAAGACACATCCCATGTCCAGCTGTTTGAGTGGCACATGGATAGCTTTGCTGGACGGGTTTCTTTAACTTCTCTGGTTCTTCCTGTTTGATAGAGCGTGACAGCAAGCCTCTTGGGCAAAGACTCACTGAGGCTTCTCTAGCGAAGGAACACACTAAAGGCATCTGTCTGGAACATCTCCAAAAACAGGCTGCAGCTGACCGTGGGCCCTCCACTGAGATCTACAGGAGCTTGTCGGTGATGTGGTGACAGGATGTGTGTGAGGGCTTCTGCATTTATTTGCAGTTATCTGCTTTATGTTTGGTTCATTTTATATAAAGATTATAATGTGAATACTTATATCTGTGAGTGCCAACAAGCTTCAGTGGAGATTTAAAACTAGCCAACACGGTGTTTGGGAATTTACACAACTCCTCTTAATGTTGGCACTTTCAACCATCACTGAGGCTCCATTTGAAATCCTAACTGGCTTGTGAAAACAGTAAAAACAAAAGGCGCATGTGTACTTGTGGACTCATTAAGTGTCTCATGTATTTAAAAGTTATTTTCCTGTGTTTGTTTGAACGGCTGTTGGCTTGTGAGCAGATTTCAAGTGAGCTTCACGGTTTCTTACCTCGGCCTCCATGGGCTCGTCAGAGTTCTCCTCGTCTGTGTCGAGCAGCTCCACTGTGAGCTGCACCAGCCCTCTGTTCTTCGAAAACATCACCTGAGAGAAGTAACAGACAGAACGTGAGAAACACATTCAGTGAGAGAGAAAAAATGATGCTGCTGCTTCCTGGCTGAAAACCAGGAAGCATCAACGTCTTCACTTTGAGCGCGAGGTCTTCAGGAGGTTTGTGAAGGTAGAGAGGGACGGCCCTGATCTGGTAGGAACTGGTACTGCGTTCCACCAACGGGGAACAACAGATGAGTCTGGATTGCCCTGAGCATACAGGAGGCAGAGCCAGGCATCATTCACTGGTGGAGGTAACACATGTCTGTATGAGGCCGTTCAAGTAGGTAGGTGCAGAACCGGAGACTACTCAGCATTAGCATCAGCATTAGAGATTTGAATTGAATGTGGGCTGCTACAGGTAGACAGTGAAGCTCGGTGAGCAGCAGGGGACCGTGTGACCTTTTGGGCTGATTGAAAACCAGGCGTGCTGGAGAGTTCTAAAAGGATTTCACTGTGCATGCTGGGAGGCCCGCCATCAGTTCTTCTGTCTTATGAGTGTTTAATTCATGTAACCATGTGAAGACATTTTGCCTCTCATTCCTGAGTAAGAAAGGAACGAGCTGGGTGACTAAAAATCTTCAGACAGAACTTTGATAATATTTCTTTCAGTTTTCATTGATGCAATGCACATACCTTTAAAACTGCAGAATAATGACTTGTAACAATTTTCAAAATCTGTGACGTTTGTAAACAGAGCAGGTCATCAACCATAAAATCCAAATGTTCAAATAGGCCAAGTTGCGAGTGGTTGTGGTGGTCTTAAGTTGCATTACACATCACCGGTGCCACATGAGAGCAAGTAACTTTAAAATGAATATCATGTTAGAATAACTGCTGCAGACAGGCTGTCTGGTCTGACTTGATTTTAGCACAGCACAGCTTGAATTTCACTCTTAAATTTGTTACAATGTGGAGAAGATTTATTGCTTGTGAACACGCGCAGGAAAAGAATTCAAAATAAAAGGGTTAGGGTCCAATAAAAAACAACATGAGAAATCCTCGTGGTCTCAGCTGGTGAAGGTGGGAGCAAACAAACTTCATATCCGGATTCATTACAAAGCTTCAGCAGTCACTTAAGTACTTCTCCTTAAATGAACTTTAATTACACTCATTTCCATATTTTCATTACTTCATGTGTTTACCTTGAAGCAGTTCTCGTCAGACATGAGCTGCTCGGCTTTCCGCTGGTAGATGGCCTCCGCGGAGCTCCGTGAAGACTGGGTGGACATGGTTCCCCCACTGGCACCGTTAGCACTTTCTGAGAGGTAGAGGTCCGTCACCTGGACGCAGATCTCATCGCTCACGATGTGCTGGAGCTGGACGGAGAGAGGGAACCGCGTTAAAGCTGAAAACGGCTTTGTCAGAATTACTTTCGCTATGCAAACAGAAGCTTAATGCGGAAACGCGGTGCTGAAAGAATGAACGGGTTCTCACCTGCCGGACGATGCTTTGGATGAGCTTGTCCATGGTGAAGCCAATGTAAGCGTGAATGGTGAACATTTCCCTCAGCGAGTCCTCGTACTGAGAAGCCTCCATGTTTCCGTCCAGCAGATTCCTAACCATCTCCAAGAAGGCTGAGTAGTAATCTTCCACCTCGATGTCCACTAGAGAGAAGAAATCCGGTCAAACACAAGATGGCTGAGTGGATCAGCAACATGACATGAAGACTGGCGGGACTTCGTTCTGTTGCCAAGGCGCCGCCTGGTTGGCAGCCAGTTACAGTAACTATGCACACTTCTGTGTTTTAAGTATTTTTACTTTTCCTGACACCAATCCGTTTTGTGGACAAGCATGGACTGTTGAGATGAGTGAGTACTGAAGACATGGAGAGAACAACCACGGTTGCAAAGGGGTGGAAAGTTTTTGGTAAACTTCCAAAAACTTTCCTTGGTTTAAGTTAAGTTGGGGACTTTTAGAAATATTCCAAATCTGAAACTGGAATTGTGGAAGTTTATGGCCATTAAGTGGAAATTGGGGGTAATTAAAAAAAAAAAAACTGTATCATAGCCAAATAAAACCAATCTAATCCAGGTATAGAAATCACCTGTGCAGGTAGGGGGTGTGGCCTCAATAGCTGCGCAGTAATCAGTGTGCTATGTGCATGTGACTGAGTCAATCCTCAATTTGGTAAATTCCCAGTTTATTCCTGTTAATTCCAATGGAAAGTTTCCAACTTGGAAAATTTAGGAACAACACACAGCAAAGGAAACATACGTGGACCATAGGAGGAAGTCAGAACCAGGTCACTGCAACAAGGATTCAGCCTTTTGTATGTGGAGAGCTAACTCTACCAGTACCAGTGAGTATTTTTCTGATCCACCATGTATTCCGTGAGCTGCTGGAATAAGCGAATTTCCCACTGTGGGATCAATAAATCAATCTTCCATATGATTCCATACTTCAGTATGGAAGTACTGCACTTTAAAAACTTTTCTTTACTCACTTTGTATTCATGTTTAAACCTGCTGACGTCCACCTCTTACCAATGTCCATTGTTTGCCATGAGCCCACAGACATTTTTTAAATATTTCTCTCTAGGAAAAAGAGGAATCTGAATTATGTGTCCAAGAACTTGAACTTGGACCAAAATGTTTGTGGAAACAGGATTTTTGCTGCGACCTTGACAGTAAACACAACAAATCATTTCACATAGAAACGTGTCTGTCTGTTGTTACTCACTGGGCTCCTTCAGTCTCAGTTGGATGGCAGGATTGTCGTTCTTCTCCTTCTTCAGTCCCAGCACTTCCCTCTCCCAGTCTCGTTCTCGGACCTCTTCTTCGATCTGTCTCTCCGCCTGCCCGTACAGCCGCAGCAGGCGCGAGCACAGCGTCTGGTGCAGCCGCAGGAAGATGTACCAGTTGTTGTTGACGAAGAAGAGGTTGTAGGCATCGTCGCAGCCGCGCAGCTTCTGCGCCGCCGCGTTGCTGAACAGCAGCTTGGACTTGGTGGGGCTCCCGCCGCCCGGGACACCATTGTGCTTTTTGGAAGCACCTTCCTCCAGATCCATCTCCTCTTCCTCCTCCTCCTCTTCTACGTCGGAGAGCTCTCCCCGCTGAGAGAACAGCATGTCGGGGATGAAGTGGTAGATGATCTGTTTGATCTTGTACTTGTCCTCTTTCTGAATGCTGGTCTGCCGCTTGACGTGGTGGATGATGAGCGCTGCTGCGTCCTCCAGGATCTGGCTGTCCTCGTACGCCAGCGTCAGGTGGGGACCCGTGGGTGGAGTGGCATTCTCTTCGGACGCCTGCTCCTGGCGCTGGACAGCAAGAACAATCTCATGTTAACATTCTGGATGCACAGAAATATGGTGTGTTCTATAAAAAACCTGACTATGCCAACAATGGCAACTGGTAAATTCAGGTTCTAGTCCATAATGTGTTGGTGTTGGTACCGTAAAGAGGAAAGAAGTGTACCTCATCATAAATGCTTTCGATTTCGTTAAGCAGGGACTTGGATCGAAGCACTTTGGTGTCGTTCTGTTTGAAGTTGATGCCTTGATGGTCGAGAGACTTGAGGTAATACTTCTCATTCTGTTCCCTCCAGATCTTGTTGAAGCCTCGCTGGGCTTCCCGCCACTCTTCCTCCTTGGTCTTCAACCTGTGGAAGGCAAAGTCAGTAATGCACACACACACATACTATTTTAAACTGAAATCTGCAACTCAAACTACAGCAAAGCTGTCAGAGCGGTTCAGTTTCACTTTGTTACTTTGCGTCATCGCGACACAAACAGCAGACATGAGGCAGTTTAGGCAGGAGTGCTGAATAAAAAAACTGACCTCTTTTCTGCGGAGCATATAAAAGCACACATTAGATCTCAGGAGCCATTTTTAAAATCCCACCACCCCGACATCATATTGGCTTTTCCTCCCCTGTGTGGATTAGAGGCTTTATAAGCTGTGCTTCACAACCTCAGTCTGGTTTCAAAAGAAGCTGCTGTACACACACTTACTGCACTGTGAGCACAGAGAGCTTGTGAATGCCACTCCGAGCCTCTATTAAAGATAAATCTCTCAGGCAAAAAATACACAGGTCGGCTAATATGAAAGGAAATTTTAAAAATGGTTGGACTCTCACCTCTTTAACACGATGGGGACAGAAACAGCAGGGTTCTTCTTCAGGCCGTCGATGATGTCGGACGCCTTGTCTCCATATATCCTCTGGATGGCTTTGCGGTGAACGACCTCAGAAGAGCCACCCAGCGTGTTGTCCAAGCGGAACTTGGCCTGCTCCTCTGCAGACATGCGGGACAACTTCCGCTGTACTGTCTCCAGGACTCTGATGGTAGCCAGGTTGGTCTCCAGTACAACATCCAACTGTTAGCAAAACAATGGAGCTGTTTGAATATCCATCACTGTGTGTGCATGCTGCTTAGATTTCAATAAAAGGCTCTTGATGTTTGATGATTTTTAAATATTCCAAGCTGCTACAAACAGGCATCAATAGACATGTCATAAATGTTTAATGTTCTTGCTCACCTCAAAGCGTTCGTCCTCACATCTGTAGATATGCTCCTCATACTGAGTCTTCTTGGAGCTGACAAATGTGGAGTCTTCAGACCAGGAGGGGAAGGAGACCCAGGTGTCGTTTAAGACCTGAACACCACAGAAACAAACACTGCGTCATCTTCAAGGCCCAAACTTTTATTGATGAAGTAATGTCAGTGAATATGAGGCTGTTTGAGTAATCAGAAAGTTTGTCACAGGGTTCAAAACTAATGATAAAGCAGTTTATGATATTTGCTCACAACTTCTCCCTCCTTTACCTCTTTACAAAGCGGAGTTCTGCCGGTGCACTTAGGCTGCTGGTAGCTTTTTGGCAGGGCTCTGTAACTGGAGCCTAGTCTCTTACAGGAAGCATAATCAATCTCCATGGCGATGCCCTCGGTGGCTCGCTCCTTGGGGTACGTTTCGATGTGGGACATTTCTCGGTATCCCAGGAAGTTTTTAAACCAGTTGAACAGCTCAGGGAATTTCCTGCGTGACAGAATTAAGTGAGAAACGGATGTGAGCAAACCAAAGTCACACGGTGCCGTGCAATGCAAGCATTAAGAAAATAAAAACATTGTGCGATATAAAGACATCACGCGTGTATGATATGTTACAGAGCACTGTGAACATTGATTACTCACCCTAGAAATGGCAGCACCAGCTGTACAAGTTCAGCCCTGGAGATCACCTCCTGATTAAAGATGACCAGACACCGCAAGAAGTTGTCGTAGGCCTCTGCACTTCGCAAGGCTTTGCGCACCTGCGGCAAGAAAATAAATGTAAGATCAGCGGAGGATCCGCAGAGTGTCCAGAATACTTTAGAGTTAGTTACAGTTCCATTTCCTTTTCCCATAAACAAGAAGATCAAACACAGCACAATAAAAACCCACCTTCTCGAAGAACAGAGATTCAGTCCCGACTCCATGCTTGCTGGCCTCTGCCACCGACGAATCTTTCAAATTCAGCAATTTGGGCTTCTTCTGCGGCGTCACCAAAAAATAGCAATGAGAAGACACGAAAAACAATCCAACGGTGTCAGATGTGAAACTAACAAATTAAAAAGGATAAAGGTGTGCGTATGTACCTTAATAGGGGGTGTGGCTCCAGGGGTTGGATGACGACGGATCTGGCAGCCATTCTGATTGGGCCTCTGTTTGTTGTTGAGCTGCAGCTTTTTGGCAGTGCCGCCATGGTCGTTCCGTACAGACTCTGCCTTCTCAGCTGTGGTCTTACTTAACAGCTATGACGAATACACAACGACTGATTAAAGTGGGGAGATACACTCTGGATCTCCACACACACACATACACTCAGAGTAGGATTATTCCAGCAGGTCATCGTTAAGATCAATGTGGACTGTTTAACTGGTAACTCATTAATAAATACATCAAGAAACACACAAAATGAACTTTTACAGCACACCTCGGTCTACTTCATAGAATGACTTGGCTCACCACTGAACTGTTGGCGTCTGGGAGAAATTGGCCAAATTCTGAGAGCAGGTCTTCTTGGTTCTTGAAGAGCCGGGCCACCTGAGCGTACACTTCCTGCTCTGTCAGAGCTGGCGTGTAGTTCCCACCCGCCTCCTTAGCGTTGCGCTGCTCCTTCTGTAGTGGATGGATGCAAGTTTACTGTCAAGTCGCTGCTGAGATCTCGAGTTTTATAAGAGGTTATAGGGGAGTTTAACACACAGTTTGTAATTTCTACCACTAGGGGTCGCTCAATCAAACAACAACAAAAGACTTGTGGTGAAGTAGAGTGGGATCATGGGAGTTGCTGTCAAGCAGCATCACGGACCAGGTGACACATTGAAGTTCAGTCAAACTTCCTTCCTCACTCTCTAAAACATCATCTGATGTCCTCAGAAATGAAAGCAATTAGAGTGGGTAAGGGCATATGACGCCATGTATATGCGACCAACAGACAGACACACGGGCAGAGGCTCCAGTTGGTCATAGCTGGTAAGCTGCTGATCTGACCTGGTACGTGTGGAGGATCTCCAGGAAGGCTTTGTAGATGTCGGGCTGGCCCTGGAAGCGGTTTTTGATCTTGTTGACGTAGTTGATGGCGTGGTTGAACTCCACTGGTTGGTTGTTCTGAATGGGCGGCCCAGTGGGGGTCCCGCTGAGTGGTGGGTGGAGCTGCATGGGCGGGGAGCGAGGTGAGGTGTACGCGGGGATGGACGGATTGCTCTGACTGCTCGGTGTCAATGCTTGGGGCTGAAGAGGCTGTGAGAGACCACAACAGTGAAGGTATTAGGAGTTTAACTAGATGCTACATCACCTTTTTATGAACCAGACTCTATGGAAAATATGTTTTTTTTTGTATTTTAACACCCACCTTGCTCATCTTGGCAGGGGTGGGCTGTGTCAGCAGGGGCGGAGCGGTAGTGGTTGTGACAGGCGGAAGCTGGGCC
Source organism: Nibea albiflora (assembly GCA_014281875.1). Classification (NCBI taxonomy): domain Eukaryota; kingdom Metazoa; phylum Chordata; class Actinopteri; family Sciaenidae; genus Nibea; species Nibea albiflora. The sequence goes on from CM024800.1 coordinate 1,787,872, forward strand.
GGGTGTTGGGTGGCTGCTCCCGTTATGGGGATGTTCTGGACTGAAATGCCGTGCGGGGTGATGTGGTGGATCTGACCGGGTGTGGTCACGTTAACCAGGTCGTTGGTCTGGACCTCAATCTTGTAGCCGGGCGGCAGGAAAGTGTTGAAGCCCATGATGAGGTCAGGGTGACCTTTGAAGAGCTGTGACACTCTGCTGATGACCCCGGGGGTGTCAATACTGCAAGACAGAAACTGAGTTCAATTCCCAAGTTCTGTAAAAACATCAGGCAAAATCATACAACATAACGCAACATATACTGTCCGTCACATAACCCTTCCCATCTGGGTACCCTGTGAAAAAATACCTGTGTGTGCATACAGGTTGCTAAACCATAAAACGGGTATAAAGCTCACAGTGGTTAGTCAAAGCTCTAAGTGAAGCATGGTGTGCTGCTTTCATCATGTGGAATGTCGGAGCAGGAGCATGATCCAGTACGGGAAAAGAAAATATAGAAACTTATTTAACAATTATTTAAATTATTTTAGAAACTTTATAGAAAATGAATTAAGTTAGTGTATAACTTTTGTTGCTGGTGGAAGAGGCGACGTCATTGCTTCAAAGATTTAATGATTCCCACAGTGAAGTGTTTAACCAGTCACTTCACTCACCATGAATGTTTCAAACTGTCAGCACGTGGAAGAGGTGGAGAAAACACAAGGCATCAAATCGAACCAACCCTGCGGTCCAACTGAGCTCAAATAAGTAGTTAGTGAGGAGTTACATGTCACTGTTAACTGCCTTAAGATTCTGGGTTTGTTCATGAAACGTGTATTCAGATGTTTGATGATACTAAAAGCTTTGACGGTGAAAAACGACGTAATCCCAGCTAAACAATGTTTTGCATAAATGCATTTATGAAATGGCAAACTAAGAATAGAAGCTGCTGAATACCAAACTCTTAATGAACCGTCAGTGGAGGAATAACTGCTTTAATGTGGCGTCTTTTTACTTACTTGACTTTTCTAAAGTTTAGTCTCTGTTTATTCCTCTTATATTCCCCTAGTCTGACAAATGTGACTTTTTTTCCCTCACATCATCTGTTCTCCTGTGATACCTGGGATGCGACTGAGGGATTCATTCAAAGGCTGCCAACACACTAATCCTAAGCCTATGAGGCACTAAGAGTTTTACCAAAGCGAGAGCAGCTCATCCCATTTGAACTTTAAATTGTTACTAACAAATAGCAACTTTTAGCTGTCATCTGGGACGAGGACAACAGACCGCTCCCTCTGGGTGAATGGGGAGGGTAAGAACATGCTTATTATTCTTATAAATGTCCCGTCTTGGGGACATTTCATGTTTACACGTCAAATATTCGTTTTTCCTTCTGCTTCTGCAAGCTGCAGCCAATATTTAGAATTCTTATTATTATCATTATTAGTAATGCATTGTTCACATTAGTTGTACTGTGACACATGACTGAACATTTTGAACTAGAAAGTTGGCCAACTTTGGCTGCACATCCCAAAAACTCACAATATTTGTCAGAACAGTCAAACCGTGGCCTCACCTCTGAGACTTGAACTCTTTCATTATATCCAGAAAATCATTGTAGACCTGAGGCTGGTTGCCAAACTGCAGTTTCACCTGGTCCAAGTAGGACAAAGCATCTTCTACCTTAGGGACAGAGAAGAAAGTCACTTCATCAATCTGCAATATATTTTTCTGTTTACTGCATTCATTTTTGGCAGCAGTGTCCTGATTCTGATTAGACAGCAAACATTATTACGGTAAGAGAACAAGACACTAACAACCATTAACCCACGATGGCATTGTGAAATCTTGACACGGGGGATTAAACGGTGCATACATCAGGTCTTAAACAGTCAATTAAAAGTTCTCTGTAACAGCATACTTTTGCTTAAATCCTTCCCTGGGGCCACGATGAACAATCTGCATGGCTCGATACAACTATGGTTTTTGTCATTAGGATGAGCCAGCTGTTTAACTAACCAGAAAATGTGCTCAAACACCAGCAAACAACCAATCAACCAAACATTCAGCTGGCTTAGAAGACACAAAATTCCCTGAAACCTCTTATAATAAGTATAGATTAGTTTTCACCAACTTTATTTGGCATGAAAACTCTGTAACATTTACAAGCTTTATGAAGGACAGCTGTAAAAAAAAAACTAACCTTGAGCCTCTGGAACTGCTGCTGGCCCTGTGCAGAGGCCTGAGGAGCAGCCGTGTGGCTGTGCCCTGACATCACTGAGGGCCCATGGGACTGGACTGCCGGGCTGTGATGGTGGGACCCACCATGGACGGCTGGGCTGGGAGTGTGTCCATGCCCGCCACTGTTCTGGGCCACGGTGGGAACCTGGAAAAGCAGACACACGTCTGATGATGTTGCAACAGTTAACTGTTAACTGTAGAAAGACGTCTAACTGTGGCCTTGTCTTAAAAGGAGGACTCATGTGAATCACCACATACGATGAGTGTACAGCCTGCAGAAAAGGTGAAACATGCAGGAGGCTTTCAGAGAGAAAATACAGGTTCAATCTGACATCTTAAGAGCGGTAGTGAATTATGAGCAACAAGCGACTTAAAGTCTAAAACACAGCAAGCTTAAAGCAAAGTGGTAGTGAACAGATAGAGTGTACCTGGTATCCCTGGGGGACGGAGTACTGGACGCCTGCTGTGGGCTGCATGTTGTCGGTTACGGCCTCATACACTGCTGGGGCTGGAGCAGGGGCCAGGACACGATGCTGGAAAGCCTCGGCGTTGCCAGCGAGGCGCCGCTGCTGGGACGCAAAAACCGTTTCCTGATCCTCCAGTCGCCGCTTCATTGTGAACTCATTCTTGTAAGAGCTGATAGACCTGGAAATGAAGAGCATATGGACCTTATTTCACACTGGCCGATATCTGTCAAGTTATCAGAATCCATTAAATCAGCCACTTGATTTTATTCAGTGGTTCACTGAGGAACATATGGCAACAATCTTTTTTTTTTTTACTGAAACTGTAAATTTATGGATACACACGGTGCCAACTAGCCACTTTTGTTGTTTGGCGCAGGAAGAAGATTATTACATGCTCTCTAACCATATAGCCAATGCTTTTAGCAGCACAGAGGGCTTTATAGAGGTCAACTACTTGTACTGATTTACTAACCTGTGATAGTTTGTGTTTCTGTTACACTTATTCTTTTTCCGGGAACTATGCCAAAGTTACACTGACAGGAGCGTGTGTGCATCACTGCAGACTGACTTCAAGTCCCATTACAATTTTGTTTGAACTCGCTGATGTCCTGAGCCTCCAGAACAGCGCCTAGCCCGCTCTTCCTCTATACCCTATGACGAGATGTGCTGATCACTGGACTGAATGCTCTGGAAAAAGTACAAAGTTTATTCTTTTATGTCAAGTCTCTGCTTTGATTTGGTGGGCTTTTGTGTAACTGATGTATTTGATCGGGTAACACAGTTAAAATTGATTTGTCAAAAGGGCTTATTAAGAGGTCACCTTCTATACACCCTTCTGGTTGGGGAGAGCAGAAAATAGCCTTGTAACTGAGTTCATACTGCTCAATGCTGCACTGCACTAATGTGAAAAAATCAACAGCTCATCTCCCACAGTGCCTTGCATGCACCGTCAATGAGGTGAGGTGATGAGGGGATGCACCGCTTTAACGCATCTAAAGGTTAACATGTACTGAATGTAAAACTCTCCGTAGCCAATGAAATACAGACAGCCTACGTCATCGATGCAACAAACAGGTGCTGCTGTGGGAACGTGGGAGTCAGTGTGCCATTCACAACTTCCTCGAGACACCAACAACTCCTGAATGAACGGCGTTACCGACGAACAAAGCGTCAAACTCGACGACGGAGAATAAATGACGTTTGTAAAAAAAAAAAAAAGAAAAGAAAAGAAAAAAAGAATATCGAACAAAAGTGACACAAAGACTGTCAAAGCGAGGCGTACGTGTGCCGAGTAACGCTTGGTGTGTCCACCGCGGACCTTAACAAAATGCTCGCGGCCAAAGAGAGCGAGGCTGCAGTATTTATAGACGCCTCAGCTGCACTTGGTGTAGTAACGTTACAGTCACGTACAGGCGAACACCGTTCTGTCTGCTACATGCTAACAGCCGTTAGCCGACAACAGCGGTTCACCATCCCCTTTATGGCCTGCCAACACAAGCACCGACCTCGAGTTACAGCGCGACGCTCACCCCACGCCCGCCATTTAGAGCGTGGCGCAGGAGTGCAGCGAATTCCACTCCATTTCAAGCAGGTAAGCGCGAAAGTGGCTGACTCGCTAGTTGTCTGACAGCCTGTCCACATTAGATATAACCCGAAGTGTTTTTTACGATTAACTATTACGAGAACTCGTTTAGTCGCCAGCTGCTGTGAGCTGCCAGTTAGCTGCTAGCTAATGTAAACAACATGAGTAGCCCGACACCGAGCGCCGTCCGGGACTAGCAGGGAAGCACATGCAGCTAGCCATTAGCGACCTGGCTCGCTGTTGCTCAAACAGGCTTTCTCAAGCAAGCATTAGCTATCGACTTATTAGAGTACTCATAGCAGGTCTAGTTACGAGTGAATGACAGGCAAAGAAATGTCGGTTCCCCGCGGGGTTTACTTAAAACGTCTGCTAACGGCAGGTAGGCAGCTAGCTGTGTTAGCTCGCTCAATGAATTCAGCTGAACTCACCCCTCTCCTAAACAGCAAGCTGGAGATCCCAGTAGTGCTTTGATAATCCGTTATATGTGGGTTAGCCGCTACACCTCTGGCTGGGAACGGTACCAAAGTGATGTATGTGCAAAAGGAAACTTATCGGTGGCGTGTGATTTAAAATAAACAAGCTGTGGGCTACACAGTGAAAATCTCCCCGAGTCGAGAGGAAAACAATCTCCGTTCGGTTAGCTTTGGAGGGAGGCGGGGTGTCCAGTTTTACTCCCGCCCCCTGACAGCCACTATTGGTCAGTTCATTCGGAGGATAAACCGAAGGGCGGGGCGACGGACCCGGGTTGTGAATCTGAGCTGTCAATCAAGGCTTTTTATCGCACAGCAACCAAGTACGCCCATTTTGACTTGAAGCGCGACAATGCCAGCAGAGAGTCCCGCTTGTATAACTGTGTGCGGAGGTAATTATGATCGAAACGTCTTCAAATGAGATATATATATCTTTGTTTTTGACTACTGAATAATTCACATTTGTCGTTATCTGTGCATTCACTCATGTACATAGTCCTGCAGGGCTATTCATTATCCTGTATAATACAAGACTCAGTCAGAACTGAAACACTCCTGAGAGCCTTTTTCTGTAACAATACTGCTACTACTACTACTACTACTACTACTAATAATAATAATGTTGTGCTAGGTATGGTGAGCAAGTACAAAACAGATCTGAACTGCAAAATCACATCACACTGTCCCTCCTCTCCCAGTACACACACACACTCTACATGTATTAAGACCCAAACTCATAGTTGTAGTCGGATAACTGTTATGTGTCAGTGAGAACATCTTTCATCTGACAGTGAAGCATCTACTCAAAGAACCTGCTAACATTCATGTACATTTATGACATTCATCATCTCTGTCATTCAGTACTAAATAAAGTCTTTTTTTGCAGAACCACACCACACACCAAATATCTTGTTTTGTGTATAACAACTGTATTTTCATAGCTTCATTAATCTATGGAGAGTTTTAATTAAAGGTATCTAAGAAGTACACACAGCACACTGCAGACAGCAGCTTCATCATATCAAAGACACTCTCCTATACTGGAATACTGAACAGTCACAGGCTTGTCAGTTATTCGGTGCTAGTTTGAACCCAATGCACTCTATGAGCATAATGCTAACTATAATGATGCAGGCATTAAAGCTAGCTTTTCATCACAGCATTGCACAATAATGCTGTGTACTTTACTTGTGTGGGACACAGCAAACACTCTGAACTTTTGGGGATCTGTTGCTCTATACTCTATATAGTTTGTAATCAGCTACACGAGTGTTACATATCTGTGTATGTTTTAAGAATTCATTGTATAGTTTCAGCACTAACCATTCAGACTCCAGCCAATCACCACAGCATTATATGTTGAGTTTGACTGTCCTGTCTATTAGATGTATTAAGATCTATGTTACAGAACTATCCACTTCCTGGAGTTTGCCAACACGTGACTTTGTAAGGAGGGAGACTGTCTTTGCACTTGTGTCCCTCCCCTTGTGGACATTTCAGCCAATCACAGCCCGCGGCCGTCATTACAAATCCCAAAAAGGTGGAACTTCCAAAATAAACCCTCGCCCACGACAGGCGGAGCTGCAACACCAACCCGGGATTCCTCCTTCCAACCCCGGGCGGAGTATTCAGTGGCGACCTAGGCTGCAGCACACAGATACACACAGTACTCCACGAGCCCACTGCTTTCCCCGCGTAACTGCGTGACTGTGGGCCCATTCCCCAGACCTTAATGCTTTTAACCAGCGTGCAATATAAGAGTGTTTTGGCGGTTTAACAAGTGTGTTTTTTTGTTTAAGTTTGTGCAAAATCATGTAAGACAACGCAGTGCGGGCTGTGGAGAGATCCCACCCCTCCTCCTCCTCCTCCTCCTCCACCACAACACTCAACTACACGGTTAGGAGGCTCCGTGCACACACCGAGCGTCGGTCGACGTGTGTATTTGCAGGCTGCACTCCAAACAAAAGGTCCGCGGCACTAAAAACGCTGCATGTAGCAAACGCCGCCGTGCACAAGGAGGCTGGCGGGGCTCGGTGAAGTCGGGCCTGGCCAGCAGCAGCGGATCCAGTTGCCCTTACTAAACAATGCCAAAGTCAAACGAAACGGGAACTACGGCGTCGCTTTTATGGAAACATCGGCACGGCGGAGCCACGCCATTCCTCCCCCTCCACCCTCTTCTCCCGCAAGAAAACCAACGCAGCCCCGCAGAGTACCGCGCGCTCCGAGCAAATCATATTCTTTGTTTACTTCAATAGCTGGGAGTAAAATGTCTAACCTGTCTCACTACAACAACTCCCTCCCCCCCGTTCACCCTCACAACCATTAGCGCGACATTCTCGGCTCACACACACTCACACACACACACCGCTGCAGACGGAATGTTTCGACTCTCAGACAGCACACACACACCACAGGAGCCCGGAGGAGGGACGGATTGTTTACTAGCCGACAAAATGACGTCCCGCACATTACCGCGCTATGTTTCTGTGAATTCTGGAGCCGTTGAAGCCTCTTCACTTCATCCACACACACACACAAAAGAAGCGGCTGACCGGCCACACGTTTCACCCCCAGCCACGCCAAACAAAGCCCGTAAACGCGTTAAAGCGGTCGTACTGATGGTATTATCGAGTTTAAACAGCTGTTACATACCCGGGAAAAAGACTCCTTACTCCGGAATCGTGTTTGTAACAAAATAGTTGGAGACGCCCCCCTCCGCTGGCATTGGCGCACACTGCGATCCACGTCACTTTATTTTGAATATCGCCCGCTAAAAGGCAGGAAGCAGCAGCACTGACTCCATTTGGACCAAACGTGTGTAGGCGCGACTATCATCTCCACCAACAGCTGGACAGTAGGTGAAACCGTGGCTGTGAAGGATTCTGGTTCTTTTACTCAAGCCACGCACTGAAATACGTTTTACACCGCTACATCTGATGACAGTTACAGTTACATGCTGGAATAAAGTTTGACACATAGAAGAGAATAAGTATGGGGCGTGATTGTGAATAAATCTGTGGTGTCATCGTGTACAAGATAAAGCGAGCCCCACCTTGAGCAGATACATCCTCAAAGTGTCCTCTATGTGTTAATGGATGAGAAATCATCCAATGAGATGAGAGAAAATGAGGCTTTGTTTTAAGAGCAGTTGTGCAGCAGGAAAGAAAGAAGTCTAGATGAATGACAAAGTAACACAGTCATCATAATGTGAAACTAAAAATAAAAGACGAAGTAAAAATAAGTCAAAGTGACAGTGGTGTCAGAGTCTAGGATGTAAACAGGGTACACTGCATTAATAATATAGTAATATAAGTATATATAATACTAAAATAAAATAAATATACTTACCTATTTAAGATGATGATGAATGAAAGGGGACATTCTATATTAGTATGTATAGTTTTGATAGCACTTTTTTTTAAAAACATGTTTCTATAGGTAAATGATCAGAGTATGTCTTGTTACATCTCTTTCTGTTCTGTCACTTCATATCGCTGTGACAACTGTCTGTACGTTTAATTACACTTTCACTCCAACAATCTGTTTCTATTTGTTTTTGTTATTAACAAAGACATAAGGGAAAAAAATGTCCTCAGGTCCTCCCGTTGTTGTGGCCTGTACTCATATACCTGTGCTATACCCATGCTATAAATATTATGGTCGTCTAATATTATTTCCATTTTAAAGATATTTTTTGATAAAGATAGCTGAAGAGAGAGGGGGGTGACATGCAGCAAAGGGCCACAGGTTGGAATCAAACACTGGCCTGAACCATGGAGTGCACACTACCAGGTGAGCTACTTGGCACTCTCGTATTATTATTTCTAATACAATTCTATATTTTTCTTTATCTTCTCATACATATGAAGGTTTGGTATAAGATCTTGGTCTAATTCAAATATTTGTGCATGCTTGAAGCTTTAGTCTTTGTTATGTCAGATTTTTTTTTACCTACCTTAATTTAATCTCTTATTACTCTCTTCAAATAGGTTTTCTTATATGAGCCATAAGCAGTTCGGGTGCTAACAATAAATGAATGCGAGTACTCAGAATGAGTGTCTTTTCTCTTTCTCCTAAAGGTCAGGCCGTCAGGTGTCATCTTCTGCTTTTCTTACTTGCAGTCACCCTTAGTTAACCTAATTAAGATGAATTGGCCATATTTATTTAGATCAATAAAACATATATAAGTTGTACAGTCCTTAAAAATCTTCACACTGATCTGAATGGTGAGGTGCTCATACAAAGAAATGGTTTGTGAATTCAGTTTGCCTCCATAATTAGACTCAAGTTGAAGAATTCACAAGCTACTTGCAAAGTTTGCAAGAGTTTTATTTGCTTGTTAAAAACAACTAAATTAAGTGTCTCTTCATTAAAGAGTTTTTTTTTCTGTGTAGTGTTGGATGAAGCAGCTAAGCAGTAAAAACAGACTTTAGTTTCTTAGTTTGATGCAGTACATACGATGGTTAGAGGTCTTAGATTGCAAATGAATCATCCTTGTTGAGTCTGTATCATATCATCAGGTGTTGGATTCAGAGTTTTTTGATGCAGTGACACGTGGAATACTGGCATCATCTAATGACATTAATTTGACAACTGTCCATAAAGGAGCTACATTTTCCTTAAGTAACACACCACAGGACATTCAGTGAGCTTTCCATCTGCTGAATTTTCTGGTTGTGTGAGAGTTGGACTGATAGTTTGAAGAATATTCTTCCGTCCGTGCCCAGCAGGAGCTTCTCCGCTTTGGCTCGAGCCTCTGGAGGTGTACATGTCCTTGTAGCTAGCATTAGCTTCCTGTGAAATCTCATCTTTGTTAGTCACCCCGTTTTGTTTGTCGAGGACTTGATTTCCATTTCGACTAGTCTTTCCCATTTCATTCGATGGACCACGCTGCAGTTGATCATTTTTGATTTTCCTTTTTTGAAAGAATCCCCAGTTTGCAGCGTACGCCACCATGAGTCAAGCCGGAGATCCTAAAGGAGCTCCATTAAAAAAACAGCTCTGTAATAAGGCTGAGAGGATACTGTCATGGGTTCTTTCTAATTTCATACTTGAATGTTTCTATAAGCCAACAATCATTTACCCATTTGAGTTAAACGAAACTTATATTAAATGGAAGAAATTTGCATACTTTGAAGCTCGCTCTTGGTACGCTTTACTGCTGCAATATAGAGAGCAGTAATTTGCCCAAGGGCATCATACCACACCCAAAAATAAGCATTGTTGAGAGAGAAATACCCAGACTGTGCTGAATTCAGCCCCCAGCATGCTTCACGGCTGCTGTTTCAACATACAGGGAGTACATGATTTTGTGGGCATTCCTTTTCAGCAGTGTTGCTTAAGCTGCTCACTTTGGTGTGGAGGTGAAGTCCACAGTCAAGCTAAATTCACTGTATTTGTTGATAGAATGCAGCAGTTTTAGGAGTAGTAGTGCAACCACCACTCTGTATTTTAAGGGGAAAGCGATATTTTGGACCTTCAGCTGTCAGGTGAAATGACTGGTAATCATTGTAATGAGAGTTGGTTTAGCTTAGATTCAATGTAGGATGTGTTGAAAGCTTAAAGTCCTGTCTGCACTACACAGAGGCTGCCCGATCTGGATTATTGAGACCAAGAGCAACAAATTAGTGTAAAAAGGAGTTCATTTACTGAACAGTTTTGCAGAAAACAGCCTCCTGTAGCAACTGAAAATGACGTTTAGAGCAGTGAGAGTGAAAAAGAATAGTAAAGCCGTGGGCTGCAAAACCAAAAGAACCAGCTCAAAGACACTAAAATGCTATGTTGACCCAAGGAGGTCACATATTTCTTGTTGCTTCTCATTTGACCCATTGTTAATTTAAAAAAAAAAAAATATTGACAGCTCTCAATGACAAATTGAGAAACTTATTCTCACAAAACTGGTACTGAAACTAAACGGCCTAAATGCCATAAAAAAAAAACACACACTTTTACAAACGTCTGTTGACATAGTTTGTATTTAATACAGTATAGCTTGATTCAATAGTCATACGAATGATAAAATAATAGGTTATAATAAAACAAATATAAAATTAATGTAGATAACTGTATATCCTGGGTAATCGTATGAAAACAGTTGTTGAATACAATAGAAAAATAAAATAGGGCACATTTTGCGTCCATCATTGAAAGGAAAAATAATTCTAAAATCAGAGTGCATGAGGATGGCAGACTTAAAAAAATGCTTCACTACAAGCAAATTCAATATGAATTCTGTAGTAAAGAACACATTTTTTTTTTTCACCCGGCAACAACATAATGTAATGTATGACACAGACGCTTTTTTGTACATGTACTCTATAATAATGGCAAGACACTGGGACCAGATGAAAGCACTGATTACAACCACAGTCTGTAGAACTTAAAGTAACACAACAATAATGAAAATATACTCCAGACAAAAATGTATGACTTTCAAGTGCCCAAGAAGGACTTTATAGGGTGTAGGCACAGATCTGTGCCCGTTTATTCAGTTACTCTGTCGTTCATTTCTGGTTTCCCTGTAAAATCCTCTTGATTTGTCCCAATAAAACTCTATGCAGATGTTTACAGTGAGTCCAAAATGTCTCTAAATGTTTCAAATTTAAGCATCTCTAAATTTAATAATAACAATCAAGTTATCCCAGTATCACATGGAGACCTACAGAATTACTATTAAGTTTAATTTGTTGTCCCAGCCTGTCGCCATGACGGCTAATCTCAGAGCACGTTGGGAAGAGTAATTTAAAAGTGCTAAGACGTGATCTGTATAACAACAAAAAAACAAAACAAAGTATTGCACTACTCATGAGGTCTTAACTGATGACTTCCACGGATGTAAGTGTCGATGGCATAGCCACTGCAGACTGCTCTAAATGTGTGTGCGTGCGCGCGTGTGAGGGCACTTAGCAATACACTGCCACAATCACTAAAGCATGATGGCACTGCTAGTTAGCAAAGGCGGCCAGACAGTGATCGCTGTCTGTACTGCAGGTCAGGAAATCTCAACATGTAGGAGAGATGGAAGGTGTGTGGCTTTCAGCAGATACAGAAACAAAAAACTGAAGAGGAATTCACATGGAGAATTTAATGAGTGATCACAAAGGGGAGTTTACAGCCTGATCATTCTGGATGTGCTTTAGTTTCCCCTCTTTGCTACCATTCAGGGGATATTTACTGAGGCAGAGGAGAATGCATCATGCAACCTCACAGAAAAAGAGAGAACAACTTGGCAAAATGCTTTATATATATATATATATTTTTTTTTTGGCAACAAGTCAGGCAGTTTCACCTCCTTGTGTTCAGTATGACACTCCTGAGACTATGCACACTAAGCTCGTACCAGCTACGGGAACATATACCATGTGCTAAAAATGCACTACGGTGAATGCAATATTTCGAGAACACACAAGGTGTAAAAACTTACCTAACTTACCATAAAATGACGTAATGATGTAAAATCTATTATTGTCGTTTGACAGTAGAGATTAAGCTCTTGGTTTGGAATAAAAAATAAAGGATCATTTCACCCCCAAATTCAAATCGTGTCAGTTACTTGCATCTTGTTCACGTCACTTAAAACTCCAAGAAATATCATTTGTACGCATAAAGTTAAATTAAGTTTGGTGCTGACCAAGATATTGTCTACAAACTTTTGTGGAGTTTTAAGGATATGGAGAGAGCACGTAATGATTTAATTCTCATTTTGGATGAACTCCTCCTAAAAGGTCCCCTAAACCATCGATTTAAAAGTGGCAGATAAAAAAACAAAAAGGTTAATGAACGTTGTCTGGATCACTTCGCCTGAAGAGTCTGACAACAAAACTGCACAAAACAAGAGCAGTTTGTTTTACGCTACCACATACTATCTGAGATATGTTCAGCAAAAACAAAATGTCACATTGTTGGAAGCGAGACTGTTATCACATTGAGACATCGTAATGTCAACACGCCGTTTCTTGTCACTGTCTCGTCTTGGTCTGGCTTGCAAAAGAAGAATGGCCTTGTTTCAAAGGACAGCTTCTGTGAGGAAGTTTATTTTCCTAGGCTCACTAATTGGTCACACAACACAGCTTGGGGTTAACAGATCGACTGCAGAAATCTCAGGGCTCATGGACTGGTTTGGGAAGTCAGGGCTAAAGCTCACTGATTGGCTGGGAGCAGACCCTGCCTTTGGGCGTGCTCCAAAATGGCATTGTAGCAGAAGTAGTACTGGTCCGGGGTTTGAATGCTGAAGGCCCTCTGTGTTCTCATGCGACGCACCGTCTGGTATACATTGAGTGAGCCTACGTCCTGTAGCTGGGACAGACAGATGTCCAGGGCACAGAAAGTACCTGCCAACAAGCAGAGACATCAACCATGTAGCACAGTTATACCAATCAATAGCATCTTAAAGTTGAGGCTTTCTATATTTACATGCGGTCTAAAGCTTTGAGACGTCAAGCTTTGAGAAAAATACACTGTCAGGGTCTCACCTGTTCTCCCAATCCCTGCACTGCAGTGGACCACCATTGGGGGTCCCTGTGGGTGGCCTGCCCACTGAAGTCCCAAAGCCTTCACCATTTTCCTCTGTTGTCTTTTCACAGCTCCCAAGAAGTCGATGAGGGTCACTGCTGAGGTGGGAACGCCATAGTCAGGCCAGCTGAGGTACTGGAAATGACTGACTTGTCTCTGTTCACATGTCTGAATGGATAAAAGATGGGTTTAGTTACATGCCCACTCCTAACATTACAGGAATAGTTTGATATTCCAAACATCAACATGTATGCTATATATAAAGAGCAAGCAGCCTCTTAACTCAGCAGAAGTAAAGACTGGAAACATGGGGAAACAGTTTTGCTCTATGCCGAGTTTTAAGATTTTACCGCACCCGGCCAAGTAATAGTTCCACTACGGTGCAGAAGAAGGTTATCTGCATTGCTTGTCCTGCTTCCATCCAAGCCAGATGAAGAGATCTCACTATAGCAATTTGTTACAGTACACTATTAAGCGTGTATGTAACTAGTATCATCAGGTTGTTTGTTGTTAAATGATATTGATACATGGGAAACCTCCACATTGTGCGGTTTCCTGTTTCAATGTGCTCTTGCAGTAGTCCATGGTTGTACCTCAGTGTTGTGCAGTTCGAGGGTGGTGTGGTTGTAGTGGGTGTGGTGGTCAACCCTCTGGTTAACCACTGCCATATGGCCGTAGACCTCCTGTCCCCCTTCATCCAAAGGCCAATACTGTCCACACTTCCTCCGACTGCCCTCGTCTGTCCTGCAGCACAAAGACAGGACATACTTGATTAAATACATTTAAATCACAGGTATGATTCTGACTAACCATTCACTTTTTTTACTCAACAATCAAGTATGAATGAACCCAAAATACCTGGTTGTCATGACGATAACAAGCACATTTTGTTCCCAGACCATTCTCCAGAAATCACTGTAAGTCTTTTCCAGTGGTCCTACACAGAGATTCAAAGCACATCAAAATGATTTCTGTTCAGTCATATTCATTTCACTGTATGCAACAGCAGCCCAATGAGCGACAGTAGTACCCAACACTAATAAAACAACCATTACTTTTTGACATGGTAGTAAAAAATAATAGAAAGCACAAGATTGACCTCAGTGTATATTGTTCTATGCACAAGCAGTACGTTATGTCTGTTTGAGAAAATTCTCCAGAGATACCTTAACTCTCTTTGACCCACGTCCTCCTGACAAACTCACTAAGGCCATCCTTCTCATCATCAGGCCCTGCTCTGCTCAATAGTCACACCTGCCTTTCTTAATACATTTTGCATCTGTTCTCAAAGGAGTGATTATTAGATCTCTGTATAAACACAGAGCTGAATGCTGATATCCAACAATAATTCTCCCTCCACCTTACCTCAGCTCACCTCGACAGACTGGTTTATGTTCTGCCATATTTCATAAGTCTCCAAATGCTCTTAAGCTAATATCGGCGTACCACAAGGTTCAACACTTGGTCCACTGACATTAACCTTTTTCTGAGACCCCCAAATTAAATCTGTTTGCAAAATGACTGACTTTCTTATATAATATAAACATAACCATCTATCTATCCATCTATTAACACAAATAAATAATATATAAGTAGGGTTGTCAAGCGATTAAAATTAAATTAATCACACTTTTTTGAATGTAAAAATCCTCCAAACATATTCAAATATGTTTCAAATCAAACTGCATTTAGTAGCTGAATGAAAAAATGAAGAATAGACATTTTGAATATGAAAGTTCAATATATTTTATTTGAAAAACTATAAGTTTTCACTGTTCATATTCATTAGGTTCCTAATTCAACTAGTGGGCGCAGCCCGATTAATCTGCGTTATTTTTTTAGCACTTACTTTTTCTATAATTAATTAATTAAAGTATCCAGAGAGCATTAACCAAAATTATGGTTTATTTACAGCCGTCATACCTTGAGTACCAATGTATGCACTCTTCTGTTTATAGCCATCCATGAAGCTCGCATTGATGTAGTCTGATCTCTGTGGAAAGAACAAAGCCTTGCAAAATCTGAAATACATTATGTTTTTTTTCCTGGAGTAAACACAACGGAATGAAAATACTTTGGTTACACTCATTCTCAGGCTGGACAAGCACCAGCAAGCTTGAAAAGCAGAAAACTGGCCATGTGGCAGCCTTTCAAAATGTTGAAACTTGGCACATTTCTTGGCAGCTGAGATTTAGCATGAATGAAACTGGTAGTCTTTTTTTCTTTTGATATGAATGACACCTGTAATATTTGAAAAAGGCACCAACCTCGTTCCTTCTGGCTTTCAAACGAACTCTTGTTTGGTCGAGGCACAGCACGTCTCCGTAGCGATTTCTCTCCTGATTGTAGGCTGCTCTGTAGAATGAAAATAATCCCCAAAATGATCAATGACGCATACTGCTGGAGCCAATACTTAACAATGACAATCTAGGAATGGTAAAAACAATATCATGATTCACATGATTTGAATTATTTCTGCCAAATGTATTCAATTCACTGTCAAAATGACAAAGACAGTCATCAAATCCTCACAATTGATGAGCTGAACCCATCAAATCTTTGCTATTTTTTCTTGAAAATGATGAAACAATTCAAATCAGTTAAACGTTCAGAAAATCCAGAGCTGTGGATAGCTGCCCTGAATTCCTCAGCAGATACTGTGCTGATGCTGTGAACTCACTGTGCACAGTGGAAGGTTCCAGGCGGTGGTTCCTTGCGGAGCTCCTCATACTCTTGATGGATGCCTGAGCGCTGAAGCCTTCCGAGGTGTGTCAGCAACTCCTGCGGGCGCATTGACTCCGGTCCAGGAACGTGAATGGAAGCCTCTTCCACCGGGATACCTACCAGCTCATCCACTGGGTCTACGAGGCCGTTCTGACCTGCCAGTAGCTGCTGGTTCCAGCTGTATGCATCCAACGGCAGCAGTCCGCCGAGGTGCTGCGGGAGACAGTCTCTGGGGAGGTGTTGGCGCAGCTCGGCCATTTTCACCATCTGAACCTGGAGTGAGAAAGACAAAGACCCACTGCAGTGTAAGCACCAAATACGTCTTCATCAACTCTTTTGTCCTTTGGTCGATTTGCTGACAACCAGCATGTGACATCGGTTTTGTTTGTTACAGTAAGCCATCAGGTGACGCCGTCTCTATGGAGATCCACACTAATTAAATTCTTCTGCGACAGTAATGTGGCAGCGTGATCGACCCCGGTGATTGAAGCATTAACATCCCAGGAATAGATGAGGCAGCATGGATTAGTGGTTAGAGAGAACACCCTAATCAAATGATCACTGGCAACAATCAATGACAGTAAATTGCCTGTTCACTCATTGTAGGCCAGTTAAACTAAGCAGATTCTCTCATCATAAACACAGAGAAAATATAAAAAAAACGAGAAACAAGCTCCTCCACTTACCCTCTCCCTAAGTTTCTCCTTGAGTAGCAGGCTAAGCAGATTGTAGGGCACTCGGAACCAAACGGGGGCCCCGACAATCAGCACTTTCTTCAGCCTGGCAGGGAACGCCCCCTGGTGGAGAGAGGACGGCACAGCGTATAAACACAAACAAACTTTATTGAATTCTTTACGTGCCAGTTTTTTTTGTTTTTTTTTGGTCAGAAATAATAAAGTCAGTTACAGAGCGCCACAACATAAATATGATGAGCATTTACATCAATATGTGGGAACAAAAACATGCCACTGGTATTAATAAGTGCATCGCATGACAAACTAGTAGTTCACAACAGCTCACAACACATATCACTCACTTGTGAGCGTACTTGCAGGTACAAAATAAGTATTACACAGCCACACGGTGTATGATTTTTAATCACTCTCATGCTTGTCAGCTCGTCCTGTGATTCATTTTGCCCTTTGGACAGGCACTAAATTCCTGGAAGACACTAAACCCGTTTTAATCAATCTGCTTCTTCCCAGGAAAAGGACATAACTCAACAGTGATGTATTAACCTTTACACAGAGAGGAGTGAATTGTTATAAGAGAGCAAAAAAATATGTTCAAAATATGTTGTAGTGCTTACAACAAGTTTACATCTAACCCCGTGAATAACACACCATCTGTTTCTCAGGACCTCTCACATACATTTTGTATACATCATATATTTATTGATATGGAAAAATTCCCACCTTGAGCAGGTTGAGGATCTTTTTGCTCAGGTCCAGCTCAAAGTTTGTGTAGTTGGAACCCGCCATGTCGTAGATGAACACCAAGCCATTCCTCTGGGTCTCAAAGCTGTGGGCAAACACAAGCTGGAAATCTTAACAAACAGGACTGCACTGTGAACGGAAAATTGACCTCTGTGTAAATGAACTGAGCCGTGTATTTGTTGTTGTTTCTACCTGAAACCAGTGTCCTCACCTTTCCACAGCCCGATCCAAGAGGTAGAAGAGGGCCTGAAGCACCACGTGATTGCCTGTCTTGTTTGGGTGATGAAGTTTAGCTGTGTACAAGGCAATGGAGGCCCCCGAAGGATCCCGCACACTCTGGAAGGAATACACAAAACTAACAGGTTATACCAGCATTCAACCTAGTGTCACAACTTTACCCTCTTTACTCGACTGTTGACAATACTAGCAGCGGGTTCAATGAATCCCCTCTGTTCTCAAAAACTCCTGTGATTTCACTTCTCATAAAATGCATGAATCAGCGAGTGTGTTTTTCATCGAAGTTATGTGGAAATGGAAGCACTGCAAACATGAAAGATGAACAATGACCACAGGGGGGCACTTAAGTTCATGTGCTGGTTACTGGCATGCGGCCAAAAAGGGCTGTCAACAGCTCAGCAGAAGGAACATTTCTTGTCAATAATGATGCTGCAGCTCTCACTGCCTTTTTGGTTTGGTTTTCATACATCATTTCCACATCAAACCTGATCTGCGATCAGGCTGCTGGTGTCAAAAGAAACTAGAGGCTCTTCACATGAATAAAGTCACTGGACAAAGGTACTACAGCGCTGTCCTTTGTAAGCAAATAAGCCTGTGTTCTCGGGCACGGGGGCTAAAAATACCTCAGACAGGATATGAAGCCCGCTGCTGAGACTGGAGAACTCCGACGTCAGACAAGAGGATGTGCAGCATCAATGCCACTGTGGCACGTCAATGAGGAAGGAAGAGGGGAAAAGAGAGAGAGAGAGAGAGAGAGAGAGAGCGAGAGCGAGTGTGTGTGTGTGTGTGTGTGTGTGTGTACTGAAGGGGGGAGGGTGGGAGGGCATCTTTTTGTGGTTGAGATTTGGCCGACAAAAGGCTAAATTTATCTGGCACAGGAAATCCACTTGGCACATCAGTCAATCAATAACTTGCACTCCAGAAATGACCCTTCATTCCTCGTTAGGCGAGATCACTTTCAGAGTTTGTACCCCAAACCTTCTTGTCAGTGTCAAGTTAAGTCGTTCCATTAGCAAACCGGGATCCTACGAGGTTACTGATTTGACTGATCCTGCTTCCTTTACACGTCAGGAAGAACTGACATTTATGACGCATCCAAACGGAGACGAGTAAACGGTCTGAACATGTTCAACAGGGAGTATTTTTGTTAGCTTTGTCACGGCCTGTGTAATTCCATTTAATACAGACCTGAAGTGTGTTTTAGATACGCTGGACAGAAGCAGCCTTCTACAACATGAATTAACAAAAAAAAAACATAACATCAGCTGTATACGACATTGACAGCTCAGACATTAAAAGGAAAAGCTCATGTTATTCTATATTTTCCTTGTCCACAAATACTAAAAGCAACAATGCTGGTCTCAGTGCTTTGACTCTCCCACAACGCCTCTGGCACTTTGATCCGAGCCCACTAGTTTTCTACAGAAGAGGTCAATCTTTAAAAGCAGGCCATGAGCATCATGTTTCACTTCAAATAAAGGCTAAGTCATTTCCTAAAAGAGCTGGTCACTGTAGTTTTTTAACATTTGACAGCATTTGTTGGGGACTATTTGACAATGGGGACTAATACACATACGCTGCTCTCGCAGGCAGCTCACCGGTCATGTGGTTTCACCAGTTTCTGGACAACAACAGAGGTTTACGGGAACGATATGATGTCAGTATGATTAATTCAGTGTTGGCCTTTTCATTTAAACTGTTTATGATGGGGAAATGATAGAATATTGCCTGCCTCATCCTTTGATTGTTCTGTAATACAACATGCAATGACAAGTTTCCATCAAACATTTGCCAGGCGTAGTGGAGATTTACTGAAGACTCTTACCAGCACAGTGAACTTTCCGCTGAGCAGCTCCGAGCGCAGAGGTTCTTCCTGGGGCTGAAGTCTGACGATTCCTTCTTTAAGACGCGTTTCCTGAAGAGAACAGATCACAGCAGGTGAAGTCAGGCTGCCGAGTAGCTAGAACAGGCGGTCAACTTTGAGGTGAATTCCTCTCTGAACAATAGAGAATTACACGCCTAACTTTCCTGCCAAGAGGATCCCTTTCTGCAAGGTTTCCATTCCTTTAAAGCCCCCGAGGAGGCCGTGTGGGAGTTTTTAAATTGTTCTAAAAAGGACCAAGCATGGGAGGTGTCATTTCCATTCACTGACTTTTCTCTGTTTACTGTGATAACAAAATACTTTATAATTTTAATATCACTTACACCGCTTCTATTTTCATAGTGAAGACATGATGGAAACTGTGTCTATTGATTGATTTCAATTACTGCAGCTCTCCTGTTCCTGCTTCTTTAAAGATTAGTAATGGAAGACAAATAAGAAAGAAAAACTAATATGTACAGATGTAAAGTAACACCAGAGCCCTGCAGACAGACTAATGCCTTACTTGAAAGATGTTTACCCGACACCTGAGATAGAGTTAAATGATCCTCCAGCACGTCTACAGCTAATTATCAGGTTGTTCATTAGATCCATGCATTGAATCCATTGTCATATTTACACAATAGTTTTTGCACATATGAAACAAGATATGAACATGACAATCAGTGAGTTTTAGAGGGACTTCCAGCAGAGCCAGGCTAGCTGTTTCTGTTTCCAGTCTTTTTGCTGAGCTAACAGGCTAAAACATGAGTGGGTTCAATCTTCTCATCCAACTCTGGAAGAAAGTGAACGATTCCTTTTAACACATCAGGCATATAGCATGAACATTACATTCTGGTTCCTGTTTGTTTGGTTTGCTCTTAAGACTTTTTTCTCCTGAGATTAAATGAAAAACGACATTTGACACCATCTACAGTTTGTGAATGATGCCACAGAACTCAATCAATAAAATCAGCGTAGTCACATATTCATACACCAAACTACAACTTTTGGCCATTAAAATCAGCTTTTTGGTAGAAAATCTGTATGAACATTGTTCTGGATGATGATAGTGACATGTTAGAGCTCTTATTCATGAAGATCTGAAGATCTGTCAGTTGAGCCTCCTCACGTGTCAGTTACAGTAGGTGGTACAAGACAAAAACACTGAGTTTAGACTCTACTCGCACAACCTCAGTTTGAATGGCACCTTCGTCTGTTTGCACGTCCCCCGCGACCAAACACGCACTTCACTGGAAACTTTTCCCCCCTTTAGTTTGTTCTGACAAATTACTTGTGCCCGGCCTCTGTCCCGGCGCTGACGCAGCATTAAACCGAGTTAAATGAACTGTGGCATGGTGGGGGAGACTTAATCCTTCTCAAAGTCACATTCAAGGGTTTCATAAATGAGTCGTTTTTATGCGGGCCAACTACTTGCTGCAGGAATGAGAACCCACCTTGGTGATTGAAGCGACTTTACTGAAAAGGTAGGTGGTAAAATCCTGCCACGTCTTGAAGCTATTCAGGTCATTAGAGTCTGTGCGAGACGTCTGGGAACTTTCCGTTTGCTGCAGTGGATAAACCGGAACAGATCGCAGCAGATAAATCCCATTTTGCTTGTTCAAATTTGGCCAGAACGCAATTTACAGCAGTATAGACCATTTAGGGAGAAAATTAGACATTATCCTTAACTCACTGGTGGTTATTACGTGGCTCGGAGGAGAAGGTCTTGATTATGTTATTATCTCGATGCTATTTTCAGACCATAAAGTAAATGAGACCTGCTGTCTGATCCACTGGCCCCGTCCTCGAGGTTTCATCACGATCATCATTTTCCGGTTTGACGGTAATAATATCACCAAGGTCACCAACTGCTATTTCCGTGACATGTAGGGAGCATACATCTTTTCTCTGCTATGTTCTCTTATGATCTGCCCTCAGTGAGTCTTCAGACTCCATCTTGTTCTCAGCTGTGGCACACAGTCGGCCGGTATACAGATAGCTGCTGTAGATCTTTCAAACTTGGCCATTTTCAGTTTACAGTTCTCCCCAGGGAGGTGGTTAAGAGGATAACAAACAAACAGGAAACAAAAAGGAGAAGATTATTAATGTTCAGCAGAGATGAGCAGCTGCTGCCTACCTCGGGTGTTGCCAAAAACCTCCCAAAGGTCATAAAAAACAGAAGTTCATGCAAACACTAAATTCCACTTCATCAATACATTACAAATATTCAATTTCAACCCAATCTCATAGCGTTGAATATTAATTTGCATGCAGCCGCAGCCCTTCCCTTTGAAACTCTTATGTTCCTCATTTACACTAACCTCATCACTCATAACCTCGGCTGTAGTTACCAGTGAAACCTTATTTCGTGAGCTTCGAGCTCTCTGAAAAGCTGAATAAGCTGCATGCTGCTTCTTGAAATATGCCCCCGGTGTATAATTCAGTGTGAGTGTGTGAGCGTGTGTGAGCGTGCGTGCGTGCGTGTCTGGCTCCAGGTTTTGTGGTGCATCTGTTTAGGCGATCTCTTCCTTGGCTCGGGCTTCTGAGAACATTTGTTCAATGAAGGCAGCTTTGTGTTACCGTGCAGAGGGTGTGGTAAAGATGCTTAACATGTCCTCTACCTTTCTACCTCCAGGTGAACTGTATCTCCATGTTCTTTGACTGATGTCTTTTATTTTGAAAAAGGAACTTGAATACTTTTGCATTAGGTGCAGATAGATTTCAAATACAGACGTAGCATGTAACATCATACACTGTCCTGATTTTACTCATTGTTCTTTGCAGCGTGTCAGTTATTTCTGTCCATGTGAATTAATGAGAACAGATGTGAAACTGCAGTTATGTGTCACACACAACTCGTTACAGACTTTGAGACTACTATTATACAATTATTTCTGTGGAAATAATTGCTGATATTCAGTAAAAAGCAGCATGAAAAGAAAGAATAAAGGTTGTTCCAGTGTAGGTGGAGATCCTTCTGATAACGTTGAAAGTGTTTATACTGATGACTTAAGATATGTTTCCAAATTTAGGTTACAGAAAACTGGAAACTATGTTTTCACCAAAACAACCTGAGTTCTTGCTCGAGATGAATCACCTCTTCCGAAACTGATTCTTCTTCTTCGCACCGTGACATTTGCCTCTTCTGCCTCTGACACCTGTTGACTGACATCACTGAGAGTGATGAGACAGGCGAATGGATCTCTTTAACATTCACAACTTTAAAATGACACAGCCAAGTATCAAACCTTAAAGGGCCAGTGTGAAAGATTTGGTGGCAGATGCAACTGACTGAATACTCTGTCGCCTCACTGTCTCCTTCTACACAGGCAGGAAAATGGCCGGCTGCAAAATACACATAAAAAGTCTAGAGCCCAATCACCTGAAAACAAGAATCTTTTTATTTTTGTTAGTTAAAAATGTTTAAAATTTTATATCTACAGTGGGAGTGGGTCCTCTTTCATGGAGGCCACCATGTTGAAACAGCGTGTTTCTACAGTAGCCTGGAGCAGACAAACTAAATACTGACTCTAGATAGGGTCCTTAAAGTGTGAGGGTGAGGGTGATGCGAGGAGATTGCAATGCCACTATTGCACTACTAGATCCAACTAAATCCTACACACTGGACCTTTAAGAGTTTGTATCTCCCTTGCCGCAGCAGCCCAGAGTTCGAATCCGACCTGTGGCTCTTTCCTGCATATCATTCCCCATCTCTCTTTCTCCTGGGATTCCTGTCACTCTTCAGCTGTCTCTATCAAATAAATACCCCCCCCCCCAAAAAAGATTTTTAAGATTATTAAAAACAAGTTTGTATCTATAGTATTGTACCAATAATTTAACACCAATGTCTAGTGTAGCCTGGGCTATTTTATTACATGAAAAAAGGATTAAACTAATGTTAATATATACCAAACTAAGGTGCTGATGTTATAACCTTAACTCAGGTAGTGTTGGTCATCATTGGTCAGGTTTCAAACAATCCCAGCCTTCACAAGCAGCAGATTTTACTGGCTAGCCTGAATTGTCTTCATGAAATTCCAACTTCCAGTGCTGTCATTTAGAATTTTATAAAAATACCCATAAATTAGACTCATTTGCATATTTTAGAGGCATAACTTCTTGTTAAAACGCCCTGTGTCTACTGATAGCTGTTCATAGCCCCCGTTTAAAGGAGGACTTCCAACATGGCAGCAGAAAGTTAGCTTTCATCTACATGACTCCGCTCTTACCCTGTAGCTGTGGAATAGCTCAATAGCTCGGAGGACGTCAAACTTGCGGGCCATGAGGAACTTGACGGCCAATTCCCTGGACAACGGTGACACTCCATGCTGACTGGTCCACTTGTTGATTTCCTCCAAAAACTGTCTGGTAGCCTGAAACAGACACAGATGAGGTCAAAAACCTTGTACTCCCATCATTGTGAGGTCAAAAAGGAAGGAAGTGAAACTGGGCTTTAAACATGATACAACGTGAGGGGAAGTGCTATTCTATACCTCACAGAATATCTGGCAATTTTATGGCCTGGTAAGATGTCTACAATAGTTTCTTTCTTTCTTTCTGTTTCTGTATAGTCTGAAGAGCGCTGCTCACTGCAACCGTACATACACAGGGGGGTACAAAATAAAATGTGTGAACTGTAATTTGTGCGCCCAACCGAAACGATTGGTTTTACACAAGTTCTTCCTCAGTTTTGCTGCTTCATCTCGTGTGTTCCCCACAGCTATCTTGGGCAATGTTTTGGCACTTTGTGAAAGCCATGAAGGGACAAAAAAAAAAAATTCCAGTGAATGGCTGAGCTAAAAAGAACAAGGAGTGATGCATGAGAAGTAAAAGAGAACTAACAA
Source organism: Nibea albiflora (assembly GCA_014281875.1). Taxonomy (NCBI): domain Eukaryota; kingdom Metazoa; phylum Chordata; class Actinopteri; family Sciaenidae; genus Nibea; species Nibea albiflora. The sequence goes on from CM024800.1 coordinate 1,812,224, forward strand.
AGTGAGTAAGAACATGAGAGGGGAGGAAGATGGAATCCTGTTCAACTGTTTTTTTTATGACATGCTATAATGCAATAATGACAAGGCAGCATCCTCAGACTTTTAACTGTACTTGACATAAAGCCAGAACATGTTGTTATCAAGTGCTGAGATATCAAGTCTGTTTTAGGTTTGATGACGATTAACTGGCCATCAAACTGATGGTAAAGCTTACACATGTGCAACTGATGCTGTGATGGTGATGATAAATTAGACACCCCCATATAACAAAAATGTAACAATAAGACTTTGAGTTATCTTGCTTACACACTTTGTCTTGGTGTTTTGGTGCATAAACATACAAAAAACTTCTGTGTATATTATAACAGTTCTATGCAGGAATTTGCAGAAGTTCACAGAATGCAGGATATTTTTCAAAACATAAACCTGAAATGAAAGTCATTATTTTTTTGAAGTGGAAACAGAATATTTGCATAATTCTGACTAAAACAACCAGATTTCACCCAAGTACATTTGAATATTTGCTATCACATGCAAATAGCACACTGCTTACTGCCCATGGAAAGTTATCAGTGCTGGCCTATTGACACATCCAGCAGATAGAGAACATCATTAGCACTCACAGAGAGTCTATTTCTGGTCATCTTGCCTTCAGTTTGGTGAAACCTGGCTCATTAACTACTGAATGTACATCCATGTTCACCAACTGTGCCTCTAGGACAAATGTGGCAACAATATGAGCACAGTGAGAGTGACCTAAAAAGAGTAAAGTTGCAGCCTGAACAGGTACAACAGTGAGCTGAAAGACTACACAGAGTTTAAGTCCACTGCAGAATTAAGTTAAAAAGTGACTTTTTCCTGATGAAACACATTAAGATCCTGCTTCATATCTGAAAACAGCCAGTTACATTCACATCATACACTGCACTCATGTTTGGAAAATGTGTTTACCATAAAGGGCCTCTACCCATCTTGCAAATAACTTATGCATGTAGCCAGCAGTCTTTCAGGGGCTTCCTGTCCTCCCCTCTGCTCTTATTATACATTCCCTCAGGAACCCACCCCCACCACCCGCAGAGTTAGCGAGTCAGCACCCAGGGAATCGTCAAAAGGCGACAGAGGAGGCAGTGAAAGCTCGCGCTTCAAAAAACACAGGGCTCCACTTCTCTGGTGAGGCACAGGAGCGGTGGGGCATGCATGGGAGACAGGAAGTCAAGTTCTGGGAGCCCACGGCTCTTTAGGAATACAAAACGATCACTGACGAGTGCTGAGCCTAAAAGACAGGATGCCACTGTGTCTCCTCAGGAAAAGCCAGTGCTTTCACAGACAGGAGGGCCTGCAGCTTCTGCTCTGTTCACGCCTTAACATGCAAGGGATGAGGGACGAGTGCACCTGACAGGGCTGACGTCGTTTCATATCCGATTCTCGTGGAGGTAAACGTGCAGCACAGAAAATAGATCTGATTATTTTGAGTAGATTTCACATAAAATATTGACTAAACATAAAAACTGTAATGTTTCATAACACAGATGAACCATCAACCTCACTGTTTGTTCCAGTTTGCCTGCTTTTACAGTGAGAGGTTGTCTCTTTGTAGTCCAGTACGGCTATGCTAATTTTAAACAAGGAAGTTCATTTGTAATGATGATGTTTGTAATGAGTTTCAACCACACCTCATGGACTTATTTGGCAGATGTTGGGTTATTTGTGGACTTGGACCGCAACCAGTCAAAGCCTCGACTGAGAAAGGATCTCTGCGCCGTTGATGAGGAAACAAGTGGACGACCAGAGAAAGATCAAGGAAGTCATCCATGTCCTTCACCAGAGACCACCTCTGAACATATGACCACATGTTGATCACACCATGAAGTGTACATCCTGAATCTTAACCAGCTCCATTTACGGAACACCACTGAGAAGTGAGGACATGGGGGATTGTCCAAGTTCTTGGGTGTGCGATTAGTTATGGCTGTTGATCATATTTCAAATCACAAGAAAAGATGATGATAAATTAGTGACTTAAGTCTTCTCTGCTCTAAAAGTTGCTTCAAGTTGGTCTACTGCAAAATCAAGCTCTGTAAACCTAGTAAATATGAAGAATCTTAGATACTGTGTGCACACAAAGCAACGGTTTGTCGTATTATAGCAAAATGATTTAGTAAGACTTCAGTAAGACTAATAGAATGTTGACAAGACATCAGATCTGGAGAAATTGGATTTGCTGAACAAGTTAACAAGTATTTTTTTCTGGGGTTAAGAATGCATATTTAATTTCTGCTTTGTAGTTGCATGGATCTACAAAGCTGGTCTCTGTCACAATGTCAGAGTTGTTTATGGTCATCAAATTGTTTTGGACTCAACTTTACCAGATGAATCATTCCGTGGTACTGTCTTTTCTACATTAAGTCCTGTTGAACGTGAAGCATTAATCCTTCCGTTTTGGCCAAAGACAACTTCCTGTCAGATTGCAGTCAGGTACACTCGAGTTTCCAAGATTTCAATGGTCTGACAGCTGCTCTTTCTCTCTTAGCCTTTTAAGGAGAGCCTGCCAACTCCACGCAGTGACCCTCTGTTCCTGGAGAAGCCAGTCTTGTTTGGTTTTTCTGCACTAGGGGCCATATCCGCCAGGATGAAATTTGAGGATGAACCAGTTTGTTTTCATGATAGCACACTACATAGACTGCATTGGAAGACTCACTGCGGAGGAGTGACTTATTCAATTCCTGGAGGATACATAAATATTTGCTTGACTTGCTCCCGCTCTGATATGGAAGAATATTTCCTCAAAGTTCTCGATAACACATTTTAAACACTCACACTGCCTGACATGGATCTTAAGAGATTGAGAGGTTGGTGCGAGTACAGAATTATTATCTGATCAGTATTTTTATTTACTGGTTCTGTGGGCTTTATGTTCTCAGTTTGTCGTTCTGAAATGCTCAGTGCAACATTTGAACACAAGCGATGGCATTACATAATCCTGCTCGTTTTCAGGGGTTGTTCATTGGTGGTTGACGGTGACTGTCAATAGCTCATTGATTAGCTTCACTGTGGTATGTGCCTGCAGTGCTGTGACTTAGTGGATGAAGTTCAAGTTGCTCAGTTCTATGCCAAACAGGCCGGTCCACAAATCCAAAAAGTTTAGAAACCATGGCCCAGATAACTCACTGCCACATTACGCCACAGAAAAACACATTACACACACACAAACACACAATAATTCCCTTATAGGTTTGTTTACTACCCTGAGGTAAATGCTAATAGGCATCAGTAGTGTGTAGTGTCACACCACCACTAAATTTCACAGCTGCCAGCAATTTCAATGAAGATATGTGAGCTGAAAGTAGTGTACATGGACCATAAACCTGGGCTGTGATGATTATTATTTGAATTTTGTCATCTGTCCAACCAAAAGTGCAAAACCCAAAAAGATATTCAATTCACAATAAAAGAAGACAGAGAAAAACTATTTGAGAGGCTTGAACAATCAAGATTTGACCCCAGTGACAGCTGAACAGGATTAATGTCACTATCACAGGACATATTTTTGGTTTGTGTGGTGAAACAGTCATAGTTTATATTATATGATATACTGTGGTATGTTGCACACCGCAGAAAGTCTTTTCTGATTCAAAAATTAAAAGACAGTCATCATAATACACAATTAACAGCTGGACGACCATGAGACAGGAGATATGTCAACTGATTTTATGGTACAAGGTAACAAAAATCACAAGGCCATTACGGGATGTAATGTGATGAAGTACATTGATTTTAGGGCTTATCACTTAATTTGCCAATTATTTTCTCTATTCCAGGTCCAAAAATATTGAAGTCCTGTTACAAAAAAACAACAACAACAAAAAGAAAACACTACAAAAAGCAGAAACCATTCATATTTGAGCAGCTGGACCCAGCTAATTTTGTCATGGTACCTTTTTTTTACTCATCATTTAAATGACTAATTGTCAACATGATTGTCAAAGATTCACAGCACTGGATTAAACTAACTAACTAACTAACTAACTAACTAACTAACTAACTAACTAACTAACTAACTAATTAAACAACTAAAATTTCATCTTCCAAACGGTTTGTCGATTTCTACCTTTACTCTGTACTCTTCTATCCATATTACTAACCCTGCATACAGCTCTACAGACCTGAGTTATTAAACACAGGTGGAGACTGTATTAATAGCTGCATTGTATTCTCATGTGTCAGTGTCGGGGCTTCCTGGCACACATTCTTTCATATTTTTACTTACTACCATCCCAACCCTTTGTTACAAGAACTGGTCACCAATTTCTCAGTATTGGCATAATGTGTGACGTGCTGTGTTCACATTCCATCCAGAGGGAATCACGTAGTACACCACAGTGACTGTATTAATGTCTCAGCTGTAGGAAATTCTACTGAAGGGTTATGGGAAGTGGTGGAGGGTTACTGCAGCGTCATGATTCCACCCAGGCGAGGTTGATGCTTCACTTTATGTGTTTAAGAGGAATCATGTCTGCCCTTGACGTTGTCTCTCTAGAATCTATCTGATTACAGATGCTATGCTAATCTATTTACAAACACAGGGCTGCCAATCGCCTTCGCTTCACTTCAGCCAGTTCCATTTGGCACGAGTCAATACCAAAACAGGAAGTCAATAACGTCACTCTCTCCCTATTCCCCAATTTCTCTCACTCCACTGCTTCCTGGGAGTAGACTCGACACACAAACACACACATATTTTCTCTAAAGCACAGGATAGACAGACACACACACACACACACACTCTGTAACTCATAAACCCCCCCTTCCCCCGAGTCTAGTGGAAATGCTTTTAACAGCTGCCTTTAGAATAAAGTTCCACTACACCCGTATGTGCTCCCGAGAGAGAGACACAGATACACACACACACACTCACACACTCCACCCAAACACCCCCCACAAGGCTGTGGATGTAATGAGGGCGTCCGGTACCCTAGCAGGGGCCCTGGCTCACACAGGAAATGGAGTAGCCAGATAAGGCTTTCTGCTGGCCAGATGATGAGAGGAGTCAGCGGGGGAGAGAAGGCACAAGCATGACAAGCACTTACAGAGGAAGAAATCATACAAAGACTGAAAATCTAGTTGGTGCAAACTGACTGTAATCCTCCAGCGGTGACTGATCTGAGTTCAGAGCAAACTAAACAATGTTACAAAAGCACTGAGAGTTGCCTATCTGCACTGCTCGTGTTGGATTTCTTCTGGTTTGGTAACGTTTGTGCCGCTGGATAAGTTCTATATAGAAATACACTCGATTTTACACTCGGCTGCCATATTACGGAGGTACATCATCTAATGCAACAGTCCTTCACGATCACTGGAGCTTTCTTTGCTTTAGGCGTACCTAACTAACCTGATACTTTGCTAACAAATTTAGATTTAGACGTGTGCTAACCTCGTCAGGATGTGAATCCATGAAGAATAGATATGAAAGCTGAAATTATTCAATTCAATCCATCATCAGAAATCAGCTGGTCTGCAACTGCTACCAAAAATTCAACTTTGACAGTGAACTGAATAAGTTTGGATTGGAGGAGGTCTACATCAACTAACACACTGAAAAACTAACTAAACTCAGATCAGAGCATTTTCAAAGCAGATTATTTAGGACACTGTCTGTCTAGAAGATAGCATCTTGTATGTTTTGTATGCATGGATGTAACAAAAAGGGGAACATCTTTTTATGCTTCCATCAATATTTCACATCACAGCAGGCAGGCTCCGCTAAATGGAGGAAAATGCACTTCCTATTGCTGATACTGGTTTGTGAATGGTGTTACACTTCAGCCAGTTCTTCATAGCCACATCACTAGCATGACGGTATAAACCAAGTTTCTACTGTATACATTCCTCAATGGGCCAAACGTGGAAGCAGACTACGTCTCCGGCTCTGTCTTCCCCCCACCCCGCTGTAATATCACGGTCTGCACCAACTCCAGAGAGCCCCAGTGAACGTCTACATGTGTGAAGGGTGATCGAGGCGACATCGGCCTGTGTTTCGCAACACTTGAGCTCGAGTCGCCGGGAAGGATCTGACAGTGATGCAACGGCGGCAATAAAGCGCCATAAATCGATACATTTCCGCTCCGCTTTCAGGACCGTTTCGCAACAAAACCCCCGCTGGCTGCGCACCAAGCCAGCCAGCCAGCCAGCCAGCCAGCCCAGCTCGCTCGCTTCGGTGCGCACACGCAACGCACAGGGCCAAAATACCTCCAAGGTAGTTGGGGCCGAGGGCTGGAGCACCGAGGGCGATGTATGGCAGGAGGGGGGGGGGAAGTAAGAAGTGTAAAAGCAGAAAAAGACTCTTTAAGGCCTACCTGTTCTTCCTCCGCCGATAAAGTAGCTGCCATGGTTCCCCCGGTCGGTTCTCCGTTCACCTTTTACCGAGACAAGTCGTTCTCATGAAAAGTGAAGATGACGATGTCTGTGTGTCTGTCTGTCCCTCGTGTAAAAAACGGGGTTAGGGGTTGTCCCTCTGGCTCTCTAACTTGAATGCATTAGAAACGCTGCAGCACGGAGCCCAGTGTTCTGTCTTTCTCTCCGGATAACACGCACCGCAATTAGCCTCAATGTGCCATCCGGACAACAGGAGGAAAAATCCGCGGCTCTTGTGTCAGATTTCACCGAGGAACAAGAAAAAAGAAGACCGGGGAAAGAGGGGAGAGAGGAAAAAAAACTCGAGCAGCTAGACGAAGGCTTTGCTTCAGCTCGATGATGACCATGATCTGCTGCTACTCCTCATCCAGCTAACCTCACACAGATCAGAGGGCTGCGGCTGCCCGCTGACTCCTCCATGCCATGAATTGCAAGTTTTTCGCCCTGAACGTCGCCTTTATTTTGTGAGGGGAGACACACACACATACACACATACACATATACACACAGCCCTGGCCAGTGAGAGAGACTGGAGGCTATTCTATCATGTTACTCTACCCCCTGGTGGTTAAGAGCAGAAACTGACAAAAGCTCACGACCTCCGCCTTCATTCATAAAAATAGGAAACCGAACGTGAAAATCACCATTTTGAGTCACGAGGAGGACTCTGAACCAGGTCACGAGCTGAATGAATGTGAAAAACAAGAAAACGTACACGTTAAAGTGAAGTCTGCCTCCGTTTAAATGTCCCCTGCCTCTGCTGCTGCTTCACTTTGGACGTTTGACACTTTAATTTGAAGTGAAGGTCGTGTGCAGTCTGCTCTCACCTTTCGAGCAAAAGTTCGACATTTTGGGGCAAACCTTTCGCGCCACAAGTAAGCAGCTAGTAGCTAATGTAGTAGCTAAAGCAGCTGTGGCGTGAACGAAGACAGTTGTTTACATTAACCATGAAGCTAAAGCTAAGCTAGATAGCTTAGCATACAGGAAACAGCTAGCCCGTTTCTGTCCAAAGGCACAAAAATGCCTGTAAGCGCTACTAAAGCTGAAAAGTGTGAGTGTAAAGCAACATTTAGACATTTTAATGGCTGCAGACTATTTCTTGGCTCTGAGCAAGTTGCCAGGCAACCAACAGAAACTACAGGAAATTAGTTCATAGCCAAGAAATAGTAGGTAAATGGCACACAACCCAGTTTTTTTTCCCCCCTGAAGTTCAACGACTCAGATGTGCAACTATTAGTGCATTTACAAGCATGATTTTGTGACATAAAAATAGCAGTTCAACTTTTGGGAACTAAGATATCTGCATATTCACACATTCTGCAGATGCTTTTTATAATTTGTAAGTACTTTATTGAACTTTTTTGTGGCAACAATACATGCCTGAATGTCAACTTTAATACAGAGCTTTATCTACCATCATAGTCTTTAAAATTTTCTGTTTTGTGCACATTTTTGCAACAGCTAAATGTCTACATCACAACACTGCTCTCCAAACTGTCAGCATATTACTAATGCATGAAATAAAGTGAGAGGAAATAGATAATCATAGGAGCAGGCCCTTCCGTGATAGTTGGTTGCAAGAATAGCAATTTAATTAGTGAAACTCTCGACTCATGCATCCCCCCCAGGCTACATTATAATCTGGTACACTTTACAGGAATCGCATGACATCATAGGAAACAGAAAATGCTGGACAGTACGATAAAGTCACTGTAATATGACCCATGAACAAACTGCAGGTCTCCTGCAGGCTGCAGATATATTTCAACAGGGGGGTTAGTTCAAATGCAGTCAGGAGATTGCATTTCCTGCAAGATTACTGATGGCCTTTAATTCATATATTGATGTGTTTTTAATCTATAAAGGTAGTCTATAAAGGTAATCTAATGCAAAACAGGGAGAGTGTGTGGGACGGTGTAATTTCACAATCTTCACTTCATAGATATTTTTTTACACCTGCAGAAAAAGAAGGAAGAAAGCATTCTGAAGCAGTCAGGCTGTTCGTGTCTCTGACTTGAATTGTTTTTGCAAGAAAAGGTCGGAAATTATAGGTACATTCACATGCTGTGTATATTTTGTTTCTACAAAGAACAAGACCCCACAATAGGCCAACTGTAAATAATGAGGCGTGAGAAAGTCTGACTTGAAAACCAAGGGGAAAAGGGAGTGGACAACAATAGATTTCCTGTCAAACCAGCTGACATCATGTCATTTGGGAAAATGTGATTGGTGAAGCCGTAGACCTGCCCACGTCATGTCAACTCTGACCAAAAAAGTCTTTGAGTGCATCAAACATTCAAGAGGCGAAGGTCTGATTCCACAGCTGGACTGGTTTGCAAAAGCTGGACACAAAAGAGATAAAGTTATTTATGGTTTACATCAAGGACAACAAATAAAAAGTTTTCTCCCAGATGTCAAATTTGTCTGTGTGGTGTCTGACTCAACATGGGCTCCATCATATTTAACAGGATTTGGGGTGTTTAATGACCCTTTAAGATGGAATTTAATTAATTCATTGATGACAGACATCACACATGGTGAAGGTTGATTTTTGTGGACTCGCCCATTTATAAAAACAACAATGAAAAAATGTTTATTAGTGGCCTTCAGATGTGCTGTTAGGCAGAACCTGGCATGTTATCTATCTGTTATATGTTATGCTACTTTGGTAGCTAGTCCACATTTCTTCAGAGGACAGACATTTTTTCAGACATTAATACCAAACAAGAAGACTGATGGAGACTTGCAGGGAAAAAACACACATACAAATCTCCTTCCCTCCTTAGATGTCTTGTGACAAGGTTTTCATAGAGATGAGATAGGCCAACATGTGCGTGTGTGTGGGAGACTGAGAGCGCTCTGAAAAGTAGAACTGTGGACTCACAGGTGCTCAATTCCTGGAAAGTGATCTGTCGTGCTGACTAATAACTGAATTCTAGCAGCAACCACATGCCTGACTTTGCTCTCTTTGACAGAGCTCTTGGTTTTAGGGGTGACTCAGAGTGAAAGAAAAAGTTATATTGACTGTAATCGATGAACAAATGTTTTGTTCTTAAATACTGTAAGTCCGAAAGAGCAGAAATGTAGGGTCATGTGGTGCATGTTTGGACTACAGATGCAATGAAACAAAAGGGAAATAAAACCTAAAATGTTGCTCATGTTGAGTATCATTCATAGAAATCAAACTACTTTAAATCCGATTTATCACAAACCACATCAGTTATGTCATTTCATTTTCTTGTCTACATTTAGGAAAAACTGAAATCTCACCAATAAGCAGATCACCAAATTTGATCAGAAGTACTGCCTCTAAATCTTGTTCATCTACTCAGACTGCTCACTCTGTGATGTCTGATGCTTTCCAAGAGTTACTGCGTGATGAGATATTGTATTTGTGGGGTAAACAGTTTCCTACAGTTGCATTGTGCACCTTCCTCCACTTCACTGATCTCATGTTTCCCAGAATGAGTTACAACAATCCCCACAGAAGTGTTGTGAACGTGTTATTTTCACCTGTTGGTGTTCCGTGTAGGTGGTGAGAGCAATAGCGATACTGTTGTAAGAACAAGAAGAGGATTTTTTATTTTCCAGTGTAGAAAAAGTGAGTAGTGGTACAAACACAGGTCACAACATCTTTTAGTTGCAATGCATGCTGGTCTAGTAAGTGTGGTGGAGATGAGTTCTTACTGGGTGATTTTTGTACTGTTCAGGAAGTTAACATATCCTGAGACGTGGTTATGTCATGTTATGTGTAATATAGAGCCCAAAATGCTCTGAAATGAAGCAAGACGTCAACAGCTCGTGGTATTCAGTTCACTGTCTTTGTCTTTGTTCACTCAGAAAAAAAGCAAAAAGTTGGCTTTAATCAAATTTATTTTGCCAGCAGGTTCCACGTAATTGTTATTTCAACTCAAAAAATGTTGAAATAACTTACATGGAACCTAAATAAATTTGATTAAGCCAACATGAGTGTACCATCATCTGCTAATTGGACAAATAAATAAATGTAATGATCAGTAAAGTTATTACAGTTAATCCTGACTGTTTGTACTAAATTTCGTGGCAATCCATCCAATAGTGTGCGTGTCAAATTCAACATCACAGAAAGGTTAAAAGGCTTATGATTGTCTTAAAATAAAAGTCTATGCTGTTTTAAAGAGAATATTGACCATAAACTACATCTCCCACAATGCTGATCTTGTTGCCCCAAGAAGTTAAACAAGTGCTAAACAAATGTTAGCTACTGCTAACACTGTTGTTAGCTAAACAAATGTTAGCTACTGCTAACACTGCTGTTCGCTAAACAAATGTTGGTTACTGCTAACATTGCTGTTATTTAAACAAGTGTTAGCTTCTGATACCAGTGACCTGTGACGTGTCGAAAAACTTGGTTGGATAATGAAGTTGATGTAATAACTTGCGTTTGATTATATTTGTCTTTGTTATTTACTTGAAAGGTCTAATAGAATCTTACAGTTTCCACCGGCCCTTTGAGGGCAACCATAACGCTGATGTGGCTCTTGGTGAAAATGAGTTTGACACCCCTGCAATAGTGATTACTCAGAACTAGAAATGTCACGATCATGATGGCACTAGAAGAAAACTCCACCACTCACCAAAGCCATTAGAATTTAGTATTTATCTGTATATAGCCTCTGGAGACCATGAATCTCACGCCAAAATGTCATGACAATCCATCAAATGGTTGAGTTATTTCAGTTTGGACTAAAGTGGCGGAGTAACATTGTCATCTGTAGAGCCTCTTGTGTGGCTCAAAAGAATTACATTGTTTTTAGGTGGGTAGTTCCTACAACTACCTCAAAGTCCATGACCAGATAAATACACAATATGTCCAAGTGGACAAATTCAGTAAGTTTGAAAACTGTGGACTTTGAGTTGAAACCACAAACAGCTTTAGTTCTGAACCAAAAACAAAGGCGAGGACAAAGAAAAGCAGGTGGCCTCCCTTCCTAAGATATTGTCAAGTACTTCATGCAGTCCAGATCTGGTAAAGGAAATGATAGGTGTTGTTTTTTTTCTCAGAGGATGTGATGGTACAGGTCGCTGAAACCAAGTTCACAGCCCTGCCAAACACTTTCACGTCTTTTCCTGTTGATGATTTCCGCCCAGCTCTTCACAGTTACGCAAAGCACAGAGTGCGCTGAGCACAAGAGGGGGAAGAGATGCTCATGATTTCTGCTGATGAGCGCCGGTATCTCCACTATGACTCATGTCTTACCATCTACTGGAACACCAGCTACTTACTGCAGTTTTATTAAGACAGCATGGCTTAGGTGTTTGTAAAAAATCAGTTTAAAGGATTTATAGCATAACTAACATAGTATAAATAATGCAAATGTTTTATGACTTGAAGTTTGTTTCTATAAAATTAGGCTAATTTTATAGCTAAATATATCAATTACTGCTTTACTAATATGTCTTAATGGACTAACTTTACATCTTCTTTACCTAAAATGTATTTGTCGACGGTGTAATCCACTGAAAAACACAGTGTAACTGTATCCATGTATATTATATAATGTTTGCACCTGATGACCAGTTTAATTTAATCAATCATATTTCTGAGAATGTTCAAAATTCAGGCTGAGCAAATATATGCGTCTGAAATAAAGTCTGATGTAACAAACAAATCAACTCACGTATGAAGTAACTATGAGTTAGCTTAACTGACAATCTATGAAGTGTGAACTTTATGAATCACACAAAGGTGTACTGATTTGATCTTTTGTTGAGCGGCATGAATGCGTCACTTTAGTATTAAGTATTATGATTTGTACTACTTATAAAAAGGCATAAATCCACTAACCTATAGGAACGCAGTGCACAGTTTAGGCCAATTAAAAAAACATTTATTTAGAAACATACAGCTTAAACATCTAAGCAAGTTTAAATTTAAACATTAAACTGTAAAAGTCCACTTAACCGATCACAATTCACAGGTTCTGACCGGTCAGCAGCACCGCCCTACAAATGCTCCATTGCTGCTCAAAACCTGCAAACAACTGACAGTAACAAGGTTGCTTATGAGAGATCAATTTTAAAATGCTGAACAGCAAAATAACACTGTGCTGCACTTTGCACTACATCTCACAGACACCTCTCATCCTCTACGGTGTTACGAAAGAGACTGTGACTGTGTAATTATCATGGCCAAACACTGCACTTATTCAGGGAAGCTGATTGGCAGCAGGTATAAGTGAAGATGTAAATGGCAGCCATAAAAACACACACACACACATATATAGCATAGCTCTACTAATCTGCACTCTGAGGGCGTCTTGAGCAGTGCCGGATTAGAATTAGCCATGCTTTGCAATTGGTCAGATCTGTGGAACCATTCAGCACACATTCTAAAAGAGCCATATGTGGGCCGCCACCACTGAGAACCTGAGTTAGCAATTTGCATCTTGTTAAGCCTCCCACTCAGGGCTCCATGTGTGCTTCCCTTATTGGCTTTTGATTCAGAAAGTTCACGGTGTCCCCACTCTCCTGGTTTGGGGTGGACAGGTACTCTAGTTCGTAGCCTCCGCTTCTGTTGGCCGGGCGGACCTCACTCGATGTTTTTTTGTGTTCCAGGATCTGCTGCAGCTGGTGGCTGGCGTACTCAGGCTTTGTGGTGAGGGGTCCTACAGGAACCTCTATGCCCAAGATGTCATTGACCATGTAGGGGCGAAGCCAGCCCACCAGAGGGGTGCTGCCAGGGGTGTAGTGAGTCTGTCGGTGGTAGAAGAGGAGGCCGTCCACCTGCAGCCAGAAATTCTGAATTAAAACTAACCAGAGCCTGATGAGAATGTATTTCTGTTTGTGTTTCATAAATATATAATGCATTATGTAACATTCACAGCATTTATGTAACTGACACCAGTCACAGTGTGCAGCAGTAAGGTGTTTTGCAGAAAACAGACAAGAGAACTTTTCTTACATTGAAGCTGTACTCAGCTGCCAGAGCTTTGTGAATCAAGTCTGCTGTGCAGGCGGTGCTTTGGAGGCTCACAAACCGGAACTGTTGGACCAAACAAAACCAGAGCACCAGGTTGTTACTTCCAAACAATTTGTCTTCTTGTCAAATGTGAGAAATTGCTTTCCAATGGGGAGTTTATTCTTCAAGGACTAAGCCTGATTTAGCTCCTACTGGGCTGTACCATGCAAACACTGAAGATTAGAGAGGTGGAACTTGAACTCAAGAGTTCACTCTGGTTTCCTAAAAGCACCATAACCTTCAAGATTTGTGTGTAATTGAGATTTTACAGCACAATTAGGACTGAAGGCGATAACAGGACTTTGCCTTTTATTTTCCTTTGTCTTGTTTCCCCCCTGAGGAGATTCACGTTCAGGACTTTATTTGTCCCATATGTGGAAACAAGGTGCAGCAAGACATACATGTAGAAACTTAAGATTGAATAAACATGTTACAGTGTCTCCAATAACAATACGCACTGGAAACGAGGAAGGAAAAAGAGGGCATGAAGTGAAGAGGCTCTGTTCCTGGTGTTGTTACTCACAGGATTACGTTTGGCGATTTCTGATAGGCCGTCTGTCTCTTGGACTTTGGACTGGAGCCAGTAGAAACGGAATTCGGTCTGTTGACAAGAGAACAAGCACTGTAAACAAAAAAACTCTCCTTTTTTTGTGTAAGAGCCAATGGGATGGGCAACGTGGCAAAAAAAAAGCACATCTGTGGCCCAGACTTTGCTACTTAAGCATTTAGACAAGCATTCCTGGATTGCTGGAGGATTAGAAGCTCGTTTTACCGGGCAGTCGTAGACCGGGTGGCCTCTCCAGCACATGACATCCAGGATGTAGTACGTTCTGTCCACCTCGCTGTAAATGCAGTCCAGGATCGTGTAGTCTGCATGGAGCACACACAGGGGACCATTTACAGACAAAGCACACACTAGTATAAAACACATTCATAATATTACTAACCAAATAAAAACCAAGAAAAAACACTTTTACAACCTAGTAGGAGGATTACTGAGATCAGTTAGGATACCAGTGGCATAAAGGTTACCATATTTTGATATTTTCCCTCATGCAAATCACTTTTGGTCCCGCACAATGATTTGGAAAACATTTCAAGACAACCCCCACCCACCACAACTGTAGCTACAAGATATTTTAGCAACCACGGCTAAAAGAAGCTTCCATTCCAGAAGTTATTCCTGCTATTAGACCTCCTTGAAATCCAGTTTCCCCATAAAGATGATTTTTTAAAAATCACTATTCTATCAAAGGGAAACAGAGTTTTATCAGCATGTTTGGTACCTTTGGAAAATTTGTGATCGCCATGTGAATTTAAAATAAAGTTCTGGAAGTGTGAATAAAGTTTGGCTCCATGCTAGGTGTTTGTACTGACTGTTCCACAAGCTCGTGGGGTTTAAGAGTTTTTCTGTTTTTATGTTGCACTACATCTCAGCTCCAACATAACCTGAAATGGAAATAAACTGGCAGGTGAATGCAGGCCAGTGAATGAGCCTACTGTTGGTGGATCACTTCCCCTGTGTTGCTCCCACTGTGCTCCACATGCAGCAGGCACACCTACCTTTTCCCATGGCTGAGTTGTGTCGGTTCCCACCGGGAAGCAGGGAGGGGAAACGGTTCACACAGTAGCCGCTTTTAGTGTACGCTGCGGTGGAACCCTTCAAAAATAAGACAGAGAGGATACGCGGGGAAGAGAAGACTGTTAGCTTCAGCTCATTCTAACTGGAAGACGTGACTGGATGACTGGAGCTGTGTGTTTAAGCTGTCGGTGAGAGAGAAAGAAAGAAAGACGAACAGAAGACTGACTCATTTGATTCCTTGTATTAGATGGCTTTACCTTTTGGATATTTGTCTATGTAGCATTGTGACACATCTGTGAAAAAGCTGATGATTTGGATGAATTTGGCCTATATTATGCTACACTTACATGCTTACAAGTAAACATCTGTGTATCTGTGCCGAGCCCTGTTTGAAATATGTCAGAATGTAAGTGTTTTTTTTCTATTTGGAGCTCAAAACGACTTCACATACAACATGATGTCATGACTGCCGGGGTCATGAGAATAACAGGACCTAAACACATCAAAGTTTAACTCCTGGCAGAATTAGTGCCGCAAAGTTCCCTCTCTCTCACGAAAAATAAATGTGAACGCTCTCACTGTCGCAGATGAAACATCCGGTTCTTCCTCCAGCAGCAGAGAGCGTCTGCTGTTTTGGCTTCACATCTCGTTTAGTCATCACACTCTCGTCTGAATAAAGGAACGAGCAACCAGATGACTGTCGTCGTGACGTGACAGGCGGTTGCATCATAGTGTCAGTGTCAGTTAACACAGATACAACAAGTCTGTGTGGTAACAGAGGAAAACTGTAGTCTCTGGGCCAGAATGACAGGACGGGCACGTCGTACCAGAATTACCAGTAATCTGCATCTAATGCTGATAAGCCTCTGATTACTCATGAACCACAAAATGAGGCGAAAGATGCCGTTGTGTAACATTCAACACGACCACAGAACGATGTCGTGAGTGACTAAACTGGAAAACCCCCAAAATGATGAGAAAGGTCTTTTTTTCACAAGAAATCACCAAATGTTAATTTGCCTTTACTTTTACTTCTCTTGCCAAGATCTAACGAGGTGGTGACAAGTGTAAATTTGATCTCCAAGCTTCTGACTCTGAGGCCTGATACCCGTCCTCACCCTGTGGTGTTTGGAGGCACTGCTATAGATACTCCGGCTTTAGAAATGACACACACAAACCTTTGGTCTTTTGGCTGAATGCAGCTCAGAGGGGCCGAATTGGTAAAATATTACACAATTGACAGCCTTCATGTACTTTCTCTACAGCTGGGATCTTTCCAGCTCAGAGACAGACAGTGCTCTGTTTGCTCCTGTGTTACAATCTAATAACATAATTAATGTTTACATCAGCATGATTATGTCAATCAATACAACATACAGTCACTGCAAAGTCTGTGCTGTCTGATTTCAGGAAGTCCGTGACGAAGACCATCTCTCATGTTCAGGTCTGCAGCGGCTTCATGTTTAAGTTGCATTATAATTTAGTTATGCATTACAATTACTTGATGAATATTGAAGCAGCAAAAAAGAGCCACTGCTCAAAATGTAATCTCTGAGTAAAACTGAGTAAAACTCAGGACAGAGAATGGGTCTAGACCTGGACCGTGGTCCGCCTATTAATGACCCGTGTTTTAAATTGATAAAACTGCTTCCCATACACTCATATGGTCATTTTGAACCTTAATATTATGAAATCAGCTGTGATTTTAATGAGAGCAGCAATAATGTTCATCTGTTTCCGCGTAGTAGTGTGTCTAATGTGACAAGTGTGCAGGTACAAAACCCCCAAGATCGCACCAACATAATTAATGTACTCATGTCATTGTGTCACTCACTTTAAAAAAACAAAACAAAAACCTCTCTATCACTGGTTCAGGTCATTTCTTCCTAACTCATGTGTTTGGTGGTTCATCTCACTCACCGGCACAACTTGTCTCATTCTCTCCGCTAACTGGAACACAGCTTTGAACTGATGATAAATGCAGACAGCACAATAATCCTCTCAAAATACTGATTCAGCAACACTGTGATGCTGCATTCAAATGAGAGGAGATCCTGAATGCCGCCGTTCGTCTTCATCAAACGTGAAAATGGTAAGACTTTCGATCGGGGCTGGAAGATGACGCATTATACAGTAAACGGCAGAGACGGAAACTAGCTGAAAAGTAGCTTGCAGGATCTTAAGTGTATTTGACTGACAGCTCCATATCTGCTGAGTTATCAAGGTGAAGAGCGGTGATGGGGTTCTTACCTTCGAGGCAACAATGAGAGACCTTTTTCCCATGGGACAGACCACCATCAGCCAATCGGTGTCCAGTTCTGATGGCACATCCACCAGCCACTCTGACAGCATGAGCTGAGGAAGGGGGAAGAACATCTAGTCACGTCTGTTACCGTTCAAACGAGCTCTTTGGGCTGTCATTCTAGAAACTCAAGCGCCCTCTGCTGGCCAACACAAAGAACGCAACAGGAAAGTGGAACGTGTAGTCCTTCACATGTGAAGAGGAATAACTTCTGGGTAATACCACATCAAGCGCTGACCTGGTTTGCATAATGTTTTGGCAACTTTCTCCTCTCCACCTCCATCCCCTCTTCCTCTGTGTCACCATCTGGCTCCCGTTCCCCCTCGTCTTGTTTCTCCATGTCCTCCTCTCCATCGCTGTCTGCCCCCGTCCAGTCCCCATCAGCCAGACGCCGTGCATGGTTGACGTAGTTTAACCTTTTGCTGAGATTAGAGATGGAAAAAAAGGCACGTTCAGACACAGAGAGGTGTTATTTTAAACAATGGAAACTACCTGATAGTAGGCACTCAAAACATGAAATGATGGCTTTAAACTGACATCAAATTGACCAGCAAGTCTGCATTCTCAAGCAGATCAATTGTTATCCTGTCTATGATGTAACTGTTACAGCAGTCTTAATAATGCAACATGAACAATACAAAGCAGAAAGACTGGAAATGGTGACTCTGTGGGACATAATGGTGTACTGTGTAACTGGAACTGAACCTTTTCTGCAGGTCAAGGAAGCGCCGGCGCCGCTCGCTCTGCTCCAGCACGCTGTATTTGCTCTTGTACTGAGCCAGCCGAGGGTGGGGGGCGGCCGTACTGTTGGGCTCCTTGGACACAGCGAAGCTGGCCGAGAGGGCTTTGGTCAGGTCATCCATGGGGACTCTGTTAAACCAACACGAGCACGGTGATGTACAGTATTTTCCCCTCTTCCCTCTCTTACCCGAGACGACTGAAGGTGCCCATGACACAACCATGAGCGCTTATATTGTGAGAGCATGTGGTCGAAGAATTCGTGAAGAATCAGGAAATCGCCCAAAAAAAACACTCATTCGTGATACACAGCAGAAGTACAGTGTGCAAAATCATTATGATATAATGAAAGTGGGGTGTTGTGGCCAATTTTAATGTGTGCCAAAGGTAGTGTGTGTGGTAGGTTGTGTATGTTGTTGCGACGCCACCTGATGACACAGGAAGGTAATCACATAGGCTACATAGGGGGGTGACGGGGGGAATCAGTAATTGGGGAAGCCACACTGCATGTGTGTGATGTCTTTTTTGTCCAATCATGGCAGTTTTTGTCAGTTTTACATCATCCACTCACTCACTCATTCAGTACACTCAGCCTTTTGTACTTAGACGCGTTAGAAGCATAGTTTGTGGAGGACTTTTTGCACCACAGTCCGTTGGAAATGACTTTGCCACTACATGCGGTGCTGCACTGTGATGGGAATGCTAACTTTTATGAATCTGAGGCAGCGGTGCATGCATCGTTATTATTTTAGTCTACAGGATGGCACACTGATTCATGTTGCTGAGTGTGTGTGTGTTTACTTCAGCTGTCTTCACAGTCAGTCTTTACACAAGCCATTTGAAGGTGAATGTTTCCACATCCTGATAGCATAACATAGATTTATCCATGTTGATAAAATCTATAGTTATTGGCTAATTAATAATCTCAATCGTTGCCAATGTCTCCTCTAAATGAATCTGCTAAACCAAACATCACCATAGAGAATGTCTGCAGCTGGACACTAACATTAGACCCTAACAGTGTCATAACTCAGCCAGTCACCATGGAAACACATCATTTGTCTTTCTTTGTCAACATCAGGTCATGCGCTCACATAACTTATCTGTCCATGTGTGTAGCCTGTGGTGGAGTTCAGACACCACAGAAGAAGAGCAGAGGGCTAACATTGTGCTACATGAGTTACACGCTGAGCTAAAACAGACTGACGTCACCCACATGACTGGACTCATGTACATGTAATACAATCAGCCGACAGACACCTCCTCTAACAGGTGACAGACGCTCCCCTGGCCCACGGCATGAAAACACCCGGGACTCTGTCTGTTGAATGTCTGTTTATAGGACACCGCTAACTGATGCTAGCGGCTAGCATCATGCTAAACCTGCTAACATCACGTAGGCCGACCGGCCGTTAGTTAACGTGAACGTGACGTTACCGTTTAAATGTCCTACTTGCTGCATATAATTATGAGGCCTGTAATAGCTGCTGGACATCTATTCTGTCAGATAATATTTAATATTAGTTAAGACATACCGCGGACACGCAGGGAGGCTACTGCTGCTGTTCTGACGTCACGCTGCCATCTTTCCCACCAGCGGCGACTTTTAGTTGGCCGATAAATGCAGGAAACTATCCCGGAGTTTCACACAGCAGCGTTCCTGCTGCACGCGCGGTGTTGTTCTGTCACTTCTGTTCAGCCTGTTTGTTACATCTGTAGGGCTGAGTATAAATATAGATTTACAGTCTGTACATTTTAGTATAAATATAGATTTACAGTAGTGGATGAAGTATTCAGGCCATGAAGTGAATCGAGCAATACCACAAAGTGGCCCTGCATTTAAAGTGCAGGGCCAAAGTTATTACCAACATAAATGTTCATGAAGTATTACATTATTACAGTATTAATTATGCAGAATGCCCCCATGGAAGTTATTTCAATATTGTTATAATTGATGTACTGATCTGAGCAGTATGGGCCTATTTTAATGTCGGTTGGGACTAGTATACTGTTGGAGAGTTAAACCTTTTACAATACACACAATTATTAAGCTTACCAATAATTATTAAAACCTATTCATATGATTTATATGTAATAGCATAAACTGGATCTGCTGGATAAAGTAAAGGTATAAAACAGCATAACATGGAAAGTAAAATACAGTGATAAGTGTTTTGTTCTTGGTGTTTTGGTGCATAACAAACATCAAGTAAAACATAGTAAGATGAACATCAAGTACTAAAGGATAGAAACATACTGTATGTACAATATGTTTTTAAAATGAAAAGAGCTATACACACTTTGTGCAGGAATGTGCATCAGGCAGTGTGCATAAGTTCATAGTATGAACAGTAGAACAGAACATTTAAGTGTGCAAAATATTTTTCAAAATCTAGTAATCCAAAAGATGTTATCCAAAGGTGTGCATTGATGCAATGCATTGATTCAGTAGACCTCACGTCAGTGTCAGTTGACAGTTTATGATACAAACTATGTAACCAAAGAAGTCAATGGAGGCTATAATATCCAAATATATGTAGGAAACACACTACAACAACTACAACTAAGTCCTACGGTTACCTAACATATTAAAAGTTTAAATTTTTTAATGCAGAAAAATGAACACTGTTATATTACTAGTTTATATGAAGACTATTATTACTACTTTCAACTGATTGTTTTGCTTGTAAAAAAAAAAAAAATAAATTAAGAGTTAAGTGAGATCTTCTATCAGAATTACCTTCATATAGTGATATCAGTAATAATATAGTAACGTACTTTAGTAAGCCTACTTAAAGGTCCAGTGTGTAAGATTTAGTGCAGAAATGGAATATAATATTCATGACTATGTTTTCATTAGTGTATATCCACCTGAAAATAAGTCATCATGCTGTCATGTTTCTTCAGTAGTCCAGAGCGGATAGAGCTCCTGCCATTTGTTCTTTTACACACTTGGACGGGGAGGTGAGCAGTGTTCTGTTAGATACATGTTACTAAATCCTCCACACTGGACCTTTAAGTAGAGTACTTAGTATTAGGGCTAATACTACTACTAATGCTGACAGTATTATTACTTTATTTATTTTACTTTATTATTACTTATCTTTATTATTAGAATATTTACCTGTCTGTCTACTTCATCATCATCATCATCATCATCATTATCCAAAGCCTGATAACGTCAAGCTTTCCTGGATGTTGTCTTCTGTGTTGCATTGTGGTGTTCCTCCTGTCGGGGGCGCTGTGGAGCCACCCTCTCCTCTTTCAAAGAGTAGAAAGGAGCTGGTGAAAAAAAAGGCGAACTTGTCTTCAATTGTCCGAGCCTCACGTCATGGAAAGAGTTACTTTGTTGCAGCGCGCACAGGAATAAGCCCAGAAGAAAGAGCGGTGCTCCGTGCTGATGTTGATCCCATGGAGCAGGAAAGTGTGTGGATGCTGATCGTGCTCTTTTTGTTTGCTTTAAAGGATCGCTGAAGATGCGCAGGGACCTGTTTACAAGCAAAACGCAGCAAGTTTCAGTGTGAGGGAATGCGGAGCGGGCTCGGGCTGCAAACAGGGATTACCATTACTCATCCCTCTGTTTTTCTTCGCGCCGGGCCACTTTGTCTTGGAAATATCTTCATCAAGGATCAATTTTTATTGTCTCTGAAGGAGAATCAAGTGTTCGATAAGAGAACAACGCGAGGACGAGCTCCAGTTTCTGTGGATTAAAACCACCGTCTGCGCTTTTTGGAGGAGATCTTTGGTGAAACCAGTTTTTGTTGTCTGAACCTGTTGTGTTTCGATGTGAACGGGGGTAGAGACTCTGTTATGAAAGAGTTGATGTGTTACCGAGCATTCATAGCCTGGAGTTTTTTTTTATTTTTATAGGTAGAATAGACTTTAAGACAACAGAGCTGTAGCCTCAATGGGCTGAGGATGCTTGTGGTCACAGTAGGCATATTTTAGACTCCTTTCTTTGCGAATTGAATGATAGTTTTACGCAACTTCGCCTGTGTTTACCAAGTGTCATATCATTAAATTTACATCCTGTGCTGTCGCACACCTGATCCCACAGCTGCCATGTAATTTGAGATGAGTTTAAATATTACAGTGAGCTAAGTGTCAAATGTTTCCAGCACAGCATGCATCAAGGCAGTAGCATCTATATAATAATCTAGGCACGATGTGCATGTAGAGTTTGTTGCTTTAGGACCCACTGGAGTATCAAGATGTCAGCGAAAGCCAAAGCAATTTACACTTTTCTAAGTGAGAACAAAGAGGAGATCAGCATCCAGGAGAACGAGGAACTGATTATCTTTGATGAGAACTCAGTGGACGGCTGGTTTCAGGGGGAGAACAGCCGAGGGGAGAGGGGTCTCTTCCCTGCTTCCTATGTGGAAATTATTCGCACTCGCTCAAACTCTAATGTGACTGACTGCTCCATAAGCCCGGCAGGATCATTAGGAAATGACTCCTCCTATTTCCCCTCAACCCCAAACACCACTCTGCATTCGCAGCAGAGTTACTATGACGACGATGATGATGACTGGGACGACTGGGACGACAGATCAACAGTGGTGGACGATGGCGACCACACTAGGAGCCCTGGGGCCAATGGACATTCCCATCAGAGCCCACTATCCAATAACCCCAATGTGCACTTCCGGTCAAAACCACACATGGAGAGACAGGACAGCATCTCCAGCTCGAGGAAAGGCAGTATGGTGGGAAGGAACTTGAACAGATTTTCCAGCTTTGTCCGCTCAGGGGTGGAAGCGTTCGTGCTGGGTGATGTACCCATGATGGCAAAGATAGCTGAGTCGTACACCATCGAGATGGCTCCCATGGGGCCCAGGTGGAAGGAAAGCCCACAGCCTTTCTCCTGCTCCATTGAAGACCCAACGAAACAGACAAAGTTCAAGGGCATCAAGACATACATTTCGTACCGCGTCACACCGAGCCACACAGCGCATCCTGTCTACAGGCGCTACAAACACTTTGACTGGCTGTACAACCGCTTACTGCACAAGTTCACTGTGATCTCTGTGCCTCACCTGCCTGAGAAGCAGGCCACGGGGCGATTTGAGGAAGACTTCATTGAGAAGCGCAAGAGACGACTTATACTGTGGATGAACCACATGACCAGTCACCCAGTCCTCTCCCAGTACGAAGGCTTCGAGCATTTTCTGATGTGTGCTGATGACAAGCAATGGAAACTGGGCAAGAGACGGGCGGAGAAGGACGAGATGGTGGGCGCACATTTCATGCTGACCCTGCAGATCCCTAACGAGCACCAGGACCTTCAGGATGTAGAGGAGCGGATCGACTCCTTCAAGTCCTTTGCTAAGAAGATGGATGACAGCGTGATGCAGCTCACACATGTTGCCTCAGAGCTGGTGCGTAAGCACCTGGGTGGGTTCAGGAAGGAGTTTCAGCGGCTGGGGAATGCCTTCCAGTCTATAAGCCAGGCATTCATGCTGGACCCACCCCACAGTTCAGAGACCTTCAACAACGCCATCTCCCATACAGGCCGCACCTATGAGAACATTGGGGAGATGTTTGCAGAGCAACCTAAGTATGACCTCTTCCATATGCTGGACAAGCTGTCACTCTACCAAGGCCTGCTCGCTAACTTCCCTGACATTATTCATCTACAGAAAGGTAAAATCATCCATGAGTAGTTTCAGTGTGTTAGAGATGTCTCCATTATAGAATGTTAATGATGAGTAGATCTCTAATCAAACAGATGTTTCAGCAGCAACTATTTCAGCAGCTTCATTTGTTTTTTAACTGAGTGTTCAAAGATGGCTCTTTGTTTGAATTGACAGAATGCCAAAGAGGGCCAACAGGTCTTTAGGAATACTACTATACCAGAATTTCCAACTAACGTCATCCAAATAGCAGTGCTACCACCACAAGCAGGGGTCAATCCCCGTTACCCAAACTTACCCAAGCTAAGACATTTGTTCACAAGAAACTTTACTGATTTAAGTAAACCAATCGAGAAAGGAACCTGTCTACCCACCGTGTCCCAAATCCAAATCTAATAAGCCAGACTGCAGTGGGCAACTCGCAGAGCATGTCCCAATACACACATCTAGTATCTAGTAAAGAAATCAGGTATCCTTTATAACATGTCCATGGAACCACTTCAAAGAAGAAACAAGTCTCTGAGTCAGGGGTCTAACACCTCCAGCACTCAGATCACACAGATTCTTACTGAACCTAAGTACTCTTGACAGAACCACCAATAATATTTTTGTTTCAAGTGAAAGTCTGTATCGGGTTCTCAGCAGCAGCTGTACTGGGAAAGTGTTGCAAAAGCTTCAGTAACAGTTAAGAATAACATACACATGGGATCAAACTAAGCTGATGGCCCGTGATCGCGTTTTTATTTCTCAATCTGTGCTATTTGCTCAGTCACGGATGGCAGATTAGGTCACGATTTGCCTCCAGCATCCCCCTCCCCTCACACACACACACACACACACATGCAGGCCATGTAGCCCATCTGAACCAAGAACAGTGTTTTTCTATGTTTTATGTGTCAGTCTGGGATGAATATTAGGTCAGAATCTTTGCCCGAAGCAAACTGAGGTCATTCACTTCAACTCCTTGACCTCGCCCCAACCAGAAACACACACACACTCCCACATACTACCACATTCTCTCAGTTTAACAAATACTTTCATAACAATGTTGGTTCAATGGTTCCAATGGTTATTGACACTGATGCTCACCACCCGTTTAATCTCTTGTTAGCTCCAAACATATTCTCCTCAGCAGAGGCTAAATATACCAGGTACACTGTGACTATCAGCATCATGGTTAGCTTAGAACCTGAGATGAGGCCTAAAATTTAATCCAGGCATTATTAGTCTGTCGTTAAGTTAAACAGATAGACATACAGCCTCCTCAGTCACTTCAATGAGACCACTGCATTGACACTGGAGTTGTACCATGCTCAACACAATGCGACACCAATTGTTGTTCACTGCATTAGCCAGTAAAGTGCTTGTAATGGTACATTCGGTGGTAGGACTGAGGGGACGTTAGTGTCCTTCACTGTAAATTCACTGTTTTGTTGTCACTACTTTCTGTCAACTGAAATCACTATCACGTATCTTTCTGAAATTCTCCTTTAAGAATTGCACAACCTACAAATAAAAGTGGAAACATAAAGTCAGGGGATGTTTCTTCCGGGCATTACTTTTCAAGAAATGGCTCAGCTTGTTGGCAGTTGTTATTACTCCCAGCTGTCAATGACAGCATGAGTGGAACAGTGAAAACTGTGTTGGCCTACCACCTCTGCAATCAATGACTTATTTTACTCTCATGTATTAACATATCGATGTTTAATCAGTAACAGCATCGGCCTGAAATCATGAAACATGCTGTTGTCCTGTAACGGTAATATTCCTGATTTGAATAGGCACTCACTCACATTTGTGTTTGTGATGGCTGATGTTCATAAACACAGAGGTGAAAGTTTAGTTCCGCTCCAGTCTGCACATCACGTTGCAGGATTTCTTTGTCCTGTGACACAGTTCATTTTTTGGTCCAGAGTGCTGGCATATAAGCAGTGTGTGTCAGGTCTCGAACAAAATAACCGTATCACTTGATTGGAGTTAGTGAATGAGGAAGGAAAAAGGCTAAAAACGCTACCAGTGACTTATCATCTCTCATTCAAACAGCTGGTGATCATTATCAGAGGGGTCAGTCGTGATATAATCCAGCTAGTTCCACTCCACCCAGGAATGAATGAGAAAAACAAAACCATCTGAACAATATTCAAAGATCAGTCTGCCCAGATCACAAAATGAATATTATGATTGAACCATGGTGCTGTGAGGCCACACAGATCTGCTCTGGTTCCACATGCCTAAGTCTTGAGATATCTGGCTATGAAATATTAAATGCTTGGAGTGAGTACGTAAAAACAATATTTCTGTGATTTAGGTGAACTGACCTTTTAAAACAACATGTACGTTTTAAAGTGTACAGTTAAGCTCATCAGCAATAACACACACTTCTGCTTAATTTGATACAGCTCAGTGGTGGACAACTATATCTGGATATCGCTGCAAACTGACACTACCGAGTCAGTTCTAGCTTCATAACCTCCTCTGTATTTGAGCTACTGTTAAGGAAACAGTTCCAACACTAAAGGAAAGGAAACAAGAAACATTTTTTATGTTTTTTGCAGTTATGTTTGGCAACAACAACAAGAAATTCACTCTCAAAGGATGATTGAAAGTATATATATATATATATTTTTTTTTTACAATCACTTAATACTGCAGAATCATCTAACAGAAGATGATCTGTGTGCAGGCCAGAATTAAATAAGGGAGTATACAGAGTGATGATCTAGTACTTCTGAGTATTTTAAGGAGAGTAGTAACTGGCTTGAAGTTTACTGACCTTGGTTATCTTGCAGTAGTTGCTGTCAACCTATATTTTTCAAGCTTTTCAAGCATTACGTACTTGCCAATGGTAGCACTGTGTATGGATTACTTGGTTTTGCCCAAAAATTTTGAGGCCAACTTTTGTGTTTGGTTCTTCCAAACTTTTCATGAGTGAAGAGGACTCAAATCAAATGCTAATTTTACAATTTTATTGCAAACTTTTTGTGTTTGTTTGCGAATGTTTGTGTTTTGACAGTATTTAAGACATACTTAGTTTTTTGTTACAGGAAGCAGTTTCACATTTTGGGAAGTACATTTATTCACTTTCTTGCCAAGAGTTAGATGGGATGATTGATACCACTTTCATATTTGAACCATAAAAAATGAACCTGGAGCTGGTTTCTGTTCAAAGGTTACAAAATATGTAACAAGACATTTGCACATTAGTGTTAAAGTGACAGTTTGCCATGCGCAGTAACTTGATGTCTTGATGTCATTGTGAGGCTGTCAGGTACATTCTGTGACTAACAACATCATGGTTAGCTTAGCTAGGCCTAGCTGACTTCTGAAGTTTAATCTAATCACATCAGTCTTTCATTAATAAGGTTATGTTCAGACATGAATTAAAGTTTTCCATCACTACTATGATTGACTTTCATAATTTGACCCATTAAAAAGCTACCAGCACTGCTAAAGCTTGCTAATTAGCATGTTATACAAGTGTTAAAATGACAACTTTGGGTTACGTGCTGTGTGCGCTAACTTCCTGGAGTCTTGTTGTCATGGTTACCAGGTAACCAGAGGAGACAAAGAAGTCGAATTATATGATAGTATTCACAACAGACTTGAAGGAATTTGTGCAGACCCTTTCCCTCTGCTGAGTCTTCCCTGCCGCTCCAGATAACTCCCCTTCATGTGACTTGTGTTCAGCTGAACCAGATACAGCTGTAGCAACACTCCGAACACACAGAACTGAGGTCAACCTTTTCCGGTGCACTCCTCCTCCTCTTCATCTCCTCATTGCTTCTTTCCTGTCTGACTTTCCCCTTCACTGAGGTCTATGGACTGTTTTTAAACTGTGATCCTGGTGAGCATGTTGAACAGCAGGAATGTTAATTGTGTTTGAGATGCGGTGTTGGGCAGCGAGTGCTTGTGGCTGTGATAAAATGGATGCAGGGAGAAGTTTTTGGGTAATGTCAGAAAAATGTCAGGGTGTGCTTCAGACATGTCTGTCTCATTTCTCTGTCCTGTTATGGCTCAGAGTCTCTTCTCGCTTGATCAATCCACAAGTCAGTCTGTCACAAAAACTTCACCTCTCTTTTGTTATCCACCTCACATCTGTTTTTTCTTCTTTTCATCTTTTCCATCCCCTAAAGACGCCCATATCAGAACTGTCTGTCTGGGCTGCTGCCCTGCTTTCAGTAACGGAGAACGTAAATCCAGTCTGGTCCGAATGCTTGGACTTGTCTAGCTGCCATACTTTGAACTTCTGCCAGAACTAAACGCAATAGTCAGACTTTGATCTCATTTGAATACAATTGAAAGTCTTGATTTGAGGGGTTAATTACATTGCGTTGCTGTAGAAGAAAGGGCCTCTAGGGCTTTTGTGTGAGAGGCAGATGTGAGCGCCGCCGGATACAACCACACTGCCTGTTACAATTATGTGTTTGTTGGAAATCCTTCTCTCTGAAATGTATTGCACTGTTTCCTGTTCAAGAAGTAGTACTGCACAGAATCATAATGTGAATAATGCATCAGTTAGGCCATCAGATGTGTTTTCTGTTGAAGTAAGGTAACATTGTCAGCAATCCTAACAGGTATTCGTGAGAGCAAAGCAGATTGGGTAGATTTTGATGCACTGATCTGAGATATAATGACCTGTTCAAGCTTTCAATAAACACAAAGGAGTACATAATGGAGTGAAACCAACCCGCCCCACTGTCCAATCTAATCTGATTGTATGTTGTGTAAGATGAAATCTGAGTGCGTTAGGTCTGACCTGGCATCACCTGTGTTCCCAGAACGGGATGGTTTGGAAAAAGCAACAGATTACTGATTGTGTTCAGTGTTTGTGGACAAACCAAACAATGATGGATTTTTATGTTTAAATGAACTCTCAAGTTGTGGTTAGCTAGAAAATGCCACATGGGATTAATTTCAGTTTGAAGTCCTGAAGTACAATGTTAGAAGTGACATGAAACCAAAGTGGTCATCTGCAGCACATTTTTCAAAATACAATCCACCCAAATTCAGCTGCTAGTTTGGCTTTTTTTTTGCCATTTGGATTTTTTGGTAGTTTGTCTTCCACCCTTTGCTGATAGTGAGATAAGACTGTCCGTGATCCACACCAGAGCCGAGCGTTATTCAGTTTGAGAATGAGCTAGCTCCCCTGGGACGCCTCCAGCACACCAGCCAGACTTTTAATCTGGACAAGAGGTTAGTTGTCCTCCATATGGCAACACATTACAAAACCACATGCAGCCTCCGTCATTTTAAAGGATATTTTATAGCCAGTTTGGAGGAAATGTGTGTGCCAAATGCCCACTGATAACCTCCACTCTTCTAAGTGCAGGCCAGGAGCTCATGGCGTGTTTGTACTGTTTGGCATGCAACATGCTACAGATTAACATTCCATAGACCGGTTACGACACATGTGAAAACACTGCACTGTCAGTAGGTAGATAAACCTCAATCTGTGACACCGGTCTTTGGTTTCAGGAGTGTGCAGTGGCCCAGTTAGGTCACCTTCTGAACGCTGATGCTGTTATTTTGTCGGCTACAGCAGAATCCGTTTGCTAACTGTGGTGACTATGGAGAGCAAATGTTTTCTCTCTCCTGTTTGCTTACTCATAAATCTTGACAAAGGCTAGGCCCTCGTCTTCGCACACACACACACACACACACACTGTCTATCCTCATTCTTCTGCATTCCTGTCTGTGTTGGCCCAGTGCACTGTTGTTTCACTCTGAAGGAGATTACAGATGTCTCCAAGAACTCTGTCTTTACCACTTTGCTGCCTCCCTCCTCCTCCTCCTCCTCCTCCTTGAGTTTGTGGCAAAGTAGTGTTAGTTTGAAAAAGACATGAGAGAAAAGACCCCTGCATAATGTTAGAAGTACAACTGGAATAGAGCACCTCAGTTACACCTTAACACTGTGTCAACCTGTTTCACAGAGTCTGTAACTCTATCAGAACCTCTGAAGTTCAATCTGGTTTATTAGTCTGTAGTTAATAAAGTTGAGAGAGCCAGTGATGTGAAGATGTACAGCTCTCAGTCATTTCAGTGAGACCATTGGCACTGGGGTTGTACCAAGTAATCTTTGAGCTCAACCAGTGAATTCCGATTTGTGTTGAAAGTGTTTGTAAGTGTCCATTCGCTGGTATGAAGTTCATCTATTCTTAAAAAAATACTTTATTGTTGAGAGTCAGATCAGAAGATTGTTACCACTTTCATGTCTAAGCCAGGAGACTGTTAGCTTAGGTTAGCACAAAGACTGGAAGCAAGGGGAAACAGCTAGCCTGGCTCTGTTCAAAGGTAACAAAATCTGTTTGTCTGTATCTCTGCTGTCTGTGTCTCTGCTGTCTGTATCTCTGCTGTCTGTGTCCCTGCTGTCTGTGTCTCTGCAGTCTTTATCTCTGCAGTCTTTATCTCTGCAGTTTGTGTCTCTGCTGTCTGTGTCTCTGCTGTGTCTGTATCTCTGCTGTCTGTGTCGGTCTGTCTGTGTCTCTGCTGTCTGTATCTCTGCTGTCTGTGTCTCTGCTGTCGATGTCTCTGCTGTCTGTCTCAGCTGTCTGTCACTGCTGTCTGTGTCTCAGCTGTCTGTCTCTGCTGTCTGTGTCTCTGCTGTGTCTGTATCTCTGCTGTCTGTGTCTCTGCTGTCTGTGTCTCTGCTGTCTGTGTCTCTGCTGTCTGTGTCTCTGCTGTCTGTCTCTGCAGTCTTTATCTCTGCAGTCCGTGTCTCTGCTGACTGTGTCTCTGCTGACTGTGTCTCTGCTGTCTGTGTCTCTGCTGTCTGTCTGTCTGCGTCTCTGCTGTCTGTGTCTGTCTGTCTGTGTCTCTGCTGTCTGTGTCTCAGCTGTCTGTGTCTGTCTGTCTGCGTCTCTGCTGTCTGTGTCTGTCTGTCTGTGTCTCAGCTGTCTGTCTCTGCTGTCTGTGTCTCTGCTGTGTCTGTATCTCTGCTGTCTGTGTCTCTGCTGTCTGTGTCTTTGCTGTCTGTCTCTGCAGTCTTTATCTCTGCAGTCTGTGTCTCTGCTGACTGTGTCTCTGCTGACTGTGTCTCTGCTGTCTGTGTCTCTGCTGTCTGTCTGTCTGCGTCTCTGCTGTCTGTGTCTGTCTGTCTGTGTCTCTGCTGTCTGTGTCTCAGCTGTCTGTGTCTGTCTGTCTGCGTCTCTGCTGTCTGTGTCTGTCTGTCTGTGTCTCTGCTGTCTGTGTCTCAGCTGTCTGTGTCTGTCTGTCTGCGTCTCTGCTGTCTGTGTCTGTCTGTCTGTGTCTCTGCTGTCTGTGTCTGTTTGTCTGTGTCTCTGCTGTCTGCTGTCTGTCTGTATGTGTCTCTGCTGTCTGTGTCTCTGTCTGTGTCTCTGCTGTCTGTGTCCTGTCACAGACCTATGTAGTCATTTTCAGACTCAGTTTGTAAAGTTTCGTCAACGCATGAGAACACGCCTGACACAGAGAGTCTCATGTTGTGTGCTACATGTGTGAAACAGCGACCATAGTGAGTTACTATGGTAATGGGGACTTTGTAATGATAATCAATAAGACGTTTTTTGGTTAATGATAAATGATGATCTGTTAAATGATAAGAGGCTCACTTCATCAGTTTGATTTCATAGATTAGAAATCGCATTAAGAAGACATAGAAGTGTGAATAGAACAGCTGTTTAAAGATCAAGGATTCAATCAGAGAGAATAATAAAATCACAGTGGAGCACTTAGGCAGATATTTTTCACCAAGAAGTTGGTGATGCCGCGACAGAAGTAAAACACAACTGCATGCTAAAGGCAGACGTTTGCTAACATGTTTGCCAGAACAGCTTTATAAGGTAATGTTGATTTTTAGCCAAGCGTCCAAAAAAAGAGTTAATGCTGATTAAATGCAGTGCCATCATCACTCTGCCAGCTGTTTTTGTCTGAACGTTGGATGATTTTTGTGACTCAACCTCATGAAACGTAGGTTGGAATCATTACAAAACCTGAAGAGGTCTCTGCATGTGAATGTGTGGAGTCTGTACGTCTATTATTTTTTTTATTTTTGTGTTAGACTGGCACCCACTCTCTTGTTCAGTGCATGCTGCGATAGGCTTCACTCCCCATCGATCCTCAATAAAACTGAGGTTTTGGAGGCTGACTCTCTGAGTTCTTGTATTATCATGAATAAATGGAAAACAGAAGTCATTGCCATCTGCATTTGTTCATGTTTTGATCAGCTCCTTTGGCATCACGTTCAGCAGTTAGCTCACAGATTCATGCTTTTTCTGTCTCTGTCCGCTGAGCACCAGTGCTGCTAAAGCACAGCTAATACAGCCCACATCACTTTCTTTGCCTCTGTCTTCCTACAAGTATTATGCTGAAGCTTTAACTGTCAGAAAGACCCTGGGTGTCTGCCAATGTAGCTGTAGCCATAGCAACCCTGACACAATGCTTGTAGTTGTCATGGAGAAGCCATCCCTCAGAGGAGAGCATTGTTAGCTGTGCATTCTCTGGTAGTCATTGGTGTCATGTTGTTGTGAGAGGAAGCGATCCTGAAGTGAAGACACTGGGACATTTATTTAACGTTAGATGTGTCACATGAGGTTTGATTGCTTCATTGATTGGATGAATTCATAATGTCCGCAAGGACAGTCAACATTGTAAACACCTTTCATGAATTTGTATTTGTGCTGCCTCTCTGGGGTCATTGCAAAACACTGTGCATCTGTTCCTTAACGAGAGCTCTAATTGTTCTAAATGAATTTAATGTCACAATCAGAAATACTGTAGAGGGACCTGAGGAAAGCTCACGAAGCTTAAGTAATAATACTAAGCTATACAACGGAATTATGTCATCACAGTTAATGTTGACAGTGGTCATTTATTTTACATAACGTGTGATGACATAACAGATTTTTTTATTATGTCTAGATTTGGCAGTTTGACTGAATTTCAAACTCTCCAAGCTCATAAAGCTGGTCATTTTGTTCCAGATGGCAGCTTGAAATGGCAAATATTTTCTATCCCTATGCAATCCAACTTTTGATTTCTTTGTGACAACACCCTTTTTTTCCAGAAGAAAGCTTGAGCTGCAAAGGATGAACTAAATCTTTTCTGCAGGAGAGAGTGTTATAAACACGGAGCGATTAGCAGTAATGAATTATACTTCCCTTCAAGATCAGCACTGAGAATATCTCTTTAAATAAACAAATACATAGAGACTCTGTTTGACACGAGTACAGAATTAATCAGACCATCTGTGTAAAAGTGAAGAATATACTAACTTTATATTAAACTCATGTTAGAAAGGACATCTGTTGGACACCTTTCTTCACGGATTTATTAAGCTTTGGATTGCAAGCCTTGTGTCTCATTTCTGCGAGTTGCAGTCATGGTCAAAAAAGTAGTAGATGTGCCTGAAGAAGGATTGAGCATGCACAGATAGTTGTGCAGTCACAGATTAAACATTTCTGCTAACAAATTCCCTGTGCAGGCTAGAGAGGGTGGTTCTGTTTTGGACATTCTTCATCCCTGAAAATAACAAGGGATCAAGGAATTGGAAATATTTCCTTCAGTCTTTAGAGTAAAAAAATCAGCCTTGAAGATGAACAAAGCATATTTAACATGGCTATAATCCGTTGAGCACTTTCCAGCTCAGCATATAAAGTCCAGCTCTGGTTTTATCTGTGTATCTGATTGGCTGCTGTAAACATTATTACTGTTAGCTTACTCAGCAGTGGGCTTTTTTATGTTTGTGTGTCCTCCAGGCCTTTTTAGGCCCACTTTAAACACTGGCCGACATGAAGTCCTTTTGACCCTGTCATGCATTCTTGAAGCTGTGTCTCAGTTTTTCTTCCTCTCTTCTCATCAAAAACCTTCTTTTCACTATTTTCAGCTCTTCTGCACGTCCTTCCTTTCCTGTTCTGTATTTTCCTTTCCTTTTCTCTTTTTTATATCAAGATTAGATGTCAGTATTTATCTTGATCTGTATCGTCATTAATTTTTCAATTTTATTTATATAGCGCCAAATCATTTCAGAAGTTATCTCATGACACTTTCCATAGAGAGTAGCTCTAGACTGAACTGAATGTTCTGAACTGAATTCCCACTATGAGCAAGCAATTTGTGACAGTGGCAAGGAAGAACTTCCTTGAAGAGGGCCATCTGTCCTGATGGTTTGAGTTTGACTAAAGGCCTGCTCGTCAACATTTAAAGTGGCAGCATTTTGCAGGATATAAAAATGGAGGAAGCTATTGCAGCCTAGCTGTGTTGCTCCATTCACTTTCATTTAACCTTCCTCTACTGTAATAAACTTCTCCACACAGGAGGACTGGTTACAGACAGTTGTGAGAGGATTCAATGATACAAATATGTCTTTAAATTAATGTAACATTATGTAAATGGAAGGCCTGGCCTATGGTCACCTATGGTCACGAGCTTTGGGTAGTGACCGAAAGAATGAGATCGCGGATACAAGCGGCCGAAATGAGTTTCCTTCGTGGAGTGGCTGGGCTCTCCCTTAGAGATAGGGTGAGAAGCTCGGCCATCCGCGAGGAGCTCGGAGTAGAACCGCTGCTCCTCCGCATCGAGAGGAGCCAGTTGAGGTGGCTCGGGCATCTAGTGAGGATGCCTCCTGGACGCCTCCCTGGTGAGGTGTTCCGGGCACGTCCCTCCGGGAGGCGGCCCCGGGGAAGACCCAGGACACGCTGGAGGGACTATGTCTCGCGGCTGGCCTGGGAACGCCTTGGGGTCCCCCTGGGAGAGCTAGACGAAGTGGCTGGGGAGAGGGAAGTCTGGGTCTCCCTGCTGAAGCTGCTGCCCCCGCGACCCGCCCTCGGATAAGCGGAAGAAGACGGACGGACGGACGGACGGAAGGCCTGGCCTCGCTAACTATCAGCTAGCAAGCTTGGTAGCATGATCATTAATGGAATAATAAGTTTACACTGTTTATGGTTTCACAATTTAAACACTATAGTTGTATTATTGACAGTGTGAATTCATTATCCACTAGGAGAACAAGCTAACAACCTCGTTAACTGACAATTAATACCAGTTGATTGACAGTTAGTTAGCTAGCAAAGCTAAGTCAAGCTAACTTCCCTCCATAGCTTACTGTAGGATCCCAAGAAGTGAACAGTGGCACAATACAGAAAATGCAGAAAATAGTTGTTAGCTCACTAGCACACCATCTAACAGTTCCCTGTGTCAACGGGCCTCTAGCACTGATTATTCGTATAGACTAACACATTTATATATAACACAAATACTCTTCCTTTGGTTGGTTTATTTTTGCTGTCTCACATTTCTGAGAGAACAGAGAACAAATATGGCATCAGTTCGCTGTGGTGCTTGACACAGACGACACAGACCTCCGCGCGCGCACACGCACGCACGTGCACACACACACTCACACACACACACACACAGTGAGAGAGCCCTTTTGGTCAGTGTTTTGTGGTGACAAGCCTCATTTGTCCTCAATTTAAAAAATGTCACTGTTTAGACGTTGCTCTTCAATGTGAACAACATCCACTAATCCTACTTAGTCACGTTACTTCGTCCTGTGTTTGAAGTCTTTGAACCAAACTCACAGGATTGTTCATTTTACAGTTTAGTGTATTCTAGCATCATGAATACATGAGAAATGTTTGTTTCAGTCACTTGGTTCACCAAACCATAGTGCATTAGCTTGGCTTTGAAACCTTTGTGCTGTTACCGTGCCGTGCCAGATATTTTTTTCCTTTCTACTTTTCAAGAGAGAAATTTAGCCCAGCAGTGTTCAGGAAAACTGGGGGTGTTGTGTGTTTTGTGGTTTGCATTGCAGAAGTGAAGTCATACTAGTGGCTATGCTACACACACACACACACACACACACACACACACACACACACACACACACACACACACACACACACACACACACACCTCGAGAGGATTATGAAGCAATGTTTTTCATAATGGTATTCATTTCTCCAAAGGGGAAGTACAGCTTTTAAAAGAGCATATTGTGATTTAATGATAGTGTCACTTCACTTCATCCCAATAACAGTTTCCTAATGACTTTGGAATGGTTTTGGAATCATTAATGCAGAGGAAGTTAAATAGCTAATTACATTTTAAGGGAAATAAACTTGACTGTTTATTCAGTGCAGCTTCTCTGATGAATGAAGTCATGCTCCATGCAGCCTCCTGAAGACATTACAGTCAAACCATACAGACTGATAGGATCACTCTATGTTATGTCATATTGATTGATTACATGCAAATTTCAGGGGTCAGCTGATTTATACAAACTAGTCTAACCTCAAGAGGCTCCACTCCAGTTTAATGATGCCTCCTCTTTATGATTAAACAGGAAGAATGATTGAAATAGCAGTGACTGGAAACCATGGTCCCAGATGAGAATGAGTTCAAATTAGATACAATTGCGTGCCAGTGTTTGAATTTTAAAAGAGTCTCCAGTCTGTGGAGGAAAGATTAAAAAAAAGAAAAGAAAGAAAGGACATCCATCCAGCCATAGGGAATTGGGGAATGTCACGACCACTAAGATGTAAGCACACAAGCTGTAAACAAATACAAATGAGGAGGGACTTCCGTTCTCAGATTTCATGTTTTTGGAACAGATAGAAGATGAAGATGTAGAGAAGAAGAAGCTTCCCCTCTTTAATTCAACCCCCCCATACACACACACACACATGTGCTGGGAGGGCTTTGGGAATGGGGAATTTAGCAGATGCCTGAGTTCAGTCAGCCACGGCATTGAGGTCAGAATTAATTTGAACTCTGTCCGTCTCTGTCTCATACACACACAAACTGTATGACTTATGAAACTAGACAGTGTTATGTTGAATACTTTCTTGAAACTAGCAGGGATAGTTTGAGCACAACAAATGAACATCACTGGGTGAATTCTGAGGTGAGGGTGATCCACAGTGATGCAGGGCTGCTGGTGGCACAAATCCAAAAAACAGGAGTGGAGACGAGACAGGCCTGGACGGGACGTGGCAAGACATTGTCTGAGAGATTTCCTGAGAGATCAGGGTTAGATCATAGACTGTATAAAACCTGGATGGAGTCTCTGTGATGTCACTCACAGGTTTCTGAAGAGCCGTTTTGAAGCTCAATGTATTGTCATCATGGCAGTGTGCTCAGTAAAGCCTGCTTGCTCACTACACACCACAACACATGTTAATTCTGGATAACTTAAAGCCTTAATATAATCTGAACCGGTGAGTTGTATAAAAATGAATATAATAACATATATTAATATAAAAATAAGGAGGAGAACAAAACAGACTGAAACCACTGAATTCAGTTCCCTCAAAAGAAAGGCTTTGTTACACACTTCAACTACTCATCGACAGGTGGCTGTTCAACCCTCTTTGGACCAACAGACCTGTAGCTAACACAAGCTAACACCGTCATTAAGGCTAGCTACAGTAGCTAGCAATCCCCCCATCCAAGTTTTTCTGCTGTTTATGCACGTCCAGGTTGGATTGATTTAATTTACCATTAGGAACTAGTTTTATGTACTGCTGGGACGCACTGACAGGAGTGATGTAATAATAAATAATTCTGGACCATATTTTCTCTGCTAGTTTGTGTTTTTCCATCCCCTGCACAGTGTTCTTGTCCTTTTCCTCTCCTCTCCTCATCGTATTCCTCCAGTACTAATACCTAGCCAGCACAGACCCATGAAGCTGTCACATGTGAAATAGTTCAATTCTCTCTTTGGCGACAGCCATAAAGCATGCGGTAGCCAGTCTGGTCAGGCAAGATAAACAAATCTGGCGACTTTCCAGACCTCTGGCCGTGTATCATAGAGTATTTTGTTAACTATGGAAAAAGAGGCAGAACGCCTCCAGAAGGAAATCTACATGCTTTGCTTTTTATTCGGTTGCAGCTTTTTGCAGCTTTAATAGAATAGTTCTGCATGAAGTTAGAGGACAAGGAAGAGCACATCAGACACGTCATTAGTTGATTCAAACATGCTGAGAGTGAAATTGGATTTTATAATAGAAGGAAACCTAGACAGCCCTGTTTTAATTCTCGCTTCTTTCTTTTTGTAGAAGAGCACATCAGAGCTTTCTTTGTGATGAGAGTTTTGTATTAGCTGGTACAAAAATGTTGTTTCAAACCCCCATGATTCCTCTGCTCCACACATGCGCACAGCCACGGGTTCCTTTATGTCCCACAGACATGCTATGTGGTGATGCATATTCTCCTCTCATGTGGAAAACAGAATACATGAATGTAGGTCAGCGCCACAGACTGTAGTCCACACGCCTCCTCGCTGGAACAGACTGGAAGTGCTGTTCATGCTTTCCCAGACTTCTGCCAGGAATTCCATAGAAAATCCAGGACGGCATGAACTCGCAGATAGAGTTAATGGATAAAACCTGCATACTGCAGCGGATACATTAAAGCCAGAACAACTAGCTTGTCCAAACTAGTACTTCTAGCTAGCCTATCTGTATCATGTCTGGCTGAGATCAGTGCCCCTCCTGGTTCAGGTCGAGACAGAGTCACTAAACTGATGGGAAATGCAGTGTGGCGACATGCCATCAGGCTGCCATGTTCTTCACTTGGAAAATGACATCATGGCAGTCTGGGTGAATGTGGTTGCAACTTGATCGCATCATCTGAAACGAGACGTTTGGTATGCAGTGAAACAAAAAGTAATTGTGTGGTGTGTCCCCTGCCTTACCTATAAAGTGTGCAGCTTTGCAGTAGTTCATTTCTCAGGGAGGAGTTACGATGTTGGTCTTTGTTGCCGTGATACAGGGGTAACATTACACTAGCAGTTTTTTTTTCATATTTCACAATATACAGTAATTAAGACAGAGCCACCCAAAGAGTGATAAAATCTGAGTTTATTTAAGGCTATATTTAACCTTTTAAGCCTGTTTATTTGATCCTTTTACCAGAAACACATTTTACAGACTTTTACATCATTTGACAGTGAGGTCAAACTAAATCCAAAAACATCACTTCTCACTAACCTTCATTGTAACTGGCTATTCAGACACTCTTGGTCGCATTTTCCAAGTCTGTCAGCCTCATAAGATTTGTGTTTTCACCCTGGAAATCTGTTTGTTGTTCTCAGCATAACCATTTCAAAAATTAAACAGACATTGAGCAAGAATCAGTGTTCCTGATGCTCTGGATAATCCCCTGATGGCTTTCTGCAGTTTTCTTAGCGACTATATTTTTGGTAAAAAACGTAGTCCCTGTGTGAAAACAGCATGTTCTGTGGATTATCCAGAGTCAAAACATGTTGCTGTTACATTTTTAAATATAGTTTCTTCGGGGCTGTGAGCACCACAGACAAACAACTGGGATGAGGGCAGAAGTCTTATGAGAGGAAAGCCCCAAAACCTAAGAAATAAAACCAAAACTATCTGCATGGCTAAGGCTAGATGCCGCTATGTGTAAGTGATAAAAAGTGTTTTTGTTGTATTTTTGTATTTGTGTGGTGGCAGAAACCTCAGAGATGAAGATCTCAAGAAATGCAGAAGGAAAACCTTAACATACATCACCAGGGCTTTTAACCTGAGGGTTTTGTTTGCTTCTAACCAGCTTTCTGTTGTTAAAATTCTGTCTTTTTTTCTACCAGGTGCCTTTGCCAAGGTGAAGGAAAGCCAGCGGATGAGTGATGAAGGGAAGATGGACCAGAACGAGGCCGACGGCATTAGAAAACGCTGCCGGACGGTTGGGTTTGCCCTCCAGGCAGAAATGAGCCACTTCCATCAGCAGCGCGAGGTGGACTTCAAAGACATGATGCAGGCCTACCTCAGGGAGCAGATAGCCTTCTACCAACGAGTTGTCCAGCAACTGGAGCGCACCCTGCGCATGTATGACTGTCTGTAAACAAATAAACAAAAAAAAAGACCCCCGAACTGCTGCTCAGCTCAAGATGCCAAAAACCAGAGAGGAGAAGGAAAGGGAAATTCCAAGTCTTGATCAGTTTGAAAAGACTTGCACTGAGGTGAAGCAGCAGAGACAAAGCCAGTCAGTCCTTTGCTTTGATGAGTTCAAAGTCACATTTTTTGTTTTTTTAATGACCTACTGTACGCTTGATTTCTGAAATACACATCACATAGGCAATGTCACAGCGGATTGTTTATTTTACATAATTTAAGGTGTTTGTAACATTAAAATAAGAATATAGGTTATAAATTCATAGATCGTTGTTTAGTGTAACACGCCATGAAACGGGTTCTGGTTTGAAATTGTTCCCTTCTCCATCATCATGCACTTTGGCTTCTCCCGGGACTGATTCAAGTGGATTCTAATATGGAAATCTAAACATTCCGGATGGTTTTTCTTTTTGTTTTGTTTTTTAGGATTTTATTGAAATCAGTGATTTTTCTCCACAGATCATGAAACAATAGTATTTCTGGCTGCATAGTGAAATTTCACCATTATCTTGTAGAGTGCTTATCACGCTCAGGTGTTCGCCGCCTCTGAATCACTTCAGTTTCTCAGCAAACGTCTGTCTTCACTTTGCACCAGTTCCATGTAATAGCTTAATTTTCCTGTTTTTCATGCAGGATTTGCCTTTAAGGATCTGAGGCATTCTGAATGGAAATGTTTTGATATGGACCATTTGTCTGTGTGTGTGTGTTTTACAGGGACATTTTCTGGAATTAATTGTATTTAGAGATAAGTTTGCACATGTTTTTATGAACTATTGGGTCATAGTGTATGTTGGGGTGTGTTTATGAGTGGGCGAGCGAGTGAAATGAGTCAACTAGCGCGCTGAATCAATTCCTTTTTCCATGGTAGCCACGTAGTATGAAGAGTAGTCTGACAGTTGAAGTGGATTAACTGGTTAGGTGAGGCGGAACATGAACTTGGCAAACTTTCAGTATTTGCATTAATTCATTTAGTTGACAGAAGACTCTTCCTATTATCAGAGTTTAATGTAGACCAGGTCAAAAAATATTAGTATCAACATCTAATGCACAAAACCTCATCATATCATTCAGATTATCTCCATACTGCATCCATAATAACTAGAAATAGTTTTTTTTTTGTCAAATACACTTTCTTGTCATGTTGTATGACGCTCATGCTCATGTATGTCTGTTAAATAGCAGGCAGTTAGCTTAGCCTAGCATAAAGACTGGAACCAGAGGGAAACTGGCTCTGCAATGGTGGGGGGTTATGACACTGCACCTGTTCATAAAGTAGTCCACACATAACTGTGTATGTGTATGAATTACTATTACCACACTACTACTATACTATTACTATGTATGAATTAAGCAAACAATGTAGCAAACAAAATTTAACATCAGTGAGCTTTAGAGGTGCTGATAGCCAGATTTTGTTGCCTTTCAGGCTAGCTGTTCCCCCATATATTCCTAAGCTAAGCTAACCAGGCGTGAGACTGGTATCTACCTTCACATATCATTCATATTATCTCCATACTGTGCACATAATAACTTGCAGAGGTAGTTTAACCTTTTGTGAAATTGACTTTTTCGAATTCTTCTTGTGAATTGGATGAGAAATCACTTTCCATTCTCATGTCTGTTAAGTAGCACATTCCTTTAGTATAGCATACAGACAGGAAACAGGGAAACAGCTAGCCTGGCTCGGTCTAATGCTCAGTAATGTTATAAAAATGTTACATGACATTTGTTTAGTCTGTAAAACATTGCTACATCAATTTGTGGCTTTACAGGCAGCGGGGGGTCATAACCCTGCACCCATTCATGAAGTAGACCAGCACAAAACTCTGATCGCTGATGTATGGACGAAACAAACAAAATGTGACAATTAATCAGTGAGCTTTAGAGGTGCTAGCCAGCTAGCTGTTCCCCCTGTATGTTAAGCAAAGCAGGCATGAGAATGTTATATCTAATCTTAAATCTTTTCATCTGACTCTCCACAAGGAAACAAATTTGAATCTTACCATGAACTATGTCTTCAATAATATCAATAATAACAGGCCTACATATCGATTTTTGTTCTTATTCCAGCTGTGATGAAGTGATGTGATGTTAAAAAGTGCCTTTTCAACATTTAGTGAACTTGAGATTCCCACTCTTCTCTTCTGTGCTTGACCGTGTGTCCATCACTAATAAGAGTTCCTGTAATATTACTCATCCTGTTTAACAAGAGAAAAATTTCACAGGAACAGAACAGAAAGTTTAACGAGGCTATCTTTAGCGTCACATTAACTTTAGAGGTTTATGTGCAGTCTTTGTTGCAATTACACCTCAAGACACGCGGGGAATGTTTCTGTGAGTTTCTCCTCGGGCTTATTCCCATTGTTCATCTGTCAGGTTCCACGATTGTCTTTGTTTAATGGTTAGAGGGTTCGATCTGGTGGTGTGTTTGGGCATGGATGAAAAGTGAAATGACAAATGTTTTTTTGATGTCAGTGTCTGGTGTTTGTGAGTTTTAGAATTCGAAGTTAGAGCCTCATTATGGTGCTTCTCTAACAAAGAAGTGCTGATTCAGAGGGCAGGTTTCTGGGTAAACAAATGGTCCCTGTGTGTTTGTGTGTGACTCAGATATTAGTGTTGTATCAGTCACTGGTACTGTTCAGTCCACTTCTTTAACCCTTTGCTGTCTACATGTCCTGAACAAACTTTTCATACTTCATTTCTGTTATCTCAACATTTGCACTCATCGCAGTTTTTCTAAGACCAAAGAAGACATTTTCTACTGGGCTTCTTTTTTTTACTCTCTTTAGGTTGTAGTGAAATGTCCTCTCTGGTTTTGTAATTGAATCTGTTCGACTCTGAGGAAAATGTGAAGAGAGAATTTGGAAAACATTCCACAAAGAAACTCGAAAAGGACACCAAAGGCAAAAAGACAGATCTTTGGGCAAAAGAAAGATGTGCAAGGTGCAAAAGGAGAGAGAGTGAAAAACAATTCAAAGAAGTGCTCGCAGCCCAGATCAGGTTTCATAATGACACTTCCCTCTCATGTTCCAAAGCTGCGTGATAAGTTAAGTGCCAGGCATTTCACACAAGTGACTGTTTCTTAACATGGATGTGTGACCTGGTGAGTAACTCTGTGCTTCAGGTTTCGGTCTCTGAAAATAACAGATGGTGATTTTCAGTAAGTCATTTGTCACTTGATTCCATGGAAGGGGACTTAAAAATCTTAATAAAAGTAATGATGGTGACCGCTGACTGTCTTTCTCTTCTTTGCGGATTTATAGAACTGGAATATCAATCAGTAATCCTTGTTTTTCCATGCACATATTCGATCTGGGCAAGTTAAGAATTCTTTTTCATATTTGAAGCTTGTGTGCATGATATTTTATTTAAAGTGACCCATATAACTTCTGTATAAACTCTAAAAAACCCAAATAACTTAGCAATGAAAAAGCAGCCATCAGCCTGATCAGAGCCTTTGTTTTTATGCCTGTTGTTACCATATTCTTACTGTTTTCTTCTGTCCATACACAGTACAGCAGGAGATTT
Source organism: Nibea albiflora (assembly GCA_014281875.1). Classification (NCBI taxonomy): domain Eukaryota; kingdom Metazoa; phylum Chordata; class Actinopteri; family Sciaenidae; genus Nibea; species Nibea albiflora. Next base: position 1,855,281 of record CM024800.1, read on the forward strand.
GCGAGCAGGATGTGATGACGCACACAAACAGTTTGTCCTGAATATAACCAAAACAAGGACAGGAGCCACATTTCTGCACACATATAAACACACTGACGCAGTGACACTGTAGCAAAATAAATGAGACACAAAGAAATGTGTGCACGTTGAAGAAGGTTGGATTAGTCAGTCTGTTGAGTTTATCATCTGTGTGTTTTGAACAGAAAACATGTTTTCCTGTGTGTGTTTTCAGCCATGGTAACACCGTGGCTGCTGTTGGTCCGTCGCCCACACTGAAATATCTCAACACTTCGAGCGTTGAAATCGCCATGACATTTTGTACAGACATGCATGTCCCGCTGAGGTTTGTGATGCCCTGACCATTGATCCTCCGTTGGTTCCTTTGGTTTAGAAGTCGACCCTTACAGAGGTGCTACAGATGATTAAGGGGTAAAGGATGAATCCGTGACCTCAGTCTTTCATTTTTACAAAACAAATTCTATTCTCTCATTTGTACTGTTCGTGTTTAGTGCTAACACTGATAGCATGTTGACACAAGCAATTACCTCACTGGTCTGTCTGAGTCACCGACTGTATAAAGAATAGAGAACATCACGTGGCGTCACCAGAGGTATTTAGATATAACTGTTAATTCTCCATAACTTTAAGCCTTAATATCATCTGAACAGGTGAGTTGTATATAAATTCACCCTCAGTACAGTTGTCATGAACGGGGAAGTTAGCTATAGAGACCAAAACTGTTTTTGTACCAGGCTGTAAACATGTTTATTTCTGCTGTGAAGTTGGACATTTGAACATGGGGACTTATGGAGACTGACTCACTTCTGGAGCCAGCCTCAAGTAGCCGCTTCACTTCACAGCTATGAAGGTTACCACTTGGTCTAAGTGCACCCAGCGGAGCCACTAGCAAGGCTACATACTGATTTATAGTTATTTAAAGCTATAAGACTTGTTCTTTAGATGAATGGATCTGGAGGAAAATCCATTTTGGAAGTTGATATAAAGTCTAAAAACAGTTTATTGAAAGTTTCCTGACATGAGTACGGCTCTCCTGCTGGGTTCATTTTTTGAGACAGCTTGAGAATGCCAAACTATAGCCTAGCACAATACGTTACAGTGAAACCAAGGCGTTGCTCTTTAATTTGTTCCAGATGTTTGAGAAGCAAACAGTTCTGGACAGCTCAAGTCAACAGCTCTGTTTTTAAAGTGAATGAAGTGTTGGCACGAGCCTTCTGAATATTGAGCTCCCTCTTCTGAGTTAACGCATTTTTATGATACTGCTGTGTACATGTATATTAACACATCCTTTGTGTTCATGATGCTACAGGACCACAATTACTCCACTGTCTGTCAAGAACAAAGTATCAGTGTACATTACAGATACACTTGATGACTTGCATTTTTTAAAGATCCAGATGTTTCTATTTGACCCCAAGCCCTGGGCTGATTGTAATGTTTTAGGTCCTCTCAGGTTCTGGTATGCAACTGGAGCAGCGGGACGATGATGTCATCTTCATGATATGTGCTAAGAGGAGACATCATCAAGTGCACTTAGAATGAATTCTTCTGACAGAAGAATGAAAATCTACATTTGAAGCGTGGGTCACTGCACGAATTAGAGTGATGAAAGCACATTTAGAGGGGATTTTTCAGAATAATTAACTTTGTCTGCCACACACTTTGGCGATGTACACCGCAGAGTATAAGTGAAGCAAAAAAAGAGCCTCAATGGCAGTAAAACGACACCTTGGAAAAAGTTCCAAAACCTTGAGGTATTGCCAAAGTAATGCTAACAGTGCACTTCTCTGCAGCAACCAATTTGTGTGCGCGAGGAAGTGGGTGAGATGAAAAACCGGTCAACTTTGCCTTCTTTTAGGCTTTTTCCATCAGACACATGTGAAGCCCGGGTGAGCTAACCTACCTCTTTTCCACGAGAGGGGAGCGGCTACTGAAACAGCTCCAGTGTGGTACAAAAAAAAGGACGTTATATCATGAAAATGTCTGGAGGCAGAGCAGCATTTCAGCTATCACACTGTAATGTACCTGTTGCTACTGGTTTAGTCATGCTTGAGTCTCATGTTGCAAATCACATTTACACCGCTTAGCACATTCTCAACTTCTTTTCATTCCCCAAACTTCCAAACAGCTCGCTTGGCTGGTCTGAAGGGGGGAAAGCGTGGACTTCTCTCTGTAGCATTGCTTGCAGGGGCACATGGTAAAAGCGTTATGGCCCAAAGTGCCAGCAGATGTCTATAAAAGAAAAAAACAACAAAATGCTGAGTGAAGGAAAGGCACAGTTTCATGTCTGCATAGTCTGGGGAGGGAAAACTGCACCTCCAGCCCCTCAACAGCATACCTCAGAGGACACGACGTACCCAGCGTCCTCATTTGTTACCCATAATGAAAAATCAGTCTGAGCTCCAGAGCACAGCAGCATATGTGTTTAGGTCCCAGTAGCAGTGCAGCTATCTGCATCAACAGTTTGACTGCAGACATGAATCACACATGACTTTACAACATATTGAGCCTCCAAGTCTTAAATGAGAAAAGCTTCCCTGAAGTATCCGACCGTCTGCGTGGTTGTCAAAGAGGTACGAGAATTAAGAATTTGTTGTTGCAACCACTTTCATGGTTTACCAGACACAATTGCTGTTTCACTCCTGGACTGACACGAGTGTCAGTTGAGTGACACGGACTTGACCTCCGCTGTGCAGAGTATTACAGCAGCCTCCTCCCCAACCATCTGAGTCAAACAAAGGCAACAGATGGTCGAGTCAACACACATGTTGGGGTTGGGTGATCCCTCCTCCTCTTTGCTTCTTGCTGCTTTCTGCTGGGGCCAAAAGCCAACATTTCAAGGCAGAATTGTGGCTCCATTGAGTTAGTTCAGAAGAATCCTGACCTGTAGGTCTTTGGGGGTATTTACTGTCCTCTCTCTGAGGAGGAGAACTCATGTGGAGTTATTTTGAAACCTTCTAGTGTGGACACAAATTGCAAATAGTTAATTATAACTATATTTACTAATAATTATAGGTAAAATAGTTCTTAAATGTTTTTCTTGTACTTATTGAAGAACTTTTGGAGGCCTGAAGAGTTAAAAACATTAGCAAAAATGAGACAACATAAATTTTCTCCCATTTTCCTTTGATCATGTAATAATTCTCAAAAATGCGGACTCTTGGGAGGTCCAGGCACCTGCTTTGGAAACCACTGACTTACAGCTACTGTGAATTTTGGTATGTTTGAATTCGCTTTGTGCTTGACACAAACATTTATTCATAAGGAGTCGCTCTCTAAATAATGAATCATGTTTCTTCCTTGCTTGAACATTTATTCTTCATCCTGAATCAAAGCCCTCTGAGAGTAAACAGTACACAGATGTTACTATCACTTCTGCTGCCTAATCCTGTCAGTGTTTGACTTGTCAGCTAATAGTTTAATTTACAGATGACAACAGCATATATCCAGAGGCAGAGGAGGGGATTTAAAACTCATGAGAGTGTGGCCACTGTAGAGCTGAAATGTGCTTTTAAAACATATGGAAATTATCAATGAAACACTTTGAGGTTTTGCACAAGAGTTAACAAACCCAGCTGCAGTGAAATAAATGGAAAGAAAGACAGAGAACACAAGCCTCTATGGTCATGTGAGCAGCTCTGTGAGGCCGTACTTTGGCACATAACATCAGCATGCTAACACAGTCTTAATATCAATGTTAACATGCATTTTTTTAGCTGGTATAATGTGCACCCTCTTAGTTTAGTGTGTTAGCATGCTAAAAAGAAAACTAATGCTAAACTAAAACACAAAACTGAGGTTGTTGATGATGGGAGTGAGGACATGAATGTGAGTAGGCTCTGCCAAACCTCATGGTGGCGCTAGAGGAGATAGTCAGGATGTGTAGCCAGCAGTGTTATAGTACCTGGGTTCAAGACCACTTTTTAAAGGCCTCTGTCTCATCTCGGAATTGAACCCATTCTTACTCAGACAAAGAGGACTCTGGATTTTAGTTCAAGACCAGCTGACCACAACAGCAGGGATGTCACTTAATTGTCTGTGCATGGTCTGATTTATTAGTTTGGGAGGAGACATCAGCCAAATCTTCTAGAACAAAATCTGCTTTCCTAAACTGCAAAGAGTTCATCTGCAAACAGCATCAGAAAAACACACACAGTGGTTTGGAAATACTGCAAGGCAAAGCTTAATGAAGTGGCTCAACGTAGCAACCATGCTTCAGTTTTCATGAATATTAGCTACCTAAGTGGGCACCTAAGTGCTTAAGTATATACTGTCTGGTCTCGGTTTAGTTGGTCTTGACTACAACACTGGTAGTGAGCATGGCTAAAAATGACACCTGCTCTTACAAAATATTTGAAAAATGGCTATTGGTTTTAATGAAGATCAATAAAACTAAAATATCACTTTCTTACCACTGTAACAGACTGATGTACTGTGTCAGTGTGTCAGTATGTCATTTAATTTCCTACACCATTATGTCTTTCTAATGTCTCTAATGTCTTTCTGTCTGCCTGTCTTCCCTGTCTTATTACCATCCGCTCACACATACTGACAGGTGTGAGGGATTGCCCAGACTTCAGACTGACTGGTTCCAGATGCATTTCAATGCCCAGACCCATCAGCAACGTGCAAATCAATTGGCTTGAAGGGCTTTTGTTTTGACCTAATAAAAATTCCAGTTGTAGTCATGCCACCTATAACATGTTATAGGGTGGCCTGCCCTACAATACGTGAAAACATGCAGTGTCAACACCAGTGAGCTGCACAGAGCTCTTAAAGATGTGGCCTTCGTATAATTAAAACAGCAATTTGTACACACTCATTTTTTTCATTTTGTTCAGTGTAGATCAAAAGTGCCAACACTCTGAGGTTAAAGGTCACATCTCCACTGGCTCCACTGTTCCAATGAATGTTTGATCATGGTCCTGGAGGACACTTTGGATAAAAGTATCCATCTTAAGCTCATATAAACAGATGGAAACTCCAATTTATTTATCCTTTGCCTGGCCATGGGAGAGAGGACATTCTAGTGGGTTGGGCTCAAAATGCTTCCACATTCTTCCGGAAAGTCCCCCAAAAATGTTTTGCTGTTCTTCGAGCCGATCGCCTGACAAGTTAATCAAGCCACAGCAGCCTCAGTATGGTTGTCACCGCTGGGTGACATTAGTGGCGTCCACAGAGGAGAGGATGTATCATGAAAACCTATTTTTCTGTTCTCTCTGCTGCACAGTGAAAACATGCGTTTGAACGCTGATTCATCGGTTTGCTCTCAGGATAGTCCACTCAGCATTAATCAGCATAAACAATTCTCTGGCAGAATGAAAAACCAGAGGAGAGAGCCAAGAAGTCAGACTGAGGTACAGCCTGGAGCTGCTCCACGTACAATTGTCAGTAAACTGATGTTATGGACTCATGGAGTAAATTCCTGAGCCAGAATCATATTTTATTTGAGCTAATGGTCCTCAAGCACTGTATGTTCATGTGACATCAGGGTGTGACAGACAGGTTTTTGACAAAACCAATGAAACCTTGTATACTGCAGACATTTCTGAGGCAAATTTTCCACATGGACAATAGAATATATCTCATCTTCAAAGTGCATACTGTGTGAGTGCTTACAACATACTTTACACACGGTAATACCTGTGCTTTTGGTTCGCTCCTACACAAGTGGTGAGGGAAAAAAATCCCAGGACCTAGCAGATGTGTAATTGGGCTTGTGTGTGTGTGTGTGTGTGTGTATTTTGTCTTTAAATGATGAAATCTTTTCCTTGCCACAAGCCCAGACAGGTAATGCATGCGTAGGTTCTCAGCAGAGCGTTTACAGGATGTCACATGGCAGACTTGTTTCTGCAGAAGTGAACATAATTGTGAAATCCAGAGATCTTCAGATAGCGAGCGAGTCGGGCAGCAGTAATGGTTGTGTGGATTGCGGGAACTGCTGGGAAAATAGAGAGAGAGCTAAGGCTTAGATCAGACAAAAACAAGGCTTGTTAACTATTTTGTCGGAGGCACTAAATGCTGCTGTTACATCCGGACCATCTAATTGAGTAAGACTAAGAATGAAGTAAGTATAACCTCAGCACTGCTGTGTCATCACATGGAAACTGCAGCGGTGGTAGTTCTAATCTGAGCACTTCTGTATCTTTATAAAGCTTCCATCAACCTTTCAAATGTGCTATGTAAGACTACATTTCTGTTCCAGACACACGTGTTTGGCTTTGGAAATGTTCGATTGTTAGGATGACCATGTAGCAGCTGGATTCACAAAACAGAAGGCTTGAGGCAGAGGTTGTGTGCAAAACCAACCAGGTGTTTGATTTCACCAACATTGGATCACAACTGCTCCTACCAGCAGCTGCTTCTGGTGGAACCGGCAGCCTTATATAACCTGCTGCTGATTCCAACCTAGGCCCTGACACAATATGGAGAAATAATCTGCCCCTCACCTTACATCCCAACATAACCAAACATTACACAAAACCTTAAAATGCATTTACACTAGTCTACATTACCATTTACTCTGTATGTTCTAACTGTGCTGAACATTACTATTAAACTCCCAAAAACTGATTAAACACCAATCAGCTCATGGTATGGGCCGGAACCTTTGAATAGTGCTCAGCTAGCCTGGTTAGAAGACAACAGGTGAGACATGCACACATTTATAATACTGCACAGTCACGTCACATCTACTTTGAGCTGCACATTACCACAAAGAGTCTCTTTGTTCAGGCTACCAGACAAGCCAAACTAACTGAATGTTTCTCTTGCAGGCCCGATGTTCTAATCAGTCCCTACTGAGGGCAACACAGAACCTGATCACACACACATTGTTAACACAATAGTTACACAATTCCAATAAAATAAAATGTTAAATACTTGATTTGTACCTCATTCTTTAATATATTTAACTAACAGTGATATTAAATTCCTGTTGCTATGAAAAGTAAGTAATGAAGACTTCATTACATAGATATATACTCAAGTATTAGCTGGGTATTCCATCGACTTGGCTGTTGTCAATGTCAATTCCTCAAAAGATGCAAGAACTGAACATACAGTAAGTCAGTGTTTTTCAACCCTGGTCCTCGGGGAACACTGCCCTGCATGTTTTAGATGTTTCCTGCTCCAACACACCTGATTCAAATGAGTGGCTCGTTATCAGGCCACTGCTGAGCTTGATGACGAGCTTGATGATGAGCTGAATCAGGTGTGTTGGAGCAGGAAACATGCAGGGCAGTGTTCCCAGAGGACCAGGGTTGAAAAACACTGCAGTAAGTAATGCTTACTTTCCACAGTGTACCATGTGACAACCACCACCTGCTCAACTGCACAGGCTTGGACTTGCCATTTCTGTTACTATGGGGTCATGACAGTACGCCACAACACTAACATAAGATGTAGTTCTATGATGAAATAGTAGGGATCATGGGAGCACTACCGCTAATGAAATTGACAGATGTGAAAAGGTTTGCTAACGAAGTGATACGTGTACTCACATTTGCAGACCTACCGTGTTTGACATATCTGATGTATGTCGCGTTTACCCCACTGACAGAATAAAGAATGGACGCTGTATGTATGACGTCACCCACAGGAAGCTCTGTGTGTTCGCTCTGGCCATTGCCATTTTAGAAGTCCTGCCTCTTTCGCCTACCGACTAATCTAAAAATTGGATCATTGGTAAACCTGAAGTGAGCCATAGATGCCTGGTTGCTCAAAGAAGCCATCTTTAACGGCACCCACCTGTCAATCAAAGCATCCACACTCTTAATTCTCCATAACTTTAAGCCTTAATATAATTTGAACAGGTGAGTTGTATAATAATTCACCCTCCGTACAGTTGTCATGAACGAGGATATTAGCTATAGAGACCAAAACTGTTTTTTGTACCAGGCTGTAAACATGTTTATTTCTGCTGTGAAGTTGGACATTTGAACATGGGGACTTATGGAGACTGACTCACTTCTGGAGCCAGCCTCAGGTGGACATTCATGGAACTGGAGTTTTTGGCACTTCTACTGTACGTTGGCTAATTTCACTGGTTGCCGCTTGTAAAGGAATCACACAATTACCCAAATATAATTATGAATTTCTCTGGGTTTAAACAATGTAGGAAACATTTGGGGTAATGTAACTACAGAGTCTAGAGTTTATAGACACTGTAATGTGGAAATGTTAGATATCTTTAAGTGGTCTTGATTGCTCCCCTAATAGATGAATTTTCCTGATGTTTTCATCCAGAAAGGACTACATTTGGTATAAATAGATCAGATCATATTCATTTTCATGTTCAGCTGAAGTGATTCACACAGTAAAGGGTTTCAGCAGGAGACAACTCAGGGGCGGTTCTAACATTTATGTGACTGCTTGTGAACATGTAGAAACTTCCGATCACATCCTGCCAGAGATCGCTCATTTGATGAACTGCTGAAGTGATGCAAGATCCAATGTGACTGCCAACCGTATTCGAAACAGATATTCCATCCAAAATGTCAGTATATATATTTAAAAATAGTTCCAATTAAATGTTAAATTAAAATGTTAAATGTTATGAAACGTAATAGTGAATCGGTATGATCATGCATGAAGAAATGATGGGGAAGAAAACAAAGAAGATATTATAGTGTTTTGTAAAGAACAAAGTGCACACGAGGAAATGTGAGAAGAGGGAGAATGATTGCAGAGATACAATAGGGACATTTGTCTGGAGATGATGGGTCATTTCACTATTTGTGAGCCAAGAACTAGTTCATGTCCTGCTAAAAAAATGTATTTCAACTTGTAATGCTGGAGTAATGTCTAATAAATATGCTTTAGTTCGCAGTTTACCTAATAAAGTCAAGATGTAAATGTCACAGTGCTTAAAAGATTGTCTACAAGTTTGCTTCAGTGGCAACTGAGATGCAAAAAGCACAATAAAAAAAACACCCAACATGAAATCTGGAAGAAATTACAGCATTCTGTTTAAAATAGACTTCAATAAAAGGCACCAAACCTTAAAGAGTGCAGAGTTTAGGGGCGACACAGAATTCAGATCAGTGAGTCCTCATAGTCTCCAAAGTCTTTAACTGCTCATTAACAGTGATTTTCTAACCACCTATTATTTTCTGTGACCCACAAGAATGACATGCAAAGCAGTCAACCAACATCCACCAGCGCCTATGAAAGGATCTTCAACACGCGGTTGAGCACTGGAAAGAGAACCACGTGTGTCCATCACAGAAGCTGGTAAAACCATCACACAAGTCACCATGGATCATTTGACCAGAGACAGACGTTACTACGTAACTAAGTAGGCTGAGCAACACGTGGTTGACAGTTATCTTCTATAAATAAACACAAATCCTTCCTCCTTCCTTCACTTTAACTGGGCTGTCATTGGGCGCTGCTTCTAATTTTCAAGCTGTAAAAACATGTGGTTGGAAATTCTTCTAAACTATATCTACGAAGATCAGCTTCTTAATAAATCTGAGGCCAGTTTGAGGGCATAAAGTTGCAGATTCAGGCTCATTTTATGTGTTTAAAGCTAAACTTTAATAGCAATTTCTAAGAGGCAAAAAAGTCTTCTTTAAACGTTCTCCATGGTTAGCTGATTTGGTGAACTGATTCTCAGAGGATGCTTCCCAGACATCTGAGAGGTTATAAACAGGTATGTTATATCATATCTGTTGATGTGGAGAGAAAGGTTCAACGTGTTCTCTGCGTGTCCCTGTCAACCTTTCCCCTCTGGGTGTCGAGCCTGGCTGTAGAAGTTCCCTCTAGAGACAACAACCATTTCCTCAGAACACAGTCTGCATTCCTGAGACGCTGTCCAATCTCTGTAAACAACATTCCTGCTTTAGGAAACAAAAGCCACAAAAAACCATTATCTCACTGTCCTATCCAAAAAGCCTCCTCTTCACCATCTCTCTCTGTCCTACACTAATGAGCGATGTTTGCTCTCATCCCGATGCTTCCAACGTTTATTGAAAACTGTCATGACAATGTCTGAGCTCGACTGTGGACAACCTTTAACCGATATTCACATCCTCTTTAGTTTTGACACAGCATGACTTCAAACCCTCGGCATCCTCAGTCTCCTCAAGCCTCGGAAGAACAATGAAATCACGTAATCACAACTGAGACCCTTTAATTTACAGTTTGCCTTGTTCTTTTACCCAAAGGGGCCATTGGTCACGACATTTGAATTATTTCCTGTAGCTGATATTGAGCAATTATCCACAACTGGAGCCTCTGTTTATTGTAGAATTACAATTGATGTAAACATCACTGTGTCCTTGGCATTCTATTAGTCCATTTCTGAAACTTTCATGTGCCATCTTCTTGCATTTGGCACTAACTTGCACACAAGCTAAAAGTAAAGTGTGATTGCATCAGTGGATGTGAGTGGATGTGAAAAGATACAAAGCATCTTTAGAGAAGTATTTTTGCTAATCATGTCATCAATATGTTGCGACCTGGCCACAGCTAACATCTGCAGTGTTGTACCAGTGGCTGTTTTGGTCAGATAGAACTGACACTGCACAAACTCCATCTGTGAAATTCATGCAAATAAAGTCTTCCTGTTCCATCGAGCACACCTAAAAACCAATGTTTAACTGCAGCTATGGCATCGTTGTGCAGTTCACCAGCTGCACTGACCTAAGTTGAGAAATTCCAGAGTTTTCCCTCTAAAGTTTTTTGGTTTTGGTACAAGGCAGAAACCGCTGACAAGTTAGCAGTCAGTGAAAGTAAATTAATTCAAGAAAAAAACAACAACCCTGAATGAAGGAGTCATTAAGTTACAAGCGGGAAAACATGAAGAGAGGCTGAACTGCTACGCCTATGGTGGCACTATGATCGATTTGGCAGAGAACTTGCTGCGTATGGCGGGGGCAAAGAGAAGATGAGTGGGGAATAGAACCTTTAAAACAACAGACATTTTGATTTGTCATAGCAGGATGTTGCCTCAATACAGGAACATCTAAATGGAATCCAGCCATCATGTCACATCTCTGTCACATCAAAACACCATCCATCCTCCATGCAACTTCAAACCTCACCGGGAGCGTTTTAGAAACAGTTTGCGGTTTTGTAAACTTTGTTTAGGCGCTTCTAAATGTATAATTATGCTACACAGTTAAACTGTTTTGTTTTTGTCAGTTTTTTATGACTGTGTTTAAATCGACTGGCTCTAAGCGTCCATCAAAAATTCTAAACTGCACCTTGGTGGGGCTAGTGAGGTTTGAAACATTGACTGGGACGGTCAGGTATCCGGACCCACTGAAAGGTCTGTGGTGGCAATCAGTGGACGGGAACAGTTTCAATGTCTTCCCTTGCTCATAGTTTGTACTGTTTGTTTACTCGGATGTCCCATTGTAAAATTGTATTTCAGTGCTCTCTGGATGACTTTGCGAATCCTTTACACACACTTTCCGCAAGCCAGTATGAATTAGATGTCTTGCTTGTAACATTGTGTTCTGCAACTTCAAGTACTTGAACTTAAACAAGTGGGAAGGATGTTTTGGTTTTACACCAGCAAAAAAAAAAAAAAAAAAAAAAAAGAAGATTTTTGAACTGAAATAATCTGAGGAATTAGCCAAACCATGTCACTGTTAGTCAATAAACCCTTGTAGATAATATCTGCAGAGGTAGTTTAACAAAGCATTAAAATCTGTAACATTTCAATCTAAGAGGAGAGGAAAAACACATGTATACATGAACATGGGGATGACGCTGTCAGCCATCTAGTTTGGTCAAACTGTCTCATACCAAACTGCCCCCACCCTCAGCCCCCCGGAGACAGTCTACTCTGTCCGTGAAGTGGGCAGAGCGAACATCAACAGTGGAAAACTAACATCAGACTGTAGATAGCATACAGCCAAGCGTGATTAAAAGGTTTTATTCCAACAACACAGACACCCATGCACTGCGATTCACTGCTCACTGTGCAGTACGCTTTGCTTCACTGAACACAAAGTCTGAGGGTGCTAAGTCAACTTCCTTCAGGCTGCTTGTCTGAATGCACAAGAGGAAAAACACACGAGACACTACTCCTGTTTTTTTTTTTTTATCATTCATGATGAAAGACAAAAATGTAGAGCCCTGATTGTTAGCATCTGAGGGCAACATATTCAAGCAATGAAAATAGATGGAAAAGTTACAACAAGTGAAATATTCCGTTAGCAATGTATGAAGTAATGGTGTATGTTATTACTTCACCAGATAGGATTTACACCCACACATTGATTTGGAAAACGCTGCTTGACCAAGCCCAGAGCCGTAATGCCTCTTTATCGTTGCAGTGAAGCCGACGGAGTTGGCCAATAACTCTTCAAAGGTGAAATTTAAAATAGGGAAATACAAGCCCAAGATAGTATTATCAAACAGTGCACAAATCAGGCACACAAAGCAGGAGCGTACAGGCTGACGTAGTTAATCTGCTCACATTACGCCCTGTGCAAATGTCAGAGCTCCGACACAGAGCAAGGGGAATAAGATAAGAAAAAAAACAAAGAAAGAAAAAAGTTCTGCCCTGGTTGTTCGGCAGTGGAGGCATGCCAACATTTTTCCCCTCTCGTCTGCAGCCTGGTGATTTTCTTTTTTCTTCCCCACATTCTCTCTGACTGTGGTTCGAAGCATTCCTGAATAGTTGGAGACTAAACTGTGAACAGATATTATCAGCAATTAGACAGAGCCCAACAAATATTCCAGAGAAAGAAAGGGAAAGAAAACATCCACCCACTTTGTCAACAAGTCATATTCCCAGTTGTTTGCCCTGTTGTGAGAGCTCTCGGACTTAGTAAGAATTCTGGTGAATATCTGGACACCCAACAATTCCTTAGAAAGATGAATGTGGCAAGAGAGCTGCTGCAACCAACAAACATACTACCTACTCTGAATCTGAAGAACATATGATGAACAGTTTGTGTTGAAAACACTGATGAGACATAATTAATGTCTGATGTTGTCCACATACATTTTTACTTCACTGTTCTTTATTTAACAGCTGTTTTACAGTGCTTGATCTTTTTCTTATGAAAAGTGGGAAACACTATATACACTATACTGTACTTGTATAGTATATGATGTATATAACACTTTACCTCCAAAAACAATGGTGTCAATGTTTTTATATTAATAACAGATGGAAACCACTACATATGATTCAAGCGGCAACCTCTGTGGCTGTGAAGTGAAGCCTGTGCAGAAGTATGCAAAACTGCAGGTCCTCAAACGTCCACTTGAGGCTGTCTCCAGAAGTGAGTCAGTCTCCATAAGTCCCCATGTAAAAATGTCCAACTTCACAGTAGAAATGAACATGTTTACAGCCTGGTACAAACTTTACTGAGGGTGATTTTTTTAAACTCACCTGTTGAAATGGTATTAAAGTCTGTGCAAAAGGAATTCTGAGATTTCTTTCAAAACACATTAAATATTTTGGGAAATAGTTTCTGAAAAGACAATATATTAGTGAAATGTTAGAGGTTCAAACAGTTTTTCACCAGTTTTCAGTCCAGGATTTTGTGGGCGGTCCTTAAAGGGTGGCTCGATGACACGCTGAGGCCACACTGAGCATACCCCTGTACCCCTAGCAGAGAGACAGAGATGAATTCATCTCGCTCAGAGTGTTTTAAAGTTAGTCAAGTTAGTCATTAGTCATTAGTCATTAGTCAAGTTAGTCATTTTCTGAACTCATCTGACACATTTCAGTCGCTTCAAAATGGCTGCTTAACTGCTCCCACATGAGGGCACACATTCAGAGGACACCCCCCCCCCCACAGTCCTGGAGCTGAGAATTCATTTTTACCTGATTTTTACCTGACCTAATTCATAAACTGGTTTTAATCATTCAAATTTGACTGGGTGGTTAATAACGCTTTCTTCTTTGCTCTGACAAACTCAGAACACTTATTTATTCTGACTTTACATGGACTTTAAGGCTTAAAGAATTGACAGTGTCCTCAATTTCTCATCACAAACTTGTGCTGCCCGATTTTTAACAAGCACGTTGAGATGCGAACACATTACCCCTGTGCTGTCGTCACTCCACTGGCTTCCAGTCTGTTGTAGAATTGATTTTAAATTTCTGTTGTTAATGGCTTGGCCCTCTCTTACCTGTCAAAGATTTTAACTTTTCGCAATTGTGGCGGAACCCTGCACTCGGGTAAGCTTCTGCTAGAGATACCACACATGGAGCTTCACAACGGCTCTTCAGAAACCCGTGGATGACATCTGCCATTTGTCCATGTTCTGTACAATGGTCTATGGTATGATGTAAAAGTGTCATTTATTGTAACAAACCCACAGAGAATTATCTGGATTTAGATTTTTAGTGTCTTTCAGCTCCTTGTTTTCATTTTTGTGGTCTTCAACACACGTTTTGTTCTAGCAATGTCATTTCCACCCACAGCAGGCCAGCTGTTTTCAGCCATTTTGTGCCCAGCAACAAACGTCAGCTACAACTAGCAACTAGCTGTTGAGCATAGTGGATCATTCAGCTGCTGTGAAGCTAGCTATTTCCCATAGAAGTTGGTGAAGAGAATAAATCAGAGCTGGAGTGAATAATGGACTAACACAACTCTAAATAAAAGCTAATATATCTCCATGTCTGCTGCCTCTGTGTTTCCAGCTTGTTGTGCTGCCTCTAATTATTGCTACATTGAAGTACATCATGTGTAAGGAATGTAGAAGATTTTATTTTATCCAGTGCATTGACATGCTGTACAAATTGTAAAGTGCTTTTGGACATCATTGAAGAGCACAGCTCTTTTCCATCTTTGTATGACTTTGTTATGTGGTGGCCTGTATAGCAACCTTGGTGATGAAAATCAGCAGAGGCAGACGGCTCTGAGTGAATTTCCAGAAGTGCTCTTCCTTAAAATAACTTCCAGTAAAGTCCTGCATTCCACGTCCGTGTGTGTGTGCCAGAGCCAAGCCCTCCCCGATGTGACCACCACCTCACCCTGCTCAATGCACCTTTCAGGATCACCTCAGGACCACGCTGGTCATATTACAGTTCATTCTTTAAAATCAACAGAGGAGAACTTGCACAACTTTTCATCTTAATCACAAACCCGCCTGTGAAGAATAACAAGGACAGGAACTTTTGGCAAATTATGAAAAACGTCCTGCCAACACACAGAACATCATCAGCGCGTGGAGTATGTATCATATTCTCCAATGAGGAAAAGACACCAAAACCTGTTTTGCATTTTTCATGCATGTGTGCATTCAAACTGATGCAATTCCTTTCCCTGCTTCATGTAGTGACACAATGGAGCTCCACCCTATCAGCTGGAAGGAGCCACAACACAAACCAGTTCTGAAGGCATGAATCCTGGGGCGTCCACCCTGGAGATTTCCTGTCCAGACTGTTGGCCTTTCTTCATGCTTTTTGGAGGGCATTTGGACAGATGAGAGGATGGAGAGGACAGAGAGTGGGTGGTGAAGGAGGGGAGAAAAGATGAGGTGCAACGGAGGGAGGGATGAAAGGAGGGTGGGAGGCAATATTAGACCAGTGCTATGTTATTCTTGGCTAACTCTGTAGTCTGTCCCACCCTGCTGCAGGGTACACACACACACACACACACACACACACACACACACACACACACACACACACATACATTCACACAAGCAAAACACAACAGAGATTTCCATGACAATAGTGTTCCAGCCAGTGGGAGTAACAATGGAGGGCGACCATAGTGCATTTCTCACAGAGGAGGAGAGGGTTTGAGTCTCACTCTGGGCTGGATCCAAGGAATCATCTGCTCCGCTGGTCGGGGCACAAAACCAAATAAACCGTGTGACTTCAGGAGCAAGCTGGCGTCTAGGCAGACCCTCGGGGGAGGCGGCTCACATGTGGGGGTCCGTGGTGAGATGAGGAATAAATTGTATTGGATTAATTAACTTTCATTCAGTGAAAGTTACTAGAAACAAGTTGAAAACACAGAGAAGCTGTGCTGTAGTTACATTATTCTGTCCATACGAGCCACTTGAAGAGCTCCATAAAGAAGCTGGAGTGGAGAAAATAAGGTAAACTAGACTGGAGTTCTGATTATCATTCTGCATATTCAGTATTTAATGTCATACGTGTTGGGAAGTACTTACTTTAACCCGTTTGTACCTTTCAAAGATGACTCCAGTTTATTCCAGTTCCACCATGGTTCCTAACCAAAATAATAGCAAGGAACTCAGCCTGCTCAGCTCTGTGACTGCAGCTCAAGAGTCATTTAGGGGAAGAAAGAGCAGTGAATCTTTTTGGGTTGAGGAAACTAAAACAAGTGGTAACATAATTACCCAAACAGTTTACAGACAAATCTACAGCACTGACTTACTGTACTCGCTGTGAAACGAGGGCATCATTAGCCACATACTTCACAGGATTCTTGTTGTCAGACTCCAGGAAGTCTCTGCAGCCAGCCAAGAAGTACGTCCCACATGCTGTAAAGCCACTTGTTTTTACATCTCAGTTTGCGCACAAATTAAAGAAACAGGATTTAACATTTGACTAATTTTGTTGAATTTTGGCCTTTTTGGAAGAAGCGAAAACAAGCTGTAACAGCATTGACATTCCATAATAATAATAATAATAATCATAATAATAACAACAATAATAATATTAATAACACCAATACTACTACTACTACTACTACTACTACTACTACTACTACTACTACTATTACTACTACTACTACTAATAATAATAATAATAATAATGTAAAACAGTCACTTAGGTACTAATTAAGCAGATGTGGAGCAAAATATTGATTCATTCAAATATTCACTCTCCTTTTAGCTTTCTTTGCTCTCTACTAACAATATGGTTCAATATGTCGGACTCTGTGGAAGGTGATTATTATCTGAGGTAATCTGATTGTCCTATATCCCACCACTGGCTCTTTAAAAAAAAAATACAAATATTAACAGAGCAGAACATGAGGAGTTTCACATTTCCACAAGAAAGAAAATATGAAGAAAAAAGAAAATGACAAAAATGAAACAAGAGAAGGCCGTTCAGGAGCAATACACCTTTTCCGCTTTTCCTCAAATCTAGTTCTCTGTAGCCTGACAGAGAAGGTGATTTTTTCCATCACAAAGATCTCATGAATAATATCATACCAGTCATCTATAGATGGGCTGATAGACTTAAGCCATTTCTTTGTAACTGCTAAAAAACTATGGGGTAAAATATGGAATAAAACACCAACATTAACTGTAACATCCTACAGCCATAATAGCAGAAAAAAGTGTCAGGTTTTATTTTTACAGTAAAACACTGTAATGGAAAAAAAAACATGTAATTATACAGTAAAATAAGTAATAAAACACCAACTTTAACTGTAAAATTAACAGTGCTAATATCCTATTACTGTAATATTAGAAAATCTGCTGCTTTTACTGTAAAAACAACAGATTTTTTTTATAGTGTGCTTCAGCCCAAACCTCATGTTCTGCTCATACGACATCAGCCAACCTAGACAAGAATCATTAAAGTGTAAGTGATTAAAGTGTAAAGCTTTAATGTGAAGTGCAATAAACTGTGATTTGCATCTAAAATCACAGCGTGTGTGTTGCCTGTCTTTTCATTTGAGTATCTTCTTTCCTCTTTGTGGTTCACGTTTTTTTCTTTGTGCTTCTCAGTTTTTCTGAGCTTGCTGACACAGAGACCATCACCAGAGACCTTGTAAAGGAAGTGTGAAGGTTAATTGGCTCAAAACGGAGGAAGCTGTAATAATTCTGAGAATCCTAAATTCAAGATTTATCTTTGTTGACAAATATATTTTTTAATGATGTACAGAAACTAACTGATCCCTGACCAGAAAATGAGAAGCTGCGGCTCGTCTGGAGATCAGAAGAAAAACACAACAGATTCTTTCCTCTGGGTAAGAACCTTCCTATGAAGAGTTAATGTAAAGCTGATGATGAGGAGCCTATGGAATGGAATGAGGCCTGGAGTCGTGGTTAATTGTTCAAGGGGAGGAATCCAAACTAAAGTATATACGTTTGTCACACCACATATAACACAACAGACATAAAGCTTTCAATGTCTCATTAGCTGTGTCATCTGTGTTCCTCTGTCCCTCTGTTCTTTCTTTCTTTCTTTCTTTCTTTCTTTCTTTCTTTCTTTCTTTCTTTCTTTCTTTCTTTCTGCAGTTAACAGACAGAAGATCAGCGAGATGTTGTGAAATTCTGAACGTTGAGACTTCCTCGATACTGCTACATGTCCAGGCTTAAGTAACAATTGGACAAATTAGTCAGTCAGTCTTCAGGATTAGATTACAGGTAATCCTGCTTCTTGAAATATTCAACAGGGTGCAGCTACATGACCTCAGGACAAACACAATGTAGATCTTTGAGTTTCACAACACTCCCATATCTGACACATTTAAGGGTTTATTTATATATTTGTGGATTTAAGTAATAAGTAAACAATTTCAATAGAGTTTTACATGTCCTTTCTCACACATCTTCCTGGAACACCACCAATAGGGCAGTTAGTGTTTAGTGTTTTGTCTCATTAATATTAATGCCCTATCTGCTGACTGGCTTTCTGAGTGACACACTGCAGACCACAGTTAATGGATTGTAGCCTGCCTGAACGGTTGGTCCAGGTATGCCATGCTGGAGGCGTGGCTGAGAGCGGTGACATTACAAGTAACATTATAACCTTAGAACTTATGAATCATTTAAAGGTTCAGTTTCTGAAAACTTCTCACGTCACTCCCACGGTACATTACTTCTTTGCATAATGTGCATGCCCTGTCACGCCCGGCTCATAAGCCGTGGTGAATAATGGCATAGATGTGGAAATCAGTCGCACACGTGTGGTGTAGATGAGTGAACACACTCAACAGCCCAGGTAGCTGTCAGCCCTCTACATACTGAACAATGATGTCACAGTGTACCGACACACCCTGGAGAACATTTCTACATCACTGCAGGAAGGTGAGAAGTTAAACAAAGACAGACTTTCGGTGGATGTGGCCTTTAATATAAATAATTCTTTATAATTCTTGACTTTATTTTATTTGAACACATCTTTGTTTCATTCTGAAACACAGTAACATATTTTGTGTTACTGCAGTGAGGGAAAATGATTGCAAAATAAGGTGAAGGTGTTTCTTATTAATATGAATGAATTTAAAAGTTTACCATGCCTCACCCCTTCACACACACACTTCACTCTATCATTCATCCCTGTTCCAGCTGTCTGTGCCTGTCCTGACTGAAAAGGCCTTTCTGAAGCAGCAGGCCTGTGTTCAACTCTCACACTGGCCTCTGCTCAGCACATTAAACTGCTCTCATGACCACAGCATATGGCCACGGGGAACCCACCTCCAGTGTTCTCTGACAGCTGCATGTGACTACAGCCTACAGAGAGTCACATGTGTTCAATATGAATTTCAGCGGATGCATGCACAAAATATCAGTCTGACTTAATAAATGAGCCTGTTTCTAATTTAGTGCACGGACACAAAGCAGTAAAACATCACAGTCTTTTACTGCTGCATGCAGACTTTTTGTAACTCCAGTACATGCTGATGTGCCACAAGTAGGCGATTTTATGGAAGCAACGCTACTTTACACAACATTGAAATTAAGATTAAAAGCCGTGTGAGCAGGTCACTCAGTGCAAGCTGATGTCACCGGTGCCTAAAAACAAGCTTTTACATTTACAGCTCTGCTTGCACTTTTCCTGGGAAAAATCCCTTGGCACACAGCAAAGTGACTGCAGAAAGACAGACAGCAGAAACAGCGGTTTTATTGGAATAATTAGATGAATGCAGCCCACAGAAATTCATCAAATGAGACCCTAAATAATAGGACATCACAGCGCTGACCGCATTGCTTGATTGACTCATGATCCCTGAGGACTGCAATGCAGCAACTCTGCAGCTTAACACCGGCCACGTTGCCAAAATAAGAACAAACAGGAACTTGTGGAGGACCACATCAATTAGAGAGAAATTCACTCCGCGGAGAATTCAGTTGGACAGCAGTGATGCGCCGATCACGCAGAGAGGCTTCATTTTCAGGTCGTGACCTCCCTGCACTGATGTGAGAGATGTTCAGTGACGGTGGAATCAGCATGCACCCAAAACATTTCCAGGATCGGAGGTTTGTCTTTTTGCATGCCACTTACTGCATGTCGGGGAGAGCTGATGGAGCCTGTAGATAATGGAGTCAAATCCAAAGCAAACAGGAACGTCTCTTCCACTGAGGCTGACTCAGAGCCTTCTTGTAAGAGCTAGAGCCAATGTCAACACAACCCAGCTCAGACTTATATTGAAGGTTAACAAGCAAACTGATATTCGAAGAGGCTGGAAATACTGCTGACTTAATTGCTTGTAAAGTCAGGTTGTGACAGATGAGGCCAAACATCTGTTGGTCTCTTTGTAACAGTTTTATACCACGGTGAGGTATTCTCAGATTTGGTTATATTTCTAACACTCTTGTTGGCTCCACACCTTCAACTCTTTAATCCTCCAAACACAACTGGACAATTCTATCTGTCTTCACTGACATGTTACTACAGCAGCCTTTTAAAAGCCAAACGTAACGCAGGCCAAAACAATCAGAAGTGACACTTCCTAGCCCTAAGTAAAAAGCTCAAGCATTTATCATCATGGCATCTTAAAAACGCTCCCCCCTCCTCTCCTTGTGTGTACTTTCATTCCCGTTGGTCTGTTGGGGCTGACAGGAATGACATTGGGACTGTTCCAATCAGCTCGTTCCCTCTGAAACACATTAAAGACGGGTTCTGCTTTAAGAAAGACATTTGAAAACCAAAACAAGAATCCCAAGCAGATATGGTGAGAGGCGTGTGGTTACAAAGAAACATCCAACTCCGACATACACAAGCTTATCAGTGGGCGTGGACAGTGGGTAGTGTTCAATCAGTATCAGGAGAAGGACTTTTCCTTGCATGTTCGGTAGCAGAGTTAGGATGATATGAAGGATATGAACGCTGCCTCCAAGTTGTTTATAACTCATCTTAATACATGCTTAAGAAGGCATGGCGACAAAATGGAGTGCAATCTTCACAACTTTGATTAATGTTTGATCTTTCGAGAAAAGAGACACCCTCATAGTATCCATCAGATACAGTTTGTTGAACTGAAACCTACATTCCATCTGTGCCGTAAAAACATCCACCAGGGCCGCTCTTACTATCACTTTCATTTTTGCTTTTCTTACTGGAATTTCACTTCCACGTTTCAAAGCGTTCAGCTTTAGTTTAAATTTAGGTTTAGAATTGGATGTGCACAGCTGGCATCAGTGGCAGATGAGACGTCGTGCTTCATTTGCATTCAAATGTTTTTAAGCGCAGTAAACTACATGATCCTCATTGTATTCAGTTCAAAGAACATACACAGTCTTGACATGCACAGCACAGTGACATAAGCAGACACATGTGGAGCAACAGCTGTGCCAAGCAGTTCATGAAACCTGCGGGGTGAGCGCTTGGAAGGAGAGAAACAGACCGACCAATGGCAGAGCAGTGACACCGGGAGAAGACAGGAGAGCAGGAACATGTGAAAGGCTGAGAGAAACACTTGAACTAAAGGCCATTCACTGGAAAGAATGACGGATGGAGAGTTCCTTGTTAAATGCTGACAAATGCCTGTTTAGAACTGTCTTCTTCAAAGGCCTGCCTGCACCCTAACGCCACCTGGTGGTCACTTATAACATTTATGAAAAGCAGACTAAAGACCAAAAAAAAAAAAAAAAAAAGTTTCCCCCGGAAAGATGCAGAACTTTCTCTGATTTGAATTGAAAGTAAAACATAGACAAGGCTGTGTCTATTGGTAGGAAAGAATATTTTCATTCATATCTTTTAATAAAATGAATGCCACAGTTCCCCTCAGGTCATCACTGTGGCTTTTAATGCTATTGCCAAAAAAATAAACTAGTATATATTATATAGATATTTTATTTTTCATTCATGAGTCTGATTTGAATAGACATACATTTCAACACAACATACAAATAAAACATACAAATACATAATTCAGCAGCATGTACTGTCATTATGTTGTGCTGAAAGGTAACATTAGCAACTAGCACTGTACACCTGTACACACTAACACCAGAATACACAAGCTGTCCTTGGAATAAACACGTTTTTAATTAAGTCATGTCCTGGAAGATTCCAGCCCTATATGGCCAGAACAATTCTGAACTTTGGCTTGTGGTTTAGAAAAAACTAAAAATCTATATTTAATGTTAAACTCCACTGGGAAACAAAGAATACAGGGTAACACTGGAGAAATGTTCTCCTCTTCTGTGCTTTTTCTGTGTTGAACACAGGCTACTGCAGTTTGAATGACCTGATGAAAACCACTTTGCAGCTACTCTGCCAAGATGGGAGTCGAACTACAGTTATCATGGCATGAAGACACTAAAACATGGATTTATTTCCCATCACGTTGAGCTGATCATTGAAAGACTTGTTTCAAAGTTTGATCTTTCTTTGAGCTTTAAAGCAGACAATCAAGAGACACATTCAAAGAGCCTTGCAGTGTTATATCAGAAGTCAACAACAGTAGAACAACAACATCACTCATAAGACACAGGTGTTGCATGAACATTTTTATTTCTATGACAACAAGCACAAAGGCAGACTGCAGCAACAGACGTTTCTCTTGCTCAGAATACAAATTTTGCTATTATTTGTAAAGGCACCTGCAATTACAGTTTAATCTCTGACAAAGCACAGAACTTGAATGAATTGACGCAAGGGGGATGACAGAAATAATAAATAATAAAAAGGGGCAGGGTTTAAACTCTGCAATGAGCTCAGCCTTGAGGAAGCATGAAACAGATGAGTGACAGAGTGGAGTGATGGGAACCTGCACAAACACACACTCACACACAGAGACACGCATGCTTTGTAGTCTAATTGAATGTGGTTACATGTACATATACCTTTGATGCAACAAAGCGAGAGAGAGAAAATCAAGCACAAATAATCTTACTCAAAAACAGAATATTTACACATATGACTGGTAAGATGAGACAGAGGGGCAATATTTTTTATTTCAGCTAACCGTAACTAGAAATACACAGTCTCCTGAAACACATCACTTCCTGAGCTCTGTGCTGTTTGTAAAATCTACATTTCCCGCTCTCAAAACACTACAAAAATATAAGATCATTAGAAGATGAATACCGCAAACAAAATATTGTATATTCAGTATATGACTAATGAAGAATAATGTGTCATCAGTATACAGTATGAGAAAAGAAATGTACAGCAAGTAGTAGCAAGAAGTTGTTGCTTGAGTATTTCTTTTCTTTAGTGGATCAAAAAAGTTATCTGATTCTCTCTTTGTACACTTCCTACTCCACCTTAATACACATAACATTCAACAGCCAGATAACTGTCACGGAGTGACAATAAAGAGGTCTAAAGAGGAACAAGAAGATCTGATTTACAGTAATGCTCTTCTTAGTTTCAACATACAAAATAAGTCTAAAGAGTCAAAAAAAAAAAAGATCATGATCTCAATATATGACAGTGTGTATATTCAGCTTACATATGGAATGCTTAAAAATCAAAAATAGCTTTGAAAACTTAAAAACAAACAGTCGATGTTTAGTTCAATGCAACTTAACAGGTGGAGCATTTTATTTATTTTACCCAAACCAGCAACAACCAGTTTTTTTTATTTTTTATGAATTCTTAATTGCAGACATGGAAACTGGAAACAACCCAGTCTGAGATGACCTCACCGCAGCCTGTCAGCCAGTATAGATGTGTTTAACGCCAATACTACCGAAATAACATCCTGCTCATGGTCAACAAACTGTGCACTGTGTAGTTTTGTGGTCAGTGCTTTGCCAGTCCAGTGAATATTTACAAGCACTCTGGAAGCATGCAGAAATAATAACATATGACAAATGATGACATCACTCAGAGCTAAATTCAATCAAACCTGTGCATGTTGCACCAACAAGGTTTTCAGTTTTTCTTTCCACACAAAAGTCGAACTACGAAAGCGTTAGCGTGTGATGACATTACAGTGATAGTTCGACATTTTGGCAACATACTCGCTCTCTTACAGAGAATTAGATGAGAAGATTGACACTCTCATACTTTGTCTGTTCAGTAACGGCACAAGACTGTTAGTAGAGCATATAGACTGGAGACAAGGGAAACAACTAGCATGTTTGATCAGCCAGATCAGTCATTGCATCTGGCCAAGAAATCGGCACCATAAAACCAGAACTGTGGTTTTCATAATGTGGTTTTTGTATGGATTATACAAATTGAGAGCTTAAAGGGGCCTGCAATTACTACAGCCAAGTTCATTGGCTATGATTTCATAATTAACAGATAGTAATATTAATCTTCTCATCTAAATCTGAAAAAGTGAATGAAAACTGAATTTAGCCCTGAGACACATAAGACAACAGTTTGTTAAAAACATAAAGAGAAAACACAAAGAGGCAGTTTTTCATCTTCTTGATAATACAGCATATATTTACCTCACCATCTATATACAAGGCTTATCAACTTTCCTGACGAACCAAAAACTAAAATCAAACTATTACAAAGACTTTAAATTACCTAGGCACACAAATGAATAATAATGGCCTATGATATCATATTGAATACAATGACAGAGCACACGCACAATACTGTTTGCAAACACATGGCATGTTTATGTCTTTATTTGTGCCCTTTGACAAAGAGGAATGATAAAACTCAAATAAATAGAGATGGCATGAGCCTCCTTAGATAAGAAACTGCCTCTTTCTTTGCCAATAAGTATTCAGTGTTTCATTGCCTGAGAATTTGTCCACAGTTACATTGAGAAGAGTAAATAACCAATGATGTCAAAAAAATTATTTTCTTTTAAACTGGTGTGGCAAGAGGTCTTTAATACTGAGAGGAATGATTTGAGGAGGCTTCCAAACACTTGAGAATCCACCTCCCTCTGTGTCCTATCTCAAAGTGTCTCAGACCCAGTACTGGTTCTTTTTCAAGGCCGGGTTTGTTGTCCGACAGTGCTGCAACAACTCCGGATCTGTGTCTTTGGAGTCCATGTTGGACATGGGGATGTTATTGACTGGGTCAGTTTTACGAAAGGTTTCTGTGCTGGCCACCTCTCCGTTTTTGGGCTTGGATGCTGCCGTCTGGACATCATGCTTGCCTGTCTTGTTTTTCCGGATCAGGTAGTAGGCCAAGATGGCTGCCAGCAGCAAGAGGAGGAGGATTACCAGGATCGGGATGAGAATAGACCAGAAGTTGCTGCGTCTGGAAACTTGTGGTTTCCCATGGGAGCCAGAACCAGAAGATGTTGTAGTGGGGGCATCTCCATGGGGCCAGTCCATATTGCCCTTCCACTGGGGGCTAGCTGGAGTGGCACGAGGGGACCCACCAACACCAGGGAGATGATTACTGTCCTTTGGGGGAATCCTTAACATTGTGGCAGGGTAGATGCCAGAGGCATTGTAGGGGCCTGTCTGAAAGGAAAGCACACATTCTGCTGGAGGAACCCCATGAGCTTTGAGCAAGAAGCGAGCCTCATCCTGAGTGACACCATCTCGTGGTCCAGAGGAGCTATTTAGGATTTCCATAGCTACACGTCCCTCATCCAGGTCCTTCTGGCTGAATGTGTCTACAGGCTGGCCTGCCCCAGGACTTCCAGACCTCACAAAACGAGCCCCCCTTGGCTGTTGGATAACAGTAAATGTAGGAGAGGTTCTGGTCTTGTTTGCCAAGGGAGTGGCATCGAGAAGCTTCCTGTCCAGTTGGACAAGAGAACCTTGGGGTAAGAGAGGATCCTGAGCAATGTTGGCCAGAGGCTGGACTGTGATGTTGAGGACAGAGGAGACATTAGCAGCCCGGCTGCGGGCCACAAATGCAACACTGTCTCGAGGTGAAGTGGACTTAACAAAGCGTACACTGACTCTGCCTTCTTTGATCTGTTTCTGGGTAAAGGCGGATGTAGGCTGCCGATCTACCATGACCGCTGCATATTTAGGAACACTTGTGATCTTGTAGAGGATGTCTTCCTCAACAGGCCCCCCAGTAGTAGCCCTCAACATCTCCTCAGTCACCAGGGTCTCATCATCGCCTTGCTTCACCTTGATCTCAGGGGCTTTGTCAAGAAGCAGCGTGCGAGCTAGGACACCGATGTGCAGTGTGTGCGGCTCTGTTTGGTGTTCTCCATCTGATACAATGAATTCCATAAAGCCATCTGCAAGGCTGCCATCGCTGTAGAAGCCCACCTGCCCACGATTGATCATCTCTTGAGTGAACTCAGAAATAGAGTCCTTTGTGAATGAATCAACGAGTCGACCATTTCTAGGAGCTTTGGTCACTTTAAAGTGCACCTCATCTGGTGGACTGTCTTCATCTTGAGTGTTAAGATGCTTTTTGGTCAAGATGGTCACGGAGCCTTGAAAAACCTCCAAGAGCATATCTACAGTAACCAGTTCAGGGGGTTCAGATCCACGCCGTTTGACTGAGATGTTAAAGACTTCCTCCAGGATCACAGATTCAGCAGGTGAAGCTACACTACGACCCTCTGACTTCAGACGGACCCTAAAAGACAAGTTGTCAGTGGGGGCTCCTGAGTCATCATGAAGATACTCCACGATTCCTTGAGTTAAATCTTTCTGCATGAAGGATGGGGCATTTCGTGGTAAGTCCTGACCATTCAGGGTGATACGACCATGGTCCGGGAAACGCTTAATCTCAAAAACTACATCCACATCATCTCGCTGATCTTCGGGTAGGCTAGCCAGAAGGTTGGAGGCATCAAGAATTGAATCGTCAATGACTTTCCTCTGGCCTTGCACAATTTCCAGACCTGAGTAGAGACAATAACAATATTTAATTAATGCAGCACAGTACATTATGGCTGTTGGCATGTTAGGAAGGACAAATGGAGCAGGGGGTTTGTTGTCCCTTTATGCCACTGTTTAGGCAATGAAAAATTAGGGAAAAGTTATTCTAAAAATAGAGACTCAGTTGTGACTGCTGGGTATATTAAGGTGTATATTTTGAAATCTTCAAATAAACTTCAGCAGATTTCTTTGAACCATTTTACGATATTTCCACATAGCCTTAAAAACAAGATTTTCAAAATAAGATACTTTCAAACAATGCAAACAAGTACAAATATAACACTTATTTTGTAGAATTTGCAGAATTTGTAACATTCTCATGAAAATGAATGAAATGAAATTAAAGAAATAGAGTTGATACCATTGTGTGAATGAAAACAGCTACAGTAAGATGACTGCAGCCTCCAATATCGAATAGTTTTTCATGCTCAAAAGACTTTGGGTTTGGGAACATTAGTATTTCTCTAAATCCAGCTTTCAAATCATCACTCAACATGCATACCAGTTGTTTTTAGTGTACATATATATATATATATATTATATATATATATATATATATATATAACTATTTTATTGTTTCTATTTCAGGTACTTCTTATTTTTTTCTGTATCTTTCTCTGTGAGTCATTTCCACCTTGTGTAAATGAACTGTTGTAACAAGTGAATTCCTCCTGTATGGAATCATTAATCTTTTATGGCAACAGCATTTCCACGTAAAGGTACATGAGTACCATTATTTTAAGCCATCTAATGGAGCTTTACAGGCTCAGCCACTCATCTGTGCATGTCAACATCCGTGGAACTGTTTAGACAATGACTACAATATTAAATTAGTGATGGACACCGATGTGCAGTGTGTGCGGCTCTGTTTGGTGTTCTCCATCTGATACAATGAATTCCATAAAGCCATCTGCAAGGCTGCCATCGCTGTAGAAGCCCACCTGCCCACGATTGATCATCTCTTGAGTGAACTCAGAAATAGAGTCCTTTGTGAATGAATCAACGAGTCGACCATTTCTAGGAGCTTTGGTCACTTTAAAGTGCACCTCATCTGGTGGACTGTCTTCATCTTGAGTGTTAAGATGCTTTTTGGTCAAGATGGTCACGGAGCCTTGAAAAACCTCCAAGAGCATATCTACATATCTACTCATTTATTAGAGTGGCCATTTAAAAAAAGATACCAATGTCATTCATTATAAAAAAAATCGTGCCCTTCCATCACTTCATCCTTTACCTTTGTTCTTCCACAGCTGTGAGGAGATGTTGCTGTGAGCAGCATAAAAAGAGACGGTGATGGGCAGGATGTGATGGACATCTGGGGCTGGTTGGGATGACAGAGTGAGCCCAATGGAGTCCCTTGCTACCCAAAAAGGCGAATCGGGTATCTGGTGCTCATAGAAGACTGCTCCTGACTCCAGCTGTGTGTCAGAGGAAACAAAATCAGAAGATTTTGGTGAGTTGTTAAAAAAACCCAAAAACTTTAACAACGACATTGAGTATTTCGGCCAAATATTATAATGTCAAAATGGATTTTATCCTGTAGACAATATCTTGATCTATGAGCTTGATCAGTGAACCCACAATTGCAATCACTTGATACCAAATTGAGTTTTTACTCGAGTGATTTTAAAACACAAAGACATTTTAGTTTGGTAAAATATTTTATCGCTCTCTTTCCCTCTGACGTTTGTAAGCACCACAGCAAAATGGGAGCTCAAATGGCTGCAGCAGTGGTTTGGCTCAGCTGTACTGGGATCAGGGTTAGAGAACTGGAATGCGACACAGCCTGTGTTCGCTCTCTTGAGGTCACTGTGTCCTAAACTAAACTCTTTTCTCTCTCCTTCTCTTTTATACGTACAATCCTGAGTATTCATGTGTGAATGAATGCACAAACACGCTGCCGTAAACCTCAAAGCATGTTTTCAGCTTAAAGTGCTGTTACATTTTCTTTGCACTCTAAACAGAGCAGTTTGCAGGAGAAGAATTTGTTCTCATGCTCATCCAAGCATGGTCAGTTGTCAAGAATAGGAATCAAAAAGCAGGTTTGAATCAGACGGAGATGAGAGTGAGAACACTCTGCCACCTTAGCAGACAAACACTGGATCTCAGGTGCATGCTGTGATAATACTGTAGCCCATAATCCTAAAACAAATTTAGTAAATGCTGAAAAATACCATCAATAATGTTTGTTTTTCTTTTAGTGGTGTAATCTGAGCAAACTATGAAAGTCTTTCTTGTTCTTTCTTGTTTTACAGACAGCAAGTTAAAAAAAAAAATCCCGCTCAAAGAGGCTGAAATTTCCTCTTGTCTATTCACTCTGGGGTCTCTTTGCCCAATACAAATGTAATAAATGAATTGAAATCTCTTATTTTTTGTCTCTGTTTGTTTGGTTTTATTCTTTGTCTGTGCCCACAGTGTTTATTTTAATATTTAGATCCATGAACGTTTGCGCTAATGCTGAGCGTTACCATCACGATGACACAGTGTCACGTTCAACGAGGCCCCCTGCTGGTGAAGAAGAGGAATGTGTGTATGATACATGATATGCTGTCATAGATAAGTGAAACACTGCAGCCATGTACAAGTGATCTATTGATGTTTGATAGAAACTTAATTTAGAAGGATATTATCTCATGAACGATCATACTGTCAGCAGAACTCAACTGAAAGTTCAAACGCTGTGTGTACAGTTGCAGTATATTCGGGGCCAGCCCTCTGCTTTTAGCGGCACAAAACAACATTTCTTTTGTTGCGTTGTGACTCAGACAGCAGAGAGACACAGCCTATCAGGAGGAAAGTGAGTAATATGAATGTGTAGGTTAATGGACATGTAGTGGGTGAGCATATAAAAAAGGTTAATTGTGTGAGTCTCACAGCCTTTGCTTGAGAGTTGGTGGTCCCTGAACGAGTCAGTCAGCTTAACAAGCAGCAGAAGTCCAAGTTATTGTGGGAACTAGAGCCCTGCAAACTAAAAACATGTATTATATAAAATGTATAACTGATTAATTTATGTCTATCATATATAATGTGTGCTGGATATTTTATTTTGCATTAATACAAATTTTTAAGATGCCTACATTTGCGGATGTGCTCTAATCTCGCGTACGTTTCAGACAATTCGTTTCCGCTCTTCCGTGTTTGAGATCGCTGTTCATGGCAGAAACGCCTGGCACTGCACACCCTTGCTACGTGTGCTAGGTGAAGGATCGGTCCATGGAGAGCTCAATTAAGCTCAGCGGTTTTAATTTCCCAAGCCAATGAAAAGAACTTTCGTGACGTACGTCCGCATCTTGCGGGATTTGCGGGATAAAATATGGCAGGCGCGGGCGGGTGCAGGACTGAAAATTCTGTCCCGCGCAGACCTCTAGTGTGAAGTGTGAAGTGAAGTGTGAAGAGGAAACACTGGAACTGAAAAGACATGCAGGACCAATCAGGGGCAGGTACAGAATAAAAACAGCGGGAAAACAAGGCAGGAAGTACAAGTAGACAAGACACATACAGGGTAGAACTACAAAATAAAACACGGAAAACACAGAACAAACTCTAAACTGTTACACAGTGCTATGTGCCTGATTCAGGTTTTATGATAACACTTCTTAGGCCCAGGTTCAAAGTGTTCACACAAATATTCAGCACTATGAGCCTCTGCCTCAGAGCCACTGACACCATGTTGGCTCAGATCAGATCTTTTTGAGGGTCTCAGTTCCTCAGACAGCGTTATCTCTGTGGGGGGATTCCAGGCTTCTTCTTTTTTTTCCCGAGGTACATGCTATAGTGAATGTTCTCCTTGATTAAATATGATTGTATAAATGAAGACTAAACATTCAGTTTGATTATGAGATATGGTGGAGAATATAAAGTGACCTTGATATACTCCAATAAGTTTCATATGGTTTATATCACACTTTATGTATATACATCCCAAACTACTTCACCACACTCGTCACAGTCTATTTAAGTCCCAGCTACAACTTGAGCACAAGCTCACCTCTCCCACCTCCCATTCAGATAAATTAGGAGCTGCAAATATTTGAATGTTTTTATGCATTAAATGTCTTCTTATGTGACTGCCTGATGGTCTATAGTGCCTCTTTCAGCTCTGACTGCTTAGTTACACAAACTTGCTATTACTAGAAATATTAAACCTTATTTGAAAATCTAAAGATGCTTTTTGCCTTTGGTTATAAGGCAAAAGGCCATAATCTTTTTTTTTTATGTATGTATGCTTTAATTAATTTTACTTTTTGCACCTCAACCAATAGTTGTTTTTTTAAATAAAGGTTAATTAATAAAATAAATAATAAAAATATTTTTAAAGAAGTAAACACACACACACACGCGCACGCACACACACACACACACACAGAAAAACTAATTACCTGTGTTTGTGAGAAGCTGGTAATTTCCTCATATTGGTTCCTGTCATTGGCCAGGATGAGTCTTCCCCAACGAGGTGGGCGGATCAGTGAGTAGCTTATCTCATTTCCATCTTCATTGGTTACAGCCCCCAGATTGGCACTTGTGATAGGCTGCCTTGTTCCTGTGAACCCACACCACACACACACACACACACACACTCTCTCTCTGAGTACTGAAGTGATTCTGTGGAAAATGGCCTGTTGGAAGTGTAGCCGAGCTTGTGAAATTAAGTCTGGAATTGCCTCAAACTTAAGCAGTTACAGTAAGTGATGCACATCACCATGCAGAAGAGTTTTCTGATGGTGAAAGTTTCATTTCCAAAATTTAATCCAAGCTTTCAAACTCATCTGCTATGTCAGGCATAGAAATAAAGTTTATTATTGATGGAGCTGAACTTATTCCCTGAGCTGACACTGACACGCTCATGAGATTTGGGATGTTATGTGACCTCTAAAGTGTTGACTGCCAAAAGAAGAGAAAACTTATAACAACAATATATATGAATGCTTTGTAAGATGCAAAAACACAATGTTCCTCTTATAAATAAAACAGCAGTCAAACACAGCCTTGTTGATAGGACACACTCAGGGCAGCTTCCTTGGTCTGGTATGACCGGTAGCTTGTAGTGGATAATCTTAGCATAGATACGGCATGACTGGCATTAATCATTGAGTTTGCTGGATATGGCTTTACTCTGTTTCTGCTCCTGTGACATACCATTTCAGCATGTTTCAGATAAACATAATAAATGTCTTCGTGGGAAGTTAAAGTGAGTCCATTGTGCTATTGTCTTGGTGGTCAGCAAAATATTCCCTTGAATTACAGTCTGACATCTTTATTATTACATATTAATAACACACAAAATTAATATTACATTTGAGTGTGTGGCATTTTCAGATGTGATAATGATAATCTACAGACATACATATCTATACTCTGTGTGAGTTTTGCATAAGATCAACAACATCAAGCAAACATCCCAGGCCAACTACATTAAATGGAAGAAGGGTTTCTTCGTATTGTTGATCGTGATCTGCCTTTACGTCCTAAATATGATAAGATGACTATGTTTACTTGGTGTATTACCTACTGTAGATAACTTAAGGACTAATCTGTATTGTTATGTTCTGTAAGAAATCCACATTTTTTGGCTTGTAGTGTAGAGATTTAGCTTTTGATGAACAAAAATTAACATTCCTCCCACACAGTTATGACTGAAGTAAAACAGTTTTTCACATCTGACATGAATTGAAAAAAAACCAAACAGAATAACAACAATTCTTAATGCTTGCTGTGATGACTGTGTCTGGAGGATATCGGCATCTTACCTGGAAATACCATGAGCTCCTCCTGCGTTACCATGGTGATGGTAAGAGGCCTAGCTGTGACAACAAACCGGTAGAGAGGAGACGTGTGCTCTCCGTCTGTCACAGTGAAACTGAAACCACCGGACTCCTCACCTGCACGGAGAGACAGAAGAGTTTAGATGTGACTCACTGCTCACTCAGTTTGTGAAGCAGTCTCTTTAGTCTTATATTTTAATTTATATCATCATCACTTATATCACTGCTTTGCTAATCTGCTACTTATGTAATTTGAATGTTGCCAAACCTTCATAGCCCTAATGAAAATTACACTTTTCATTCAGTATAGAAGGTGATAAAGTTGACAGATGCAGTTGTAATACCAGCAGTCAAAGATAGAGGTCAATAAAGGTCATAGATTCATGTGTATCAAGAACTCAATCAGAGGTATTATATGTGATGTATGAGATAATTCCTGTACTCTGAACCTTGTGGCCTCACCCTCATGAATGAAGATCACCTCCCCTTTGTTTATCTGAGCCTGTGTGAAATTCAGGACTTCGTGTTCGGGCGACTCTTTCAATGCCACTATCCCACTGGTCAGCAACTCGACATGGTAAACCAGTTCCTCTGCACGGGTGTCGGCGTCATCAGTGTTCAGCATGCTGGAGGTGATGTCAGCTTCCTCTCCAGCAAGAACCTGTGAAATATCAAAGACAGTGTAAAGAGGGAGAGAGAGAGAGAGAGAGAGAGATGAAACGACAGCACAGATTACTCAGACTGAGTTATGTCTGAATCTGTCTGAGTCCAGCCAGAGGTCAGAAGTTTATTTGAAAATGATCAGAAGCTACTTAGTGTATAAAAGACAATATGATGCTGTTAGACGTTTGTCACAGTACTGGTGAGTAAGTAAGTAATGTGATTTCTTAGCTAGAAAGAAAGAAAAAAAGAAACCAAACAAGTGGAACAAAATAAATAAATGAATCCTACAAATATCCTACAAACATCCACCTCCAAAGTGACAATTTAAAAGGTTAATTATTTCTCAGTGGCAGTCTAGACGCTCCTGTTATCAGAAGATGGAGCACAGCAGCGCAGGCTGAATGACTCTCCCTGGGTGGAGGGGCTTTAATGGACTTCTAATGGTTGGCTGGCTGAAAGGAGCATTAATTGAAAGAAATGGGCCAGATCCCCAGAAAGACATTCTTAAATAGCTGGAATCAGTTGGGAGAGCGAGCTGAGGGTGCCCTGCAGTAAGAGGTCCGTATCGATCTCGAAAAAAGCCATTCGCCCCCTCTGATACCTCCCTCGCTCCCTATTTATCAAGACTCGGGATGAAGAGCAAGAAGCCTCAGGCAAGAGGAAGAGGAGGGAAGAAGCCTCGGTTGTTGATATTACAGCTTCAGGTGTCAGCTCAGAGTCAGTTATATTTAGAATCTAATAGATGCTGTGCGGCGCGGACAAGCACATGTATAACACACACTGTACATCAAGTTATACTCACTAATGAAACAAGAGAAGTGCTGTAATTAAGTTTTTTTAACCTAGTTTCTCTCAGTATTCCTCTGCGCTGGTTCCCTGAGCTAACTTTAATGACTTTCAGTGACCACGTGTAAACTTGTGGCACTCATCTGTGTGTTTCATGTGTAAGTAATGAGAGAAATAACAGGAGAAACAGCGACCTGTCAAAGCAGCATTTGTTCAAAAAACCTGAAGTTCATTGTTGATATCTAAATTGCAGAAAATTGCTGTTATCATACTTGTGCTATAAAAATCTTTATATGACATTACATTACAGTATAATGTATGTGCTTAGTTTTCCGTGGGAAAGAAGCATGCCAGAAAGGCATGGTACATTAACAGCAGCTGTTTCTAGCAGTGATTAAATGCTTTAGGGTGGACCTTCTCTTTAATTCACTGTAATGGCACTCTATCTACTTCATTTATGTAAGTGCTGCAATCCAAACATTGATCTAGACACTAACAGTGGAAAACAATAAAGCAGAAAATGCAGAGTCATTTAAATATACAAACCATTCATTAAAACAAGCTAGCAGCTCTGTGAGGCTGAAGTTAGCTTACTTTGGCTAAATGCTAATGTTTATGCCACTGTAAGAAGCTCACAGTGAGACTGCTAACATATTAATCTTTAGCATGTTTAGCATTTCAAAGCAATCTGGGCGAGGTGTTACAATGCTCATGTTCCCTATTTAGCACTAAAAGGTGGGAGCATGACAAATCAGGGGGCAGCTGTTGAGGTGTGTAGCAACCAATAATGTAATACCTGCCGATAATGTAATCATTTTGGCTACTTTGAATGTAATAATGTCCAATAATGTAATAACATGCCAATAATGTAATAACTTAGTAATAACTAGACTGATTGGACTTTTTCATCTAACACTGAGCAAACACATGTAGGTCACATGACCACCGTTCTCTTCCTGAATTCTAGCACATTCCACTAAGTGATCTAACTACCATATACACTTCACAGTAATCAATGCAATCATATTCCTCCATACATGAAATGATGAATTTACATGTCTCTAAGCAAATAAACAATATTCTAACAAAGATTTTATACAACAAATAATTCTCTTGGCTCTTAATTCTCCATCCACTGTATCTATTTTTGATGAGCAAACTTCAAATTAATATTTTATTTCCACAATAACATAACTTATTACGTTATTGGCGAACTGTTATGTTATTCTCAAGTTATTGCATTATTTCCTTTATTACATTTAAAATGGCCAAACTGATTACGTTATCGGCAGGTATTACATTATTGGACTTTATTACATTATCGGTTGATACAAGGTGTGTCAGTCTTGAAGAGAATGGTGAACTGAGTACATGTGGCTACATTTTTTTACACACTGCCAGTGAATAAGTGAGTTACATCCTCTTTACACATCATGTTGTGGAATCAAACACAAAGACAAAACAAACCAACAAAATTGCTGTCTCTTTCGGACCTCTCTGACATTTCTTGTCTTTTCATACCCATCGAGATGGGCTGAATATAACACGTGTGTTGCAAAGTGTATAATTTAGTTGCCACAGTCCACTACTGATAACATCCCATTTAGTCTGACACTGCATCAAAGCTCTATCACCATGACACACGGCGTCAACAGTTCAAAGCCATAATCCATCACTGCACACTCTGATTGTGTCTTTGTTCATCCTCAAATGATAACTTTGGTAAGTGGTGGTGACAGACGAGTAGGGTTTGAATTGAAGTGAAATCAACAGAACTGTTCATGTTCACAGCACATAGTGTCTCCATGTATCTGTGTTAAGGTTGTGTAACTGACAAACTGTGTTTTTCACGCCTGTGTACTGAGTTTACATAGAAAAGAAACAATTAAAACATTTTGCACGACAAGCAGTATTATAGCACTAAAGCTAATGGCTTGTCAGAAAACTTCATTTTACACGTTGTGGCCTCTGGTAGGATGTGGGCAACAAGTCTGCAGTGTACATGAATGTTTGATGATTTTCCTGGGGAAAATATGAGTGGATGAGATAATACAAGAGACCTTCACTGATCCCCAGAGGGGAAATTGGGTTGTTGCAACAGCACAATGATAGAAATACCGACAAAGAAAGTTTATATAAAACTAAAATAAATGCAGAAGTAAACATAGAAACTATGCAAGAGTAATTCAAGTCAAAACCAGGAGACAAAGTGACAGTGAGGTCTGTAGGTTGTTTAAAACCAGACTAAAGTTGGTTGAAAGGTTAACATTTTTAGACGCCTAACTTACATAACTATTGTTTCATCAACGTTTAAATCACTATATTCAGATGTGTGTTCAGCCCTGCCTGCACTGAATATAGTCATTTGAATGCTTACTGGGCAGCCATGGGTGCCAGGGCGTGGAGAGCAGAGGTGCTGATGTTTGGAAGTCAGCTGCTGGCTAAATTCGGTATAATCCCTGGACCATGGAGCTTGGAGGGGAAACTCTGTGAAACATTTGTGAAACTTGGATTGATACCAGAAGTCAGCAGCAGTGCCCACAGAGTCCGCAGAGACCAGATTGCAATTAGGTCTGGTGACCATTTAACCATGAGGGACGCAGACCGGAGAAGTTCTGTCCTGAAGGATCAAAAACCTTTCATGTGTCATATACCTCCATGACAGAATGGGGGTAGTCTGCCTGAATGAGCTCAGTAGGTGGTGTGTCACCTTCAGAGGAAAAATGTCACATCATCCATGCTGGAAATGATGATTTATGCATCACTTCAATCCACGATTTACCCCAATATTTCAGGTAGAACTGACAACTGCATTATGTGAGCCTACACCAACAAATAGGGTAGCATTTTATCCGCTCTGCTGTTGAGCCTGCAGGGAATCTGTGAAATCGGGTGTTGGAGAATCTCTTCCTCCTCTGGGTTTTTTTTAAATATCTCAGGCCTGCAGAAAGCTGATAGTTTGACTGGGGGCATGGCCCAGGAGGGGGAGTGGAGGCTGAAACCCCTGCAAATTTCTGAGCCAAATCTGGACTCTGTTAGGAAAAGTGGAAGTGGATTTGCTTGCCTTAAGGCGGAACACCCACGATCTCTTCATGCACCACGGATGAGACAGATGCTCTACGCTTTCCCTTCCTTCTGTTTTATCTCTCCTCTTTATCGAGGAGAGCTAGTCCTTCTGGTAGCTCTGGACATGATATGCAGAGATGACTTAGCTGATAGCAACGCCACCCACCTCAATTTCTCAGCATTAGGGAGGAGTGTTGCAGGTGAAAACCAGTGCTACAATACCTCACCATTATTCTACCACCGCTACTAACAGAGCTGATGTTGTCAAGGGTTGGGAGAATCTCCTGACAACAGAAAATATGGTCTTAATTTTGAGCAAGCCCTCAAGACAAAAGCCTGTTTTCTTGGCCATTGCTTTATTTGTTTACAGTACCTTCAACACAAGGTATCTCCATTATGCCACCTATAGTATTTCTTTTTAAAGATTCAGAAAGCTCTCCATCATATCTCTGGAAGCTCTGGTGCAACCAGGCTTTAAAGAGTACTGTAACTTCACACCAGACTGAAAAGCATGTTTTCCCTCTGTTTGTCTCTAGATGAAAGTTTCAAGCCTGTTTCACCTTTGACCACATGCATTATCCCTGATCGATCGATCGGTCAGAAGTGTGCTTTGTGGAATGTGGAGCCTGCTTCCAAAAGTGATATCATGTGGTCCTGGAGTATACTTGTACATCACTGCTGAAAGGTGGAGTGTATCACCGCAGGAGGTCAGAACAAGGATTTTCCAGGGATTTGCAGCCACTTTTCGAACCTTAGAGAATGCTGCAGTCTGTTCTAGACAGAGAACAAAGTCAAAAACAACTGTGAAACCTAAAGCAACAATGCCTATGTACAAATGACTTTGACTGAGCAGTCAATGCTTTTTTGACCCAAATAATGATTCTTGTACTGCTCATCATCATGTATGCAACTACTGTGCTAAAATGCACCTGTGACTTTCACTGCGAGAAATCTAAAACAGTCCCAGGAAGCAGAATTCTCAAATACTAAAAAACATGTCAATATTTAAAATTAGGTCACATCTCTGGTTCAAAGTACAGCCAGTACTCATTCTGACTGACATTTTTTTTTTACAGTGCAAGACCCACTCCCTGACACTAGATGGCCACATCAGCCCACCCTACAACCCAGCGAGGCACCAGGCAATAGGGCCGCTCATCTGAAGACGGCCTTGCAAATTAATAGTTTATATAACAATCAATGCATTTAGCACCCAAGAGGACAGACTTCAAATGTAATTTGATTGGACACAAAGGTGGATATTTCATTTGAAGGCACTGATGAAGGAGTGACCATCTGCAACTGATGACTCAACAGGATACCCCCTCTTGTCTCTTGAACGTTTGAGACTCTGAGGGGCGCCAGATGTCTGAAGCTGCCCAGCCATCTGAAATCTTGGCTGGTTTAAGTATAGAGGACACCAGGGAGTGTTTCTAAGTCTGTGTTTGGGAGGAGGGGAGTAAAGGTGCACAAACTATTGGAAAAACAAGAAGGATGATTGTCAGTGACCGAGCTGCAGTTGATGGCCATGAAAGAAATGGGGTGGTGTTCCATTTTGATTCCACCTCCGTATCTGCAGAGATGGTTTTTCATTCTGAGACACAGATTAAACACCCAAATACCCGGTGTAACGTCTCTTGAGCTCTGTGTTCTGATGAGAGATGAAAGAAAAATACTGTAGTTCATCTATCACTCACTAGTCATGTGCACAAATAACAAGGGGCTGTGATTCATAGCAAACATAGCTCAGAGGGCTGATAGATAGATAGATAGATAGATAGATAGATAGATAGATAGATAGATAGATAGATAGATAGATAGATAGATAGATAGATAGATAGATAGATAGATAGATAGATAGATAGATAGATAGATAGACAGATAGATAGATAGGAAAATAAGAAGCTACACTGTCAAAACGTCAGAGTCAGACTGACCCAGAGGGACGACTCTTCAGAGAAGTCGAGTAGAACCAGACACAGACAGACAGAGACAGAGTGTAAACCCTAATCGAGACCAGCTGTATCCTATATATACTGGGCCAAATGAGATCAATTGTGAGCTTGAACAGAGTCCATATCGCGGCCATGTTAGTCATCGTGTCTGATCATCTGCTGCAGAGGTCACTACACACGCACACTTCCTGCTTTAAATCAATCCAAGTTCCACTGGGTCATCCGTGGCTCTAGCGTTGGGAGACCATCCACATATTATTATGTTACATTGTGCAGCCGCAGCGGTGGAGGCACAGGGATTGGATGCTGCCCTCACTCTGCCAGAAAGCCGCGGTCTCGTCGACCATCTTGGTTTTCCAAAAATACGGGTTGCCAGGGAGACGCAGAGCCGCAGGCAGAGAAGGGAGGGCTGAATGACACAGTTGGTTTCCAGTTCTGTGAGCTGATTATTGCTGGCTTTTTCCATCTGCCTGCCTACTCATACAGTACAATCTACTGCAAACTTTTCTTTCATGACAGATGTAAATCAGCTTGAAAGCATGTCACAAACACACTCTGAAATGAGTGACCGAAAAGATTCTGCTGAATAAACACCTTTCTTTTTTACATAAACATTGATTATTTTGATTAGAATACTTATAAGAAGAGAAACATATGTGAGGTACACAGTCTTGAAGGAGTTCAGTTATATGTGCATCATATGTAGGGGCAAGACTAAAAAAATAGATCTTCTTGTGACAACATGTAATAATGTGTGTACATGTAATATATTTCATATTTCCTTCCCTCTTATGTCACTTCCTATTGTATGTCTCTACTTACACTCTTTGGCTTTGACAGATTATAAGAGATTTCATTGTGTACTCCGCTTTGAGATATTTATCGCCCTAACTGGGTTGGACGGTTAACCACACCTGTCACTGCAGAGTCTACTGAGAAATATACCCTGCCTATTCAATTGGTGGCCTGCGGGCTACATCCGGCCCTAGACACAACCTCTGAGTGGCGCGGCATACATAAATCTGAATACGACAAAATGAGTAACTCTGGCAATTGTATCATATTCTCATGTGAGTATTGACCATGCTCAGTAGCTTGTCAAAACATCTTCCTAATGACATTCACAGGAAGGGAAGTGCTTCATTGAGAGCGTGTCTGTCAACACAGAAATCGTCAATCTAACCCTGTTTGGATGGGAGTACCACCATCTCCAAATGACAAACCAATGTGTTTAATTTGCAATGAGTGTGTTGGGGTAGTTAAAAGAATAGAATATTTGAAAGCACCACATCTTTCAGGCAAAGTGTTCACAGGAGATAGACGCTAAAGTGCAGTTTGCATCTTATGATGGGAGTCATATTAACCTGACACTCGCATGCACAGTCAGAGAAAGAGCTGCAGCAGCTTCTCTTCTTGTATCCTGCATCTTGGCAAAGAAGAAAAGGGCATTCATGAGAAAGAATTCCTGCTTTTCCGGCGCGGGTGATAAATGATGACTGATAAAACCAACAAGACATCCGGTATTAAAAATGTACGTCTGTCTGGCACTTTAAGTATCCAGAGCTACGTACGTTTTCTAAATGCTTTTGGAAGAACAACAAAAAGTTGATGTCAAGTCAGTGATTAGCCAGTCGCAGTTGAGGAGGCCACAGACAAAACTAATGCGCTATTGTGGGTGTATGTTCAATATTTTGAAGGCAAATTCTTGAAAAAACTAAACAAAAAATGTTTTAAAGCAGCTGCTGAAAATGCCTACATACACATCCTGGTTTGAAAATCAGTTGAATAGTAGATATATGAGCCAGTTTAAAACAGTTTGATCTGCTGACCTGTTCCAATAAACATTTGATTTGGACTCATTACTCTCTGCACTGACACAGACGAACACTCACACTACCTCTGCCTCTGGAATTAGCTCATAAAAGCAAAACGATTATTTCCAGCATACTTCTAATGCTAATGCTAACTCAACGCTGTTAGTCTGACAGGACTGAATCGCTTAATGCGAAGAGTTGCGTTTCAATGAACAAATGTGTTTGACCATGTTATCAGGGATGGGCAATAATACAAATCCATTAATGATAATCTTTTCATGTAGCCCCTTTGTGATAAACCATACTCTTACAGACTGAAATATGTTTCCAAATTATATATGTTATAATTATATGAAAACGGATTTTGGATAGATAAACAGACAGATCTCTCTCTGCGATACAGGAACTGGTGCTGTGATATTCTCCATTCAAATGCAAACTGAGATATCTGCACATTGGAGCCTGCATTAAAACGCACACGTAGCTGAAATTTTGCTTGCCTTGCATCAAGTGCGCACAGTAGTGAATCAGTCTCTATATGAGCTATGTGCTATACATGACTTCTGAGGCAGTCAAGCTGAGAATCTACTAATTCCCTTCTACATGTCTTGTTATGAAAGTTAATATGCTTGTGGAGGTCACTGGTGTACCGATGCAGCACGCCTCGTCATCTGCGAGGTCAGTATCCTTTTGTGAGAATTCATTTTGCTCGCTGCATGGAGTGAATTAAATTCTCAGTTCATACAGGATTCATGACAGTGGACTGCAACCGCAGCTGGAACTATCCAACATAGATGTGTGAAAAAGATCAGCAAGGACTACAGAGTTCATTCAGAGTTCAGAGCCCATTCATCCTAAAAACTACTTTTTTACATCAATCACCTTGTATCTCTTGGAGTTTATATTAGTGTGTACTGAATTCACATGCTATTCAGACCTTTTCAACATGTCAGAATCCCATCAATCATTATACAGCATTGTTTCATGTTGTGTGTGGCTGTGGGCATGAGAGCAATCATGCTGGAACAGGTGGATGCCCACAACTTGTCTATCTCAGTTTTTCTTAGCATATTGCAGGAAGGAAAGCAAAGTCATCCACAAAAATAACCCAGAATGAACTCAGCAGTGGATCTGTGTCTGACATGAAGCTAGAAAGTGGCTATTTTCTCTCCAGTTTAACCTTTTAGAAAAAGAAAATTCATTCTCTTGTTTTGAAAAGTCGCAATAAAAAGTTTGTTCTTTCCTCCTTCATGCAATGTGACGGTTGTGTCAGCTTGAGTTCTCATCAGTTGAAATGTAATAAAGGAAAATCCAACAAAGTGAAAGTTAACATTTTACCTATATAAAATATTTTCCACACAGTTCACTGTAGAATATGTCAGAGGAAAGCTCAAACTATAACAGCAAATACATGTTCAAAGAGCAAAACATTACCTCCAGTCCTGTGTTACGTGTCAGTTTTGGCGGCTCATCGTTGACTGGTATGACAGTCACTGAGATGGTGACAGGGAGGCTCCGGCGCTCAATCTCATAAGCCGAGGCAGAGAGTGTGAAACTGTCCTCGGTGGTCTCAGTGCTGTCATGCATATAGTAGATGTGTCCAAGTTTCATCTGGAGAAGACAAAAAAGGATCCAGTTGTCACTCAATTCGGAATCAGAAGTGAATGGTAGGAAACATCATGAAATAGGCAGAGGCTGGGTGAGTACATTTTCACAGTGTGGCTGTGTGTCTTAACAGACATCCAAGGAGCACTGCTTTTGAGAATCCATAGGTCCATCATGTTATGATTAACCTGGACAAACTTCAATTAGAACTGGAAGAAACATAACTTACATGATCTCCACCTCAAACTCTTGATTTGATTTGAATATTTTGATGTGCTCATTGTAATTTTCTCAGATATTTCTACATCATCTATTACTCCAATATTTTCGCTAATAATAGTTTAGTTATTGTTTATACTAGCTGCTTGCGAAAACAGTTGTGTAATGTCTTGTGTGGCTCTAAGAGGTCTGTTTGTATCGGCTTTGGCACGGAGCCTACAAACAGAAAACCTGCATTTCAAAGTGGAGTTTGAAACATGTGGGCGTACACTACACAGGAGACATCCAATAAAAAGATGCTGTTGGTTGCCTCATGGGAAAGGTAGGATTTAGTGTTTGAATCTTGACTCATGACTAGAGACTAAAAGTCAGAATGACTTGCCCCCTCTAGCTCTTGTGAGTCCAACAACTTTATGGAAAGCATAATAACTTTGCATAGGACATTGCAGTATTGTATAGACTCTACACTGAAACTTTGGTAACGTTGGAAAACAGCATGAATTTGATTCATTTTTAAAACAGCATTTGGAAATTTTGGTAAAATATGCTTTTTTTTCTTGAGTTAGATAACATTTTCATTTAGTCATTTAGCAGATGCTTTTATCCAAATCGATTTACAGAGAAGGGAACAATCAAGGTACAGTGCAATAAGAAGCGATAGTGCGGCAGTAAGTGCGAGTGATGATTCTTTAAGGAGTAGAATTGTCATGTAGTGTTGGAGAGGAGGTCCTCTCTGAAGAGCTGGAGTTCTTCAGGACTTTTTTAAAGGTAGAGAGGGACGCCCTGCTCTGGTAGGAACTGGTAGTTCGTTCCACCAACGGGGAACAACAGATGAGAAGAGTTTGGATTGCCTTGAACAAACAGGTGGCAGAGCCAGGCGTCGCTCATTGGAGGAGCACAGTGGTTGTGAAGTAACATACTGAACATACCTGTACAAGGGCGTTCAAGTAGGTGGGTGCAGTACCGGAGACAACTTTGTAGGTGAGCATTAGTGCTTTGAATTTAATGCGGGCTGCTAAAAGTAGCCAGTGAAGCTCGATGAGCACTGTGAAGGCTAGGAGGCCCGTCAGGAGGGCAATACACTAGTCTAGTCTTGAGATGACCACAGCCTGTGTCAGGAGTTGAGTAGCATGTTGAGTTACAGTAAGTA
The DNA here is from genome assembly GCA_014281875.1 of Nibea albiflora. Taxonomy (NCBI): domain Eukaryota; kingdom Metazoa; phylum Chordata; class Actinopteri; family Sciaenidae; genus Nibea; species Nibea albiflora. The sequence continues at coordinate 1,899,175 of CM024800.1, forward strand.
AGGTCTGATTTTTCTGATGTGGTAAAGTGCAATGCGACATGACCGGGCAACTGAGGTGACATGATTGGAAAAGGTTAGTTGGTCATCAATCATAACCCCTAGGTTTCTCACCACCCTGGTGGCGAGACATAGCGAGTCAGTTTTGATGTTGACGTTGTGGTTTATAGTATAGTTTGGCTGGGAGGACCAGCAGTTCAGTTTTTGGTAAAAGTCAGCCAAGGGACAGTTAGCTAGCTTAGCATAAAGACTGTGAATTTGTTGCCCAGATGGATCAAATAAACAGAATAGAACATGGTACTGAGATTTGGCAACTTGTGGTAAGCTAAGCTAACTGTCCCCTGACTGTAGCCTCATGTATTTAGTGAACAGACACAATATGAATATTCTCATCAAGCATGAAACTCTTCCTTTTAGCGTCTCTCTTTAAGAGTCTGTTCTAACCTACAGGCCTTTATCTCTGTACAGGGCACACTATATTATTTGTTGTTCTAAGCAGATAATGCATGTTTTCTTGAGAGAGTCTTCAAGTCTTGAGAGAAAGACTATAATCAGCAGCATAGGAAAAAGGAGAATGTCCCTTGTGGGACAAAAACCTTGAGGGAAGCCAGATGCACAAAGAAATCAGTCATCCAGTGTCAAGTCAGCTAGATGGAAAACAGCACCTGTGGCTGGGCCAAGCCAACTCTGTTGACTTTCTGTATACAGAAGAGGAATCTCGGCACCCAGTATCGTGTATTCCTGTTCTCGTCCTGTCTGGATCAAATAACCTGCCTACCCAATATATTTTCACTGATTCTGACAAATGAACAGAAATCAACAGTTTTTCTCTGCAAGGAGGACAGTTAGAGCTTTGTCTAGACAAAAGCCAGTAAGCTCCTGTGATGAGAGGACCTGCTTTAGAGAACAGGAAGTGCCAAATGGATCCCATATGACTGGCATCCCTCTGGAATAACAACCCCCATCATCATTACTGATTGGGGGGAAACGCAGCAAGACAATCAGTTTGCTCACTGGGACAACAAACAGTGGTTGGTTGTTGGACATGTGGCCTTGGTTTTTACTCCAAGACAGATTGACGCAGATGTCAATATTTGATATCAGCTGCATAATTTATTTTATTTTGAGTTTAAGATTTTCTGAAGTTGGACCCCACTCAACATCACATATGAGTATGTACATGACTGTGCTGTTCAAAGCTGGAGTAAATCATAGGCAGTGCTGTAGTTAGCAAAATGCCTCCACTGTTTGACTCAGATGATTATGTTACACATCTGGGCCACATGGAACAGAGAGTTTAGAGTTGCTTTACATTCTTGCGGTTGATGTTCATGTAGATCGTTTTTTTTCTTCTCTGCATTGGACACTCATTTTTTTTCTCACTGCGTTACTGTACACTTTCATGACCTCAGTGAACCACCACAACTGATGACTATAGCGCTAAATTACTTCACACACCAAGTCCGGTGTCCATTTCCAGAAGTAGAGTGGGACATACCCAGTAGTGCTTGGAACAGCATTGAACTTGGTGAAAAAACTCACACACTGCAATACATAAAAGTACAAACACATCCGACTTTCATTTTGGAACAATTACAGTCTGGTTTAAATAATGTGCAGACTGAGGCTTGGACATTTCTTCTTCAATGTGGTACTCATTTAGTGGAACTGGAACTTGTTGTATTCTCTGAGTATAGTACAGTAAAAGAAAACAGAAAGAGCACACACATAAAAAATATCTCCAAGAAGCAGTAGAAAAGAAAGAAAAGCTTTTCTCCATTGTGGCAGATGATATGTTAATTTCAGCTTCAGCCTACTACGGTAGGGTGTGCAACAAGTTGCGCACTGGGATCTTGGAGACACAGTATGAGCTGTCTGGCAGTAGCAAAGCGCGGGAGATTTGTGTACACTCAGACATTATTATAGGAATATACCGTGCGGGTTTATTTTGGCTTCAGGCGGTCCAAAGGCATCCGTCAGTTTTTCCACAATGTTTCAGCAAAGTAGAGAGGAGCAGAGGCAGACCACAGCTAGATGTAGGAGCTATAAGATACGTGTCTAACTAGCTTCACTAAACTATGTGGTCCCTTCAGAATGCATGAGGTTTTTCCACCGGTAACTACTCATGCATTTTTAATATTTTCCTAAAGCTGGGGCCTCTGAACCACATGGAGAGAGACCAGATAACTCTGCTGCAGCAGCTCCCAGATTCCCCTCCCTTCTCTATCTGGTACAACACAACAAATCCAAAACAGCTCTGAATAGTAACTGGGGAAAGTTCCATGGTGACGCTTTGCTGTGGTAATCCTCTTGAACAACCACCATGATCTAGACTTAAACTCCCTGGAGTTATTAAGGCCGGATGAAATATGGATTATTTGGTTTTTAGGTCTTCTGGGATGTTTTTGGTCCCAGACTGACAAAAATATAAGAATCTTTGTCTGAATGCAGGGGCTTTGTGTGGACACTATCCCTTGATGAAATTAATAATTAAATCTACTTAATCCTCAAATTCTAAGATATCCAATTCAATATTTTGGTGGATTTTTACATCTGGTTCACATATGCTCACAATTTAGTAAAACCAACTATTTGGTCAACAAAAAGCCACAAGTTTTTTTTTTTGCAATGCATCTTTGTCAGTAAATCAGAGTCAGAAAAGTAACAAGGGGAAACCAGATAGAAAAACACTGTTCTTAAGATTTAAGCTCACATTTTTGTTGGCACTTCTGCTAGTTTCAGATGATGCTAGTGTGTCAGAAATTATATTCAAATTGTATAGTGAGAGAAAATGTTACAATGTATTTCAAAATAAAGCATGTGGAGGGAGAAGAGCTGGATCGTTAGCCTAATAGCCAATGACCTCCCTCATTATATGGAGGCTCATCAAGCCAATAACAGCATTGACAAGCAATGAAAATTGTTCCCTGACCAAAAATGCATTGAGGTTTTGTGAGAAAAGGAATCATATAAAACTTTAAACGTATGGTGATGTACAATGACGTTGGAATATGTAACTGAATTGATCATTTCTACGTTGCTTTCTTCATAGCTTACGTACCTCGTCCCATGTAAAGTAACTAAGTTCATCTCCATCCAGGTAGCGGAGGTCCCCGTGCTGCGGTGACTCTTCCACAACAAATTCGATGTTCGCTGAGGTGTAGAAGGGATGCACAATGTTGATAACGTCTGTGTTAATTGCCCTACTGAGGCCTTCCTTCACAGTAAAGTTGAAGGTCTGCAGGGGGATGAGCCGGGGCACGATGTTCACGGGGATGTGCAGGTTCTCCACTGTCGTAAAACCATTACTGACATCCACTGTGAAGGCTTCATTGCCCTGAAAGACATTAACGTTTAAGTTATTGATATACTAAAAACAGACTTTGTAGTTTTGACACACTGGAGGCTGAGGTTATCTATTGTCTGTGAATATGAAAAAGAACATGCTGTCTCACATGATTTACTACAACAGAATAAATTAAATAAAAATAAACCTGGGTGGATGCAGACACATAGAGAATGCGCCCCTGATCAATGTCCTCCTGAGTGAAGGAGTTAATGTAGTCAAGGACAGGCGAGGCTGTGCTGTCTGAGCTGTTTGTCAGTTTGACCACATGACCGAGACGAGGAGGCTCTTTAATGGTGAACACCATTTCTGTAGGAAGAATATCAGCTTGCTCCACCTAAAAGTCAAAGGCAAATAATTCATATCATCACTTAGAGTGTATAGTTGACTTGACAAGAAATGTATTGTAATGGGAGAAAGCTGCACACTGCTGAAATATGCATGGAGAATCCTTTTTATCTAAATGTTTTTTTTTGTGTGTGTGTAGTATAAATATTAAGCTTTAGCTCAAACTAAACTAAAACTGGTAACTTTTGTGGCGTTGTGAAGATAGATGTTGTTGTCCCCTAATGCAAAACACCATGGAAATAGAGGAAGTGCTCACAGCTGACAAAAATAGCAGACGGTTGTGCAACTGCTCCAGTGACATTTGGTTATACAAATCAAATAAAACTTTGCAAAAGAGTTTTTATTTGAAATTGGCAGTAGTGTTTCAAAGCTGAACCTACACTGGACATCTTTTATCGGTACCTTTTAGTAGAGGGACAGTATTGTAAGTTAAAGTAATTCATTAATTTGCTATAAGTATAGCATATATCTGTCTATTTAATTGGGGCACTGTGACTGCAGACATTTGTGATATTTGGCAACATTCAAAGTCATGCTGCAGTCATGGGCAGACTTATGGCCATCCCACTTTGAGTAGATTTAATAAACTCTGGAGCCTCAGTGTTTGGGAATCATGCTTGCATTTGACAATATTTCAGAAGATCATACTACTTTACATTTCACAGTAAGAACACACACACTGGAAAAGCTCCCAGGAGCCAAGTCAATATTTCAGCTCTTGCAAAGGCCATTCTGTCAAGGCTTTGTTCAATACATATTTTAGTAGTATGTGTACCGGGCGTACCGGGTTATTCTCCAGTCGATGCTGCTGATTTAAAATGTGTGCACTATGGTGAAATTAAAGTTTAAAAGAAAGAATATTTTACTTTTAAAATGTCCCTCATCATTTTAAAAACGACTATATATATATATATACACCCAGACAATGTGTTCTGAATGAACCGACAATTTAAACCTCATTAATTGCGTTCAAGATGAAGTGCAGGCAGGCTCATCTTATAAATTCCAGTGGGCTTCAGGAAGTTCCTCAGGGGATACTTAGTACTCCTTTTTCCGCACTTAATAGACTGTAATTTAGTACATAAACTAGATTAAAAGCAGCAACTATACAGTCATATTTAGCACTGCTTTCATGTGGTTGTAGCGTAGATTAGAGACTGGGTTACAAAACAGCGCGACATGTTTAAATGAATCATGTGAAAGTATTTCATAAAGCCAGGATAAGCTTGAAAAATACAAAAAGAATGTTTGGTCACATAATCGCTGCCAAATTATATAAAGATTCAATCCTGTCTTGCTGAATAAAAACTTAAAATGTATGCTTCATAGATTAAATGTCCCCAAAGAAAATTAATTCAATAGCAGAATTGTGTAGCTCAAGATAACATACAAATCTACCATTAAGTTAAAAAAGTCAGCTTTACTCAACATATTGTAGAGACTGTAAGAGCCAATAAGCATTACCTTGAGATTATCCGGGCTGATGATGGTATGCTCTCCCTGATAGGAAATGATGACCTCATTGGTTCTCACTTCAGGCTCAGAGAGGTAACCTTGCTTGAATATCTTAATCCTGAATGTGCCCTCATCAGAATGTCCTCTCGCTTGGACAGTGAAGCCGAAGGAGTCCTTGGACCTCAGACTCTCATAATTATGCTCATATGACACAACACCTTTCTTCAGATCCTTCTGGGTGAACGCTGAAGCCTCAATCCCACTCACAATAATCCTGCCGTCACTGGGTGGAGATGTGACCTGGAACTTGATCTCACTGTCGTCTCTGATGTCCATGTTGGAGTTGGCGCTCAACAAGGTGGTGTTCAGGGTCTTAGTGCTTCCATGGTCTATGACGATGATTGTGTTGTTTACTACTCGCAAGTAGGGCTCACTTGCCTGAATCTGAAGGAGGGTGGTGGTCTTGTGGAAGCCATCTGACACCTGCAGTGAGAAGCGTTCCCGATCTGCGCCGTGATGAATGAAGAGGACCTTCTTATCTTGCAGATCGGCTTGTGTGAAACGGAAAAGAGGCTGTGAGGGATTAGACGTTGAGACAATATTGCCTGATAGAATTCCTTCACGAGCGTAAACTATTTGGGTGTCATTAAAACCTGAGTCTTCATCCTTAAACTGGATGACATCAGTTGTTAGCAGACGCTGACCATGGCGGGCTACATTGAAGACTTTATCCACAACCCTGACAGGAGCATGCTCGTTCTTGGATTGGATAGAAATTCTGAAAATACCATTTACTTGCTGATTTCTGTTTTCAGCTGCTTGATCAAATGCGGAAAAGTGGAATTCATCACTGCTTGTCTTCGAGCCATCGTGCTTGTAAATAAGCCTGTCAAGCTGGAGGTCTTCATTGCTGAATACCCTTATGGCCCCCTCAAATCTAGGATGCCCGGGTGGGGAGTCCCTTATCAGTCGGCCATACTTTGGCTCTTTTGTGACCTGGTACACAAAATCCAAAAGATCTGGAGACTGCATCCACAGATAATTTTTGTTAATAGTATGTTCACCACCCTGCAAGACAACCAGGTTCTCATTGGTCAAAACAGGGGCATCTGCATTGGCGAGGATGGTAATAGGGAAGGTGTATAGAGGGGAGTACTGTTCATCAGCAAAGACTCTGAACTGGAACTGGTCTATACTATCCACAGCACTTTGCACACGTACCTTGTAGCTAACATTACTGTCCAAAATGTCCTTCTGTGTGAAGATGTCACCCTCAGCCAACTCTCTGTCAAACAACTGGAGACTACCGAGTGTTGGTGGCTTGATAAGGATGTATTTTACAGTTTGTGGATCTGGGTTTTTCCCGTTTACTTCAGCTTGAAGCTCTTCAGCTCTGATTGTTTGCTCTTCACCAGCCTGCATCTCCAATACACGAAGATTAGATACTTTCACTTGTGCAGGCATAATCTTTACTAAGAAGTTGTTGTTCCTGAGAGAAAACTGCCCCAAGTGGACATCGAACTGAATCAGCTCAACGACAACATCTTCTTGATCATTAGAGTCTGTACTGATATATCTAAGGTGGTCTTGATCCAGATCGGATTGATGGAAAGTTGTAGCCTGCTTGTACATCCCATCACTTGTCTTTTTCTGTAATTCTCCAAATATCAGAGGTTGTGTGATGTTGTACATGATATCTCCATTACGTGGATGAGCAAGGACAGCCAGATTTTGAACACCTATAGATGCATTGCTTCCTTGAGACAAAAGAAGTCCAGTGTTGGTGACAATAGTTACATGTGGCGTTGTTACAGATAACTTGAAAGTAGTTGAATGACTCACTGATTGTCCATCAGACACTTCCAGGGTAATTTCAGCAGAACTTCCACCTCTGTGTACAAAATAGATATTTCCATCTTTTAACTCCCTGCAAGTGAACTCTGGGATGCTTCTTCCTGGCTGCTGACCATTTTCTAAGTAACCAACTTCCCTGGAAGGCGCAGAAGTTACAGTTACTACATATTCATCACAGCGGGTGTCAGAATCCATGATTTTAATAAGGCTGGGGCTCAGGCGAGTCCTGCCATTTTCTGTGATGGTGATTTCTCCTCCACCAAGTTGTGGTACATCATTGACAGGAATCATTTCAACTGGGATGACATACTCATGAGAAGTTTTTAAACATTCTGGAAGGTAGCTGTTACTGTGAGCAGTCACCTCTAGCACAATTTGATCTGCATGCCTGTCATGTCCATCATGCATATACTTAATTTTATTATTGGCGACATCCAGAAGAGTGAACTTTTTTGTCCGTTTGGTGTTAGTATTAATATCGAGCAAGCCATATGTAGGTTCATTCTGGAGAGTAAAGATTATATCGGACTGGCGTATTCCTGCAGCATTGAGGTCAAATGTAGGGCTTAGGATGCTGAGATCAAGAAACCCTTCCCCACCTTCAGGCACAAACATTAGGGTGACATCAAGAAGTTTTTTTACATTTTTGAATATCTCTAGTGTGTCATCTGTTGAGTTACAGTGCTGTTCATTGAAGTTGATATCAAGATACCGGATGCTAACAGGTGGGGATGTTGGAGATGTAGTTGCATCTACGTCATAATAACTTGAGTAGTCATAGTCCTCTCCTTCACATTTAACATGAACATCTTTGGTCACTAAAGCGTCTTGCAGGCTTCTATCCTTCTGATTTACTTTGATATCACCCAAGCAACCAATGAAAGATTCTGCTGTCATTATGTCCTCTACATGATCTAAGGACCCACTTTCACGAAAGACATCCTTCATTTTCCCCTGAATGCCTCCTAAATACAAGTTTCCAACCAAGTCCAACTTTTGAGATGAGTCAAGAGGGAGTGACGAGGACTGGCTATCGACGTTAATGACAAAAGAATCCTGACCGACCTGGACCTTAACTCTATGCCACTGATCATCATCCAGCTGCACCTGGGTATTATCCAGCACCTGTACGCCATTGCCGAGGTCCAGCATACCTTTGAGATAGCCTTTCACAACACCGATAGCAATGAAGTCTGACTCTCGGCCAGGGTGGAAAACAAGCAATGCATCCTCAATGGTGGTTTTCATTAAGACCTCCAGGACCCTTGGTGCCCCACTAACCCCGCTCCAGGTGGGGAAGGACACAAAGGAATCAGGAGTGCTGAAACTAGTTGCCTCCCCATCGCCAGCCTCAAACTCACTGCTACAGGATTCCTTTGTGTCATGGCATTGTTTAAAGGCTGTGTTGAGAATATCGAACTGATGGGACTCAAATTTGACTTCAGTCATGCAGCCACGGAAAGGGGGAATGGCATTGCTAAGGTATGGAGTATCCAGGTCTCCTGTTCCTCCAATCCAAATGCCCTGGTCAATATTGAGCTCTTCCCCGTCATCATTCATTGGAACATATGTTGAGAAGAGATCATCAATGGTCATGGTGAGTTTGCCATCTTGCAGTGTGAGTGAGATTTTGTGATCCAGAAGGTTGTTCAGCTGTACTCCTTGGGATGAGGTCAGTGTCACCTCACCAGCTCCCATGTTCATCCGTGCCTATGGGAAAACAAAAACATTTTATTTAATTTAAAACCTACTTACTGAAAACTATGTTTCTTAAAGATATATTGTGATATATGGGACATTTACTGTATTCTTGTATATTTGATTGGTGTAGTCATTATATTACATTCCTGGATCCTCTCACTCACCAATTATAGAGAGCTAATTCACTGATTCACAAACCACTTAAATATAAGCTTTATTTTTACTAGCATATTTACATTTACAATCAAAGCAATGCATCTACAACATTCTCAGGAGGTGACAGTGTTGACTATATTTTAAAAATGAACTTAATGGGACAGCGTTTAGCTGCCCCATGTGCGAAGGCTCAGTCCTTGCTGTGGAAGCTCAGGGTTTGAATCCGACCTGTGGCTCTTTCCTGCATGTCATTCCCCGTCTCTTGCTCTCCCCACGTTCCTGTCACTCTTCAGCTGTCTCTATCAAATAAAGCTTGAAAAGGCCAAAAAAAAACGAAAGAAAAAGAGCTTGACAGATATGGGCAATAGACTTTTTGTAAAACTCTAAGACTAACTTTTCAGTGCGTCTCATATTACTTGGAGAAACACAATGAACAAGACGGGTAACAGTAATATTTACCATTACATATACCCTGAGAATTCATCTCATTGAAAATGCAGAGATTATGTCCTTCCTGAGAAAAATATGAATCGCTATGAATGCCATGATAATTAATTAATTAATTATAGTTATTGCAATGTTATGGTTCTCATTCCAATGAGACAACTGCAGAGGACAGCAGGAGAAGCTAATCAATTTAGGCATGTGTCACATGCATGTCCAGAAGCAGAAAGGCTGCCAAAAACATATTTCAAAGTAGCAGTCTTTACAACCTATTCTATGTGATGTTTTGGGATTATAGCAGAGAATTAATCAGGTTATTACCCAACTGAAGTAATAACACTGCCATTTTTATCTCACTTCTTCACTGCAGAACACCATAGGAGAACAATGCATTAAAAAGTAAGCACATGAAGATGTCTAATTATATAAATAAAGTGTTTCTCTTCGTGATATTATTATGGTGAGTCAGCGGTAACGCCGAGCATCCTCAATCAGAGGCTGATTGTCCCACTGTGCGCGCAGCTGGGAACGCGTACGCACGCAGACGCTGGCGAGTGCTCGCCCACGACGAACCTTTCCGCTGTGTGCGAGGCTCCACAGGTGAGGCAGAGGTGTAATCAACTGCGTGGGGAGCAGGGCAGAGAAGCTTTGTGTGTGTACGCCAGGAGTCGACGGATGCTTTTATGGAGAAACGGGCAAGGAAAAGGTCTCTCGAGGGACTGCCGATGATTGCTTGCCTCCATGGTCATGACCTGGCTGTGTTTACACCTGTTGGTTGAACTCTTTCTTTGTTTACAGGGTCAAATGTTTAGTTTAGTTATAGACATTATGTGCCATGTGTGGCATAAAGTTTGCTCCGCTGATTGTGATCTGTGACCCAGGTAGTGACCGTGCAGAATGATGTAATTCATAGAACTGCACTGTTAAAATATTTCAGTTAAAAGGGTGTATTAAAATTAATTATTAGTTAATTATTTGGTAAAATATAAGTACAACTGTGAAACTGTGCACTGTTAAAACATGTAGTTTAAAACATTACAGTCTGATACTACTACTACTACTACTACTAATAATAATAATGTATGAGTCTGATACTACTACTACTACTAATAATAATGTATGAGTCTGATACTACTACTACTAATAATAATAATGTATGAGTCTGATACTACTACTACTAATAATAATAATGTATGAGTCTGATACTACTACTACTACTAATAATAATGTATGAGTCTGATACTACTACTACTACTAATAATAATGTATGAGTCTGATACTACTACTACTAATAATAATAATGTATGAGTCTGATACTACTACTACTACTAATAATAATGTATGAGTCTGATACTACTACTACTACTAATAATAATGTATGAGTCTGATACTACTACTACTAATAATAATAATGTATGAGTCTGATACTACTACTACTACTAATAATAATGTATGAGTCTGATACTACTACTACTAATAATAATAATGTATGAGTCTGAATTTAACAATTTAATTTGAAGCTACTGCTAAAATCCTTTTTTACTAACATTTGTGAACGGTAAAGTGGCGAGTGTGTCTGTAGTCTTTTGTTCTTTTAAGTGATATTTAGCAGTGTGTGCTGTTATAATCTAATAATATAATCTAATTTTGGATGTCTTTTGATTTATCAAAGGTTTTTCACCTGTGCCAACTGTGAATTAAAAGAAGCTAAAGTGAGTGAAGTCCAGCGTCTGGTTTTTAAAGAGTGAGTGAGGCCCTTCCTTTTCAAAAGCTTGCACCGACACGACACTTGACATTGTCTCGCTGTTTTTCAATCAAATTTACACTGAATCTGCTCCTGCTTCAAAATAGTGCTGCTGTAAATGCTAAAATGGCTATTTTTAGCCATTATTATTACTAATCTCTGGCGTACTAAACTGTTTTGTGATACAACCTTTAACAGTTTAAAAATGAACAATTCTTTACTCACTTTACGGTGAGTATTTCAGCATCCTCCACTGTTTACCTGTACTTTCCCGTTTTGGAGCTCAAGGAACAGGTAGTCCTCCATTCCTGCAGCCAGTAACAGCAGCCCACTTCGCCGACTCGTCTTGATCCGTAGTGACAGTTGGAAGGTGGAGACATCTTGGAAGGCTTGTATACTGCAGTAGCTGTCCCCATAGTAGGATTCTGTGAAGAGTGGAAGTAGGACATAGCATTTAAGGTTAAGAAGGAGGCATCAAAAGCGCACGTCAGACCTGCAGCAGTCAGTGATTTTCACACAAACACATATTTTCATTGACTGTGCACTTTTTAATCAAGACAAAACTGCCACGTTTTGCCATTTAGACGAAGAAAATCACCAAATTCTAGTAGAAGAAATGAAAAGGCTGACCTAACAATTTGAATTTTATATTTTCTACACGATAGCAACATTGCTCACTACATTGGGATAGCACAAAAAGACACCTGCACCCATCCTACAAGTGCTGGACAACAAGATCGTGAATTCGAATGTGTAAATTTGGAGAATTCAATTAGATGAGCGTTTTTTCTGTGTCTTGTGTTATAGCATATATCTAGCACTGAATTTATTTCTATATTATCAGGCATCCTCCAGCTGCTCCTGGCTGAAGAGGAGCACCTCCAGTCTCAAAGGGATTCTCTCACTGAGACATCAGTCATTACCCCTGCGGAGCTTCCCGGGCATATAGAGTCCTTGGGTGCAGGATTTCCCAGGCTTGAGCTGCCTCATTTCCAATGATATGCAAATTCAGCCACCTGCCTTGGACTGTGCTCTCTGGGGCTCTTGACAAAATGTAAACTGTGGAGGAAGTCAATTATCTCCCAGTGCACATGCTCTGAAATTAAACTGGACCACCTCCAAGACCCTGATTCTTCAGCATGGTCTTTCCATGGCCTTAGCCAAGAGATAGAGAAGGGGGCTTTCGATTAGCCACCCACTTGCTCTTTTAGGGGTGATAGGTCAAGAAACAGAAACTTAAAAGAAGGCAGTTTTCTAATGACACAATGCTAATGCTTTGGAATATTTGGAATAGTGAAGCAGAAAGAGACATTGCTGTGTCAAAGTCAGAACATTCCTATGAGATCATGAGGACCAAAATATTCCCAACAACAACTCCAGTAGCCTTGAAAGATGATGGGCTTGCTGCCACGTGGTAAGACTCATAAGATCTCATAAAAGTTCTCAGACACGACTGAGTCATAAAATGGAGGAGTAGAATACAATACTAAACATTCATATTCATAGCTATAAATGGGGAAACTATTTTCTCAAGACTGGGTGTTGAAGGTGTGTGAGAGAAAATGTGTGTGTGCCTTTAAAAGGTCAGCTTGTGTCTGTGTTGCATCAACATTAATATCATGCCAACTTGCAATGCAAACACTGAAGGGGTACATTTATCCTTTGGTTTCTCGCCCCTCCATCCCAAACCTGCGACAAACACTGGAAATGTGAACAAAGACGATCATTTTGATGTCAGCAAGGACAAAAAGCAAAGCCATTTATTTGTGCCCGTGGTTTTGTGATTTCACTAAGAGGCATTCGCTTTTCCTTCCAAGGCTGCTCTGTCATGAACAAAGTCGGTGATGAACGGTCTCAGTGCAGGGCCAAATACACACAGACTATCGATTACACACTCCTGCACAGTATCGGTTTCCTGCAGCCAAACACATGCTACCTTGGTGGCTCTCATTCTTATCATGGCGTTGTCACATGTTGAAATTTATTAAGCCATATTTTGTGAATAAAACAAATTAACTGAAGTGAACAAAGGAGCAAGATTCTTTCCTCTACTTCGACACAAAAATGAAAATATCATTCGTCTTTTCAGAATTACTCATTCTCCAAATGTCACTTTTCGGAGGCTATGGTTGTTCGCTAGTTCCAGACTGTGCCAGAGGCTATCAGGGTACAGTTCAGAGAGTTTCTGGTAAGGCTAAGGTATTCCAAATGAAAGAATGGTGCTAATTGCATGGGAGCCTTCAGGCTGAAAATGGGGGAACAGAATCTTTTCTTACAGGCAATTGCATTAACAAAGAAAATCGCAATGAGCTCCATGGTTCTTAAACCAGAGCTTTTGTTGGATTGTTCACTGAGCATGGGGATAAAAAGCTGAGGGAGCGAGCGATGCCAAGACAATTCTGCCTGGGGATTTTCTGGTTCAAATTCAGCTTGCTGCTGTTGCCTTCAGGAAAAAAGAGCACATTTTCTAATGATACACACAATAGCTTTACTCTCTGCAGTGTACCTGGACCTGGAATTCATTAGTTCCTTGGCTAAGCTGTGTAAAGCTCAGGCAGAGAATAGGCTTCATGTTGGAAAAGCACATTTTCAATATGCTATCTGTGTAAATGACCTGCTCTGTGACACTTCTTTTGTCTCTGTGCCCTCGCTTGTGTCTAACAGGTATGCAAAAACTCCAGGATGAGAGACTAACATAAACATGAAGGCCTTTGGCGAATGAGAATGTGCATCACAAGTTTCCTGTTTCCACCGCGACATAACACTCGGGGGCTGGGTGTAAACGGGATCTAGCTGGGGTGACAAGCCATCATTATGTGTAAAGGATCATCCTTGTGCCTTAAGAGTGTATGCTGGAGCTGTGAAGCTGCTGCCACGCTTGGTGTCAGTCTTTGTGCGGATGTTTGAACCACCTAAGAGGACAGTCTCTGATCCCCTTTAGCTGCCACACCCCTTCTCACACTACTTTATTGTGCATCAAGCAGAATCCTGGTCTCAGTCCAATGCAGATGGCTATAATTTGATGACTGACTATGCTTGTATTTATAATGCTCCGAGGAAACTGAGTCTTCCTTTCTTTCACAGACGACTGAATGAATTACCCTGTTGTCTCTCTTTCCCTTTCCTCCTCCTCCTCCTCCTTTTCTCCATCCTCTTTTGGTCTCAGTCTAGTGACACATGTCCGGAAAAGCGATGGGGAAGAGAGACATGCTGACCACAAGTGCAGGAAGATCGGAGACATTCAGATGACTTTGTGTCCTGTGACTTGTCTGTTGCGGATAAATCACTCAGTTCAGTTCGTGTGAAGATATGCCGGACAGACACACACTTTGAGATGCTGACTTTTGATGTCCTGATTATGCAGGTCACAGAAGAAAATACTGAAATCACATGAAGTCCACATTGCTTTGAATAATGTGTTAAAATGTTCTGCGGAAGCAGCAGCAATGATATCCAGTGTGTGTTCCTCAAAAACAACTTTACCATGGTAACGCTGCCTTAGAATCCAAACAGACCAGCTACTTGCGCAACCCCATGGTTAAACTATGGTTAGCGTGGCTATATATAGTGGTTATGTTGGTCATTTGTTTCCTTTGCTGGGCTGTGCCTACTACAACAGGGCATAATGTCCTCTGGATATAATTACATGAGGGATAGGGTGTTGTTAACCATAGATAGAATTGGAGAGGTTTTAAGGGTGTAATGGCGTTTAGCATATGGCAACACAGTCATTAACATAATGAGCAATTACATCTCTGACAAGGGTCAATAGCACTTGCTTAATAGCACTTGTGCTTGTGATAAACAGTTTCCCAGTGTCTACTGATAGCAATCCCGTGGATCAGAACATGGATTATAACAAATGTAAGTTAACTGTACATCAGAAATCTAATAGTGGTTGATCAATAAGATGAAAATAATCATTAAAAATAATACAATTTACAATTTGATAAATTGATAGCTTTTGGTTTATGGCTATTTGTTGACCA
This sequence comes from Nibea albiflora, assembly GCA_014281875.1. Taxonomy (NCBI): domain Eukaryota; kingdom Metazoa; phylum Chordata; class Actinopteri; family Sciaenidae; genus Nibea; species Nibea albiflora. Next base: position 1,914,209 of record CM024800.1, read on the forward strand.
AACAAAAAGCAAGATAATTCTAATAACTGATTAGTCAAAATATATGAATTTCTAAATTAGATTTACATATTGAACAGATAATTCAAAAATAAAAGTATTGATTACTTGCAGATACACATATTCGGGACGTGTTGGTCCCAAACGAGCTGGTTTTAAGAGCCAGCTCTTTCAAGTGAGCGAGGGGAGCCATTTTTTTTGTTTTAGAGTAATACAGTGCGCTGCGGGTGCTAAATGTAAATCACACACACAAAGCTAAAGTACTTTTGTCGGACAAAATGAACAACACACTGGACTGAAGATTAAATGCTACACATCTACCACCACCCTGACCTGCATGCTTTAGATAATCTGCCACTGAACACAATCTGTGATTATGTAATTAGCAAAAAAAAAAAAGTATAATAAAATGCATTCATATAGCTAGTAGTTACCATACTTAGACACTGTATATTAGTGTGTCAATCAAATGCTCATTTTATAATCACGTGTGTTAAGATAAATGCGAAGAACAATGTAACTATTATGAACCCTGAAGGAGCTTATTCTAATCACAGCTCGCTAGCTGCTTTTAAAATGACGTGATCATTTTGGTGCAACATGTTTACAGAGCTAACTCTGAACACAGCAGTGTGTATAGGAAAATACTGCGAACAACAGCACTGTTAAACAGCAGAGAGCAGAGCCACAACTCTACATACCTTGACAGCGCTGCTTTATAAGGACCCCCTCCTTCCCCGCTGACTTTTCAGAAGTCACCAGGGACACACTTTTAGAGGCTTTATAGAGCCATTTCTCAGACCAGACTATGTCAGTGTGAGCGCAAACACATCATCATTTTAGTCGCCTTTCTGCATCCCTCTGAGACACTACTATGAAGTGGTACAATACGTTTAAAAAAATAGGCTTGTGGAGCCACAGCGGGTGGCCTCTTCCCTGGCAATAATTAAAACTTTTCAGGCACTCTCTCTGTAAAACTCGCACTTACACAACAGACAAGGGGTGGCGGCAGCAGCAAGAAATTATGACCTTTCCCCGTGAAAGGAGAATGGCAGTGTAATGTAATTTCGGTGTTGGAAAATGGACCTGTGAGAAAAGGGAGGGGAAAAAGTGTGGAAAGGATGTGAAAGAAAGTGTTGTCTCAGTTTGTGCTGCTAATGTGAGAGGGGGTCTGAAAGGCTGGGGTTCTAAACAGAATGAATAGGAAAAGCCAACTTTCTTTGGATGGATGTAGAATGCATTTTTCTCTATGGTAGCAGGCTTGTTTTGTTGAGGACTAATGACATAAAAAAAAAAAAAAAAAAACAAGACAGGAACTGATGTGTTAGCATCTGCTGCCATTCTCTTCCTCCAGCGCTGGCTTGAGTAGAGATCAAGAACAGGAAATCAGGAGGTGATGATAGAGGCGTAGCTCAAGACCACACAACATCCAATCAAATGATTGGAGATCACTGTTTTTGACTCACCGTGAACTCTTCTTTGTGGTGTGTTTACTCTCTTGCACAGCTGGCAGAGAAAACATTTCCATCGAACGTTGGCTGCGTTTCAGTTAAGTTAAATCTGAAATACTGTACTCCACGGCAGCAGCGAACAAAGAAATATTGTACTACTTCAGAAGTACACAATGGGACATTCTCAAATCTTCAGCTACAGGGTAAACATCTTTACTTCAACTCAACATTCCGGCTTTGACGAATTCACAGTTTGTTGGCTCATCACACTCAACTAAAAGTCTTGCTGCTCATAATGACTTTGGACTGATGATCTCACTCACCTAATAACATCGTAAGACACACACAGCCATGAACAGAAGCATTGTAGTGACTCAGGGCTCTGCTGTAGTTTATGACTGAGCTAATACAAAGCATGCCTCTGTCAACCCGGCTGAGCTACGGAAGCCATCAACCGCCAAGGTCCCAGTGGGTGGGTCCTGTTAAAATAACCCCCCCCCCTCCCGTGACATCAGAGGGCTGACCCCCTCTCATACTATTTCAACTGACCCCCACCACCTCTACACCCATTCACACACACCATCTTTTGCCAAATACTGATGTTTTGCAAGAAACATTCTAACAAGTGATTGTTTATACATATAGCTGTGAAATTCTCTGTTTTCCATCAGCCAGAGAAAGGCTGTTTATAGACCGTGCTGAAGGACATTTTAACACACCGGCAATGAATTCCTGCGTGGAATCTCACCACATGAAAAGTGAGGAGAACAGCGTTTCAAGGGAGAAGACAGGAAGGAAGAAAGCAGTGCCAAATAGCAGTGAAAATCACATATAGTCTATTAAACATAAGACTTTTACAATGATACATTTCTCATCTTGCAGCATAGAAAGTGTTCTGTACCTCTCCGCCTTTACACCTGACGTATCCGTATAAATCTAATTAAAGGTCAATAAAGGATTTTCAGACTAGAGTACTTTATATAAAAAAAGCTTAAAGGTGAAAGCACAAACTGAGAGCACTGCATGGCTGGCTAGACTGCTCTGGCTTTGTTCCACAGCACTGACTGTCCAAGGTAATAGCAGGAGGAAATTAGACAGCGGTTAAGTACTGTACAGCCACTTGAGTTTCTAATATTTACAATGTCAACACAAAATGGCAGTATAAAGAGGTCCTGTGTCCTGTTGCTACATACTGATTAGTACGGATAATTTCACTAAATTATTTTAATGTTGGTTGTTCTAGGCCACCAGTTCGAAAGCCTTATTTTCCTACTCTGCAGCTTGGTTTAAGAGCTTTTCCCATTTGTCAAGACTTGTACACTTTTTAAATAGACTGCATCAGTTTCCACAATGCCTACGTATGCATATTGGCAGATGCGTGTCATTCGGTCTGCAGAGAAGGTGATTGGCTGCAATCTGCCATGGCTCCAGGACCTGTATGCCTCCAGGACTCTGAAGCGTGCAGGAAAGATTGTGGCTGATCCCTCCTACACCGGTCACAAACTCTTTGAGACACTCCCCTCTGGCAGGAGGCTGAGGTCCATCAGGACCAAAACCTCGCACCACAAGAACAGTTTTTTCCCATCTGCTACTAGCTTTATCCACAAGGCCTGGAACCCACCTTGACACTCTTCACACTCCACCTCTGCCCCTACTGTTATGGATATTTCTATCCTCAGGTTACACAAGGTCACGTGTGGGCCTTGAGGTCCTCAGCAGTATTAGTTGTTTGCCTTTGACTGGGAACAGTAGGTGTCAGTTTATCTCAACACTGTGGTGGACAGAGTCAAAGAAATCTGGTGCTGCTTTCCTATAATCTATAATAGATAGCTGGCTGTTGATGGTCCAATCTGCATAAACAGACATCTGTGTCTCCAGACTAGAATATGCTGACAATAACACCTGCATGAGTAAAGACATTGTCTTTGGCTAATTCTGCACGTATAGTATTTGTGGTCTTATCTTTAAAGTCTGGGGTTTAAAGTCTGATCACCAGGATGAGTTGTTATATACTTGCATATTTAAAATACTCTGCATACTGTGAATATTTGCACATTGACTGTACTTACTCAGCTGTGCTGCTCTTCTTTTTACTTTTATTTTTACTTTTGAAACATATTGTGTATATATATTTATATTGTTATATTTTTAATACTTGATTTTCTTATCTTTCTTATATTTAGAGAATGTTTGACATGCACCAACATGTCAAAACAAATTCCTTGTATTTGTAAAAAATGTACTGGAAATTAAGCTTTTTCTGATTCCGATTCTGATGGACTTGGATGGAATCTTAGCTAATGATTCAATGATTCCATCTTTTGCGTATCAAATACCATCCATAGCTTTGAAATGTGGGTCATTATAACATGGCTATACTTCCTTATGTCGCACAATCACTGCCTTATAGCTCCAAGGCTCCAACGGAGGCAGCATAGCAATTGTAAGCAAAGCATTGAATGTTTGGAACACAATGAATGTTAAGCATCAATGGTATCAAGACACTGATATACTGTAAGCATGGTATGGCATTGATATGTTTCTGATGGAATCCATTTGAAATAATTACAGTTATCCAATCTACAGAATGTCAAGGATGGCACAATGACATTGACATTTTGTAGAAATGTGTCACATAAGGTCTTCTCATTGTGTCAAATAACTAAACTGCAATTGCCAAGTTACAGTACAAAGCGCATCTATACCACACTCACACATGTACATTACCTGTAGGGCTGGAAAATAGCTAGCCTGTCTTTGTTTAAAGTTCAAACACATCTACCAACACATCTAAAGCTCAAAAGTATTCCCTTGCCATTGTTGCCCAGTGCTTGCTGGGAATTGCTGGGTCTCTGTAAATAATATTATAAAGAGTACAGTCTAGACCTGCTCTGCATGGAACGTGTCACCAGATAACTTCTGTTATGATAGTAACAACAGTAATGTAAATACTCTATTTCCTGGAGAACGGCTCTAAGGCAGTTGGCTAAGCTAATCCATCAGACTCCAGATACTCATGTTCTCATCAAAGCCAACAAGTAAATTTCCCAAACTGTTAAACTCATCCATTATTATGAGCACCGAAGAGCCCACAAATATTTGATAGACTGATTTCCTTTAGTTTCCTTTAGTCTTTTTTTCATAAGCAGTCACACATTCTTGCTGTCTGTCCTTGTGTTGTGACTCACACACCCCTGGACTTTTCCTGGTACTTTCCTGGCACCCTTGAGGTTTCTGTTATTCTGTGAGTTTTAATGTTTCCATTGTACATATGACTGGCGTGCTTTTGCACACTACTGAAAACATTTTGAGACATTATGGAGATTGTCACAATTTTAAGAATGAATGAGCGGAGAGCACTTGGCGGCATCATGGTTTGCACTCTTTGAAAAGGTATGTCTGCATGTTTGCTCTCATGATGATTCTTTTTCAGTTCTGCCTCATTCACTGAAACAGTCATTTCTGACACATCAATAGGTCCATTCAGCCTTCACTCAGAGTGCCCTTATGACTGCAGTTATGAGTGCGAGTGCAGGCATCAGTCACTCCACCGCTAATTATCAGTATGACATTGGCTTTTCAGTGGGCTGGAGAACACTTTGCTGAGTAGCAGCTCACTGTCATAAATCATTCCACTTAAACGTCAGCACAGGGGAAGAGATTTAAGACCTGGACCCTGAGAAACCTCACTCAGCTGGGGTCCTGTGCAGGGGAACACTTGACAGAAATCTGGTTTCTGTAGAGGATCCAAATATTTCCCAGACTGATCTCATAAATTAATTGACTCTCTCTTTCTTTTCTTTCTGTGGTTGTCCATTCTTGTCTTTGTCTCTGTTGAGGGTTTCATTTATCAAAAATGATAGATGCTATTTATATATGTTATGTATACTATAGCCCTGTGATGAATCAGCGGCTTGTCCAGGGCTGCCTCTCGCCAATGTCACCAGGGGTAGGCTCATTACCTCATGACCTGGTCACCAAAAATGGATGAATGGACGTATACTATAAGTTTCGAAATGGATACTATGATAAATACTGATACTACTTTGGGACTTTACTTTGAGAAATATAAAGATGTTTACTTTCATTCATGGGGTGGCTTGGGCTCAGAAGGTAGAGTGAGCTATCCATTAATCACACGACTGGTGGTTTGACACCTTGATTCGCATGTCCACAAGTGCCCATAAGCAAGACCCTAACCCCAAGTATCCCAATGGCCAGGCCAGCACTTTGTCTGCCAAGGTCTACTGAAAAAAAAAAAATCCCAAAATTGATTTATTTAGCAATTAAACTTAGAATTTGAAGTCAAGTTTCACAAAAGTATTATGTCTGGAGATCCCCATCCCCATCAGTTTCATAGGTACATACTTTTCCATGACCGAATTTGCTAGTCATGCCCTCATGAGGCCCCCAGCTTGCTCCGAGCAGGGAAACTGTGATACAGAAGCTGCTGTGAAGGGGCCTCCCAAAACCCATATCCGGCTTTAACCTGGGTCTGCAAAGTCAGTGTGTGTTTGAGATCAGAGCGTCACATTAGACCCATAATGAGAACCAGCTGAAGGCACACACCACCAGACTGACCCTCTTCAGCTCAGACTGAACCCCCCCTTTCCTCACCTCACCCTCCCACCCTTCCCCCAAACTCTGGAGACCCCCCTTCTCTCTCTGTTAACTCAGCTGAATTTAGGTTATCCAGATGCTCGCTCTCAAACCCTTCCATCAGCCAATGTTACTCTAAACCATTCCAGTGCACACACCCAAAGACAGAAGTACATGGTGCAAACATAAACACCCACACTCACCCATGCACATATTAGTGTCCATGAGCACACACGCTCTCTCACTCTCTCCATGATGAATTACACGTCTCAGAACCTAACAGTCATTCCTCCTTTGCCTGCTGGCAGAGTCAGCCCACCATGTCCCGCCATTCACACAACTGTTTTCCACCAGGCAACCGTTAGGGAGAACCCGCCCTGCTCCACCCAGCCCGTCCAGCCACTTTTCTCCCTACAATAGCTCAATTCGCATTCAGGAGAAGAAGTGAGGACCATTCTCCAACCACCACCACCTCCTCTCCCAGCACTTCTCTTTCCCACCCCTCTATCCTACTCTCACTCTTCCTCTGCCTGCCGATTTCAACCCAAAATAAACAGCGTATTACATGGAAAGCCCAGGAATGCTGTGAAACAACTTAAAACAGTTCTCCAATGTTCCAGCTCCAACTTATACATCCATTTCATTTTCCACAAATTGGATTATTTAGTTTCATTATTAAAGTACTGACTTGAAGATGGATAGCACTGGTTTCAAGTGGAAAATGGTGGTAAGTGGTGTACATGGGGAGAACGCCTTTGGGGAACTGAACTTGAAAAAGGCTCTATTCTCTCTCTCGTCTTCACTATAAACAAAGTTGATTTCCATTTCAATCTATGTGAGTTTGAGTTTCATATGGGTTTATTTTTTGTTCTGGCAGTGACATGAGTTATTACATGGCTCAAACAGGAATGATTATTTGAAAAGGCAGTCAGTAGCAAAAGTGGAGATGAGCTCCAATGTGAACATTTTGATTTTGTTTATTTGACCTTTTCTGAAACAGAGAAGATTCACTGAGCGTGAATGCCTTTTCCAGGAACGCCCTGCTGCACACAGTTACACACACACACACCTGGAAGCTGACAATGCAATGGGAGGTAACCCAGATAGCAGACGAACAATCTGCTTTGAATCAACATTGAATCAATGTTGATGCATCAACAAAACTGTCACTGAATCAACGTTTCTCTGAAAAAGCAAAGAATTCTCAGCATTGATTGATTGATTGATTGCAATGTTATCTAGCCTTGAATATTCAACCTCAACAAAAATGATGATTCCGATGGAATTTCAACACTGAATCAATGTTGCCATATCTGGGAAGTTTCTTACTTAAGAGCATCTTAGCAAATGGTTATGACAAAATAACAATCACTGCTCTTTGCCTTCTTTGGCATCTCAATTTTCTCAATCCAAAGACAAATTGTGCCATCTGGCTTTGAAGTCATTCCTGCCTACACATGGTATATGAGGCTTCAACATAGAGAAATTAAACGTAAACACTGTTTTTGTTGGGACTAAATGTGCACGCCACATCTTTCATAATGTTTTAAACATGTGGGGACAGAAATGCCCCAAGGGGAAACTAAGCACGTCCCTGCCAAATCACTCAGTGACAGTGGCCACTCTGCGCACCGCAGTGGGCCTGGAGGGACGTCATGGCAACACGCGTCCTCTAACACAAGCCACCGTTTACAGTACATAACTCATGCCCTTTGACAGCTCTGCTGTGTACAGATTCAGCAAGAAGTCCAACGGTGTAATCTACGAGGACTGCACCAACCTTCACCTTGCTGGTAAAAAGTAGAAACCATTTTTCTTTACAGCCATCTGTCAAGTAGTTTTCCAAACAAAATCTTTGCAGTTGCTGATAAATTCAGTAGATATGTGTTTCCCTTCAAAGACCACACAAAAGCATTAAGATCAGCTGCTCACAGCCTCTTTTACTCTAAGGTCTGAATACCTCCAATATGGCTGCAAGCCATGACTTCACCTGGAAGCACTTTATCCACTTATACTTTGTAACATTTGAGACAGAATTATCCATGTTGGCTATGAGTGTGCTGGATAAAAGCAGGGTGGGAAAGTTGTTGTTATATGAGGCAGGAAGGTGCAAATACTGTGTAACAAGGACCGCATTCTTTGTGGGGGCATTCATGACTTTATTTGACAAGGGAGAGCAGCAAGGCAAATCTCAGGAAACACCAACCACACCAATGTGTTGTCAGGTAAACTGGAGTTATAGTGAGATAGTAGGAATGTTACATTTGGTTACATCTAGGCAGGTGAAACAAGTTCATGTTCTTCAGTGTTAAAGTTGGTTTGTCTAACAAATTATCTGCCCCCATCTACAGCAAGAGGTTGTGGTTGCATACAAAGACATTAAAGACGTTATGTCAGGGCAGTCATTATTTGCATGACCACAAAGGGTCACTCATCAGGAAAACATGAACATAGATCTTCCTTAGCGTTGGAACCAACAACCAATGGTGTACTTTTTGTCTGGTGAAGATGCAGTCTGTCTAAGTTAATGTGCAAAAGTCCTGAGAGAAAGGATAACTTGTGACAAGGGTCATGAGTCATATTGGGAGCCGGAGTGCCACGAGTTTGTGTGCATCATAGTCTGCTGAACCTCACCTCAGGGATGCCTTACAGACAGAAACCACAAAAAAACAGCAAAAATGTGTTCACGAAAAAGATGTAGAGAAAGAAGCATTCTCCTGACAAAAAAAGAAATAACAACCAGAGAAATAGCAAGAGTGAAAAACTGAGAGTGACAGCAGATATCCCTTTTTCTTTTTGCTGCTCCTGTAAGTTGGCACAGGACTTAGACAGACAAGGTCCTTATTACATCCAATTTGCATTTAGATAATAACAAGAGCAGGGAGGTTTGAATGGGCTGTTGTTCCAACAACTTCTCTGTGTATCCAACAGATGTAATTACGAGTAATGCACCTCATTGCCTCTGACTGATTACAGTTATTTCTTCATTGCATTGGAGAGAAGTTGCTCATAATCTTCCTTTGTGTAACCCACAAATGTGCATGGCTGATTCAACTAAATGCTCATCACCGTGTTTAAAAGGACCATATGTATCGCTGAGGACTGTGGGGAATCAAACTCACTCCTGTGCCGTACCACCCACCTCGAGGATGACAGCAGATCAGCACAGCTATTGTTGGAGGTTGTATGGAGATGTGTGTCCTGAAAGTGAAACTATTCTACCACAATCAAAGATCCGTTTAAATTCCCAGAAAATTGCGTACAAGGAATAATCATCTGTGACAGCTGTATGTAACCTTCAGCTATGTTTAGAAGCCATGAAGCCAACGTGATCTCAAAAGGGAGAGCACAACTATGTTGGTGACCATGTACAGTAGAGAAGTAGCTGTACATTTATTGCATCATATGTAATGTTCACACCTCAACAATGTATCAATCAAGCCAGTTATTTCAGGGCTCCGGGATTTCTTGATGCAGAAATCCATTTCATATCGAACTGGCAGGTGGAACACTTCAAATTCTTGGATGGACCATTAGAAAAAATGTTTACTAATTGAATGATACAGTTGATCTGAAATAGGCAAATCAACCCTAAGCCTCATGGCAAAGAGGTGGTGAAACTGAGTTTACTTGGGTTTCACTACACCCCAAGAAACAAGTCAAGTAACTCCTCACCTCCTCTGAAGCCACTGAAACAGGAACACATGGGATGTCCCATGTGTAACACATAACAACAAACAGGAACATGTTTCAGCATTTTGGAGAAACAGCTGATATAAAGTTACAAAAGTGGAACAGAAGCTAACTAGAATCTGTCCCACATCTGCTTTCAGAAGACAACTCAGCGAATTCCTCGGCTGTCTCAAGTCCTTTGTGTCTCAAGGCTATTTCGTCAACAAACTATCATAGCATCCATTAAAATTCACCTGGTTTGTGTTTCAGAGCACACGTTCTTCATACTCGTGTAAACTAGGTTAGAATGTACCTGCTAATCCAGCTCTACTGCATCTCGTGAGCTTTCATCGATCATCAGGAGGACAAATGTTAATTCTTCCCTCAGCACAATTACATGTACTGATGAAAGTGCCACACATGGGTGAGTAATTTGATGGTATATGACATACCATGGGCACAGATGGCTTGCGCCATATTTTGTGCATAATTCACACGTTACTACACGTAGTTTTACATACAATGCTGACAGCTGCACGGCTGTATTTCGATTTATGAACACATTTGTTCATCTCGTTGAGGAGCTTGATGGCTTTTTGCACAGTTTGTGTGGAGAATATTGACAATGAATATGAATCTATGGATTTGATGAATCTGGGGTTTTCGGAGGAGTTCCATGTTGAAACACAGTGTCAATGAAAGAGAGAGAGAGAGACCATCAACTGCTGTGGGTAACGGTGCTGCAAGGGAAAGTAAGGAATATGTTTTTTATTCACTGCTAGAGGCGAAAGCTCAGTTGAGACAGAGTCACTGTCTAAAAACAAAGCCCATGACTAAAATCAATGCTTGCCTTCATGAAAGCCTGTAGCAGGAAACAGAAGCTGATAGAGGCAGCTATTGTAAACTTTGACGTGGTGAAGAAAAAACAAACAAATACAAAGCCCCGAGGGTTCCAGACAGTAGCTAAGTCCAAATATTGATTCTACGAAAGGTTTAACATAAGTTTGTCTGTAATTCAAATCACAGCTATACAGACATATGGAGGATAGTCAGTCAAGACCTGTTCTAAATGGGACGTGTCATTAGATAAATTATGTTATAATTTGATGCAATATAAGTAATATTTGAATTTAATTTAAACCATTTTCTCTATATTGTTATTTAGAGACACCCAACAATTCATATAATGAGCAAACACTTGTGTGACAACTGTGACAAGGAAAAACTTCCTAAGAGGCAGAAACCTCAAGCAGAATCCGGCTCATGGTGGACAGATATCTGCTGTGACTGAGTTTAGAGAGGGAGAAAAAGAAAATCTATATTAACAGTCCTATTTGACTTGATTTGCTGTAGCTAACTCGCTAACTTTGGCCGTGAGTTGGACATTGTCTCTGACTGACTTGTTTTAAACTAAGGATCAAGTTAACAGACAAAATCACATTACTCCAATCCTGGCTTCTCTCCATTGACTCCCCGCTTAATAGATTTTACTTCATGTTTAAAGCTGGGTGTCGTGCCAAGCTATATTGCAGAAACGTTGACCCCATATGAGCCAGTTGGCAGCCTTAAATCCTGCCTTAAATCAATGTGACAATGCTTTATTGTCACATTGTCTTTTTATTGCTTTTATTGTTTTTATTTTGTATTAATTTATATTCAAATGTGCCTTATTATTGCTTTTTATCTCTTTTACTGTCCTTATCTTTCATCTTCTGTTTTTATATTGCTTTCTGAGTATCCTGTTTTCCTGTCAAAGCCATTTGTAAACTAAATCTTATTATGATTATGATTTAGTCATTTATTAGAAGAATGTCTATAAAACATATATTCTACTAATAGCTATGTTGTGAACTCAGCAAAAAAAAAAGTGAGCATCCGACTGATTAGATGCTGATTAATGAATTGATGAGTTGTTTCCAAATAGTAAGCAATGTTTTACTTTTAGCTGGACATGCTAGTTAGCATTCTGACTCTTTGAATCCTGAGTATTAGCCCTTAGAGCACATGGAGAAATGCAAAGCTTGACATGTTGTGATACGTTGTTGAGATTATTAAAAAAAAGAGTAGGGTGAAAAACACGAGAAGTTGTGATACGTGATGGCGCTAACAGTTCCGGTTTGTTAGGCAGTAGAGCTTATTGAAGAGAAGCAAAACGAAAGTGTAATTTCAGCAAATCGAAAACTCAGCAAACTCGGTTTGTTACATACACATCAAGTCATAACATGTACCATATTATCATCAAGCGTACTAAGAACAAATTGTGTACCTTGTTTAAAATATGTAAATGGATTCATTAAATAGTCTACTTCTCTGGCCCTGCTCCCTGTGGATGAATGAAAGTATGTCATGATGGTGCTATTAAGGATAATGGTCTTTTTCTGGAGCAAATGTTCTATGTTTGACCTTCACCATTTCTCTTCTAATGTTTTATGAACATGTGCTCAACATGATGTCATTTGGCAGTCGCTGGCACCCTGACCACATGTCAAGTCAATTATATAGAACTGTGTTTGCACTGTGTCACCTTTGAGTATAGTGAAAATTAATTTCATTTTAATTCTCTGATGTAACATTCACATTTAAAGCTATGTAGCTGTGTTGACTAGCAGCTGCAAATGGTACCAAAGGATGCTTTAAATGTAACGATTAAATCATTGTCTGTATAACTTTTCAACCTTTAACAGATTAAAACTCACGTTGATGCTACACTGATTTTTAATGAGGTGAATGGTGTCTTTGTCATTAGTATGATGTCTGTTCTGGACTATGTGTGCTCCAGGTTAGATCACCTGCGAGTATGTAATGCATCACCAACTCTGTCACTGATTTTGGTGAAACTGGATCATATTTTCTGCAAAGAGCAACCGAAGGTGAGGTTGAAAGAGGACGCTAAGAAAAGAAAGTGAGCAAGTGAGAAGACACCGGGCAAGAGTAAATCTGGGACTGAGTTGCGGACTTTTGATCATAAGTAATGTAATCAGAACGAATACACGTGTACAAGCTGTCCATATTTACCACAGTAGGATCACACTGTTGACACTAAATCACAAAAGATACAAATTTCTACATTATGTTGCTTTAACCTTTGGAATGCAGACATCTATTTCTATCTATATATCATCACTGTATTTCAAAGGATGCTAGAAATCCATAGATATAGGCCAGTGACTTAATGTTGTTCAGTTCAACTTGTTCCAGACTGATTTCACAGTACTGTTCACTGTTCACTATTTGTACTTTGCTTTTAAGTGTCAGTCAGGTGACAACCATCAGAGATGAATCTTACTTAAGGAGTCTTATGCAGAAAATTAATGAGGAGCCTTCTTTAGAAATTCACTCATGTAACAATTCAGGTTTTTCCACACTGCTTTGTATCTTTTGACAAGTGTCGTCTTATTATTAAGATGATATCAGAATGAGTGGAGGGTATGGTTGCCGATCGTGTTACTTTGATTGACAGGCTTTCCAGGATTTCACTAAGAACCACAGTTTTAGTTAGGACTCATAATGTCAGAAACTCCACCCTGCTTCCTTCTCTGTTCCTCAAATTTAACTCTTGTGATTCATAGGAATAAATTGTAGTGCTCTAAACTTTAAAATGTCCTTTCAGAAGCATGGGTGGTGGCACAGACAGTACATCCATGTGTTTATCCCTGGGCAGAGAAAAGTTTCCAACATCTTAATTGCACTGCTGCAGTTGCTGCAGATATCCCTCTCTGTTACACTCACTTTAGCTCAATAATAAATTTGGATTTTAACACGGACTTACAACTTGCCTAATGTGGCTTTAAACAATATGCAGATTTCACACTGATTCACTCTAATCAGTGTCTATTGATGTATGACTTCTCAGCTTCCTCAGCTTATAATCACAATGTGTGTGTATAAGGGACTATCACAGAGTAAATGAAATAAACTCAAGTACCTTTAAAATCCTTTCTCCAGCAGACACAGAGGAGCACTTTAATCTGTGTAAAAAACGTGATCCCAGGCTCAGTCATGGAGCCAAACATCTAAAAGTCAGGACAGTGTTTCCCTTTGTAAGGTTAGGTTATTTGGGTTTACAAAACTTCAGGTAGTTGAATTTTACACATTCTCTTGACCTCCTCCAGATATTCTTCTGTCTGTGTATGTGATGTTCATTGTGATTTGTTAATTGTTACTTGAATGTTGGCTGCATAAAACTACTTGAACCTTTTCCAAAAAAAAAAAAAAAAAGGGTGAATCATCGTACATGTGTTCCATCTGTCTCTTTTTTGGGAGGCGGAAGAGTTTGTGAAGATTAAACTTTTCCATCCTCTTTTTGATGATATACCTTCACCTGTAAATAACAGGATAAAAATGAGACAGGAGGCCTCCTTCAGTACAAACCTTCTGCAGATGTGTTCACCGGTGCTTAACCACTAAAGTAAGCAAACCTCTCATAATGTCAATATGTGTGTGAAGCGATATGCTACATGGTCATGGTTAGCATGCATATATTACATCGCATACCTCACTGGGAGATCAAATTCCACGGCAAGGGATATGATAATCATAAATCTGAGGATTAGCTTTTGGTGTACTTCACAGATCTGGATGATCTGTCAAGCTGGCAACACGTTTCCTGTGAAATGTCTCTCACAGTGAGTAAAAACCTGATTCCTTCAACATCCGTTACATTTCTAACATTTAATGAATGAAATGAGATGTTTCCTCATTAGACTCGTATTTCTTTTTAATGCAATGAGTAAAAATGAAATATTTTACTATTTTTCCCAAAGACAAATGTGTGTAAGAAACAGAGAGGTGCAGAGAGATGTGTTCAAATCACACAACCAACCAGTCAATCAGCTGATCATCAGCGTACAAAAGCCTTGAATCTGAATCTGAGAGGTCTGAAATATGAAACACGTCAGTCTTTGTGAAACAGAAACTGGATTCAAGTACTTAAAGCTCTACGTCATCATTTTTTTATGATTAGAAATGTCCCTTACATCAGAGAAGTTCACACTGAGCTGTTTATTCTTGTCTGAGTTTGCGGATGAAATGAAAACAGCTTAAAAAACTGTTAATTTACCATCCAAAACAACACACGCTAACCCATTTGAAATCTATCTGGGCGTAATTAAAAATTCCTCTGGATTTAAATACATTCTCGAGCGCGCATGCTAACGGCTCTGTCAGGAGCTTCGTGGACTAATCAGAGACACTGAGAAGTGTGTTCCTTTTGCTAATGGGTGAACACATGATTTCACAGCTTGCAATGCGATTATACTCTTATTAGGGTCAGACATTCATAAAGACTCATTAGCAGTTTTTCCCATCATGTGTGTGGGTGATATCATTTCTGTCTCTTTTGCTGTGTGCTGCCTTTCTTGCTTTGATTCCGCTCGCTCGCTTCCTTTGAACTAATTTGTCCGCCACTGAGCCGCTCGCACCCAAACTTAACCCAGACTTAATAACAAGCAAAAGTCGAACCAAAAAGACAAAAAGGCTAAGAGCCTCCTCGTGGCTGGTTTGATGTGACAAATGTTCACATGGTTCAGTTTTTAACAGACTTTGAAGGATCATGAGATGGTTAGTTTTCTGACAAATTCAAAACCACAGAGTTTGGATAGACAGCTTGCACACACACACACACACACTGCTGTTTGAGGCAAAGCGACATGTCGAGGCTGGCTGGTGAAAAAGGTCAATTACCAGCCTGGCTTCATATGAAAATGATTCTTATTATTTGTGACGAGAACAACATCTCCCGGATTCACAGCTGCATCACACTTGTGAATACTGGCTACCCACCTGCAGAGATTCATACATTCGAGTTAATTGAATAATGTGCAAGTGCTCATGCCACGATGGCAGCATAATTATCGGTTAACAAGCCATTGCTCCGTCTGGCTGTGGATGCGGCTTTGTCTTTCTCAGACGTACGAGACACGTTTTATGCAGTTGGTCAGCAGTTCTGTTGGAGCTGCATGTCATTTTGTTTCCTTTCTTTGAGTCATACACAGGGTGTGGTGCTGGATCCGGCACTGATAATTCTCAAGTTCCCGTATATACTATATTTGGCCATGCTGCTATTGATGTACTGTTTATAACTTCTAATTCCGACTGCACAGTAACTTTATATATATATACAGATATACTGATAGGGGGTTTTATGGCTGTGTGTATGCACAGAGCTGAAAGAGAACATGACTGCTTTCACCAAATACAGAATCATTCATATTATTGAGAAAAATCTACGTTTATTTGTGAACCATATTTTTGGCAAGCAAGTTTTTTTTCACAGGACAACAAAGGACGTAAATATGGCTAAAAATAAAACAACGGAACTAGAATATGTTGGCAGCGACAAGAGTGAGAGCTTAAAATCTATGACTCATCCATCTGTCTTCAGATGGCCACACACACATGAAAACACACACATATACATGCATATATAAACACACAAGGATCCCCATTTCCTGCTCGCACAGAATCTTCCCAATGTGCCACAGACACGCTTGGTTCAATCCACTGAGGGAAAACAGGCGCAAACGCACAGCCTTCCACGCAGATAAAGGACCCCCTGATTAAGCGAAAGCATATGCATGTGCTGGTGGCGTGAAGGTTATGGAGGAGGGTTTATGACTGCAGGGATGTCAGTTTGAATCCCCAATGAGTGTGAGCTGGGGGTTGAATAATGTCGGTTTCCTTGCACTAAAAATGAGGTGCCTTTGAGCAAGACATGTGATCTGCAGTTAACACTAGTTGCTCCCTGGTGTGAAGGTGCCTAATGATGTGAACATGAAGCCGGGTGTTGCTACAGCTCAGTGCTATAAAATTCCTTATCTCTAAAATGCTCATCGCTAACCTGACATATGGAGAGTATAGCAACATTCACGGTTCTGCCACATGGAAAGCAAACATACAGGGTGTGGTGGGCAAACATAAACTGTGAGACGTGTAGTGAGCTGACAGAACTTTGGCAAACTAAACTGCATGCATGCACACATGCACGCGTGGATTTAGTTCACAAACACACAGACAGGCACAACCGGCACTGGTTTGTGGAGCTGATGACATGGAATGTGTTTGCTACGTTTTTACTGCGTTCGTCCTTTAACTTTGCCAAGCTTTGAGGTGGTTTTGGAGCGGGGAGAAGAACACTCTTTTTTAAACATTTATAAGCTGCAGGGCGACTCTGTTGCAAAAGGGAGAGGCCATCCAATCCAGGCTGAGGAGGAAACCGCCTCCCCCAAAAAAGCAAACCAAACAAATGGCACAAAAAGTTATTTTTCAAATGACTACTGTAAAAGGGAGTCTTTGTGTCCTCAAAAATCTGCTCCAACCGACACTTGACTAAGTGCAGCAAAAAGGAAAGGACAAATGGAAAGAAAGACTCAAAGAGAAAGTACGCAATGTACCCAGTGGGAGGAGGGGATTTGCTGGTGAGTAGCAGAAGATGTATTTTGGGGAAAAGAGCTCCTTCTGGAGGTTTCTGATCCGCTGTTTCACCAGAACGCCTTGGAGTAGTGTCAGGGCGTTGGTCTTGTTTCCAATAGCGTCACTTTCTGCGCGACAGCAGATTCATAAGACCTTAATAATGTGTTTTATTTTTAACTGCTTCGGTTGTCTGATGTGGCGACGCTCACCACAACAGTCATGTACAATGAGAAGCTGTAGTTAAACTAAGGCATACACAAAGTTTGGATTCATTTCGACAGACAACTCAATGTTGAAATGTGTCGCTCTTTTGTGTTGCCCATTGGGAGGAAACCCGTGTGTTAGCCGTCCTCTTTCGGCTGCAGCACCGGATGACTCATGCCTTATGAACATTGATGCTCTCAGCTATTCCAATGTAACGACAGAAAACCCATTTGAAGCATTTTTTGTAATTTCCAACAAAATGGCATTCTAATTATAGACATATAACGTCAAGCCTTCGCTCCTCTGAGCACTCAACAGCAAGAACATATAGTAAGCCATCAGTCCAGCTGAAAATACCGAGGAGGAAGATGCCTGCTGTGAAGTAGGGCTCCTTGTAAGCTACATGCTGAGTGGCTAAATCCCATGATACAACCATCCATTTTATAAATGAGTCACTCAATTTAGAATACATTTCATTCAAAGGTCTCACATTTATTCTTTACATGCTTGAGAAATCAAATCTTATCTAAAATTCCTAAACCAATAACTGCCTCGATATGTCAGTATGCTCGCGATCCTAGATATTGTAAATGGGTTTGTAACACAAATGTAACACGGCATATGTCACTTTTCAAAATTCATAACACTGGTCCTGTGAATGTGATGTAAATGAGTTCTGGCCTTTAGTTATGAATATATTCACAGTTGTTTATTAGAATTTAAATGAGTTTGAGGAATTGAATTCCACAGGCCAAATGAAGCCTGTATATTTCTGACTACTAATGAATGCTGCTCTGAAACGCACTGATTCTCGATAATCCTGCCAAAGGCATCCAATACCATCCAGCTGGCATTCAGATGTTCTACAGATGCGCTGAATTAACCAAGAATAAAGGCCCATGGAAATAAATGCACTTTGCAGTGCAAAGTATGGAATGCGTGAACGATGCATTTTCATCAACATGCTTAGCTGTGTGACTTTTCCAGCCATCAGTTTTGGCTCACACACTTGGGACACTGTAGAAATACAACAGTCCGCTTGTTGTGGAGTGCCTTTGTTCTGTACGATGCTGTAATTCAAACTTTGGGCCTGTAAAGTCAAATGAGGTGACCAGTGTTCTGATACACATCATCCACATATCTGTTGTTGTTCTCCACTGCGTTTGATACACATCTCTTGGTTTCAAGTGTCCTGGCTATATTTTTATTTTTCATTTTTTGTTGCCTAGTCTTGTTTGAATTGATTCTGGTTTCTTGAACACTGCCTGTTTCATGGACTAATTAACAGTTGGTCTGCATCATCAGCCTCTAATTCTGCATTTAGGTCCTCGTTCTTATGTTCCCCTTGTTCCCTGCTTGAACTGTAACAATGTCATCCCTCTGGAAAACACCTAAAACGTATGCGTCTACATCTACATTTGCATTCACCGATACAATTGGCTGCATTACAGTACACTGAATTAACGGTCCACTGAGACATGTAAATTCACATATTAGTTATGCAAACACTGGGACATAAGCAGGAATCATTTTCAGTTAGTTTAGTGGAATATCATTGGATGAAGCCAAAATCACCACATAATCTGAGCTAAGTAAGATGGAATGAAGTATAGTGAAAACAAGAGAAAGGAGGTTGAAGCTATTATTATGAAGTCAATCTAGCCAGAGCAACTTATCATAGCTGTCTTTGTTATCTGATTTTATTTTCATCATGCACTCCATAGTTATTAATATCACAAAACTCACTGGATTCATGTTTTCACGAGTATTTTCCTTTCTCTATGGCGTGTTGTGGAGGGCGAGGCAGGGTGGAGCTGGCCATCTTGTTGGATTTGGCAATGATGTCCAGCTCTGCAACACCACAGCATCCTGCTCACAATGTGTGTTTTATGTCGTCATAGTGATTCACCAAAATCATACCATATTCCCATATGAGATGCCTGAGGTCCGGTGGTTTAACATTATTTATCTATATTTCACTCAACAATGCAACAAGGCCCTTTTTTTATTCTTGTAGCATGAGACTGACAGGAAAGAAATATATTATACCTGTAACACACGACACCTGCTCACAGTTAAAGCCTTGTTCATAAATCCAACACAACAGCCTGTTAGAGTACGTATCATCCAGCTACACTATTTCTCGACACAGACTGTTGTAGGGCCACTAACTTTGTTTCCAAATGACCTCACTCTGGAGGAATGTGATTCAAGAATCAGCAGTGGGTTCACACAGAGACCACCATCAATAGTTTATGACTTGCATTTAAAAGAGGTCCAAGGAGGTCTGTTCTGGTCGAGATAAAATCATTGTGGTCTGTGAATGAATCATATATCTGATAGTGAGACTTCACGTAACCCAACAAACCCAATGCTGAAAATGGATGCTTTGGAAAAACAGCTGTTTAATAATCACGGGGTCACTTGATCGTATATAAGGGGCTAAAATGGAATACTTGATAGGATGTAAGTACTTCAGTGATGTCTGATGATAAAAGTAAAAAGGCCACCATTGGCTCTGGTGGCAGCCAGAATGCTTTGCAGCCATGCTCGGTGGAATTCTTGGCTTTTTGGAAGCCTGTATTGCCAGCCATGTTTATTATATGCCACAACATGAAGACATTGGAGGAAACAATAACACACGATCAACCTTTAGTTATGTCCTGACCTTTTTCACGCATTCTGGTAAACATCTCAAAATCTAGATGGAAGATGGAATGACATTTAGAGCTTTGATAGAATGGATTCTGCCAACTTTGGTGATTATTTGTGGCTTGGATTAATATAATCTGAATGAAGTATTGTGTGTGTGTGTTTTTTTTTTTTACATCATGCCTCCAGCATTACCAAACAAATTTGGGAATTCCTTCACTTTCTATCTGGTGGTCTGTTCAGGTCTGAATTTGTCCAATACTTTGACCAAATAAACCAAAAACTTTATATTTAGTACTAATCAGCAAATGTCAACATACTAACAAATTGCACTAACACTAACACTAAGACCTACAAGGGTAACACTTCTATGCACCTGTTTTACATTTCATTCCCACTTGAAGTACTGCAGAACTAATTCTCTGCATCAGCCTCCAAACTGTATCCACTGAGCCTGAACAAGGAGCTCAGGAATGCCGGCCTACATACACACAAGACAGATGTCAGGTAATGGCTGAACATTCCCTGGCAGTTATGCACTATTTCAAATTTCCAGAGACCACCTGATCATGTTTTCATGAGTATGCAGACGGGATTTCACCTTTCTGCAGTGCTATCTGGAGGTGAACATTCCCAGTAAAGCACTGAGGCAGACGTTTTTTTGGTGAGCAGGAGCAGAGCTATGTTCAAAAAGTCAGTCAATTATAAGAAGTACTGAAGGTTTCCCATCAGAGGAGAAAGGAAGGTTACTGCACGGCCAACATGCATTTCACTAGCACATACTGTAGTCTGTTCTGGGCTGTGAGCAGAAGTAGTAGCGTGAAGTGGGCCCATTTGTGTTTAGATTGAACAGCCTCTAATAAGAACATCATGATTAAATCTAATCATTGGTCTATTATTATTCTTGATTGTCTGCAATTACAATCACAGTTATGAAAGTGATTAATTTTACTGACATGAGATGTTTACTTTATTCCAGTTATCATCATAATTCCCTGCTCTTTACTTGTAAAGAATCGGGCAAACACTACACATAGAAGCTATACGATAACATGACAGTCTCTGCCTTTGACAACCGTGTTCAATCAAGTCTGGGAAAGAAATCGGAAGAAGAAATCAGGAAGGCGGTGAATTCAGTTTATTCCACTTTCACTTGCCAGGAAAATATTTGTGCACAGAAGTAGATGCAAGTTGGATGACACCATGATTTCTCTGCAAGAACAGCTGCTGAGCGAGTTATTGTCGAGACTTGCCCCAAATACGCAATATGACAAATGACAGAAGGCAAATCCTTTTCTTTTCATATTTCCCTCACTCTGATTGATTGTATTCTGCCCTATCATTTCTCTGAACCCAACACTCCTCGACAAACCGATGCGCTATCTGGTTTGATAATGCCTGTTTACAAAGTGGAAAACATAAAGTTTGCTCAGAAAAAGTTTAGTGTTTTTATTTTTTTCTTTAGATAAGAATGTGATGTAGTCGTGGGAAGATATCCCTGCTTTAGTTTAGACCACACTTTCCAGTGATCTACTTCACTGTCTGCTAAAACTGTCTGTGTGTGTGTACCGCTTTAGACCCTCCCTGTCCGCTCCTTAAACTTGCTCCCCCATCCATGATGTCTCAATTGACTCATAAGTTAAACCTGATTAGAAATGCCTCCTTCTCTTCACCTAAAACTCCCATTTGAGACTGAACCCAGGCTAATTAGTCAGCTCGATAAAGGATCATAGCTTTCAGCTGGATTTATCTGCTGATGTGAGAAGAGCAGATGTTCTTAATATTAGTAGCACCCAGACCTTTACAGATGGAAAAGTATGAGTTCAACACCTTAATGATCTAAAGTATTTAGGACTTACAGTAAATGTCAAACATCGGACTTTCCCTTCAGTCAGCTTCGACTAAATGACCATCGGTTACATAAGACATAAAGTTTTACTTGTTCCTTTCCATACATCTGTAAGATTATACCTTCAATGGAAAGAAGGCAAACAAAGCAGAGGTAGAGCTTCCTCATTTTTCTAATGAATTAACATGCATTAGAGAATCAGGCAGCCAGAAACAACAGGCTAAATTTTTCCCCCTTAGGCTTGCCTTAAGCTAATTGCCATCCAGTGGTTATTGTTACCCTCTATGTGTAGCGCAATGCTCACTCCAACATCAAATAAGTTATATGGCCTCTGGAGGTTATTAAACAAGGACTGGACCACATTGCTGTTGGACTGGAATACCTTAACAGGTCACGTGTGTCATTAACTTGTTTTAAAGGAAGAAATGGAAGCCAGTGTATTGTGACAACGCCTACACAGTGTTTAAATCGACTGCATCCTCCTCTTCAGAGGACCGTAAAAATAAAATGAATGTGAGTGCACAGCAATTAAGGTTACTAAATCTAAAGTGAACACAACAATGTTTAAAACATCTAGAGTGTCCCCTCTGTGGCCTCTTATACAATAGATATTTGTCTTGAAGAGAAGATCTGGAATGCAGTTTTGACTGTAAAATGACAGGATGCTCTGGGGTCACACATGGTCAGCTTCCCTATTCGGTATCTTTACGTTCCCCAGTGGCCTATTCCCATGGCCCAGTCTGGCACAATCTGGTACATCGGATTGCCTAGTTGGCCACAAAAATACTGGTTGTTCTTGTGCGCACACATCCCTCCTGTCATCTGCATTTCTTCTGGTTTGGCCGATCATTTGTTGACTTCAGCGCGTTCAGCTGCTGTCAGTTGTCTCAGAGATTCTGATTATGCTTCTCATTTCTCACAATCTTTGTTTTCTTCTGGAAGATAGAGTAGCTTTATGAAATCTGTTTACTTCCTCTGTTTGTTGAATCAAGCATGTAATCATTTTTGAGCTTGGTCTCCCAAAGTTTTAATGAAACATGAATAATGTCTGGAAATGCAAATATGCGCTCGGAGGCGAGGCACGAAGAGCGAGCTTCTTTTAGCATGTAAAAATGTATGAGGGAGTCTCAACTAGTCACCTTCACATGCTCAGGTGGAAGTCTGTATTCTGCATGTTTCATATATTTGAGAAAAGAAGGACACTGATAACTGCTAACTTTTTATTTTAATGACCAGTGGATCAGTGTTTTAGCACATCAAATCATTGTGTTCAGAGTGAAGTCAACATGATTACAGGAATAGAATCAGTAGAGTCGTCATTTAAAGATAAAAAGACACCAAAAACATAAATATGTCCACGTTAAGAACTAACAAAACAATCATGAATGTATAATCACATGAAAATAAGAACCACTGTTTTATTTTTCTTAACCTAAAATGATCCATCAGGTTGAAAAATGTTTTTACAGTAGGTCAAACTAAATTCTAGGCAGGATCTTTTTTTTTTATTTTTTAAAGCAAATGTGGTTGACCATTGGATGACCCAGTCCATTGGGACTTGGCTTAGGACGGGGGTGTCTTTTAAAGAGGGCCAAATTTGACAATATGAAGATGGCCGTGGGCCAACACCAACATTTTAAGTTTCATACAAAAAATTTTTTTTCTGTAACAATTTTGTTTTCATTGTCATGATCATCACTTTTTTAAAATGGCAATGTAACCAAATCTAAACCAATCAGACACAAACAAACCAATTCTTCCTCAGCACCTTCAAATGCTTCATTATGTCAACCGGAAAAGACAAATCTGTTACAGTATTTGATCCGTTCATAGCAGGCCATAAATAATACAATTATAAAAACAAAGCTGTGGGACGAACGAAATCTGAGTGTGGGCCATGAGTGGCCCCCAGGCCAGACTTTGAAAATGCCTGGCTTAGGAGAACAGGAGGGTTGCCGGTTCAAGACTGGTAGCTTTAGAGGTGCTAGTTCACCTCCTGGACACTACCATGATGACTTTGAGCAAGGCACTGAACCCCCAAACAACTCCCAGGGTGTCGCTATGTGGATACCCATCAATTCACCATCTGTGAGGGATCAATAAAGTAAGTCTTATTATGATTATTATTTGACTGTTTCCATCTGTTTCCAGTCTTTGGCTGGCTGCTACAGTAGCTTTAGCATCATCTTCACTGCACAGACATGAGATTTTTTGCCAGTCTGCTAATCTAACTCCAAAGTTCCAAAGTTCATCCTCCCAGCACCAGTTAAGGTTAAACCCCAAAATGTAACCATAATCACTAAGTTATAACTCAGCAAAATGCATAGATTCCTGTTTCAACCACAGTTATTCTACACGCCTGAATGTAATCATGATTTACATTTTCTGTATGGCAGCCAGCAAAATTTAATTAGTGAAGGACCACTTTAGTTTTCATGGTACTGATGCAAAAAAAAACATAATCTGACCTGTCTGAGTTGTACTCTGCAGAACAACTGTTTTGCCACAACGGTTGCCTGCCTTGTGCTTCAGCTCCACCATGTAGCTGTTCTCAGCTTCATGCTACTGTGGGCGGTCAAACAGTCAGTCAAGGCAAACTTCACGAGACACATCATTTCCTCTGGTTATTTTAAGCCTTCATAACCAGCAGGATGACGGAATTTGCTCTGGCCTCTTAACACTGGGATCTGTGTGAACCACAGCACATACACGCCCTCGTGTACACACAGACACACACACCTATACACACACATACACACACAATCCCCACACAGGATCCCCTTCCCTCCTCTTTCAGGCTTTCGTCGACTCATGTGAAGCACCATGCTCTTTTGTTGGTTCTCCCATCTAGTTATATTTATCTGGCGCAAGCTATTCCAGACTGTCATCTGCCTGATCCCAGTCCTAGTACTATCCCCAGCCCCCTAGATTCTGTCTGAACCCAGGCTGTAATGAGGCCGTCTGGCATCAAATTACTCAGAACCCTTCATGGTCCCTCTGCGGTGCTGATGAAGATTTTCAACAGGATGGGTGCTGGCTGCTGATCTGCCTTCATGTCAGCATGCTGTGAAAAGTGGCCCTCCTAACAGCAGCCTCCTGCTGCCATGTTATGGGAATATAGAGCGGGAGATGAGCTATTTAGATGAGAAAGGGGATATTCATATTTATTTAACATAGCTCAGAATCATCCTGCTGGAAAAAATACAGGCGCTTTCTTCACAAAGTTATCGATCAGGTGTTTTTCAAATCTCTAAGTTTCAAGACTTTGAAATAAAAAAAGAAATATTTTGTAATATTTCACAGCACCATACGACTAAAACTAAATCCCCAAGTCCTGGAGCAATACCGCTTGAGAGCCGAGAACTAATTAGAAGCACAAAAAACTATTAGTTTGGAGCGTGATGTCTCATGATTAACCACTGTGGCCTTGTGCTTATGAGTCATACACCCTCTGGGCTGGAGGGAGTCCCTGCACTCACAGTGCATTTTTCTATATTTAAAATAGTGAGTCATATTCATGTGCGAGCTACTGTCCCTGCTGGACTTGTAAAAATAGCAGACTTGAGTCTCTAAGGTATGGCGCTATATAGAATGAAACTGAACGCATGTGAAATACAACATGCAACACATGAATATTAAAGACGTTTTCAAGTTTTGCTTTTAATCCATTTGATGTAATCGAGTTGCTGTGTGTGGTTTACTGAATATAGAACTTGAGATCTTGGTTCCCAGGAGCTGGAGCACTGCTGAGGGAGCAAACATAAAATACATCTGATAGCACACTCTCCTTGCAGCTCCTTGTTTGAAGAACTACTATATAGATCTAATACTCCGGATTCTTCAAAACTTGGCTAATTGCGGCACACTCGCATTCTTTGACTGCAGTTGTTTTGTCTATATTAGGCAAGAGAAGCAGAGGGACAATTTGATTGAAGCCTCCAGCTTTGGCTTGTTACTAACTGACCAAGCAGACTCCAGATGTTGGAGTGGAAACCTCAGGCTTTTCCTAACACGTCTCAGATGAATCAGCCAAACACTGGAAAACATTTCCCATGATTCATGCTGCTTTTCCAGGGCTATAGCGAGCCTTTTGTTACCCCAACTGGCCACATCAGTCTGTCTCCACTGATCGGGGCATGTGAGTTACATGCGATGCAGAGTGTCGAACAAAGCAGGCATTGTTCCTAAATCCGATTTAGACATGAATTTACATCATATGATGATGAAAGATAATGATATCTGACGATGTTAACAGCTGATATCGAGAAGGAAAGATCTTGAGAGGTGCTCTTTGGAGGTAATTCCATAAAAGCCCTTTGGGGTAAGAAGGCATTTTGATGTTCCCTTTCCCTTTTAATTTATTTTTATTGGATAGGAGAAACAATGGCAGTCAGAACAGAACTGATTTCTCTCTATTCAACCAAAAAATGATAAAGCAGGCTATTCTCCAAAAAAAAAAAAAAGAGGGAAAAAACCCATAGAGGCCACTCGTATCGAGACATCTGGTCATGCATAATTCCTGCTTATTGAACACTTGGCAGTTCTGTGATGATGAGAATTTCTCTGGAGTTTTCATTTTGGGCACTAAACTCCCCAACAGCTCTTATCAAAAATAAACATGCAGAGTTCAGTTGCTGCAGTGGGAGAAGCATATAAGCCTGTCTGTCCCAAGGCCATAACACACACACACACACACACATTGGATTTGAAATATTCCACTTCAGGTCTTGGCCCCATTGTGGTCTTAAAGGTAACCTAATGTGCATGACATTATCAGTGTAGTGCATCTTGGTATGGGTCGTATTTGTCTTTTTGATTTTATGCAGTGCTGTTGCTTTATTTTATTATCACTTCCTTGTACTTTACAGAGTTTACTCTTTATGTATTTATATGTTTTTATTATCCATATCCTGTTGCTTGGTGCTGCAAAGACCCAATATCTTCATAAAAATAACAGGAATCAAATCGAATCTACTCTCTTCCAGATTTTTCTGAGCAATCTTTTGGCCGAGGACACAAACTTAATAAGCCGTGGATTGGATTTGTCTGTGACTGGAAATGTCCGGCACTCTGGTCCTGACTAAAATATCTCAACAACCATTTAAATTTGTGCAAACGTTTAAGGTCCCCAGGGGCTGAATCCTACTGAACTACTGATTTATGCATTTATTAGAATGTTCACATGAAATCACTTGCTGGGCCCGGTCCTACCACCATATAGTATCTGTGAAGTAAGAATGTTGGATTGCCCTTCAGCAAGTCATTTGACCTCCTTTTTTGTTTTACAGTGCAGTCCTCTGGAGTAAAAGTTGACAATTCTATTCACGCTGCTGTCGCTGTAGGTCAGACTTTGTCCTTAGAATTGTCTAAAATTGCATGGCGACAAAGTAATCACAGTTTAACAACAATTTCAAATCCCAAATTGGCACTTAATCCTTGAAACCTGGGTGTAGACCATCCGTCACTAATCTGCTGGAAAAACCCCCTCCACTGACTTATCTGATTGACATGGAATGGGTTAAAACAACATGGGAGCAAACCAGAAGATGGCCTTTGACCTCCCTCCTAGGGACAGAATCTGGGCCTGTGTTTATGTACAGAAACTCTTTTTTGTACACACCCGAGGCTAAATAAGGTCTGTGTGTGGGCTGTCTGCCTGCTCTAAGCAGATCATGGCCCTAAAATATAATCCGAGCAGGCTGCCGTTGACAGCCAGCAACCTCAAAGAGAGAAATGTGGGAAAGATCATCTGCCAGGGGAGTATACAGCCTTCAAGGCAAGGGACATGTCTTTTTTTCCAGTGCTCTTGCATCACAATGAGAATAAACTGAACTGTGATATGTGGTTTTGAAGTGATAGAATCATCTGCTTTAAGTAAGACACTGATGCTGGTGATACATTCAGAGGAGAGAGAAGTATTTCTCTCTTATTTTGGAAGGGTTGTGGCACATCTGTATCTCTGTGAGGGCCAACTTGATAGCTTCATTCCATGTTTGTCCTGCTTTAAAGAATCACCCTGATTTATTACAACTTTGGTCTTGTATTTGAAGTTATGGCCATCACCTCTGTCAGTAATTTTAAAGTTGTACTCTCCAAGTTAATTGCTTGGATGTGGCTGAAAAGGAGTCAGATGATCTCACTGCTTTTACAGAAACCTGTGAGGGTTTGGGCCTTACTTTACTTTTATCTGGAAAAGTAAAGTTATTATCAAAACTGTGGGTTGTAAACATCCATCGCACTGGCTAGGTTTGGCCTGTTCATCCTCCAGAAAAAGTGTGTGGAAAAAGTGTTTTAGATAATCTGGATAAAATACTGACTCATTTCCTCCTGAACTCCTCTCACTTTTGTTGGACTTTTTTTTGTAGGGATGTCACTGTGTTTTAAGACCTCAGCAGTTACTTTGGTGAGTATGAGTGTTATAACGCAAATGATGGGCAAAAGTTGTAATGAAGTGAATAGCTGCCATTTGGAAAAAAGGATAAAACGACCATCAACGTTTCTAAGGCGCTCTGTCTGTCAGTCTTGTAGCTGACACTCTGATCTGTCCACAGCAGCTCGCTGTGAATGAGCAGCAGTGGACCAGTGTCTCAGTGGCTCAAGGACACCTTGGCAGGAGTTATTGCTCTTACAGGAGTCAAGCCTCTAACATTTCCATTATGATGCCAACACTGTAATCACCGGGCAGACATGCTGCCCACCCTATTGCTGCAGGTCAGATATAAAATTCTACCTGTAGTAACAAGATGAAGTTAGAGGGAGAAAAGGAGCGAGGTGAGGCGGGCTTGCCCTTACAGCTAACTTTGGATTCTTGCAATGATGTTTGCCTCGGGCCAGAATCTCCCCAAAAAAAGTTAATAAAGCATGACTCACTGAAAGTTTCTCTTTGAAGTGCCGGATAAAACATCAGGCAGGCAGAAGTGAGGGAGGTTATATCATATTAGAAACGTTATCAATATTGATTGCCTCCCATGCCCAGAGATATTATGAGGTCTCATAATGTCTTCCAAAGTAGAAGGATGTTTTAGAAGATATGTGACTTATTCTACAGCTGAGAAACCTGCAGAATCTTAAAACAAATGACACCTGTTTAGATAAAAGAAAGTACATTTTGCATATTTTGTGCACTTCCCATGAAACAGAAAGCGGTGCAGTGTTTGCTTTGTCATTTTTTTTACATGTTGTTTGGCTCCAGAAGCTAAATCAGTTCAGTTAGCTGCACGGCTAATATAGTCCGCTACTCAGCAATTTAAAGCCTATAAATCATTTTTGAACCTAGTCCAGTCAGGCTTCTGAGCCCGGTTCTGTTGCCTGCTAATGATAGATTCAGTTAGCAGCAGTTAATCAGAGGTTAGCTATTTTAACAGGTGGTTATCCTAAAGCTATCTGTCCATCAGGAAACTCTGTAAATCACAGAGAGTTGAAGCTGAGCAGACATCAGAAGGAAAACCAGCAAATATATTCTGTATGTGTGCAGGCTGAGTCATCAGCAACTTTCTATGGTTCATCAGGACATGACAAACTCTAAAATACCATGAAGAACACCTGAAAATACTGAAAACATGACTTTTGTTGGGCCAGATACTGTTAGTGAAACACTGTATTTTGTTCCAGATTACAACTACAGCTAAAGTGAAAATAATAATAGAATGTAAAACTCACTGCTCAGATATTTATCACAGTGACCATTTGTTTTTGTGGACATCCAGTCACATGAGAGATGCCACAGAGAAAAAGCAGATGAGGGTCTGACTGTGCATTCTGCTCTGCATTTATAAACACTCTGATTTTCTTGTTTGGATTCCCTCCAAATGCCCCATTTCTATTCTGTCCTAACACTGTGTTGTGTTTAAACTAAGAGGCGTGGGAGAGGGTCACAAAGTCTGCGTCTGTGTGAGCACCACAACCGGCACAACACTAATCTCATCAATTTCCCAATGCAAATATTGGATTTATTAATCTTCTGCACAGTCACTCGTAGTCACACAATTCTTCCTGCCAACTCTCAAGGAACACATGGAGGTCTCGCATACAGACACTCGTTTATTTTTTGCTTGTTACCATAGGGACCTTATAGTCTAGGGGAGAGAGCGCGCTCATATCCAGTCTCAGGATGCAAATCCTCTCGTTAAGCTTTGCCATCGGAAATGCAAACACATTCAGGAGCAAGACATTGCTAAAACACTTGAAAAACGTGCATAAGCCATTAGAGGCTGTTTGCAGTAGATATTGTCTCATTATATGTTAAAGACAAACATCCACAATTCAATCAGTGTTCCTTTGCATCACACATACTGGTAGGATTTTACACAGAGCATCATTAGTTCTGCCAACAGAGTTGGACAGGAGTGTTATTTTCTCCCCACACCGTCTGTTTCATCTGTCAGGTCATATTTGTATTTTAGAAAATGCCAGTACTTTACAAATGGATTTTCAGAGAACAGCACAAGACAAAATAAAAAGACAACAAGCAGTCTTAGACTTGGAAAGGTTGGTAATGGGGCAAGAAAGAAATCATTAAATTTTCACACTGATTGGCCCTCAGAGGGGAGTGCCAGTGGTGGACGTGGCTTCCACAGGCGCGAATAACTTCCTTACAGACTTACATAACAGCATCAAACTTTGTGTGCCTATCAACAGACGGAAAAACAGAAGAAGAAGAAAAAACAACAACTCTATTACCAAGCCAACCAAACAACATGTAAGCACTGGAGAGCAATTTATGGTTTGGAAATAGCTACCCTGGCAATATTTCCAAAGCTTGGTGAAGTAGTTGTTAAAGAGCAGCCTCCCAGCTACTGAACAGATATATGTAGAGCTACAAGCGGTTTTAAAGACTCAGAACAGAAACGTGTCATGTCCAATTTCAGACACAGTCATGATAAAGTGAGCATCCCTTGATTTGAGGAAAGTGCTGTCACATGGCTGCTGAATACAGAACATTGCTGGTCGCCTGCTTTCAGTGCCAAAAAAAGATGTGAGTCTTGAAATGATATTCCCTGGTGTATGAAGTCTAAAGGGGCTGGCAGGTATTCAGAGAGCTTGACGAGGTGAAAGAGGGTGTTATCAATCACAGGTCCAGTGTTGAATTGAAGGCCACGACATCACCAGGAGGCTAAACGGGCAGGTCTTTAAGCTTCAAGTGGTAAAATATATTAACCGTGAAACACTTAATCTTATACTTCAGCGTGCTTACATTTTCTTCATATATTCTATGTGAAGAGGAGATTATAGAATTGATTTGGTGAGCTCCTGCTTATGCTCACTGCATCCTAACCATTCCTGAGGCTGCTGTGTGGGCGAAAGAAACACAATGGTGTAAGACTATGGGAAAGTGGTAGGTTGCACCACTCCTGAAAACTCATGGAAAATATCATTATAGGGGATATCACGTTCACGATTTGACTCAATTGGCTTCTGCTACTGACCAAGATGTTCCCAAAGGCAGAGAAATATAATAAGAGTGGGTGAAAGTGTAGCCCTTCAACACTTGGAGATTGCTTAGTGCTTTTGTAAAGAAAAGGTGGCGATGGCGTGAAGAACGCCCCAGCATCAGGACGTCATGTGGTGCATGGCCTGTTTGAAGCTGTAAACCCGAGGAAGAAAAAGAAACCTTCTGTAAGCCTTCTAGGTAGCTTGTCGAAGAGTCCCATGGCAGCTTGTGGCAGGAATTCTGTGGAGCAAAGGGGGGGCCAAAATCTAATCAGTGGCTCGGTACATCTGGTCAGCATTAGCATTTAGCTCTCCAGGGTCAGTGGGTGAGTACTGTTCACACTGAAGCAGCAGAGATACTGCCAACAGATAATTAGATGAGGAGAATAGGTTCCTTCATACATTTTCCTGTTTTATTCTGTCATCATTTTGATTAGAGGAACATTTGGTTTTGGAAGATTACATCTACTCTACCATTTAACCAGTCTGTCAATCTGTAATCCAAGCTATCTACTGTATTTATTGGGCATTAAAGTGACCGTGAAGGCAAATGTTTAAGTGTTTTCATCACATGCCACATGCTATATGTCACCTATACTTCAGTATCTGTACCAACTGTCATTTCCTAATAAATAATAAAAAGTTGATGACTCATCCTGCCCTTGGGGGTGTATACTAATTTTGATAATTCAGTTCAAATGCTGTCTCGCCAGTGTGTCATCAGAGTGAAGTGATTCTTGTTTGGCTGCTACCCATCTATGACCTGGCCTTAGTGATTACCATACAAAAGCACAACCTCTAATTAACTGCTGCTAACTAAATCTGCCATTAGCAGGCAACGGAGATAGACCACACCATGTTCGAGTACGACCTCTGAGAGCAACAGGAAATAACATTATGCTACTGAGGTGATTTGCGCTCTTTCCTGACAGAAAGATTGTTAAGTACCGGACTGCTAACAGTCATTAGCTCAGTCAGCAATGTAGCTAGCTGAACTGACTCAGCGCTGCTATGCCAGGAGTCAAACCAAGCACGAAAACCACAGCCGAACCGGTAGTGTACTGTATTGGCAGACTGGTTGGTAACTGGTTTTAGAGGTCTGGCCGTGTTTACTGGAAGGTGGACGCTCACACAAGCTCATAGCGCTCTCTGAAATACATAGTGTTTTAGGTAAAACACACCGTTGCCATCGGCTACCGTAAAGACCAGTTATTATCTGTGACAATTCCCTGTCTGTTAACCTGTTTTTACAGGAAACACACAAAACATTAGAAAGCAAAGAGGACTCTGTGTTTCCCATACTGAACACTGTCACGCTAAAAGTTTCTGGAAATTGTCAGCAAATGAAATGTGACCGCATTCAGCAGCCAGCAGTCGCAGCTCACACAGTGTAACTAATTCTTTAGCAGAGGTGTTACCGTCATACCAGTCAGTGGGGTTTATCTATAAATGAGCAAACAGAAGGGCAGATGACTCTTTTCATGCTCATGGTGAACAGATCACAGCGCAGAAGAAGTGACTCCAGCTCTCCAGCTAGGCTTTGATTCCGTGCCACGGAAACAAAGCGATACTCCTCCGTTCAGATCAAGAGCCACTTTTTCACTTTAGCTGCCAATGAGACACTCTTGGAGGAGGTTTGCCCGGACTTAATTGGAGTGGAATTTGCAGTGAGAGTTTTGAAGAAGTGACAGCCGGCGGAAGACAATGGGCTGAGCAGCTGTTCTAAGTCCAAGGCTGATCCTGCCAACTCACCATATGTACACTTTTGTACTGAGGTGAGTTGGTTAAGCTGCTTGGTGACACTGTTTCGACTTCCCATCCACATACCAGATTTTCTCCAACCAAACGCTGTACACCCCACACTAACTCATACTTCTCAGGAATAAGAAGAAGAGCGGCTGCATCATGTCACATTGAATAAGGTACATCTGTAGCTGACTTTACTCATGCACTATGGGGCCTTTGTATGGCCTTCCAGCATCCCCCCGCCCAAACACACACACACACACACACTGCATCTCTCACTCTATTACTAGCCCCTCTCTCACTTTCATCTCTCCTCTCCTGGTGGATAAGGAGCAGCTTTGGCTGCCACTGTGCACTTCCCTCTGAAAGAGCCATTCATTGCTGCCGGCAGAGGGACCTCAGCTCACCTCCTAACCACAGAGGGCTTCGACTTCACTACCTCCTGCTTTTTGGTAACATGCTTTCAATGCAAACACTCTCAAGGTAAATGCACTCACACACACTTGGCCGACAGACTGCAAGGCAAAAGGGAGGAAGAAAGAGAAAACTGCATTTAGATGAAAAATTGACAGATGTCCTGTCAGACCTTGGACCAGGGTCAGACCCTTGGCACATCTTTCTCCTCATGTATTGAGTTTCTTCCAGGAAAAGTAACTTTTCACTGGTGAGCAATGAATGGCATGAAGACTATGAGGAATATGAGGGTGAGGCACATCAAAAAAATAAAAGAAAAATAAAGAAAAAAGAGACCTGAACCTCTTTTAACTGAAGTTGAAGTTAAAAAACAACATTTTTCTTAATGCAGTAATGGTACAAGTTTTGTTTTAAGTTTGGGCATAGTGTTAATCAGTTTGGCATGCTTTGATTTATGCATTGAGGAAGCCTCACACAGGAGACGAGATCTGATCTCCACCCGTGCATCTCTGACAGACTGAGCAGAGGGAGGAAACAGGACACTAAAAGAGTAATTTGCAGTGACACTTACCTCCATGACTGGGGCTGGGGAGGCAGAGCAGCAGGGTCAGGAAGGCACCGACCAGGACCGAATGTAGGGCTCTCATATTTTCGTGCTAGAAGTTAAGTCCTCTACTCGGACGTTAAAGACACTCCATTCAGAAGGGACTGAATGAGTTTCCAGTTTTGGGACCTGCTACAGGATACTCCTCTATGTGAAGGGGCAGGGCTGGGGAGGGACCATGAGAGTGACGCCCTCTTTTAACCCCCCTCTCAGCACACTTAGACAGACACACACTCAAAGACTGGAAAATCATATACTGTATCCTGCCTCTCCCTCCTGCCCCTGTCCTTACTCATTCACTAGATCAAGACCTGTTAATACACACATATGTGTACTGTGCAAATACAGTTATTCACCTTTCTTTGTACTTAGGAGCAAACCTGTATATCTAATCACCACATGTTTATAATATTAGTTTAAACAAACTGAGAACATGGTTTGAGTTCTAGCATTGAAAAAATAACAGTAACATTGTTAACAGTGTGCCACATTCAATATGTAGTACTTGAGATCAGTCTTGGTCTCAAGATGGGTCTCAAGACTACTTTTTGATGGTCTTGTCTTGAAATGGACTGCATTTTGACTCTTTCTTGTCCTGAAGAGGACGTGGGATTTTATTTCAAGACTGGTCAAGACCACAACTGCCGGGAGTTTCCTTTTATTCACTATTATGACTAGTTTGTCCTGCCACAGTTTCATATACAGTACAATACTTTTAAAGAATGCAAGTTTCACTTTTATTTTACACACAGAGAACAGAAGAGGGGGGAGATCAAGGTTTAGCCACAAGACCACCAGCCAACAGCTGGAAAATTCTTCCAACAAAACAAACTCAGTACTTTATGAAGCAGGTCATTATCACGTTAGCAACCTAAGCAGGCTATATACTGTGCTGTGCAGTCTAACCTGGTCTCAGTTTAACTGGTCTTGACAACAATACTGGTTGCACTACAGAGAAATGCCACATTTACCAGACCAAATTTTACAAGAGGCACCAAGAGAGCTGTCTGTTAATTCCTAACAGCTAAAGCAGTAATAATTCTGAATATGTCCGAACAACCAGCAAGGAGACATTTTGTTCATTCATCGCAGTATCACACAAGTCTTGTTCAAAATATGGGAAATAAATAACCTCCAACTTCAGAAAAACAAATACTCGTGAACATAAGGCCAAATTTCACTGGGCATGGGTGCAACGTATTCTGCTTGCACTGCGTGCGAGATGGAGTTCTGCCCCTAGTAACATGTTATTTATAACTGGGCAGCTCAGGAGGTAAAGTGGGTTGTCCACTGATCAGATGATTTGAGGTTCGATCCCCAGCTCCTCCAGTCTGCATGGTGTCCTTAGGCAAGTTACTGAACCCCAAACTGATCCCAAAGGTTGTACCATCGGTTATATGAATGGTTATCTCCTAAAACTGATGAGCAGTTGGCACCTTACATAGTAGCAGTACAGTCCATTTACCATTTCTAAATGATCTTCGTATAAACTGGTCCTGCTCCCATTTCCTGCCTCTCCTGTGACGCAAGAATCCATCTTGTCCTAGTTAGAGTTGCTGTAAATCTCCTCTTCCTTGTTGTTAAACTGGCCTCCATTGGTCTCCAAGACTCTTTGGTCGCCGCCACGATTACTGGGAGGCTGCTGAGTCAAGTTAGTGTCCACTCACCTTACTGCGGTTGTGGTGTCCACTTGACACTGTCTAGTTAGTTGACTAAGACTCATCTCATCAATGTACATTTTAGTGGACTTTTAGGGGAAGTCCAACAGTGCTTGCTATCTTTGAACATGTTCCTCAAAGCAGTAATAGAGTAATAGACACTAACCATCAAAAGCTGTCTTTCACAATTATCCTCTTGTGTGTCTAAACTAGTTCAACTCACATCCTGATTGAAACTTCAGCCTTCCTTACAATGATTACTTTTAACGTTCTTCATTCACAGGAGTCTTCTTCTTCATCTTTACACAGCAGCTTCTTCAACCTGCTCTTAGTCTGACTCAAAATGAAAGTGTCCAACATCACTGACAGGCTTGTCAGCCCTTTTGCAAGTTTCATACAGATATTATGACTTCAGCTTTTGGAATATGTTTCCCTTATGCTGCATAAAGAAAACCACCTTTTTGTCCTACAGACCCCTGATCCCCTCTGGGGAGAGGTTTCAGGCTTCAGGACCCAGTCCTGTGCACAGCAGACCTGTACACATGTTTCAAGGAAAACTCAATATATAAGCTTCCTGGACGACCTCCCAAATTGTCATGGTAATTAGAAAACCTGATGCTGTCAAGTGTTGGTGAGATGGCTGTAATGAAACACTTACACACACCATTTTACTCCATGTACTTGCAAGCAAGAATCATCCTTTACACACACAGGAGACACTAAATTTCCATGACATTTCACAGTGTGTAACACACAAATTGCTTCAGGTCCCCCTCAGATCAAGTGTTGAGATCACTCTTATCGTACACGTTCTTCACAGTGGACTTGCATCTGTTCTCTGCGGTTCTGTATCTATTAAACGTGTTAACCATCAAAGTCAGCAGCAAAAAGGACACAAGTATGTTCTCGACAGTAAGTTCCCTCTAAATGGTGAAACAAGTTGGAAATTCGTAACTCACCCCCACCTTTACATGCTCACTGTCTAGACTCAGCAGATGATCATGCAGTGTTATGTAATTTGTATATATGTACACAGACACACAGAAAAAGCTAACTGCTTCTCCAGATGTTTACCCTTATTTGGTAGTACGTGTTCTTCCCAACAAAATATTACAAACACCTTCCAGTACACCACCCACTAAGACCTCAATGATAAGGATAAAGTAGATATATTACCTTTCTGACCTTGTCCACACAAACTGAAACATTTGAAGCTTTGCTAGGGAGTATAAATATATAAATATCAGTTCACAAGCATGCTTCCTGTACCAACCCTCCCTCTCAGTCTGGGCACTCCTGGATTCATGGAGCTTCCTTTTGTCTCTCTCAGTAATTGGAGTGGCCTTTGGAGACCAGCTGCTGCCTTATGCAGGGATAACCCCTTTTACTTTTAATTAAAGACAAATCAGGTTACTCTTTTCGTGCTGTATCTTCCTAGCTTTTCCCTCGATCAGTGTCCCATTCTTTATGTTTTTGTTCAACAAACCTGCTCCTGAAGTTAATTAAGCTGACACTTTAGCCGGGAGTCGAGGTGGGTTGCGTTAGATTTGCATTCACTATCTCTCCTCTATTGATAGGACGGAGACAATGAAAAAGTTTCACTGCTCGAGTTATCGAAGACAGTCTGAGTTAGACTTTAACCGCGGTGAGTGCTGTTGCTGATTGTTTTCCACCTCGCTTTTACTTTCAATTTTTTTTTTTTTTGGTAATGAACATGCACACACTCCCAAGGATTAGTATTTTTGGTTGGGTGCTGAGATTAAACCTCAAGTTCAGTCCCAAATCCTGAACGTTCAATTTCACCTGTTTCACAGTCAGCTGGTTGGCAAATTATTCCTCGTTCTGTCTGACAATTGAAATGGGAATACAATTAGAATTTTCTAAACACTTTCTCTCAGGTGTGGAATGACTTCACTTCACTGTTGCACGGTGAAGACGAAGACGAAGTGGAACTCTCACCCTCTTTACTCCGCGATAGGATGCAAGCTGTTGCAGCTGTAAGGAAACCTGTAAAATAACACATGGCACCTGTAACACAGCATCGTTTATTGTGGTCAGCTCTCTCTGACATCACAAGCCTCCGTGATTATTTCAGCATGACACAGGCTACAATTAAAACACAGCCAACCATTTGCACCAATGACATCTTGCCTCCCTGGGGATGCATAATTTGCCCTGGAGGGATACCCACTGACATGAGTGGTCTGGTGCAGTATGTGAGAGCACAGGCAGTGTTATGTAATCCACAACAACAGTGTCCTGCCTTAGCATAACCACAGCTGATATAAGTAGATGCGTGTGAACCCATCTTGATTAAAGTCAGTTGAGGCAGCTCTTGATTTTATTCTTTCAGCTTAATAATGCAGACATGCTTTGATTAAAGGTGTCCTGTGGAGTCTTCATTGTTTGTTTACATTCAACTATCCTCATCAAAATACATTATATATATCCCAAAGGCCTTAAAACATGTTGAATATATTTTCCACGTTATAAAACATCTGCAAAGCCTTTTCTAATCATTTGAACCTGTATTTTATTAGCATGCACTCTTCTTCTTCTGATCGTATTTTATAGCTGCATTGCTACATTTTATGGTGACATTTTGAGCACATTAACCCCCTGCTTGTGTTGCACATCTGTGCATCTTTATGGCAGTGGAACACAAGAGAAAAACAATATGAAAACCCATTTATAGAAATGTTACACGAAAGAAACACATGGTCAAAAACTTTATCTTTATTTTTTTTTCTTTTTTGGCCACTTGGGGGCAGCAGAACAAATGCAACTGCCATGTCATGTTGTCGCAGCAAACCTGTTAGCAACATTTTCATTTTCATGAGTTGTATTTCTATCCTCTCTCTTCAGATCTGTTTTGGTCTCACCAACTCTTAAGGGGAATATCTGCACCATAAATTGCTAACTATGTTAAACAGCTGGTTGCTTAATTTGTCTGTGTACTGTTTGGTGCTGGGCAGGAAACAAAGTGCAACTTTATCAGAATAGACTGTCTCTGTGACGTACTACTGGAACAGCACCACCTACACTGTTAATTCTTCATAACGTCATAGCTTTAAGCCTTTATAGCATATGAATAGATGAATTCTATAATAATTCACACTCAGTACAGTTGTCATGAATGAGGAACTTAGCTATAGAGACCAAAACTGTTTTTTGTACCAGACTGTAAACATGTTTATTTCTGCTGTGATCTTAATATAGGAATTTATGGAGAATGATTTGTATTGTAGCCAGCCAGTGGCTGTTCAAAGAACTGCTTCTTTTGCACTTAGACTTCTCAGATAGCAGACCAACACCGAATCATTGATGCATCAATAAAACTGTCGCTGAATCAACTTTGCTCAACATCGAAATATAACATATATTTTTCATCAGGTTTGCATCCTGGAATAATGTTATTGTGATGTGATGACATAGATCAAGACAGACATGAAATCAATGTTAGTTCAACTTAAAATCAATCGTTTTATCATTGAACCAACATTGAAATAACATTAATTAAACCAATCCCCAGAGAGCAGACAAACATTGAATCAACATGGAATCAACATTGACACACAACCATGGAGGCTGCCGCTTGGTCAGAAAACAAAATTAATGTGCTAAAGCACCTTCAAAGAGCTGAATATTTTTTGATAATTGTCTTCTCAAGTTTATTTGAATACAATACCAATATGTACAACAAAAGTTACTGGTCACTGCAATCATTCAATCAATCAGAGTAAGAGATGACCGCCCTGTGGCAAAAATAGCTTCCAAAATGAAGCCGAGGCTAACACAAGGCCTCAGCTCTCTGACTCTGACAAATCAAATTGGTATCTTACAAAATAACAGTCTTTTTAGGATAAAATTTCATCTTTGTGCTACTGTCCCTTCCTTGCTGCTCAGCAACAAAACACTGGAAACACAAAGCAGACATCTTGTACTAAATGATGTAACTTAAGATCTCCCTTGAGATTTGAATAACTCAGACTGTTGAAGCCTCATATTCTTTCAGGATACTGTTTTATAGAAGAGAAGAGTAGAAGAGTAGAAGACAAAAAGGATTTTGCCCATCAATCCTTACATTGTTATGTTTCTTTACAAAAGACAACAACAATATAAAGCTTTTTTTTCCTACCACCTCACAGCATTACCTTACTGTTATATCTAAGTAACTTTCCCAAGTTTGGAGGCAAGTCAGACATTCTTATCTCATTTCTCTCCCAGTTGATGCAATCTTCACACGGAGCAGTACCTTGGGACATTTTGCAGAAATATCACCTCTCAAGTAAAGAAGCTCCGCTTTCACCACGCGGTCTCGGTTTCAAATATCATCTTCGTGTGTTGGTGCAGCCGTCTGGCCAGACCACCGCTATGCTCTCAAAGCTGCAGACTTGATTAAACCGCAGCAAGTATGTCAATGTTATTCTAAACCTTTTTTTCCCACTGTCAGGATAAGAACTTGAGCCAAATGCCAGATAATCACAGCAGTCTGTTGTGAGGTCTGATCAGAAGTCTGATTTACTGCTTTTAAAATACACTCTAATAATCAAGTGGCCTCTGAACAAAGAGATATGGTACCATGGACCCTGCTGTGGGAAAATAGAACAACTTCACAATAAAAGACTAATTTGGTCTAGTAGATATAACTCTTCTATGCCCTTTCATCTAATGTGAGCCCACTCATTTTCGTCTCCTAATACACTATAATGGCTTACTTTTCATTAGCTCAGCTCTTATATGTTCAAAATATGAATCCATCATTCGTCACTACCTTTTTTTTTCCCTTTCCATGACCTAAACTGGCAAACTGAAACCACCTGCATATAATATACTGCTCACCGTGTGGTACACGCCTTGCTGGACAGGATTTCATGAGTGGAAAGGTTTCTTGAGAAGGTTGCAGGTTGCAGCCCTTGTCATTTAAGAGCACAGGTAAACGCTTTGGTGAGGAGCCGTGAGAGAAAGCAGCACACTGAGAGGCAAAGTTCACCGTGCTATTAAGTCTTTACAAGTCAAAGAAGGTGATCTGTTATAGATCAGTGATTATTGTAGTTAACAGATGAAAGGGGCAACTAGTATATCGTTACAGGATATACTAGTTGCAGGGTTGTTACAATACAAATAAGACTTGCAGATTATTTATCACTAGCTATTTTGATAATCAATAAATCATGTGAGTCATTTATCATAGAAAACTGCTAAAGTTATGGTTGATATTTTTGGCTGTTTTTCATACACTAAACTATTCACTGATTAATCGAGATCAGAAGGTTAATCAGTAAGCTGTTACAAATTGTGCAAAATGCTAATAGAGTTCTGTCAACAATAAATCATCCCAAGCTAGAACTTTTACTTTGATATTGTGTAATCTCTGCATCTGAATCTATATTTATACACTAACCTTCTACTCTCCCTGCGTGTGACCTGATGCATGGCAGAGATTTTATGAATTTTAAGTGTTTCTGTCCAGGAACAAGCTCTCCAGAGTCCAGAGAGGCATTTGTCACATCCAGTATTTAGATAAGATTAGGATTCCAGCTTCATGCTGTCTGTGGGCTCACTGCCAAAAAAACTAAATATATCCTGCATTGAAGATGTTAACAGGCTTATAGAGATAAATTTTAATAGAGAATAAATTCAAATATATCTATTTTAAGCTGTGAGAATCTATGCGGGCCCAACTCTCAGAGGTAGAGGTGTTGAAGTGTGATTAACAAGCCTAACACTGTTGTAAATGTAAACTCTTTGAGGTTGTAGCCTGGTGTTTATGTCAGGCGGGCAAGATGAAGCTTTAAAAAAATGATTAGAATTATCATCAAGGGGTTTAGCATTTTATTTTACCCTGACTGACACTAACAGCTCGTGACACTTTTAACTTTCAAAGGACTCCCAGTGACCCGCAGCCAACATTTCAGATAATACAAAAGCGTGGCCAATATCATTTTTCAGGCTTCTATTTTACGCAGCGACATTAGCACACGCTAGTTGTCAGAGTTACTTTCTTCCCACTATAAGCCTATTACAGTTCCTTTTTTCACAAACCATTGGCAGTGTCAACTTAATTTGCTTCTCTTACCTCAGCTGTCACGCGTAACACCGCTGCAACACGGTTGACTCATCGTGTACATATGCATTGTTGCATCTTCCATGTTTATTAATGATGCTAATCTCTATGACAAAATTTGTCTCCTTTTACACATACCTATTTTTTTAAGTTCAATAATTGCTTGTTTAGGAGAGGATAGGATTAAGTTTGTCAATCAAATTATTTCACAGCCTTTAAAAATACATAACTTGATAATAAGTGCTTGCCCCCTTAACATGTCTCTCTCTCTCTCTGTCTCTCTCTCTCTCTCCTACCCTCTCTCTCTCTCTCTGTCTGTCTCTTTCAGGGTTATGCCTAGTCAGGCACGATATTGGTTGAAGATGCAGTACCATCTCCCTTTACTGAAAACTCTACTCAAACCTTCTCTGTCTGTCTGTCTCTGTCTCTGTCACCATCATGTCTCATTAATGCATGACATGTTACTAACTAAACTTCTTCCCCAGAGTTTCTGTGCTCTCTCGCCCAGCAGGTTCTCATGGATCTCATGGATCAGGTTCTGCATGACGTCCACTACAGTGATCCCTCGCTACTTCGCGCCTCACCTTTCGCGCCCCCAGTGCATCGCAGATTTTTCAAAAATATTCATCAAAAAGTCAGAAAAAATGCCACGAACGTTGCTTGGGCGCTAGCAGAAGGCAGGGAGACTACATTAGAACATCAGGCATCAACACGGAGAGCCCGCACAACTCAAAATCCACCTCTCTGATTTGCTGCCCCCCCCCTCTAAGAGATTGCTCCCGACTCTAGATTTTGTTCTCGTGTTTGCTCGGCTTGGGAATCTTGCAAACTGATTGGCCGAGACGTTTTACCCAGCTTCTCTCCCTGCCGAGTGCGTTACTGTACTAATAAGCAGAGTACAATTTTAATCGGTGCAGAATCTTTTTTATTTATTTTCAAGGTTAAATTTCAACAAATACACTTGCTTTATTACACAATATTATTTCATGACTCACACAAAATACTGTGAGGCATAGCAGCATCAAAGCCAACAGATCATCAATGTGACAGTGGGACAGAAATCTTTCCAACAATCAATTGTGTGCCAGAGTCAGCACGTACACAAAACTAAATTCAGAATTTCATGCACTGTTTCACTTGATAAAGAGAGGAATGTCAGCTCGCTCAGCTGCTCGCATATGAACTTACAAAATGGAAGGGTGGCAAACATTGTTAC
The DNA here is from genome assembly GCA_014281875.1 of Nibea albiflora. NCBI lineage: Eukaryota > Metazoa > Chordata > Actinopteri > Sciaenidae > Nibea > Nibea albiflora. The sequence goes on from CM024800.1 coordinate 1,957,177, forward strand.
TGTAACACCGAGTCCCCCTGCTGTGCTCTGAACATCATGGTGCTTTAAAGCAGCAAATATGCCAAATGGAGTAGACAGAGACAGAGTACATGACGCCACGCTTTTTGTTTTGTTTTTGAGAGAGCCAAGCAGTGATTGAAACATTCAGAAAAAGAACATAGAAGTCACACGAGGCTGTGAGGCTTTTTTCATTTGAAGTGAAAGAAAACATCCTTTGATTTCCCACCTGAAATCAATAAGTAATGTATTGCAGCATACTCCTGAAACAGCACAAACAGGAGAGCTGTGCAGAAGCCGTGCATCAAACCTTTGTTTCATGCACAGATACTGAAAGTAATTTAGAGATGTATCTGTCTAGGGTTCTTGTCTGTAGGGTCATGACAACTGTACTGAGGGTGAGTCACCCCTGGCTACTTTGACTGACAGGTAGGTGTGGTTGCAGATGGCTTGTTTGAGCAACCAGGCTTCATTCAGTCAGTTCCACACCTCTTTTCCCATTTTTAGTTTATCGACCAGAGCCACCACACTCTGAGCTATACCACTCAGAAACCAGTGGCTGGCATCCCTGTTCTCTACTGTCTATTCCATCCAGCATTTGTGCTAACCTAAGGTAACCAGGTGACTGGCTGGAGCTTTATATTTACCTTATTTACATCCATCCAAACCTCGACCATTCATTTAAGCTTAATGACAAAGTTGGTTATAAACACTCATGTAGATCATGTAGATATTTAATGATCTCTCAAAACTGTAATCATGATGCTCCCTTATCATCACTGCATCAAGTTAATTGAATTATGTTGGAGTGTTGGAGCACTGCAGCTGCAATGAATACAGTAAACACAGAAGACAAATGTTCATTCTGGTGATAGAATTTATGTTGGCCAGAGAAACAGATGTTCAACAGATGTTTGCACTTTTCAGGTCTATATATTTACTGTCTGATGGAATCCATGCTCATGTCTTCTAGAGTTTTTTAGTCATATATCCTCAATGTTATCTTTTCATCCTGGCAAAACACAGCACACATGTACGGTAATAAATAAGACATCATTCTCACTTGCAGAGTACAGAGAGACTTTATAACTTCCTGAGTTGGAAACATATTTATATCACATAATGTAAAGTAATTGTGCTATAATAGATTCACTCTTGATAGATCTATTGTTCTTAAATGAAACAGTGCTTAAGGACAATAGTGTGGTTATGAAAGAGTCTGGAGGCTAATAAGATGTCTTTTCATCCCTTTTTTAAAAACATTTAATATTCTTGTAGTGAGCAGTACTTGATAAAGCAGCTTTCTAATTTCTTCAGCTTGTCATCGACTTTCCTTCAAAAGTGGAAATTAGCTTCACGGTGCACAGACTTAAAAGATTTAATTACCTTACTGACTGAGGAGGCCACATAGAGACAAAGTATCATTTTTTTTTTTTTACATTTAAAGAAACCTTTTGTTGCCTTTTGTGTTTGCACTGGACAGACACAAAAGACACACTCTGATACAATTCTCCGCACAGCGCGACAAGGCGATTATTAAAAAAAAAAAAGAGCTCAATTTCAACACTTCTGTGAAGCCTCTGTTCTTGTATTCTTTCTTGAGAGGTGCTGGCACAGATCCAAAGCACCTCCCATCAGTGCTTTGTGGAAAAAGGAATGAGGGTTTTGTGCCGTGCAGAGGAAAAGAAAAGTTTCATCCCACATTGTTAAAGCTGTGCAATGCCTACTGAATAGTGCTGCATGCTGCAGGAACCCAGAATAAACCATTAATCTATTGGACAGCGTTAACATCTTCAGCAATTACTGGTTGTTTTTTTTTTATACTTGATCTTATCCTGCACAGTGTTCCAAGTGTGCTGAGTGCAAATAAACACTGAGATACAGTAGTAGGTGGGATCTGATGCAGCACTGCCGGGGAATCAAGCAGAGCTCTGAGGTCAAGAGAGCACTTAGCACTGCCCTCTGGTGGACGACCAAATGAGCTCTGATGACCACAAATCAAACCTCTCTGTCTGCACACCTTTCAATGTGTAATTACAATTATGATAATGAAAAGACTGTTGCAACAGACAGCAATCCACTCTTGTTTTTCCAACATAAGAGTCTGACGGATGCATGACTCACCAGAATGTGTTCCCTGAGAAAATCTCAGATTAAATATGCTTCTGGTTGACAGAGTAGGCACTTTTTCAGTGTCATTGAGTGACATCAAACACTGATGGAACAAATCAACCATGTGAACAAACATTGCGGTGAGTAAACAGTCATTTCCGGTGTGCGTTCACACGACAAACCGAGATGCTGAGATATGCAAGGTCAGTCTCCGGGTCCCTGGGAACAGGACAGTGGGTGATGCTTGTAAAATGAACTCATGCATGTGAATGTAATTTCATTAGCTAGCTGCAGTCAAAGGTTTTTATCACTAAATGGCAACTGAATGAATCATAGAAAATGATCATGTCTCACGTGGGCAGTGTGGGCAGTGTGCCTGCTGCGTATGAAAATGTGTTCCCGTCGCTGAATGTTGCAGATCTCTCACTATTTGCAGAGGCACCTGCTTCCATCCTTAAAATCCAGTCCTTATATTAATAAAAGTCTCACTACAGCTCATAATTTCGCTGATATTTAACCGTGAATAGTGTTTTCATGTTGGCAATCAATCTACCAAAGGTTTCCTATTTGTCAAAAAGCTGCCTTTCTTGTTTTATGAGCTGTGTAAGACCATGTGGCAGTCCATTCACATCTTCACAACAATGCAACATCCCGGAGTGATAGAGGAGCTTCTGGTAAGTGCTATAGTGAGATTATGCAGAGTGCGGCCTGAATGGTTTCTAAATCACTGTTTTAAAATGGACAAGATGGCCTCCTGCGTGTTTCTGTCGGACCCTGATGACATGAATGATATCGTTGATGAAAGGCGCTTTTGTCAAAAAATAAATAAATAAACAAATGCTCTCCTGTGCAAAGACTTCTATCCAGTTACCAAAGCATTGGCGTGAGACAGACACACAGCTTATGTGGAGATTTGTGGAGGTGCGAAATCAACGCCTACTCCTGTGTCCCGCCAGCATTTTAATGCAGCTCTATGAATACACCAATGTTGAGCCAATTTTTTATGTGTTTGTGAGTTATGGTGTTTTTTCCCTTCTACATCTTGGCTGTCTCTCTCTCTCTCTCTCTCAATCACCATATCTGCTCTCTGTCTTTTTCTTTTTCCGCCTCTCACTCCCTCGCACTGTCTCTTCCTCTCCTTCTTCTCAGTGCACCGGGGCCATTGTAAAACACTGGCCTGAGTCCCAAGCCCTCAGGAGGCTCAGGGGCTCAGGGTTGACTGATCGCTGGATTTCACCACAGGCTCCAAGAGCGGGGATTGTTCAAGAAGCTTTTCCTTCCCACTGAGACCCCTGTGGATTAAGGATTCCTGGCTTCTGTTGCAATAATAAGGCCTCACACACTGCCAAAAGAAAATACTGCAGCAAAGCTCTGCACTGCTACAACTGTAGATGCTATGCATTGCTGCATTTAGTCTCTTATAGCATATTTCTTTTTTTTAAATGTTTGTATACTTATTTTTATCGTCAGCAGAATACTGACTCTTCATAATGTGCATCATTCGTTATTAAGTCAGTGTGTTTATTATTCTCTCTATAACATATTCTCTCTATATATAACATCAAAATTATATCTGTTTTATTGTCAAACCAATAGTTTGGATTTAGAGCAACATTGTGTAACCTCTATACTTTAACACCTTGCAGCACTAAATCACACACCACTAACTATTCTGCCTAAACTCTTTGTGATGTACAGAGTTACCTGATGAACAGTAAACTGCTGCCAACTGTAGCTGCTGTAAGCTAATGTTAGCTTAGTTTGTTAGCCGTGCTGCCTGAACTGTGAGCCCAGGGGAGTGTTAGTGTTTTTGGACCACCGGGAAGAAGAAGAGGAGGTTTTCAGGCATGGGGCATGGGAGATCGCTGACATGAAGCAGAGCCGGTGTCCTCTCAAGCTTTCATGGACATAATGACAGAGGAGAAAAAAAAGTGAAGAGGATGATGGACTGAGGAAACTAAGGGGAGAAAAGGAGAAAGTAACCAAGCAAGACAAGAGTAAATGGACAAGAGTAAATGTGGGACTGACTTTTAGTGGTTGGTGAGAGCTTGGTGAAAAAAAGGCTGAAAGACAGACGCCGAGCTGGGCTGACTGCTGTTGCACTAGTCAGTAATATCAGCTGGCTGCTGTGTCTGCTGTTGGTGACCTGGTTGATGTTTGGCTGTTAGCAAAGTTGTCAGTTTTTAAAAAAAATCAGGAGTAATGTAATCAGAACAAATACTTGAGTACAGCTTACCGCAGTGGGATTACACCCTGAAAGTGGGGGCAACAAATACTAAAAATACCACTTTATTTGTAATGTTGCTTATATTACATCATCAAATATGATGTTTCCTTTTGCAACCTGCATGGAAAACCAAACTAACAATATGTAATGAGGAGATGATTTGCAGCTAGTGTAGTACACTGAGTAAATACAGACATGAAAGGTTGTAGCTAGGATTTCTGCCCACGCCCTAACACCAGTGTACATGTATATATTAACACCCTGATGCCTGTGAACATTACATTACATATGCAGACGCCAACAGCAGCTGAACCGCTACAGAAAAAAATGCATATGCTCCCCACGTTCCTCTTCACAAGCACTTTATTACTCACTTAGCACTCTGAGCAGAGTGCCAATAGGTTGAATCAGAAAGCAAGAGTGAGCCAAATGCAATAAAGATGACACAAATGCTTGAACCAATAAAGATAGTAAGATGGAGGGAATGAGGCCGGAACGGTGGAAGGAAAGAAAAATCTATGAGAGGAATTAAAATGATAATGATTCTTTTTCTATCAAAGAAGTACAGTGTGTAGTTTTAAAGAATAAGAACAGTGTTTGTCAGCCTCTGCTCTGCTCAAGTTTACCTCGAGCAGGTAAGAAGTGAGGAAGACACAGCCTCAGGGCTGCTGCAGGGCTGCTCCAGCCTACACTGGGACTGGGCTGTACACTTCAATCAATATCACACTTCAGTAGCAATATTTATCAGATAACAAAACTCTGTACACGTGTGTCTCATTTCAATTCATTTTAAATATTGGACAAGAGATTTTTTTTAAAAAGATAACGTGAAAATCTCTATATAGTAATGTGTGGGGGACGTATAGCTTCACACGCCATCAGTTCAACCATCTACAGACCCTTTCTTTACTTCTTCTTATCATCATTATGATTATTATGATTATTATTAATATTATCGTTATTATTATCATTATTATTATTTTTGTTTGAAGTGAGCCTCTTGTTAGAGCCATTTTGTATATTATGTTATTATTGTTTACTATACTATTATGCTTACTTATTGATAGTGGTTACGCACTTCCTGTTGGGACGTGATGTGTGTTGCGTAATATGTTTTTGGTTAGATAAGATGGAGGCCTGGAGAGCATAATAGTTTTTGACCGTGATCGTGATTTTGATTTTGTGGATTACTGCAGTGTTTTATGATTTTCTTGTTCAAAGGAAACGTCCAATAAATCTCAAAAGAAAGAAAACTGGAGTTTTTTCTGAACCGACACGCGTCAACTACCTCCCCGTGCTCCATAACTCCGGAGTGTGTTTAAAAGTTAAAGAACCACACTAACACCTCTTATCATTTAAGATAAAAATACATCAAACAAACAGTACCAGGACTATAGGGCATCCTGTTATGGATTTTTCTATCCTCAGGTTACACGAGGTCACGTGTGGGCCTTGAGGTCCTCAGCAGGATTAGTTGTTTGCCTTTGACTGGGAACATTAGGTGTCAGTCTATCTCAACACTGTGGTGATCAGGGTCAAAGGACTCTAGTGCTGCATGCTTAGACATAATAGATAGCTTGCCACTGACATTCCAGTCTGCATAAACAGACACCTGTGTCTGTCAGACTAGAATATGTTGACAATGACACTGTTCTTGGTAAAAGCATTCTCTTTGGCTAATTCTGGGCATATAGTATTTGTGGTGTTATCTTGGGGTTTAAAGTCTGATCACCAGCACGAGCTGGGCAGAATGTGAGACCAACTCAGGCACTTCTGATGAACTTTGAAGCCTAACCCACATCGGGGACGTCAGCGGCGCGTTACGGCTGCGTCGTTGCTGATCGCTGCCATTATAATCAATGAGAGCACTCACACCGGGCGTGCTGCGGAACGTCTACGCAGCGTCCCAGAAGCGTCTCTCCGCTCCGCAGCGCTATCTTTACGTAGCACTTCTATTTTTGACGCGAGCCGTTGCTAAACCGCGTCAATTTCAACAGAGCAGATTGCACCAGACAGGAAATCTGACACAGAATCAGCGTAATACACTTCCGCCCCCTTTCAAAATAAAACACAAAATGCAGTTCATGTCGCCTGTCACAGCTTCACGTCCACATTACGTTATGACCGGTGGCACCAGGTCAGCTGTCAATCAATCAAAGAGTCTCAACATGAACAACGAGAGACTAATTGTTGAAGTGGAACAACATACAATAATTTATGACACAACATATCCTTTTTATAATCTCTCCCACGTCAGAGAAGCAAAGTTAGCTGTTTGTTGTTGTTTCTTTTATACACAGTTTATCGCGTATGTTCAGGATTCTCGCGTGATCTCGTGTGAATACGGCTAGTTCGCTACGCAGCTGTAACGCTGCCGTTACGTGCCCGGTGTGAGTTGACGCCGGGCAGAGGACGGAGTTGAACCGTGACGCTGCCGTTACGCGCCTGGTGTGAGTCCCGTGTGAGAGTGTCTCTAATTCTCCGAGGCCAAGTGTCAATAAATAATACAGCATAAGAGATCAGAGCCTCCTGAACACTTTCTGAACTCCTGAACTCACCATTGACCTTTGACTTCAGCAATTTCTCCACAACACATCCCTGTAACCATGGTAACTCATGGTAACTAACTACTATAGATATAGGCCAGATCCAGGCTATAGTTGTTACAGTATTTCATACATGTAACACAAAAAGGAGACTCATAGGAGTTCTCACATGTTGACTAAACTTTACAAACCGAGTCTGAAAATGATATCACAGCCCTGTGACGCAGTCAAAAACTGATTGATAACGTCGCAGCACGGAGAGTCCGGGCTAGCTAAGCAGCTAAACTTTAGCACCGATGCTCCATGTTTAGATACCGCCCTGTGTGAGTCATTATACTGTCATTGGTCAGGCGCACACATGCTGCAAACAATACCATTGGCTGCAGAGTATGACTATCTGTCAATTCACTAGCATGGACCCCACCATCAACAAGATATAGATTTAATTTATTTATTGACAAAATAAAGGACTGAGAGTGATGCATGATCAACAAGCAATGGTAGGGAATTTGCTGTAGCACCCAGCACAACAGACCCCCCTCAGAACCCTATGGAGAGTAGGAAGGAGGGGGAAAAGGTGAAAGAAATAGGGTGGGTGGGAAGGGTGTGCGGAATACGACAGGGAATCAGAAAGTTAGGAGGATATTTATAGGACGGTTGGAAGTGGTGTGGTTGTGGTTTGTGTAGTAGAGTCCTGCATGGGTCAAATTTTCACAAACCGCACCCACCCGTACCCGTCATACCTCATTCCGGACCCGAACCATTACCCGACAGAATTTAAACTTAAGTTCCGCACCCGACCCGAACCGCTATAAATAGACCCGTCACCTGAAACCGTACCCGAATTAAAATAAAACAGAGTCAAAATGAAATACAGAAGTTTATTGCCATGGCATAGGCAAGTGGAATGATTCAGTGGCCTAAATGTTGCCTTAACATTGAAAAAATGTATCCCAGTTTACTCTGAATTTACATAATGCCCAGTAGGCCTACAGTAAGGGATAGCCGTGCCGTATGCACACGTGAACTAAAAATAACATGGGCTACCCTGCGCAAAGTAAACATAAATCCATTAACTAACTTCCTTCTCAGCTCTTCCGTAGTCATTTTGAACTGCACGTGAAAATCACGCGTGACGTGAAAATAACATTTGCAAAGATTCCTGGGAATGCACGCGTTGCCTACAGACAAAACAAATCCGATTTGAAGGGAGTTTTACTTTTAAAGGGGGTTTACAATTCACTACAACATAAGCTTTTATATTTAAATAATATTTATTTTTTGTAGGCACGTTTTGTAAACTGCAGATTGGACCCGCGCTCTGGTTCTTCCGACCCGACCCGGCATCCGACACATCGCAAAGATTTTCACCCGTTGTACAAAATGTTACGGTTCATGTACCCGAACCTGTGCAGGTCTCTGGTGTGTAGTACAACATTAATGTAATGTAATAACACCCCGTTATGTAATAATGTAATGGTTACATGATTTTCTTGATTTTCTTTGCATTTTGCAATCACTGATGAAATATGTAACAACTTATTACACAGTACGGCAATGTTTATTACATATTGCATTCAAGAAATTATAATGAAGTGAAAATGTATTACATTATTACATAATGGGGCGCTACAGGTGTGGTCCGGCTCCTGAAACTCTGTGTTAAGCTCCAATAAAAATCAGCCATCAGCCAACACTTTTATTTTCTGCTGGGATCTACATTGATCTCATAAATGAACTCTAAATGACTGAAATCCTACTTTAATCCGTGATGATGTGATATGAAATTCTGACAACATATGATACAAAAAAGTCAAAAGTTCACATTTGAGTTTATTGTAAAAGGTTCATGTGTACTGTTAGTGGGTATACTTCAGAATACTTTTCTCTGCAGGACATAAAGGCACGATGTAAACATAGCTCTGCTGGCACCTATAACTCATACAGTGCTGCGTCTTCATGGTGTTCAACGTGATGCGGCTGACTCTCTAATTAGCCATCCAGCATGCAAAGTGACGTTAGCAACAGTCTTTACCTCAGTGGATGTTTGTTTGCTAACTGGTGCAGCAGGTCAAGGTGCGGCATGAGATATGTCTCTGTGTTTGTGGGAGGGGAACAATGCCATATGTAAATGCGTTCAAATTTAAATGATTTAATGGGCTGTATGCAAAGCACATCTCTGCAGACACCGACAGAAAAGAATAGAACATATACAGTATGCATTTAGTCAGTCTGCATTTCTCCCTTTTAAGTTCTCTAAAGAGAGCACATGGTGCATAATTTACTGAGAAGATTTATGTTGTAACAGAAGAACAACTATAGATATGACACAGGGGAAGAGATGAGGCAACCACGACTGAGATTGGGACCAAGACATTGCCAGCCGCCTCCACACGGTGGGCTCCTTATGTGATGCTGACTGGCTCAGGTACAGTAGAAGTACTTATTACTAATGGCATATGCAGACGGCTGCCATTGGGCTGCAGTTCCAGATGGCTCTCTGCGGTGTTTTTGACGCCGCTGCCTTCTCTATGCAAATCAGTGGCAGTGCCACTAACCAACATTATCTCTTTATGTAAGTCAGATTCCATTAACGCCATTGATTACATTATTGTAGAGTGGCCCCCTCATCATCATGCTGTCCTTCTATCCCTGAATAACACAGGAAAAAATAAATCAGCGTCTTGGGTGCAGTTGTGAATGCCCAAAAGAAAGCTTCTGCAGGCAACATTTCAAGCCTGAAATAACCAGTTAATACAAAGTGGTATAATGACAAAGTTGGACTTGAACACCAGTTCAATAGCACTACTGACATGACCAGATGCTAAACCCTTCAGACTCTTGGGAACTGACATTCTGCCAGTTAATTAAATGTAGCCCTTGACAGCTAAATAACACAGATACAGTGAGTGAGATGGTCCATGATGAGGCTTTCAGAATAGATCGATCTCACTGGCCTCTATCAACATTGAAGCGGTGAATTCCAAACGTAAGCTGCTGTGAATATAACGAGAAACCACTTCTATCGAACAATAGCAAGGATTACAGAAAGCTACTTTCCTGATCTCCCCGAGGTCATAGGGAAAGTAATTGCTGGAATTTTAGACTTGATAAAACGAAGCCGGAGACAAATGGACGGCCTTCTTTGGTTTCGCCTCAAAGTAAAACTAGTCAATAATTCCTCTGCTAATCCTTTCTCCTTGCCTTGAGATCTCTAAAGAAGAACTTGAAAGACAATTAAGAGGAGGCGGAGAGGGAAAGACATGGATCTTTATTTTTCTCTTGAGAACAGACAGAAAGATGTGACTTATGAGGCATTCTGCTTTCTATTGTGGACATGTCAAACATCAAACAGCCCCGCAAACAGGTCTGACTTTCCAATACCTATTCAGAGACTATGAGCTACTGTGAAGAACTTGTTTTACTTTCTAATGACTGCAAAGTACTATTGATTGCTTAGTTTTTCTTTAAGCACCGGCATATTGACCAGACCTATTTAACCATCCCTCAAAAAGCAGATCTTGTTTTCAGATGGAGACAAAATAGCTGCAGGTGTGACTATTGTATGAATATTGTCTGCATGTGTCTGTGCCACAAGACTGAACATCAGCGGGCGCACTTCAGTGTTATAAGGTTTAGCACTCTCTAGCATGTCTAGCATATCTGCACTCTTCCCACTCCACCTAGTGTGTTGCAGTGTTTCCTGGCAGATTAGACGAGCTCTGTGAATTCACATGATTATTGACAGCTTTGAAAAGCGGTTGCAGCTCCGTCCTGGTCAGTTTGCACACAATCTATTGGCTGTGCAATACACACTGCTGTAGTGTAATAGCAAACAGTCAGTCCCTTCACATGTAGCAGCTGATAAGAGTGTACAGAGGAGGCAGAATGCTATGCTTCATTTCACACATGAACACTACAGCCACAACAGATATTCAAATACAGATCTGTTCACCCTCGTAAGTACAGGTAGATCACAATTCACACTAAGCACTCTTTTTATTAAACTTGAGCTAAAATATTGGTGGATCTGAAATTGTAATCGCGATGGTTCAGACATACTTTTATGCTGTAAGGGGCATCTTACGCTAAGTTGACAGGCTTTGATTTGCCTTTATAAGTGCCACAATCTGCAGTTCCTCAAACGTCCACTTGAGGCTGGCTCCAGAAGTGAGTCAGTCTCCATAAGTCCCCATGTTAAAATGTCCAACTTCACAGCAGAAATAAACATGTTTACAGCCTGGTACAAAAAACAGTTTTGGTCTCTTGATCACATCACTGATGATGATCCAGCCTACATGGTGAAGTTCAAGAATGCCTTCCAGATGGACCTGGCAGCACGGCGACACTAGATCCACATTTTCAAGGAGAAAAGAAAGAACGGGTAAAGACTATAAGGATAAGCTGGACTATTGAGTCCAATTTATCAAATTAAATTTGATCTATATAGCATTTTTCACACAAGAAATGCAACGCAAAGTGCTTCACAAAATAAAATAAAAATAAAATAACAGCCAACTGCACTTAATATTAATGATGATCATTCATTCATCCGTCCATCTAGCCATCTATTCATCCATTCATTCATTCAGGTGTGGACCAGTCTGGAGAACATGCTTCAAGCAGCATAGCCCAGAAGAGCAGCTCTCCAGCCCAGGAACGCTCTCCTGCTGGGGTCCGACTCTGACTCAGAAGAAGATGGAATGGAGTCTGGAGAGCTGATGACTGCCCCTGCAGCGGTGGTATGCTCACTCAGGAGCCTATGCAAAGCTACCAGCCCTAGCACACAAGTACCTGGCCTCCCCAACCTCCATACCTTGTGAGAGACTGTTTGTGGCCTTGCACACACAGTGCAAAAGAAAAGGGCTGCGAAAATGTGACCAGCGACGGGCTGAATCTGCCACAATAATGTAATAAATTTAGATGAAAATACCTCAAGTTGAGACATGAACCTTAACAGGGAAATTGGTGACTCTAAATTAGCCCTAGGTTTGAATGTAAGTGTGCAGGGATAGGCTGTAACCCCACCCTGACCCTGATGAGGATACGTGGTTACAGATAAGGGATGGATGGATGAAACACTTTGCAGACAGCCTGCTGGAAACAACTGACCAGCATGGGACCGCACGCACTGCATGTGTTACAAACTGAGCAGACTTAATCTGAACTGTGCAGCTTCTCACTTTCCACACGCCAAACACATCTCACCTCCTCAAAATCAAACACAACCTCACAAAGCCAAACTAAAGAATGTGACTTCTTTGAAAGTCAAATCATCAAATATCTATGAGTCAAACAACCTCACAGGAGTGTGAGGTCTCATTTCCAACTTTCCAGAATCTCTCCTGGACAAAGGTTGTGTGCTTTTGTGTGGCAGGTTCAGCATGGGCACTGCCCACAAGTTTTTCACCTGGAACACGAGCGAGCAAACAGCATGCTGACTACCTAGTGTATACGCACACAGAATGAACTAGCAGCAGCTGGCAAATGGCTGAATCATCAGAACACAGTGTGGGAAAATAAACCATTAGAAGACAGATACCATGTCACCATCCACTGGGGTTTGAGATGACTATTAGTCATTTTAAGTATGTTTGCAAACACTGGTCAGATTTTCTCATCAAAGAAAAGTCACTCAAACACAAAGCAATGCTGTGTCTTTTATTTAGCTAATAGACAGCTATAATTGGTTAATTAGATTAAACATATACTTTCCACTTTCTGTAGAGCGCACACAGTTCTTCTCTTGAATATTCTTAACCCTTGTATTGCCTGAACGCTACATGTTGTTTTGGGGTTTTCTTTTTCTATTTTCTCTTTTTTTCAAGGGTTGTTATTCATTTTCTCATCTGGGAATTGATGTACTTAGCCCTAGTGCTGTCTTAGCACTTTTTTTATGTTCCATCTTTGCCATTGTCGCCGCAGTCACAGGGTTTCTTGATGTCCATCTTAGTCCTAGTGCTGTCTTACAACTGTTTAGTAGTTGTAAGGCAGCACTTAAAAAAAAAACTAAAAAAAACTTCACTGCAGTCGCTGCAGTCATGGGGTTTCTTCATTTTATCCCTCCTTTCGATCACTGGAGTCACATGTGACTTTCCCAGCTGCTCAGAAACGCCCTCCTCTTGTTCCACCTGCTGGGCATCCAGTCGGGATTGATATCTCGCTACATCACAAAGTCGCTGTACAAGGACACATCAACGATGTTGTGGAAGATGACCAGGGGCCAGCGAACAGTCATCCTCCTGCAGTTGTACGTTCCAATCGCCTTGTCCATGTTGTTGACTCCTCCTTTGTTGCACGGTAGGCTTCCCGTCCTGTCGGACACTGACTATGGGTTGCCTGTGGCGCATGCTCATGAGCAACATATTTTTGTTTTTCTTGACCAGGTAGGACACCAGGGCCGTGCTGCACGTGAATGCTAACTCGGATGACAGGACCTCCCTTCCTTTGGTTGCGAGCAGCGCAGGTGGTAGCTCGGGTTTGTTCTTTGGAACTGTGCCGGCCATGGTGATGTTCCTCTCCAGCAGCTGACTTAAAGAAATTGTCACGTCGAGCACAACCCACATACCCTGGTTCTTCTCCGGACAGGGACCGTCGGTCAATTTCCCACATTAGTGAAAACAGAATCTCCTCGCTAGACTTGATTGTTTTTATGTTTTTAAGCACAGAGTCAGTGCTGTTAAAATGTGTGAGTGTCAGTCTGAGGCAGTGGTTGGACCATGGAAAGGTTCAAATTAAACTTTTATGTCAGTGTCAATACACACATGACATCTGACCAGATCTATCACAGATCTGGAGACTAATATTGTGGATCTCGAGTGTGAAAGTGAGCCCACAGGAAATCGAGGATATACTGAAATCCTCAAGAAATCCTCAAGACTAAAATTAGCCAACCTGCTGTGAGGGTGTGCTGGTCTGTTCCCAGGTTCAGAATATCAAAAGATGGATGCTCCAACTACTCTAGGACTAGGAAGGAGACAAATCCACTCTCTGCTTTCAGAGACGGGGCAGGAGCTGACGAAGCCAGGCCTGATAAGGAAAAGAGCTGTAGAGTGTGTTTAAAAGAAAATTTAAAGAGAATGAGGAACTGATGGAAGAGGTCTGTGGTGGACTTAATCAGTTGTCTGCACTGCAGAGCATGCAGGGGCGAAAAGCTCCAGGCATCTACATCATCTACATCTGTAGAGTTCTGCAAAGCTTTTCTGGGACATCTTGACCTGTGATGTCTTACTGTAGATGTTACTGGTGTCTGGATCATTGCCATTATCGTATCAGAGAGCCATCATCACTGTCTTACCAAAGAAAGTAAACTTACAAGATATTAAAAACTGGCGTCCTGTGTCTTATCTCTGCACTGATTATAAAATATTATCCAAAGTATTAGCCAATAGGCTGAGAGGGGCAATGGTCCACCTGGCTAGTAGTAACACAACCACCTTCAGGCTCCAGTTTATTCAAAGATATTTGACTGGACCTGAGGATCTGGCGGAGGGACATGGCCAGCTGCATGGCTGGTGTGTCAACAACCTGCTGCCCTGAATCAGCTGGTGAATGCAGCAGGACCGGCACTCATGGATAGCCAAGCTCTGGGCTCTGTTCGATACCTCTGGGTGCTAAAAAAACTCTTTAGTCGAGCCCCCTGGGTTCATTCTGACCCATGCGAGGGTGGTGTGAGGTCCACAAATGCGCACAAAATATGCAGAAAGCATCGATGATCAATGTGATGTGTAACTGAGAGGATGTGATGACTTGGAACAATAACAATGATAGACATCGGGTCAAATATATATATATATATATATAATATGAAGTTGATGTGAAACATATTTACAGATGATGAGCTAAATGCTACGGTCGCCCTTTTGGGAAAGTTGAGTCGAGTCTCTTCTGGCACAAAGGCTAATTGGGAACTGCGCACAAAATGTGTGGTATGTAATCGAGAGGATGTGATGACTTGAACAATAAGGGTCTATCTGAAACGTGTTTTGCTACCTTAGAATGAGTCTTTTAATCTACAGATGCTGCAGGTCCTCTGAGTCTAGATAGGCCATTTTGTGTTTTTCATGTGTTTCGCAGTCACGCTAGAAAAGAGAGGGTCACTACTACTGAACCGCTAATTACGTTAGCTACACTGTGATCAACAGAAACGCCTCAGACAGACACTCAATAGAACAAGAGCAGCATGTGCATATGTTTATAGCACAGCCAAACAAACTGGAATGGACTGGGGAAATTAGGAAGATGTAGGATGCCAGCTTTTGTCTTCTGCATCACATCAAATACATACTAGTGAATCCTTTGTGCTTGGGTACACATTTTGAGTCCTGACGTTTCAAGGCTAACAGGTGAAACAAGTTCAACAAGACACTCACTATTCCAATAAACCCAAGTTTAACGCATCCATATCAATACATCTATAAATGGTATCAAAAAAAGTCAGAAATACTTTCATTTAAACATGTACTTTTTGTTTAAAGTTAGTTTAAACATTTTCTTTTTTTTGCCAAATAATAGATGTGAGTACTTCCTCTACCACAGATTGCACACCCACACATTTACCTCCATCGCCATCCTATGCCTTCAGGGCTCTTATGCCTTACAGCCTTATGGTATGAGCCCTCAGCAGTGCATCTCCTCCACCAGTGACAGCAGCAACTGAGCTGACCTGCAGATGGAACATCAGCAGCCTATTATTCATGCAAGAGGTAAAAGTGAGTGTACATCTTTCAGAGGTAAGGTTCTTATAGAATAGGTAGCTATGGCAGATAAATCCATTTGTGTTATGGTGGAACAAGAGTGGATGAATACCAACTCCAGCCCTGTGAGGACACCCTGATGCTTTGAATGAGATTCTGACATCAAGGGTCAAATACTGTAGTCTACATTTCAATCTCATATGAAAAGAGAAAAGAACAAACTCACTTTGGGGGAATTATGTTAGGGAGGTGTTCAGAGACACAAAACACTGTGCACTATAAGCTGGAGAGAGAGAGAGAGAGAGAGAGAGAGAGAGGAAGAAAGGCAGAGACACAAAGACACAGAGGGTATAGGAGGACGTATGAGGGCAAGCAGCTCTGGCAGACTAAGCATAACAAGTATCTCAGGAGGGGCGGCTCGTGTCTCTGAACTGCTCTGATGATAGGAAGTGAAACAGTGGTTTGATAATTACAGCTGCTGCTAAATCCATTTGGGTCTTCCTTGGCTCATTAAAGATGGAGACAATGAGATGTTAATAACTATCAACTGTTAAATATACTGTAGTTTTTATTTTTTGTTTTCACATGTCAGCTAAAATACATAGAATGCAGTGTACTATCAAGCTTTATTTACTAATTATTATTATTATTATTCATAATTTTATGTTGGTTGGTTTATTCTTAAAGTGATTCTATTTTCAGTTGCTCTAAAAACACTAATAATGTTTATCATTTTATATTATTAAATAACATTTGTTTCATCTTTAGCCTTTTTGATGTCTTCATTGCTTTAGGGCTGATGTCAGGTGCGTGTTTGATCGCTGTGGCCTAATGGAACAAACCACTGTGTGATGGGGGAGCTAGGGCACCAAACCATGATGTATTTTATTCTTCTGAGAAAAGGAGACTGGTGATGATGATGATGACTGATGATCAGAATACTTTTAAATTAAACCTGGAGCTCCTCCATCCACACACACTCACTCACTCGCTCGTCCACTCACACCTTACGGACACATGTTACGCACAGCTGTATTCACAAAGGGAATTACACTACTCTTATAAGATGATGATAAGTGGGCCATTTTGGTGCCCCCTCCAGCACTCGGTGCCCTACATGCAGTACGTAAAGTGTGCTATGACAGCGATGGCACTGTTGAGTTGAGTGAGTTGTTGCCATGGCGCTGTGTTGTTGGATGCCAGTTACAGTAGCTCTGTGTTTTTAGTATCTTTTTTTTTTCTTCGTGTTTTCTGTATCCGTTTTGTGCAAACATGGACTCTATGGAGATCAGTGATTTGCCTTTTTCTCTCATACTTCATGATACATCGGTGACCCATTCAAATAAAGCCACGGCTCTCTCGTTTACACTCGAGAACAGCTGTTAAAATGGCAGCTGTGGAAAGACTGCAGATCCCTGCTGCAGTGAGGAGAAGAAAATGGGGATGCACAGCTGAATCTAAGACCATGAGTACAGTCTGTTATGATCTCTTCCTAACATCACTAACTAGGCTAAACAGGCAGTATGGAGAGTGTAACATCAGAGAGACGTGGCTGAATGAACTTTCTTCGGACTGCCTCTGGATGGCTTCCAACTTGTGAGAGTGGACAGCTGAAGACAGACAGGAAAGCTGGGAGAGAGAGGGGTAATAACACACTAAAACACCTAGATCAGAGATTGGCTGAGCCTGCTGCTCTGGACCTGCTTGATGTCCACCAATAAGTTAGGTTTATAGGTACAGTCTAGACCTGTTCTATATGGAAAGTGTCATAGATAAATACACAGATTATAACATAAAAAGAATTTCATTGAAGTTGAAAGTTGAATCAGAAAAGCGAGAAAAATGCAACTTAAATCACACATACAAGTTAACAGCAGGTGCAACATAGAAGGACAAAAAATAGAAACACCATCTTCAAAAATGTTGAATTCAGCTCCTCATATGATGACAATAATTTGTCCTGCCCTGCACACTTATTGTCCACTCCCAGCCTCAGCCCCACATCTGTTTAACAGTGTGCTTAGTAGAGATGTATGTGTTCAGATCTCCATGGCTGTCTGCGGAGAGAAGACAGTGGAGACAGTCCAAATTCCCCCTCGGGGCAGATCTTGGATGGTGGAGTTCAATAGACGTAGCACTAATTGGCTTTACTTCCTCCTACATTCTTTGTGACACAGAACTCGGAGCTGAGCATGCTCCAAAGGGGGAGCTGTTGCTTAAAGTTCAATATCTGCCAACCTTGTGATCAGCAGATTACTAGGCAGCAGTGCTAGTCTGCTGAGAGACAGCTTGTCACACCACAGCTCGTGGGAGCTCTCAGACCTCATTTGCGATTAGACTGTCAGGAGTTTAAGCACTTAACCTGATGGGGATGGTTCTACAGCTCGCCGTTGGCTTCCTTTCCCCTCCCCTGCTTTCCCAACCTCTCTCTGTGACATCTTCAAAGCTGCGGGCTCGTCAGTTTCGTTTGTTGCCCTCTTCCACTGTAATAATAAGTGTTTTAATCTCCTGGGATCATCGTTTCTAGTTATCATCATTTGCATGATGATAAAACATTCTGAAAAATCATTTTTAGTATTATAAAAAGGTAGGCTCTGTCATTACAATGGAAGTCTATAAGCAGCATAAGATCGACACCCTTTATAAAACATGACATTTCAGAATCCACACACTAAAGCCTTGTAACTATCAGGGATGCTAACAGCTGTGATATTTTCTAAACCCTCAGCTGAACATAATATAAATATATGACACATTTCTATGCATATCTATCTATCTGCTGTCATTTTCAGACTTTCGGACAAGCTGCTACTTTTTTCACACGCTTTGAACCCTGTGGCCTCTACAACGGTGCAGCTAATTTATGGATTTTTACTGGCCAACGGCCACCAGGGGGCACTCTCTAGCAGTAAACGCAAAAGTGAGATAGACGCTATGCGTGTTATGCGCCGAAGAAGACATTAGTTTGGATTTTGAACTGTCGTTTTGCACGTCATGCACACACCCTCACCATGGAGAACACACAAAGAAATGCATATGATGCAGCTTTAAGTTAAAGGCAATCGATCCGCCATCATCTATTATTATAGACTTCTGTTACCCATAACATTACCATCATATCATCAGCACTATTACCATCATCTTGCCACTGCACCTTATCTACCTATGTATCTTGTGTTTTTTAAGTGTCCTTGTCCCATTCTGTATTTTTATTTTTTATACATCAGTATTTTATTCTATTGCATTTTTATTGTATTTGAATGTACCAGACCGCTACAACAACTTAATTTCCCTTCGGGGATTAATAAAGTCATCTATCTATCTATGTCTCTAAAGAAAATGAATCTGTTGATGTAGAACAAAGAACATTCTAGCACAGTGTACAGGTCCTACATGTAGTAATAGAAGCCTGAACAAAGAAGGCATGCCAAAACCCCATCAGGCTTTGCAATTTCATACCTAGGTGTGAAATCTGGTTGGAATGTGAATCCTGGTTTCTCACTAGATGAAATGCTCAGGAACTCCAGGAAATCTACTGAGTTGTTTTTCTTTTAACAACAGATCATGGGTGAGATTGCAGCTGCCAATCACCAATCATCACCCCTTTAACCTACAGAAGAAAGATACAGACCTCACTCGAGCCTGACAAAGACTCAGCAGATGGAAAGAAAACCAAGAAATCCACTGAAATTTAAGTAGTTATTATTGTGGTGGCAAATGTATTTATTATTATTTATCTGTTAAACTTGTATTTTGTAGTGATGGGAAGTTTGGTTCTTTTTAGTGAGTCGGATCATTTGACTCAGCTCACCAAGAAGATTTCTTCATGTTACCACTTCTACCTTTTATAATACAGTCAAATTTAGCACGGTTTTGACTTTGTATGTGTACACATATATCACTTAAATTATTCAACACATCCTTTGTATTGAAGTATTCAAAAGTAAAAACAACATTTTCTAATATCAATTAATTGCTGTAGCCAACTGTTTTCATTGCATTAACAGACAGCGGTCTGTAAATAGCACTCCTCCCTCTGCTTCTCTGTTCCCACCTGTCTGTGAGTGCTGCTATACCAGATTGCCCTCGCTGCTTGGTTGTATGATCCTTGTCTATCCTGATTGGTTGTACGTGCATGCACAAGCGTGCATTCAGTGGTGGTGAGCACTGTCACAGCAAAAATGTTCAGGTCAGATATAAATAAGTAGATTATAAATTGATAAAAGATGTATGAAATATATGGTGCGAGGTAAATACAAAAAAATGGAAAACTAATTGCTATTTTGTGTATGTATCTAGGCTAAAACAACACAATTTCATGATTTTTCTTTTCAAAATATGACCTTTATTTTCCATTTTACAGCTTGTGTCTCCCAGGATACACTGCCCATTTAGGGTATAAATTTACCATTTTTCAATAATTCAAATATCTATCTCCTCGGTGCTGGACTTTCTTCAGGGTGCTTGGCTCGCCATCGGTTTCAGCGAGAAGTTTGTCCGGGACCACATCAGTCCTTCAAAAAAACCTGACCTGCAGGCAGGGTCAGAAAGTTTACATTCAACACTATTCATTCTCAGATGCATCATTCAGGATATCGATTGTCTAAAGGATGTGTACCTTTACATCTAATTCTGACATTAATTTCTATTCAAATCTCAAATCTCTTTCTTAGTTGTACACTTAAGACTGTACAACAGTCTTAAGTGTATCGCTTATGAGAACTAAGCATTAAAGTGCTCACATATTTACCTCCTGTTCATGTAAAGTCTTTCAATAATACCTATGCAAAAACCATCAACATTCAAAATATCATTCATCATAACCATATCAGAAATATGTGCAAATAACATAACAGTACCCATCTGAGTTAAGACCTGAGCGATATTACAGAAGTGTGCTTAATTTACTCTTTCACTATTGGCTTATTCATGATGAGAGAAATGCACAAAAAATTACTCTCTCTAGTTACTTTAAGCTCATCTGAGTAACATAAATGTGTTCAATAAATTGCATAGTACAATTAAGCAGTTTTACATTAATCACAACATATGAAATTACATTTTTCCTTTAAATTGGTATTAAGAAAATAAAACACTTCCTTGTTAATTATATACACACATCAGCATAAAAACGTTCAGAAACACTGCACCACTATTTACCTCGGTTCACTCATAATGTTAACATTACTACTGCTTTCTTTGACTACACTGAAACAAGGGAATAGTAGCACCAGAGCGGCTAAAATATAGCACGTCTCTCACCGTTTGTATATCAAGGTGGAGCACGCCGCCGTCGGACTTCGTAGCAACTTTCCAGATGAAAGGTAAGCGGTTAGCCAACGTAACTTTTCCTCCTTTGTTCCGTTCTTGTTTTCACAAGTAAACTCCAGCTTTTCTTTGTTTTTTTCCTTCCTCCTAGCATACAGCTGCTTCGCTCTCTAGCTGAGATTGGGAAGAACCGGAAGAATGAGGCCGTTTTCGCGCCGACAGGCTGAACGTGGCCTGCGTAACGTCGGTTTGGCTGCTAAGGCTAGAACTGTGTGGTGCATTCAATTGCAATAGGACAACCAACAATTTGCCGATGTAAACAGATAAAGATACAGAAAACAAACAGTCTCTTTTCTTTTAATATATTCAGTTAATTGTATGATCTTTTTCTTTTTACACCTGGCTAGAAAAAGCCTCACTCTGCACTTCTGACACATGATGGAGGTCTGTCTGTCCTGGCACATCCTGCATCGGCCTTTCACTTACAGGATAGGGAAGTTGTCAATCCCATCATATTTCATATCATCCACAGGCCTGGGGACTTTTGGCTGTGTGATTACTTGTATTCTTGTGTGTTGTCTTCATTTCCTTTGGAGGGGTGACCCCTTTTCTGATTTTCAGGGTAGATGAGTCCTTTGGCATCATCCAACCTAAAGTCCTACAGACAGTCATTCAGATGTTTCTGACCCAGTGGGGCTGCATCACAACAATGGAGAAGCCAGGCATTATTGACAGCAATGTCAACCATCTGCCAAAATATGGCCAGCTACCATCGATGGGACGATACAGGGCAATCATCATACCAGCTAGATCTACAACCTAACCCAAACTCATTGTCTGGAGTAGCACCAGTAAATGTAGACTTCCCTATGTAAACCATGAAGTCATACACAAAGCAACACAACAGAGGCCACCTCTCTTTTTCTTGTACCATAGAAAGTACTGGTAGAAATTCCCTAAAAAAATATGTACACTGGTGAATTAATCACTAATACACATTCAAGAGTAAAATAAAGTGTAATCACTATTTAACACTTTTATATTATTGATGTTCTGTAGAGTATAGGCTTCAAAAAGTATATCTGAGGTGATTATGCCTGTTTTTATACCCCTATCTTGACAACGTATCCCCCAGGACACAGACATTCAATGCCTGTTTATCAAAAATGTGTAAATATAATTTGTTAATTTTCAACAAGAATACATAAAATTATGCTTAAAGAACAATATTTTCAAACACAAATCCCCCCAAAACATAATTAACAAGAAAAATAACAATTCTTACCTCATAACCAGTGTCGACGTCAGTTTGCACAAGGTATTTCATTTTGAAAATCCACTGGATTCTCCTTGCTTTTTCTGTGTCTGGCTTCCGCCCGCTTGAGGTTCCCTGATTGACGTGTGCTGCTTGCGTCAAGCGTCAAAAATAGAACAGACACGTATAGATGTATAGAGCGTAGAGACGCTTCTGGGACACTTCGAAAAAGATCCCTCTTATGCAGTTTGGAATACATGTAACAAACATCGGCCATCGGCAAAGTTGTTATTTTAAACATATTGGTATCGGCCCAGAATTTCACAATCAATTTCACAGTCAGTGCATCCCTAGTTTTTTATGAGCTATGGTTGTTGTCTGAACACAGGTGATGTAAAATGTGGCGCCCATCTGTCTGTGTCATCTACCAGCGCCTTGCTGGTGAGAACATGGCTTAGATCTCCCTGTTTGAGCTGACTCCATGAACTCTCTTATTTATTTTCTCAGCTTAAAAAAAAAATCACTTCAGTGTGGCACCTCTGCTCAGCCACCTGACGACATCACCAAAATCTGCTTCTGATTGCTCCAAATTTGGTGGTGATTCAGACCTCTGGACTTCAGGAAATTAACTGTCTTCACAACAATGTTCATGACATGTTTCATTTCAAGTGTTTGAGTAGTGAGGGCTTCGTGATGTATTGTATACTGATGTTGTTAGTTTCTCACCACCTGTATTGAAAATGTCTGTGCTTTCATCCAGTGTGACTGAAAAGGCTCCCTTTCCCAGGCCCTCCACACGCCATCCCAGTTGCTCTTGAGATCTGACTAGATCTTCGATTCGTCGTGTCACTCTGTCATTCGACAAACTTATGTCACAGACAATGTCGGCCACTTTCAAAATGCAGTCTCATACAAAATCTCTGTCACTGAACGGCTGCTCCATCTGGCTATTTCTTGAGCTACCACGTAGCTAGCCCGTGTCACAGCTAACTTTATCCGACCCGTGAGGTACGACGAAGTACACATTTGTCCTTCTTCTATCTTCACAGCTGTGATCACGATTGCTTCTCTTCCCTGAGGCAGAGTGACACGGGAGACGTCGTCAGCTCCCCAGTGGTGGAAAAAAAACATTGCACCACTGACCTCTGGGAGTGAGGTCAAGTGAGGTCTAAACCACACCTGTAATTACCGCTTATCCCTACAGCAAAGCATTGTACAGTTGGATTAAAACTATCAACTGTAATTCATTGCGGGCTTCCAGAAATGTTTCAGCAGGCCGTCATTGGCTCACGGGCCACACTTTGAGAACCCATGGTCTGAACTATTCATGCATACAAGAAATATTAAATGAACTTACATTTATTCAACTGGATGCTACGCACATACCTCAAATTAAGTGGCTTTGTATAATACAGTGTTGTGTACAACACGTGTCACATTTACCCACTGATGAATGACTCAGCTGACTCAGGAGCAATACAGCGCTTCCTATCCAGTGCACTTACGTTAATACTAAAGTCTCCCACACACACTTACACGCAAACCTATGGAACAGTGATCAGGAGCAATTTGGGGTTCTGTATCTTGTCCAAGAACACATCAACTGGACTGAAACAGGATCAAACAAGAAACGCTCAGATTACTAGACTACCACCTGTACTTACAAAGCACAAAATCTTAAACTAATAATACAGACTGAATACAGATGGTTAGGTTAACTTAACTGGAAGTTTAAGAAATCATATAGTCTCCTAAAAATATAGTTTTAAAGCTGTATTTTATTTCATGATGCTACAGTAACTTAGTAAACAGGTTCTAATTACTAAAGTAATTAAAGTCAAGTTTTACTTTTAGCATGAAGTCTGCCAGCTCCTCTGGTTCTATTCTGTGGCTAATCAAGTTTGACCTATGACCTCCAAAAACAGTTCAACACTGCTCCTGAAGTCATGCAGTGAAGGGAAGTGGTAATGACTATGCAGATACAGCAGAGACAATACAACTTTACAAAACCACACTGAAACAAATCCACTGTGACGTGCAAATTAATATGTAAATGACTCATTTTCAAGCATCACATCCACTTCGTACTGAATTAAGTATCTGGTTCCAAAGCATGACAAGTCACTTCTCCAACATGGACCTTAGACTTTCTTTGTCTGTTTCCCTGAATTATTCTATTATTTTTGTCATGGTGGAATATGTCAAATGACCAAAGTCATTGCGCCAGGTTTTGTTGGTTTAAGAAATGCATTTGGTTCAACAGTAATATAAGAGGAAATACAATGAGTCACACTGTTGTAAGATGTCAGCATGAAGTGTTTGAGCAGGAGGTTGTGAAATTCCAGGGAATTGATTTTATAATGATATTCATATTAGGGTTTCTTATGTGCATGGAAATGAAGCCACAGCTTTGCAACTTACTGACATGACAGGTTGTTCCACAAGCATTTAACGGGCCGTAAAGCATTTCATTCCTGCAGCTCATGTAAACATTACTAAGCTGTTTCATGGTGGGGAGATTAGTTGAATTGCTATCTTTATGTACTGTAATACACATACAAGTCCTGTCATAATACAGACCCAGGCTGACTCAGATTTTTCTTTTCTCCTGAAAGATGCCACAAGACATTTTACAGAATAGGCTCCTGTAAAATGGAGGTAAGACACCAGCAGCACTTCAGTGTTGGCGGTTTGTTGTGAGTCAGCCGGTAATCACTGAAACAGATTGCACTTTTCTTTCACAACTCAAAGAGACCAGTGAGAAAACCTGAGCTGCCTTCTTTTTAGTCTCGTGGAGATTGTCCTTCTGACTCAAAGCCTGATTCTAGTCAGAAAAGAGCTGTGTGAACATGATGCATCCCCATATTCAGCTCTGCAAAAAACAAGTAAGAAATTTGAGAGACATTTCCATCATAGCACTTCTCTTCTGCCATGGCCAATCGTAGGTGTGTTTACTTTAACAACAGCCTTGCAACTGAATAAATTATGTGCAACGAAATATAATTATTTTAAAGCAACATTGTGTAACTTTTCCACCATAAAAATGTTGATGATACACTGAATTGTAATCTGGACAGTGGTGTCTCATTAGTACATCTGTTCTTACTCTCATACAATCACCTATGAGAAGTATGTGACGCTAAGATTTGGTGTTTGGTAGATTCTGTATTTTCCAACTGCATTGAACTCTAGACTTTGCTTCATAGAGGCTGCCATGACCTCACGTGCCAAAAGAGGTTTTCATCACAACAACAAGCAGCCCCTGGAGGCTTGAGTTTACCAAGCTGGTCTGCATGCTAATAAAAGCTAAGATTAGTGGTGTGAAGCTAAAAAGCTAATCCATTGTCAGCGTTTAGTCTGATAATAGTGGGGGGATCAGGGTCAGGGATTTCTGTGCACTTTGCACTGTATGTTTTGAAGTGGGTAGCAGCAGTGGAATCTGAGAAAGCAGCCGTATTGTCACACCGGTATGTCAAGTTTGAGTTTTCGTCCTGTCTCCATGTTTATGTTGCACTCTCAAGCAGACATGACTCCGTCTCACAGTTTGGCAACTTTATTTGCCCCAGTTCTACGGGCGTTTTTACAGCAGACATGCACAGATCTGCGGATTCCCTCGTCCTCCTGGGGGACTTCAATGCTCACGTGGGCAGCGACAGTGAGACCTGGAGTGGCGTGATTGGGAGGAACGGTCCCCCTGACCTGAACCCGAGTGGTGTTCCGTTGTTGGACTTCTGTGCTCGCCATGGATTGTCCATAACGAACACCATGTTCAAGCACAAGGGTGTCCATATGTGCACATGGCACCAGGACACCCTCGGTCGTAGTTCGATGATCGACTTTGTGGTTGTGTCATCAGATTTGCGGCCATGTGTTTTGGACACTCGGGTGAAGAGAGGGGCGGAGCTGTCAACTGATCACCACCTGGTGGTGAGTTGGCTCCGATGGTGGGGGAGGACGGCAGTCAGACCTGGCAGACCCAAACGTTCTGTGCGGGTTTGCTGGGAACGTCTGGCTGAATCCCCTGTCAGAAAGAGACCGGAGGGTGTGTTCCAACTATAGGGGGATCACACTTCTCAGCCTCCCTGGGAAGGTCTTTTCGGGGGTCCTGGAGAGGAGGGTCCGCAAGATTGTTGAACCTCGGATTCAGGAGGAGCAGTGTGGTTTTCGTCCTGGTCGTGGAACTGTGGACCAGCTCTATACCCTTAGCACGGTCCTGGAGGGTGCATGGGAGTTTGCCCAACCAGTCTACATGTGCTTTGTGGACTTGGAGAAGGCATTCGACCGTGTCCCCCGGGAAACCCTGTGGGGGGTGCTCCGGGAGTATGGGGTCCCGGACCCGTTAATACGGGCTGTCCGGTCCCTGTACTCTCGGTGTCAGAGCCTGGTCCGCATCGCTGGCAGTAAGTCGGACTTGTTTCCTGTGAGAGTTGGACTCCGCCAGGGCTGCCCTTTGTCACCGATTCTGTTCATAACCTTTATGGACAGAATTTCTAGGCGCAGTCAGGGCGTTGAGGGGCTACGGTTCGGTGGCCTCAGGATTGGGTCGCTGCTTTTTGCGGATGACCTGGTCCTGTTGGCTTCATCGGAGTGTGACCTTCAGCTCTCTCTGGAGCGGTTCTCAGCCGAATGTGAAGCGGCTGGGATGAGAATCAGCACCTCTAAATCTGAGGCCATGGTTCTCAGCCGGAAAAGGGTGGAGTGCAGTCTCCAGGTCGGGGTTGAGATCCTGCCTCAAGTGGAGGAGTTCAAGTATCTCGGGGTCTTGTTCACGAGTGAGGGAAGGACAGAACGGGAGATTGACAGGCGGATCGGTGCAGCTTCTGCAGTGATGCGGACTCTGCGCCGGTCCGTCATGCTGAAGAGGGAGCTGAGCCGAAAGGCGAAGCTCTCGATTTACCGGTCAATCTACGTTCCTACCCTCACCTATGGTCACGAGCTTTGGGTAGTGACCGAAAGAATGAAATCGCGGATACAAGCGGCCGAAATGAGTTTCCTTCGTGGAGTGGCTGGGCTCTCCCTTAGAGATAGGGTGAGAAGCTCGGCCATCCGCGGGGAGCTCGGAGTAGAACCGCTGCTCCTCCGCATCGAGAGGAGCCAGTTGAGGTGGCTCGGGCATCTAGTGAGGATGCCTCCTGGACGCCTCCCTGGTGAGGTGTTCCGGGCACGTCCCTCCGGGAGGCGGCCCCGGGGAAGACCCAGGACACGCTGGAGGGACTATGTCTCTCGGCTGGCCTGGGAACGCCTTGGGTCCCCTGGGGGAGCTGGACGAAGTGGCTGGGGAGAGCGAAGTCTGGGTCTCTTCATCCCTAATTCTGCACTCGAGTCTGCTCCTTGTTTCCCCCGTGTCACGTATATGATCACAGCACTACATGGAACAGTGTTCAGCAATGGCTAATGCCATGGTAGCCTTTTTTTTGCCATAAATGGCAGCTTGTTTTGTGTGGAAGCCTTGTAAGGTTTTTTGTGTTGCCATGTGTTTTTTAACATCTCTCATTTTTGGACCTCCATGACAGGTCTGGTAGTGTCTCCCCTTCACCGTCAGATGAATCTGTGGAACTGGTGGAGGATGAACCAGCCACCACATCATTCAAGACATTAATATTGAAAAGGCAACAATACAACAATATGGATTTCCCCCCACGCTCGCCCTGCATGTCCAGCTCTGGCAGTCACAGTAAACATCATCTTTACAATTGCCTTTGAATGCACCACTACGGCCAGCTAACCACAAACCTTATTTCATGCTTTCTGTGGATCAACTGCTGAAGCTAACAAATGACAAACATGAAACATGAAACAATATGACAGAGGAGGACGGGAGTGAGAGAGACAGAGACTGGGACGCACACACACAAGACATACAAAAAGAAGGACAGAAAAGTGACATGAGTGTGGAAGATAATGCAGAATCTGATTTTGTGCCAAAACATAAACCATCCTCCATTATTTGGAGGTATTTTGGATTTAAAAAGGATGATGTCAACCAGAGCAAGGTGTTGTGCAGGTCGTGCCTGGTGAAAATTGTGACAAAGCACAATCTGCACTATAAACATGTTTCACGACCTGAAACAACACTATCGCGTGCTGCATGAAGAGTGTATTAGAAAAATACCGGGGACTTCTCAATCATCCCAAAAGAAGCCCAAGCAAAGTGTGATTGCTGATGCATTCAGTGGTGTTACTATGAGTTGACGTCCACCAGACATAAAGACATCACAGATGCTGTAACATACCACGCTTCAAAAGACATACCCATGTACACAGTCTAAAAAGAGGGCTTAAAAAAAAAAAAAGTTTCCATATTCTTTTGTATCATGATTATTTTCATGATTATATTTTTCTGAAAAATGCTTGGTTTTCACCAACTGGTAGTCATATTGTATCGTATCGATATCGAGATATGAATTTTTGTCCATATCGTTCAGCGATACACTCTAGTATACACTCTTCATACACATATGAAACTTCAGTGTAAATGGAAGGCGGCTCGGAAGAGGAAGTGTAGGGTCTTTGGAGCACATGTCGTCTGAAGAAGATGGATGGATGGATAGGGGCTTTTTAAAAAATCTCTGCAGACATCAGAGGAAATGTATAACTTAAGGCGTAGGGAGGTTGGTTTCCAGTCAAAGGATAAGTGGTGAGGGTAAGCTTTTTGATACTTGCCAATGTTAAAAAATCTGATGCCTGATGGTTTATCCAGTTGTGCATGATGCTCTGCTGCCATGGTCTCTGAATAGTATAAGCTGTGGCAGCTTGGTTTGTACGTCTATGCACAGTCTGATGCTTTTATTATTTCAGAGCTCGTGCACAGCAGCATGACCATTTCAACAATGATGTAATACTACTCCCCAATCCATCATGGGGAATTGTCTGCAAACAAGGCACAAAAGCACAAAGGTACTGCACAAACATGGACACATCCTCAGTGCCTTTGAGTTCCAGAAAGCCTGGGACCAGCAGACTGTAACAGAACGCATCAGGGATGGATTTGGCGAGCGTATTCCAGAAGATGTCAGGTAAACCCTTTCTTTCTTTCTTTCTTTCTTTCTTTCTTTCTTTCTTTCTTTCTTTCTTTCTTTCTTTCTTTCTTCGTATCTGGTTAAAAAACAAAAACTAACAAACAAACAAACAAACAGACAAATAAAACAATCACACTTAAAGCATTTGCAAGTACAAATAAATAATGTATATGTGAAATAAAGAAAAATAAATAAACATGTATATATACACATACACATAGGCCTTCTTTTTCTGTTTAAGGATGACAGTGAAGACAATAACCAACTTTCATCCAACAGTACCCATTCAACGTCAAAAATGAATACAAGGTCTAGTGTTTGCATTAGCAGTGATGCAGAAGATTGCCCTGGTGCCAGCCCCAACAGTGAGGGAAGAAGTGACTGGAATCCTAGCACTAGTGGTCCTGACAGTGGTCCTGGCACAAGCGGTACAGTACAAGAGGCATATGTCTGTACAAGTGTGTTCAGGTAGATAGGTGCAGAACCGGAGACAACTTTGTATGCAAGCATTAGCGCTTTGAATTTAATGCGGGCTGCTACAGGTAGCCAGCGGAGCTCGATGAGCAGCGGGGTAATGTGAGCTTCTGGGTTGGTTGTAGACCAGGCGCACAGCCGCGTTCTGGATCATCTGAAGAGGTTTGACTGTGCAGGCCCGTCAGGAGGGCATTACAGTAGTCTGCAGTAGTAGTGTGTCAGCAGTTGAATGGCATGTTGTGTTAAGTAATGTCTGATTTTTCTGATGTTGTAAAGTGCGAAATATACATTTGTTTGTGTCTTGTTTATTAGTTTAACAAATTGTTAACAAGACAGTAGAAAGAAAACATGAACATAGCCTCCTTACTGAAACATGTGCAGCAGTGAGGAAAACACATCAGTTCCATAGTTCCCATCATTTTCCACTGGATTCAATTGTCGAATCATGTTCATTGTGGTCTCATTGATGGGGTAGACATATCAGCTTAGAACAAGAATAATCTTAAATATCAGTAAAATGTGACAACAGGATTATGAAACAAGAAAGCAATATTAAAAGACTGACATGGTGTGTTTTCCAGCACAGTAAATACTTTACTGTAAAGTATCTTGTGGTTATGCTGGACTTTATTGTACATTATTTTTAATGGTGTGGCACCTTTACTTAAAAAAAATGATCTTGGCAAGTCTTTCATCGTGAGCTTACCATAATTGGTTGGGGGACTGAACATTGAACATAGAACCTCTGCCTTATAGTATGATGGCATCTAAATGATCGCCCAATAGGATCCAGTCAATACAGGCTATCTCTGACCCATCCTTAAATTTGGAGTACTCTGTTCTTCAAATACTCTGTACTCTGTAATATTACAGTTACAAGGCTATCCAGTTCTTGATTTGACATAACTGCATATCGTAATGGTAGTAGTTGTCTGTGTCTGTGCAGAGTTCTTCTGCTTATCCCAAAGCAGGATGCAATTATCTGCCATGTCATGCCAATGCTCACATGGTGAGGAAAGGTTATGGTGTATCTGGGACAGCCAGTGAGACCAGTGAAGGTTGTTGGGTAGAACAAATTTGCATCAGCAGACCTCTGTCTGACCATGTATTCATGAAGCAAATTGCGAAAAAAACACCTGTGCAGTGATCCCAGTAAGTGACTCACATCCCTATTCCAAGGATCATATCTGGTCATCAAGCACTCTATAAAGCCTGTCCTGGTCAAAATTATTGACCAACAGAACAGATGAAGATTCATTTTAAGCACTGTCACTTAGTCATCATCAATCACAACCAGTGATTATCCACCCTGTAGACAGCACGTGTCCTCAGAATGAACACACACCTGAAAGCCACGGGCCTCAAATAAAGCAGAGAAATCAGAAGATGCATGTTTTATACTTTTTATTTTAGCAGGATCAAAAATAGTGATTTGAAGGGTTTCAATGTGCACATTTCTGTGCATTAACATTAACAGGTCTATTTCAGGCCACATTCTTTACTAAAATACATGAAAAAAAATTGAGAACACTCAGAAAAGAAAAGTAACCTTGCATAAATCAATAACAATATGCATGAAAAAGGGATCAAATATGCTATAAATTAAAAGCCAAAAACACAAAAAATATGCGTAAAATGTGCGTACATAAAAATGTGCGACTGAACGGGAATAAACTGAGAGAGTAGTGTTCAATGTATGTCATTTTGCAAATATTCATCAAATCTGAGAGGAAGATCCAGTGTTATTATCAATAAATGTCAACATTAAAGCTAGTAGCAGACTTGAGCAGCATGTGACTTAATTGACCTTAATGTCAACGTGATCACGGCTAATCTCATTTTATATGCAGGGTTGCAATATAAGATGGTGTTTTGGCTGTGATAGTATACACAGACTGACAGCACTGCTGGAAAGCTCGCCGTTATCTGCACAGACTGCCATTTAAGCGTCTTTACACGTGGGAAAATGGTCGAAACAGCCATCTGTATGAATTCTGTTTATTGTGTGACGCAGATTACAACCCCCCCCCCACTCATCTTACATCTTTTGCTGCGTCACACTAGTGTGGAGATCTGTTCATTTTGGCAGCCATTGCATGCTGTCTATTGGCATTTGTTTATGTACAGTATTCGACAGATCCATGCTGTCATTTTGTACTGGTGCTTTACTCTGATCTGGAGTGCTGTAATTGGAGACATGTTCTTTGCATTTGAAAGATCAGTTTGTTATTTTCAATTCAGCTGCTAGCAGGTTTTCAAATGAGAAACACTCAACATTTTAGGGTTGGCTGAAAGATGTTGCTATATCTGTAGGAAAGAAGTTATGGAGTTATGACCATCCATGGTGGCCGGTGTACTCAACCCAGCAGCAACCTAAATATCCTGTTCATTGAATTTGTGAAATTAGCCTGGTGCAACAGCGCCCTCTGGATTTTAGTGTGTGGTAAATGTCAATCAGTCCCCCTGGTGAACAATGCTATTGGATTAAAGAAATGTTCATCGACACAACCAGAGGAATGATCATGCTGTGATTTTAACTACCTTTATGAGAACAGCAGTTGCAGAGAGTGGATTTCTTGGCTCATCCAGGTGCAAAAAATGACTGACTGACAATATAAACTGAACCTACTCAGAAAGTGGACCTGAGCCCTGGATAGAAAAAAAGGATGAAGTTGGAACAACAGTTTCGAAAGAGAAAATCGGACCTTTAAATGGAGTCATCTGTGCTGATCTGACCTCAAATCCAGTGGGATCCAGACTTGATATCCAGTCTGATATATGACATGGTTTTTGGACATTTCCACCATGAAAGACAGAGGACTGCAAATAGATGGTAGTCAAAAAACACCCATTCTCTCTCTGCTCAGTGTCGTGATTGTGCTGCTTGTAATGGAGAAAATATATCCTATGCATGAATGTGGCTGGTTGTGTTGTATTATAGTTACTCTGTCCACATGCATACAAAAATGTATAATCCCCCCTCTGTATGTCACATTCACAGTTTATCATCAGGTGTTACGTTACCTGTGATCAGCTGTGTGTCATTCGGTACAGTTTAGAGTCTGTGCAAAGTTCTTCATCCTTACTTTGATTGTAATATGTTGTGCTCTGTCATAGTAGGAACATGTAATTCAACCTGTGACTGAGTGTGGTTTGTTCTTTCTTCACTCTGATCATGTTCAGGGTATCCCAGTAGGGTTCTTGCCAGTTGCCTAATGCACATTTAATCAAGTATTGTATTGAGTACAAGTTTAAAGTAGCTATACTTTACCAGTGTATTACTATTTTGTTGCTTCAGCAAAATAGTAACAAAATATTACTATTCTGTAATACGTAGCATCAGGCTAATGCATCAAAGCGAGCCGTTACCTGGCTACACCGTGTTAGCTCAGTGGTGTAGTCAGCGACTGTGCAGCATAATACCCACTGACTAACGAGTTATAGCGAGTCAACCGGGTTTTTGCTAACACCGTTTTTGTTGGCTGAACCAAGTACTGGAAGTCCTGCCAATGTGTCATGATGAGCAAACGTTCATGGTACGTGGTTAACTTGGGCTCAACCCCAGGTGCTAACACTAATATTCAGGCCAACGTGTTGGGGCGCGCCTTGTACGACTACATATTCATACCAATATCTCCCTTTCCAGGCACTCCGGGTCGGACCCGAAGGGGAAAGAGGCTGCATCCCGTCCATGCCCCACATCATGTAGAGCATCCATCTCGGGCAGGGACCCTCATCCCGTGTGCATTGCATGCATGGACGCTAAACACGCCCAAGCATTGCTGGCCTGACCCCCAGTCACGTACCCACTGTGTGTCGATGCTAGAAAAGATCCTGGGAAGAAGGCTGAGAGTGGCGGTAGCTAACCTGGACCTGACAGGAGCCACCCCACAGACAGCAGCCATCACCCATCAGCCGCCAGCTACTAAGAGCTGGGCTACCATAATGGAAGAAGAGTCCTGCTTGAAGTGAGCCTGGTGGTGAGGAGGTGGCGTCCAGAGTAGCCATGACAACGTACACAAATATAAACCACCAAGGTGGCATTCAGTCACTGCAGCTGCACAGACTAGCTTGGAAAGTAATCTTTCGGAACAGTTCCTTGGCTCCTGTCTCTTTGAGCGACACATGTACCGGGCGTTTTGAACAGAGGAGCGGATCTCCTGTCCTGGGGGAAATCCCCTGTATTCCCCCGGAGGACGCAAATACACCTGTGGGTGTGGATACTACACCTGTGGCTGGACGTGCTGCTTTATGCGTTTCCCCCACTCAGCCTGATCTCCCTGACTCTAATCAGAGTGAGAGAGCAGGGCCTGACCGTCTAAACATTGGATGGCAGAAGTAATACAGCTGCTAGTGGGCGAGCCGTGGCTGCTCCCCATATGCAGGGATCTTCTGTCCCAGGCGAACAGGGAGATCTACCACCCGCACCCAGACTGCATGGCACTCTGGGCTTGACCCCTGAGAGGTGGAATTTGTGCATTGTGGCCTGCCAGTGCAGATATTGACACCATTCAGAATGCAAGAGCCTCCTCCACTCGCTCTCTTTACAGTGCTAAGAGGCAGGGTTTTGAGGGGTGGTGTCAAGCACATCATCCCTTTTCAGTGTGGAGTGGTGGACCTGCTGTGTTTCCTGCAGGATTTGGTGGATAAAAGACAAGCTTCTTCCACTGTTAAAGTGTATTTGGCTGCCATTTCAGCGTGCCACATGGGCTTTGGAGGTAGTTTCCAGTTTCCATGGTTCCCCTGTGGCAGCTGTCCGTGGTGCTGGACGCCCTCACTCTCCACCCATATGAGCCTAAGGAGGTAGCAGAGATGTTTGTTTCACTGAAAACAGTGTTGCTCTTAGCTTTAACATCATCAAAGCGGGTGAGTGACCTACAGGCTTTATCCATACAGCCTTCCTGTTCACCAAGGTCTGTTTGAGGCCCAACCCAGCCTTCGTGCCTTCATGGAGTTGGTTTTTCACCCACCTCCATTCCAGGAGTGGTCTATATCTCCCATTAACAATTATTATCGTTATTATTATTATTGTTGTACTAAATTTGTGAGGCTGCTCCTGTCCTCATTCTCTCTCTTGTCAGCATATTTTTATTTTAATTAATTTTAATTTGTTTTCATTCGCTGCCATTCCTTCTTGTACAGTATGAACAGTAACCAGTGTTGGGCAGTACAGTAGTTACAAGTACAAGTAAGTTTAACTGCATTTCTCAGTAGTGTGGCTGTAATGTCGATGTTTTCTACATCAAATAGCTTTTCAGTAGTGAAGCTACTTTCGTGGCCAAATACCACGGTAGCGTCCACAGAAACTACATTTTCCCAGGCATTTCTTGAGCAAGCGCCGACCTTGATAAAGATGTTAATCAGAGGAATAAAAAGTTCTGATTGTTTCACACTGGTTACATTCAGCAGGTGTAGACACGCCCACAGCAACCCACCTCACAAAAAAAATGTTGGATAATGGATAATTTGATATTTGTGTACATAGCATTAGTACAGAATGGGGCTAAAATAAATATACTACTAAACACAGACAGGCCCATAGCAAGACTACTTTATCAATCCAAAAGGATTGATTATGACAGTATATTTTCTCTTGGTTTTGTTGATAGAGAACTGATCTGATTTGTTTGTTTCACAGTTTCATTGTTCTGGAATGAAGTTTGATTTTTAAAAAAAGAAGCTTTGATGTAGTTATGCTGTTTTTGTCATGTTATTGTAGCTTAGCTTGCTACATTTCTCTGGTGGGTAGCTTCAGTGTAGTGAGGCTTCATTTAATGTAGAATAACTTGTAGCTTAGCTCACTACATTTTCAAGGAGCTTGCTCAACACTGACAGTCCACAGTGAGAGAATTCATCACAGCAAATACTGAGGCTATATTTAGGTTTGTGTCTGTTTGTGCGCGTTATTTTATTGTGCTTGAATGTTGATTTGTTTCAGTGCATGCAATATGTTACGCTCTACTTCCTGTCAATCACCTGATACCCATTGGAGGGAATGGAAGTTGCTGTAAGCAAGGTGAACATACTTTAACATTCATAGTTTCTTATCTGGGACACAGTCATTAGCTGGGGCAGCAGTTATTTGAAAGTAGGTTCAACAACATGAAGTTTATAGTTTGAACATTTCCCCATTTGTGTAAACTTAAAACACTGCATGCTTTTCAAACTATACAGAGGTATTAACATTATAGGTCTGCATTACACTGTATACTGTATGTTACCGCTTTTTTTTTTTTTAACCTAGAGTGATGGTTTTGATTCTGACCTTTCAAATATTAATATTTGCTGCTTTTCAGGGGGAGCTGAGGTGTGTTGTTGTGGGCATGGCTATACCTGCTGAAGAACGTAACCACTGTGAAACAATCAGGAAAAAATGATTAACTTAACAGAGCTTGCTCACTGTTGGTTACACTGTCTCTCTACCAAAGCTCTCTCTCTCTCTCTCTCTCTCTCTCTTCATCGGACACAAATCTAATTAAACTTCTTTGTGTCATTATATTTTGCAGTGTAAATTGCGAGTCGTACTCAGATTAATAAGCTGGTACATGAAATAAACATAGTGAGAACCCACACACAGGTAGATGATCACAGTTTAGTCCGTGAATCCACCTGGATAGTCTCTGCTTCAGAGACATTTCAGGCTGTCTGTGGAGGTTTGGCCAATCTGAGTGTCTGATTGGCGACTGGAGAGTGACATGGGGCTCCGTTTTCCCAAAAGTTCTTAAGAAAATAAAAATCAATTAAAATTGAAAATCGGATGTGTTGGGAAAAAAATAGGAGGTTTTATTTTTAGGCCATATCGCCCAGCCATATATTGAATATCTTTGTGCTTTGAACTGTTGGACAGACAGTTGCAGATGGGATTCTGGGACATAGTGATGGGCATTTGCAGCTATTTTCTGATATTTTATTGTCATAGTTAGAACTCTCCCACAAAGCTGACCTGGTGGGCAGCCTCTTCATCATCTCACTCCAGTTGGCATAAAATGGGTTTGAAACTTGGCTCTGTATTTTATCTAAGAAAGGAGGCCAAACAAATTCTTCTTCTTTATTTTTCTTTTTTTTTTACTAATAAGTTAATCCATTTTACTTTTCATTTCCATTGTGTTGTTATAGATCAGTTCTATAGATCAGTGTTTTGTAACTAAATTCTTACTTTTTATTTTGTTGTTACTTTTTATTTCAGTAACTTTATTTATGTTTCATTTTTGTTCCATACTATATTTGTAGTAAATCTGTAGCAAAAGTTGTTTTTCAGTCAATGTATGTGCAATGTGAAATCCTTTCTTCACAGATTCCACTGATATTGTATTCATATTAATGTTTCATATTGTCTGATTCAGAGCTACTATTCAACAAAGGACGTCATCATTCTTAAAATAGATAAGATTTCATGATGATTTCAGATGTGGTTTTAAAAGCCTGCCGCAGTGTTTCGTTTAGTTTAGTTTATTAGCTTATTTGACAGGGGCCATGTACAGGGCAGTTCCAATACCAGAGTTAGCTATAAAGCTAATTTATATCTGTGGTCCTTGGGCAGGGAGCTATAAAGCAAACACACATTAAAAACATGGACAATACATGTCACAAACTGTTGCCACTACAGGTACACACTAAAAGAAACAACATCATATTAACACACATCATACTAAAACATAATAAAACATGTACAATCACATCATCACTTGAATATATAGACATATAAAACACATACAAGGATACATATACCATATGACAATGCTTAAGACAGCACATTGATTAGTGATCACGTCTTTGATTAGCCTTTAACCATGTCTTCAGTGATAGTTTAAACTAGTTAAAGCTTGTACTTTCTCTATTATTAACTGGAACTGAATTCAATTTTTCTACTGCACTAACAGAAAAAGCTGATTGACCAAAAGAGGTCTTCCTGAAACCCACATAACAATGGCCTCTCTCAGAGGACCTTGAGACTCTTAGTCTATCTCTGCAAAGTGATAGCAGTGCAGCTTAAGAGGTGGTGGTGCAAGATCATGAAGGATTTTATACACTGTCCACTGTTGTCTCACTGATGGTAATGTTAAGTGATTGAACAACAGTGCCAAGACTTTTAGTGCTATCATCATTGTAGCCCTAATTAGTTGGTTTAAAAGCTCTTCGTTTTATTTTGAAAAGTCCGTGTGACTTCCTGTGTTGTTGTTCGCGGCAGTTTTATTTAAGTTTTAACAGAAGCACACAGCCCATTTGTAAGCTGCAGTTAGCAGAAACAGATTGCTAATAATGTATCACTTATGAATGTAATTTGTTGCACTGTTGTGCTGTCTTGAAAGTGTGATGTTAGAGTATGAGTGTTACTTAGCGCTCGCGGTTGGCGCTAGCTCGCGTTAGCATCGCCGCTAGCTCCGATTAGCATGCTTGGTTAACTTCATTAGCTCCCCAGGATAGTACTTAGATAGGCTTTGCTTGTGTGTAGCTGGTAATGTTGACTGCTAATATTAGCAAAGACACTGGTTTAGGGTTGCTGTGTTTACTGCAATTTATTACTTTAAATTCATGAGAAAACATTTGACTGATATATATATTAAGAGTTGATGTTTGTTCATTGTAAAAAGGATAAAAAATAGTTGTTTATAATTTACAATTTCATTAATAGTATTACATGTAACCTGTTATATTTGGTTTATTCATTTCAGGTTTATGACCTGTTGCAATAAAATAAGAGAAGACCAAGAACAAAAACACAAGTTATTTTCAGTGTGCTTCCTGTTAAGCCTTTTCGGAGGGCTGAATTTTTAAAAATCCCAACAAACAGCATTGGTTGCCTGTAACTCTGAGAGTGGTGAGTTGTCATCAATACCAAAGCCACCGTTTATGTCACTAATCCCATTCATACTTGAGTTATGCATTTACAAGTGAGTATTGACTCACTTGCTCTGATCTACCAGTAACAACACTATGTCTGTTATGTTCTCTATTGAGTGTTTTGAAGTTGTTTTTAGTACTTTGCAGGCCAAGTGCACTTTTCTGGCCCTGAACACACCACAAGCTAATTGCTAAAAAGCTAATTGTAGTGTGGCATGTGTAGTGGAGGCATCCACACACTACAATTAGCAGAAGAGTCGAGCACGTGGAGACGGAGGATTGTGTGGGCCCTGGGGGCATGGTTGGGACCAGATCCAGCACCAGGCAGGACGCTATTCCCCAGGCCAGAAGGTATGATAATCTAAGATTGGAGCAGCGGTCACCGGGGAGTCAGCTACGGGGCCAGGCGGGGCAAGGCAAGGGGCTGATGGCGGCTGGAGCAGGTGGCGGACGGTGGCTGGAGTGACAGTCGAAGACTGAAACAAGGGACATTTTTATGTATTTTTATTGTATTTTATGTAAATAAATGGATCGTTTTAAATCATACCCTGAACTCTGCTCTGCTTACACCTTATTTTTAAAAGAACCTGTTTATCTGTTTTAGTCCTAGACTCCTAAAGAACTCCTTAAAGAAAGATAGATTAAAGATAAAAGTGTCCTAGACTCTTTTTAACCTAGGTGGCGTCGACAACATTTTAACTTAACTTAATAGTTTTAGTTTATAGTTTAAACCACTTGTTGTTCCAATTGCATCACACCCTGGACAATAGCCCAAAGTCCTGAACACCAGCTATGAAAGGTAGCTCATGGTTTGACTGAAATCATCTGAAGTTTGACTTAAGTCAAGTTTGAGTTTCCATCTATGTGCCTAATAATTCTGCTAGGTAAGCATTTCCTGATTGGAGACTTGACTTCCTGTTTAAGGAGGAACTCGTGTCAGTGAAATGTGAAAATACATACAGTATGTGCAAGTGGCAATATATGTATGTGAACACAGAATGTATACATGTATGTGTGTGAGGAAAATATAGGCACGTGAAAGAAGAATATGTGTGTGAGAGGGTCAGAATGCATAATGTCTTGAACGGCCCCTCACATAGACCCATTGTTAGAGCACAGTCACAGTACATATGTTCGTATAAGTGAGGACAAACAGTGCCATTGGTAAAGCCCTAAGAGTGACACCAGCTCCAGAAGTGCTGAAGCTGATATGAAGAAAGATGGAAGTAATCGTGGAGAATTGTATGTGAACATTTACAGTGCACCTCGGGTTATTATGACTTCGCCTGCTGTAGTTATTTCTGTGAAGCCTGCAGCTGCTGCACTGACAATGGAGGGCAGACAGACTTTTGGGACACACAGAAGGTTTATTTGAGGTTTTTTTACACTTCAATGAGCTTTATTTTCTTTTTCCACACCGTATGCCAAGCCGCCTCAATACACACAGTGGTGTCTGCTGTCTATTGTGAGCAGAGATCTACTGTCATTTGTTCAAGTACTGGAATGCACATATGACACGTGCATACATACAGGTGCGTTGTGGCAGTTATGTATCTGTTTCTATGGTGACAGTGTGATCATGTCGAGAACATTGCGCAACAGTCGACCAAACATGTAGATTAGTATTTAGCGTCGCCATGAATGTATTAGGTTGTAATTAGTGTGAGAATAAGAAATGCGCCAATGGACACAAGCAGTTAGTGTTTTGAATGATTTCATTGACATCGCTGAGCAAATGAAGACGCATTCAAAACAGTCATTTAAAGGTGAGGTGAGGTAAAGTTGGAGTTGAGACAGAGGTCAAGCTCGGTTATGAAAACTTGGCTCAGCAAGCTTTGAGTTCCTGGAGGCATTTTTGGATGCAGCATATGCTGCCCAAGTTTAACAGGCCGGCTTTGTGATGTTTCAAAAGGCATTACAAGGAAACTGTCTGAAGAGTGAATGAAAGGATGTTTTTCTGCTTTTTCACTTTTACTACATACTGCAAGCATCTTTCCTCACTTAGAGTAAAAAAATATGGCGCATCAAGCATTGTCCCGATGTGGTCTGGCAGCACTACACCTACAGTATGATTGTAAGGCCACATTCAGACAGGATCTGGTGCTGCAACGCAAACGCAGGTTTTTACATTCATTTGAGTGAGGGTAGTCTATGACTGTGGCAGGACGGGCTGCAGGGGTGTCTGCCAAAACACGCAGCAAACGCAGCTGATCCTGTCTGTTCCTCTCTTGAACCACACCTGAGACCCTGGTGGCCCTTCATGGTGTCTGCAGATATGCACCAATGTTACAAACATCATCATACATACTAGATTTTAGGTTTTCGATTCTAGTCGCACCTAGTGTATAATATTTCTACTGCGTGTACTTGGAAAATAAAACGACGCACACAGAAAAGAAGGAAGTGTTTCAATATGACAAATCTTACTGTAGGGAATCAGAAACTACTGAATTCTTACTGCAAGTCCGTTTCACTCATAGTGATTCTGGAAACAGCGCCACACTACATTTTATTTGGATATTTCTAAGAGTTCGCTAAAACACAGAACTTCTCTTTTTGTGGTGTTGGTGGTACAGTTTCGACCTGTATTAGAATCAATACAGGACTTCACCAGGACACCATCTGAGGTGGTTAAACCAGCTGTCAAAATAAAAAAAATATCCTTGAAACGGTTGGTTAATGTTGGTTTGGTCTAAAAGTGGCTGAATGAGGGCTGATCAATCGGAATGGTACCTGGCTCCACTGTAATCAGAGTCACCGTGGAAGTAGCCAGCAAGAAATAAGAGGAGGAGGGAGAACGAAGCACAGCGAGAGAGATGTGGCTGGGAGACAGAGAGAGAGATGGTCAGAACGTTAGAGGGATATTGAGAAAGCAGAGTAGACACGGAGCCAGAGGAAACCAATTAGGACAGTGATGGGCACTTAAATCAGGCTGTTATTCAATACTGCTCAGTCTGTGTGGGAGTATTACAATTCCCTGAAGCTTGATGGAGTATTTCTTGTCTCTGGTTGACAATGGCTTAAAAGGGGGATAATACTGATTTTTAGCTTTGTGTGTTGCTCTTATGCTCCAAGAAAACTGTCTGTATTAGTGAACATTTTCTGCAGCCTCTTACAACCTGAAATGAGAACAAAGCTCATCCTGTCTTCTAAGCTGCGATGTGACACCTTCGGTATATATCTACTCTGTACAACATTTTTTAGAAGATTAGCTCGACAATAAAACTTTTTTCAATTGTTAACGGCTTTTACTTAGCACCATTCAGCCATAAAATGCAACAATGGTGGCCATACTGCCAGCACTAAATGTACTGGTGCATTTTCAGCATTTAAAGCTGTGCTAAATCATCATTTTGGCGACCCCTCTGCAGTGGAAGAAGCCGACAACATCTGATATATTATCATCTGATGTAATTACTATGTTGGCACACATTTACATATCCAACAGACAACAATCAATGGTCTATGATCCTGAAAACAAGCTAAAAGTGGCTGAAGCGGCCATGTAGAGCTGATAGAACCTTGTCTTTGGTCCTAGTTCCTCACTTGATCTGGTGGGAATATGAAAACATTAGTGGCTGAGGTTGATGGGTAGCTTTGAAATAATTAGTTTGTATTTAAGGTCACACTGTGAACATGGATTGCTCTTTTCACCAACCGCACTGAAAAAATTGATTTATTGAAAACTGGATTTATTCATTTTCAGCTTCTTTGGACAATAGCACGAGCTGTAAACACAACATTGACATGTCATCACTCTGTGAAGATGTGGCAGAAAATTCTGTCCACCTGTACTGAATTTTTTGTGGTATCTGACTGAGTATTTTCACCAGCTATTGGCTAATTTGTCTATAGTTTAGCACTGGGCAGATAAATGAACTGTGATTTTTCACAGAGAACAGCATCTTTCTGCTGCTGGACACCAGGTCAAGTGAGAGGGAGAGCAGTTAGACTGGAACAAACCAGAACATTTGTGGGCAGCAAAAGCACCCACAGGTTTCAGTAGAGCTGCTGTGAAGCTCAGTCACCATGGTCGCCGTCACCATGACAGTCCTGTCTTTACTGGATCGCCACTAATCTAAAAATGAGGTGGAGTGTGGGTGGAGCTAAGGTGCGCTCAATGAAGCCTGGTTGATAAAAATAAACCACCTGTAATTCTGCATAA
The DNA here is from genome assembly GCA_014281875.1 of Nibea albiflora. Lineage (NCBI taxonomy): Eukaryota > Metazoa > Chordata > Actinopteri > Sciaenidae > Nibea > Nibea albiflora. Next base: position 1,999,777 of record CM024800.1, read on the forward strand.
CCCTAAGCCTTAATATAACAAGTAGAACAGGTGAGTTGTATATAAATTCCCCCTCAGTACAGTTGTCATGAACAGGGAAATTAGCTATAGAGACCAAAACTGTTTTTTGTACCAGGCTGTAAACATGTTTATTTCTGCTGTGAAGTTGGACATTTTAACATAGGGACTTATGGAGACTGACTCACTTCTAGAGCCAGCCTCAAGTGGACATTTGATGAACTGCGATTTTGGCACTTAGTACTGTGTTACTGCTTGGGTGAAACACAGTTAATAAGTTCATAAAGTTAAATGATGCTGTGTATTATGTTATGTATTATATAGTTATGTGACCAAATACTGAACTGTTTCAAACTTTTAAATGGACATACTGAGTACGATGAATATGAGTCACTGGATAAAAGACTTTAAATTTTGAGCCATGAGGAGAAAAATAGTAACAGATCCAATAAATATTTGCAGTAGCAGATTATAATACAGCACAACCTACCTATCACATCTGTGCTAGCTTCACTTAGATTCAGACATACAGTACTGTAATATTATCTGAATTCACTCAGATTTGATAATGAGATGAGACAACATTTACTTTATTGCTCCCTGCAGGGAAATATCCTTGTCACACAAAATAGAAACACAAAGAGAAACATGGCGCACTAAATATGATTGACTAAAGAGCTAGCACATAAACTGCCTGCGCTTTCCATCCATTTATTATACAAATGACGTCAGTGGAGGAGTTCTGTCTGTCCGATCAGTCTAAGAATAGAGGTGTTCCCTCCTTTTAATACTCATACTTGGAACACTTACTGAGCAGTATTTACTGGAACAAACAGTGAAATATTATGAATGAAATGCCAACTCTGCAACTCTCCCAGCTAACAGAATAAACTGTGTATGTTGCAGTTGTAATTACCTCCAGTGCTGATTTCCACATTGATTACTGCTCTGCACACTCTCATGATAATATGTCTAATCCAAATTCAAACTGATATCAGCTTAAATATGCACTGCCATTAAAGCTGATGCACCTAATTAAACGTTTGTAGCATTCAGTCTTTGTTTGTTCTACTGGCACTTGAATCCTTTCACACAAGCACATCCTCACGCACACACACACACACACACACGCACGTACACGCACTCTCTTTTGCTCACTCCTCTGAAGAATTACTGAGTGTAAATAACAAGGCATAAAGAGGGAAGGCTTTATGTCCAATCACCTGAGATCTCCGAGGAAGGATGCGATGAAATGGGCTAAAACCCCGACATGGAACACAGCCAGCTTCAGTTTTTATGCTTAAGTGACTTGTGTTTGTGGACCTGCCACGCACATGACCCTGTCAAATTGATTCGTTAGGGGAGCAAAACAGGAAGAAGCAGAGGCCCATTGCCTATTTCAAAAAGACATCTTCATTTGTATTGATTTGAGCACGAGGCCTGCCAAGAGCTCTCTGTATCCCCTGTCATGCATTCCTAGTCTTGTCCTCAACAGACCTATATTTGGGCACTGGGTGCTTTTATTGCATGCTTAGCTTATACTTCTCAGTGATCAGCAGTTGGGAAACGGGTGCAGGAATTTCATCCGTCTTGCCACTCAGATGCACAGTAGTTGCTCTGTTAGCAGATGGCTTCACACAGAAACACACAGACACACACACACACACAGACACACATACACAAATCATCAGCTTTTGTTTCCAAGTCAAAAATAGCCTGAACAAGTAGCAAGTAGCTCAAAAAGCCACTAAGACATGAAGCATAGAGTGAAAGTGTTTAGCTGAATTAGCTGAATGATGGTGTAACTTTTATTTACACTGCAGCCGTTTTGAATTTATCATACCTGGCATGCAGGAAAGAATAAGCCAGAATTATTCTTCAGATATGAGCAGACCTTGAGGTAAAACCACTGACAATATAAAGAATGGACAGTAACTACAGTAATTATAGAGTTACTGTAAAAATTACAGTAACGCATCATTCACTGTAGAATTTTACAGTAATAATGTACTGTGGAAAATTACAATAATACATAATTTACTGTAGAAAATCATAGCAACCAATAATGCACTGTAGAAAACTACAGTTACACACAATTTACTGAATTAATTATTAATTACTGTAAGCTACTTATCCACAGCTGCTAGTAGTTACTGTGAATTTCAACTGGTTCACAGTGTAGGTAAACCTCTTGGCAGTCCTTCTTCTGGACTGGAATTAGCCTGCTGACTAATCAAAGGGCAAACGAGTAAAGCCATCGATCATTAGTGGGCCAGAGGCTGGATGAATGACGCAAATATCAAGACAAGTTCAAAATTCATATTCATTTCAGCAAAATCAGTCAACTTCACCTTTAAAATGATGCATGTTGTTTTTATGTGTCTTTGCTTCTTTGTTTAGAAAAAATCATTTAGCCACATAAGAGTTTACATAGTCATGTACATATGTGAGTGGTCGTTTTCACCTATATAAGAGATTATAAAAATATATTCATGTGTTCTCATAGACATGAAATCATAGAAATCAAAGATATAAGATTGTGTACAAGTCTCAAACACAGCAAAGAAATAAAGAAAAATAAGCAGCCAAAAACTATATGTATAAATATGAAATGAAGGTGAAATGAGGAATTGGAGCATACAGTACCTTCTAGTGTGTACTAGAAGTTCTCATTCCACCTTTATTTTCTCTTTAGTATGCTTTATCATATTTTACTTTATCATATCCTCCCCTGTTCCCTAACCCCGTACTCTACTCTCACTTACTGGTTGAATAAAATCAAAGAAGTGAAAGTATGAAGATATAAATACTGTTGTGTGACTATCAAAAAAACAGTTTTAGTCACTGAGAGGAGAAAGCAGAGCTCTGTTCTGACACGCTGAGTTCAAGGATAAAGCATCACCTTCACTGCAGGTTGATGTTGTTTATTTATCTTTGCAACAAACATACATTTATGCTGCTGAATGATGAGAAATTAACTTTTGCGGTCAACAGAAATATCGGGCCTCTACCTCACACTCTCTCTCTATACCAGAACAAAAGATTCACTGGCAGGTGATATTCATTTCGCAATCACTCAGCTCACACCCACGCCCACACACACATGTCGCCACACCCACCACCCAGGTGACAAGCAAGAAAATCTCCGCCTCTACAATACAATATTAACCACAAGAAGTAAGTCATTGTGCATGCTTTTTGAGTAATTTGGTGTCAAGTTCTACTTTTGTCTTTAATGAAATATTGTACCTGTGAATTCTCCAAAAGGTAACCCCTGTTCAAATTCATTGAGATCATTAATGATTTAGCTCAGCGTTTTTTTTACTAAGTACCACCTCAGAAAATATTGTCTCTCCAAGTACCACCAAATTAAACATTAAAATCCAGCCGCATAGGCTGACCCTGTTTAGCTACAGGCAGTTTATGGAACAGGGAGATTTATTCCTAAAAAGAACCGGTTCAAGAACCAGAGTCATTTGGTGTTGAAGAGGTTCTCCTGATATTTCCTGTTTGGAGCTACAGTTGCAGTGTTTTACCATCTCAGGTCACATTTGAACTAATCATGGATGTATGCGCGCTCTACATGAATAAATGTGTCAACATATCAGGCTGATTTTGAAACAAGATGTTTCAGAAATGAAAAACGTATTTTGTGTTTGAGTGATCGTCTAGTTTAATTTCAAAATTTTGTAGATATGTTTAATATTATTTTATTTAATTAAAAAAAAAAAAAACACACACACACACACTTCCGAGATTAGTCCATGTAACACTACAATACTGCTTTTATGTGGATAACTGACACAACAAAAGGCAGTCCTGCTGTCAGGGGCTCTAATGTGGGTTCAGAAATTCCTGTGGAAATTGTGCTAGCATGGTTAGCCTTTGTTCAAACAGAATGTCATACTCTGTAAACTACATTTACGAGCTAATAAATCTCAGGTTGCACCAGCATTGTGATCACATTATAATAGGGTTTATGATTCCAGCCACTGATGACTCCAGTAGTGTTGCACAGACAGATCAGACATGGTAATCCTGCAGGGTAAAGCCGTCATTATTTCCATTTTAATAGCCATTATTGTCATTGTCAAGGTTACAGCTGCAGCTCTTCTTGCTGACATTTTGTGTTTGCGAGGTGGAGATGATGCATATTCTCCCTTCGCTGCACATGGTTATTGGATTCCTCGACCATATTTATGTTTTTAATCCCCCTGCGACAAAAGTCACCAGAGGAAACATGCACATATAACCAGCCGTATCTGCTGCTAACAACCGAGTCCAGTGAGAATCTGCATCATTTTCCCCTCAGATATATGGAGCATTACCACTTGGAGGTATTGAGATAAATAGCGATATCAGTGGGTTTTTTTTTTGACTTTGTGAAACGTAGATATACTCTCAGTCCATTCTAAACAGCCTCAAGTGTGCCTGCTTCACATCACAGGTAATACAACTGCCGCTGTCGAACTGTTAACTGCACAGCACTTGACCTGACAAACTTTAGATATCAAGATTTTGAATAATCACTCATTTTGAAATTGAAGGTGTATAATTTTACCTGTCTGAGCTTCATTTTGTTCCTTACCTTCAAAGCTTTGTCTCACATGATGTGTTGATAATGGCAAGCTGAAGAAGAAATGGAGGCATTCAGAGAACAGTTTTGACACCTGACACTTGAGCTGATGAGGTATTCATGATGTAGTTCCGAAAACACAGTTTTGCTCAGCTATTGACAGATTTAAAGCTACAATTCAAATCAGGGCTTTATAACTTTACAAGGTAGTAGAATATATTTAAAGTAACATGCTGAGGTCCAATTTTCATTTCTTAAGGAATCAGTTTTCCTCGCTTTTTCTCGTTTTGCCGCTTCCTGATCAACGAATTGATTTCCTGCCACTTTCCATGCAGTTAAATTTAGAAAATGGAGTCAATCTACTTCAGTCGGATCAATGAGGATAACGGCACTATTCTGTGTTGCAGCATTTCTCTATGATTTGTGCTGATGAGATGGGTCTATATGTTTCGTACAAACATCTAACATCATCTGGCAGAGTTTGTGAATGCTGCCGCAGTTCACTGAGAGCTGTTGTTTTTAAATGAACAAACAGCAGTATGACTATGAGTCAGTCCTCACGTCTGTAAACTGTCCCCCTGAACTGAGCTACGCAAGTCTGCTTACCGATGGTGATTATGTGACGTCATGACGTAGATTTCTGGTTCCAGTTATTGATCACAACTTTCTACAACTTATGACAACTAGCTACAGTACAAAGCTCGGGACATGAAATTATATTAAGGCTTAAAGTTATGCAGACTTACTGTAAGAGCATGGCTGCTTTGACTGACAGGTAGGTGCTGTTACCAGCCAGCGCAGCAAATTTTGAGCTTCAAAAGAACTCTTCAGAAACCTGTGAGTGACGTCACGCATGCACTGTCCATTCTTTATACTCTGTCAGTGGTTTGGCCTCAAGGTCTTCTCATCACTAATTCTAGCTCATTCTTTCCTGCACACCATGTATGATGAATTCAAAATGGCTGCAGTGTGAATAAAAGTAGCACATGGTATGTTCATTCAGCTAAACTCCTTCACTGTATGCTTCATGTTATTAAATCATGTACTTAAAGTTATGTAGAATTTAGAGCATGGTTACTTTGTTTGACAGGTGAGTACTGTTACAGGTGGCCCCATGAGCACCCAGGAGTCATTCAGCTAGCCTCAGGTCCACTGCTGATCCACATCTTCATCCATTTTTAGATTACACGGTAGGCGGACAAATCAGGTGCCACATGGTTTGAACTTCAAAACAGCTCTTCATGATCCTTTGGGTGATGTCACGCATGCACTGTCTATTCTTTATACTGTCAGTGGTTAATTTAAATCATTTAAATGACAGGTATTAGAGTGGAATACAGAATGAGTGCTCTGGGATGGTCTAGAGGGTTACCTGTGTACTGGGTACTGAGTATGTACTATACTACATGCTAGCATATAGATGTTAAAAATATTTTAAGAAATGCAAATACACCAAGCAGTGTACAATTCCACATTTGAACCCTGCATTCACCATGTTGAGCTTTTCGATCAGTTCAAGAAGTCAAGCCCTACAAATTTATATCATGTTAGGCTTGCTTTATGTCACGTGAACATATAAAAGTCTGCATAAAAGAACTTGCCTGCACACAGTTGGAAGGTCATGAGTTAGTGATAGACTGGTAGATTAATCATTATGCAGTCTGGCCCTGTAACAGCCTGCTAGGTTGGATTATATGGAAGTATTTTATGGATAATCATCAATTTCATAAATTATTAAGTTCAGTGGAGCAAGCAACAACACTTGTGAGTGACACTACACTGATACCTTCACATCGCTGTGTATACGTGCTGTAAGAAAAGTTCCTGCTGAAAGTATCTGTATAATTTATACAAAGTTGTCATCCAGTTATATGTGGAGCTTTTAATAGCGTGTCTGTGGCTCTCAGCCAATGGGCAGCTGGCAGCCAAAGGAGTTGTGCAGCTGATGAGGTCGATGTGGGTACAAAACAGATGGTAAACCAAGCGCCGTGACTCATACCTGCAAAATTTTAGAGGTGTGTGATAAAGATTGTTATTAGAAAGAACATATGTCATTTCCTAGTGGGAATGCAAATGCTGAGAAAATGCAGAATTTTCTTTATAAAAGTATATGAAATGCAGAATAAGCACAGACCTCCTGAGTCATATAAATGTACAAAATCTACCCTCGTTTAATACCCAAACAGATGTTTTTCTTTTTTTATGTTTACCATCCAGGTTGACTTCGCTAGCCTCCATTGCCTGATTTAAAGATGCACTGCGGTGCATCTGCAAACTATATGACAATTTTGTGGCTTGATATACAGTATAGCCAAAAATGATTACAACTTTTTTTCTTTGCAATTCCCTTCTGCATATTCCAGCTCATGCCTCAGTGGACACCTGCTTTAACTCTGCTAGAAAGCGTAACCCTCGCACACTGCTGCATCCTGCTCCCTGCTGCTGTTAGCAAAATGAAAGTAAAGCTGCTTTCTTTGATGTAGATGTCGAGGCCTGTGATCTTACTTTGACTAATTAATTAATGACATTCAAAGCCTTTCAGCCGTCATCCTGCCAGGTTTACTTACAGCCAAACTATATTTGATTATATATATATATATATATATATATATATATATTTTATATATATATATAGTTTTTTTTTTTACTTGACAATGCCTGTCTGACTCACTGACTCTCCTTCACTTCCAACGGCTAAAACCCACAATTTATTCAGTGTGTTGCTAGCCTCTCCCCACAGTGTAGTGGCTTTAAGGCATGTCTGAATGTCCAAATATTGTACTAGAAGACTCACTAGATCACACTTCAATCAGAATATATCCATGTCATCCTTTGCGAACCCCCCTCACACCTAGTTTTCTGGCGGGAGGGGGTTGAAGGGAAAGACAGGGCAGCTGTTGTTGATTGCGTGGATGAGACCTAGTTTCGATGTGCCTCCACTCTGTCAAACCTGCCAGGAGACGGAGATGGACTCTTACCGAGGCAGAAGTTGCAACCGGCAGGGGTGACGAGGTGGAGTGGATAGCAGACTGACAGCTGTCATCAATCACTTGCCCCACCAGCCAGATGCAGGTTGACAGGAAAGGGGGCACGTTGGCTAGAATGGCGATTCGTACACAGTTTACCGTAGATGTCTTTTTGCCAGCCGGTCTCTGGTGGGATGCTGTCTGTCATTAATCCATCCAACCATCCATCTATCAATCAATTCCTTTTCCAGGGTCAAGCCTGGATGTGACATGCTCCATTTAGCAGTGATGTTACGGACCTGTGGCGCTGCTTCATTGATATTTTCTGAGCCAACAGGCTGCATTTGCCTGAGGAGCAAACTGAAAATATCCAATGCAGATCACGCCAGAATTTGCAAGAATCATGTATTATTTTTCTGCCTATATTTTTCTGTACTCTTTGGATAAGGAAGAAACTTTGAGAAACTTTGTCCATTCTCATACTCGTACCTTGTGAATTTGGAGACAAGGCAGCAGGAATGTGAAACGAATGGATTACAAAAGGCAAGTGATAGGTAGAGGGAAGATAGATTGAGAGGACCAGAAGCTAAATAATGCCAGTCCGGGCCAGTTGGATAGACAGGAGAGAGATACTGCTTTGTCTCTGAGGAGTTTCCATTGGTTGAAGCTCACTGATGCTGAACACTCCAGACAGCTTGAGCTAACTCTCAGCAAATCTCGTTTTCGCAGCCTCCACTATGTAGGTAATTCTTCCATTTCCCCAGACGATGTGCATTCATGTTTACAGTCTAGCAAACAGGGCACTGAAATAAATGAATCCAGGGCATGAGAATATTACATGTGAGGGCCCGCAGTGTGCACTGTAATGCACATAGGATAATGCACAGTAAACATTCATAACTGAACATTTTAATATTATAGAACATCCAGAAAACATCACTGAATAATTCATTATGTATTTTAGACTTACTTAACTTACATCAAAGACTCATTCCCTTGTGTGCTGTGTCTGCACACTTTGTTTCTATCCACACAATAAATAGGTTGTTTTCTTACAAACGGTTGTACTAACCAGGTCGGTCACAAGATGAGTTCTAGAGAAGTGTGGGGGTTAAAGTGGAGCTATCACAAGATTTCATGTTTAGAATGTTTGCCAGAGACCCGCTAAGCTTCCCCTGTGGAAACAACGCGTTTAACATCTGTGTGACTGTAAGGTCAAGGATCTCTGCTGTCTTTGCTTGGGTGGTGTCTGTTCAACATACACGCCAATATGCTTCAATTAGTTGTCAGCTATTAAATGAATTGCCAACTATTTAATAGTTTAGTTTTCTATTTAACTATTTGTTGACAGAGACCTGATGTCTGTGCATTGACATTGATAATCTGCTTTCACTAAACCAAAGGGAAAGAATTTAGACTGAATCTTTTATGATTGACTCAGTTCAAACAATCCCTTAACTTTCTCGCTGTACATGTGTCCTTTGACCTTTGTCCTTCTTTGTATTTTATTCTGCAGAGTTCAGTTTACTGGACATGAAACCAAAGGTGGGTAATACAGTAGCCTACCGAGGTGGTTTTCTTGCTGGGTTTGGCTCCCGGCAAACCTGGTCTGATTAGGAGAGACGGCATCCATCCCACTTTGGATGGAGCAGCTCTCATGTCTAGAAATATGGACAAATTTATTAGACGACCAAAATGGAGACCGCCCAGAGTTGAGACCAGGAAGCAGAGCTGCAGTCTCACACGTTTCAGCTGCCCACCCAGTCCTTTAGTATAGAGATTGTGTCTGTCCCCCGTCCACCTACATTATTTAAAGATAAAAGAAACAGAAGAGGAGTTCATCATAAAAATTAAATCAACATCTTCACCAGTCCAAAATAAGAGAATTAAATGTGGACTCTTGAATGTCAGGTCCTTGTCCTCTAAAGCTCTTTTAGTCAATGAATTAATATCTGATTATGATATTGATTTATTTTCACTCCTCACTGAAACCTGGCTGCAGGAGGATGAATATGTTAGCTTAAATGAATCCACTCCTCCCAGTCATTGTAATACTCATATTCCTCGAAGTCATGGTCGAGGTGGTGGAGTTGGAACCATATTTGACTCAAGTCTATTAATAAATCCTAAACCTGAACTAAATTATAATTCATTTGAAAGTCAAAAGCTTTTTTTTTTTGTGGCCAAGTTTTTCCTCACTCGAACCAAGGGTCTAAGGACAGAGGGTGTCACTCCCTGTAGATTGTAAGCCCTCAGAGGCAAATGTATTTTTTGAATTTGATGATTGATGATATGATTTATGTGATTTGATGATATCTGAATTATGAGGACATTTCTGAATTTTGGGGATAACTGATCAATCGTATTGTGTCATTTTAAGGGAAAATGTCCAAATTCTCAGATTTTAGCTTATTACATTTTCTGTTTGTCATTTGGGCTTTGGAAAATGTGATCCACACCGTTTTCTGACATTTTATGGAGCAAACAACTAATTGATTAAATCAGAAAAATGAATGACAGATTTAGTGATGGTAAAAATAATCATTAGTTGCAGCCTGAGGTGATTCCTTTGCTTTTCACACGTGTGCTTAGAAATGGTGTGAAAGTCCATGAGAGGTCAGTAAAATCACAAGGCTTACCTATCCACAAGCCTTTAAACCAGTCCTTGCTTTCCTTGCTCTCTGGTTATAGTGATGTGTCGGTCGCAAACGAGCCGGTTGAAAGAGCCGGCTCTTTTCATTGAACGATGTGAGCCAGCTCCCGTCCGTCTGCGAGACGTTCTTTTTTTTTTCTTTCTTTGTTTACTTTTCTCTTCAGGAAAACTACCTGCGGGCGCTGGCTACAGGTGTCACGTGCATGCTGTGCAACCAATCATGTGAGGATTGACAAGGATCATCCCACCAAGCAGGGAGGGGTGGAGGTAGCAGCGCTGAGACGGAGACAGGAGACAAGAGGAGGGAGACGAAGCGGAGACAGAGCTGAAGGAGAGAGCAGTGAAGACGAGAGACAAATTAATTAACAAAGCACATTTACTTGAGTTCAGTACTTTACTTGTCTTGTTACTGTAGGTGTGTTTAAATTTAAAATGTCAATAGCCTTTGTCTTAAATGTCTATGCTTTGGTTTTTATATATCTGCTTTGTGTAGCAGAGTGGTTCTTCAAGCAAGTTAATGCATTCATTGGGTGGTTTCAGAGTTACAAGGGATTTTCCAGCTCTAAATGTAATTGGCTACAGCAGTTTATTGAAATTTAAGTGATGTGTTCAAATACAAATCACAAGTCAAATCAGCACTAAATTTTATACTTAAAAGGTATAAGTGATAAAATGAAGAGCATTTTGGGAGCCGAAAGAGCCGGCTTGCTCGGTGAGCTGAACCAGATGATCCGGGCCACTAAAAAGAGACGGGATTCTCATCACTAGCAGGTTAGTGGAATAATGCATGGCATTAACATGCGCTTCATGGTGCGAGGGTAAAGCATCAACATCTCATTCAGGGGGCAGCGGCGCCTGCAGTTTACCTGAGGAGAAGAAGGTCAACTTCCATTTTACAAGTTGGGGCTGTACGTATATATTGGGTTTAAGTGTCAGAAAACACTGAGGTGACAAGCTCTTTGGGATGTGATCAAGCGCAAATATGATTGGAGTGCAGTGGAGCAGTGACAGCGCTGCCTCTGGGATGGGCTTTGATTATGCCAGGAGCTGGCTGGTAAATCAATAGACCCTGACGCTATTGCTGTCTGCACAACAAACACCCAAGCTTTCATGTACCTGTCTTGTCTGGAGGCAGCAGACAATCTGTCCAAGCTGACTCACAGTTCTCTGAAATGAAATGTCTATTTATGTGCACCATCGCATTTTCTCATTTTCAGATTTGGATTCAGTTTGGACATTTTGGCACAGGCAGCTGGTGACCAGGTCGTTTTCATCTTAAACGTCACATCTAGTGAAGCCGGAGATGCACAAATGAATGAAGCAGACTTTAAATGTGCTGTGATTCTGCATACTCTTTCAGCCATGACCAGGTTCATTAGCTGCCTGGGCGTGTTTGAGCAAAATTTTAATAACGCTGTCTCTTCACTGCTGAATGACGACTTTGAGGGCCCTTGGGCAAAACGGAGCAGAGCACAGAATAACAGCATGGCACACAGCTTTATTACTTCGTCCTGAGGGCTATTAGGACTATTTACTCTGTTTTTCATTTGCTCAGCTCAAATTGTGCTTTTGACAGAAAAGGACAAAAGACAAGATTGTGTTGGCTGGAAAGAAAATAATAATAAAAACTGCAGGGCTATTCTACAGAAACATCTAAATCACATAGCAAATAGAACATTCCTGTTGACAGCTTGGCCTTTATTTTTCAGCCATCGTCGACACTCATGATGAGACGTTACTCACAAAGCTAATTTCGATTATGTTACTACATCGTGATCATTTATTGTAATTCATTGTCATTGTACAATATGTTTGTGTTGATTGTTCTGTACATGTGACATCCATTGCACGTCTGTCCGTCCTTGGAGAGGGATCCCTCCTCTGTGGCTCTTCCTGAGCTTTCTTCCACATTGTTTCCCTGTTAAAGGGTTTTTTGTGGGCAAGTTTTTCCTCACTCGAACCTTGAAAGTCTAAGGACGGCTATACAAATAAAATTTGATTTGATTTGATTTGTCACAGTAGTTCATATACACAAGGTTGATAATAAATTATTCACAAGTAAGAAATATAGAGAAAACGTCATGAATGAAGTAGCTCTCCTTCTTACATGGTGGGAGCAGCAGTCTGTTGCTGAAGCAGCTGGTTAAGGCCTCCACAGTCTCATGCAGGAGGGGGGAGGATTGTTCATGATGGATGTCAGCTCTGCTAACATCCTCCTCTCACCCACTTCCTGCCTGGAGTGTAGAGGGCAGTCCAGGACAGAGCTGCACCTCCTCACCAGCATGTTCAGTCTTTTCATGGTCTCTCTCTGTGCTTCCTCCTCCAGAGCAGACAACCGCATAGAATAATGTAGATGCCGCCACAGTATCACAAAGGTTTTTCTTTGTCCGTTCTTTTTCAGAGTCCGGCACACTCCAAAGGACCTCAGTCTCCTCAGTAAGTGGAGACTTTTTTTGTACAGGACATCTGTGTTGTCAGACCGGTCTAGTTTGTTGTTGAGGTGAATACATAGGTATTTGTATGCTCCCACCATCTCCATATGCAGGGAGGTGTCTCCCTCCGGAAGTTGATCACCATCTCCTCCGTCTTGCTGGCGTTGATATGGAGATGGTTGAGATCGCACCAGTCGACAAAGTCTGTGATGACGCGCCTGTGCTCCTGCTCATTTCCTTCTGATACACGTCCAAGATGGCGGTATCAGCAGACAACTTCTGTGGATGACAGCTGTCGGTGTTGTGTCTGAAGTCTGATGTGTACAGGCTGAAGAGAGAGAAAAGGAGAGCGCACCGTATCCCGTGGGGCTCCTGTGCTGCAAACCATCACATCAGACACAGCCCTGAAGCCTCGCATACTGTGGCCTGTCGGTGAGGTAGTTGACAGTCCACGCAGCCAGGTGGAGACCAACTCCAGCCCCTTCTAGGTATCTGCAGAGTGCAAGTCCATTTGATACTTATCCTGTAGTTACCTATGTGCTGCTATATGTATCTGAGACACTGAAATAACTAAAACTGATCTACCACAAGGAGGGTGGGACTCCTGAAACTGACGTTAGAGAGAGAAGACATATCAGTGGTGCAGAGAGCTTTAAACAGACAACAGACAAGTTTAATTTTGGCCTGACATCAAGTTACTCACCAAAGTAGCGTCAGTCAGTGAAGGCTGATATGACCTTTGTCATTTTAACCGTTGAGAGCATCAGTTAGTGCCTGCTAACAATGAGAAGCTGCTTGAATATTTTCCGCACAGCTCTTGCAACTGGTTGTTGCCATGTCGTCGCTGTCGACCTTTAGAGCTGCTCTCTCCTCTCCGCTGCGGTCAGCTGTCATTTCACTGCAAAATCATCGTGACTCCTCCTGCACCCCGTTCACCTGCAGTTCATCATATCCGCGGCTCAGCTCAACAAAAGTCCACTCTTCATCACATCCAAGTATTCTGTCTTTCTCTTCATCCCTCACACCATCAGCAGTATCTGCACCCCATCACGGCTTTCACCAACCCCTGTGAGTTTGGTGTAGATGTGGTCTGAAGAGTTTTCACATTTCTCATCTCTATTAGGCAAATGTCAAAAAATATATTTGTTGTATCGCTGTATTTGTTGAAGCAAGAGAGCTGTGCACAGCTCACAAGTAAGTGCGATCGTCTTCCATGTAGCTTTAGAGATGTTTTGCATAGAGAGGTGTCTGCCTGTGGTTCTGGCGTCAGGTCGGCTCACTCTCAGGTGCAATTGTGAATTGCAGTTAAAGTTAGTCTGAAGAGCCATGCTCAGTTTCAAAGTCTTTAAATGATGAAGAGATCGTCACATCATATTTACATGTTGATATTGTTGCAATGACTCTCAATAAAATGTTTTAGTGACTGTAGTGTTTGTGTCCTTTGCTGGTTATGACAATTAACAGTGATGGGAAATAAAATCAATCCTCTTCTACAATCATAAAAAAGCTTTTCCACTTCCTCTGCTCCATAACAATAATGAACAGCAGTAACAGCGTCAGTCCACATAAACCTGAACACCAAACAGGCTTCTCAAGTGTCCTATAGGTACAATGTTATCTCCTTTAGTGCAACTACTTTTCAACAGGTACATGTGAGCTACATATGTCAGCATGTTCGTGACTCTTTCCTTCGACCTTTGTAAAACTCAACCCTGTAGTTATTTAGTAGTTCTATAGTTTGTCTTTCCTTGTTCTGTTGTTATCATCAGCACTGCTCCATAGTGTTGGGAAGTTCAGATCTTCTCAAACAACACATCACTGAGGCTACTCATTACTCCAGAGTCATATAACAGATTAGTTCATATTGAACGATACGTTCACGACGTGCCGCTACTGCTCCAGTGTTGCTACATTGTAAATTTCAAAATAAAAGTTTAAACAGTTTAGCTTAAATAAAATATATCTCCATCGTCGTTTAGCTCTGCACCAGACATTTTAGAGATTTCAGAAGAGCGTAGAGCGGGAGAAGTGACTGTTATCTACCAGTGGGTGAAATAAAGGGAAGCAGAAAGCAATTAAAACAAGACAAGGAGAAGAAGCATCTCAGGCTGCCCTCCTTTTCTACTTCCTCCCTCTGTTCTTTCTCTGCTGACAAATACGTTTTAACAATTCAATTTTGGCTTCAATCTCTTCTATTGCAGCGTCGTCTCCTCGCCGTCGTGGGTACTGTGCATATTTGTGTGACAGACTCTGCAATAAACCTGCTTCTCCCTGAGATCCTCTTACAGAGTCCACAGAGCGAAGTGAGCACAGACATTCTAACTTGATACTCCTGCATTTCCCAGGTGCCTTTAGACTTGTGTGAGGAGCTTTTTGAGGAAGTTACGATGGCTTGTTCCTTTAAGAGCACCACATGGTAGGCTCAGCTGAAACCAACAGCTGTATGTCAAGGGGATGTTGCTAAGACAATTTTCATGAATAATAAACATTCACTAGCAGTGCCATCCTCGTGTCCATTTTGAAGTGATGATGAATTTTTGACCAGCTTTTTAGCTGTTGACTTTTTTTTTTTTTTTTCACATCTGCCATGTGGAGAGATTTGTGGGCAGATTTATCGCCGTGCCCAGTTGTGGAACTCATCGTCATAAAACAACAGACACGGTGTCTGAGAACTGTGAATAACAAATTGTCATTTCTGCCTTCTTTTTACAGGCGATATCTCCTCTCCTTCATGGCGCTGTTTTATAGAATGAGTGGCTCCACCGTGTTTAACGCATCATTTCCCACCTCATTGTGAGTGGGGAGGGGAGAGCGGGATGATGGGTGAGTGGTTGTGGTGGGGAGGGGGCCCCAGCCCAATGTCCTTGCATTTTATTGCCTAGCTCTTGTCCTTCCAGCATGGCTGGTCAGAGTAGCGCCCTGGGTATTACAAATAAGCAAATGTCCTTTTCATGCTAACACACAAGCGGCATGAGCCTCTCATTCCCTATATGTCCGAGAGACTGACAGAGGGAGGTACGGCGCTCTGTTTACAGGGTTTTTAATATTTCATGAAGAAGTGGCTCTGAGGGAAAGCAGTGAGTGATTAATGAGAAACAAGATTTTGTAAAATTAAGAGTGCAGGATTAGATGCAGTTACTAGAGAGCATTAATGGAATTAAACACAGTTTCATGCTTTCTTAGTGAAAGAAAGTCATGAAGCTGCTCGACCAGGTCTGCGCCGAGATCACAGCAAATCATCTCCACTTAGCCTGATCAAAACCCGGTGCTTGAAGATGTTGCCGCGCCCTCTCCTCTGCCTATATTTAGCATTTCAACATATCTGCAGTGAACTCGTGAACCCTCCTTGAACTAAAGTTTGGAGCTGGGTTTCTCGCCTTTAATGAGCCGTGACTAACTGGTTTTACATTTCACTTTAATTGCAGATTGCTAATACGCAACTGCCTCAAATTGTTCATAGCTGGGTAATTTTAATTTTGCCTTCCTAAATTGATTTATTTAAGCTTAATGAAAGTGTTATCTTTTAAATGCGCCATCATCGCTACGGCATCTCATTATGGCCACACATCAGTGCAGACCAACAGCCTTTCATGGGAGAGAAATATAGCAAGAAAATGTCTTCACTGCTACTCTGTATTGATTTTATATCTCTGTGGTCTTTAAAAAAATAAAAATATATATGATATATTCTGCAGGTTTACAGTATGTTTAGAAGCATTTACATTTGATCATGGAAAAAAGCAACAGTACGATGGATTGAAAGGGTTTAACAACTGCAATCATTTAATTATGATTATTACAATAACAAGGATGTAAACAAATAGAACGCAACATTTTCTAGAAACATTCTCAACATTAACTTCAGAAAACTGGAGACCATTTAGGCTACATAGTTGAAATTAAGTAAACATACTCTAAAGCCAAAATCTGGAAATATAAAATGAGGTCACCCAGAATGTCACCGCGTGACACTGCTGACGCAGACACCGAGGCTCATTTCATCACTATGGACAATGCTATGATCATGGCGCATTTCAAGTCCTTCACACATTGACAAATTAATTCGTGAGCATCATCAAACTACAATACAGTTTCAAACGCACAGTACGACTGCTGGCCGCCTCCCGACTTCGCACACAGCGTCCTCAAAATTTTCAACCTTTCTTTCTCTGTGGTGCTGCAAAAGTCATCAATGCTGGACAAACAGAAGTGCACGTCATACACCTTTTCTTTTAATTCCAGTTCTGGAGTTGGTCTTCGGTTCTTTATTATTTCAAGTTTTTCTGTGAAAGCCCGCCTTGAAAGAGGTGATGCTATCAGGCTATCCACAATGTCTCTCGTCTTCCACCATTTAACTCTCAACTGTCTCTCAACCGCTCTCACCACTCTGCAGAGATTCCAATCTTTGGACTTCACGAAGGCCTACGATCTTTTGTTTTTGTCCCAAAATCAAATCTCCGGGATTCAAGAAGTCCTAACCAATTAATGAGCCAGCTAACTGGACATAGATAGAGATGGACGATTCTGATCGGAGAGCATGTTTTCAGGACAGTAACCCTTCCATTGCTGATGTGAACTTAACAGTAAATTTAGCTTAGATGAGAGAAAACGTATTACATGTATTGTATTAAATTAAATGAGATAGAAATTTTAAAAATCCATTTAAAAATAATAATAATTTTTTATTTAATGCATTTTTGGTCCAGAATTTTCTATCTAGGCCTTCTCTGAAGGTGTAGAAGGCCCTGAAGGTTCCCCACTGGATCACACATTCTTCACTAATTATGAGACTTAACAAGTACAGATGGAGTGTGTAAGTTCAAAAAGGTGGAGCTTTACATGTCAGCTTAATTGCACACAGTTCTGCTAATGAAGTCATGTTATCTACACCCGCACCCACAAAGAAAGTGAGATTTTCTTTTGCATTTTATTTATTTGTCAGTTATTTTTTATTGTCAATATCACAAATCCCAAATTTGTCACCATTTGGTTTATTTTGTCACAGAGCAATATACACACACTCTACCTTCAATAGATTATAGTTTAATATATCATGAAGGTAACTGGTGCTGTCAAAGCTCACATCCAGTCATGCCTATAGTAGCAGGATTAATGAGCTGTTGTATTTCATGGACACTGAAAAGTACTCTGCAGCAATCATGGTGAAACAACTATATACAGTATGTGGCCCATTGTGGAGGAATTACCACACATTGTCTGCCCTTTGCAAAATGATGGAGGCGAACTGAAGGCCAGACGTTTACGTCTTAATCGGAGTTAATCAATGTCACTTCATCACGGCGAGGACGGCCAAGTCATCCCGAACCCTCTCCTCAACTCTCCATTTCCCTTCTTCTTCTCCTTCTTCTTTTTCTTCCCTCTTCCTCCATCATGACGGACAACTGTGACCTAGCGCAAGACGCGGTTTAATGGTCTTAAATAAGATGATAACCGACAACGCTGGACATATGTTCTGTCAGTCTGCCTATGGAAGGCAAGAGCTGCTCAGTGTGAAATAGACTGGCCCTTTCGTCAGGAATTCAGTTCATTCAGAGTATTACTCAGACATATGCTCAGCGTATAAATGTTCTGTGTTAGGATTGCTGGGTTTATCATCGCTCTTTGATACAACAACATTGCAGAGAAATGTTTTGTATGCTTTATTTTGAAGGTTTCTTTGACAATTGAATATGTCAAATAATTATTGTTGAAAAAGCCTCCCGCGTAACATCCTGAGTTTGGGGGCACTTAGGCTACCAACATTAGGGTGAAAAACAGGCACTGTCAAGTAAGTCTTAATAACCCCATCACAAATCCAACGGCGTGTGTCAAGCACTGAACTGACACCTTTGATACAGTGCAGCTCAGCCTTGCTGGCGTCATGGTGGAATTGCTTTTACTGGAGCTGAGATTTTTGAAAGCTACTTTGTATTGAGATGTTTTTTTCCTTTCCCCTCTTTTGTTCCCACCCTCTCTGACAGCAGACGCATTGATAAGGACAGACAGATGGAGAGGCAGAGGGGCAGTGCAACGGAGGAGAGGAGGGGGGGTGGTGGTGGTGGTGGGGTGAAGCAGCCTGTAACGAGGAGGTAATAACTCCACAGCTCGTGGTGCGGGAGGAGACATGAAAAGACCCTCGACTTAAATTAATTCTGACAGAGACTAGGCACAGCCCATCAATATCCTCCGCCGCCATTAAATCAACAACCAAAAAGTGGGCAGGATACCTGCTCATAAAGCTGTGGACCTGTGACAAAGGATCTGGACCCTAAAGAGAAAGCAGGTGACGGATGCGCAAATCCTGACATGGGTGGCGAAGTGACGAGCAGAATTGCTAATGAAAGGGACGACTTTTAAACCCTGCGCTGCTGCATGCCTGAGCAACATTCAAACAGACAGGCAGAATAAATTTGTTTGCTGTAGCTGTACTGATTAGAAGATTACACAGAAAACATCTAAAAGATCGCTGCTGTGCTGAAGGACATCGCTGTCCTCATCGTTCACTTCCTGCAACGCTGAATTTAGCTCGCAGTGACACGCTCGCAACGGCACGCAAGAACTTTGAATGTTTCAATGCAGCAGCAAAGGCCTGGTGTGACAGCTCTTCATTAATCACTGTTGGGGAGGGAGTTTATCTCCATCTCCAAAATGATGCTCTTAATTGATGAAATTCACAGACTAATAAAAATGGGTGGTCATAAACAAATGAAAAGTTGTGAGTTACAGCTTCACTGTAGCGCCACCTTCCAAGAACTTTACAAGAACTCGGAGTTCTGCCCTTGTGATGAGGAGGAGGAAGAAGAGGCGGGGGAGGGGCGCATGGCAGAATCAGTCATACAGACAACCTATGCAGGACCAAGTCAGTAATGTAGATCTATGATGCTGGACAGGGTCAGTGGAGGCAGTGGAGTGTGTTTTAGTGCACCATAACCTCAGACAAATGGGCAAGGTGGGGTAGTGCAATGGAAGAAAAAGAAAAAAAAAAGTCCATTCAGTATGTAAGTCAAACTGAAGGGTGTTCTTTGTTCTCCAGTGGTTGTCTTTAATTTGCAAAAAAGCTTTTCTTTTTCTGTAGTGTACTCCCTTCTTATCTATATTTAGCTAAACCGGCTCAATAGTCATATTCTGAGGATTAGTTGCAGATCAGAACATGTAGACGGATCCTAATAGTCTGCAAGTTGTCAGTCAATATCATTTTTTTGTTCCCAGTGAATTCAGTGTAATTTGGGTTGCAGCTCATCAGGCAGACTTCCTGCAGCGAAATGGAGAATTTAAACTCGCCAATACATCCAGCTCGCCAATAAAGGCCTCTCGCCTGTGAGCGTATCATTTAGATTGACAACACAGGCAGAAGCAATTGAAGTGAACTTAAGTCTACCCCCTTGCCCTATAAATAATATTTAATCCCTCTTTGGAAGGGAGAATTGGTAATGAGTCCCAGAGCCTTTTTGATGCATCGCATTGCCTTCAGCTACAGCTGACACCAATAGGATATAAACCAGACAGCTTTCTGTGGCCTACAATGGTGAGATACGACAGCGTTTTCAAGATCAGATCAATCAAATAGTTGAAGTCTGGTTAAATCAGGATATTGAGTCTTTTGTCTGAAATGTTAAGAATGTGGAGAAGAGTGTGGGAAACACTGTGAAGCATTATGTTCTTTGGGGGTGTTATTAAAAACCTAAGAGATATTAGTCCACATATTTGAACTTCCAGCTAGAAGAAATGGTAGCTAAATATGTAAAAAGGCTTACTGTGCAAAAGTGTGTAAGCTTATATCGTTGCACGCCACTGAAGGTACAACCAAAACAAGTCAGCTGTATGTAACGCCTGATTTGAACTCGGAGTCTAGACATTAGAAATCCAATTTATTAACATGTACGACTCACTGTGTATCACTCAAAGCGTTTCACTTTTCCCTGCATAATTCTTCATGTAGCCTCCAGGAAAGTAGCAGCCAGTCTAACCAGATGAGTAACATGCTTATCTGTTCTTCAGCTATTAAAACATTTTTTTCTAAATATACTACCCTGCTGCTTCACACTGATACAAAGTGAGCGTAATATTACCTAAATGGTAAGTAAATAGATTCCATGGGGAATAATAGCCGTCAGCAGTCTGATCCAATAAAGAAGTAAGCAGGGAGAGCATGAAGGGAAGATGAATGAATCTTATTAAAGAGTACTGATGCCTGGTCAGCAGGAAAATGAAGAAATAGCCGGACTGGACCCGCACCTGCAAACTCACCAAGCGGAGCCTTTGCGGTGACACGCTCCAGTTTGCATTTCACTTGGTTATCTGCAAAGGTTCTACTGATTAAAACTCTGATTGATTCAACTTCACAATCAAATAAATTGGTTTCATCGACAGAAATGCTTACCATTCCTATCAACAGAAGTCAAAGGCCGCAAATGCAGTCTTATGTCAGCATTCTACATCACAGGCCACTAAGAAGGACATCAATAACACACACACACACAAATATATATATATATATATATATATATATATATGGATACAGTCAATTACTACTGGACTGTTGTTATTAAGGGATATACACCCTAAAACATTCTGACATAAGTGATCAGTTTTGGAAAATACACTTTCTTTCTGGATGTTTTCATCTAATATGTATAAATAGCTATAACCACACTCAGACATATATGTCTGTTAAATATGTGAATCTACAATAATAATAATGATAATACATCTATAGCCAGCAGCCTTAGCTAAGCAACATTAGCTTAGCACAGAGACAGGACATAGGGGGAAAGCCTGGCTAGCCTAGCTATGTCCAGAGGTAACAAAGTCAGCCCAGATGTGAAATCCCATTTATCATGTTAATCTGTACAAAAACAAAGTGCAAAAATGACAACTCAGTTACATGACAATAGTTGCCACTGGCTGTTTGGCAAATGGACAGAGCTCAGCTAACCGTGAACCCTCTGGTTCCAGCAACAGAAACACAGCATTTTTCCCCCCCGAGTGATTCAACATTAAAGACAACAAATTAATGAAAACTATATTCCATTGCTGCAAATAGATAATCCTAAATCCTACACACTGGACATTTCATCTTTTGCTGCCATTCATTCTTTAGATGACCTCACATTTAGAAGCATTTCTACAGAGGAGTCCTTGAATGTTGGTTTTGTAGTCAATTTTTCAAAATCACAGAAAAGGGTTTTCTTTATAGACACACCATTGTGCACTATATAAGAAATCTATCATAGATACACCCTGGAAGGATCCTCAGTAGACCAGAATGCAATGCAGCCACAAGACATGTTACATTTTGTGCGAGGATTGCAGAGTGAAACGTTTATAATGCCATCAGCCTTCTTTCTCTACCTACATGCAGAACACACAGTGGTACGTTCATGTCTGTTCTCTGGGGATTCTCAAGTCAGTCTGGGCAATGTGGGAAACCGCTTACTGAAGCAGAAGTGGACGAGGTAGAGGGAAAATGCATGTGACAAAAACAGTAAATGACACCGTTTCTTAAGGAAATAACACCCGGAATGTGCTAAACATCTCAGACCATGTTGTGTAATAATACCTGAGGGTGGATGTGCATTCCCCAAAGGAAATTCAGTGTTTGCTGATTGTGTTTGCTTCCACTCAGTCTGGAGATTTGAGCTGGCCACTAGCCTTCTAATCATTAAACTTTTCTCATTCCATGTAAAGATGAAGTCTGTCTTCTGATGTTTCCTGTGTTTTCTTATTAGATCAGTATGCTGTAAAGGTCAGAAG
This sequence comes from Nibea albiflora, assembly GCA_014281875.1. Lineage (NCBI taxonomy): Eukaryota > Metazoa > Chordata > Actinopteri > Sciaenidae > Nibea > Nibea albiflora. The sequence continues at coordinate 2,022,154 of CM024800.1, forward strand.
AGATGCACATATTTAAATGACACCATACCCACAATGCTCTCAGAGGCCGCGAGCCAACTACGCTTTCGAACAAACTTAATCGTTGTCATGCCAAGGAGCCCAGAATGCATCTTTTCACGTCACGATTTTGACCTCTGGGACACCATGTTTATAAAACTGTGTCGCTCCCTCTGTAGAGAGCAGCGGGGTTTCATTTATGTTGCCAGAGAATTCAAGCTATAAAAAACATTGCGCGACTGTGCGCAAATTCCCACGAGAAAGCGGGTCAATTTATCCAAAATGCCTCTCTCATCTAAACACGATGTAGTGGGAGGCGGGAAGTGCTAGCGGTTCTTTGAGTTGTGTTGGCGGCCTCTTGTTAATGCCTGCCAGCAGACACGCAGGGTGTCCAGGTGCATGGTGTGCAGACACCCCTCTGAGTAAAAAAAAAACCTTCATTATTTATTAGGCTACAAAATGAAGCTGCGAGAGGAGGGGGTTGGTGGGGTGGGGGGTGGTCACTCAGCCGTGAAAGCTGGCAGGAGGGGATGTTTCCTTGTTTGCCAGGGACACAGGTTGGAGCGCTGGGCATGTGCTGCTACTAGCTGCACGAGCGGAAGATGAGAGAGAAACGTGGATTCAATTCCACCTACTGCGTGTGACAGGCCAAATATAGACCAGATCAGATGGAGTTGTTAATTTCAAGATGGCATGCCATCCTTTACCCCCCTCACACACACCCCCTCCAACCGCCACCAGAATCGACCATTTCAGGTCCCACATAATCTTTAACCGTGCCTACTCATTTTCCCGTCCTACATTCTTTCTCTTCCTTCTTCCATCTCACTATTGTAATGGCTTAGAGCCGGATCCAACGATGATTTTTCTTCTTCCATTCAAGGCATTTCCTTCACTTTCACGAGCAACTTTCTATTATCCCTGGCCTAGCCTTATGGGCTCAATAAATGCCATTTGCCTTCCTTTCTTCTGGATAGTGAAAAATTAGGAAAAAGAAAACACTTTTTCCTGCCAATACAATGATTCAGTTCATTTTCATCATCTTATACTTGCAGTGAAAATGCATTGCCAGTAGAGTCCATGTAAAGACAATTGAGATTTCTTTCAGAACACGTTAAATATGCTGAAAATAGTTGCTGAAAACATGTGAAAAGACTTTGAACGATATATTAGTGAAATGTGAAGTTAGAGGTTCAAACAGTTTTTCACCAGTTTTCAGTCCAGGATTTTGTGGGCGGTCCTTAAAGGGTGGCTCGATGACACGCTGAGGCCACCCTGAGCAGAGACACAGAGATGAATTCATCTCGCTCAGAGTGTTTCAAAGTTAGTCATGTCTGGCTTCAGCACATCCAGAGGACACGCCCCCACAGTCCTGGAGCTGAGAATTCATCTTTACCTTGTTTTGACACCTAATTTCATAAACCTGTCTTTATTTTTAATCATTCCAATTTGGCTAGGTGGCTTATAAAACGTTCTTCTTTAGACTGACAACCTCAGAACACATGTATTCTTTATTTTAATGTAATGTCTGAATCAGTACTTCATCTCAGTCTCCTCCATGTACAGTCAGTTCATGGCAGCTATGTTTGTTTGTTTTTTTCCCCCCATTAATTTCGGACTTCTTCGGACCCCATTTGGAATTTAATCTATAATAATATTAAACAAATAAAAGTCACAAAATCACAGAAAAGCTGGAAGCAATGCGTTTTGGGGAATTTCTGTTTGACAGATGTTTAAAATTATTCATAAATGATCAAAATTGTTGGTTAATTTTTTAATTCAGATTTTCTTGATTTTTTTTGACTCATTGTTCAACTATAACATGTTTTAATAAATAACAAGCTGTCTGAGACTCATTCACAAAATGTACTTTGATTCAACATTGGCATAAATAAATAAAGGCAGATCTAAATTTAGCAACCTGTAAGTGAATTTATAATCCACATGAATCGCAGCATGCCTTGTTTTAGTTTCTTGCTCTATTTGCTGATTTCACAGCTTACAGTACAGAACTCACACATGTTGCCACCTCTTCAACCCCATTAAGCAACGTAACCACTGCAACCTTTAAGTTGGTCCACGCATTCCTGCTAAAAGCAAACCATCATTCACACACTGAGAGGTTATTTGTGAAGGACATGAATAAATCAAATGACAAACACCACGTTTACTGCGCTTGAAGAATAAGACTGCAATTTCTGTGTTATGACTCGACCTTGGCGAGGGTCAGCATCTTCTTATCAAGTTTGGCCAAAGAAAATAAAAAAACTTTAAAATACATTTAACAAAATGCTTGTTTTTTTCCTTGTCTCTACTTGAGTCGTTCTTGTGATTTATGTTGCTTATTCATCAGCCTGTTTTCTCACGACCTTGGTGCCATAAAAGGATGCAATCACTTTATGTTAAACACATGACCACTGATCTCTGAGCTCCTTTACAAGGTTGCAGTCTGACTGCTGTTATACTAAACTGTATTTGACATATTTTGACATATTTTACATGCTAGGGCTTTATGAGACAGAACTGAACAGCAGCATGGAGAACAGGAGGTCACATGTGCATGCTTATCCACCATCCTAGCCTCCACAGCTTACATTTGATGTCAATGTCACCTGTTTATCTTTTTATGGTGAGAGAGTATTTGCATTTAAAGTCGCCGTTGTCCTCATATCACAAAAGCTCAGAGCCAGATGAAAATAGGAGAGGGAGTAAGACTGAGAAAAGCCAGCAGCCTGTAAGGCAAACTTGTTCTTGAAGAGGTCCTTGGTGATGGTTTGGCCTGCAGTAATAGAGCCATTGCAGGAGCACTGCTGCACTCCGCACAGGCACCCAGCCACTTGCCAAGCTGTAGTGAAAATGGACAGTCCCTCGCACTTCTAACCTTTCTCCTTCATGTCCTCTGTGGCTCCTTTTGTCCTCACTCCCTCGCCTTCTCATCTCTCTCTCTGTCCTGATGTTCACTCTTTTCTCCCACACTCTCCTCACTGATGCACTCCCCTCCCTGTTTCCTTACCTCTATCCTCCCTCACAACTTCTGACTTCATTTCGCACTCCCTCACACGCTTGCGTCCTCTTTCTCTTCCTCTCTCCTTTCAGCCGTCAGTGTGGGAGTAAAAAGGATTAGTTGAAACCAAGAGAGGGAGCAAAGCACTAAATGACGGTATTGAATTCTGGCAAAATAAATTTGAGCTTCTTACGCCAAGCGAGGAGTTAAGTCTCAGGCAGTGCTGTTTGTAGCACATCTAACATGATAACAGTGCATAATGAACTCATTTCAGAATGACAGTTTTATTATCAAAAGCCTGCTGCTATTTCCACTTAGAACACTTAAGCTACACAAAAAAAGAGGATAGAAAACTGAAGAAAGATCTTTAAAACTACTCTGCAAAGTATTAAGGTCAGTTTCATGTCTAATAAACACATTCTTCTTCTAATATTACAACAGTTACTTGTTGCTGATCATCCACTCTGTTCATTTATGTGGAATATAGAAAGAAGAACAGTGTTCAAAAAGGAACTTTTAAATGTACATTTATTGCAACAAAGTACAATTTTACATTATTTATCGATTTCATTGCACTTAATGTTTATTTAACTGGCTCTACTTTTTAAGCACAAGTGAGCCAGTTCACAATAGAGCAGCATAATCCACACTGATGCGTTTATATGGGAATAAAATCCAATAATGCTATAAAAAAGTTACTCAAAAGTCAGAAGTCCAGCAGTAGAGGGTAAGGGTGACAGACCATGGCTATAAATCTTGGATAAACAAAGCTTTGACAGCACCTTATTGAGTTGGCCTTGAGATCCTTCATATTTAAGTTTGAATTTACTGAGAGAGGCCAGCTCTGTCAGTAATATTAGACCGCAGGGGTGAATGACAGTCAACAGTCTGAACTTAGAGCCGGCACTCTCTCTGTGTAAGGTTATGTGCCCAGGTATGACAGGCGCGTAATGAAATTCCTCTCCTCTTTACACTTAGCACAGGTGTCACTGAGCTTTGTTGCCTTAGTGCTAGAGAGAGACTATGGGCAGAAACTGCAAAGTCACTAAAGCCTGACCACAACAGTAGCTCTACCACCCTGTGTTACAGGTATTACAATGTTTGGTGAAGTCACTGAGCAAGGTGAGTGTTTTGTATCCAGGATAGATGTCCACAACACAACACCCAGATAGCATGGCAACATTGATTCAATGCTGAAATTCCATCAGAGGTCAAATATTCAAGGTTATAACACTGAATCAATGTTGATGTAGCACCTTTAGTCCTTACTTTGACAATTAAAGAATACCCACATCTCTAGGTTCAGTAGGAGTTGGGAAATGATTTTCACAAAGGAGGGTTGGTATACGAACAGATGATATTTTAATATCACTAGAAATAACAAAATAATAACCATTGACAGCGTAGCTGTACACTTGTTCCAAATGAATAAAGAAACGGATAAGGCGCCATAAAATAACAAACAAAACCAAAAGAATGGAGAATCCTGGGACTGAGCTATCCTGCTCAGTATTCGGCAAGTTCAGTTCAGGATGGGTTCAACGTATGTTTCGTCAATAAGTCAGTTAATTCAGTTTCCTTGTCCACAGTTTCTTTTCCTTACTGGTATACTCGCTACTATCACTACTACCCGGGTAGGTGAGTGTGTGAGTATCTTATCTGTGTTTCTCTGTGTGAGAATCAGAAGGTCTGGAGTCGACGAGGTAAGTTCTGCAGCTGGCCACACTGCTTCTCAAACTCTCTCTCTCTCAGATCCGTTGGGCTGGGCTCGCCATCTTAATCATCTCTGTTTCTCAGACAGTAGTTCAGACTGGCAGAACAACCTGCACAGAAAATGCATAGGTGTAAGAACTAAGTCTGATTCTGTCAAGTTCTATGAGACCTCACCTTTTCTGTTCATCATGAAATATATCACTAAAATTCAAGGAAATATATTAACTCACAATAAATGAATTGTTATGAATTAAAACAATTTGCTTTAACCATAAATGTAATCAATCATGAATTCCTATCGACAGACACATTATTTATGCATTTCTTTTTAACCTCTATTTATCTTATATCATCAGTGCTTAACTATTTTAATTCACCCACCCACCCATTCATAATTATTTAACTCTTAAACATCAAATGAATTACAGTTTTTATACACAAGTGCAAATTCCTTGATAAAAAAATTAATTATACTACACCTTAAATGGTACTGTTAACCCTTTTCAATGGCTAACAACACAAATAGGCAGTTCAAATGGCACAAAAGAAATAAACGGCATTTACCACCCAAACGCATGGCAATTAGCTTGGCTTAACGATTAGCATAGCGATTAGCATGAATAAGCATAAACAATGGACAGACTGGCAACTAGGAGCTAGCGATTAGCATGTTGCGGTCGCTATTAGCTAACAAATTCTTTCCAACAATAAACTACGGCAAAAAGTGCACGAAAGTAGTTTTAATAAGCAACATAAACAATACTGACTAACTTAAAATAGGCAGATAACACAATAAATACATATTTTTTCGTCTAATGGCTACCGGGCTAACTGTATGCTAACTCACCGAGGTCTCTGCATTTACTTCCACGAGGGAGATTTTTCCCTCCTCGGCTCACAGCTTACTGGAGTGAACCTGGGTTTGCCCGTGGCTACCGGGTCTTTCGGCGGACGGTTCAGACTTTGTCCGCAGCGCTTAATAACTCCTTTCTTTGTGTTTGCTCTGCTCTTTGTTCTAGTTTTTGCTTTTTGCTTGTCTGCTGCCTCTGGCTCATGTCTGAGAGAAAAAAAAATGGGGCCAGGTGACGGCTTCACGCGGTACCTGAGCTAAGTTCAGGGATAATATATCACTAACAGGAAACTACTGCTACCTACTGGCGTTTTCTGGGACTGCCTAAATCACAAATACTGGGTTAGTGACCTGAGTTTTCATGCTGGTTACATTGATAATTGTTTGCTTTTTCAGTGTTGAGAAGAGAAACATTGATTCAAAGCTGATTTATGTCTGTCTTGATCTATTTTTCATCATTATAATAACAGTATTTCAGGGTGCAAACCTGATGAAAAATCAATGTCATATTTCAATGTTGAGGAATGTTGATTCAATTCAAGACAGTTTTGTTGATGCATCAGCATTGATTCAGTCTGGTTATTGGTCTGCTCTCTGGGCACTGTCACATCATCATCTTTCAAGATGATGTGGTTAATTTGTTAGCAAACAGTTGCATATATCCAGCAGACCCACAACAGCATTAGCATTCTTGTTGTTTTTGGTCTCCACCAGCTCCTAAGGAAAACATCTGGCTCCTTGGCTGTTAAATGCTCCTCTATGTTCAGCAGCTGCACTCTTACTTTACTCTACTTAATCATATTCTCTTTCTCTGCCTGATAGTTCTCTGTGGGGTTATCACTGAATGATAAAGGTGATTCCTTTACAGAAAACATTCTTTAAAGATCTTCTGTCTTTTGTGTCAGCATCACCAAGGATATGTGGCAGCAAAAACAGGAGGGCGGTGCCTCATTGTGGATCAATATTATGAACCTGCTAAAAAAATGGCACATGGCAGAGACATTGAAGGAACACTCTCCCAACAGCAGCAAACTGTAATAAAGGAGGTGAAAGGAGTGAAGTGACAGCATGCAGAGGGAAGTGTATCATAGTTTGTTGCCAAAACTTTTCTGTACAACATTAACATTAGTGTTTCTTGCACTTCTTATATGTGATACCACTGGGATCCTCCGAGTCAGCCAGTCTGCAGTATGTCTGTTAGTAAAGTGATGAAATGTTGCGTATACTGACTTGCAAGACAGACAAGTCATTTTCCGCGTCTTGTTGAGATTTCATTTCGTCACGGGCGGTCTCAGCAGTTTGGCAACATAAAACTGGTTGAAGATGAGCGCGTTAAAACAGATTAATTCCGAAGTGAAATCTTTGAAAGTATCTTTAAAGAACGTATTAATTAGGCCTGTGCCCAGTAAAATTCTAAACTCTGTTGCGCTGTTCCCTTGATGCTTAACTCTCCCATCTGTGGTGCGCCCCTGGCAAACATCAGAAGAAGCACTCAATGTGATGCATGTCAAATTCACGCTTAATGAGCTTTGGCCTTATGTCAGACCCTGATTTGAAGTCATACAGTATGTTCTTCTTAAATGCACAATTTACAAACAATTAACAGAAAACATCCCGGAGCAGGGAACAGATGGGTTACATAACCCAGTGTTTGCAAGAGAGAGCTTTTTTAGCAATCTCTCTATAGCTCTAGTGGAATGTGGATATTTTCAAATGGTAAATTGTAATTAATTCCACTCCATAGCGCCGGCATATAAGAATATATTCCACTCCATAGCTTCAGCACACAAGAATGAAACCCAAACCATTATGGGACTGGGCCATTAATGCTTGTAGAGAATCCTCAGCACACTGTTCAGAGTATGAGCCGATCCTCGTCACGACTATTTTCATTTTTCTTCCCATCTGAGTTAGGTCTTGGTAAGATTCCCAGACCTCACAAACTAAAATGCGTTTGCATGCATGTTTCTCCTTCTGCAGAAGTGTCTCACTTAACAAAGCTCTTCTCTGTGTGCGCTGCAGAGGATGCTACAGAAAACGAATCGGTGCCACAGGGCCCCAACAGAGAGTGAGGCGAGAGCAAGGCGAGGCTGTGGACAGCTTGCAAGGAGGCTGTGAGGGTTATGGGGGCACAAGGTAGAGTGTGTGGCTGTGACAGAGGGCGGTTGGTGGGTCGAAGGTTGCTGGTGGTGCTCTGGAGTGCTTGCATGTTGCATGGATTCATTAGTGAGCTTTTCCTGCCGGGATTATTTGCTCCATATGAAAAGCAACGCGACAGCCGACTGAGCTTTTTCATCATTTATTGATTGCCATGTTTTTACTTTTCAGCTGGGAAAAAATACAGCAATTAGCTGCTTTCTTTTTCAATCTGAGTCTACTCTCTTACTTCCCCGCTCTGCATACAGTATTCCCCAAGTGATGAATCACACTCATGTGTTGTGCAATGCTGCTGTGCTCACTGGCAGATGTTGCTGGGGCTACGAAGATTGATGCGTTTTACATTAGACACGGGAAACCTCTGCTTTATACAATGCTGATGCCAGCCCTGTTTGGTTTTAATGATATTCATAATGATGAGTTCAGAGGTAAAGGGTGATGAGATCAAGGAAAGTCTCTTCTCTAACGGCCTATTATCGCATCACATCTTCCTGCTTTTATTTCGCGGTGTGCATGTGTCTGTGCACTGTTCATCAGGTACACGCTCATGCTCAGTACGCATACAATTAAATTTTGCTCATTAATGCTCTGTGTGATATCCTTATAATGACGTGCCTCACACTCTCACGTCTCTCACACTGTCACCGTTCTGAGATTAGATCTGCTCATGTTGACAGAAAAGCTGCCATCCAGCTTCAGCATCTGAGGAAATGGCACCAAGTGTCAACATGTCCACCTCTGTGGATCTATTGTTTTCATTATGCCACCGCGAATTCTAAACACAACCTGGAATTCATTTCTTCATTTAAGGTTGCTGTGTTCAAATGTGACTTTGGCTGAGCAATATGTTTATGAGGATTTTATTTCAACAAGCTTCTATACACGTGTCATATCAAACCTGTTGGTTGAACCAGTCAACATTTAACCTCACACTGACAATTTGATCATCTGAAATACTGTGACCATGAAAAACCAGAAAAACCAGGGTAAATGGATGAGTTCATTTTGAAGAATTGGAAAGGCTGTGTTTTCCTAGAAATGACTGGTTGCTGTGTAGCTGAGTGGCATCCATGCCCACTGGACCTCAAGTCCAGCACCACTAACTATTTCACTGATTTTGGTGATTATGTTTCACAGAGAAAATGTTTTCTGGTTTCCCCTCTGATGTCTGCTGGCGGCTCTGCATCAACTCTCTGTGATTTGCAGTTTTCAGAGTTTTGTTAGCTCGCTTCGCTCATTTTTGATCAGAAGTAATGTAATCAGAACAAATACTCAGAGTACAGCTGTCCATAGTTACCACAGTGGGATTACGCTCATGAACTACTGTAAATCACAAAAATATTCAATTATATGTATGTTGTGTCAATGGTCCAGTGTGGAAGATTCATTTCTATTTATATTATTATTAAATTATTGGAAATCCTATACACCGGGGTCCTTTAAAGGCCATTGTCTGAAAAGAGACATTGCTGATGACTTTGAAACCATGCTATAGAGCAGTGGTCCCCAACCACCGGGCCGCGGACCGGTACCGGTCCGTCGATCAATTGGTACCGGGCCGCACAAGAAATAATTAATTATTTCCGTTTCATGTATTATCTGAGTATGGACGATCTTTTATTTTGAAAAACCTTTTATCTTGAGAAATGATTCTCTCAGTGACGTCTGGGTCACTTTCGCGGCGTAACGGTAACGATAGCGACCAGTCACGCGACCCACCCACCCCCCCGCAGGTCCGCAGTTAAATTGTCAAATGTTGACCGGTCCGTGGTGATAAAAAGGTTGGGGACCACTGCTATAGAGTACACAAGTGCTGGAGGGGGCACCAAAATGGCCCAATTATCATCGTTATAAGAGTAGTGTAATTCCTTTTGTGAATACAGCTGTGCGTAATGTGTGTGCGTAAGGTGTGAGTGGACGAGCAAGCGAGTGAGGAACTGCAGGTTAGGAGTTATATTAGAAATAAATGTACAGTGTAGGCTACAGTATGTGATCTAATAAAGGTCACAGTGACAACGCCTGAGCAGAAGTGAAGAACAAAGAAATTATGCTGAGGGCACCAAATAGCAGCTAGCAGTGGCTCTGGGCCCTAGACATGGAGAAGTCATGTCTGCCATGAAGAAGTGTGTTAGATGAACACCGAACACACACACACACACACATGAATGACATTCTATTCAACTTTTTTTTACCTAGCGCCATCATCAGGTTGAAGTTTCACTTTGTGTTGTGTCCATAGTTAGAAAATGTTACAGCAGGTTAGGATGCTAACACACTAAACTAACGCGGTGACACTGGTGTACATCTCAGCATTCTGTTGTCAGCATATAGTGCAGCCCCACAGAGCACGGCTGTAGACTCAGCTATGGGCAGCACACTGTTAAATGTGACAAAACACCCACACTCATTGTTTCATACTGAGCATGAGCCTGTTCTTCAAAAGAGCAACACTTTGGTCACGTTCTGGTTATTGTACCTGAACTGTTACATGTCCACTGTGTGCCGTGAAGTCATACAATGATCTGTGATGTAGCCAGTGTATCTTACTTAGATAAATATCATTTTTCAAAACTGCAACCTCCACAAACCAAACCGTTCACCCCCATATTTGAGCCTTGAATCGCAGTGGGGGATCAGTCTTCTGACCTTGGTGAATTTGGCACCACACTGTCTCCACTGAGCTTACCCACAACCACCAAGGTCATAATTTGGACTGCAACTATTAAAAACCATAAACACGCTGCAAATGTTTTTTTTACCCCACTGAGAAATTAGGCTTACTAACTTCGTAAACCATCTGTCTCCCCAAATAGAACTGGATAGCCTTTGGATGCATCTTCAGTGTGCAGCATTTTTTTTTTTTCTTAAATCAGCTGCAGACTTCACAGTGAAATCCTAGACTGTGTGTGAACAGAATGAGAGCACAGCACTGGGCAGCAGGCTGAGCGGGAGGAAAAAAAAAAACCTCTGCAGAGTATCTGCTCTACCCCTGCCTGCCACCAGGGGGCCACATTGTGCTTCAATAAATCCCCCTTTTTTTTGTTTTTTGTTTCGGTCAGATAAACACGCCATGAAAACAGAGCTCACCTCCCATCAACTACTCTGTAAATGTATAGCTTTGTAAGTGGCATTGAGAGGGTGCATTGGGAAGTGTGTGTGTGTGTGTGTGTGTGTGTGTGTGTGTGTGTGTGTGTGTGTGTGTGGGTGGGGTTGGATGTATACGTTTCAAAAGAGTTCTCTCAGATTTAGCTGGCCTCTTGCAGACGGAGAGACACACGCCTCCTCCGCTGCCTGCAAAAAAACAGACTATTCTCTAACATGGTATCTCTGGTAATGGAGATTAGCATAGAGAACAGGAGGCCCGAAAGAGAGAGAGAGAGAGAGGAGGAGGATGAGAATGACAGGGAGAGTGAGAGAAGTGGAAGACAGATGGAATCAGGCAGCAGGGGGCTACACTGTCAGAGGGAAGAGAAAGAGATCAAGAGACAGGAAACGGAGACATTTAAATTTAAATGACTCATTTATGACCTTCTATCAGAGCCCAGTCACTGTAGGTGCTGTGCTCCATCGCCAAAGTTATCTGGGCACATATGTGTCCCTTTGTTCTAGGACTGCAAGAGCGAGGCACCATGCGGCCTTACTTATTTTGACATTTGGAAAAATTTCATTATTTATGTATTCTTTTTTTTGTCATGTTTGTTCAATATGAAGCTGGGGCTTAGCTTAGCATACAACGTGAAACTCTGGCTCATTCTGAAGGTATATAACTGTAAAACCCTATTGTGCTTAATAATAATAATAATAATAATAATAATAATAATGATAATATATATTCTTAATAAGTTCACATTAAAAACACACCAGACTGAATCTCAAACACATTAAAAGAGAGAGATTTGAATGTTGGAAGGTCGGTACAGTCACGGATGTGTTTGGGGAGAGAGTTCCAGAGGGAGGAGGGCAGCTGCAGAGAAGGCTCTGTCGCCCCAGGTTTGGTGCTTGCTCCTGTGTGGTGGAGTCAGGAGGTTTGCATCAGATGAACGGAGGCTGCGGGATGGATTGTGGCGATGGAGCAAGTCAGTGAGGTAGGAAGGGGGCCTGGTTAGGGAGGGCTTGGAACAGGGAGCTAGTGGAGGACAGGGGTGCGAGTGTGGGTGAGACGTGCAGCAGAGTTTAGGATGTACTGTAGTTTATTTAGAGTTTTGGACGGAGTCGGACAATGTTATTGAGCTGAAAAAAGGCAGTTCTGACGATTTTAAAAGAAACTATTAATTGTAACAAACAAACAAAACATGACAAAGATGCTAGCGGGATTTAACATGGGCTTGCTGTTTCTAGTCTAAGCCTAAAGAAAGCAAATTTTGCAACTCTTCCTCAGATGGAAGCAACCTTTCTTGGTCTCAGAGTGGATCATGTTTGTGTTTTGTTTCGCTGACAGAATATATTTCCTTGGCGACAGTTTGTGCCAATTTATGATCGTGAGTCAGTGACCAACACCAAAGCCAAAGGGTGAGGAGGGTGGGTTTTTTTTTTTTGTTTGTTTGGTGGGGGGGGGGGCTGAAAATTCCTGCACTGCAGTGCACCGGAGAGACGCACAGTGTATCTGATTCCACTTAGCTGGGCACTCCCTGCGCCAGTCAGATGCCAACATCAGTGCCAACTCTCGCTCTCCTCCCCGCTAACACCCTCCTCCCCCCTCCTCCTCCCGATGCTGCAGGGATGCAAAAGCTTTGGCAACTCCTGCCTGTGATAGACAGTAAGGAGAGTGCTGGGAGAGAAAGGTGAGAAACAGAGGAGGCAACTGGGGAGGAAGTGCAGAAAGAAAGCTAAGGTGAGGATGTAGAGAGGCAGGGGGAGGCGGAGAAGCAAAAGACAGGAGGAAGCAGCAGAGAAAACATTCTTCTGCTTGCCCTCTCTGGTAATGAGACATGGCAAAAAAAAAAAGGCAGACGGAATGACAGACAGCGAGAGAGTAAAGGAGGACAGTAGCTAGGAGAGAAGGGAGGATGACAAAGGCTGGAGAATGAGAGAGAGGGTAATAGAGAGACCGTGGCAGAGAAAGATCTACAGGAGCGAGACAGCTGTTGTTAAAGACGGCAGAAAAAAAAACGAGGCACAGACACTGAAAAGCAGGTCAGCTGCAAACGCTCCAGTAAAAACCTCTGTTTATCCAAATAAAGCCTGGAGGGCTGTACGAACGTCTGTGTCTATGTGTTTTCGGTGCATACATGCTTCTGCTTTTGTTTGCATTTGCGGATGCACACGTGCTGTGTTTATTTTGCTTGTGTTTGCACGTGTGTCTGCATGACGAATGCTAATGTAATTGTCACGAGCGTGTAGCTAAGGGGTGTGGGTGGGATGTGTGAGGGCGAGCAGCTGTGTATCTGAAAACTGACCCTATGTTGCAGTCATGCAGGCCAGACAAACGTACTCCAGCACTTCTTCTTCAGAGGCCTACGGCAAGGAAACACAAGCTCGGCGCAACATTAACTTGTGTGTGCCTGTGAATGAGTATTTGTGCACGCAGCGTGTTCGTGCCAGCGAATGCAAGTGTGATTCGTGGGGGGAATAACGCTGCTCTTTTCTGGACGCACCGGGGCTGTGTTTAAGCATCACTTCCTCTTGTTTATGCCACAGGCGACGTGTTGTCCATGGAAGAGAGCCCCGGCCAACTTTGCTGACGCAAGGTCAAACACACAGGCATATAGGCCCCGGGTTGCTTTGAAACAGATGTTACCCCCCCACACACACACACTGACACCCAGCCCCTTCCCTCTCCCACCAAAACTCCCACGCAAAATCTACTGCCTATGACAGCAGCTCGTAGGGTCGGGGTCTGATAGAATTCAAATGACAGACTACACAGATTTCACTCTCTGACCAAAGTGCATGCCTCTGGGTGTAGAACCATCGTCTGCATCTTAAGACATGACAGGCCGTGGACTCTTACTTGCCCTCCTCTCATTCATTGGACTGGCTTTAAACAAGAGGCGAAAATCAGTTTTTGAAACCGTTTGGTCAGATCTTTTCATGGCTGTCTAAACAGAAAAAAAAATAAATAAATCAGACTCTCTCTCTTTGTGTTGGTCCTGTATGGTTTGGGGCTGTGGATTTTTATTCCAGTGTGTGTCAATCCAAAGAGAAGAAAATCAAACAAAAGAAAACGTGTACGTTCATGGGGGTGATTTTCTAATGAGGACAAATACAAAAGTTGAGTTTCTTTCAAGGCTTTTTTGTGCCTCATCAATTAAAATCAGAAGAAAGGACGCAAGGACACATGTAGTGGCGACCACAATTAACCGCGGTGCAAGGCTGTTCTGGTATTAGCTCTGACTCTCCTCCTGATCATACAAATCTATTGTTTAGCTGCTCGGTGTCTTCTGATTGGTTGTAACTCTGTCCTTTTCCCTCCTGGAGCTTTGAATGCCAGCAACAAATCCTGTTTTTGTCTCTATTCATCCCTTGATAAGCCACTTGGCAGATAAATAAACCTTGTGCGACTTGAATAGATAAAATACATGTACAGCAAGTGACTACACAAACCCATTCTGATGTTTGCAGGGATGAATTAGCCACAGAACACATAAGTCTACTTATATACCGCTGAATTCGGCCTCTCAACCAACACAGCGTCTTTAATAGCCCCTGAGTTTAATAGCCTGATATTCTGGTGAAACATCCTTGAGAGACCGACCTTGTACCTGCTAAAACTGTAACTAACTACAAATGCAAGGTACCTACTGCATAATCATGTATGGATTGAGCTCAGTTCCTTGATTTTAATTAGGAATTATTTTAACTTAGCTCTCAGCATCATGAAATTCATAAGAACAGATAGTTATCCAATGAAAATGTTGCATATGTTACATTTTGGAAGCATATGAAAGATGGAAAACAAATTGTGTTGAGTTATTGGTTACTAGTCTCAGGTACTGTTACTGGTCGTTGTACAGTTTGACATCGAGTGGTTGAAGCACAGCTTTAGCAATAGCTGCACACATACTACTGTAATTCCCATCATGGAAGTGAACATATGTCAGATTTTAATAAGCACACTTGCCGACCGCGTGCTTACCCATTCTGATAGGATTCCGCCTCGCCGTTCATTTCCATTTCGACCTCTGCAGCCAACAGACTGCAAAGTAACAAATCACGAAAGGAGTTGAAATTCTAGGCCATCCTCTCAACTTACCAAATCATCATTTCATCACTCGCATCACATCGATACATCAGGATCAATAGGATGAAGTGAAGAAGAGTAGATGAGATATGGGGCTTTGAGGGGACGAAGATGAAATGAGCTACTGCTTCGAAGCCACAGCAGAGATGAAAAGTTACTCGTCATATGCACCTAATAGACTTCAGTTCAATCACCTGTTATGACGCCATTTGCCCATTATGATAGTAAATGAAGCCACTGGAGTTACTGTCACATAGATGGCAAGCGACTAGTTACACCCTGGTGTTAGCAGCGTTGTACTTGAGACAGTTACATGGCTGTGGCGCACTGTAGAAAGCATGCAGGCACTGTTGTTTAATTAACTGTACAACTGGATAACAACACGTGTTATCTAAGTTTGATCGTTAGTGCCAGACACCGTTAACAGCCAGAAAGCGGCCAGCCTCCTGGGGCTTCCACGCTCTACAGTGTGTACTTTGAATAGACGGGGCAATGGAAATCCTGATGTCACTGAGTCAGCGAGGAAGACGAGCAGCACGGGACATTTTCAGCACCTTGTTGATCGCACGCTTCAAAGAGCTGAGATGGCTGTAAAAGCATAAATGGGCCCATCCAGGTGGATAACACGTCATTTTCCTGGTTCGATACTTTCCAAATACTCTAGAAGTGAACTGTTGTGCGACTGTAAAGAGACTCCTACAAAGGACTGTGTGATTTGATACTAATTATATGGTAAATGGAGTTTTCAATTGTTAGACTTCTAATTGATTCCAATTAATATTTGCCCTAGCCTAGGAATTTTTGCATGATGAGCTACATGAAAAAAAAAATCCTGTGTGCTTGTGAATTACAGGCAACATATAATTCAACAAATACAAATCCTGTGGGCAAATTCTGCTGAAAATCAATACATTCTGTGTCTCATTCAGTCACATTCAATCCCACATCAGGGTCCCCAACTGTCGTGGATCTGTACCCTAAGGGGAGAGTATTAAAAGGTAAATGCTGACTTATATATACTTATATAACATCTTTCTAGTAAACCACACAAAGCTCTTTACAGTACATATCTCATTCACCCATTCACACACTGATGACGCAGCCTTTAGAAGTCTGGAGGAGCCGGGGATTGAACCACTGGTCATCAGACCATTACTGTCTGTGACGCTACTGTCAAAAACAGTCCAATAACTCCAATACATTTAGACTTTTATATTCACTTGGGTTTAAATGGGCTTCTGCAAGGTTGTTTTTTTTTTTCTTCTAATTATTACCATTGCACCATTTTTCTCGAGAATATTCACCCAGCTCGCCCCCTCCCTATGCATCATTCCTTGGCTCTTTCTTACAAACTTAAATAACTGGGTACCAAATAAATGAACTGTCACAGAACACTGTCTCCATTTCCCCTGTAATTAGTGCAAAATTACACAGTCCTTTCCAAGGAAACTTCAGAGGAAATGATTCAAAAACAGGTACAGTAGGCCCACAAGTGAGCCAGATGTCTGACATTAGATGCTTCTGACTGTGAAAAGATCCCTATTTGATAGCAAAATAACAGATTAAAGTCAGTCCTGATTAAAAGGAGGTGTTTCGTTGTATTGTGTGCTATATTATCAAAGAAAATGACTTTAAAACTCATATATTGTTTGTATGTTGGATACCATCCATTGAGTTTTGACGTTATCTTCAAGGACACCCAGTATATTCTCAGTGTAGCATTATGCACTGCTCCCTGAAAAAAGCTTTTGTATTCACTGAGCTGCATTCAGCTGTCTCTAAAGTTAATAGCAGGAATGGATTGAAACGCATTTGTAAGGACTCTTGAGTCAAGCATTGTGCTTTGATAATTCTGAGTTAGAGCAGGCATGAGAGAATGTACGAAAAAAGATGTCTGGCTTCAAAATGAACTCTGAGTCAAATGAAAAGAGGCTGGAGCTTCCAAAGTATCATGCATTATACTAAAAATAGGTTAAATATGTCTCAGTCATCAAGATATTACTCGCTTTTACTCATGATATTGTCCAGCCTGAATCAGACAGTGAGGTCAGCGAAAGTTTGATTTCAAATGAACTATGAAATGAAAAGTCAGGTCAGAAACTTCATGTTTAGTGTGTCCTGTTTAAGACTTTGGTCTTTGGATACATCTTCTCATTCAGTGTTTATTTTTATTATTTTCTAAATTGTAGATTAATGCTGAAGACATCCGAACTATGAAATAATGCTTGATGTAAAATATATCTTAAATTTTAGATTCTTTAAAGAAGCCACCTTTTGCTTTAATGGAAGCTTGACACACTACGTTCTACGAGGCCTTCAAGTGTGTCTAGTCTGCAGACAATTGTTGTTTTCTTCAATGTTGGCATACAACAAAGAGTTCAGTTTGACCAGCCTCTCATCACTGATGTGCTGTTCATGTGTTTCCCACATGCTGGTGATCTAGTGTCTGCCTAGTGGGACCATGTGCTTTTCAACAGGACGGTGACCCCAAACACCTCCGAGCTCTGTAAGGGCTATTTGATCAAGAATGAGAGTGATAGAGCTGCATCAGATGACCTGGTTTGGGATGAATTGGACCGCAGATTGAAGGCAAAGCGGCCAACAAGTGCTCAGCATGTATGGGAACTTCAATAGTACTGTGTAATACTTAATAAAATACACAATAAAAAACTAACTGGGCTTACTTTGAATGTGCATATAATCACTATATTTGACCACTGCCGCCAGTCAAATGAAATCAAATGAAATCAAATCAAATGAAATCAAATCAAATTTTAGACCCTCAGTTCCAGTGAGGAAAAACTTGCCCACAAAAAACCCTTTAACAGGGAAAAATGTGGAAGAGAGCTCAGGAAGAGCCACAGAGGAGGGATCCCTCTCCCAGGACGGACAGACGTGCAATGTACAGAACAATCAACACAAACATATTGTACAATTACAATGAATTACAATAAATGGTAGAATGATTACAGTAGCAGTGGAACCTGTGATAGAGATAGAGAGACACAGATGCACAGCAGCAGTAAATCATTAACTAACTATGAACTGTAGTGGAGATATGGTAGCAATAATGACAGTAATAATATATGTAGTGGACGTCATGCAGGACCACAGCAGCAGCCACGATCCATGAGAACCTGCTGGACGAGAGAGCACAGAAAGTCCGGGGAAGACATTTAGTTAGTAACATGCATTAACATGCATTAATGAGACAGGATGGTGACAGAGACAGAGAGAGAGTTTTCAGTAAAGGGAGATGGTACTGCATCTTCAACCAATACCACCTGACTAGACATAACCCATAAATAACAAAGAGACAGACAGACAGACAGACAGACAGACAGACAGACAGACAGACAGACAGACAGACAGACACAGAGAGAGCATTGTTTCATGTTATTGCGCTGACTAGCTGTTGAAGGCAGTGAGGTAACACACCGCCTGCACCTGCAAAGGCAGCAAATAAGAAGACCGCAAGCAAACAAACACAGAATTAAATTACACATCTTCTGCAAAATGTTTTATGAGAATATGCAATCAGCAGGCAGTATTTGTTAGACCTCAAGGAGACGCACAATTCAGTTTGGTGAGAACAGAACTTTTGTCTGTTTACAAGAAAATGCCCTGAACCATGGTATATTGAGACATGAAAGTGTGTTCAAAGAGGAAGGAGTCGAAGCACGCATAACACACTGTGGAAAGAAGAGATGCACAAACCTGTCATGAGTAGAGCTAATCAGAAGTGAACCACAGACAATGACTGTCCGGCCATAAATAGAAATCAATAACTTTTAGTCACATGTTCACACCTTTATGTGTTAGCCATCTGCCAGAATTTGCTGCATCGTCAGAACCTGCAGAGAGTACAGTACGTAAAAGCATTATTGGAATGAGATCTTTTTCTCTCATATGCCCACACTAGTTTAAGACGAGACAAGATGATACATAAAGGGAATGACTCATCTCCTAGGTGTGTGTGTGTGTGTGTGTGTGTGTGTGTGTGTGTGTGTGTGTGTGTGTGTGTGTGTGTGTGTGTGTGTCTGTTGTTAGATATGGCTGTACATGAAGCATAAACAAATGCACCAAATAACTGTGCTGGAAGAGAAACCTTAATCCTGTTTCCAGTCTGGCTGACGTTGAAGACGCACAGAGGGAGCGAGCGTGCCTGTCTCTTCTCCACTAAACCTGAGCCTCGGTTTAGTGAGGGACACTAAACCAGGCAAAATGCACTGTAGCCCCATTATGTCACTTCTCTTCTCGGCATAATGTATTCACCCTGCACAGTGTTTTCTCCTTCTAAGCTCCCGCCTGATATTGTGTACAACACCTACAGTACTTTTTTTTATCTTAAACACAGCTTGATGCAAAAAGCTTTTTTCAGATGTGGCATTAAAATAAAAGCATGAGCGACACATCTGAATCCCAAAGTCCAGCTAACACATGTTACCGTCACAGATGTGATTCTGCTGTCACTTTTATTCATGTGTGTGTGTATTTCCCTGCTGCAGGACAGCGTGGCCTCATCATGTCACTGTATGCAAAGCAACATCAGAAGTAAATACTACCAATAATAACAGGAAGCATAGCAACATAGTCAGCATGGGCTTAATTTACCTCTATTGCTTACTCAAAACCAACAGTAATTTACTCTGCAGTGGGTTTGCAGGAGACTCAAGGCTGTATTTTCATCCTTTATGCGTGGATTTATTTGTGCAGCATGTAATTCAGACGCAGCCTCCATGCATGCTCTCCCCCCTCCATGTTTCTCAGTGTGAAAGGCTGTTTTGCATTGGTTCAGTCTTGATGCTGTAATTCTAACCTTTCAGTCATGTATTTGCCATTTCTCCTTTCCAGCTGAACACTTTTACGCCCGTCTATTGTGTCATTTGCTTATGTACATGATAGTTAGTGTTGATGAACGCTGTGGGCGTCGCTGATAAGTGTGTCTCTTGGAAGAGGATAAACAACATTTTGATTTAAAAACTGCCAAACCTTTATGTGATAAAAAAAAAAAAAAACATGAATTAAAATGACTTTGGAGAAAGTGGGTTCACCGCAGAGCTTTGCTGCAGTTCATCTCATTTGAAAACTGGCCAGTGTTTGTGTCCTTGGAAAAAGAAGACATCCAACATGCACATTCCGAACACTCAGCAGACACCAGATTGTTTCCATCAGATGTATCCGAATTTTGAACTTAATTTCAAATGACTTGGCAAAAAAAGAGAAACGCAAATGAATATTTGTTTCCATCCACGACAAAGAGGGTTTCAAAGCGGGAGGTGGGCGCCCCCGGGTGAAAGGCTCTGTTTCAGGGGAGGCTCAGTGAAAAATCACTTCCATTACATAAATGTAATAGCTTACAGTTAGAGTAGTTCACTTTTTCCCAGAGTCAGAAACTAAAATAAACCTTCGGACAGATCTTTTATATGTATTTGGAGCAATATTTGGCTGTCTTGGCTCAATTGTGTCATGGAATCGCACCTCTTTCTCTGAAGCAAGGCCCACAGTCTCAGAACTGCACTGCACGCAATTTATTCAGTTTCATTGAAATAAGCAATAGGTGGTGGAAATGGATTCCCATTGTAACCTTTAAACTCATTAAAGGTTAAAAGATGCACTAGTCCAACTATGGTTTCATGTATTAATGTGAGGAAGGTGACGTCACGCCTGTGTGGAGCCATCATGGAGCCATCGGAGCGATGAGGAGCTGATCAGTCTCATGCCTTCAGCGTTACACCAGAACTTAAACAAAGAAGAGGATGAAGAAGGAAGACTAAAGGGAAATAAAAGGAAGAACTGGATCTTCTGGTGAGTTCTATGTTCAGTCAGGCTCCCAGAGTTCAGTTAATGCACAAATTAAATCAGCTCTGAAAACTCCTTTCTGTTCCCACAATTACCCTGAGATCAGTATTCATCAAGATAACTGATTAGTTAGTTTATCACAGGCAAACTATGACATTTTTTAACTGAACATGAACGCCAAAACACTTTCATCAGTGTCTCTGTAGCTTGTCCCAATAACTGCAGATTTTTATGGATCATCTAATATATTTATTTATGTCGTAGCTTAACATATTTAGCATTTGAGACTCATGTTCATCTTTGCCTTTACTGCTTTCTCATGGCATGAGCCTGTAACACCAGTTTACATTTATATATATCCTCTTTGAAATTAAACATCTGTCAGGCTGTCTATCAGCGCTGACTGACAAGCCATTTGCAGTTTTAAAAATTCTATAAATTTTGTGAACAGTATGCAGCACCAGGGACT
The DNA here is from genome assembly GCA_014281875.1 of Nibea albiflora. Lineage (NCBI taxonomy): Eukaryota > Metazoa > Chordata > Actinopteri > Sciaenidae > Nibea > Nibea albiflora. The sequence goes on from CM024800.1 coordinate 2,043,326, forward strand.
TTTAGCTCTGGGTTTCGGTGATTTCTTAGATTTTTTATCCAGGATTTAGCTCTGAATTCTGATTCATCTGTTCCCTTCCTTCATGACTACAATACCAGTGACATTCACACCAACCTCAGCTATATTTCGTGTTTAGTGCTAATTAGTGAACACGAGCATGCTAACATGAAATGCTAAACTAAGATGGTGAGTGTCATTATTATATTATATTACACCTGCATTCAGCACTGTCTTTGTGTTAGAACACTGAGGCTGGTTAAGCACTTTCCATCTTGTTGTTGAAATGTGCCTAAACACCAGACGCATCAACATAAGTCATTATTTTTTTTAACAGGTTTGTTAAAAAAAAAAAAGCCACTTGCCAAAGAGTTTCCTCATGTTGCCAGTGTGACCTGAACAAGAGCTGGGATTTTGTTCAGCAACTTTGTGCCAGCATCCATACGAGCGCTTCACTGACATGCTTTTGATAGTAAAATTGCCCTCTGTTGCCAAACTGATTCACACTCTGTGGAGAAGCTCGGCGTCTGACGGTAACCTGCCTGTCATTGAGAGGTGTTAAAGTGGGCCATTTTCACTCTTGATTGACGAGTCCATTGACAAGAGAGATGACAAGCAGCTGTGCTCTCTTTCACGCTTTCGAGGAGCAGAGAGCAGCAACTTGTTTATGTTGATCTGTAACAGTGACAAGTGAGGGCATCTTTGAGACAGTCAATGCTTCCCTGCTGGTGAAGCTGAAGGGGTATAAACATGCATATCACTGTGGATGTACAGTATGTTGTTGTGGGGAAGTAATGAAGCAACCGAGGCTGTTTGCACTTCCACTAGCAAAGCAGACTGTGAGGGAGTGGAATTTGAATTTCCACTGGTCAGGAAAACGCAGTGATCAGAGTGAGAGCATGAGGGCTGACACACACTCGACACAGCTGAAATGTAAACTGAATATGAGCCGCCGATGCTACAGTACCATTTAATGATCACTCCAGAAATGCTGCGAGGCAGACTGCATGTCCGGGCAGCAAAGCACTGAGGACAAATTGAGAAAAAAAACTGTACACAGGAGTAGAATTCACATTCATTTGAATGTAAAGAGGATTCAAGCATCTAAATTCTTGAGTTGTCATCTGCCGCTCACACAGCCTGATGTCAGAAAGCAAATTATTTGGAAGATTTATTTTGTTTATTTTACGTTAGCAAGACCAGATGTGGAGTAATATGAATGAATGTTTCTATCAAGCACCAAAATTTATATTTATAGAAATAGAATAGACGTTAAGAAGCAGTGACCAACGAAGGAAGGAAGCCGTAGAATGAATGAGTTACACTTTGCCAACCGTGTTCTGTGTAAAACAAGAGCTGTGTTTGAACAGCAAATGAGTATCATTATCTTTATCTATCTTATAGCTTCATAAGTCTTGTTGGTCAGTCAGCTCTTGTATCTCTGACACACAGCATTTGACAAGGACCTACTAGAGTTTGATTGAATCCACCCCGGTGGTTGTGGTTGAGTTGGACCACAGGGTTGTCTGTTGGATGGTGATGTCTCAGTCTCTATAAGCTTGGACAGTTGAGCTCCAGCTAATGCAGCACAGAGCTCAGCACAGGGGTAACTCTTGACCATATGCCTAGACAGCCAAGCTAGGCCAGTTAGCTCAACACACAGCCTCTCACCGATATTGCAGGCCAATAACGATGGTATGAAAACGCTCCTTTAACCTCCACAGTGGTGTAGTGCCAGCCAAATGTTTGTAAAAGTAGGTGTGCCAACCTGCTCTGCATTATTATGAAACCTTGTGTACAGATGCATGTGCAGGCTGTCTGTCTCACAAACAACTGACCAATCCTCAGCTGATCTCAGTCAGATTCTCACCCTGATTGTAGAACCACTGGCTCTATGTGGACACAGTCAGCTGATTTGATTTCTTCTGTCTTTTCAGCTGCATACAGTATGCTCTGTTATGTATCTTACTGTTTTTATTTATTGTGTATTATGTCTCCTTATCTAATGTGTTCTTTGTGTCTGAAATACAGTTATGAAATATAAAGTAATGATATAAAGCTTAAAGTAACACAGAATTTACAGCAACACATTAGACTTTTTAACACAGTGTGACCAGGCTGCTGCACAGGTTTATGCTGAAGTATTGAAGGTTGAGGTTCCTGTCCAAACATGGGTCCGAATATCGGTTAGTAGTCGGACTGAATGAGTCAATCTGGTACAGATAATGTACTTTTAAGAGTAACTAGTATGATGATCAGTGTAAAATCAAGTCAGTCAAGTTTTTTTTTTCTAATAAACAATCAAAAGAGCGACTTTCATAAAAAAGAACTTTGCAATAGTTCCTTGCTATTCTTCTCACAATCATCGCCCTGAAGCTCAGTGTTGAGGGTGTTCTGTAAGCAGTTTTGTAATTAATATAGCAGTATCATGTCAACTAGATCAACTTTAACCAGGGCGCATTGTGAGTAAGGATAATGGAAGAATAGTTTGGGACGGGCCGAGGAGGGAGGGTGGAACCCAAGGGTTTGGAGTGTGATGGAGGAAGTGTGACTGACAGTGTGAAAACAGTGGGCTGAACATATCACCTGCCTCGTCCTTAATACATTTTTACACCGCGGCAACAGCTTTTAGCGCGCATGCAGACTTTTACCTCCCGTCTTTTGATTCTATCAGCCATTCAACACAACGGCTCATTGTCACAGAGTCCATTTATTTCCGACCAGAAGCACTGCAGGCTGCATTTAGTAGCAGGATATAGTAGTGAATAGCGTTTGATGTATTCTTTTCACTTTCTCTCACCCAGACTCACAGTCTGACTCGCTCTGTCAGTCTTTGAAGGCTAATGTACTGACTGTAATAACATTTGTGACCTACAGACAGTCATTTCTTTGCTTATTAGTACCTGATGTCTTGCGTTATAGCTTTTGTATGGTGTTCTTATTGTTTGCATTGTGCAAGCTTTATCATGTGGACTTCCCAGGCTGAGTGACACTGACTCCCCCAAGCTTTTAATTTGCTTTAATAGGACCAGATGCACGAAGGTGGCGCGACAGAATATCTTCTATAGGCACATGGTAACTTGACAAATGACTCATCCATGTTATCAGCTGTTTAATCTAAACTTGTAGACTTGCTCTTGGCATGGTTTGGTCCACGATCCATAACAAGACTCATTTGACAGCAGTGGTCGAAACAACAGATGGGACTAATTAAGACTGGTCATTTGCTGTTTGTCCAGAATTGATTAACATGTTATCAGCACCAGTAACCAGCGCTAAGAGGGTCCGCGCTCCGGAGGATGAGTCAACAACAAACTCCTTCATTTAAAAGAAGACTGTTTTTCAGCTTGATTGTGTGTGTGTGTGTGTGTGTGTGTGTGTGTGTGTGTGTGTGTGTGTGTGTGTGTGTGTGTGTGTGTGTGTGTGTGTGTGTGTAAATATAGATAAATTAGATACAGTCACGTACAGACACATTCTTATCCAATTTATCATAGTTAAGAGGTAGTGCATTAGCTGAACAGAGTTTGCTGGTAATGCTGTTTCCCAATTTGTAGCCCTTTTGGAAGAAGTCACTCATAATAAAGTCAAATCTGAGAGTATGAGTAATTTGTCATTACGCAGTGCCAGCATCATTCGGATGGTGTTTTCTCAGAAGTCTCATGAGTGAGAACAGAAAAAAAAGTCTGTTTTTTTCTCTTTTGTTTAATGATTACACGTGTTCTTAGTATGCAAGGGAAACAGTACATGTTTCGTCATGGCCTGGATGAGATGGGCTGGAAAAAGCGATGATCTGTGATTGTGACTTTGATGGCTTTATATGGTAAGCAGAGAGAGAAAGAGGCATTTGGCTGTTGTATGTGTCACATTCAAGGTCATATTGATTAGAAAGTGAAATCAAAGAGAGCTCTCGGTGGCCACTACGCTGAAAAAATAGACAATATATTTGACATCTCAGTGAAAGATCAAACTGTGTCTTGTGGCTGGAGTGATTCAAAGGGACATTGTCACATTTGGCCTGTTGCAGTCAGTGTGTGCCAGTATAACCAGCACTTGTTTTTTTTACATAAGCTGACATGCCTTCTCAAGAATTTCCTGTTAGCCCAGATCAGGACCTGACATTTAAAATATTACATCCCCTCACAGACTGGACATGTCTGCTGCTCTTGGCTCTGGCTCTTGTTGTCATGCTGCATCTTTTTTGGCGATGTCACCGCATCCATCGTTTCCGTCCACGCTGTCTAATTGCTGTTTGGCTTTAGGTCGAAGAACTCACCCTGCCATTAAGTTGACTTGAGCATAAAAAAGCTCAGAGGACAGACAGCAGCAGCAATGCTCCCAACATGCGTGGGAACACAGGGCAAGCTGTACACGCTGGCCTTTTCATATGGTAGCACTGCTGACTTGTTCACTTGCACTGTCAGCCCAGATAAATTCATTGTCATTGTCAAGCAGAACAGCTCATCTCTGTTTGCCCCCCATGTGGTCTGACATTGGAGGGTGGGAGGTGGAGAGAAGACTAACTTCTTAACTACTTCTCTAACTTCTGGTTTTGCATTCTTTATTATGGAAGAATTAGAAATATAAATAGACCATGTGAGGATAGATTACCTTTCTTTTTTTTAAAAAGCTTTTTTTGGCCTTTTCAAGCTTTATTGGACAGAGACAGCTGAAGAGTGACAGGAATGTGTGGAGAGAGAGAGAGAGACAGGGAATGACATGCGGGAAAGAGCCACAGTTCGACTCGAACCCTGGACCTCCGCAGCAAGGACTGAGCCTTCACACATGAAAACATAATTCTCAATATTATTTTGCATGTCTGCCTTATTCAGAAAATAGAGGCCCGCTAATCTTACACACTACACCTTTAAAGGTCTCTCTAAAGTGCTTGCCCATGGTGGTGCAATCTAGAGCTGCTCTATGTAAGGTGTTTATTTGTTTTGTTAGCGCTAAATCAATCAAATATTTTTAAAAAATCAGTAAAATGAATTGAATATGGAGATCATCACGTGGAGCTGCATTCATACCTTAAACTGCACAAACATAAATGCATGAATTGGAAAACGTTCATCATCCAAAGAAGCAAACTTCCCAGTTACTTCAGTGCAGAATCAGCAATCTAGTCCTGGACTTGGACTTTACTCAGGCAGCGGAGAGGTTTTGCATTGAAGCTAAAGTAACAATAACTCACTGACAGCTCGCACTATTTAATGAAGAGTGCAAACATTTCCAGACTCAGACTTTGGTGATGACTTTCACATACTTTTAGAGGTTCAGTGGTAAGAGTTGAGGTGCCTGGTGGATTTAGTGGAACATAGTTATCTCTGTGTCTGGTGCATTATGAGGAAACAAGATTGTCATATGTTTATGTTCCAAATATAATGACTGCTCTTAACTCGAGCAGAAGTCAGACAACAGGAGTTTCATGTTATACTGTCCATGCTAACGTTACCTGTGTGACGGAGACTCACTACCTGCAGAGTGAACTCTGTGTTGTCTGTGTTAGCATTATCACTGCCTCTAGATCATGCATCATGTTAGCTGGGCAGAGCTGACAGCTGTCACAGGTGGCTTGTGGTAAAAAAATAAATAAAAACAAAGTTCTATCTATAGGTATAAAGGAGAATAAGTCCCATGAGGAAATTAACTAGATTACAGCTGCACAACAGGCACTTCCACAGCACCGGAGGTGCCATTTGGCTCTCTGGCCAGGCTTAATCTGATTTAGCTCTGCCTGCTCCTTACATTCTGTGTGTCTGCCACCGGTGCCTGTCGAGAGCATGTATCATACTGGGCAAGAAACAAGTCGAGTCACTGACACGACACCATCTGTACATGCAGGTAGCAATCTGTGCAGTCCCTTTTCCTGTCCTGGCCTACAATCAGGGTCTCCAACCGCACGACTTTTTGATTCAAATCTACTGTGATTCTGAGGAAGGCCATGAGCAGAAATGGCAGGAGACTGTCTTGTTTCTTTTTATAAATTGCAGAGTGACGGGCCAGGAAAAGGTGCAATGCAGTTAAATGTAGACGCACTACAATGCACATGACAAACAACTCATACTTTAATTAGAGATTTGTCAATTTTCATTATTTAAAACAGTGAAAAATGTTACAGTTCCCTATACTATGCATTTTTACTCTTTTTATTCAAACAGCTATTTGACCACATCAAACAGTTTATCTTCTGTTACTCAATTAATGAATCGATCATTTCAGATATCACAATATGGTAAAAGTATATCAAATGTGAATTAAAACTTGTTGCCCAACTTCTCCATTCATCCAAGTGTGCATGTTTTTTTTCATGGTTTTCACTCCTCATTAGGGAGGTGTCCGAGGCTCTTTCTGTTTCCTTCTTCACACTGATCAGTCACATGATCGATATATCGCCATAGATACCACATATACAAAACTTTACAGACATCATTTATTCACATATTTTATCTTCCGCTGTTGTTTACTCAGATGTTTTCCCCTTACATGACAGCCTTTGCATGAGATCACTCTAATTTTTTGTATTTATTTATTTACCTATATTATTATTATTATTATTTTATAGCTAGTCTGCACCTTGCTCTATATATTTAAAGTATTTAAAATAGGATAAAATACTGAGACTAATGCAATGAACTGTGTTCCACTACATGACCTCTCCACTCCACGTGTGTTGAGTAATCTTCTTAGCAAGTGTATTCAAAGTTTTTACTGGCAGGTGTGTGTGCACTTGCACATGCACAAAGCATCTTCTTCTGTGGTTTCTTTTGTGGGTGACACCAGCCTCAGTACGAATCTTATTTAACACAGAAAACTATTAGCTTGAACTGAGTTGAATTATGTTTGAATATAGAATATAAATTGAATATAATAGTTTTTTAATCACACACACACACACACACATTGTTGTGTTTCAAATACAAGACTGATCAATTGATCCAACCTGGGTAAAAAAAATTTTTTTTATTTTAGCTGGTATCAAAATGCTCAACACATGAAACCCATGGAGGAGACCATGTGAGAGGCATCTGACTGGCACGCATTACACGGATCCCAGAAGCTTCCCCAGGAGATGTGGTTCAAATGGCCTCAGTGAGCAAGTTCTGCATGACTGCCCAGCAGAACACAGCCAGAGTGCATGAAAGCGGTGTGAGATGGGGGAACTTAATATCTTTCGCTCTGGCAAGCTGCTTTAATAGAGGCTGTCCACCCTGAAGAGAATAATGGACAGAAAACAACAAAGCATGCTCTGTGGTCTAATTTAGCTGTTGTCACGTTTTTGTCTGTTCATATTTATGAATACATGTACCTGAAGTCACTAGATGCTTTTCTGGGGGCAAGCAAAGGTCACAAAACAAAGAAATGGCATCACGCAACAGTAAATTGACTGTTGTCTCTGTAGAATAAAATTTCCATATACGTAGAAATTGTTTTGATAATGGATGGGCTGGTACTATAAATGTCCAATGAAATTTGCTCTAAAATATTAATGACTTTTCTAATGTTTAGTACATTTTCATGTTATAGGGAGCACAAGGTGAAATAAATGATTATTGCTTGGAAATAAGACTTTTTTTTAGAATAAAAAATAAATAAATGAAATTTAATAAATTAAACATCACGGCTGGGCAAGAGATAAACAGAGGTGACATCATAACACATCATCCCGGCTGGCTCTGTTGATGCATCTTTGGCCGTTTCACTGGAGGAGATCAAAGACGTGGCATGTGTTCAGTTTTTGTGTTGGCAACCAAAAGTCTGTGGCAGAGACGGGGCATTATTGCAGTTTGTACCGCCATGTTTTATTTACACACTGATGAAAAGTTGGTGTACTTCTGTGAAACACAAGCTACAAGACATGGCCGTGTTGCTGTGTTATGTTATGTGGCACCCGCACAAGAAGCATGTATTAATGTTTGGAATCCTCCAGGTTTTAGGTAAAGGAAGAACATGAACATCAATAACTACCTGCAGGTAGAAGGCAAGGAGACCTTTATCACTCTTTCCAAGCATATATATTCCATCTTGTCTGCCACAGGTTCTTACTTTGAATCAGAGGCAGAGGTTTGCCTCTCATCTATTACAAACTGTCACTACTGGTCCTCTTTAAACATGATCACTATTTTACCAAACCTTTTATGGGTAACTTCAATATTTTTTTAACCTGGACCTTATTTTTTTGTCAAAGTGACAAATGTGGAAAACAACTTTTGAATTTGGTCCAATACTGAGTAAGAGCTCTGCAGCCGGCTGTCTCAAATGGGACTTGATGTAAAGTGCTTGTTTTTGCTACTGATCAGCTCGGATTGTCTGCAGAAGTCTGACTACACAACCTGACTGAGGAAAAAAAAGTTATGTTTCACTCATGTCTAACCGAGTCTTGCTCAATGAAAAACCTCAAATCTCCAAAGAAGTTGCAGGAGGACAGCAGTGTAAGAGTTTGCCGTGCTCTTCAGAAAGCTTGTCAGTGTCATGGCTGAATATTTAGCTAATTTCGAAGAACTGAATTGAAATTTATTTGAATGGGAAAAAATGGAAGAGCCATTTTTGTTTCATCTCTCTTGACGATCCTTTCCATAATGTTGTCAGACACTTCTAATGACAATCTGAGCTGATTAGTAGCACAAGCAAGGACATTTATGGACATAATTTGCTAGTGCATCATTACCACCCATTTAGGAGATGCTGGCTTCAATGTTCTCCCTTAGTATTGGGTGAAATTCAAAAAAATGTCGTCCCTATTGGTCACTTTGACATGGAAAAATGTTAGATAGATTGATTGTTGTGCCTGCCATCACTGAGAGCTGTTGTACAGTCTGATGGCCAGGGGGACAAAAGACTTATTGAGTCTGTTGGTGTATTTTGGGAATGTTTCCTTAGGTTTTTGCTCGACTAATTAGAAATTCCCAGTTCCCCATGCCAGGGGTCATCAAATACATCCAACCATAGCCTAGTTTTTTGGGCGGACACAGGTGTGGTAGGAACCAGTTTTCAATATGTTTTCTAGATTTCATTTCATTAATTAGGAATTAAAAAAATAAAGTGTTTTTTCCCCATTACTAAGTTTGAAAATGAAGTTAATACTCATTTGGCAAAAAAAGAAAAAATACTTTGAATACTTCAGTGTGTCTTGTGTTTGCTAGTTATGCTTTGATAGGTTGAACAATAAAGATTTCATTCATCGCTGAATGAATTTAAAGATGTTGATCCTAATCTGTTTCGTCTGCTGCACGATGAGGTACAGTAATGTTGATCCTGTGAGAAGATACAGAAAGATCAGATCAGAGTTTTGACACAAACTATGGAATGAGGAAGTTTTCTAGTTGGCCAAATATCAGGTTAAGAGTGATTAATTTGAAGTTAAAACTCCTTTAGAGTCAACAGGCCAGAAAATGTCATCTTGGAGATCTCATCTGGTCTTTCGAGAAAACACACTGACAAATGACCTTTTTGTTGTTTAGGTTAAGAGCTCATTGGTCACGTTGTGATGGGCCAAGAATTTCTAATCCTCTCAGTGAGGGGATTTAAACTTGCTTTTCCATTGTTTTGCTCTGGGGGTAAAAGAGACTCTGATTTACCTCCATATTGATCCAATCTGTTTTGCTGTTGGTTGCCAGGGTTCCTGCGGATTGTCACCCGGGCCTTTTTTGATGTGGCCTCCTCAGGACAGTTAAGATGAGGCTAATGCATTTTGGAGTCTGCACCATTTAAGATTGTATCTATGTCTGAGTCTTTAAGCATACCATTCTTTTCTCTCTGCTCGAGAAGAAAATTGCAGAGTCATGAGGTTTAGAGTCAAGAGACAAAGAGTGAGAGCGAGGGAGACATGCAGTACAAATGCTGAGGGGTTGCTGCCGCGTTTCACTTTTGAGTATTGCGAAGTGACAGATGCCTGTGTCCATCACATACGGACACACCAGTGTTCAGACTGGGTGAACACAGAGAGACAGGTTGCAGTGTCAAATGGGCTTCAGGTGAGGACAGCCAGAGATGACCTGAGTAGTTTTGTGATTGCACTTCAAAACGGTCTGACAAAAGGCCTTATAACTAAGACAAAGACTTTTCTATATGTCATTATTGTTTGCATTATAATTCAAGTCAAAAGGACTTTAAAGTGATATTTCTTTTTAGTGGCCTATTTTATATTTTACAGAGTGCACGCATAGAAGTTCGGGTTAAGTCAACCTTGAATGCAAGCTTCCTTCCCGCTTTTATTACCTCTGACATTCACATATTCTTCCTTAGCTTTTAAAATTGGTATGTGTCAAAGAGTGAAATTACTTATTGAACAGGTAGTATTCAGGGGACTGAATTAAATAATATTGACTGGGTGTACGTTTTGTACTGACTCTGAGTCCTCAGAATGGACTGCTGGTGTTTAAAAGAACATTCCTTAATATGGAGCTAGTTTTGTGCAAATAAGTACAAGCAAATGAAAATTCAAGCAATACAGCCACACTGTGAGCACCATTTGTCAAGTCTGTGAGAAACACACACCTAGAATAATTTCTCCTTTTTTGTCATTTGCATAGAAGAAACCCAGCTCCTGCATGGATGATGTCCTCTGGCAATATTTGGAGGTGAGGAAGGTTACATTCATGCACGACATGCTTGTCATTGGGATGTGATTGGAGTGGATAGTGAGCGTGCAAAGTGCAGGACACTGGACACAGGACTTTGTGTAACAGATGTCTCCTTACAGTTCATTATATTTCACCAATGGGTTTCTGAAGAGCCATTTTGAAGATCATGGTGGCCACCGCCATCTTGGCAGCCTGGCCTCCCTTCAGGAAAATTCACCCTTATGCCAGGCTGTAAACATAATATTAAGTTTAACAATTTAACACGGAAGCTTACAGAGACTGACTTGTTCTTTGTATTGATGATACTTGAGGTTTAATTTACATATTTAGACAAAATCAACTCCAAAATTAACTCAGTACAGTGTGAACAACAACAAAAGATGTCATACTAAAGTGCCATATTACTGTACTGACTTTGCAGTGTACCTGCTAGTTTTTCCTGTTATTTGAAATCTCCCTCCTGTAAGACAGATTGTCTCTCCCAGTCAGGGAACACAGTTGGAGAGCCCTGAGAAAATACATTAACACCAAGCCACTGTATGGCACAAAACAGAATGATGGATGGGCTGTAAGATAGCAGCCTGTAAATGAGCAGATAGGCTTCTGGTAAATGGAAAGAGAAAGAGCATGAGACCAAAGTGAATAAAGATGGCAATGCAGAATATGTGGGTCATCCAGCCTGCAGTGAGCCGTCCCTTAGGCACGCACCCTGATAGAAGACTTTGAAGAACTTTAAAGATGGATGTCGCAATGAAGACAGCAGACTTGGCTCACACAGAATATTGAAGGATCTATTTTGGATAGTTCAGAGGGAATTAGGATGGAAGCAGGGAGGTTCTGGCCAGACTTATCATCTCTTGAAAGAGTGCTGATCCAAGATTATTAGCCCCACACCCCGTTTAAATAGATCTGACTTTGAGTCAGATCACTTGTTAAACTGCCTTTCATTGAGAGAAAACCACATTTGTACATGTAGAACGTACAGAAAGGTTAAGTAGCTGACCAATTACAATGTCATACTATTGACACATGTTGTGATTAGACCTTATAACATTCACTTGTTATAATTTGTTTCTTTTAGTTGTATGTAAGAAGTGCTGCATGTCATGCAGGGAATCAGTCAATGCATCATCTTCAGAGAGTTACATTTTCCAATCAACTTGTAATGGCAAAAATTCCAGTAGAAGTTTCTGACGTTCTGATGTATAATAGATTACTATCCAAATTAAACATGAAAGCATTATTGCATTTTGGATTTTATTTTCACATTTTAGCTATCATTCCTATAATTTATGATAGGAACTAGAAAAATGATTAGCTTAATTGGAGACAATGAGCTTGTACAGACAATTCATCACAGGACAATCAGACATGTTTGCACAACCCAATACGCTGAACCAGTTATATGGGTTCAACCCAAAAGTCAACCCTGTCCCCAGACAGAAAGCTGATGTTGAACAAAGGGTGGGCTGCTTGGGGTAAATGGTAATTGGACTGTACTTATATATCTCCTTTCCAGTCTTCTGACCACTCAAAGCTCTTTACAGTACATATCTCATTCACACATTCACACACATTCATACACTGATGGCATTGGCTGTCATGCAAGGTGCCAACTGCTCATCACTTTGAGGAGTTAACCATTCATACACATTTAGTATCTTGCCCAGGGACACTTGACATGCAGACTGAGGGGATCAAACTGCCTATCTTCTGATTAGTGGACTGCCTGCTCTGCCTCCAAGCCACAGCCGCCCCAGATGGGGTGTGTTGTACTATATGTGTTGAAAGTAACCACTGTGAAATTTTATTTCTCTGATTAACCGACTTTAACTAGACCAGCACTCAGTCACTGTTATTGACTCTATGTCTCTCGGCCAAAGCTCTCTCTTTCTCTCTGTCTCAGACCATCGGACACAAATCAAATGAAACTTCTTTGTTTCATTATTTTGCAGTTTAAACTTCAAGTCAGACTCAGGTTTAGAAGCTGGTACATAAAATAAACAAAGTCAGAACACACACAGGTAGAGTTTAGTCCATGAATCCACGTGGGTAGTCTCAGTTTCAGAGACATTTCAGGCTGTGTGCGGAGGGTTTACCCAATCCAAGCGTCTGATTGGTGGCCAGAGTGTGAAGTCAGGCTCAGTGTAGCTGACGCCAGCAAAACAGCTGTGTGTTACCATGGCAACGCTAGAAGTTATGGTGATGTTGTCATACTTTACTATTTCTGATCGTGTTTTTTATTATTATGTTATACACCTTTATGGAAAACTTCCTGCAGTTTAGTTCAGGGTTTTTGGTTATGTTATTGAAATGTTTGGGAATCCATTATTTTGAAAGGCTACTTCCTGTCCGAGTGACGAGGGTCGCGCCATAGGTTTGAGAGAGAAAGAGACGAGAGGACTGTCTACTACTGGATAAGCGGGGGTACACGGTAATTGTTCTGAATGATGGAAATTTGTAGCTTTGTGTAAGACAATAATTTGAAAATGATGTATATGAAATGTGTTTATTTTGCTACAGTTTTCACGGTGTTCTGTAACTACATGGAAAAGAATAAAATCGTTGTGGACATCAGTACGAAGCGTGAGTCGTGCTACCAGGGTAGATACAGTGAAAACGTGTCCTAATCCATCACGAGGATGGCGAGAGGCGGCGTGTACATCCCGGAAAGCTATGGGCTACCACGAGAGGCGGCGGTGTACATCACGCAACGAACTACGGGGATCGGCAGTACCGGTGCCTTACATCCTGCAGCAAGCTACAGGTCGCAGCGGACACTCAGGGGAGCAGCTTCAGGGTACAACGTGAGTCCTCGGGATAAACTGTGCAGCTACTATGCCTCAGGAAGTTGATGGATAGAATAAAGATACTGTTGATCATAACAAACAAGACATTAAAGGGATTCTGAACATTCAAATGCTTGATAACCCCTATTGTGTTGCTCTGCTAAAGGACTTTTTCTATGGTGGGGAAATTTCATGTTGATTCCTAAATAAGTGTCAAGAGTGTCATGTGCAATTTGGTTATTCACTGCTAATTATAACCATCATATCCTTGTAACTCATCTTACTTAACTCGCTTCTTCCCTGGGATAATTCTTGAGGGTTCAAAATGTTTCAAAATGGTGATAGTAAGTCTGATGTCATGTTACAAGGGCAAGATGCAGGGAAGCTAGATGAGGGTACGATCAGAAAATCCTCTCGTGAAAGACAATTAACACCTAAAATGCAAGAACTGAAAGAGCAAGAGTTAATTCAGAAGGAGAATAAGTTTAAAGCAACATATGAGAAATGGAAAAATAATGTAAGAGGGACTCGCACAAGGTTGAAGCAAGAGTGCTCTGAAGGCGACATGTATGACATGATGGACGAGGCTGAGAAGCTCAACCGTGAGTTAAAGGAACTGTATGACAGCATCCGACTCCAAGCCACTGCACGCTTGGAGTTACTGCACGCAGCTGTCACCATTCGGAGCATCTCTCAGACTCACCTAGCATTTCAGCTAAGAGGGCAGAAATCGCTGCTCAGTTGGCAGCAAAGAAAGCTGAAATTGATATGGAAGCTGCCATCGAAGCTCAACGTCAGCAGCTGAAAAATCTTGAGAATCACAGAGACATTCATGTTATTCAAGCAAAACTAAATGTTTACACTGAAGAAGAGACAAAAGAAAGGGATGGATCAAGCAGCCCTGTATGTAAGCAAATTAGTGGTACAAACCCATTCTCTCACTCCATCCCAGGTCAGGAACAGCAAGCTGTGAAAAGTGAGACATCCTTGGTCCAGGCACTGCAAGAATCATTAGCTCTCACTCGCCTTCCTACCCCAGAACCTACTATATTCTCAGGTGATCCTCTTAAGTTCACAGAATGGAGCATGAGCTTCAAGGCTCTTATAGAGAGACGATGCTCCAACCCTGCAGATAAGCTGTTCTACTTGCAAAGGTATATATCAGGAGAAGCTAAATTGTTTCTTGAGGGCAGCTTCTACAGAAAGGATGAAGAAGCCTATCAACAAGCATGGAATAGGTTGAACACAAGATATGGCCATTCCTTTGTAGTACAAAGAGTGTTCAGAGAGAAGTTAAATACATGGCCAAGGATTGGTGGAAAAGACTATGTCAAACTGAGAGAATTCAGTGATTTCCTGCAAACATGTAGCAATGCCATGTCTCATATAAACAGGTTCTGAATGATTGTGAGGAGAACCAAAAAATGCTGGTCAAGCTTCCCGATTGGGTGACATCCAGATGGAACCGTTATGTCACAGAGCAGCTGGATAGAGGCCAAGACTATCCAAACTTTCATGACTTTGCTTCATTCATAGCTAAAGAGGCACGTATTGCATGTAATCCAGGGTCGTCCCTTCATGCTTTAAGGCACTCAGCAGAGACACCTGTAAGAGAAGTGAAGCGCTCGAAAGCAAACACGTTCGCTACAAATGTGAAGGCTCCAGTTTCATCATGCTCCATATCCAAACCAGACCTCAATGAAACCCTGACAAGAGACATGCCATCACACAACTCAAACGTAACCAAGTGTAATTGCTGTGGAGAAAATCACTCCATTCATAGATGTAAAAAGCTAACAGAAATGCCTGTAGAAGAGAGGAAAAAATACATACATGAAAATAAACTGTGTTTTGCATCTCTGAGGAAAGGTCACAATTCTAAAGACTGTAGAAACAGAGCCATGTGTGGCATTTGCAGAAAGGCGCACCCAACTCCACTGCATGAGGATCGTTCCCCAGTAGAATCAAAGCAAAGTGCAGTTGAAGAAAGTACTCATTCAGCCTCATTATCTTGCTGCGTGAATGGAGGAGAAGGTGGGAGCACATCTATGGTTGTGCCAGTGTGGATTTCTGCACCTAATGCTCCCGATAATGAAACCCTGGTATATGCCCTGCTGGACACACAAAGCAGTCACACATTTGTGGATCGAGAAGTGTGTGAAAAGCTTCAGGCAGCAATGCAGCCAGTCAAACTGAAGCGTTCCACCATGATGGGGAAAGATTCAATTGTGAAGAGCCAAAGAGTAGGTGATCTTACAGTTAGAGGTCTCTCCTCAAACGTTTCCTTCAGCTTACCTCCAGCTTACACAAGAGACTTCATTCCTCTTGACCGCGCACATATCCCCACCTGCCAAACAGCCAAAAAATGGAAGCATCTCGCCAACATAGCCCATGAGATACCCCCATTAATGGATTGTGGTGTTGGATTATTGATTGGCTATGACTGCTCCAGAGCGCTAATTCCAAGAAAGGTCATCACTGGGGGAGACTATGAGCCCTACGCCATTAAAACTGATCTCGGTTGGAGCATTGTGGGAAGCGTGCCGCAGCATGTGAATGCTAAAGATGTGACTGGTCTTTGTCATCGAGTATCAGTCAGAGAGTTACCACCTTTAACACCATCTTCTGTCATTAAGGCTCTTGAGTCTGACTTTGCAGACACAAAATCAGGTGACAAAAGCATATCTCAAGAAGATATTTGCTTCCTGCAGATACTAAAAGGAGGAATTCGGCAAAATGAGCATGGCAACCTTGAGATGCCCCTTCCCTTTAAAGTACGTCCTCACCTCCCAGACAATAAGAAGCTGGCTCTGGCTTGACTGAAGCACCTCAAAAGGAAGCTAGACAGAGATCCCAAGTTCAAAAATGACTATCTGAGGTTTATGGAAGGTGTTTTCAAGGAATGTGATGCAGAGAAGGTAGACACCCATCCAGAGCCTGGGAAAACCTGGTATATTCCACATCAAGGGGTTTACCACCCGAGGAAACCAGACAAGATTCGGGTGGTTTTCGACTGCTCTGCAAAGTACGAAAGCACCTCATTGAATGATCATCTGCTAACAGGACCCGACCTTACAAATGGCCTCACAGCTGTACTTTGCCGTTTCCGCAAACATCCCATCGCAGTCATGTGTGATGTGGAAAAAATGTTCCACAGGTTTCATGTCAGCAAAGAAGATAGAAACTATTTGCGGTTTCTTTGGTGGGAAAAACGGGGATACAAACTCAGAACCTACGGAGTACCGTATGAAGGTGCACCTGTTTGGAGCGTCGTCTTCCCCTGGCTGCGCCAATTATGGCATGAAACATCTTGCCAGTCAAAATGAGGAAGAGTACCCTTCTGCAGCTAGCTTCATCAGGAAGCACTTCTATGTTGACGATGGCCTCATAAGCATGAAGTCAGTTGGTGAGGCAATTGAGCTAGTGAAGGAAGCTCAAGCTGTGTGTTCCAAAGGAAAGTTGCACCTTCACAAGTTCCTTTCCAATAGCCGAGCGGTGCTAAATTCCATCAACGTTGCAGAACGCGCAGCGGAGGTAAAAAATGTTGATCTCAACTGTGATAACTTACCAATGCAAAGGGTGCTCGGTATGAGATGGAACACAAAAAGCGACAGCTTCTCCTTTAAAGTGACTCTTGATGAGAAACCAGCAACACGACGAGGCATCCTCTCTGTCGTAGCCTCTTTGTACGACCCTTTAGGTTTTTTAGCGCCATTCACCCTTGAAGGGAAGAGAGTGCTGCAGGAGATGTGTCAGAGAGGTACAGGGTGGGATGAACCACTACCTAGGGATTTGAAGCTAAGGTGGGAGGCTTGGATGAAGGATTTAGAAAACCTTGAGAAGATAGAGATACCAAGGTGCTTCATACCTGACAGCTTTGATGAGGTCCAGAGAGTTGAACTGCATCTTTTTTCTGATGCGAGCAGTCAAGGATATGGACAGTGCTCTTACATCAGGTTGTTGAGCACAGAGAAAGTGCACTGCTCCTTGGTAATGGGCAAAGCCAGAGTCGCGCAGACCGAAATAGTCACAGTACCAAGGTTGGAGCTAACTGCCGCAGTAACCTCAGCAGCCGTAAGCAACATGTTAAGGGAGGAGCTAGAGCTCAAGATCGATGGAGAAGGGTTCAATATCTGCCTGAACAGTTTTGGCACAGATGGAGGCAAGAATACCTGTCAAATATTGCTTTACGGCAACGATGGCATGCTCCAAGGCGTAATGTGGAGGTGGGTGACATTGTGATCATCAAAGAGGAGAACGTTCCTCGCAATGAATGGAAACTTGCTAGAGTTGTTGAAGCACGTGAGGATGATGATGGACTGGTACGGAAAGTGACAGTGCAAGTTGGAGAACGGAAGTTAGGAAGAAGGGGTGAACGCCTCAACCAGCCATCCATCATTGAAAGACCTATTCAGAAGTTAGTGGTTCTAGTGAAGAGTAAGGAGGAGAAAGGTCTAGTAAGGAGGGAAAGGTCAGCCATTGATCAAACGTCTCTTTTAAGCTAAAGGTGGTCATTATACTGAAGTTCATTCTCAAGTGGATATTCTTTGTGTGTTGAGAGGTGAATTATATTGTTTATCTGTGCTGTTGAATTTATTTGTTGTGGAAAATCGTACAGATTTTGAATGTCAGAGTGTTAAAGAAACTAAGATCAGTGCTATGGAATTACCAATTATGAAATGAAGAGTGTACTTCCTGTCCGAGTGACGAGGGTCGCGCCATAGGTTTGAGAGAGAAAGAGACGGGAGGACTGTCTACTACTGGATAAGCAGGGGTACACAGTAATTGTTCTGAATGATGAAAATTTGTAGCTTTGTGTCGTGCTACCAGGGTAGATAAACTCAGTTTTTCCAAAAGTTGGATCTAGCTCAACTTTTCCCCCACATGTCGGAATGGTTTTTCACTGACACCCATGTGGCACGGACATCCGGAGCCGAAATAGACGACCCCACTCAAATGAATGGAAAAATGTATGCAGCCTTAAGGTGATGTCAGACAAACATCTGGATTTGGGCTGGAATAATAAACAGATGTCTATAAATGATTGCAGAATCTGGAGGCAGGTATGAGTCTGAGTGGGCTTTGGTTGTAAGAGTCAGGAGTTGAACAGAAGTTGGAACACAATGTTTGTGAGTAAACCAGAAACACCATGGCGACTTTCAGAAGTAGCAGTTGTTCTATTATTGATAGTCAAACAGATTGTTATGTTTTATGTAGACTTTTCTCTGTGGATGTCCATTCAGCCTTGCCACTTTGTGGCTCTAGAACAACATTTCATTGTTTCTACCTTCACTCCTGATGGCTTTGGGGTTTTGTAACTTCAACAAAAACTCATGCATTTACTAGTAATAATGTATCTTCTATTTATGTTGTGGTGCCACTCGTGACAATCACTCCATGTCACATTTTTACTCCTCTCAAAGCTTTCATAACAAACCATATCAGATCAGAGCAACTTTGCAAATACATAATATCACATAAGAGACGTTTGGAGATAAGACCCCATGCAGAATGTAGATTATGTAAAAACAAAAGCAGCTTTTGTAGCCCTCGCCGCTTTGGGATTCAGGATGTGTCAACGTCTCCAGAGATGTGGCAGCTTGTGAAAGGTGCAGCTTGTCACACAGCTGCACAAAAAGCCAAATTCAGAATTCGGGGCTTGTTCACTGAAACTGATAAGGTTTTTAGCTCCATGACATAATCCTAATGGAAAGTCATGGCTGTCAACTTGCAGATGGTGAATGTGTTATACCTGTCCCTTTTCCATATTAGGTACTGTTGTTAACACTGCTGACCTTAGTGCAGAGCGGAGGAGCTGCTTCTCCACCAAAGAGAGAGGTCAATTCACTCCCTAATATCTTCAGAACACAACAAGATTTATGACACAGAGAATATTGCAACTGCCAGAAACGACCTCTTTTCATTCTTCTCATTTTTTCTCACACATATGCCAATAAAGTTTAAGAAGCCAGATCATTTTGGAAAGCGAGATCAGCAATTAAAGGCCTTTCTGAGGTAAGTAGTCAACATTATGATGCGGCTGTGACACAACAAAAAAATCACATGTGAAGTTCCCATTTAGATTGATCTCAAGGTAATCACAGAACATTAGCTAAGCGTCTAATTACAGACCCCCTGAAGGACTTTTTAAATGACCCCCTCTCATGGGGTTGAGCTAACCTGCAGTAAACGATCCCTATCCTGATCTCAATACATTACGGGCATCCCCATGATAATACAACCATTAATAGCTGGAGATTCATTAATCAAGGTGTTTTGCTCCCAGGAGAACCCCGAGGGCTTTTCATAATTATAACACCATATCAGCATAAGTGTAGAAATGAGGCCAGACATTTTGTATTTGAGAGTTTGAGAATGACATCCACAGCTATAGTACATCATGTTGCAACCGTCACATGAAGTGTCTTCACATTGGTGGTGTCATTTTGACAGAAACACAAATCACATCTTAAAATATGTCACAAAAATGACATATTTTGACTAAACGTGTTCAGATGTGAAGGTTCTTCTGCAGCCGTTCTTCTGTCAATTCTTTTGTCTATTCACTGGCCTGAAATGTTTTTCTCACAGTTTTAATTTCCATATGATTAGCAAAAGAACATTATGGCTGACAACAAATTAAACTTGCAAAAAATGTCTTTCACCATTTTTCAATTTTATTTTTTTTAAATTGACAAATCCATATAATGGTCATTGTCTGAGTAGCAGAAAATGACCTCTGCAAGCCAAGATTGCATTTAGTTCAATACAGTTTAATTAAATCCTTCTTTGGGGCAACGGACACTAACCTCAGATGGTTAGATATGAACTGAAATCAAACTGACCGTGGTTATCGCAGCCCCTGTGACACAGCAGCATGTGAGACAAGCAAACACGGACACCAGAGATCAGAGGGGTCTGACCGTGTAGCATTCTATCTGCTCCCTGCAGAACTTTGAAACCTTTTCAAATGAGGGTCCACTTCTTACTGCTCTTCGCTCTCTTGTCTTCTTTGTTTATTTGCTCCTTCCCTGGAGGCCAGTTTAAATGTCACGGACAGAACTGCAAGATGAGGTCTATGTTGGGGTCACTGTCATCGCCTCAAGAAAGTACTGTGATAACTTTGGCTTCGAGAAATGAGAGTTGATAGCGAGCGAACTCACAGGCCACAGTCAGAGATGGTCAGCTCGATGAGGAGTTCCAAGGCGGCGGAAATGTCAAAACATTTGTGACATAACCAGGTTTATTAGGGGAGACCAGATAATGTGAAAGAGAGACACATTTGTGTGCCTTCCTTTCACCGGCTTATCCTGCTTGATATCAAAAGGTTTCAAATCTAAGAGTAATGAGTAAAAGCATAAATAAATGAATGGCTTAACGTGCATTTTATGGACCACAGCCTTTTATTTCTTTTGGAAAAACACACTGTAAATGTCAGCCGCTTTCTCTTCTGCTTTTTTTCTTCCTGAACATCAAAACAGAGAGCAGTAATCTGAACAAATACACAGCTTCATATAGTGAACATTATGACCAGTGTCAAGGTAGGCAGAATAAAAGCAGAGCCTCTGGTTACAACCTTGAAAATGAAATCCTTGCTGATGAATATTGAAAAAGTGCTCTGGATGGCATAAAATACAGATATGAAGGACAAAAAAATAAGTCTAAATAAATATTGAAATAGACAAATAAATGAAGAATAAATACACTTTAGTATACATTTGTACCTTTATTCTTATTTCTCTATTATTTTCAGCACTGGTAGCCAGGGGATTTTTTTCATTACCAAAATGTATTTCTTTTTTTTTGTATTCATTTATTTCATAATGTATTTATTTAATGATTTGTACTGTTGTCAGTGATTGTGGTACTTCAAAATAAAGCTGATGGTTTTCCATCCACAACAATAATTTATGCTGTGTCTTAAATTACATATAACGTAGACTAACTACTATGGCTCAATAAAAAACCTTGGCTTGGTATCTAAAGCTGCTTCAGTCCGAAAGTGTCAAGACAAATGAGTTAACCCAAGAAGAGTGACAAATCTACTTCATTGTGTTCAGGCAAATATAAAGAGTTAAGCGATAAAAGTAACCGTGTGCCAGAGGGCAAAAGAATTGTTAATTAATTAGTATCCAACATGTTTGTTATCCTGTTGTCAGCTAGCATTCGCCATACGTGTGCTGCCAAAAGCAGAAAATAACAAAGAAAACTGACTAATGGTCAAACAACTGTGAAAATAAACAACCAGTTTGATGAGAAATGCCCACAAGTGTGCAGTTTATTTTCATGCCCACCTACTGATTGCTGGAGGCCCATATAGTGCAGAAAAATCAGAGTCCTTGCTGTGCCATCCCACAAATACATCCAAAGATGGATGCTAATGATGTCAGCTTTGCCTATGGAATGCCAATGTTCGTTTTTTGCTCAAACTCTTCTTCAAAATGAATATCCTATCTATCCTGAAACAACAAAAGACAAATGGAAAGCAACAAAATACTATAAATTCTTCCTGGGTTAAGGTCCCAGATGAGTGTCCACCAAATCCAGAGCAAGCCATAAAAAGACTATACAGCATTTCGAGCTCTCGTAAAAGGACCGTATGGCTTTTGGGGGTTCTAAACTGGCACAAACTAGAATAAAAGAAGCTCTACATTAACTGTGCTGCCGGGCATCTTGGGACTCTGGTGGAATCTGCACATTTAAATGAGGTAATATGTTTATATACATTTGGCACAAATGTGGTCCCCTTCTATGCAAATGATCCTCATTGCAAAAAAACCCCAAAAACACAGCACTAATATCTGCACACGGTTACAGTAAAGATGATAACATCTTCATAGAGTTGGTGGAAAATGAAGCACATCATGCCCAGACTCTACAGGAGGGATGAAACAACAACTGTCCAGCACAGTAGGAGAGAAGACAGCTCTCCACGGGCCAAGACGCATGAGGAGAGTGCACAGTTAAAACACCTCAAACAATAATCAGGCCGACAAAAGCATGGACTGCATAAAACATGGATGTAGTACCCATGACATCCACCACAGGTTGCAGAGCCTGCAGTGTGGTGGAGCTGAGACGGGTTGAATGAAGCCTCACTCGTCAAACAAGCAAGACCAAAACCATTTTTTGAACAATGCTGTAAACATGTTTATTTCTGCTCTCAAGTTGGGCACTTTAACATGGGGACATATGGAGTCTGACTTGTTCTGGAGCCAGCCTCAAATGGTCGTTTGAGGAACTGCAGTCTTTGGCACTTCTGCAATGGTTTCATTTCACAGCCACACAGAGTGACTAATAGAATAATAATAGACAAAGGAACTAAATAGTAAATCTATAATTAGCATAGTTATAATTCAATTAGTTTCAAATCAAACATCTTAGGAAATGAGTGGACTATTGTTCTCGCTACAGCATTTATTAATTGTTATTTATGTTACTTCAGTAGACCATCAGAATAAATATCACTAAGCCACTACAGAAAAAGGCAGATATGTACTTAAGTATATCATTGTATATTGGCCCGATTAAACACAGAAAAAGCTAAGTCATGAACCAGAACATGTTAAAGCAGCTTAAGTTTTAATTTACATGATTTAGCATAATCAATTCATTTGCAAGTGGACTGGATAACCTTCAACATGAAAAGGCACAGAGGAAGCATTTTGGGTTTGAATTGTTAGACATACAAAGTCATCAGAGCTGTAGGGTGTGACCTTTAAGGTGTCTTGCGGATGAGGAGCCATGATTTTCTCCTCACACAGCAGCCGTTTGCTGGAATGCCAGCCAGTGGCTGTGAGGAGACAGATAGCTGCCGGTTTCCACCAGAGGATGAGGAGAAAAAATGTCAGGAGAGGATAGCTATGTCCAATCTGCCTTGCCCTTAAGACTTCACTGGTCCCTGCTGATGAATTTAGCTATTATCAAAGGTGAGGGGTCTGCCGAGAGAGGTCTTAAATGGAAGACGGGGAGGAGAGATTGGGGCTTGGGTGGCCAATATTTGGAGCTGAATGGCTGGAGGGGAATAAAATGCCGGTGGAGCAGCCACGCCCAGATAATCTTATTCCAATAATTGGATTTCCTGGAGAGTTATTAGTGATGTTTGGGGCTGGAAAAACACACTAGTAAAGAGTAAAAAATAAATCTGTAAACCCTGATCCCTAATCTCTGTAAGTTAATTATTATAGCTGAATAAAACATCACTTTTAACAGTTCAAGCTTCTTGACCAATGTAGTCTGAGCTGAGAGCTTTGGCATTAACATGCTTTCATTAAAGCCACCATGCTGTGACACCATCACAGTCATCACAGTACGTTACAGTCCATAGTCCATCTAAACTTGCCCGGCACCTTTGTTGAGTGGTCTGTAACTTCCACTCCTTAAGGGCTCAGTCCTCTCTCACACTCCCTTGCTCCCTTGTTTCAACATGTCTCTTTCTCTTTCAGTATCATACAACAGTTTCATGCTGCTTGTGTCAATATTTAAAATAAAAGTGAGCTATCTACAGAGAGAAAACACTGGTGAAGGCTGCACTGTCAATCCGCTTCTGACTGCACAATAAGAACTGAGAGTTTTCTTGGGGACTGATCATGACGACTGTTGCTGGTTATTTTTCCTTGGAATTTGAATTAGTAGCATCATGTAGCAGCCTTGCTAGTTTAACTCGATTTCTCTGTGGCGTGCAGTGTTTTCTGAATCTAATAGGTCACTAAGATTCACTAGCTTCGTTCTTTTTTTAAGCCAGTAGTGCATAGTGTCCACACAAGCTACATTTTACGAGTGGAGCTAACTGATGTGGTCTGAAATAACTGGTAAGGATCAGTGATCAGCGATGCCTCTGCCACACACACATGCTTCATGTGTGGCTGACATAAATAGTTTTAGTTGCACAACTAAAAATGATATTCTATCGGTGACAACAAAGAAAGTAAACCTGATTTTCTTCCACGCAGGTACACACTCATTCATCCATGCACACTAACCAACCCACCCATCCACACACAGATCTGAGTAAATCAGTCCCACACCTACGCAGGTGATGGCACGGCTCTGCTCACTTAATCCCACTAAAGATATGGGCTGCTAATCAGTGTGTGTGTTTCATCGAATCAGCAGTTAATGTCGTCCCTGGTGGGTGGCAGCTCTGCCTGTGCTGCCGTAACTCACACCGGTAGGATACAGGCCGGCTGGCTACTCTACTGCTGCAGGTTTTGCCCATAAAGATCTGCAGGGGAATGTGTGTGGAGGTGGGGGTGGGGGTTGGGGTTGATCTATGGTCCAGTCCTCAGCACTCCGTTTTAGGAAACTTCTCTAATGTACCTTCCCACCCCCTCCTCCTCCTGTTGTTGTTGTTGTTGAATAATTCACCTCAGAGGGAGACAGAGAGAGAGAGAGAGAGAGAGAGAGAGAGAGAGAGAGGGGAGATAGAGTGAGAGCAATAGGAAGAGAGAGAGTGTGATTCACGGGTCATGGCAGGGCCTGTCTTTCCTGTCATATTTCATAGCCTTTGCAGGTGAAAGAGACACTGCACAACAGGCACAGGCTGGATAGAGAGTTGAAGGTTCAAACAGGGTTTTTGTTTCAATGGACAAGCTGTTCAGGTGGTGCTCATTAATCCTGATTAGTTATTGGGTCCTCATCAGTAATAAAAGAGAGTGGAGAGAATAAATGAATTTCACTAGTTATATCACTTGTAGAAATTAAAGGATGCAAAGATCATGAAAATGTAAAGTCCACCAGAAGCCCTGTGGCGTATTTCAGAAGAATCCCAAAAATATCTGTTTGCTCTGTTCTATTTTTGACAGATGCTATCACCAGCCCCCTAACTATGCAGCTCACTTACTCGTGGTAGAAGCACCTAAACCAAGGAAAAATGACCACACCTGAGCAAGTTAACTAAATCTAGCAGGCACTCTGATTCTGAACACTCCTGGTGGTTCGAAGTTGCCTAGGGAACAGAAGAAACCAATGTTACAGATGTGATGTCACAGAACTGGTGGAATGCACCAGTGCTGTTCCTCAGAAAGTCAGGTCCGTTTGGACAGGTGTGAAACCTCATCGGAACTCTGGTGCGGACCAAACAAGCCAACTCTGGTCCGCCTGAAAACATGCGTCTCAGTCCTCTTTCAAGTGAACCCTGGTGCGGTTCACTTACAGTGGGAAAGCAAACAGACTATCCAAAGAACCAAAGATCAGAAAGCCAATCGATGAGCCGGGTTCCCTTCTCCTGGTGCTTTTTAAAATTCCTAGTCAGTCCTAGTTTTCAGCAATACAACAGCTGTTCATTTGGGTATTGCCCAAAACCAAGTCCAGGTGGTTTGGTCGCTTTCAAAAGTGCAAAGTGTGAAATTGAACCAAGCCAAATGAAGATGTGAATTTCACATAATTCCCCACCCGATCCAAACCAGTCCCCCGGACTATCCTGGTGTGAAAGCAACATATGTTACCGCGGTACACATGGAACCCAGTTTCCACCAAGTAGTCCGAGCCTTAGTAACAACCTAGCAATGGAGACGCCTTCTTGTCCTGCTTTCAAGAGATTGTGAAAAGGTCATTTTTCATGGACAGATTTAGCTACTCAGTCCATGCACATTACATGCATTTTGAGCTTGTAGCACTTGTGCCAGCAACTCACTGCACAGCTGATGTATGATGTGATCCCATCGAAATATTGTGCTTATGTCAATTTTCCTCTGCCATTATTCCTTCAAGAACATTATATATAAATAACACCAGAGTGATGCTTTAACTGTTTTTACAAGATCTGATCCACTAAAGTTGACTTTTATGCCAAACTAGACATTTTTGAACAGCAAGACACAGTTGTGTACTATTTGACACCCATATTTTACAATGGACAGTCGGAAGAAGTATGTACTGTTGCCAGTTTTTGCGCAAATATGATTAACTTGTGTACAGTGGGCACTGCAACACACATTGTTGATTTGTGTGCTTTAATGCCATTTAGGGTAGCACTATGAGGTGGACTGTGGTCAGTCTGGAAACAATGCATCATTGAGTTGTATTCAGTTTTGGCGGATATTACATTTTGACTGGCGACTCTCTCAAAAGGCGCATACTGTAACAGTTTGAGTTTGTTTCTGTTTCCTGTTTCATTTCGTAGTTCCACCTCTGTCTTGTTTCCTTTTTTCACCTATAACTCATTAGTACTGTCTATTTAGTTCCCATGTTTCCTTTGTTTCCTTGTCTGTCCATTTTTGTGTTTTGGTGTCTGTGTCTTGCCCTATTTCTCTGTTCTCTCTGTTTCGATGTCTTCCGTCTTTCCATTTTTTTTCATAGTGCTTCATGCTTCCCAGTTTTTGCATCTGTTCTGTTTTTGATCCTGTCTTTGCTTTTGCCCTTTTGTGTTTTTGCCTGGACATCCAGCTACTTTTGGTTATCAAAGTTTTTTCCCCACACCTGCCTGCATTTGGGTCCTTTCCTTTACCTCCCCACTCTCCCTGTGACTCATCCTACTTGTCTCTGATTGGCCAGTACCTGTTGCCTTTGTGGGTTGGTTGGTTTAGGCATGAGGACTGAGATTGGTCAAGGTGAGGGCAAGAATGTCAGCCAATCACATTGAATAAAGCGGCAGTGACGGAGAGAAATATAAAGGAGTGAGGAGACGAGAGAAATATAAAGGAGTGAGGAGACGAGAGAGAAAAATATAAAGGAGTGAGGAGACAAGAGAGAAATATAAAGGAGTGAGGAGACAAGAGAGAAAAATATAAAGGAGTGAGGAGGCAAGAGAGAAATATAAAGGAGTGAGGAGACAAGAGAGAAATATAAAGGAGTGAGGAGACAAGAGAGAAAAATATAAAGGAGTGAGGAGATGAGAGAGAGAACAGAGGCCAAACTGTGAGTCAGTGTGCCATGGCGTGTGCTAAACGGAGGAAAGTTGACCAAAAACTTTTAATCCAGAAGATTGCAGCCAATTCAGCTAATAACTTATTGTTATTATGAAAGTACTTTTTATTTATAATTCTGAGTTGAATGAAATTGATTTTGCTTTGACATTTCTGATTTATTTGATTTATTATTGTATGTAGCTCTCAGAGTCCAAATAAAATTGTTGCCATGACGATGAATTATAGCTTTCTTTGTTTGATTTGAGTCGTTGACCTCACACAGTGCAGATGTTGATACGATGACAATGCTGCTTCAATATATATAAAATAATTGTAATGTAGAACTAAATTATAATACAGCTTAAACATGATGATGCCTGATGACCTGAACATGAGGACATTTTCTCTATCCGGACTTCCTGAAATCAGAATTGACTACTCCTGTTGTAGGACAACAGGTGAGTAATATGCTATTTACAAGTGTTCCCATGCAGTGAAAGCCTCAGCTAATAACATAGGTTTACCACCAATAATTGTAAGGTTTCAAAATGAAAATTATACCGTAGCCTTCATTTAAATACAAGTATCCTAATCAATTTTCAATGAAACACATCAGCATCAGTGTGAAATTAATAGTATCCCATCCCAACAGAAACCTATGGCATTCACTGTGAATAATGGCAGTTGTTCTGAACCAAATCACCTCGGCAACATGTTGAGTTAATTAATGTGAACCAGCAGCCAGAGCTGCACAGGTGTAAAGGCATTGATGCAGTGAGATAATTTATTCAGCACAAGCCACAGCTAACTAATCCTGCAGCTGACATTTATGGCACGCCGTTATCCAAACACAGGCATCCCAAAGGATGTGCTAAACTGCCACCCAACACTTCCACATGAAAGCAAATGCCTGAGTAATAGTGCTTATAAGAGACACACCAGGCCTCTGACTTATCTTCAGGCATGAGGAGAGTGTTGCTGTCTCTAATTATTCCATGTTGACTCAATTAAACGCTGTCATTCCAGGCTGAGAAATGGATTGAAACACATCACATAAATGGAACTTTAAATGGAACACATCTGTGTAGAAAGCATAGCGTCTTTAAGTTTGAATAATTTTGTTTGACAATGGAATTGTCACAACATAAAAAAATAATAATGTAAATGTGGACTACTATTTGATGAAGGTTTTCAACATTAACGTACCAGTCAGATCGTCTTAAAGGAGCTAATCCTGACACACTGCAGACAGGCCAAAGCAAACACTCACAGAACTAATTGCAAAGAAGTCAATTAGTAACTGACCCTGCTCCGATGGTGAGAAATTCTCGAGAGAGAGAGAAAAAAAGAAGAACCCGGTGCTTTTTTCAGCCAGCTGCTTCTGCATCGTCCATGGTGTGATTCTACAGGTTGAGAGTGCTTATGATCAGTTGGTGGGCTCGAGTTTCACCTGTAGAGCTGTTAATAGCTTTATAATGTCTCCCATCATTTTCTGTGAATGGAAGATGCCAGCTTGACACTGTCCTTATAATTCATGTGCGATAATGCCACTGGAGGCTTTGATACACGCTGGTGTGTGTGAGATGGTGGCAGAATCTAAAGCCCCTTGCTTGGCATTCCTTACAATCACCTCCATCACTCTGCCCCTCCTATCCAATTCTACTCACAGTTGATGGAGGGCCCCTCTCAACCTCCTCGGCAACTCCAATGGCTGCTGCCTGCCTCTTTCTAATTCTGCTCAGGCTAGTGTAAAGACACGGTTCAGTATTTTTTAGTGTGCCTTTCTGAGACAGATGTTGGCTTCTTATGTAGGTATTCCCTGAAGTGAAATTCAAAACCACATTCGTAAAAATATGGAGTTACCCCACAACTTCTCAGAAGTACGGCATCAGCGTTTATTCCCATTAAAGAACCATCAGTCCCTCGGCTGTATCATGGCGTGGCATGCTTGGGTGCAGCGGAGCTTATTTTTGTGGGGCAAACAGGTGGATAGTAGGGCAAACAACAAGAATAGCTTCATGGTGAGTCTGTTGATCTTTCACAACAGAAGGCATCCATGAATGTGTTGGGTATGACCTTTGACAGTGTCGCACTATATCACAAGTGCTTCCCTATTTAATACTTGAACTGCCAAGTGAGATCATTTTGACCCCCAGGTGTTTTCACTCTTTCAAAATAAAAGTCCTACATCTTTTAGTTAATGACTTTTCCTAAAATGGCTTTATTAATCATCTAGTGAATTATGAGGGATGTGGGTTAAAGACAACAACAAAAAAAGATAATTTCTACCTAGAACTGCTGATGGGACCCAAAGAAATCAACGGTCGCGATGCGCCCAGTTGCCTAGCAATGGACATTGTTTAGACGTCTTTTAATAAGCACGCTGTCATATCACGACCTACAGCTAGTTATGTGTGATATTTATCAGGTTGAATTTGGAAACAACTTTTGTTAAATGTTCTATAACGATTAGGTGATTTAAATGTGTTCATCATTAAAATTAGTTTGTTATAAACTACAGTTTGTAATGATGAATTAGAAAACCTGACTTGTGCGATAAAATAGATAGTACTTTATTTATCCCCGAAGGGAAATTCTTTTGTTGCAGCACCATTATAAAATATACATAAAAAAAATATACATATGGACTCATGCAATAACTTTTGCAAAATATGTCTATCAGCTCAACTGCTCCAGAATAAGTCTCCTCTCTCTGCACAGAGAGAATCATTATACAGAGTTATGGCAGTTGGTAGGAGTGAGCTCCTGTAGGTCTTTCTTACAGTGGAGCTGCAGGAGACTGAATCTGCTCTGTTTATTTGAGTATTTTTTTGTGTCACTGGCTCTGATGTTGCTGCCCTTGCAGATGGCTGCAAAGAAGATTGCGCTCGCAACAACAGACTGGTAAAACATCTGCAACATCTTACTGCACACATTAAATGACGTGTGCTTCCTCAGGAAGTAGAGTCTGCTCTGCCCCTTGTGGTCGACAGCCTCAGTGTTGCATCGCCAGTCCAGTCTGTTATCCAGGTGAGAGAGTGCCTTCTGAAGCAGGTAGATGATCACGTCCTCAACACCAACCGAGGGGCAAAACTGCAGCAGGCCTAGGGAGGTGGTCACCTGAGGTCTCAGATGGGCCAAAACCAGTCTCTCCAAGAATTTCATGACATGAGACCGTCAAGGCAACTGGTCTGTCCGTGCAGGCCTTCAGGACTCTGGGCTGTTACCATCCAGGCCTGCAGCTTTTTTCCGGCATAGTCTTTCCAGCTGTCCTTTCACCTGGCTGCTGGAAACAGTGGCACAGGGGCTCAGAGATCCTGGATGTGTGGGAAGGCACTGATGGGGAAATGTTGAGGTCTATTGTTGGGGTCGGGAGATGTGCAGGGTTGTCAGTCTGGGTCACAGAGGTGTGGGAGAGAAAAGGGTGTGGGGTCTGCGTGGCTCAGGGAGGGGTGAACCGAGGCTCCTGAAATTCCACTGAGACTGGTGAAAAACACATTCATTGCTCTTTTCTTCCTGTTCAGCAGCTCCTTCAGGTCGCTGGTGATCCAGGTTTTTCTGTTTGTTGGAAAGCATCGCACCCTCCTGGTGGGTACGATGCTGTTGACAGAAGTTGATGTTCTCTGTGATGCAGTCAGTCATGGCGTTGATGTCCTCACCATGGGGCTCACACAGTACATCCCAATCTGTGGCTTCAAAACAACCTTGCAGTGACTCATCAGCATCCTGTGACCAGCTCCTCAACTGTCCTGGTGATCCCAGGCTGCTTCTGAACAACGGGTGTGTATCTGTAGGTGAGAAGTACCAGATGGTGATCAGATCTGCCAAGGGAACAAAGGACAATGGAGTTGTCTGCTTCCTTAACATTAGCATACATTAAGTCCAAGGTTTTATTGTCTCTGGTGGGGCAGGTCACAAACTGTTGAAAGGATGGGAGTGTAGCAGAGAGAGAGAGAGAGTTGAAGTCACTGGAAATGGCCATGAATGCATTCGGATGTGGCCTTGGCATCAGCTGATGGCGGAATGTAAACAACAATGATGATGGTGCATGTAAACTCCCTTGGCAGATAATATGGACACATGTTCACGGCTAACAGTTCAATGTCCAGGCTACAGAAATGTTCCTTCATGGTAATATGTCCGGGATTACACCACCTTCACAAGCACTGTGATCCCCTTTCTTCTTCAGTGCACGGTCTCTGCTAGCAGCTGGTCGTGAGGTAAACAATGCGACCACTGTCGTCGGCATGGTGGAGCCACTCAATATCCACTTGGCCTAAACTAATTCCACAAGAGCTGTAGCAGGGGTCAAAATGACCTCCCGTGGCGGTTGTAGAGTTAAAGATCATGTTCCATCAGAAATATTTATTTCTTTAATGCTTTAAAGAAGATTTGAAATGAAATTATTTGACTGTGCTGTAATGAAACGCATCAATGTTGGTGTTAATATTGGATTCCTTACCATTTCTATAAACAGACTTTTTATGGGTTCTATTTGAAATCCTCCTGGACCTTGCAAGAGGTGTGCTGTGGGCTCGCACTAGGAGTCTGACAGCAGCTGGTTTTAACTGGTTAGCTCAGTTAGCTTTGACTACCAGCTCTATTCCTGCTGTCACTCATTCTGGTTGGTGTCTCCTCACCTCCCACGTGACTCACTACCAGATTTCCTTGGTGGCTGTCTTGTGCAGTCCTGTGAATTTTTTTAATGTGCTGGGAGGGAGTTAAACTTTACACCCTTTTGTGTCTTTTGGCTTGTACTGTGTCTTCGATGAACACTTTGACCCACACATTTCTAAACACAGGTCTTATCTGTTTTTTTAAAAAGTGTAATGGTTTAAAAAGGCTAAAGATTAAAAAGGATGTACCCATTTATCAAAACAGGAAAATATCCAGTGCAGACCTCGGCAATCTCCCCAGGGAGTTATTTTGACAGTCACCTGGGGAGACGACTGTAGAGGTACAGTACAAAATGACAGCCACAGTTTGGCCCAAAGGAAAAGTTCACTAAAAATCACTATAGTACTTCTACTGGTAGTATGAATGTTATAAGTGAATGGAAATTCAGATGTGAAACATGAGCTGTGTGTCCACCGTGACCTCCAATACAGCATCACCCTGTCCTCAGAAGCAGCTGTGCTGTCAGCCGCATAGTCTAAAGTTTAAAGGGGACATATTATTGCAAAAATCACTTTTACAGCTCTTCAAGACTAATATTTTTTAATTCAGGGTGTGTACAAACCCCCACAGTGTTGAAAACAACAGCCCCCCTCTTGCTGCTTGTCTCTGGGTAAACCAGTCAGGGTCTGGTCCGGTTGCGCCATAACAAGCTTTTAGACCAGACCAACTTCCTGAGCTCTCCAGCAGAGGCCAACACCCAGTCTCCACACGCCACGCCCTACAGGTGATAAAAATGCAGAGCTCAGGGGTGCGATCGAATAGTCAAAAAATCACCTCATATGTCCTTCCCTAACCACTTTTCCCCTTGACCTCAATGGAAAACGTCACAAAGTCAAGGAAAGATGTGAAGGAGACTTCATGAGGAGAAGATGACTGACCTGATGACTGAGAAAACCGACCGCCTGAGCGCAGCGCCCTACAGACAGGGTACAGAGAGGGCTGCTGTGCTTGATCCGTGAGGAATTTGGACCAGAGGATTTCACAGACATGTCATTAAGGTGCCTGGGACCTGTGTGGAAAACGTGTATAATTGTTCTCCCTTAAATGAATCAAGTGAACACAGGAGAGACAAAACACTCACTTTAAATCTTTAAGTGGTGCTTGGGGGAAGGTCTAAAAGGCTAGCAAGATAATTGGGTTTCCTCCTGTTGGGATTCAAAATACACACCGCTTCATGGCAATTTAGTCATTTGTTTTTAGATTTGTTGGTGAGAGACAAACACACACACGCACACCAGTGGGGATCCAATAAGCTCCTGTCTGCCAAAATATGTAAAGACCAAGTCAAGACCAAGACTAGACAGTATCTTCTTTAATAAGGGAGCTAATATTTTCCAAATCAATTACAACTATGTCTTTTCCATATGCTGTTGAGGAACTCATGTGGCCCAGGTAGTCAAATTTAAAAGATCAGCAATGCTGACAGTCGTTAACAGTAAGGTCACACTCAGATGGCAAAAGGGACAGGCAAACCGGCAACAGGTGGTGGGGGAGTGCGGTGCTGGTGGGGTGAAGGGAGCTGAGGTGTGTTGTTGTGGGCTGTCTCTCTCTCTGTCTCTCTCTCTTTCTCTCTAATCATCAGACACAAATCAAATTAAACTTCTTTGTGTCATTATTTTGCCGCGTAAATTGCGAGTCGGACTCAGATTTAGAAGCTGCTACATGAAATAAACAAAACTGGATAGTCTCTGCTTCAGAGACATTTCAGGCTGTCTGCGGAGGTTTGGCCGATCTGAGTTTCTGATTGGCTTGTGGAGCGTGACACGGGGCTCCGTTTTCCCAAAAGTTGAATCTGGCTCAAATTCTCTCCCGGACCCCAACAACATTTTTTGCAGCAAAGCCTGCGTTGCTCGCTGCCGGTGTGGAAACGCACGACCTCCACTGAAATTAACTGAAAAACACTGCTGGCGTCCAGTTTTTCACTCACATTCAGTGCCTATGTCTCTATCTCGCTCAAACCATTGGAAGCAAACCAAATTAAACTTCTTTGTGTCACTATCTTGCAGTGTAAATTGGGAGCAAGACTCAGATTTAGAAGCTGGGTACATGAGAGAAACAAAGCCAGAACACACACACAGAGTTTAGTCCATGGATAGTAAACATGGATAGTCTCAGTTTCAGTAATATTTCAGATTGACTGTGTTGATCTGACTGTCTGACTGGTGGTCGCAGAGTTGCAGTGGGCTGCACTCTTGGAATCATAGTAATTATGTTAACAAATCAATCAGACTGTGCACAGGGAATCTAGTGATATTCCTGCAGTTGTGATGTTGACTGGTGTTGAAATAAAATTCTCTAAAGTTCCTCTTTGTCTGAGACAAGACCAAGGAAAAGCTTGCAGGTTAGAGACCTTCAAAAAGTGCTCTTAGGACTGGTCTTAATTGTACTATAACACTAGTTATTTGATTGGTGCCAGATAAATGTGTTCATTTCTGACTTAGGTTCATTATGTTAATTATGTACAAAGTCATAAGTAAGTCAATATGTAAAAAAAAAACACTTTTCCTGTTTGTTATATTGGACATGAACAGATAATAAAACACTTTCTTTGAGTACAGTTTCTAAGCTGATCATCCAATCATTGTATCTCTCTAAAGGTAATAAAGTAGTGGTGTTCACAGCTGACATTTTGATTTTCCATAGCAGGAAAAAAGATGTGACTAATAATATTAACAATGGCACAGTTCCATTCAGGTGTGTCAGAAAGCCTAACAAGCAAGTAAACATGCTACAATATGAGGACCCTGAAAGTGGAAAAAACGAAATGAAATTGAGGCATTACTAATGTTATTACATGAACTGGTGCTTCGCATATCAACGTATCCTCTGTGGAAACAGACTCTGAGGCAAGAAGACTTTTTGTGTTTATCTCTTGTGGGTTTCTCATTCACTTAGGAATGTGTGTAGCTTGTAAAACAGAATAGATTTCTGAAGTGTCCATAATGGTGTGTTAGAAGAGTAGTTTTATTAGTACTTGTGGCCAGCTATAGATGGATTATTTTTACTCGCTGAAAATTAAAAGTGATTCATCATAGAATTCCCTTATCTGCCTCAAGGATTTTAGGACCTTAATAGTGGGAAATTATGTCTAGCCCCATAATGACAAAGGTTATGGTGGGTCATTTTTTCCATAGTTCTAGTTTCTGTGTTTGAGATTTATGAATCAACAAACTAATTCCCACGTGTCTGCACTTGTCGAACAGCAGTACTTGTGAATATGAGATCGCCTTTTTTTGTGCACACAGTTCTGGTTTCTTGGGTTTATTATTCTTGACTCACCAAAAATATATTTTATAGCTGGACCTTTGACTAGACATATTGGAAGATAAAAAGCTTTACCCATCCTGAAGCTGAAGTTCACTCACCTCCAATCCCCCCCTGTTGGCACTGCAGACCACATTGCCCACGCTTCTCACACTCTGCTTTTATCCACCTTAATAACTTTTTCGGCCTTTTCATCACAAATTATCGACAAATGCATGTATGGGTAGGATATGTACCTTTAATTGTTCAGTGTGTT
This sequence comes from Nibea albiflora, assembly GCA_014281875.1. Taxonomy (NCBI): domain Eukaryota; kingdom Metazoa; phylum Chordata; class Actinopteri; family Sciaenidae; genus Nibea; species Nibea albiflora. The sequence continues at coordinate 2,078,733 of CM024800.1, forward strand.
GGCTAAGGTATTTACTGAGTCAATATATTCCTTCTTGACGGCAAGAAACTGAAATATCTCTGCAAGTTGATGGAAATGATCTTAATGAGTGGTTTGTCTGGTCTCTGTAGGTTTCAAGTAGTCTCCCTGGTTGTTTCGAGCATACGAGAAGAGTCATCTAGATTGGAAACAAGTGAAAACACCATCAGGGTGCCAGTTACTTAACCAATCACAGATGTCCACAGTAAGCTGACACAGTATTATAGTAACTGACAGGTCAATGTCTTACAAAGTTTGACTGTTTTGGGGCACCAAATACCAAATATCTATCTAGTCCATCTACATTTATATTTGTAAATTGACTTAAGTAAATGTTAAATGTTATTAAATGGTTGAAACAGTCCAGTTACCATAAAATCTGAAAGTTTAATTTGGGAGGTTGACCCAGCAACCATTTGCTTTAGAACAAGAACTTTAAGCTGCTGCAAACAATCACATGGAGTTATCAAAGGAGCAGGCAGGTTTATGGACATTCAACATTCATTCTACTATACTGCGTAATACTATATATTTGGTAAGATGCAATCAATTTTTGTGTATATATGTGTGATCACAGACACAGGTGGAAGGGAATTTAAGCTGCCAATATTAACAAGTATTCATAAACTAATTATTCTGTATGCAAATATAAATACCTCACCTGCAGAAAGTGTCATTTAACATTTGCATGCAAATGGATGATCTCATATCTTCATAATCTATTAGTGAATTCATTCAAAATCAAAAGACAGTCGTTTTCAGTGTAACACGACAATTTAGGCAAAATAATATGTATTGTGATCACTAACCGGCGTTTTTTTGTTTACCTATTTAGCTGTGTTCAGCAGTCAGCACACCCCTGTGCTCAATTAATGATACAATTTGCATTTTAATGGGCAATTGAAATGTACTTAGGTATTTTCCTTCAGCGCTTTGCTTAACTAATACCCATTCAATGCCTGCCTCCGAATGAATGAAGGAGTGATAACAAAAGAAAGGATTCATTCAGCTGTGGGTGTATCTGACAGGTGTATAACCATCTGAGTTCACCTCCCTTTGAATTTGGGAGTCTGTTAATTATACCTGAGATTGCAAGTAATACAATATACCTCTTTTTATTCATCACATTAACTTCGGCTCAAAACCCCCTTTTTGACTTCTTCTTGATTCACAATAGGGCGCAATATGTCCAGATTTGTAAAAGGAGATGTCTGAAGAACAGAAAGTGATATTGAGAGAGGCAGCGTGCAGGACCAGCAATCAGCCAACTTCACTAGATATAATTAATTTATTGACTGGGGTCTAGAGGAGTCTGAGATGGTTGGACAAAATGACAGACAAAATCAAGGTAAAGCCTTTTGACAACCTGTTTATGAGGTGTCAGTTTGGATTTGGATCAAGCATCGTAGGGCCCCACAAGGGCAAGTGTTGGCTGATTTTTAGTGGCTCATGCTGGCCACATGCACGCAGGCCTGCTGGAAAAGCTCGGGGTTCCACTGCTTTATTTATTTATTTTTTATTTTTTTTGCAGAACTATCTGGATGCTTAGGCAGTTAACAAGCTGAGCAGAAAACAGTGGTGTCTGTACTGCAACTATAGAGAAGAGAACGGTAACTGTATCAGAGGTGGACTAAAAAGTAGACTCTAAGTGTTTGCTGATTTAATTTAAAGTTTGACCCTTTAAGATGTGTACCTAAAGTATGTGCCTAATGATAAACACACCTGCAAACGTCTGTTTCAGCTTCTAATTTCTCTATTCTGTGCCACCTCCAGAAATTGATCTCATCTCGCCATCTTGAAGGATGTCTGAATACCTAAAATGCATCTTGAGGAAAGAGGAGGCTTAATGCACCCATGAAACAGAAAGCAGAGTTCTGTTTGTTTCCTTATTTTTACATGTTCCCTCTAAAAATGGTCAGAATTGCAGGGACTTCTCGTGGATTTTGATTGCCATTGAGTAACTGTGCGTTACATGCCGACTACTATACACTGCAGATAGCACTACGCTGGCCAGTCTATCAGAGAATATAGTAGCCTACCAAGGTGGTTTTCTTTGCTGGATTTGGCTCCCATCTTGTCTGAAAGATGAATCTGGTTCTGTTGCCTGCTAACGGCAGATTCAGGTAGAGGCAGTTAATTAGGTTTAGTGCTCAAGCAGTGCATTAGGCTAAAGCTATCTGTCCATCAGGAAAATCTGCAAATCACACAGAGTTGAAGATGAGCAGCCTGAGGACATCAGAAGACATCAAACTGCACCTGTAGCTCATGCTATAACTGCCAATTGTTCTTCACAAGGCACTGATTAGTTTAAACTATGGTTTGGACACAGCTACCTAGATTAAAGCCAGTTAAGATGAATTCTCGATCTTGCAAGTCATGCTGCCTCACAAATGTACATTACACCTTTGCTGTAGTAACTAATAAAGAAAGTACCTAATCCAGGTTATTGTAAATTATACTGAAGGTTTTATATCTGTCAAAACAGATGAATCCCAGAAAACAGAATTCTACATTCAAAATGACCTGGTAGGAAGGAATGGAAGGAATCATGCGTTCCAAAGTCCATCTCATTGTCTTTTGAGTCTAGTCCTAAACTTCAAGTCATGACTCCTATGTGACTCCCAGGCTTTTCAAGGGGACACTGACTGCACTCAATATTCTAGTGCTCTGCCTGTGCCATTCTTGTTTTTTTGTGTTTGCATCTGTGCCTCCCTTCCCTCTCATCTCTCATTCTCCCTTTTTTAGTTACAAACGCTAAGTCAGCTGGATTATTTGCGCAGCCCTTTTAAACGAAAGCCTGCTTCATTCCTTGTGACACGTCATTTGTTTTGTTTTTGTGGAGTTGCATGAATGCTGATGCTCTACTTCTAGGCACAGCCACCAAACACTAGTATTCTAAGCAGCCTGGTCATAGTGCCTGATGTCTAGACTTAATTGAAGTTTAATTAATTCTCCATTTAGGTCATGAGTTAGAGTGACACACGGATTGACCTCCGTCTGCTTGCCAACATTTGTGTTACTCTAGTTGCTGGGATGAAATCTGGTGGTCTAATCTAATAGTTTAATCAAATCAAATCAAATCAAATTTTATTTGTATAGCCCAAAGTCACAAAACACATTTTGCCTCAGAGGGCTTTACAGTCTGTACAGGGAGTGACACCCTCTGTCCTTCGACCCTCGGTTCGAGTGAGGAAAAACTTGCCCACAAAAAAACCCTTTTAACAGGGAAAAAATGTGGAAGAAACCTCAGGAAGAGCCACAGAGGAGGGATCCCTCTTCCAGGACGGACAGACGTGCAATGGATGTCACATGTACAGAACAATCAACACAAACATATTGTACAATTACAATGAATTACAATAGATGGTAGAGTGAATTACAGTAGCAGTGGAATCTGTGATAGAGGTAGAGATAGACAGATGCACAACAGCAATAAGTCATTAACCAACTAAGCTGTAGTGGAGATGGTAGCAATGACAGTAATGCTATATATTGTGGACGTCAGCAGCAGACCACAGCAGCAGTCACGATCCATGAGAACCTGCTGGATGACAAAGCACAGAAACTTCGGGGAAGAAGTTTAGTTAGTAACATGCATTGATGATAATGATGATTGGAGAGAGAGAGAGGGAGTGAGAGAAGGTTTTCAGCAAAGGGACGTCAAGTGGACGTCAGCAGCTGACCACAGCAGCAGCCACGATCCATAAGAACCTGCTGGATGACAAAGCACAGAAACTTCGGGGAAGAAGTTTAGTTAGTAACATGCATTGATGATAATGACGATTGGAGGGAGAGAGGGAGAGGGAGAGAGAGAGAGAGAGAGAGAGAGAGAGAGAGACAGAGAGAGAGAGAGAGAGAGAGAGGGAGAGGGAGGGTTTTTCAGTAAAAGGAGATGTGACTACATCTTCAACCAATACCATGCCTGACGGCATAACCCAGATAACCCCGGCAGTCTAGTCCTATGGCAGCATAACTAAGGGAAGGCCTGAGCCAGCCCTAACTATAAGCTCTATCAAAAAGGAAAGTCTTAAGTCTACTCTTGAAGGTGGTGACCGTGTCTGCCTCCCGAACCCAGAAAGGTAGTTTGTTCCACAGAAGAGGAGCTTGATAGCCGAAAGCTAGTTTAGCTCTAATACTTGTTTTTACAGTGTATTTACCATATGCAAATTCACATTATACACTCTGATTAATGTCCACCTTGTGTGCGTACTGTGTAGAGGGATTCGGTTGTGATGAGACAAGAAAGAATGATCTGATTTGCCACAAGCGCAGAGAACACCTGTACAAACAGCTGGCCTTGTGTAAGTGAAGTCAATTGAGTTTCACCTGTCCCATCTCATCCAGAGCTCTCAGACTGATAGCTACACCACCAGCAGATTGCAAAGGCTATCCAGGTGACTTCCTCACTCTTTGTCTGGGATATTTGGTATGCTGATGGTTCAGAGCATTCCCCGAAGCAGTATTTGGTACTTAACTGAACCCCCAAAGAAATCTCTTTTCTATTACTGCCTTCCATGGGGAGGTCAAGGGTCAGGCTGGCTGTAGAACAGCCTCCCTGGAGCTAGAAGGGATTATGAATCTTGCTAAAGGACACTTCAGCAGGGCATGCCCGATGACACAGAAACTTGAACAAGTTTGAGCTATAGTTTTTTCACAACAAACCCTGTAGTATGAAATAACGGACAAGTAAGAAGTGATTTGAGTGCTTGATTGTGTGACAAATACCATCCTGAGTGTATTCATACTTAAATTATGTAGTATTACGTATTAAATATATAAAATGAGAGTGATGGTAGTACCAAGTAGAGCTTTCTAGTAATAAGAATAAGAATACCTGACAACACCCCAGAAAAGACTTTGGTACTTGTCATTGTTGGACCAGATGCTACTGTATAGGTGACATATAGCCTTTGAAGTGTAAGGTAATCTGTTGTGCTGCTCTTAGTCTAGTGTTATTCTGTCAAAGAGAAATACTGCATTCATATTTATATATTGATGTCGGCACCTGAACTGACACACAAACAGCAACCAATAACTAATATTAGTGGCTGTATGACACAAATGGGAATCCAAGGTTGATTTGAGAAGCCTGTGTAAGAAATTTAAAGCGCCATACAAAGGTTAGCGATGAAATATTGTATAACTCTTGAGACAGCACCAACTCCTTAAATTGAATATAAAAATCAAGTTTAGTATTGCCCCTTTATTTTGTAAATTAGATCAGCTGCATTTTGAAATCAAGTATGCTTTACCCCATCGTTCAGTAACCAGTGAGAAAACACAAAGGTTACTGTAACCAGCTTGTCGCAGAACATCAGTTCATGGGTATGTTTCTTTGAGTGGCTCCGTCAACACTTATCTTTGGTTTGATTCATTGTGTGACATTCGGAGGCATTTCATCCCGCTTCTCTTTGATATCACCAAGGTTGGCTCTGGGGCAAAATAACAATGGATGGAACCATGGCTGTAAATCTATTCTTAATACCCTTCCTCCCTCTCTCCAGTTGTCTGTCTGTGTAGCAGAGATGATAGTTGACAATTTAATTGAAGAATTGCTAAGGGAAGAGAATAGAAATTAGATCCGCCTGCTTCTGTGCAGTGTTTTTCAACCAAATGTCTTGTGTCCCCATGCCCAGACAACCTTTGTGTTTCTTGGAGCTCTGATTGGGTAACTATCTGATTGTCCTTTAGGGTCCCTCCTTTACCAAGTGGGGAATTGCTTGTGACAAGTTATCAGGCCTCAAATGATGTCTATAATGGCGGATTAGCCGTTGACACAGCCTTTCATGAACAGCAGAGAGGGGACTGGCATTGTATTTAATGAGAGATTGTATCTGCAGCCACTGCTGTGGCTCGCTGTGATGCAACTTCAAGAAGCGGCCATCAAACTGTCATAAATATCTTATTACGGTCTGTTATTTAGCATTTTGATGGGGATAGTTTATCGTCATCTGCATGTTTCACAGTCTTCATCTCAGCAGCCACATTTGACATTGATCTTAAAGCTACAGAACTTTATGGCATCTTCAGTAGCTGAAATGATCGTCTTCTGTGAAACATTAAAATGGCAATTATAATGCCTCTCCAAGGAGGACATATAGTGCAGATGGAACAGAATGTTGTCAAAAGATGTTTGTTACTCTTGCTCTGATGGACAACTTTGTGTCCACAATATCTGGCGTCCGTTCAGTGGAGCACCTACTGCAGTGTAATAGCCTATAATGTGTTCGAGAAAGTAGCCCACAGCAAGGACTTTGGTACGCCATTAAAGGATTTATTTAAAAGGTACCAGGTTGCCAGACATGAAACGTACTACAGCCATGGAAGCAGATAAAGTAGATCAACAGAGTGAATGTTCTGCCTGACCTAAAAAGATCCATGAGCCTAGAAGGACCTAGAGCGCCTGTTCAGCTCAGGCTGTTTTCAGGGACAGAATTCAGCGAAGTGCCGGTATGGAGGACCAGCCAGGTCATGGTGACTTTTCCACGTATCAATTCATCAATTATTTCCTTTGTCAAGTTTCCAAAGACACTACCTACAACACCACTGTGGGAAATTTTTATGTTTGCTTTTATTACTTATGATTAAGTTCAAGTTCAAGTATTAAGTCATGTCATGTAATTATTATCAGTAAACAGCGGCACCTGGTCAGCTCTTAGTGTATGAGAAGGAGGCTGCTTTCCTGGGAAGTGAGCCGCAGAGTCTGTAGGGAGTCATGTTGGGCTGGGTCATGTTGAGCTGACTTGTTGACATGAAGCAAACACTCTGGAAAACACTCTGGGAAAGTTCGTCCTGAGTTGAAAAAAAAATGTTTAGTGGTCATATGACATGTGAGCTAAGCTGTTTAAGTCTGATGTCATGTAGAGGGCTAGTGAACTGACTCAGTTCTTAGTTTAGAATTACAGTATGTAGTGTCAAACATAGTGCATTACAAGGCACTGCGAGTTCTCTAAATAGCTGCAGTTAGAGTAGAGAAGTGCTTGTTGTATTGAAGTTCTATTTTCTACAGTGAATTACACAGGGCCACAACAAAGTGTTTCCAGCCAAACTTTAAATGAGTCCTGTATATTCTATTAGTCTTGACTCAACACCATATGCATATTCGCTTAGCTAGTTTTACGCAAAGATCCCCTGCACCTCTGAGGTACCATTTGCACATTGCATGTCCGTTGTTGTGCACATTTCATTTGACACCAGACATTGTTCTCAGGTTACAATGGAACTGTGTTTGGCATTTTCTGCTCCATGTGCAACTGAAGGAAATACCCCCTGCCAAGAAGACCACCGCCTAGAAAAGTGTCTCAGCGGGCATCTTGGTCCTTCATAAAGATATCTCCTTGCATTTCTGACCCTCACTTTCCGTTTTCCCCCACCCTCTCTCCTTTTCCTTCCTGTCTTTATTTTTGTGTTCAGAAGGATGTGGGTACTTTTCAATAATGGCTGGCACAGGGCTTCAATTACCTGTAGAGTCTGACTTCAGAAGTCTGTGCAAGGATTTCTTGATGTCTGAGAGGTAGCACTGTGAGAAACAGATCCATTCTCAGACTCAGTTCCTCTGAAACTATGGGAAGCCTGCACCTACAGTCATTTGGCCCAACTACATACAATCAAACAGCTATTTTATGCATATCACCTCCTACAGTATGTTCAGCTTCACGCCCATCATCCTAGATGCATCTTTCTCAGCGTGAATATCAAATTGCACACTTGAATTTACTGAAGCGTGTAGATTTGTAGGACACAGCAGCTGCAGCGTACGTGCAAGCATATTTACACACCTGCAATTCATGGCCATTTAAGTTTAAACATACACCTGGATGTTCATCTCTGCATTTGTTAAATGTATGGCAGGCGTTGTTAGCTCACAGTGTATCATCAAGATTAGTCATATGGCATGCTGCAACATCCACAAAATTGCTCATACATATGACTGCCGCCACCCCCCCCCCTCACTGCTCTTTTTATGGCATACTCATGAGCCCATTTTGCAGCATGTGATAGAAATATGCCAACATTACACAGCATCACTTTCTCTGGGACCTAATCCTTGCCACGCTGAAAGCTGTTAATATAGTTACCCATTCTCTCTAAAGGATGGGATGAGGGAGCCCTGTGCCTATGTGTGAAAGAGGGGGAAAGAATAAGAGAGAGAGAGTGACTAGGGCAGGTGGAGGGGGTCGACTTGGCTCGAACAGAAGAGTTAAATATATGGTATCAGACAGACAGACAGCCGGCAGCAAGGGACCAAAGTTAATAGTATTTTATGCCACTGGGTATCTCAGATTGCAATGTGAGTGAAAAAAGGAAAAGAAAACAAAGCCGTAACTGCAGAGCATAATTTAATAATGTAGTATAATAAATATTTGAGGGGAGTTATTCTGTCACCATTTAAATTGTGGATGGGACATTATTATGCTATCAGAGATGAATATGCTTTAGTAACTAGATGGGAAAGTGATGATTGAAATTCATGTTAAATTGCAAAATGCAATTTCAGAAGCTATTTTGTAGAGAATTAACTGTGCAATACATAAATCAGTAGTTATATTAAGAATGAGTATTTAACATGATTTATGGCTTTAGATACAGTATGTTTCATCCTGTGGCCCAAAATGGCTTTTTTTCATTTTGTGAATAGAATTATTCATATGCAGGCAGTGCTTTGACATCAGACAGAATCAAGACAAAACTATGTTTATTAGAAAAAGAATAAAATATGTAATCTACAGATCAGCAATTAAAGTTTGTTCTTTTATGAACTGCAATGAAGGCATTTACCAACCAGTAACAATGCCCCCAACCTCAAACATACTACAAGGAAACAGTCTCACTTTAACAAACAAGAGCATCAGCGAATAGATTGTTTCTATGTTGTTGTTTTTCTTAATGCATGCTACAAATAGAATGTGGTTGGTCCTCTTCAAAATGAAAGACGCCTGTAGCTGATTTAACCAACACTACATGTCTTTAAATGTAAACTGGGGGGGTTGCACAATGTTGTTTTATGCTGTGCCTCAAACCTCTAGCCACCAGGGCAAGCAGTCCTAAGATCATTTAAAAATGAATTTAATAAGATCATGTAAAATCTGCTAACGTTGACTGAAGGATGTATTTGCAAAGACATTGTTCAGACATTCACGATTTGCATATGATGAATCAGTGTCTTGGTGATCTCCTGATGTTCATCTATGCAGGTTTCATCAGATTGTACCGTTTGTTGGGCACAAAGCTAAGCTGAAGTACAGCGGTTTATCAGACAGATAAAAATCAACACAAGCTCAATCTAACAAGGTGAGTCTGTATGGGCGATAAACCCGTTAGTTTTGGTAAAACTGCGTCCTTTTCTCCGCCGCTGCCCTCAGGCCAGTTTTATTTTGTGGTAATTGAGCATTAGAGCTCATTACCGGAGCTTAGAATTACTTTTGTTCCACTTCAGGATACCATGTTTCTCCCAAGTGCTTCCACGGAACCTGATTTTCTGGTCCTGTGGAGATTTTTTAAGTGGCTACTTAAGTATGGGTTTTAATTTCAAGGCATGGTATGGCTGTGAGGAACATTATTATCAGGAAGCTGTTTAAAATACAGGCAAAGTGAGCCCGTTTCCAGAAAAACAGCCAACATTAAAGAATGATTATTGAATTAATATTGATATTATTGACAATCAATAGGCCAAATGATTAAAAGAAAAGGATGGATCAGTACTAAATGGAATTCTGTCCACCCTCAGTGGAAAAAAGATTTAAGTGAAGCAAAGAAATGTCAGGATCACACAAAGTTATGACAGAGATGGTGTGAGGGGTTGATGTGGACTTAATCAAAGTGACTGCAAGTGGCTGAGCAAACAAACACGGCCCTTTGATGTAAGGCTGCCTTTCTTTTTGCCCCTGCCATTCAGATTAAGGAAAATTAGATTTCTTTCATGCCTTTGCAAATATCTTCATGTTAGAAATTAATTTTCCTTGGCCGAAGATGCAATGAATAATAAATTGGCAGAAAAGTTCCCCATCTGTGAAGATAGGAAGGTAGGAAGCATGGAGCTCAAGGGAAAGCTTTAAGGCCATGAAGTCTTACTGACTGGATATCTGCAAACTGTGTATTTCTTTTTTCATTTTTGTTTTGTAATGGATAATATCACAGCAAGAGGCTACTGATACCTGTTGACTCTAAACATACCAAGTATAGCATCAAACGAATTGCTTCCAGGTCATCAGTAATTTCAGTAGATATTCCCGCCTTGCTAGCTCCTCTAGCTGTCCCTTTAACTGCCATATTTCCTGGGATGATCCAAGTCATCCCGTGACTTATTCAGCCCTACACACAAGCTGGATTATGTGCCGGCCCTCGTAGGCCTGCTAAGTAGGTCCGGTGGTCAAAGTGGATTTCACAATTTAATGGGCTTATAAAACAGCTGGGCAGTTTGTTTTCCCACAGTAACATTCCTCTTGTATATGCTAACCGGGATGCCACTTAACAGTTTTCATAAATGGTGTGTAATTATTGTTAATTTGCCCCCCCCAAAAAAAACAGTGTTTCTTCTGCTCCTATTAGGGCCCATTATACAGCGATGAAACAGACTCGCTGTGGTGTGAAGGCAGAGGAGAGGGTACGATTATAAATCATAGAAAGCAAGAAGATAACCTCTTAACAACACTGGATTGTTACCCTGCTGCAGTACTTTATTCTGCATTTGTCAGCCATGATGGAGTAAAAAATTAATGATGACTTTGTTAACTTTCATAAGAGAACTCTTTTGTCATATAGTTGCTTGCTGGGCATTAAAAGAGAGACCATTGATTTTCCACTGCGCACAGATGGAGATGACAGTAGGCAGAGTAAACAAAAGACACTGCCAGGCCAGCAAATATGGGAAACACCATTTTTTTCACACACATTCAAAATATTAGACTTCATTTACCTCAGTTCAGCTCTGATATTACCTCTGACACAGTCCGTTTTTTTTTTTTTTTGACTGTGGGGTTTTAGAGAAGAAAGAAATGTTTGGCTGGAGTGAGATATGGGGTCATATCCTTTGAAATGTGAGAAGCTTTGCAGAGTCAGCAACGTCAGCTCAGCCTGGGAATATGTTTTGTAGCTTGGGAAGAGCTTTTGGTCACATCTGTAGTATATCTATACAGCAAAAAAAATGGATCTTTACCTACCCGGAGGCAAAACATCATTGAGCCCATGGCCATGTACATTTCATATATCATTCAAAATGTCAGTGTGGTGTTCCACTCTCAAAATGACTCCCTGCTTAAGCCTTTGTTTGCCTGGCACGTAGACATAGCAGATGTCCAATGCATCTGCTGAGGTATTTCACACTTGCAATTTCACTTTTACTTGCAGACAACAAAAATGTTGTTTCACACTATATATTTCCTATGAAAATGTGTAACTTTGTGGTCTGGGTATAATCACCTGCAAGTGTACGGCTGCCAACTGTAGTTGCTGTTAGCTAAAGTTAGCTCAGTTTGTTAACTGCATTGCCCAGAGCTCAAAGCACTGAGGGAACTGTTTTTGAGTTTTTGACCACTAGGGTGTGGGGTAAGGCTGACAAGCAGAGTTGCAACCAAGCTCTGCAGGAGCCTCTATGGACAGAGATTATGACAGAGACAAAGAGACTGAGAAGATCATTGATGGAGGAAGTTAAGAAGATAAAAGGAGAGAGTGAGCGAGCAAAATGCCATTGGACAAGAGTAAATGTGGGACTGACTTTTAGTGGTTGGTGAGAGCTTGGTGAAATAAAAGGCTGAAAGACAGACGCCGAGCTGGGCTGACTGCTGTCGGACTAGTCAGTAATATTAGTGTAAGATGCAATTAATTTTTGCAAAGACTTATTTAATAGATTACCTTATTTTGCTCAGGTTTAGAGAGAAACGATTTTAATTAATGTATTTGTATTTTAAAAGGTTCAGTGTGCAAGATTTGAGGATTTTATTTTCAGAATAAAGCGAACATGGGATATAATATTCATAACTATGCTTTCATGCATGTAATCACCTGAAAATAAGAATCTTTTTATTTTTGTTAGTTAAAAATGTTTTAAATTTTATATCTACAGTGGTAGTGGGTCCTCTTTCATGGAGGCCACCATGTTGAAACAGCGTGTTTCTACAGTAGCATGGAGCAGACAAACTAAATACTGACTCTAGACAGGGTCCTTAAAGTGAGGTGAGGGTGATGCGAGGAGATTGCAATGCCACTATTGCACTACTAGATCCAACTAAATCCTACACACTGGACCTTTAATGCAGAACAGGTACTATATTTTATGGTAGACCTTGTCAATAATACAAGTGAGTGTTTATATTGGCGGAGTGATATGAAATATCAAAAATCTTGATGCCATACCAATGTTCTACACGATGTTGCTTTATAAACACAGTAAAATCTTACATGAAAAGTAAAAGAACAGCAGAGAGTGGCAGTGGGAGTCTCTATTGTCTGCCACTAACCCATCTGCACATTTATCTTGCACATAACAAATGCTGATAAATGATTTATCGCCAGTCACAGGTAAGTTGGGAAGTAAACACAGTAGTGTGGGCGTTTCAGTAATGATAACTTGTGATTTTGCACCATCAATAACAAGATTAATATTACATATTTCAGTTGCAGAGTTTCTATGAATTTGATCTGCAGTGTACGTATTCTCGGTTTCTGTGTCACAGCGCTGCTGGGTGTGACTTGAGAGAGGGGAACATCTGTGGCATCCATCAGCGCTCCTGACATGACTTTGTGTCTGAGTGTGGTTTAATCATTGCAATCCCCTACCACCCCCCTCCACCTGCGGTGACTCATCCGATTTGACTGAGACCTCCTCTCCGCCCAAATTATAGCACTACACCACCATGTAATTCCCTCCTGCGAAAGGCGGATCAAAATGTTTTCTGCTGTACGATATTTTTATCCACAAACGAGCGTTAATTATAGCAAATATTCATACATTAGAATAAAGCCCTATTTGAATTGGCAGCGTGCAGCAGGCAGCATTTGTTACCTCCACATGTGTGTTCCCACTGAACTCATCCTCAGCTCGGCACAGAAAATAATAATTATAATAAAATTGGATGGTTCATAAGCGTAGTGGGGCTTCATATTCTCTGGGTGAATAACAAATATTAATGCCTAACACATTCAGAGCTGCTAAATTGTGAAGAATGATCATGATGATTGATTGATTGATTGACGCTGTTGCTCAGGTCTGTTCTATTTTGTAAATAGTTATTCAGCATACCAGGAGAGCAGAAACATATGTAACATGCATACATAAGCATCTGTAGGTGTAGGTTTAAGCTTGCTTTGAAAGTAATAAGTCTTCCTATGGCCAACAAAGGAAAAGCTCAGATGGTGCCTGGTGAAGTTGAAATCCTACATACTGACATCTTCTGCTCATGCTGAACCTCATTGAAAGTCGGAAGACTGAAGTTTAAGTGTGGGCTACATAAAATTTGAGTGTTCCACATCAACGATTTTACAGCAGTGATGAGGTGGGGACAGATGGATCACACCTCCAGAGAATTCTTGGTGTTTTAGGAGCATTCTAAGATGGTCGGTGATGGAAGGATACACTGAGGTAGGTTAAATGATGGAGAAATGTAGAATGGTCCAGTTTACAGCCATGCTAACAGCTCTGTGAGGTTGTACTTGGGCACCTTGCTTTGCTTTAGGGTTAAGGCAAATGTCAACATGCTAATATGCTCATAAAGATGTGTTAACGTGCTATTATTTGCTATTTAGCAGAAGCTGATGTGAATATCACCTCAGTCAAAAATGTCACAATTGAAATGTTTTATTTGTTTTATTGATTTTATTTTGAGTTGGGCATCTAGGTGCAGATATGTATACATAGAGTGGTGGTGAGGCTGAAGAACATGCTGATGCACGCAGAAATGGCATTGACAGAGCAGAGAGCTGGGGAAACCTAAAGCTTAACAATAATTTGTTTGGAATGGGTGATTGTGGAGTGGAAGGCATGTCACATGTATATGCAGTGTCTGCCTGAAGTAGCTCACAGGCGTCACTCTATTCTTGGAAGTATTTGGTCATAAAGCAAAGTATTGATCTGATGATGGTTCTAAATTAAATGTCACGAGACCACCAGAGTTCGCTGAATTCATATTTATGGGAACATGAGCCACTTTAATGGTGATCCATCCAGTAGTTACTGAGACATTTCATTTAAAAAAAAAAAGGTGACCATGTATGTCTACACAAAAGTATGGTTTTATTAATAGTAGTTGACTTAGTAACAATGCCATAGAAAATTGTTTCTTTTTTAATCTCACTTTAACAGGTTATTAGAGAGAGACAAGAAAGGCAGTGGACATGCAGTACATTTCTGAAGAAAGCTTGAGACTGCAAGTTTGTTGGTTCAGTCCCCCCACACACACCCCCAGCCGGCAGAATAAATCTGGGTGGGGGGAAGTGAAAGGCATCATTACAGCACCACCACTAAGGTGTCCTTGAACAAGGCCGTTAACCCAAACCATTCGAAGAGAGCTGCTCAGTGGCCTTCAGATCAGACTGTGTTGTACTGGGCAGCTTCCAGGTGTGATTGTGTAACTGGGTGAATGTGATCAGGATGTTTCTGAAGAAGAGAGGATGCAAAGATGGAAAAAATACAAAACAGCCTCAGGTTGCACTCACGCCGGGGCCGCTGTTATAAGGGTTCAGCCTTGACACATGGTATGCCCTCTATCTGGTGAGCTAGAGAAAAGGTTGTTTTTTTTTATCAATGAGCAGCTTTATTTAACATCGTGATGGAAGGATACGTTGGGTGCGATGGGGTGAAATTGAAAAGGGAGTTTAGAATCAACATGGGCTCAAAATTGAAACGACTAATATCAAAATACTTAGATTACACATGGTCCAGGCTGGTTGGTACTGTGCCACAATGGCCTCATCCTCAGACATCATGGATAATGGTCTTTTCAGATGGGAGCACTTGACTTGCCTTGCAGGCAGGCAGGGGCGTGTGGTGTGAAACTGTCATGGTTGTACCCATTTGAACTCTTTTCTACACAACCCTCAGTAACTACTGTGGGCACTGACTACCATAAATGAGACTGATCGTGATGGTTTGTTAATTTCCCAACGTTATAACACTTCTACTATTCTATTATTTGTCATATTTTCATGACAGTTATAGCTGTAGTTATCATTGCTTTGCATGATTCCCATAAATTCCTATAAAAAGTTTCTAACAAAGGAACTGATAGCCTCTGGGAAGATGAACTGGAATTAAATACTGCAGGAGCTGATGAGATGAGAAGCAGGTGTGAGAGCAGAGCAGGTGAAGATCGACAGGGGAGTGGTCTGAGAAATAGGTCAGCCACGCACAGGCTGGATAGGCCACAATGAGTCAAGTAATGGACCTGTGATCCTGGACGTCACCATGATCACCTAACTTAACTGTCCTCACTTAAAGGTAGTTGATATTCATATCTTTGCCGTCTCCATAGTTACCACACCTCGAGCTCCAGGCGTTTACTTGCAGAGCACTTGTCTGCCTGTGGATTCACATGAGGAGCACATCGGGAGCCCACGGGTCTGAGCAGGTATGCAGGCGTAGAGTCGCTCCACAAGACTTGAACAGTGTCAAGAAATCATTAGAACTTCAGACTGGGCCACAGAATGTCTGAGTCATAATTGCAGAGTGGAATCATACTTTTGTGTGAAACATACCAAGTGAAAGGAAAAGATAAGCACTGTAATTACTGTACAGTGAAGAGTCCTGACATCTGCTGTACCAATGCAATTAATCCACGTGTCAATCCAGCACTAACAGCATCTAATTGCTGTTGAAAATGACCCCAGTACAGGCAGATTGTTTATTGAGCAGCTAATCTGTGCTCCTCCTTCTCGCCTAAGGCCGTAGGAGAAAGGGGAACTTCATCAATGTTGCCACTAGCCTGAGTCCTTTAACCACACATACAGTATGCAATGGACTGCACCCAGCAGATGTTTAACATGTGTTAAAAAGGGTCTCCATTAATCAATCCCATTAACAAGTTGGGGGTGTTTGGTGACATTGAAACAACCCAGGATATTCTGCTCACAGTATGAGGTACTTAAAGCAATTCTCTTTGAAGTTCTATTCTGGGTGTAAGTTTCTGTCTTATCTGTGAATGAAATATTAACCTCCAGACCGTTGGCTAAGTGTTTCATAAATATTGCATGGTGTGGAAGAAGTAATTGGTTCCCCCATCTATAATGGCTGTCACCCTGGCCTACAGAAAAGAGAGGCTGTGCAGAAGATGTTAGTGAGGCTCATAATAGAATTTCACATATCTCTCCTGCATTGTGTATGATGTCCACAGAAAGGCATTTATTGGCTGCTAGTTTGCAATTGTAGAGTTATTAAGTTTAGGTGCAACATATCCATTTCCGGGGGGGGAAATCATTACCTGTAACCTGACAGCTGAGGAATTTACCGAACATCTTTCAAAATATCACAGCTGATAATTAGATTCTTTGTTTCTAATCACACTGTGGGAGGAGGTCAGTATTTTCAAATGTTGATAGTCCCCGAGGAACTGAACAGATTCTATTAGATTTTTTTTAAAATAGGAAGTGCATCTGTCTGGATGGTGTTAAAACCAGAATCATTAAGCTAATACTGACACTGATCACTTTGTTAGTATTATTATTTGTCGTGTGCAAAGTAAAAAAAAAAAGCAGATGTGACTGCATTTAAAGAGTTTCTGTCTATTTAAACCTACTGTCAATGTCCATTGGGTAAGGACCTCATGAAGTAGGATAAGACTTCCCCATGATTGAGTCTCAGTAAAGACATGAAGATCCTGCGGAGCTCATGGGACCGGATCTCAGGATGTGTCACACAGGCTTTAATGAACACTGGAGGTGGAAGGTTGGAGGTGGATGGTGTCAGTCAGGCACTGAAATACCAGCTGACAGCAGCCCACAAAGGAACAGTTTTAAATCCTGAAAGCAGTGAGATAATTGGTTAACCGGGGTGATAGTGAAATCTCAACGGTTAAAGGAAATGTGAAGAACATTCAGTCAGAAAAGCAGATAAAGAGAGACAGTATTTGAAAGCTATCATCCTGAATGTTTTTTCACAAAGCTTCATCCGGCAGGTAGGAAGGCAAGACATTTAGTTGGTCATTAAACAACACAGATCCATTCAAAGAATAAAGAAGGAGAAGAAAAGCTGAACTCATCCCACCAAGTACAGCTTGAACTGGCTGTTAAAGTTTTGTCTCACAGACAAAGAGTGAAAAGAGTGACAGAGTGATCGTTATATGTTCTGGCTGCTATCTAGATTATCAGAAAGGCATCAGCAGAGCAGTACTGGGACGACGATGTTCAAACTCAGCACGACTCTGCTGTTTTGTAACCAGCGGATGAAGGCCTGAACTTTAGGATGGATCGGATTATAGAGCTGGGCTCAAATTTCTGCTGGAAAAAAAAAGGCTCATCGGTGTCAAGCCGTCCGCTGTCGAGAGCTGGCATAAGAGCTCATCCTTCTGTGGAGAATTTTGGATCCACATCCAGTCCTGCCTTTTTATCTTCCCGCATGCAGATGCGACAGTCGACGTGAGGATGGCTATCTGGGACTTGGTCCCAAAACACTTTGTCGTTTCACTTCCAGACTTTGCATATACTGTGAGTCTGAATTTGTGATCTGTCACAAATAGCAGCACATATTATCTGTTCTTCCTGGCCAAGAGGTAAACCTGTTTGCAGACAACTTAAAATGTCTGAAAGCTTTTTATGGTGCACACACAGACTCATTTCATGGACATATTTTTAATTTTCTCTCCAGAAAGTGAATGAGAATCGAAGTGACAGACAGACTGTAATATAGAGGCAAGGCGGTATCAATCAATGTATTGCTAAATGCTACATAAAAAACTATCTGTGTGGATGACCTGCAGGGCACACATCTAATAAACAACTTGCCCTTCTCATAGAACGTTGCTCTGTCCCAATCGCAGCCATGCCATTTTTTGTTCTGTTACATGTACGGGATGGTGTCAGTTCAGACTGACCTCTGCTGCACATCAGTGGATGCAATCGCTTCCCTCTGTTTCTGACAGCATGTGACTACGTTCGTAGTGAGAGATCATTACATCTGAAAGCTCATATAACATGATTTGATCATAGCACTTCGCCGCCATGCCGCAAAGAAAATCAGATGGGTTTGATGTGTATTTCTGTGTGCTTAAGTAGAATTTGTTATTTGTTTTCCAAAGTGTAGCTCAAACCCTTTCCTCACGACTTGAGCCCAGTAGGGTATGAATGAACGAGGAGCAGCAGTGAAAGCAGCATCCCACTCACTGTTTCAGTGCGCTCCAGGGCAAAGCCTTGTTTTCTCACATGACAAACACAACATCCGGACTGATATTTATCATTACAGTAAGACTTCACTCGAGATCTCCAAGAAATCTTTCCGGCTTCTTCAAACAGACAGGAAATGTGGATTCTCAGAAAATACTTTACAGGGGACAATTTTCCTCTCGACACTAAACTGAGAGATAATATACACATTTTATCACAAGACCTTTAATGCAGCATTTAAGTAACTGAAAATGACTAAACAAATCATTTTTGAATTCAGTTGTGAAAAACCTCTTGCTACTCTTTACCAATCTAGTAATTCAATTCAATTAGCAATTAAGGTATCAACCAAAGTTCAGATTGTTAAAGTTATGTTGCTATTGTTAAATGACAAAAGTTATGAAAGAGTATCCCACATAATATGCCTTAAAGCCATGCCAAAAAAGGGACCACGAAATAAAAATAGTGATGGCATGGAGAGCATATTAATTATCATTATACTTTGTCTTTCATTAAATTAACAATATATCCTCCTTTGAAAAGATGGAGCTAATCATGGCTTAAATGAGGATAGAGTTATAACGGAGGAAATGAAGTTACGGTATCTGAATAGAATTAGATTTGGCTCTCGCGCCATCATCTAATATTTCTACGTGTCCCAGAATTTTTAATAATTGGTATAAAAAATGTCATTAATGCGTCTCTTTATATATTACAAAAGCTAATGGTATTAGAAGCCAGCTTTACACCTTGGATGTGATTTATCTTGTGTTTTTTTTATTATTGAAATGAACTGAATTAGACTAGAATACTTGCAGTTTAGTAGAGAAACTGTACACAACTGCAAGTTAAGGACCAGCGTGATTAATTCTTAATATTTTCTACACACATGCAAATAAGTCACATTCTGAAAAGGTCTTAAACACACTCTGATTTGATATGTAACAGTCTCTGCTCTCCTGCTGAGGCTTTTCACAAGATTGTGGAACCTGGCTGCAGGGATTTTGTTCCCATTCAGCCATAAGAGCATTAGTGAGAGTTAGGATGTTTGGTGATAAGGCCCGGCTCACAGTCGATGTTCCAGTTCATCCAAAAGGTGTGTGGCAGGGTTGAGATCAGAAAATCTATGCAGGCCAGTTCTTTCCAGATGCAAGAGACAGTTCCCCTGTGATTTGTGCAGCAGCCCAAACCGAGAAAAACAACCCCTGGAGCAAAAGTACACACGAGTAAAAGAATGATTCCAAAAAATGTGACTGTCACCCGAACAGCAGCAATATTTTTGCAGCCACGCAATTAAGAAAAATGAAGTACCCTGGAAGTAGAGGAAAATGTCCTTTGTTCCTCTCTAAGCTGAGGCAGAGGCTGTTCGCTTTCCAATTTCAGATCTCACACTCACCATGCCAGCACATTTCTATCAGCACCATCAGGGTCTAACATCATACTAACGCTCTAAGAGCGCTGACTGAAAACAGACTTCAGCCTCATGCTTATCTCATGAGCAAGTGGTGCATGTTTAACTGATTAATAACATGCCACGCAGAGCTGCTGGGGAATAATTGATTCATTTCCCCTGACCGTCACATATCGTGCAACTTTCTGTACAAACCAACACCATCCACGACCACCAGCAGCCTCTGCGATGTCACAGAGGAGACAGACCATGAGTGTGATCACGGAACAAATCCCTGCTTGTCACGGGACACATGTTTTTCATAGATATTACCGCATAGACAAAATCAAACTCATATGTTATCCTGTGTCTCATCTGTGGATGATACTTCAGGCACTATTGGATGTTATCCATGCTGTTCACTGTCAAAATGAATAAATACTGTCAAAAGATAATGGACATTAAATTTAGATGCTCTTCAGCATCTGGTATGTGTTTTACACACTTGCCTTATACATAGCACATGTAGCACAAACTGAAAAAATGTGTTTCTTTATGTTACGCCATGGCACACTCACTCACAATTTGGACTCTTTTTTTCTCTCTCTTGTCTCCTCACTCCTTTATATTTCTCTCTCTCTTGTCTCCTCACTCCTTTATATTTTTCTCTCTTGTCTCCTCACTCCTTTATATTTCTCTCTCTCTTGTCTCCTCACTCCTTTATATTTTTCTCTCTTGTCTCCTCACTCCTTTATATTTCTCTCTCTCTTGTCTCCTCACTCCTTTATATTTTTCTCTCTCTCGTCTCCTCACTCCTTTGTATTTTTCTCTTTCTCGTCTCCTCACTCCTTTATATTTCTCTCTCTTTTCCTCTTTTCTCAGCCTTTTCCCTTTTATTAATAAATGTGTTGTTTCTTGACTTGACTTTTTTCTTTTCCTATCTATAACTGTAACCAGCATGAAAACTCAGGTCACTAACCCAGTATTTTGTATTTTAGACAGTCCCAGAAAACGCCAGTAGGTGGCAGTAGTTTCCTGTTAGTGATATATTATCCCTGAACTTAGCTCAGGTACCGCGTGAAGCCGTCACCTGACGCATTTTTTTCCTCTCAGACATGAGCCAGACGGCAGCAGACCAGACCGAGTGAGTCGCTAGCAAAAAGTAAACAAAAAGCAAAGCAAACACGAAGAAAACACGAAGAAAACAGTTATAAACTGCTGTGGACAAAGTCTGAACCGTCCGCTGAAAGACCCGGTAGCCACGGACAAACCCAGGTTCACTCCAGTAAGCTGTGAGCCGAGGAGGAAAAATCTCCCTCGTGGAAGTAAATGCAGAGACTCCGGTGAGTTAGCATACAGTTAGCCCGTAGCCCGGTAGCCATTTAGACGGAAAAGTCGCATTTATTGTGTTATCTGCCTATTTTAAGTTAGTCAGCATTGCTTATGTTGCTTATTAAAATGACTTTCGTGCACTTTTTGCCGTAGTTTATTGTGGAAAAGAAATTGTTAGCTAATGCTAATAGCGACCGCAACATGCTAATCGCTAGCTCCTAGTTGCCTGTCTGTCCATTGTTTATGCTTATTCATGCTAATCGCTATGCTAATCGTTAAGCCAAGCTGATTGCCATGTGGTCTGAAATGAGAAGATGCAGTTTATTTTTTTTGTGTCATTTGAACTGCTTGTTGTGTTGTTAGCCATTGTAAAGGGTTAACAGTACTATTTAAGGTGTAGTATATTTCATTTTTTATTAAGGAATTTGCACTTGTGTATAAAAACTAATTCATTTGATGTTTAAGAGTTAAATAATTAAAAGGTGAATTAAAATAGTTAAGCACTGATGATATAAGATAAATAGAGGTTAAAAAGAGATGCATAAATAATGTGTCTGTTAAAAAGATACTATTGTCGATAGGAATTCATGATTGATTGATTGCATTTATGGTTAAAGCAAATTGTTTTAATTCATAATAATTCATTTATTGTGTGATAATGTATTTCCTTGATTTTTGGTGATATATTTCATGATGAACAGAAAAGGTGAGGTCCCATAGAACTTGACAGAATCAGATTTAGTTCTTACATCTATGCATTTTCTGTGCAGGTTGTTTATTTATTTATTTTTTTTGGTTATTCTTGTGCTAGTCTGAACTACTGTCCGAGAGATGGCGAGCCCAGCCCAACGGATCTGAGAGAGAGAGAGAGAGAGAGAGAGAGAGTTTGAGAAGCAGTGTGGCCAGCTGCAGAACCTACCTCGTCGACGCCAGACCTTCTGATTCTCACACAGAGAAACACAGATAAGATACTCACACACTCACCTACCCGGGTAGTAGTGATAGTAGCGAGTATACCAGTAAGGAAAAGAAACTGTGGACAAGGAAACTGACTTATTGACGAAACACACGTTGGATCCATCCTGAACTGAACTTGCTGAATACTGAGCAGGATAGCTCAGTCCCAGGATTCTTCATTCTTTTGGTTTTGTTTGTTATTTTACGGCGCCTTATCCGTTTCTTTATTCATTTGGAACAAGTGTACAGCTACGCTGTCAATGGTTATTATTTTGTTATTTCTAGTGATATTAAAATATCATCTGTTCGTATACCAACCCTCCTTTGTGAAAATCATTTCCCAGCTCCTACCACACCTAGAGATGTGGGTATTCTTTAATTGTCAAAGTAAGGACTAAAGGTGCTACATAACCACAAGTTGTTAGTGCCTGAACATACAGTAACCATAAAGAAACTTCTGTAGTCACACCTTTGGCAGAAAACAAATACATTATTAATTATTAGTTTTACAGATACGTCCAAATATGCCAGATATGCTACTTAACTACTAACATTTACTCTACATGTGATTCATTCGAAACTCATTTGCTCAAATTAGTTGTAATTATATATCATTTCTAAGTGACAGGGACTGATGGTTAAAGTAAGTCACTTCAGTGACCTCTCATGCCCTGTATGGAAGCATTCACATTCATTATTTGTTGATACTAATTTATCCAGGTTTCCACTTCATGTGTCACCTGCATACAATGCTAAGTTATAACATTATGACCCATGACAGGGGGCATGAATAACACTTGTTATCACAGCACCTGTCTTGGATGTTATTGGATGAAATATGTTAGACAGCAAGCGAACATTTTGTCCTGAGAGCTGATGTGTTAGAGGAAGGAAAAGAGGGCATGTGTCAGGATTCAAGCTACTCTAACAAGGTTCAAATTGTGATGGTTAGACGGCTCGGTCAGAACTGCAGCTCTTGTGGGGTGGTCCAGGTCTGCAGTGGTCAGTACCTATCATAAGTGGTGCAAGGAACTGAACTAAATTGCCACTACATTCGACCCAAAGAGTCAACAAGAAGTCAGCAGATTGTTTTGTGAATTATACTTCCTCTTTTTCTATATAAAAATCTATATTTCATATTTTTTGGTTTCATGCAGGCTATGAAGCTAATTAGCTGGTCAGCTGTAGTATATTAAACAGCAAAAAAATGTTTAGTGTGTCCCCTGAAAAAAATAAATAAATAAAATCCCCTGGAGGGATCAATAAAATATCTATTCTATTCTATTGTTATACATATTACACTGTCTGACTGCAAAGTGACTCATTATGATTTCACTTGAATGTCAATCAAATTCATCAAAATATCTCAAAGGGTTGTCAAAGTGATAACAGGCCGGTCGGGGCTATAGCTACAGCTGGCTGTGAAGCCGGCTCTAAACACTGCCATCTTTAGACATAACATGGGAAAAGTGTCGATAAATGGACTGGGACAACATCACAGCGGAAGTGTGCACCATAATCTAAAAACAAAGGGAGGCCAATATAATGAACCCTGCCGCTTGAAGCCTCTGAAGGTCGTGCAGACTTTACGAGGAGCATTATGATTTAGTTGCTGCATCACCCTCACAAAATACATAGTGGCATAGAACTAAAGGTGGGAGACTTTAAAGTGGTAACTTTTACAGGACACAGTATGTTAAACAAGGAGACAGGGCAGTCCAGGTGTCTCTCATGTCGTGACCTCTTCTACTCTGCCTGTGGGAATGAACAAAGGCACATGATAGGACACAAGTGGACCAAGAGGAGAGGTAAAATACATCCAAAACTCTAAATCACAAAGGGGAGCTGCAAGAGAAGCCTCCAAACCCTCCCAACTGAAGCACCTAACAGCACACTGGCTTAGAGGAACCTATAACAATAACAGCACAGCAGTTCAAGTATCACAAAATGTGGATAAAAAGATGTAGAAATACTGTTATTATTATTATTCATATGCATCCAAAACACAATGCACCATTGGTAGTGGTCTGGGTAAACCAGACCTGGCAGCCTCTAAAGCAAGAACATCCAAATTGTTCTGGCCTTGTTACAGTAATGTAGTGTACCAACGGTGCGTTCAGGACATACTGAGTGTGTCTGTTAAGGTGTGTTTGGAGAATACAGGAGGCAGATTTTCACCTTGCATTATTCTGCAGATTTGACTGTCTGTTTATTTGTCCCAAACAGTCAATGCACCATCTGTGTCTGCGTTCTTTCTTTTCCTCTAGTCTCACATCTTTTTGGTCAACACAAATGCTCTGTAGTGTCATTCCTTTTGCTGTTACTCAACTAAGAACTGGTAAGGTTTAGGTTTGTTTATTTACTTTTTACCACCATGATGCATTACAGTGAGTTATTACTGTTGAAACGAATAGCAGTGAATCAATCAATCAATCAGACTTTATTTCTATAGCACTTTCTTTGTCATCATCATCATCTCATCGTCCTACAGTGAGGAAACACCGGAGGCAGGTTAAAAATGAAAAAATAAAATAATAAAGAAAGAAAAGAACATTAAACATTTATAATAGTGAAATAGTAAAACTAATTATGTAAAAGTGAGTAAATAGTTAATTAAGTAATTATCAATTTAATATTCTAATATGACAAATGAAGTACCCTTCCTCTACACTGTAAATTCTCAGTTAAGTTTACTTAAAAATATATAGAAAACCAATTACAAAAGTAAGTAATGGAACTTAATTGTGTCAAGTTGTATGATTGATTATGAGTATGTCTATATTTGAAGTGGCAAACGTGTGTATGTTACAATCTTCAGTCTATACCTATAATAATAAATAGAATAAAAGTGCAGTTTGAATATTGTGCTGACATAATGCACAATTAAAAGTTTTTAATTTCAAACATTCATTATGAACTGAAGTGTAAGTGTACTATAGCAGATTTCAGGTTAGTAGACACCGGGACATTGTACACAGTTCAACCTTCCCGTCCTTGCTCTTTGGACTGAGTACGTGACTGCTCTATTAAACATGAGAGGTTATTGTTCTGAAGAGAGATTACCCACTGGGAACTGAGGAGAAAATAGCTAAGACGCCTTCATTCTGGCTTCCCCTCATTATAATCTGCCTTCGAGGATCGAACGTCACACCGTGTTTGATTTTCTCTGATGAGCATTTGGGGAATACACCTAAAACTTTTTCTTTTTTTTTTGCAAGGTTGGAGCACATGCTGTTGAAAATGTCAGATGAACAGATGAAGTTAAAGGGGAACTATACCTTGAGGAAAAATAAAGAAAAAGGTAAATCAAATTTTCATGTACTTGTCATATTTCTGACAGCGCTTTTCTTCACATTCCAAGAAAATCTCAAGGCTTCATGTTGAGAGACTTAGGTGGAATTGTGATGTATTTTTCTACCATTATAGTACTTCAGAATTAAAGACAGGAACAGAACAAAATGAGTCACTTTGCTCACGTACAACACTAAAAGAAACTATTTGTGAAAAAATACCACTGAGCAAAGCTTTAACAAGAAATTAAGGAGAGAAATATCTTTCAGAGGAAGACATATAGATGTATGGTGCATTATTATGGTGCAACTCCACTGTGCTGTAGACAATAAAAATACCTACATGATTACATTCAAGGATCTTGACATGTGACTATATCATATCCTTCACATAATTTAACTGATCGTGTCCACCAATATATCAGGTATTCTGCTGCTGTTAGTACATTACTGTACACCGCTTCCCATGTTCCATAAACACCACTTATAGTCCAGCAACACAAACGACCTGAACGGTCTTGCGAAGGGAAACCATGTGGAAAGGCGGCATA
This sequence comes from Nibea albiflora, assembly GCA_014281875.1. NCBI lineage: Eukaryota > Metazoa > Chordata > Actinopteri > Sciaenidae > Nibea > Nibea albiflora. Next base: position 2,104,577 of record CM024800.1, read on the forward strand.
TTAAAATTTAGCACCAACAGAGTTTGATACCATTTCCTGTGTTTGGGTGGATATATTCAGCCCCTGACTCGTCATCAAACAGAATAGTTGGATAGTTGAATTCAAACCTATGGGGAATTTCTCACTGCTACTATGTGTGCGCAGCAACTGCCAAATATGGACTATCATAAGTAAAGATTAGTAACAGCTTATTGAATTATACATTTTTAGACAAATGACCAAAATATTTGAAGTCTTGCTAAAACTTTTCCAGTCTTTCTATTCAGTCGTAATGTGTCTGCTGTGGTGTGACCTCATCAGATTCAGATTCAGTTTTTCCCTCTTTTTCCTGATGGTAGCAAATGGAAATATCTGTAATGCCAAATATGTAGTGCTATTTTCCCCAAAGTCAAGGTTTAGAAATTGCCTATCTTCATATTTTGCGTGACATATCTTAATAAGCAGAATTCTTCATCCCAGGAGCACATCAGGAGACTGCTTACACTACTCATATAAGTGTGAGGAGAGGGGAAAAATGCATAAGAGAAGAGTTAACACGAGGCTCAAAGTCTTATTAGAGTCTTATTTTAGGTCAACACATAGCTGCGTATAGCTGCAAAGCACTGCTGTACATCAGATCTAATGTTCTTCTCAAGACCTCACTTGGCGCAAACAGAACATGAGTACGGCGGCTGGGGAGTTTACTGGTGCATCTCTGATGGATCAGTCAAATTGCAGCCATTTTTAGTTCACTAAGTTCATGTACACGATTCCTTGTAGAACCTGAGTGCCTCTTAGAAATGCTGGGCCTCTGAGTGTATCCCACTACTCCTAACCTTTCAATCGACACAGTTGTTCACAGAAAAGTGCTTTGGAGCCACATGGGTGCTGGATTGGTGAAGCACATGGGATGTTTGCGTGAGTTAACAGTTTTTTTGCTCCATTGGTTCTGACAAAATCTATGTATTGTGTTCTCTAATATTAAATTGTGTTGTTTTAAAACTATTATTAATCAATCAACAATCTTCCCTTTTCCCCTTTGGAATAGTTTCAAACAATTCAATTCAATGTTCTATAGATTATTTTCTCTCTTACTGATCTCTAAGTGTAGAGACGTTGCTCTGCTTCCTGAGTGTACATGTTTCATATCTTGAGCAAGGCAGACAAACAAAATAAAAACCTATAATAAACACTGGAAATTATAGTAAAACAGACAACAAAACCTCTCATTTACCATTTATCCATCCTCCATAGGCCCAGGAAGTATCTTCTAGAACATATTATAAATTGTTGGTACTATATAATCAAGTGGATGCCATTCCAGGACTGTTGGTGGCTTATTTAAAAAAAACCAAAAAAACATTTTATGATTTTACATGCAGTAAAACAGAAATACTGAATATGCACACTGTCAAGACTTTTAGTCCTATCATCATTGTGGCCCTAAATATTTGATTTAAAGGAGCTTTGTTTTATTTTGAAAAGTCCGTCTGACTTCCTGTGTTGTTGTTCGCGGCAGTTTTATTTAAGTTTTAACAAGCACACAGCCCATTGGTAAGCTGCAGTTAGCAAAAACCAGATTGCTAATAACGTATGACTTATGAATGTAATTTGTTGCACTGTTGTGCTATCTTGAAAGTGTGATGTTAGAATATGAGTGTTATTTAGCGCTCGCGATTAGCGGCAGCTCGCGGTTATAGTGCTAGCTCGCGTTAGCATAGCCGCTAGCTCCGATTAGCATGCTTGGTTAACTTCATTAGCTCCCCAGGATAGTACTTAGATAGGCTTTGCTTGTATGTAGCTGGTAATGTTGACTGCTAATATTAGCAAAGACACTGGTTTAGGGTTGCTGTGTTTACTGCAATTTATTACTTTAAATTCATGAGAAAACATTTGACTGATATATATATTAAGAGTTGATGTTTGTTCATTGTAAAAAAGATAAAAAATAGTTGTTTATAATTTACAATTTCATTAATAGTATTACATGTAACCTGTTATATTTGGTTTATTCATTTCAGGCTTATGACCTGTGGTCATTTGCAATAAAAATAAGAGAAGACCAAGGACAAAAACACAAGTTATTTTCAGTGTGCTTCCTGTTAAGCCTTTTCAGAGGGCTGAATTTTTAAAAATCCAAACACACACCGGTCCATATAGTCTGCTTACTACCCTTAATACATAGAGTTGTTGTAGAGTTGACCTCTTGGGGTTCTCTTTTAGAGTTCAGGTGTATCTGAAGATGATTACATATGGACACGTTAGCACACTCCCATATATCTATTTCTGTCACTTCATCTATCACCACCCCAAGGTCTTATGTGCATGTTAGTAGCATTGCATCGTTTGCATAGCTAGATGTGAAAGGGCCTCATAGCATCGTCTTACTCTAAACCTATTGACATTTCCATTGACATTTTCAGTTCAGTTTAAACTTTGATTGAATGCAAACATTTAATAAACTACAAAACTAAACTACAAAGTTGTATTGTCAGATGTCTTTCCTGTGCTTGGTTATCATTTAACTAGATGACTACTGTTGGCAAGCATTGAAAGATTAATATTACTCCTTCATTTACACCTTGATACTCTGAAAGTTGTTTTTAATGATCAAGTGAATTCATTTTTTTTTCTTTTCTTTCTCTTTTTTCTCACTTGCCTGCAGTTTTAACAATCACTCTAAATCCTCTCAATCCCTTTCTTTGTGGCCCCACATAATCCTGAATGTCATGTTCTTTGTGCAAAGCGGAATCGTCCATTTTCCAACCGCAAGCACTCAAATAGCACTACTCAAGCATAAGTGCCACCAAGTTGCAGCATATACCCCCCGATGTAAAAAAAGAGAATTTAATTAGGTGCTTAAATATTCAATCACCACTCTCATTACTTAAACCAAGAGGCTCTCTGTATGGATTTGACAAAGAGCCCAGGCACGCAGTGCATGCCTGGTGGTTGAAGATAGTAGTGAGTGTCTACCATTAACTAAGATACTGGGTTTCCTGAGGACATGAGGGATACGCCAGAGGGACAGGCAGTTCTCGCTAATGAACCATAAATTTAGTATTAAACAAGGTCCTCCTCAATGTAACAGGAAGTCATTTCAGAGATGTTGCACCTTCAGTCTGAAGCCGTTTCATCAGCATTGCATGGAAAAACTGAAGTGGGTATGTCCATAATAAATTAGCATTTTTGGTCCTTCAAAAATCAGCATTGTCAAATATCTGAAGTCATGATACTGAAAAAGATCAAAGTTGACCTGTAAAGACAATTTACATTGAGTGCTAATTAAAAAAGAAAAAAAATGTATTCATTAACTGCACAGAAGCCATTTTGAAGAGCAGTACATGAAGCCGATATAACCTGAAAGAGTCTGGCTGTCTGCGAGGATCAAGGTGGAATTTACAACCACTAGTGGCACTCTGGAGCAATATGACTGGGTTGTACTGGACCAATCATAGTATGAATAATGGACAGTATGTGTGATGCGTGACACCTTTAATTTTTGGAAGAGCCGATTTGAATATGTGGCTCTGGCTGCCACCATTTCCTTCTGCCTCCCGGCCAAAAGATCTGCTTATCGGTGGACATGAGGCAGGCTGAATGATACTAACTGGATCTGCTTTATTGAAAAGCCTCAAGTTCAAACAGGTTTTGTCACCAGCAACTCAACTCTGGGTTTTGATTCCAAGAATGTTGAACTACTCCTTTAACAAAAAAGGAATTCCAACTAGATGGAATAAAATACAATGATGCCATTAACCTCTGTTTTAGAAATGGTAGCAGTCTATGGTGTTTAAGACCTAATAAAATTTTAATGGGTGAGTTAAAAATAATAAAAATGTCACGAATAGAGGAATTAACTAGAGAGTTGTTGTTTTTTTTTGTACCAGGCTGTGAACATGTTCTGTAGCCATGCTCAAGCAGCTGCTCAAGGAACTGCAGTTTATGGAACTCCAACAAAAGCTTCCTTTTTCAGCCACTGCCGCTTGTACTACTGTACAAGCATGTACACAGGAATGTACATGTAAAGGCATAATCACGTGGGTATGGACATACACAAGTCCGAAGCATCTGTATATGTGCTCATGCAATTAAAGCGAAGGAATAAAAAAGGAAAAGTTAGCTGAGAGTAATATGATGTTTTTTGGTTTTGGGCTCCAAGAAACAAAAACAGAAGAAGACTGCCAGCAACAGTAAACAGGGATGCAGGTTTCAAAATATAAGTTTGTGAAGACTAAATGAAAAAGGAAATGCAGGCCTCAAGGATACACACACTGTTTTTTGGTGAGAAATATTGACATGGAAAAATAAATGTGTTTGTTGAGAAGAAAACTCTACAGGGTATCTTTAAATGGAAGCTATATTCAGTCCAGAATGAAGAGCAAAATGTGTGTTTTCCCTTCGTCTCTGATCATATTCAGCACATTTGAACTTTTTGGAGATAGTTCAGACATGCCGTGATACAGAATTTACACAATGTCCTCAAGTTTCCGTGATGTCCTCACATTAAACCGGCCATTTGTATTATGTTCTCTTTCAATTCTCAATGTCAGCTGTTACCTGTATCAGCACATCCTAAGCACCTGCCAATGTGAAGGATGTGCAGCACCAAACAAGAAGACATACAGAGCAGACTGCTGTACTGACTGCTGACCGCTGACCCTCATCTATAATGGATTAAATAAGCGGGCATCGCCCACCTCGACACGCTGCATGGAAGCATTGCAAGTCTTTATTTTGCTGAGGTGTGGTTTGTCTGTTGTCTGTCTGTGGAGATTAAACTGGTGGAAACTGGAGCACACGGCTGTTTCTTCGATTAACTTTAATTAGGTGCATGGAATTAACCGTTGGATCACAATGTTTATAATCATCAGCATTCTGAGAGGTGAGAGGCATTCATTCAAAAGCTAAATCTTGCAAGCAGTCAGTGTTTTGACATCATCATACCTATGTGGCTTAGAAACAAAGACTTTGCATGCCGTTTTTTTTTTGCAGATATAAGCTGGTACACCCGACCTGCAGAGCCATCCACAAAAGACCTCCCAGAGTCCATAAAGAATATAAATATTACCCTGTATGTTGCTGTCTGTCAATATGTAGATGAAATGTTGTTTTCCCTTTTCAGAATTTCACCCCTGCTTATATGCGTCAAATCTCTGAAATGGTAAGACCTTTTCTGGGGCTGTTAGCATTTTGAAGAAAGTGCCTATTATGCAATGTGTTTACGCTCAGGGGGGCTTCTCCCCATATCCTCTGAGTTTTCATTAGCTTGGAGGCAGTCAGAAGAATATGAGAATGGTCTGAACGGTGAATACTTCTCGCTGTGCTTTGTGGCTCCTCGATGGCCAGGAGCTTATACTTTTCCTCGAGAAGCCGAGCTGGTATTTCCATTTTGTTTCAGATTTATGGTCGGTGCACTGTGGAGAAAACAAGTCACAGGTTGGGAAATGGGTTAGAATCAGAGGACCAAAACTAATCTTTGCTTTGTCATTGGCCTGATAACATTTTATCAATGAATACTTAATAATGAATCACATGCATCCTCAGTTGTTTTCTTATCAAGAATTCAGTAGATTATACGTGTTGTAATTCGGCAGAAGGAAAACTTTTAAAGTTGTACTGCAGATTTCCTCACGATGTGAAATAACAATGGATTTTATGGTCTAATCCAATTCATGTCTATTCCATATGTCCTTCATAGTATTTTGTCATTTAGTATTCTGTTTTGCAGTTGAAGATCGATGTTCTTTGCTGTTTTGTACTAAAAGGAATTAATGCCTGTTTGACAACAGACATCAAACCCATTTGGATATTTTGTGATGGCATTGGCAATTAAACTTCACAAAATAATAAAAAATGTATTACTTATTCAGCGGCAGGCTCACCATCAGTTAATTTTAATCTTAACCAGTTGTGAATAACTGCATTTTTGGGAGGATAGTGTGATGAGTAAACTTGATCAATTTTCCAGCATGGGCACAGTGAATATCAAAGAGAAAGCAAAAGATTTAATATTTGATTATTTCTTTTTTTATAGAGTTGAACAAGTGCAAACAATATTGAACTTTTAGTTCAAAATAGGAAAAGCTATTGCAGCTTATTAGCTGTGTTTCACACAAGCAGCAACTTCCATGACTGTCATCACAAAGTGCCAAAATCTGCAGTTCCTCAAACGTCCACTTGAGGCTGGCTCCAGAATTGAGTCTCCATAAGTCCCCATGTTAAAATGTCCAACTTCACAGCAGAAATAAACATGTTTACAGCCTGGCTTCATAACAACTGTACTGAGGATGAATTATTATACAACTCACCTGTTCACATGATATTAAAGCTCAAAGTTACAGTGTGGCTGCTTTGATTGACAGGTGGGTGCCATTACAGGTGGCTTGAAGCACCCAGGCTTCATTCAGCATGTCTCAGACTTTAAACTTGAAGCATGGTTTGGGGATAATTATGAGAGACGTGCTGACAGTTTTAAACGTCAGTTGAATAGAACATCAAAAAACACAAGCATCGTGACTGACGAGGTAGACTAAATACTTGATGGTGATGCACATATCAGTTTTGCTGTGCCACTTTCCGATGAACCTTCTGTTCTATATTCTGAATAAATGAACTAAACCAATCTGCCTTTAATGTTTGTTAAATATTCAATATATTGTTGCAACATGGAAATATAACACATTGTTTTATTGAGATTAAACAAGAAATCTATAAAATATACATTCAAACAGTTACAGTCTACATTATACATGTAATGTTAGGGATATCCGGCTTTCAGTGGTATACCCACAATAAATTGTTTGAGATGACGAAATTACCATTGCATGCTTCTAGTTAAATGTTACTTTCATGATATAATATCACTGTAGCATGAACTTTTTTCATGTTCCATACATTTTTATCCAAAAGTTGAATCTCCCTAATTTTTTTGGAACGGTGTACTCTACACTGCATCTTTAAGACAGGACCTGACATTTCTGATTAGCCTGTGTGTGTGTGTGTGTCCATGACTAACTGAAGAAAAACACAATCGACAAACACACCTTGATTCCCCTGGTCCACTCACAACTCCATACAAGAGAGAAAAAATGCTCAGGGATTCGGTTGCAGTTCCCAAAGCCCATTTTGTGGTTAAAAAGCTGTCACTGCTGCTTGCCTGCGCAGTATAAATTAGAGCACCTTTAGCCCTGTATTTACTTCACCTTTCATGGTTAAAGATTTTTTGTTGTTGAATGAATAAATACGTTAATAGTCTATTAATCATGAAATGTGTAAGTTGGAGACAGGTATGTACAATTTCTCCTGTAAATAAAAATTACATTTGAACGGTCACAGCACAGCAGAGATCAGTCACATGCACGCAAATGATTTGTTTCTCTCAAATTCTGTTCTGAGAGATGGAACCAAAAACCAAAAGTTAATTATGTTTTTGTTGAGTGTATTGTCTTATTTTCTTTACAGCTTTTGTCAGCTGGGCTGTAAAAGACTTAAATGTGTCAGCAAATATTTACTGTTGTGCACATTGGGTAAGTACTGCAAACATCTGATCTGAAGGAAGGGAAGCTGTGTGGAAATTTTAGCCTTTAGATTTTGAACATCTCAATTGCTCCTGACCAAAAATATATTACTTTGAGCAAGAAAAGACTTAAAGGCCAACCTCATTTCTGCCATCTCCAGGCTCCCTGACCCTTTGGGAGGGTAGGTCACAATAGCTATTCGTCCCTTTCCTCTCATACAGAGGGCCTATCCCATCCCATCACTGTCCCTCCCTGCTCCACCACCGCCACGACCCCACTTCTCTACCCCAGAACCTGACCCTTAAAGCAACATTTTGTAACGTTTCTACCTTAAAATAACAGCTTTACTATCAATGTCATGCTGTCTGACACTGACATGTAATAGGGTGAATGGTGTCTGTCATTCCAACTCTGTACCCTGTTCCTGTTCTTGTAGCTTTCTTTGCTTTCCCCTCTGATGTCCTCCGGGGTTGCTTCACCTCGACCATCATGAATTACAGCGTTTCTTAATGTACAGTAAAGTAACTGCTGCAGAATGTAGGTGCTCCTAACTAGTTAGCTTAGCTGTTCTGTCTGGGACTTGCTGCTCAAAGCACCAGGGGAGTGTTTGTGTTCCACTGGTCACACAGGGACTTTAGACAGCCGGGAGGAAGGAATTTTCAGGTCTGGGACAGGGTTGATTGTTGCCATTGCCAGCAGATAATGTAACTGGGCTCAACAGCTTCTATGAACATAGAGACACTAAAATGCCAAAGTCAAAATGTCTGGCTCCAAAAAAATGCCTACAAAATGCTACTGAGCAATCAGTAAGAGGACACATTTGGTACATCTTAAGCTGCTGCTGTTTGAAACAGCCAACATGCTTCTGTCATTATTTGAAATCATTTGATCTAACTGAGGACTAACATCACATAATTTCAATTCCTACAATTCCGAATTTTCAGGTTGGGCATCCTTATAACCTCACCGGCTGCACAAGCCGGTGTACAGCTGGAGCTGACAGTAAGTCAGACAAAATAAAACACCTATGTGTGTGGTGGTGTACTGGGGTTAGAGGAATGGTCCCGCAACTTGGGAAATATGCTCACATGCTTCTACAGTGAGTTGACATCAGTATTGACCTGATGTTTGTGTGTTGAACTGGAGTCAGGAAATAGTTAGCTTAGCCTCACATACTGTAAAAACAACTAGCCAAGCTCTGCCCACACTGCTCAAGCTCACCGATTAACAGATACATACTAATTAATGTAAAACCAACAGTTTCAGGTCGGTTTGTGTGCTTTAACTATTTCTTGACAACAACAGCTGGACACAGCGACTTATGTCCAAGCCTGCTCCCACCAAGTATATCTGGCAAGCTGTGCTATCAACTGATATCACTGCTAATGGATAAACTGATGTCCGTCTAAGCTAGCCTGGCTCAAGCTCTGTATCTAATGCACAGATACAAGATTTATTTTCAACTTCTGAGTCCATTGTCACAAAGAAAGCTAATGAGTGTATTACAAAAACAAAAACTAAACCAAAAAAAATCCTTCTGCACACATAACAGTCAAAAGGAAAAACACGAGTTTTCTGCAAATCATAAATAGTGCAGGATGAAATAATTAGTTTTCAGACTTGGAGTTACTCATCATGCACTGCTTTGATGACATTATAGCACTTAGGTTTGAGCACTGGTGCAGAAATAGGAATATTAATGCTCACCAAGCACTGTGATCTCCTAAGGCCTGTGCAGCATATAGAGCAGATATAACCCTTCTTTTTTCCCTTTGCACACAAGAGGATTTATTGTGTAATTCTCCATCAGGGATCCTTGTCTTGTCCTCAGTGGTTGGATATACTGACATGTGTTAATGCATGTAAAGCCCGTGTTAGCATTTCTTAGCGATTTCTGATGTGCAATGAAACATGTAGATAACATACATTAACAAATCAATCTGAGCTCCATTTTCAATGTGAACTCGGTGACATGCAGTCTTGCACATTGTTGTCAGCCTTGTCATTTTGGTAAGAAAATTTCATAGTGAGAATACATTTTCCAGCGCAGTGACAGTAGTCATAGGTGGTTTAATGGGACAGATGACAAAGAGTACGGCCACTGATTAAAGTGTGTGAGTGTCATTTTGAATCTGACTAAAAACTGTCTCACTCGGACTGGGAGCGCAGGGATTGTTTAGTTTCTTGATTTTTTGAACTTTGAAAAAGAAAAAAAAGTCACTTGTCACTCAAAGACAGTCCCAAAGAAATATCCCTTTCTGTGATAGAGGCACTGAGCAGGACATTATTTAAAAATACAAAGAGATGGCAGGTTGCTACAATATGGCTGTCTTCTCAGCTGTGTCCTCTAGAGTTTCAATTGAGTTTAGACAGCTAAAACCACAAGGATTGTTGTCCAGGTTTCCATAGAAACCTCGCCCCATCCTTACTTGTGAACCACTGAACCATCCAAAGATGCCTCTTCCATACCTGATCCTGATGCTATCACCTGTTACTAGTGAACCTGTTTACCTGGGGAAAGTGTTTCTTATCTTCCATTGCTCCACTTCCACCTTGTTTGGGATGTGTTGAGGGATCACATTCAGAGTTTCTATTTACAAAAAACAATCAAGTGTATCAGTCTAAATTTAAATATCTCATACAGTATTTTACTGTATTCAGTTGAATATAGGTTGAAAAGGATTTGCAGATCACTGTATTCTGCTCTGAGGTTTTACACAGTGTCAAGGTTCCATTCCAAGTGGATTTTCTTTTTTTTTGTTTTGACCAGCAACCACTTTATTATGTTGTTACAGCAGTTTTGTTTTGCATGGCATTGCTCTATTGTATTGTACCCTATTCTGTAGTACAATGGACAATACTATTTCTATACTCCACGGTGCTCAGCATTTGTCAGTGTCCACTGATGCAGCAGTCACGCTTAGCAGGCAGAGAGTGACCTCATTGTCGTACTCCAAATACCACCGGGCCAGCCCCCCTGTCTTGGCCCGGTAAAAAAGTCTGCAGGGTGCAGCCCCGGTGAGTCTTTAAGTGACAGAATCTAATTCTTAGCACATCAGTCAAGAGGGGCACAGGAGGGAACCCACTGGGTGAGTGGGTACTGGTGAAGGTTGCGCAATTAGCTGAAGAGGTCTGCTTTTCCCTCTGTCTTTGTCTCAAAGACCTTTCCTCACCCTAGCTGTCGCCTTCTGTGGGTCAGAGTTCAGCCATCAGGCTGTGAGCGTCTCCAGGGGAAGACATGATGTTTCCGTGATATCCATGGCAAGCCTTTACTGCAAACTGCAGTGGATGGTTCTTTAAAACATTTGCACTGTTTGCATCCAGATGTCATTACATTTTTCTTTAAAATCCAGGTTGGAAAAACAGTTGCTGCTGTTTCTCTCTGACTGTAGAGCAGCACCCCACGATGTCAAGTCAAATCAGTGAACATCTCTAAAAAAGCATGTTGACACTCACTTTGTTCACAGCTCTCTTTGTTTTTATATTGTTTCCTCCATCTCTTACGTTCACTCTTCCTTGTTTCTTTGCCCTGTAAAGCTTTTTGCAGCGTTGATGTTGTGCTCTATAATCAAGGTGCTTTCTTGCTGATCAGATGATCAACCGTCTCCTCAAGGAGTGTCACATTCAGAGAGCTTGATTTAGGTCTCATCCAACCACAGCACTTCTCCCAAGCCTTCTCTGGATCATTCAGGTGTTCACTGGCAAACTTCAGATGGGCCTGTGACTGTGCCTTCTTGAGCCTTGTCCTCAGATTTCCAGGATTTCAATGCATTACGGCATAGTGTGCTACCAGTGGTTTCATTTGTGTCTGTGGTCCCAACTGCCTTGAGATCAGCAGATCTGGTCACCAGCTACAAGAAACATCTGACCTCTGACCTGTCCAACAAGGGTTTGTCCTCCAAGTATTGAGTCATGTTTTTCCAGGGGATCAAATACTTATTTTTCTCATTGAAATTTAAATCAATTTCTAGCTTTTGGCAAACCTTACAGCATTGGTAATGTTAGCAAGAATACCAAGAAGTCGCTTATGGCTTTATCTTTGACTGTCCTCTGGCTCTTGAACCTTTCACATTGCCTCTTGAATCAAGACCCTGCATGTTTGTTGATAACCCTGCCAGCTCCACCTCCCTAATTTGCTTAATCTGATAACTACACAAGCAGGAGAGAGGAAACGTGCAACCAGACTGACCAGATGTTATTGTCCTGATGATGCATCCATGCACTATTGTTACTGTTTAGCAACAATTTTTACTAAAGCAATTCAGTTAAATCCATTTATTTATGCAGCACTAAGTCATTACAGAAGCTATCTCATGAGACTGTCTAGACAGAACTTTTTTTATAGTAATATTTACAGAGACTCTCTCTTTCTGGCTCTTTCTTTCAGGTTTGTTTCTCTTTAATACTACCCATTCAAATATGTGAACTAGGTAGTAAATTAATAACAGACCAAACAACATAGAGTATTCAACAGCAGAAATGGTGCATTTATTTCTTTTGTAAAAATCCTATGAGGTATTTCTGTGAGCTTATCAGTGAGCGGGACTCCATTTGTTGTACAAAATAAAGAATAAAGAAGCATTTACTGCTGTACAATGTGCAAATAATGTATTTCTATAGATGGATGGATTTTTTCTTTTATCTTATGAAAGTGGCTGTGGTATAAACAATGTAATAACCTCTGAGGTCCTCTGTTGTCAAATAAATAATGCTCTCCTTGGAGGGACTCCGGTGCTTCTGTGTCAAGTAGACGCCTCAGAGGGTGGTATTCTCTGCCACACAAGGACTGGAAAAAACAGTGACATGACTCGATCCAAATGCAGACACCTCAACGTGGACATAAGCTGAAAAACTCCCTAGATTCTGAGGTATTGGAGACTCGGACCTAAAGAAAAAACATGATTGGTCTCTAATTAATTTCACAGCAAACATGAGTCAGTGTTGCCCCAGTTTTCAGCACAAAATCACTTTTATTTGTGATGAACACAAACAGAACTCTTTTCCCTACAGTCACCTTTTGTTTCAGACCTGTGAAAACGTTGAATACGGAGGAGAAGATGGATTCATAACAATGATGAATGTGCATCCTCACTTGCAATGAGATGCAGTGGGTGTGGCAAAAAAACAAGCTTCTTGAGATCTGTCTCAGCTTGAATTAGGGCCTTCAAATGAATACAGATCAGAGGTTGAAACAGATCTGACAGGTGTTTCAAGAAGCAGCTGGTGCCAGCTCTAGCCTGTTGCAGCCTGTACATTCATAAACAGCCATTACTGCGGGATTAGGATGGCGTGAAACGTTGAAATCTGTGAGAGTTACGTGCATTTGTGAAGCCAATGTGTAAAAATAGCAAAGAACTGAAACAAAAACTGCTTGTTTTTTGACAGACCATGCGAATATCTCTGACGTGATTTTCTGATTTAAAAAACAATGGAATCACTTCCAGTGTTGATTAATAGTGCACCCAAAGATACAAGGCTTGTGATGGGGCCCTCAAAGTGAAAATAAAAAGAAGCTCTTTGGTCACAAGGCACATGGGCAGTAATCAATATCTGAGGAAATAACAAATCCCCAAAGAGTATATTTAGCCACATGCAACCTGACATCTGTTGTGCTAACAGCCAGAGAGAGAGTTGCTACCCACATTCCCTCGTGTTCAACTTCAAATGGAACCAATTACTTGACTGTTTGCTTTCTGGTGTACAAAGTGGTAAGACAACACATTCTTGCTCGAAAGTTATCTACGGCAGCTTCAGGGGAGCAGAGGGAAACAATGCAGTAAGGTCTGAAAGTAAAGGAAATACATTTGTAAAAGCCCGTCCAACCCATTCCCTCTCTGTCTCCCTCTCTTCATAAAGTCTTTCTCTGTACGAGGTTGAAGTATAGGCATGGTGTAGAGTTATATAAATGTAATTAATTCAGAAGAGCCCTGCTCGCTCAATCTAACTGTAACTAAAACATTCATCAGCAGAAAATTAATTTTTGCTTTGTTTTTCAGCACAAATTACCCAACGCTGCAACGAACATATTGTGATAGTGGGCAATCAAGCTTCACTCAGTGTTGGAGAGTCAGTCTCGCCTCATTAACATCAGGGCTAAGCAAAAAAAAAAAAAAAAAAACTTTCATAAAAAGTCTCATACAGTATGCATTGAATTTGTTAATATTTCCACCAGAAAACAACAGCTGTTTTCCTTTTGTTAATCACGCATATGTTAAAGCTTTAGCCAATAGTTGTTGACTTACTGACATGATTTTGTTATTAAACAGAAATAATAAGCAAATGATATGTTAATATACGGTAGGTTTATGGTGGCATTTTCTTGAGAAAGTGTAATTGTTCAATGCAGTATTAAGATGGGTCTGTGAAGATGCTCAGTCATCGAGGTCACTCTGTCCATTGGAGGTCATTAGATATAGAAAACTGGACTTGTTGAGTTTCTCGAAGACATTCCGCCTCCCCTCCAAGAGGCTCCTTCAGTTTTAGTTCTGGCCATTGCCTCGTATTCTACACCAGTTGATAAGTGACCATTCTAGTGTGCATAGCAACATGTCTGTAAAGATTCTCTGTCACCCAGATCATAGAATCCATTGATTAATTGAATTCTTGAACTGAAGATGCTTCTTGGATGAAAAGCAACATGTCTATACCTAAGCCTATACCTTATCTTACCCTCGACTGTGATTTCTTGGACATATCTATGATTTTCCTACTCCCTCTTCTCTTAGGATGTTCATCAAGTGGTGTTACAATAAATGCAAGATTTCTTTGTCAACATTCTCAACTCACAACAGTTAGTTAGCCTAGTGTAAATTTGCATGTTTGTCTTCTTTCAGATCCAGATGCATTGCCTATCAAAACAGTGCAGAAGCTCTGCTGCCCTCTACTATCTAACTCTCTCATCTACATGCTCTGTGTCAGCCTTACCCAATGAGACAAAACTCTCTGTGAGGCCACAACAATCAAAGGAAACCATCAAACACAGTATTTGGAGTCTCTACAGTTTACAGGGAGCGAGTAACAGATTTGACTGAGTTGTGTAACCGACAGGCAGTTGGCACGCCTCAAGGCTGAAAGCTTGCATTGAATACAGAAATATGCAAACAAACCCAGGCCAAGTTCCTGGTCATGGAATGAAAAGGTATGTTTACACTGTCAGCCTCTGGCAGCCGTAACTCAGGTGGTAGAGCAGGTCGTCTAGAATTCTGATGGTGGTTTCCTGGGTCTCCCAGTCCAGTCCAAGCGTTATAGGCAAGATGCTGAGCCCCAATAAAGTTCCTGATGGCTGTAACGTGGGTATGTGAATGTGTGTATGGGTGAGTCTAGTATCAGAGTAAATGTTTTGGATAGGAAGCACTGTATTGCCACTGATGAGCAGTTGGCACCTTGCATGAGAGCCTCTGCCAACAGTGTATTAATATATGTGTGAATGTGACAAGTGTTGTAGTAGGTCAGTAGATCAGAAAGGCGCTATATAAATACATGTCCATTTACCATTTTCGAGTCAACCTCTGCACTCTACAGCATACGCTCCTGGATAGTTCTTCTTGTTTCAACCATTCCGTGACATCCTTCAAATAGATTACAAAGCAGTGCTTTCACTGAATTCTTCATGAAAGACATTTAATTAAACCAAAAGATGTCCTTTTTGTCATGTCATACTACCATTAATCAAGTCTGCAGTGCCCAAGTAAAAGACCCGCAGTGCTCTTGAAATGGGTCAGACTGCATTATGGGACCACATATCTAAGTACTGGAGTGTCCCCCTGTATGAGATTATAAGACCTCCTATTGTTGTTTGGCTCTTACTTAAAAAAAATATCTTCAAGACCATAGCAAAGCCGTGTATGCCTCAGTTAGCTAACTAACTAATTAACTAACTAACTCGTCAGTTAGTTTTAAACAAAACCAAGTCAACAAATGAGCTGCTGCTGGAAGTCTTATTGAGATCAAGACCGCTTTTCAAGAAAGACCTGAGACAAACACAACAGCAACACATTTCTGTCTGTTGTGTGACTTTCATGTTGTAGAACTTTGCTTGATGTTAACCTGGCCAACACAAATTACCTCAATAAGAGGCTTGCTGTCTAAGGCAACGTGCAGTTTTGGCTCAAACTTTCTTTCTCTCTGCACCAGGTGATTGACAGCAAGCAGCGCATCTAGCAATATGACACTTACATGGAAACACTCAACCAAAGCACAATTACATAATCAAAGAAACTTCAACCAAAAGCATTTGAAGGCTTCATGTTTACTTTGATAGACTGTTGGTCAAAAGTTGATTTCATACTGTACAAACACAAATGGCAGGAAATGTCTTCTTCAAAGGGCACAAATAATTCATTAAGTGTAGTCAGAAGAGATGTGGGAAATGTTAATGGCTCTCATGATTTCTGAATGTCAACTTTCTTATCCTCTGATATCTCTCTTTGCGTCGTAGCTTTTAGTATATGGTGTCTGAGAAACTCTGCAGCAGCCTGTCTTCATGCCATCATTATCCCGCATCATCACCATGCTTCTCTAAAGAATTTCTCTCTGAAAGATAAACATGAGAAAGAAATGCATCGTCGCATCAACAAGTTAAGATTTTGGATAAATAATACTGACATGAATGATAGATGAATTTGTGAAGAGTGCACAACTTATATTTTATGGAGTTGCATTGGCTTTCATATGCATATCAAACTGTAAAAAGCCCCATATTTGTTGCAAATTAACATGACTTCCACACCCAATAAAAACATTCTCTCATCTTGCATAATGTCTTAGTACAAACATCCTGATCACGTGCAGTGATGTCTTACTTTCAGCTCGATAATTAGATGGTAATCTAGTTCTAGTTCTAGTAGTTTGGGGGTGCGCTTGTCTAATTAAGGGGTCTTATTGACCGTCTGTTTTCCATCGAACAATGTTTGTTTATGCTCATCCATATTAAAAGGAATCATATGCATGTCACAGGCCTGATCCCTCAAGATCAATATTTTATGTAGAATCAAAAATTTAAATTTTGGTCTGCCCATCAGCATGTCACATTTCTGTGTTGCCTAAAAAGCTAAACAGTATTATATTATTCATTTTTGCCAGATCATGATAATTTTGTTCTGGTTATGTTTTATGCAACTTTATGTTGAAATCCATAACGTGTTATTAATTATTCTCTTATTATTATCAGTCTCCTCACAGGTTTCACATCAAAATGTTTTACGAAGCAAACTCACAAGAAGCACCCTGACAGTGCTGATCCAGCAGTAATCTGCCTTTCAAAACTAGATTTTGACATTGCATGATTCTGCAAAACTCTGGATTAAGCCTAATCTTTGTTTACATCCAATGGTATCATTATTAAAATTCTAACCCATCCGCATATGGAGCTGATGGCATTCTAAAGGTTAGGGAAAGACAATAGTTATGGCAAAATAACCTATGGCATGGTTAATGGCAGCTTGAACCAAGTAAAATTAGGGAACAATCATGGTAAAAAAGTTATTAAAAAGATATTTAGGTATCAATTGCAGGTCTGTCATGGGATGTGAACACGCTAGAGGCATGCAAGCCAACATCCATATACCACCTAGACCTCCACAATCATATTTCCCCCTCTGCAACACAAAGGCCACTCCTCCTCCAACATTCAAATCAAAATCAAATCAAATTTTATTTGTATAGTCCCAAGTCACAAAACACATTTAGCCTCAGAGGGCTTTACAATCTGTACAGGGAGTGACACCCTCTGTCCTTAGACCCTCGGTTCCAGTGAGGAAAAACTTGCCCACAAAAACCCTTTAACAGGGAAAAAATGTGGAAGAAACCTCAGGAAGAGCCACAGAGGAGGGATCCCTCTCCAAGGACGGACAGATGTGCAATGGATGTCACATGTACAGAACAGCCCCTGGCAGTCTAGTCCTAACAGGTTAACAGGTACCAGTGCAAGGAAGCCAAAATGGGAGAGATGTGATCTCTGATCTTGGTTCCTGTCAGAACACGTGCAGCAGCATGAATTAGCTGCAAAGTCCTAAGAGACTTATTGGGATAGCCTAATAATAAAGAGTTACAGTAGTCCAGCCTAGAAGTAACAAATGCATGGACTAGTTTTTCTGCATCCGCTTGGGACACGATGCGTCTGATTTTGGTAATGTTGCGTAAGTGGAAGAATGCAGTCCTTGAAATTTGTTTTATGTGGACATTAAAAGACAAATCCTGATCAAAAATAACTCCACCGTAAATATTCTTTACGGTGGAGCTGGAGGCCAGGGTGATCCTATCTAAGGTAACCAAGTCTCCAAGTGTTTGGGTCAGATTACAAGAACTTCAGTTTTGTCTGAATTCAACATCAGAAAACCAGCTTAGGGCGGTTCCTTTGATGCCAATCTGATGTTCCAGTCTCTGTAAAAGAATTTGATGGTCTATGGTGTCAAATGCAGCACTAAGATCTAACAGGATGAGTACAGAGATGGGTCCTTTGTCTGATGCCATTAGGAGATTGTTTGTGACTTTGACTAGTGCGGTCTCTGTGCTATGATGCACTCTAAATCCTGACTGAAGATCCTTGAATAAACTGTTCTTATGGAGAAAGTCCCACAGCTAATTAGCTAAGTAACTTAGAAAGAAAGGGAAGGTTTGGTATCGGTCTATAATTGGCTAAAACCTCTGGATCTAGAGTGGACTTTTTAAGAAGAGGTTTAATTACAGCTACTTTAAAGGACTGTGGTACATATCCTGATAATAAAGACAGATTGATCATATCCAATAAAGAAGGGCTAACTAGAGGTAAAACATCTTTGAGCAGCCTGGTTGGGATGGGGTCTAGGAGACAGGTTGACGGCTTAAGCCTAACTCACGGGGATGTCAGCGGCCCGTTACGGCTGCGTCGCGTCAAGCCTAACTCACACCGGGGACGTCAGCGGCCCGTTACGGCTGCGTCGCGTCAGCCATTGCTGATCGCTGCCATTATAATCAATGAGACCACTCACACCGGGCGCGCTGCGGAACGTCTCAGCAGCGTCCCAGAACCGTCTCTCCGCTACTATTTTTGACGCGAGCCGTTGCTAAACCGCATCAATTTCAACAGAGCAGATTGCACCAGACAGGAAATCTGACACAGAATCAGCGTAATACACTTCCGCCCCCTTTCAAAATAAAACACAAAATGCAGTTCATGTCGCCTGTCACAGCTTCACGTCCACATTACGTCATGACCGGTGGCACCAGGGCAGCTGTCAATCAATCAAAGAGTCTCAACATGAACAACGAGAGACTAATTGTTGAAGTGGAACAACACACAATAATTTATGACACAACAGATCCTTTTTATAATCTCTCCCACGTCGGAGAAGCAAAGTTAGCTGTTTGTTGTTGTTGTTGTTTCTTTTATACACAGTTTATCGCGGGGACTCGCGTATGTTCGGGATTCTCGCGTGATCTCGCGGCTAGTTTGCTACGCAGCCGTAACGCTGCCAGTACGCGCCCGGTGTGAGTTGACGCCGGGCAGAGGACGGAGCTGAACCGTGGCGCTGTGAGTCGTGTGAGTCCCGTGTTAGATGAAGAAATTATTGAAGAACAGCATACCACTAATGTCACTGAGCAGATCTGACCGAAGCTGTCATGCTGCAGTCAATGATTAGTCTTTTTACTTTAAAAAATAAATCATTTTAAAAAAATCATTGGACTGTTCTCTATTTGTTTCCCAAGTTTTCATAATCATAATCAGTCTGCTCAGTGGCTCAGTTGCATTCAATTTTATGCAAACATTTTGTTTTTTTACATTGAACATATTGCCAAAAATGATCACAGCCAACAAATTTGTGTTCATTCTGACCTGCCAGAAGCTTTTAAGCATACAATTTGCAATTTTCTATGCATGAAATAATTGCTTGTGGTGACTCATAAATCATTAGGCTATATGATTAGGTTTGGGTAATTAAAACCACCTGGTGAAGATTGAGGAAATATTGGTTAAGTCGCATCACACACAGTGTATAGAATATTTTAGCCTTGAAATATTCTTCAGTATAATCATTTACTATGTTAGTGTGGCCAATAGAGGAGTGACAGTGTTCCAGCAGGCAGATTACTGCAATTAAAGACTGGGCCTTTAAGTAATTTGCACTTTGCAGCTGAGTGATCACATGGGTCCTCACTTAACTGCTGACTAAAAACTATTTCAGTATGCACTTACAGTACGGCCCCTCAGGAAAAATTAAATCATACTCTTCAGCCTCAGAGAAGTTCAGTGGCGGGCGCGTCTCTTGTTTTAAATCCATTTCCCCGCTTTGTAAAATGCTTTCTGTGGCCCAGGAACACATTCTGCACCCTGAACTGGCTGCTGCAGCAGGACAGTCTAATGAATATGTATAATATATTAACAAAGGTTGATATGCATACAGTTACAGATACAGTTTTACTATTTATGGCCCAGGACGAAATTTAGGTCATATTTTTGCAACACTCCAAACTTTGGAAATTGTCAAGCTCATTAACTGCTAATCTTAGAAAGTGCGCAGTAATAAATTTAGTGCACTGGGAGACTGACAGTTTAAGATTCATGAGGTTGCAAAATTGCTGGCTTATTAAATTCAAAAAGAGCTATGTGATAAACAAGATGGAGACACATTGGAGACGTTTTTCCCACTTTTAAATTGTGATAGTGATGAACAGCCAGGGAGCGTGAGTTTTTGCTGATGAGCTAAGTCATAATCTAATTGTTAGTTTGTTTATTTGTACATGTTCTACTATTAATGTTGGACAACATCCTCATTTTAAACAGCCTTATTTGAAATTTGGTGTCATATCTTATAACGCAAATACAGTTCATTGCTGAAAGTATGTTCATTCCATCTTGTGGGTGGAGTTGCGGTCAATTCACTTTCATTTGTGTTGCTTTGTGCCTTACAATTGGCCAGATATGACCTCTGTTCTTTTTTAATCACAATACAATACCTCAAGCACTGATTGTCTTACCTGCCTATACCCTAATTTTCTAATGATATCTTTGGTACAAATCCTCAATCCTTCCATAATCCGAGATTAACGCTACTATATTTCTTACATTTCAATGTACTCACTGATCTGACCTCTACTGTTACAGAACAGAGCTCTCTCATATTCATCTAAGCCCAGCTTTATTCCTGGTGTCATTAAACTCTCACTCCCACTTTGAATTTCAAGCAGTTGGAGCCCTGACGTCACGGAAAGGGACAGTGGATTACAAACAAAAACACATCAAAGTCATGCATAAATCCACATCATCGCTTTGACGAATGTATGCAAACGAGATGTGCAACTTGCAAAGCCCAGGGGGGGAACAGAACCGAGCTCTTATACGCATTCTAGTCACAAGCACTCGATGAGTGGAGAGGGCTTTTGATTTTACAGTAAATTTGAACAATCTCTTGATGTGCTTTTTTCTTTTTTTTATCTGCACAAACTCACAAAGACAAAATTGGTTTTATGTGACAGTCAATAGAAATGTAGCAACAGAAATTAAACTACAAATCCAAAGAATAGCTGCTTCTGCAGCCCTGAGAGGCCTGTAGCTTGGATGTTTCACTGCTTTTCTGTTTGAAACAGCCTCTACAAAGTTTGAAACACGTGGTCCCTGTTTGATGTGTGTGGAACATGTTACATCCAACATCTCAGATATATTTTTAACACTTAATTGGTATTTTAAGCAAAGCCAAAGTCTTACCGGACATGACATGACACAATGTACAGAATCTACAGTAACACGCCTTTGTCACACAGATGCTCGCATTAAAATAGTTTTGGTTGGGATTAGTTTTTCATAGTTTTAACTAGTGGGAGTGTGTGATACTACAGCATTAGGTATGAATCCAATACCAAGTAAATACAGAGCCAGTATTCCAATGCTGATACCAATACTGTTTACTTAAAAAAAACAGCCGATCTACTTTTGTGTAGGGGAGAGCAATGTGTCATAATAAAACAAGAAGTGAATGCATCATCAATGTTCAAATGTTCCTTTGGCGGTTAACACAAAAGGGGTATTATAGGTTTGAGGTATATATCTTATATAGGAATATAGTTCCAGTAAAATAATTCATTTAGATTTATTTCATCTGACTGAATATATGACTATCTGAATAGTCTATGTTTAATCAGTCTGCTAAAATTACAACCAATTATCACACTAGTGTTGATCAATGCCAATACTAATGTTGGTATACTATCGCTGTCTTAGATCCAGTGTACGTCAGCATTACGTCAAACACTTCCTGTGGGCTTGCCTAGCTCCAGTTGAGCCTAAATGCTAAAACAACAAAAAATAACGTTTTAGACAATAGAATGCATCAGAAAAAAAAACCAACTTAACAATGCTTGTGCACACAATGCCAGATCCATAAAGAAATGGCTTTTCCCAATAACTTGACTGGCCTAACACCTTTTGGATGAAATAGCATGCTGTGATCTGGGTCATATCGCCCAACATCAGTGACTGGCCTGGCTAATGCTCTTTTGGCTGAATAGCATGAAATCCCTGCAGTCAGGCTCCAAAATCCTGTGGAAAGTCCATCAGATTGGAGCCTTTTATAGCAACATATTAATTGCCACAGTTTCTACCACCATCGAGGTGTTAATATAATATTATGCTATAGAGAGATTTTGATAGAAAAGGAGAAGCTATTTTCATATGAACATGTGACACTGTGATTTCTTTCTGTCAGTGACATATAATTATTTCCAGTACACAAAACAAGGAAGTTAATTAGTGCAAGATTGGACAGGATTTTATCTATTTTAATCCATAAACCTGACATTACTTTTACAGTAGCTCTCCACATGTTTCATTCAGACATCCACAGATGGTGTAGCCTGAGGGCAGCAGTTTCAGCAGCCTCTGTGGAGAGTGGAGGTCAAGAATCACACAGGTTTTCTTTTGAAAAGGGGGACTGCTTCTCAGAGTGTTTCGAGAAGGCCATCAGGAAAATTCTATTGTGGAATTGGGATATGTCCAATTATAAGCCATACCCATTGTGACACCAGTGGGAATCTGTTGTCTCGTTGTCACCAGGAGAAATCTATGTTTCTCTGCCTCCCCAGTCACTTGCAGGTTTGAGGCTGTGGCTAATGAGGCTTAACTGTTATATAGGCCAAGTCAGTCTCAGTCTCAGCCCAGCACTGGTGATTGCAGGGGCCTGCTTAGTCGGAATCAGACAATAATTAACAGCTTATTGTGGAAATCTAAACTTGCCTGGATTATTTGCGGCACGGAACTTGAGATTCCTTTTGGTAAACAACACTTCTGGCTTCTTTATTTACAGTATTATGTCTGCAGTGCAATGTCTGGTGCCATGTGCTCATGTCCCTTGTCTCAGAGTAGGACATGAGAGGGCAGTGAAATCTCATTAGTTGCAGAAAATATCCAGTATGTGGTTTTTGCCATAATAATTTGTTATTTTGCACCAAAGACATCTATATCAAACTGCACATGAGCAGGTTTGTGACTCTCAGATGTAACTTCGGTGTCCCAGATTTCTTTTCTTCTGGAAAAAGACTCAATCTTTTAACGCAATCCAGGGCACATTCATGAATTAACAATCAGTCTTCACAACAGCTTCATTTTTACAATAGAACATAGACCTTTTAAACTGTGTGTTTACAGAGACCCCTCAAAGTGATACAGTCGTGTAACTGTTTCTCCTCTTGTCTCTACTTTGTGCCACTTGATAGGGAAATAAATTAATACCAGCGGTTGACAGGTAAAATGATCTTTTGTGACACACATGGCCACTGAGCCATTAAAATCTCCACTGAGTCTGAAGTCAGTTATTCATTTAAAGTAGCAGGTCAATAAATTAAATGACACTCATCTTCTGCGACTTCAGGACATCGGGATGCTTTGAAATAATGAATGGAGTTATCTTATTGGGGACTTTTGTAGCTGCTGCTGTGGTCCTGCTTGATGCTCTCCCTGCTCTCTCCCTCTCTGAAGTCAATCGGTCTCTGCAGATTGCTTCTTTAAGGAAGTTTTTCTTGCCAGTGTTGCTCAGGGAATTCTTAGGTCTCTGTAAATAATATCACAAAACATATGGTCAAGACCTGTTCCATATGGAAGGTGTCATGAGATAACTTGTTTTGGTTTAGATTAGATTAGATTAGAAATACTTTATTAATCCCAAACTGGGAAACTGCGTAAGCGTAAGCATGACTAAATTTACTTAACAACTGTGTAAAGGCAATTCTGAGATTTATTTCAAAACACATTAAATATGTTAGAAAATAGTTGCTGAAACATGTGAAAGACTTTCAACGATATATTAGTGAAATGTCAGAGGTTCAAATAGTTTTTCACCAGTTTTCAGTCCAGGATTTTGTGGGCGGTCCTTAAAGGGTGCCTCGATGACACGCTGAGGCCACCCTGAGCATACCCCTGTACCCCTAGCAGAGACATGAATTCATCTCGCTCAGAGTGTGCTCAAAGTTAGTCATTAGTCAAGTTAGTCATTAGTCAAGTTAGTCATCAGTCATTAGTCAAGTTAGTCATTAGTCAAGTTAGTCATTTTCTAAACTCATCTGACACGTTTCAATCGCTTCAAAATTCAATCTGCCTTACTGCTCCTTTAAGCTCTGAAAATAGATGTGTAACCAGCATGAAAACTCAGGTCACTAGCCCTGTATTTGTAATTTAGACAGGCCCGGTAAACCCCGGTAGGTGGCAAGAGCTCCCTGTTAGTGATATATTATCCCTGAACTTAGCTCAGGTACCGCGTGAAGCCGTCACCTGACGCAATTTTTTTTCTCTCAGACATGAGCCAGACGGCAGCAGACCACACCGAGTGAGTCGCTAGCAAAAAGTAAACAGTTATAAACTGCTGTGGACAAAGTCTGAACCGTCCGCTGAAAGACCCGGTAGCCACGGGCAAACCCAGGTTCACTCCAGTAAGCTGTGAGCCGAGGAGGGAAAAAAAACCCTGGTGGAAGTAAATGCAGAGACTCCGGTGAGTTAGCATACAGTTAGCCTGTAGCCCGGTAGCCATTTAGACGGAAAAGTTGCATTCATTGTGTTATCTGCCTATTTTAAGTTAGCCAGTATTGCTTATGTTGCTTATTAAAATGACTTTCGTGCACTTTTTGCCGTAGTTTATTGTGGAAAAGAAATTGTTAGCTAATGCTAATAGCGACCGCAACATGCTAATCGCTAGCTCCTAGTTGCTAGTCTGTCCATTGTTTATGCTTATTCATGCTAATCGCTATGCTAATCGTTAAGTCAAGCTGATTGCCATGTGGTCTGAAATGAGAAGATGCAGTTTATTTTTTTGTGCCATTTGAACTGCCTATTTGTGTTGCTAGCCATTGAAAAGTTGAAAATATGCCTTTATTGCGTTATCTGCTTAGTTTAAATTAGTCGATATTGCTTAAAAATAACTATTGTGCACTTTTTACCGTAGTTTATAGTTTAGAAAAAGATCGTTAGCTAGTAGTAGTAAGAAAAAGAAACTGTGGACAAGGAAACTGAATTGACACTGACGAAAACACACGTTGGATCCATCCTGAACTGAACTTATGAGTATACTAATATATATTATATATATAATATATATTATATACGTATACTGAGCAGGATAGCTCAGGCCCAGGATTCTTCATTCTTTTGGTTTTGTTTGTTATTTTACGGCGCCTTATTCGTTTTCTTCTTAATTTGGAAAAAGTGTACAGCTTCACTGTCATTGGTTATTTTCTTGTTTTTCATTGATATTAAAATATCACCTGTTCTACACCAACCCTCATTTCCCAACTCCTACCGAACCTAGAGATGTGGGTATCCCTTAAGTCTCCAAGTAAGGACTAAAGGTGCTACAGACGGATGGATGGATAGACTGAATCAGTTGAATTTAGCCCTTAGAGGTAATTAATATATCACACTGGCAAAAAGTTCATGGGGAAATTATGTGAACAAATGTTCATCACCTTTAACTTAGGTATAAACTTGTATGAGTTTTCTGTTGCAGGATGAATCTGTATTAAAAAAAGAAAATGTCACTTAGACCAGCAGTACTACTGTACACTGTAAAATGTCATACATTCATAAGTTCATAAGTTATCAACAATATGCACTTATGACTGATATTTATGAAGTGAACAGTTACCTGCATGGTGAAAAACGCAAACTACTCGGTATTTAGAGTGAAGATGACTTTATTTAGAGTTAAGCTCACTCGCAACAATAAGTAGCCAACACAGTCTCACTCCTACTGCGCATTAAATGAAGAAGAAGTGTGCATGCGCAGTAGCAACGTTCAGTCTCTCCTGTTTTTCAAGGTGCAATTTTACTGTTAGAAGTGTTTTAAAATCATGACCTCCACCTCAGATATTTGAAAAGAAATCTTACGACATCTTTTTAACCTGAATTTTAAGCCAGGTGCCTCCATTATTAGTTGATTTACATATCCTAAATCTTAATTGTTGTGCCCTTGCTCACCTGTGTTGCAGGGTATTTCTATCATTTGCAGCACATTGAGTGTAGAAATATGCTATATAAATTTAGATGGATTCATTACACCTTTAATGTCTACTGAAATTAAAATGTTACATTTTTTCATATTTTTCCATCTGCTCCCATTCATTCAGCTGCTGTGCCAATGTGAGGACAGATACTGCTTAATAGGAGTAATAATAATAATAAAAAAAGTGTTTTGACCAAAGTTATTAGGAAACTATAGCCCCAGGTTGAATTTGCCTGTAATTCTACTTTATTATAAAAACACATGTTCCTGTAATACCTGTGTGAAGCCTGCACAGGAATGTGTCATTAAACTACAGATCACGTTATCAGTGGAACTTCTTTGTAACTACAATATTCTTTGTCTTTTTCAGAAGTGCTCAGAGCTACAGAAGAGCTGCTTATCCACCATGGGCCCAGTGCACTGGCGGTGAGATGCCAGGAGTTTATATTCTGGAGGACATTTAATCTTAAAAAATCCTCCAAACTTCTCATGAGCCATAATCCATGTGTCCGGAACCAGCGACTTGTCAATATATGTGCATGGGATGGCATTTTCTATATGTTTACAGGCTGAATCCGTCTGTATGCTCTTAGCTTTGAGGCATGTTCACACAGGCACGAGCAGTCACGTGACCAGAGAGAGAGCATTCAAAGCTAACAGCATGTATTTTTTTCAGTGGCTCTAACACTCTTCCCATCTTCTGTAGTTCTGTCATTCTGCCTGATAACTAAATACTAAATGCTGCTGTATTTAAAATTAAACTATTAACAGTTGTGAATGTATTTTTTCACACTGGCCCAACCCTATTTAGTTACCATGCTTTTTGCTGTGTGTTGCAGGTGTATGCAGAGTTTAATAGGGTAGTCACCAAGAACCTACAGGTGGACTTCTTTGAGGCCCTGGACTGCCACACACCACGCTTTGTTGAGTTCTTCAAGACAAAGAAAGGAACCCAACAAACTGATGCAGGGGTAAGGTAGAAGATGGCAGGACATGGCTCGAGGGGCAACAGTAGTATTGATTTGATTATTGTTTTAAACATATTTCGAATTTATGTCACAACTCAAACAGGACCAAAAGATAATTAGATAATTTTTGTAATGAATTTGAGTGGATGGGAGTTAGGGATGTTTCTGATTAGTCAGTTAAAAAAACAGAAACACTAGTTGGTTAAACTATGTATTAATATTTCATTCATGTACAATGCTGATTCACTGTTCCACACTCAGAAACTCAAATGGCTCCTGCGTACATGCAGTATTTTTTTCAGACTGTGTTGATCAAATTGTTGTACATTTTGACAGCTCTTAGACTAGTTGACAAATCTAAATTTTGGACTAATTAACTAGCAAATTAGTCACCAGAAACATACCTGGTGGGGATGCATGCTGATGGTGTGAAGTTAGTTTTTGGCCTTGAAGAACTTGTCCTCCTGATGGAAGTAAGGAGAGACTGACATATGAAAGAGCTTTCTCTAATGATCAAAGCACAGGTGTCCAACTCGCCTCCACTGATGAACTCAGATGGATTGTCCCAAGAAATAGACAGGGGCCGCGTATATCTCAGTCAGTAGAGCAGCCACTCCATATGCAAAGTCTCGCTGTTGGGGCCCAGGTTCAAATCCCGATCTGTGCGACCCTTTCCCAAATGTCATTCCACATCTCTCTCTCCCCACATATCCTGTCACTCTTTAGCTGTCTCTATCAATCATCAGAAATAGACATACATATGATATAATATACTTACAGCCCCTGTAGAACTTCAGTTGCTACTCACTGTTACAGCTGTGGATTGTTTCTTAAAAATGAATTCTCCAATCAGTAACTTGTTTGCTACACTGTCCATTGATATAGTCCAGTGGCTGGCTTCCAGCTGTTAGCATCACAGCTTAGCTTAGCGCAAATCATGGCAGTGAATATTTTGTTCACTTTTACAGAGTATGCCACAGACTTCTATCCACTGCCATTGTTTGCAATGAGCTATGCTGCAGTCTTAAGCTACTAGACGTACAGACAAAAAAAAGATATTGATGATGTTGTGAGAAAGGGTTAACCCCTACATCGTTGGAGCAGTCCTTGCACATGGTGAAAGGCAATGTCGGCAGGACTCATGAAATGGTGACTTCTGTTTGTTTTCATCACAGGGTTGTGACACTGATGAGACCTGGGCACAAGTATCTGTTGGGGTGCTGACTGTTGCCTGTGCATGTGCAACTCATTCCAAATCAGCTCCACCTTCACCCAATGTCTACTGCCATCATTGTTGAGGGAGGTATTGTAATGGATGGTGTTTGGACTGTTATACACTTTAAATTTAGAATAGCCTAAATATTGTATTATTGTATTATTAATATTACAGTCTTAAAGCTGTGTTTGTGGATGTCACTTCAGACAATCTTTAAAGTTTATATAAATGGAAGAAAAATAACTTTCAGCTGTGTTATTACCTTGATTTATTATGTTTAACAGTAACTAAGATAATTTTAGGAGATTGGAACCTGTTTTTCATTCCTGTATAGATATTTGAGCCACTTAGATTGCTGCAGTAACGCTTGCTTTTTTTCAAGGCAATGTGCTTGCATGGTTTTAGCAAGTAAGTCAGATTGCTGTTCAAGTAACTATAACTTGGAAATGCTAAGTTAGTCAAACTTAGATAGGTGTGTTATATGGACACACAATATTAAAATAGTAATTCTGAGTAGTCTATACTAAGTCAAAAGTACATGTAAAGTACGTTATCAAGTACACTCTACTTCATTGTTTTAGTTGCTTAAACTCATAAGTGTACTCTACGAAGGAGGCACTAGTTAGTACAACTTAAAATACTGATAACATTGGATTTTACAGTGTGAGTATTTTACAGTAGCAAAGCAAAGGTAGTTGGCACAACAAGACATAGCAGGGAATGTTGAATATTTGTTGCTAAAGTGTCAAGTAGTTTTGGAGCTCTATGGAGGGAGCTGTTTCAGTAACAAGCACAATGCCATGGCTCAAAGAGTCTTCATCGCTTAACCCCAGCTACATCTGAAGCTTCACTTTATCCTGCATTGCTCTGTGTTATACACAAAATAGTTTTTTCTCTTGTCTGTCCTTTGGTAGGTTGGTGTGAAAAATACAGTTTAATACATAATGCATGTCTAATTCAACTGAGCAGCAGAGTTGTTATCCTATTATGTGACATATATTGCATCATTTTGCCAGGAACGTGGAAAGCATTGGAGAGAATTTTTGCAGCTTTTGTAACTATCCCTGCAAAATAAAATAAACATTTAAAAAAAAAAAATCTTCAGTCGTGTTAACAGCTGAATAATTTGTTTCACACATTTTGGTGTCACGTATTTATGTCAAGCCTGACACAGCAACAGCAAAATCTATGGTGTCTTAATGTGCTCATAAACTAAAGCAAAAATGATGCATCAATCCTTTTTTATGGATAACCATTATGAACCAGGGACCTGACAGCAATGTGTCCACATACAGCATTTTATGTCTGGACTTTGCATTCATGCCGATGACTCTCCTGATTATCTTCACTCTGGGGTAAATGTGGATTACTTTTACTTCCCAGTAAAGTCGGTTGCAGTGACACCCGAGCATGCTGCTCAACTTAACAGTAAGTGCATGGAATGAGGTGGAGTGAAAAGACAGGAGACATTTTGATTGATTTGCATAAATAAATGGGGTGTTTCCTAGAAAGACATGACACAGCATGCTCTTAGTTCAGAACAGACCTGCTGCTTTGTGGGGTGTGATAGATACTTGCTATTAGTCAGACATCAGTAAGCACTTTAATGTACAAGGCTAATTGCAGGTAGTAAAAAGAAGAAAAGCATTACTTAGCATGGAGGGTGCCTAAAGGAAGAAAACTACCTCACAAAAAACTAATGAACCATGAGTAAACAATGTTCTTCCCACCCGCCGATCCCCCCAATGCTTTATCTTTTTGGCGGTTCTTTGAAAAGCTAAGTATTCTGACAGGAGAGTTAGGACTGCTGCTAGTGATGGAGCTAGGTTGACCCTGAAACAAAAGAGTTAACCCAGTGTTTTCTATGTGCCTCATATGCATGTCATTAATAAGACTGCAGCCAGCTGATGTTCAGCTCCCACTGAGGCCCTGGAAGGTGTTGCACAGACTCAACATGAGCAAGCATCCATTTGGAGATTTTAATGAGTGATGAAGTATGATGAAGTCTTTTTAGCCCTTTTTCTTTGGTGACCACTGAGACTTAAGGAAGATTTTTTAGCTTTTGTTAGCTGCTAAATGCACCACTGTGTTCACCTCATAGTCAGTAGCATTGTTTGTCTGCTGTTTGTAATGGTAGCGTTCAGTGGATTTATCAGAGCATTTAGCTGCAAACAGCTGCCTGCTGTGCCTGGAAATGACACTGATGAAAGCTCTGGGACTGAACCAATGAGTAGTAGGTAACAATGGGCTGAAAGATGCTGAAGAAGAGCTGAGAAACTGTGGCATAGTGGAGAAGTGAGTACATACTCATAATAATGTGTGCCCCAGTTTCTTGCATAAAGCAGCAGATCCAGCAAAGAATAAACACCTATGTCATGACATGTAACCTCCTAATTCCACCAGGATGTGACATGATCAGCTTCAGCAGCTGAATCCAGAGGTTCTTCTGATTCAACCATAAGTAGACACACAGAAAATCCACAGAAAATCGTCATCAGCTGCACCAAACCACCAACCATGCTGTAGTCATAGAAACGACATAGAGAAGCTGATCAGTTTTCAGAATAAAAGCACCATGTGCAGACTCCAGATTGTAAGTAAGTAACAAAGTCCAGCAGACAAAACGCTCTGCTTTCTGAAGAGTGTGAAGCTTCAGGGTGTGGGTATGATGCTGAGCTCTAGTGGGATATGAAGCCAAGTGGAGAACAAACCAAAACAACATTGTCATGCTCGACAGAATTGGGGGTAAGGCTACTCATATTTAGCTCCCCTAAAAGTACGTAAGTGGTATTATTCATGCAAAATGTTATTCAGCCTCTGCCGCTTGACTTCAGGGAGTAAATATCATTCTGAAATCAATATCAGCTACAGAACAGGTGTAGATTACAATAAATACTCACCCACAGATGAGTGAAACAACTATCATACACTACAAGTATTCTTTTTTCCTTTCTTCATCCGTTAATGAAAATTGGATTACTATATCCTGGGGAAAAAAATCAGTTCACAGACTACTGAGTTTTCATCAGGGGATTTAGAAATATGTATACTCAATGCAGACACAAAAATAAGGGTTGACAATCAGACCAGTCAGACTCCTTCACAGTTATCCTGAAATGTCCCTGTTGTGTTGTGGTTTGGTTTATTTCATGCACCAGCTTCTACATCTAGTCTTGCAGTCTGACATCTGTGGTCAAGAGACAGACAGTAAAAGAGAGAGAAGCCCCAATAGTGACGAATCAGAGAAATAAAACAGTTATTTTCTGATCGTTTCATAGTAGTTCCATTGGTCATGTGTTGCATTATGCGTTGTTTGTAGCCCTAGTGTTGATACAGTATGTGTTGCTACTGGTTTTATTCAGCCCTAAAAGTGTAGTTTGCCCAGCTTGACCTCCAGGAGATTCTGACAGCTCACGTTACATGTTTTACTACCACAGAAGAAATAAATTCCTGACGAGTGAAAACAAGTCAAAGTGTCTCCCATCATCTGCAGAAACATGGTGGGGTCCGAATCATCTGTCAAACAGACAAGAAATGCCAGTGTCACAGATAATGAGGAGCTCAGAGAAAATCTGTCTGACAGGAGACCATGTTAGCATGTGACTGATTGACAAGCTACACAAATCTGGGATTTACTACGCTGCGGTTTAATGGAAGTATCTGAGGTTTTATTTCTACAATATGGTAGGTTTCTCAACTACTCAACCTGACTACTCGATATATGCAAAATATATACAACATCCCTAATATGAATCCAACATACCCCCAATGTCAAGAGCAAAGTAAGTGCAAAGCACTCTGCAGCACAAGCATTGTCATTTCACACACTGAACTTTTAGCTCACTGCTGGAACCACTTAAGGTGTAGAACCCAGTTAGATGAGTGGATGAGGAGGGAAAGAAAGTGCTGGTGATCAATGCAGCATAGAATGAGCTGGAAATATTCTTAGTGTCAATTTTAATAAATAGAAGGGCCTAAAAGTAGAGCAAGTAGCACAATTCTCAATACATAACGAGGCTATAAAAAGAAAAAAAAAACACATATTCAATATTCATATATAGAGGTCATCCTTTTTTTTTAAATTGAGCTTTAATTGATTCACAAAATTGTAAAATGAGGACTTCCAGTAAGCACAGCTGATGTGCAGCAGAGTGTGTTTTGCACAAACTGTTCATAGTCAATCTGTTTTTCATCTCTTACATTGTGTTGACGGACTTGAATAACCTTAACCTGCAGCACTCACCTGCTTTGAACTTTGAAGAAAGGGGACCGTTCAGATAAACATGTAATCTTTAAAGCTTCAGCTCCGCTCTCTGGATATCAGCATTGTACAGTTTGTTTGTCCCCCCCTCTGATTTGCTCTGCTGAATGTGACAACCTTGAGCACTCAAAATACCCTCTCTCGTACGGGGCTAAACACAATGTCACAGTAAAAAATAAATCATTTCCAAATAAACAGAACAGCAGCTACTCCCGCGGTGCTTCAGCCTTCATAAGAGCACCTCACAGCAATTATCAACGTACATATTGAGGCACTGTGATGATGAAAACAAGAGAGGAGCCTGTGGAAATAATGAATACATTTTTTAAAATGAATTTCTTTTTTTGCACTTCAGTTTTTGCCTTTAGAATAGAGCTGTTATGAATGTCCAGCTCTACATCTGGATCTGTCAGTTTGGAGGGTTTCATCAGACAAAGTACACAAACTCCTTCAAAAATCGCTTGGAAGCGGTCCCAAATGAGGGGCCTGTGCCCGGGCTCAGAGACATTAGCTTTACTTATAATTTACTGCACTGTGTTATATTGAGTGTGACATCAGGTTTCCTGTGCCTCTTCTGCTGCCCTGCGTTCAGCTCTCCCTCACTGATTGTGCAGACATTTCTGTTGATAGATCGTTACGACTGCCACAATGGAGCTTGGCCTATAGTTTATCAGGATAAGGTATTGTTACTGTGCATCGTGCATTGATCAGGAAGGATCAGATCTGTTCTGTTGTGTGGAGATCGGCTGTACTTCATTGGTAGAAGATGAAGTACAGTTGCTGTGCGCATTTGGCGCATCCTGTCATTGGCTTAATCTGTGCAGCCATACTGAACATGATCAGTGAGCTGTATTTAATCACTTAAAGGACTGGTGCCATAGCAGACCAGCCTTGGGTTGACCCTTGTGTTACTGTACCGTGCAAGGTGTGAAGCACACCTGCTTCAAATTTCACCCACTTCGTTAAACCACGTGACCTTGGCTGCCATTTTGAGCATGTGGCTCACATGCCCGTGCTGCCCAGGGGCACGGCTACCTCTGAGGGGTATGCAGACACTTGGCTGCTGTGGTTTTTGTGCCTATTACTTTATCTATACTTGGTTTTCATAGTCAGTGCTCGGATTCATTTCCCCTACTGCTCACTCAATAAATCCAAATAACAAACTGACTGACTGAGTGCACACCTTCTTCAGACTGTCCCGTAATTATTAATGTAAGCTAAGATGTTGATCTGTTAATAGCCAAACCTGCCCTACCAGGAGCCCAACAAACTTACCTCATGTTAACTTTCCTCCTATTTCCTCTAAGTCTATTTGAAATCCAGTGATTACATACCATAACGTTCAATAAATACATACCAATATATTTGCAGGTCAAAGGTGGGCGTACTCACACATTTAAATAAAATAAATAAAAGTTATGAACATTTATGAGACACTAAGGAGTCTTCATGTTTGATGACGTACGGATGACAACCACCCATATGGCATGACGGGTCATGGTCACCGTCAGAACAGGAGTAAAAAAGCAAAAAATGGAATGACATTTGAAATGACTGAAATGAAATCAGGAACAGAGGGGCTGGATTAAAAAGGGTGCACATGAATATTGGTTGGTTAGAAGTTAAACTCTCAGTCAGTGTGACTGATTTATCGACGTACCACAGCGCTCAAAGTCTCACGTGTCACTTTAAGCAGAGAGAGAGCTGCACTTTCTCATATTTAAGGTTCAAATGCGATGATTTTTAAAAACACTGACGTATATTGAGAAGAAGCACCTCATTGTAATCAATCCCGTGCGGTCATGAAGTCCCCTGGAATGAGGCTGGAGTAATTAGAAAATAATCATTACTGTGACTACCCAGATTTGGACATCTGAATGTGCGGCGACATGGCTTGTGATAACCAACCGTGAAGACGTGGCCCACCTCTAATTGCATTTTTGAGTCAAAGGCGTCAGATCAATGACTGTCTGCAGCCTTTTACTGTGTCCTTCACCCAGAAATACACCAAGGAGGCTGATAAGAGTGAGATAGAATCGTTTAGGTTCGGGGATGTCCCCACCCTGCCATTTGTATCAGTCCTGCTGCAGCATAATGAAACCCGCAGACGCAAATTTCATTAGTGTGCTGGGGCGCGCTGCTCAGTATGCACACTGACCAGTTCATGTCATATTGTGAGTGCAGCTCATTATTCACACCTTTTTTTTCCCACATTGTTATGTTCATCAGTAACATGTTCACCTGCTGTGATTACTTTAGAATGAAGAAGCCATGCTGACATCTGTTTGCAGGCTGAAGAAATGTCAAAATGTTGCCATGAAAATCAAAAGTTGTGTCTCAAAACGTTGCGAGATGTTTCTCGTGAAAACTGCAAAATGTGTGTAAACTAATTTGGTTTGCTTAGATGTGTAACAACGACGACACTGTACTAAGCTTTAGCTCAGGAACAACAATACCCGTGTTCGTAATGGGTTTATTAAAAATGTATGGGGGAACATCCAGTCGCAAGATATTAATTGCAACCACCAAGCCCATTGCTGCCATTTATGCAATCCCCCCGGAGTGCAGTGTAAAACTAATTGCGTGAGCAGCGCACTTCTTTAAATCACTCACGTCTTCAGCGCGGATATTTCAGACTGTCAGATAATTCAAGCTTGTCAAATCACGAGGAAACAACAAGAAACGGCAGAGATTCATTACACCGAAGCTTAGGGAAATTGGATACTGTGTAAAGCAAAGGTGGTGTTCCAACAGACTCACATGCAGCTCATATATCGGTTGTCTGTGGAGAACACACAATGAATTTTACATTTACATCCTAGTGAAAGCAACATACAGTGAATATAAATGCTCTAAATTTGTCAGACTAAAGAAGGAAGTGTTATCAATCACCCGACCACATTTGAATGATTAAAAATAACAAGTTTATGAAATTAGGTATTAAAATCAGGTAAAAATGAATTCTCAGCTCCAGGACTGTGGGCGTGGCCTCTGAATGCACTGAAGCCACGCCCACTCACGGGAGCAGTCAAGCATCTGAAAGAAATCTTAACACTGACTTTACAGACTTTAAATTCATGAGAAGCGCCAGGGTGAAAACACTTTGACAGGACGTCAGAGAGTAAAAGAACTGTAAATTTACTCCTAAAAAATGTATTTAAAATTGAGAAAATGTGAGTTATAATCACCCAGAATGAAGGCCAGAAGTGGGCAGTCTGCTCCCTTTGTTGTTTTTCTCCCTGTATTTGGACAAACAGTGGAAAACGCTGAGACAGCATGGAGAAGACACAAGAGAAAAGCTTAAGCACATCATCAGTGACCAGAGGGGGAGCGATGTTTGACTCAGGCACAAAAAAAAGAGCTGTGCTCATCAAAACCAGAGGAAGTAAGAGCGAAGAGGAACATCTACGTGCTTTTCGAACATAGAACTGCTTTAAAAAAAAAAAAAAAAAAAAAAGCATCACGTGGCAGCCATTTTGAATGGGGAAACAAAATGTTTGCCTCATCTCGTCAACATTTTTGACAACGTATGGCACTATGAGGGATTTATTGGCCGAGCTGCCGAGTTGCAGTTTTGAGACGTCAGTTCATTTATCGAGACAGCGATTGAAGAGATATTAAATGTCCTGTTTTTTTTTCACTGAACGTGTATTGAAAACAGGCAGATGAGGAGGCATGCAGGACAGTGAGCGTTGTTCAGTCGATGGTGATTAATTGCCTCCTGCAACAAAGACAGCAACGCTGCAGAACGTCCACCCTTCAATTCCAACATTCAGTGACATCATCAGAATGTGACGCCTTGAGCGGAGCAGAAACAAACAGCACAACTGCAACTGAAAATGTAAAGTCCGTGTGTGTGTGTGTGCATGTGTGTCTGTCTGCTTGACCGCTGGTGTGTATTCGTGACTGTGTGTGTGTGTGATGTGCAGGTGCGTGTATGTGCGCATCCAGCGAGTGTAAAAAAAAACAACAAATTCTTTTTCTTCTTCCCGCTTGTGTACTTCCCCTGCTTTCTGCTCCAGAGGTGAGAAGTGTTAATGAGGGTGCACCAGCCCTTGCCACCCGATAACAAATACAAGTCCACAAAAACCCATCAATACCGTGATAGCGGGTTGCGCACAGATTTGCTGGTAATTATGCCCTCTGGATGTTCCACAATCTGCGCACCCCCCAAAAAATCCCAAGCCACAAAGCCCCCCACCTCCCCAGCCCACCCCACACACACTGCAACACATCCTCTGGTTCTCCCCAATAGTAGAAGTTAAGCCACTGAGAGCCCAAGTATGGGGGCTGGACCAATTAGAGGAAGAAATACACAGCACAAGAGACTGCTCTTAGATCAGCCAAGCAGGGTAGAGCCGGACATTGTTTTTCAGCTCTCATACAGAAGGTTACCAGTGTGTCAGCTTGAAGAAAAAAAGAGCACTGCTCCTAGCTCGTTGAGAAGATTGTTGTTCCTTGTTTGCACTGAACCTGGATAACAAGGAGCCGTAACGACGGAGGCTGCTTTTTTTTTTTTTTCTTGTTCTGTTCACGTCAGTTCGGCACTGCAGACATTTTCCAAGAGGTCATACGACTACTGCAAATGGACGTTCTGAACACACCATTAACAGTGTCAAGAGCGACAAAAAAAAGTTTGTTAAAAAAATCACACCTCATGACTTAACGTCTTCTGTTTGTTGCTGGTGTCAGGCAAATTCAGTGAGATGACCTCCGCTGAACCATTAGCGTGCTCTAGTGGGACAATTTCTCTCAGATAGCAAAGTGAGACTGTGACGGTGGCGAGAAAGGCGTCGCCTCCTCCTCCTCCTCTCTCATGGGACATGCGCAGGTGTCAAAGTGGCAGAACTGTTGTCATGGCAACCTCCCTCATTTCAACCATCCCTGGCAGGTTCTGACAGATGTGTCAAGCCTTGAGGGCAATTGGAATCGAGAGGAGTGACCCTTTCTCGCTTGTTTTCTGTTGGGGAGGTCCGATTTCGATAGGCTCCAAAAAAAAAAAAAAAAAAAAAAAGAGGGGGGGATTCAGAAAGAGACAGATGTGAAAGACAGACAGCGAGAGAGAGCAAATGTGATCAGTAACCTCCTTTCCGCTCATCCCGCTGTGTAATCAATGTGACATTGCAGGTGGAAAGCTCAACTTTCTTTGCCAACGGGCCCTCGGGTGAGCTGCAGGGATCGCTGGCTGACAGAAAAACCCCAGCTCAGGGACTTGTGATGTTCTCTCTCAGTCCATATCAGTCTCACACAGTCCGCAGCGTGAACCCAGTCCCATCCACCATCCCTCGGATTACTTCCAATAAACAGCGTTTCTAGTCAGTGCTGTCAGAGGCCGGAAGAGAATATCTCTTCTGTCATAGAAAATGCACACAAATGCAGTTAGGGTGTTTTTCCCTCGCTCACTTGAATTTGAGAGTTTGACATAGTTGAGTTCCATGACCCGTTTGTTTGTTTGGGGCCTGTTTACAACTTGGAGGGGAAAAGGAAACCATATAGATTTTAAATATCTGTATTTTCTCATGGTAGTGGTTGCAAAACTTGAAGGAACCTCAACTGTAACAGTAACTGAAATTTCACCACTGACACATGATGGAAAGAAGTCATCCAAAACAAAGGTCAAGAGCTGGTGGAGAGAATGTTGCAGCCACTGAACACTGGCTAATATTGTTTGTTTTTTCTTAGATTAGAGTAAACTGAACACCATTGGGCTTTGGACTATTGTTCAGAGAAAAAAAAAAGAAAAGCTTTATAAGCTTGGACTCTGAGGAACAACTCATCAAGAGCAATTCTCAAAAATAATCTTCCGTTGAAGTGCTCATGTAGTTTGTTTTCAGTGTTCGCTTCATCCCCTTGGACTTTGTTGATGCATCAGAACTTTCAACTCTCCTCTTCTTGAGTCATAACTCAGAAGAGCACAGCTTGAATAAAAACGTAATGTTTTCAGCAGGAGCGTCATGGAGTCCAAATTCTGAGGGGGGCACAATTAGAGTGGGGGGGGGGTCCTTCTGTAGAAATAAACTGACGCAATGATCTGCAATGTGACATACAGTATACATGCAGAGACTTGAAGGGGTTTTAAAACGTCACCAAATCAGTCAATGTTAATGTTTGTGCTGTTGTAGTTATTTAAAATGAAACTCACGTAGATGTAGTTAATACAACCAGAGATGAATGGAATCTGCAAACACGGCGATATCTGTATTCAAACACAACGCATGGAAGCCTCTCTGCTGACATAACGTAGCGATGTGCTCTCCATCGTCAATATAAGCTCAGACTGAGCAGCATTAACCTATGTACCAAACTCCTCCATGAAAGATCAACAGCACAAGTAATAATCAAGCCAAGCCAACAATCGCTACTAACTTTAGCTCGAACCAACTATACTGCAAATGAGTGTCTACATGAACTAGTTAGAACTAATCACCTTTCATTTTGACATGCTTGAAAAAGGGATCGATGCTCTACTAACCATTTCACCAACACACCTTCAAGCTCTAGCCCAAATCTCCACCCATGCGCAGCAGTGCTGTGTGGGTGGGACTGGGACTGCGAGCCATTCGCACAATGAAGGAGTGGTAAAAACAATGTGTGTGAGTGAATCCTTAATATCTCTGCTTGAGACTGCAGAAGAACTTGAACATTTACACATCTGCTGCTCTGCTCTTGGCTTAATGAAAATCAGATGGTTTGAGACATAATTTAAGCACCCTCAAAGAAGTCCTCAGCTATCACCAGACTTTGACAAGACTAAAGCCTAACTCACACCGGGGACGTCAGCAGCGCATTACGGCTGCGTCGCGTCAGCCATTGCTGATCGCTGCCATTATAATCAATGAGGCCCCTCACACCGGGCGCGCTGCGGAACGTCTTAGCAGAGTCCCAGAAGCGTCTCTCCGCTCCGCAGCGCTATCTTTACGTAGCACTTCTATTTTTGACGCGAGCCGTTGCTAAACCGCGTCAATTTCAACAGAGCAGATTGCACCAGACAGATCCTTTTTATAATCTCTCCCACGTCGGAGAAGCAAAGTTAGCTGTTTGTTGTTGTTGTTTCTTTTATACACAGTTTATCGCGGGGACTCGCGTATGTTCGGGATGCTCGCGTGATCTCGCGTGAATACGGCTAGTTCGCTACGCAGCCGTAACGCTGCCGTTCGCGCCCGGTGTGAGTTGACGCCGGGCAGAGGACGGAGCTGAACCGTGGCGCTGCCGTGACGCTGCCGTTACGTGCCCGGTGTGAGTCCCGTGTCAGTTGTTCATAAGATCATAATACAATCTAAAATAAAATAACTATAAAAAAAAATCTGATGCGGCCTGTATGGTTTAGTTCTGACTGCAGAAGGTTACCACGAAATCCAGCAGAACACAGTGTTCCTGTGTTTTTCAGTCACTCTCTGCCATGCAACAAAAATGAGGTTAGACTGAATGGAATCTGTAACACTGAAACTAGAGCATCAGCTGGAAGCCAGACTGTTTTGCAGACAGAACATGCTACATATTTTGATTTGTTCAGCATGTCACTAACACATTTGAGGTTAATGGTTCAAACCCACTGGGGCCACATATACAGAAAACGAAGGCACTTGTGATATTTTAAGCCACTTTAGATAAAAGCGCCTACCAAATGGCGCATGTACTGTTACAAGTACAAACTTGGAGTGAGAGGAAAGTGGCAGCAATTATGTTTTGAACTGCACAATACAGATCATAATTGTTTGCAAATAGAATTTCCCATCCAAATGCGAAACGCACCTTGATAGCCTGACAGCCAAGATATAAAGATATATTGATGGTTCTGGTGTGGTATGAGAGCGAAGCTCATAGCGAATAAATGCTGTCACACATGCCGATTTGCAGATTTTGCCGCGTGCACATTTGGACCGTGTTAACGCTGCACACAAGATAACATTTGTCAAACCGTCTTGATGCATTGCTCCTGCATCATCTCCCCACTCTCGTTTTTTTCCTTTTGCATCTATTATTATTCGACTGTTTGAGTTTGGTGAGTCAACGTGCTGACTTAGGTCGGCATTACAATGCACAGGCTGCGGCGCCTGCTGCAGTACTGATGCAAATTAGATGCAGAGTACAGTAGATGCCTTCTGTGGAGTCTGTATTGACTACAAGAATCACCCATTAGGTTCTGCTAGTCTTATTAGCATGGCCTGGAAATGTGTCTGCCAGTGTTGTAGTACACTTGATTAGAAGCCAAGAAATGTGAATGTGGATGTCCTTAATGCTGTTCCTCTGACAGGCTGAATTACTGAACTTATTTCCACACGGGAAGTTCTGTTTACATGATGGCACTCGTAAAAAAATACAGTACACGGGAAATATACCAGAATGATTCCCTCTCTCACCACTACAGCCTCATTACCCCAACTGAATGTAACATTGAGTGAATGTCAATGTTTCATTGCATATTGAACTGACTCCAGTGCTGCTGCAGTGAAACTGTTCCAGACTGCAGCCAGACAGATGAGGTCTGTGGTACAGTTGTCAACATCCTGCTCTCTCAGTTTTTCGCTGCTTCTTTTAGGTCTTGACTTGCAGGATGTCAGATGCCAGGCAGATGTCCATCTGTCGAAGTTTGTCAGCTACCTCTTAATCCCATTGGATGTGGCATAGCACGCCACATTCGCTGATTTTAACAACACTTTTTTTTTTTTTTTTTTTTTTTTTTTTTTTTTTTTTTTTTTTGCCAAAGGTCACAACAGATGTATGTGCCAGAACCCCTGCCAGTGCTTGTATCTGTGTCAACATATCCTCATTGATGTCTCTGCACCAGAGAGAAAGCAGCACCAACCCAGCAAATCTCCCTCCTCCCTTATCTCAGGGGAGCGCTGCTGTGGTTGCTGTGTTTCTAGCTACATAGGTGCCTAATTATAGTGTAAAGTGGAGAAGAATCTGTGACAGGAGTTATCGAGTTTGGGAAATTTAGAACATTCTTTTAGACACAATGCTGGTCTAACACTGTCACAACTGTGTCATCAACATGAATTCGTCTTTAAGGTTGTTTGTGACTGCCATTGCGCCTTATTTATATCTTTATGATGCTTCAAGGTTCACCCATTTTACTTGAGGTAACACTGATTAATTATGCATGACACTGTCATGAAAGTGTTTGAGAGTCATAACAGTTTATTACTGTGTTCAAAGCCCGCCATGATATGTTTACGACAGCTTATACCCATGGCTAACGTCATGTTGTCATAAATCTCTAAAGCAGTGTCAATATGCCACTGAATTAACATTAATAAACAAAATGTGCTATTATAAAGGTTAAATAATCTTTCTATCCATTTTCGTGACAGTTATGGTAGCATTATAACATCAGATAACAGCAGACCAACAACTTTATGTCATTTCATTAGAGGCCTAAAATGAGAAATGTCTTTTATTCTTTATTTATTTATTTTTAAATATATTTACATGATCTCATAAAAACTAATTATTTAGAAGGGGAGTTGGAAAGGTTAGATACTTAGAAATGGATGACTGGAGAGGACTGGACTACCAGAGTTTAACTGCCCTCAGAAGAAGAGAGTAACTCAGGGGTCTTCAACCAGGGGTACATTACCCCTAGGGGTCCGCAGATGTACTTCAGGGGGTCTGCCAATTTTTGTCATAATGATTGACAATCCTCACCAAAATAATGGTGAATGTGAGGGTGCAGATCAATGAGAAACTACAAACAGTGGATCCATTTGCATAATAATGTAATACCTGCCAATGATGTAATAATTAGGGCCATTTTAAGTGTAATAAAGCCAATAACGTAATAACGTAATAATAATTTTGCCAATAACAAGATATTATGTTATTGGTGTTAGCATTAAACAAAATGTTATCCAATAATGTAATAATACATAAACAGGACCGCATTTCTTGGAAATAAAAGATTCATTTGCAGTTTTTGTGCAGTTTGCTCATCAAAAATAGATACAGTGGATGGCATGGTCGTCATATTCATTCATCAAGGGTACGCACTATGCAGCACTCTCTCTCCTTAATTATGGAGAATTAAGAGCCAAGAGAATTATTTGTTGTATAAAATCTTTGTTAGAATATTGTTTATTTGCTTAGAGACATGTAAATTCATCATTTCATGTATGGAGGAATATGATTGCATTGATTACTGTGAAGTGTATATGGTAGTTAGATCACTTAGTGGAATGTGCTAGAATTCAGGAAGAGAACGGTGGTCATGTGACCTACATGTGTTTGCTCAGTGTTAGATGAAAAAGTCCAATCAGTCTAGTTATTACTAAGTTATTACATTATTGGCATGTTATTACATTATTGGACATTATTACATTCAAAGTAGCCAAAATGATTACATTATCGGCAGGTATTACATTATTGGTTGCTACACACTCCTGAATCAGTGGACATGTGCAAAGACGCATAGCTCTTGGCATTTAATAATAAATAATAATTATGCATGAACCTTTTATCAATCATAAACACATACAGGCTAATAACTCAGCATGTAAACAGGTTAATAAGGTGAAATAAAAGTGGTTTGGTTTGGTGGTTTCAAAATAAAAATAACAGCTACAAAGACTCTATGAGACAGACTGCTGCATCACTTTGAGTTTATTGATCAAGTGATAAAAAAATATCAAGTTTTGCTGTGTTAGCGGCGACGGACTGACCGTCTGAAGCAGCAGCAGTTATCCCACGGTCTAAGAATAGAGTGTGTAGAATGTTGTACAGAATGTAAAGCCCTATGAGACAGATGTGTGAATTTGGGCGATAGACAATAATTAACTTGGCATGACTTGGCAAAGGAGGAGTGTGGCCACGTTGGACAGAGATGGAAAAGTTGTTTTTTTTTTTTTTTTAAATGCAGCTCAACTCTGGCTAACAAATGCAATACAGTTGGGCCTGTGGCAGAATCATGAATTCATCAGCTCTCATGAGCCCTTCCTCCTCATTCTGCTGCCTTAACTTTGATATATTCTGTCTTTCTGGGCCTACAGCACGGTGCTAATAAGCAGAATGTCTGACACTGAAAACAGTGGTTTCTTCAAAAATGTTTTTTGGCTTGTAGCCTTGGTATTTCCTTATGTACATGCGTGATAAAAGAAGAAGCCCAGACCAGATAAAAGCAGGAAAGACACCCTCTTCTCCACAGGAGCACATATCGAAACATTATGAATAGCTGCTAGTTTGGAGTATCAGCCTGTATCAAATCACACCATATTTTGTCACAATCAACATAGTGATGATTCTCATGCATAGCACTGTTTGATTTCTCTGTGTATTTGGTCAAGTTTGTGTTGACCCTGTATATCCGATGACGCTTTTTTTTATTTAAAAGCCAAGCCACACGTTGGACTGGAAAACGAGTGGTGGAGGAGTTGCTTTTCCTTGTGCTCAATTATTCAGACTCTTACATCTTTGTTTTGGGAAAACAAGAGTTTTGGCTTTGGATCAGAAAAAGTTTCCTCATTATCTCCTCACTTCCTTTATTATTGTATTTTGTTTTCTTCAATTTCAGCTCCCTGTGCATGTAATCTGTTGTTGAAGCGAGGACATCTACAGTTTTGCAAAGGCCAACTTGTCCATTAAGTGATGAGTAAATGCAAACTAGATTTATCCTAGTGCCTACACTGGATTATTGGCCCACAGTAAGCTTATCTTTTTATTGCCTCTCTCTGTTGATTTTGCCTATGACCTTCCTTTCACCATCCAAGCACCAGCTTCAGAGGGGTGACCTGTATGCCGGTGTAAGACAATATTCTGACTGAAAATGTCATATGCACAGATGATGTATGAATGGTGGACAAGTGCAAGTCTCATGTGTGACAAGAAATGTGACAAAGTGGACTCAACAACACCATTTAACTCTTGATACATAGCATCTTACCTGTAGATGTCATCCGTGCTGTCAAGGTTCATACTCTGTTGGGGGGGTGGGGGGTTGCTGGTAGTATAATGTGTCTTATAATGTGTCTTTCATGTGAATATGTGTAAAAACATTAAACCAGTGATGCACATACGTTATCCACTAGTTTTCTTATACTGAAACAGACACAGTTGGAACCTGAGGTATTGAGTGGATTTGCTGATGGGAGACACTCAGAAGCCCTCCAATGACGTGAAAAGCAGACATGGCTTGCATGAGGTATTATCACAATACAGGCTCGGACAAGCGGCTGTGTGATGAATCCCTGTGCAACACCTTGTTTTCTGACATCTTTCTTTGGCCAGGCTAAAGGCAGACTACAATATCCCACACTGCAGGGCCAAGCTGAGCAATACTGGGCAGCAGGGAGGCTGAGTGTGACTGCTGTGAATACTGCTGTGCCAGTGTTTGTCAATGATGTATCGTGTGTAGAATGAGGCAGCAGCTTGGGGGTAGATTACTTTCCTAAACAAGGCAATGGTCTTAAAGGGTGAGTTACTGCCCTGGCTATTGGTTTCTCTTCCAGGGCCCCTTGACAGCAGTAGCATCTTAATACTGGCGACTGACCAAGGCAGCAGATTCCCTGCCAAGTAGCAGCTGCCTGG
The DNA here is from genome assembly GCA_014281875.1 of Nibea albiflora. Lineage (NCBI taxonomy): Eukaryota > Metazoa > Chordata > Actinopteri > Sciaenidae > Nibea > Nibea albiflora. The sequence continues at coordinate 2,149,498 of CM024800.1, forward strand.
CTAGTCCGTCCTACTACAGCAGAGACTACTGACAGAGACAGCAGTGCAGGAGAGGAATGTCAACCGAATGTGGATTCCACAGCAGACTGGAATGGGAGTTGTTCTGTATGTCAGGCTTCAGGATATCATCAACAAAACATCTTTTTCTGTAGTGGGGATATTTAACTGAACTACTGGCTGCTGACAGTGTGAAAAAACATCCAGAAACTTCATCCAACACCAACAGAGGTTCTGGAAATTACATTTGCTCTCTAGCAAGGTGTTCCTATAAGACAAAGCCAAAGCTATCTCCACTGAAACATCCACAAACCCGACAAACCATACCAGAGAATCCATTCTGCGGAGAAGGAATTGGCAACCTGATGGGGATTCAGCAATCCTTACTTTCCTGGAAAGAAATGCTCTCCAATAAACACTCTCAAAATAACTGTGTCTTACTTTAAGTTTGTCCCATCTGAGTTCACCCCAAACATAACCAAGATGAGCTCCGTATAGACATTGCCAGAAGCCACGAGGGAGCAGCCGTACTCCAAAACAAGCTGCTGATCATCTTTTTATTAAGTTGTCAGGGCTAACAGCTACCTACCTACACAGGCAGCGTCGAACCTGTCACCTAAAGATGATATTTATATTACAAAATGGTTTGCCTGATACATTTTGGAAGAAACACAATGTCTACATGGATAATTCTCACCTGCAATATTTTTTGTAATCCGCAGAGGACCGCAGTTTAATTTTGCCATTATATTTCTGTCAAAAAGTATTTCCAATTGGAACTGGGAATGTTGTGTACACGGATTTGATGGCAGGGGTCACTGTTCTATGAAACCAAAACAATGAGCTAAAAGAGGCTCAGAGCTCACTTCACTGACTTATTGTACTATGAAGTGCTTCTGTTATCCAGTCATATCTGAGTCAGATCAAAGTATATTATAATTTTGTCAAATTATCATCATCTATACAACAGGGAGCATTTTTCTTCTTTTCCATAACCAGTAGACTAATCACAGCTGGTTTTGTCTGGCACATGTTTATCAAACAAACATGATGTTGACATTCAGCAATATTCAATTTCTTGCTCTCAGCTTTTCTCATATTCCTAAATTCCTTCCTTGGCAGAGTCACCTCACCCCAATATAAATTCCCCATATTTATTTGTTTATTTTGGCTTGAAATAATTGGTTTCCATTGCCAGACCTACTCCCCCCGCTTAGACCAGGCATCCATGTGACAGTCTATTCTCCCATAGGCTCGCACGTGGCCGTGATAAATTAGCTTAATGCCATGCGAATATTAATCACATTGTCACCACAGCTGAGCAGGGAAGCAGTTTAGTACTGCAGCCGCCACACAGCCTCATTTATCAAACCCCAGAGCTCTCCTCCTATGCTAACCCTCCTGCTTGCTGTCTCCAAAACACAAGCTGTTCCCACCCAGTTTTCTATTGCCAGAGTGGCACACTTTGCTTAGGTGTAGTAGTGCTGCCTCAAAACTCATCCGAATCTACAAACAATGGGGTCTGTACCGGGGGCATATCTGCAAAGTGATGAACGCAACAGATGAATGCATTTAAAGTAACTGGAAGCAGAGGAAACGCAAGCTAGAAATAGTGTTTAGGTTGTCTGCACATTAGCAGGCAGCTCTGACAAACAATACAACATGCAGAGGGTTCTGTAGTTCAAACACTTGTCTCATTGCATTGCATTTGACTTCCCTAAATGAAAACTGAGAAACAGATTGAGATTTTCGTCACAGTGGCTGTCCAAAGTCGCCCATTAAACATTCCTCACCTGTCCTTAGTGCCACTGGGTCATACAACTATGCAGGAGTTCTTTTTGTTCCGTATGCCCCCGACTCACCTCACTGTGCCTATGAAAGGTAATGCCAAGTGGTAAAATATGCTCAAAGATATTCACAAAGTCACCGCTCACAAATGATGAATGCAGGAGTGTGAGTGTGGCAAGAATGATTATCACCCGCCGCTGCCGCTTGAAGATGTGCAAATGGAGTGTTTACGCTTGAATGTAGTACAGACATTTAAATGTAGACCTTGGCAAATTACACTGCACCGCAAGCCTCCACCTCAATAAATGCTTTTTTTCACTTGGATGTATGGAGACTGAGCTATAGAAACATCCCACAAAACTAGATTTGCCACCTCGTGTGGGAACTTCCTAGGGCAGCAGAAAAGTCATGGCTCAGCATGGTGCCCCCGCTTGCTTAAGGGATGTTTCAACTGCCTGATAGAAATCATTAAACGAATGTAAAGGGCAGTTTGGTCTGATGTTTTCACTGAATACAAATGATGCAAAAGCAGGTGAATAATAACTATAGTTGCATTGCTCATTTGAAATATGTGAGGTGCTGGAATATACATCTGAATTTATAATTTCATAATAATAATAAATGATTGTTATTGTGAAATTGTTAATAAAGGTGTGCAACTCCACGATCTCCCTAAGCTTTGATGGGACTAGAAATCGTTGCTAGGTCGTTACTAAGGCTTGGTCTTCTCGCTGTAGTAGTAAACTGGGTTCCATTACATATAGGAGTCTACTGCTGTGACTGATTGGTTTCCAGATATTAGTCATACCCTGTGTATCTCCATGGAAACTGAGATCAAAACGGAAACAGCAATCAAAGAAATGTTTATTTTGAGAGCAAATTGCCCCAAAACATGAATATCTTTTGATTATATATGTTATTTAAGTTGCTAATTGTTGTATAATCGAAATATTACTCTCCAGGGTGTGCTTTAACGTCATGCACGACAGTGATGTGGTTAGCGTCAGTGCCAATAATAAGTTCTTATGTAATATTGCTTAAGTATGGACTTACATTGCAGTTACTAACCTCATTAACACTCAGTTGACTTTGACTTGTGGTCATTGGTTTGCTGTCTTAATGATAGTGTGATGGAGGGTCCATATCAGTTCTCTGTGCATTCAGTGGACAAACTGACCTGGAATGTGCTAGCTTGGTGTTAAGGTTGGAAGGTGTGGGAAGATGATGAGCCACCATCAGTGTCCTTTATCCTCCATCACACCATTCCCTCTTCTGTCACCTTGTTTGTCAACCACATCACAGTTATTGGGCTCCTAAAGGATCATTGGACACTAAACTGGTGTGAAATTTTTCAGCTAGTGTGTGTAACAATATAGCCACCAACGCAACCACTGAAGCAGCTATACAACAATACAAGGTCATGCATGTGAAATCATATATAGTAGCTAATTAATATGCACACATACCACCAACTGCACATGGGGGGTCAGCTACAGGTGGTCATCGACAGTGTTGCATGTGAATTACTTTATGTTGTGGTAGAACACCCTCTTGCAATATTCATCTATATAAAATAGAGATGTCAGTGATGGAAAGTGTCTCTACCACTCAAATCCAGCTTGTGTCCAGACTCACTGCCCCCTTCTCCTTTTCTCCCTCTCTCTTTGTCTCTCTGTCTGCCTTTTTGTAATAATTTTGGCAAAAAAAAAAAATTGGCAGTGTGTGCAACATGCCTTTGGCTGTTTACTTAGCTGGCAAATTATTTTGGACTGGCCACCCACAATGTGTGGTGGATTAAAACTCCTGATTTCCATGTAGGTTTTGACCCCCTTTGACCTTGGGGGTCATTGCCCCCCCCTCACTGGCCACACTTTTTACCTGCCATTGTTTTGTTATTGAACAACACAGCAGCAGGCGGTTTGAGGGTTTTAAAACTAAATTAAATAAACACAGGACGCGCACTGTTTAAGCTGTTGTTCTTATACGTGTGTGCTATAGTGCACATTCTGTGCTAATCTTCACAATGCATTGTAGGGCCAGAATTCAGCAAATAGCTTCTTCCTCCCTGGGCTGCCATTGGATTCCTCCTTGCTTCATTGTAGGAAATCACTGTTCTAGAACAGGGACTTATTCACTGGGACCTTAGGGAACACTTTACCCATTAGTGGGCAGTGCAGTGACCTTCAGACAGTCCATCCATTACCCTTTTGTTTCCTGGACTCTTCTTAGAATTGGGAAAAGGTGCCAAAATGAAAGAAGCTTGCCAATTGGAGTTCGCGCTCCTCCGATGGACAAAAAATCAGTATGGATAATATGGATGCAGCTACAGAAAGGCAATAAACAGCAGAGGGACATCAGAGCCATGCATGCATCTTGACTACATATAAACTCTCAGCCAATTTGTACTGTATCAGAAGGGAATACACCTTAATTCTTTAAATCAAAATTAACTCTGGACAATGGAATTTGCTTAATCAAGACATAATGCATTCAGAGTTGGTGTATAGATGATGGATGATGATACTGATGCTGCTGATGATGAAGATGTACAATATATAAGAATCCTATAGGTAGTTTCACCAGCTTGTATTTGCATTTGATACACCCGTTTGTCCATGTATCTCTTGTGTCAGTACTGTGAAGCTCTATGTTGTATCCAGACACCTTCACACCTTTACAGTTAATAATGTCTGAGATTCTGTCATCTATGTACATGGGCCTTCCTCTGAGTTCTGGACACAGATTTTTTTAATGAAGTAAAGTTAGAGCGAGCTGAAATAGTAACATGACAGGAGCATCTTTTCTAGCTCTGTCCTGTGATTTCTATGCTTGGAGTACGACTCAGACGTTACAGTGGGGTTCAAATGTAGCACGGAAAATCTGTACATATTATTAATAACTGCTATTTACATTTTTGTGTATGGTTTTAGCATTAGGGGTCTGGATCTCCATAACATGTACCGGAGGAAAAGATGTTGGGGATTAGTGTTGAAATTTGAATTCAGTTTAGTCTGAATTTCTGTTTTTACTTTTATGCTCGCTCCTGCTAGCTTACTGTTAGTATCCAAAGGGGGAAACACAGTCCTGCGTCTCTGTTTGACTTGTAAATCAATACCGCTGTAATGACATTTTTGGTTATCGTAACCAACCTGTGCAGTTTCAGTGAAAATCAGAGTATACAGATTTCTACTGGATATACACAAACTGTTCTCTAAAACTGACCTTTTTTCCACTGAGGATCACATAGATGTTTTAAGCTTGATGGACTCGACACAAGGAAATCAATATATATATGCTGCCATAATGAAAGAAAACTGGAAATGAAAAAGAAAAAAAAACTGAACTGTGGACTGTGATGATGCTGTGAATTATTATGTAATTGATTTTTGTTCACTGGTCATTCTCACAAGGTTCTTCAAAGAGAAATGCTGCCCTGCTGTCAGAAGGTCAGAGGCGGTAAGCATTGCTTTTGTCTGTTCATTTAGTGACTAAGCTAGTAGCACACTGCATGTGTATTTAATTGACTTTTAGATGAGGTAGGGTAACATTGCTACTGAAAAGATTCACTTTTGCCTTGACAAATATAACTTTCTAACAGTTAACATGCTGATCGTCTCCTTTTCTTTGTCATTAAGAAATAATTGGTTTTAATCTCAGAATGATGTATTATGATCCAGCAATGTAAAAATGGTTTCCTAAATTGAGATTTTGTAATGAGGTGATATTTCTGTTTAAAGTAGCTCCATGATGTTTTGCGCACTGTGTGTTGCTTCCTTCCCGCTCTGTATTAAATCGGTTTGAATATCTTACCGGGAAACAGTCTGCCAAAATATAACCTCTCTGCCCTTTTGCATTAGATGACCCCTTAAATCTGTCTCTACAGTTATGCATAATTCAAACGTACTTTTTTTAAAATGTATTTTTCAAAACTGAGTTTTGATATTAACAATATCTTTTACTTTACCTCAACATATTATGCGAGCAAAAAGAAAAACAAGACAAAAGAAAAATGAAATGGCCGTTAAAGCTTTCTGGTGACTAGTGATGGATCATTAAAAACAGCTCGCTCTTTTTTTTTTGTACAGATATATGAAGGACTTTTCTGCCCAGAAATTTGCCTTCCAGACGGATCACTCTGTCAACCTGTAAAAAAAATATATATCACTGGGACACCATGACCTAAATTACAGTCATTACCCGTACATTAACTACAATATAAAAGAATATTGTAAGACTGATGGAGATTTGTTTGTCTCAGAGAAGACATCTGCCTTAGTTCAGACAGAGGGGAATGACATGTGACAACGTCCTCTGGCAAAGTTCCTCAGTCTGCTACACACAAGAAATGTAAACCTTTGTGACGGGCGAACAGAACTAGCTGTGTGTAGCAAACAGAGTACTGAAGACATCAGGCCAAAACAGATGTCTAGTACAATTTACATTTTCCTAAAACATCTACTATCTTCAAGAGCGAGGCTATATAATACACAGCTAAAAGAAAAAAAAGGTAGAATACTGACAGCTGTTGTTGCCAGAATTTTACCATAATAAATACATTAGAACTTTTTCTAATATTACGGTAAGAGGATGTTTGTACTATTGATTTGACTGTTGGGCTTAATAAGGGGCATAAAGCTTTATAGAGAGATATAGAGAGTTCTTATGGGTTAAGGTTGGTGCTTTACCACATGTTTTAAAATGTATGTTTACAACTTCTATTTATACATCATATTAAGGTCATTAAAATAGTACTTTATATTGGAGACTGTTAATTGTACAGTAAAACACCATCATATTTAATGGCCTTTTACTGTCATGGTTTAACAGTTATTTCACCGTAATCTACAGAGATTTTATTTTTGTGTGTGTGTGTGTGTTGTTGTTGTTTGAGTGTATGTTTGAGGAGGTAAACTGTTTTTCATCCAAAGGGCTAAGGCAAAAGCAGGGTCAAAAAACAAACAAACAAAAAAAAATGATAAGCACACAGCGGAAACACTGGAAAGTAGGACTCATACTACACTAATAATCTGGCATTTGGGGAAGGGGAAACAAAGGGTTTAAATACCCGAGCAAATGAGGTGATGCAACACAGGTGTGTGTGATTAGGGGCGGGACAACCACAAGGCAGGAAAACCAGGAGGCTGGAGTACGTGTAGAGAGAGGAGGGACTGACCGTGACATGACGGAATGACAAAGAATAGAAAAATAATAAAAGATAAATGGGATCCACCCCAAACTGTGTCCAAAGGCAATTAGAGGTATTAAATCAAATTATGCCAAAGATAAATGACTTAATCTCCATACATTTGCTTTGTCAGTATGTTTTGCATTTTTGTGCACCACTCACAGAGAATGGAACTGCTTACGTGTAGAGTCCAGCATGTGCTGATTAATCGCTGCTCTCTTCGCAGCATGGCAAATCTCGATAGATTTCAATTCGCAGCAAGGCGGAACTTACACAAAGACGTACACAATAAACAAACATGACAGGCTCGCAGCTCCCCGCAGCTGCCTGTCCTTTGCATGTCTCTGTGGTGAGGTTCATTAATTGGTTTGGAGATGGCGAGATAGGTGGATGGATTAGATTAGGTTCTCTCTCGCCACTTCACCTCTCCCTCGTGCCTCACCCTCGCTCTCCCCACCTCCATTACTGAACTTTCCACAAGCAAATTGAGTCAGGCCCTCTTAATTAGATTGTTTCTCACTGCATTTCTAATATGTGACTAATTAGAGGAAGACAAAAACGAAGAGGAGATTGCTCAGCCTTGCACCAGAGGTGAATGTGAGGATTTATCAAAGAGACAGTCAGGGTCAGTCAGCAGTTACTAAATTCAGACTTACAGCAGTGTGGAAGACTGTCGACCAGGCTCAGCTGAACTATATGGACAAGTGTGTTCTAGCATTAGCATCTAGGGCATTAACATTTAGAAAGAAGACAAATTATTATAGCATGCATATCCACCGTAAAGAATCTTGGAGTTATTTTTGATCAGGATTTGTCCTTTGATGTCCACATAAAACAAATTTCAAGGACCTCATTCTTCCATTTACGCAACATTACCAACTGCCACTGTAATCATTCTACCATTTATTGTAATTCACTGTAAAGCCCTCTGAGGAAAAATGTGTTTTGTGACTTTGGGCCATACAAATAAAATTTGATTTGATTTGATTTGACTAATCTGAGCCTGAATTCACTCACAAACCTTACATAGGTGTTTCAGTGAGCCACTTTGTGGCAGCTCACATGGGAGCTGTGTGAGCAGACAATATATAAAACATACTGACAAAGCAAATGTATGGAGATGAAGTCATTTATCTTTGCTGTAATTTGATTTAAGACCTCTAATTGCCAATGAATTCCACAACCACAAGAATTCAATCCACTTAAAGACTCATGAAGATGATGATGATGATGATGAAGATGTACAATATATAGAATCCAATATGTAGTTTCACCAGCTTGTATTTGCAGTTGATACACCCGTTTGTCCATGTATCTCTTGTGTCAGTACTGTGAAGCTTATTGTTTTATTGTATGATTTGGTAATTTGGTATAATTGTTAATGGGGCACCAGTTGGAGAATTAATGGTTTATACTATTTAGCCAATTAGATAATTAATAAAAAGAAAATGTAAATGTGCTTTTAGTAGTATGAGCATGTAGCAGCAATATTGATCAAAACTGATGAATGTGATGATGGTCAGTTCTTGCCACTAATGAATACTGCAGTATGAAAAGAGCATAACTGAAGCATTTCTTTGTCTTTTTTATGTATTCAGACATTATATGTACTCATGCAAGAGATCATATATGAAAATAATGCAGATGTTAGAGATTTTAAATTGATGAGCAGAACTTCTTTCCCGTCCCTCGAGCCAAAGCGCTGGTAAGATAAATATTACTAAATGATGATATGAAATATTTCAGGACTCATTAATATTTAGGATGACCTCGCTCACAGTATTTAGGCTGAGTCATTTAAAATGCTATGTGTCATTCCCATGTTAAAACATGAAGTCAAATAGATCCCTAACCGACCAATTAGTATCAATCTCTATGCTCATCAAGGCTAATTAATTATGGAGGCTGGTACGAAAAACAGTGATACAGAGTGGGCCCGCCGGAGTAACATGCAATGCAACCCCAGTGCACTCGGCGCCTTAATAAAAGTTAGCAGTGAAGGGGTGAAGGCGGGGTCAGTCGAGGTGAAGGCTCGTTAAGCTCGGGGTTTTGGGTGGAAGACAACCTGCTGATTCAGAGGCTCGCCCAGGATAATCAGCGCCATCACAGTGCTGTAAGGCTAAAGCTTCAGAAGGAAAAGAAAATCAATACAACCTCACCACGAGCAGCACAGACCCCACATGCTAATGATTTTCACAACTACCGCTGTACCTGTGTCAAAACTACTATAAATTCACTCATCCTGAACGCAGAGGCTCCCTGTGGATGCAAAATAGAAAGCAGGAGGATGAACCTTTGGTTTAATTTTCCACACTAAAAGACTGTTACGGACCAGAGGTGCTAATTAGATTGATTTCAAAGATTCCAGTCATGGGTCATTGACTGGAGCGGTACAGGACTGTAAAAGTGCCATACAGTACATTTATAACGCAATTATCTACTGCAGAGGAAGTATGTAGTCTTCATTAGAGGTGTTGTGTGTATTATATGACCGAATATTTTCACTGAAACAAGTTGAGGCAATCTCAATTTCTCAATCAAGAACATTTCATATTAAACTACCACATTAATAACACCATTTTAGGACAGAGCAGGTTTATGTGTCAGGAGATAACATATGGATGCAGTATTTCCTTCCTCTAACTCTGATGTTCTCGCTGTCTGAAAACAGAGAGGCGGTGCTTTGTAATTCTGGAGTAATGAAATGATTGTAATGAAGTGTAGAGGCGTGACAACAACAGCAGTGGTCATTTGTTTCAATTAAAACAGCCCGTGTGTTTGACCTCTCGTTGTGGTGAAAATAATGACCTCAAAGCAAAGACAGTTATGATGCGATGTTCTTCTACCCCACAAGCTGTGGCAGAGGAGGGTTGGGTGGATGGTAAAACATAAAGGCCTTTGGCACCACTTACTGTAGTCTGCATCTTCTCTCCTGCCGTAGAACAACTCTGTCTATTAAAGTATGTGTACTGATTCACAGCAGCAAGCAGCAAAGAAAACATTTATTTCATTTATTGTTCTGCAATATCTGCTCTTGCAATGCAATATCTGCTCATAGCTGGTATTTTTTTTTTGTCTGGGCACCAACAGCACTTGATTACAGTTATTAAAATGCCATGTTCTCAATTAAAGATTGAAAAGTCGATAGTTGTGAAGTGAATCTTAACCGCAGCCCCTGTCTTTCCTGAACATTAACCAAAGTGCTTCTTTTTCCTTAAACTTAATCAAATCCATGACTCAGGATGATAACCTTTGTTCGCACTTTGTAAAACCCACAATCCAACCCCACCACCAACCCTCAATCTTGGATGAAGTACAAAAACAGAGCTGTCCCTTCACTACATTGGAACTACACTTTCTACTGTAGAACAGAGCTGCCTGCAAGCGGCCAATGTTCCAGTGGGGGGTGGGGGGTATAACTCCAAAATAGACATACCAAAAAGCAAGCAAACATATACTAAGGTATCACGCCAGTGAATATACATGAATGAAAACAACAAAGCAACATTATAATGCCATGTAGTGTTCTTCTGTTCCTGAGAGAAGCAAATTTCTCAGTGACTCTTTGGTTGAAGTCAGGGGTGCTTTTGACAAGATTCTTCTCCTTAGAGAGCACGGCCAATGCATTGAGACAATCCTGTGACATCGTGTTCCTGAGGAAGGTCTTGATTCTCTTCAGTGTTGAGAAGCACCTCGCAGATTCAGCTGTGGTCATAGAAGTCATGATGGGGATCTTCAGCAGAGCCACAGTCCCTGAGAAGGTGTCCTAAAAACTGTTCCCCATGAAGAGCTGGTACAGAGCCACAGCACCGCTGCAGCTCTTCAACTCAGTGGGTAAGCCTCCACGGTGGTGTTCAGTGCTGCTTCAGGGAACTGGCTGTGGTACTGCTGGAATCTGTCTGCCTGCAGCAGTGTAGCACTGATCAGATACTTTGTGAAGGCAAATCACGCAGTGTGTTTTGCGTGACCCAAGATACAGTCACAAACCTAAAAAATTAATGCACCAGTTTAATGCAATATGGAGGTGGCTATTAGTCAGTATTTAAAACTATTTATTCTATGAGTATATGTGTTCATTTAATAACAAGGCAAATACACATAGCACCTCTATAAAAGCAGATTATTATATTATGTAGGGCCTATTCTAAGGTGTCCTCCACACCTTTTTCACAATATAGCACTACTATGATTAAAAACATTGTAAAAGACTTACACCACACATTTAGCTTCTATCTCACCTCTGTGGCTACCCTCTGAAGATCACCTGGGCCCAGTGTGCGGCGTTTCTTGGCCAGCTGAGATACACCGCCACTGTGTTCTCCACAGAGAGCAGGGAGAGAATCTCTCTGATGGGATGGAACAGTTTCAGTTTCCCTCACTGAACAAAATTAGGAAGACCTGAAAGCTCTTACTACTATTGTAGCGTATGGCCAGCGTGTTTTGATGATCTGACAATCTTGCTCCTTCTCGTCTGTTTATCTGTCCATAATCTATCCTTCATATTGCTGCTTCACCAAAGGATTAGGAGAGAAGGCGTTTTGTGTGGCAGCATAGGACAGATGTTGCCCAGTGTGAGACTGACAGTTTGCAGTATCCAGAGGCAGCGCAATTTAGCTGATGCTGAGTCAGATGGCTGCGAGCTGTGAGTTTTCTCAGGGTTAGAGACTTATTAAAGATGCAGAGGCATTTTATTGTTTAGACTGCGGGAATGGAAAACATATCGTTGACAATAATAGTGTGTGTGTGTGTGTGACAGAGAGACAGAGAGAGAGAGAGAGAGAGAGAGAGAGAGAGACAAAGAAATGTAATGGAAATTGTATGATTGTATTTCCAGACATGGGGATCAGTCTGACTCCAAAGCTAATCATGAACCATTATGCAAGGGGGAATTTTGGACTTTCAGTGTGTCCACTACATGAAGCAGCCATAATCAGGCTTCACATTCACTGATCAGATTCCAGTTCAAAGGTCAGGAAAGTCCAGGGTCATCGGACCTTGAGTTAAGATGGGTTTGCAAACACAGACAAGAATAAAGTTTTGTGCTTGTATCTAAAAATATTCATCATAACATCAACTCTGTCTCAGCAAACAGCCACTAAAACATGCACACTGTGGTCTGTTCCTGACGGTTGAGTACTTTTTAACTGCAGTATTATATGTTGTTAATAATAATGCTCTTATTCACTGCAATTCATTTAACACAATGAAATGTTAATAAAGTTTAGAGGCTAGGCCTATATAGCCTAAACACTGAGAGGAGCATGTGTAACCTTCCGCAGCTCTAACAGTGTGCTGATTAAAAAACTGGGAGATTCAGAATATGTAGTTAGCAACATTCACCAGTTCACCTTGTGGACCAGCAGCTCAGAAGACTAGACCGACTAAAAGGAGAAAGTGGGTCTCGGCAATGAGCACTGAGTGGGCAGAGTGGAAAGGATCACAACCACAGATAGGCTTTTTTCTGTTTGTTATATTGTATTGAAACTGAAATATCGCATACACAATGAGATGTGGATCACTAGAAACAAAAACAAAACAAAAAAATAATAATACAGTTTCTCTGTGAGAAGTCTCTGTTCTTTTCCGTTTGGGTGGCTCGCCAAAACCACTGCGGCTCCTCTCTACCTTATATAGATGGAGGAAACCCCAGCAGAAGAAGTCGATCCTATCACAGGATTTCCATCCAAGAAAAAGACCCGGCCTATAAAGGCCAAAACGAAGGGAGTTACATACATACACATACATACTAATTGTAACATTGGTCTTAATAACCTATTAACTATAACTCTCTGTCAAATGAATGAATTAAACACATTTCTAATAATAACAAAATAGTGGAACATTCCTTTAAATTTGTTTCTTCTTTTCTTTTCTTTTTACCGCCACTCGCTCAAAAAAAAAAAAACACACCGAGCGAAGCAATTTACATATAAAACACTTTACGCTACGTACATGAACAATAAAACCATAACCCATATTAACAGTAGCATCAGACATTTAACATTAAACTACTCACCAGAGGTTCATGTACCAACACACATACACACTCCAGGCAAAAAACACACGGCTCAGTCCAGGTTTTCGTCTTGGAAGAAACAGGGACACGGGAGTTCAGTTATGTGTAGCAGTGAAAATATGGCTAATAGCGGAAGCTAGCGCCGCTAATGCTAACAACAACTTACTTCGTCTCTGCAACTCGTTGTTAAAACCCGGTCCGCTTGGCAACTCACAAAGGGATTAATGGTGCTCGCTCTCAGCGTTTCGAATAAAAAACAAAGACTTCTTTGGTGAAATATCTTGTCTTCTTGTACAAACTATTTATTTATCTGTGTATCTATTTATATGACACAAATCATGGACTTATTAACTTATTGTTCCAATTAATCAAATTATTAAGAGCCTAGTAACCTGGGTTACACATGGGAATTGCAGCATGATGTGTTTATTATTATGTTCATTATGTGTTAGCATAATCACTGTCTATTTTGAATTAGATGAAAATGCAAAGTTTTATTTCCTGCATAAAACGTCAGTCTCTCAGTGATGTCCTCCTCATTAATTGGTCTCAAATTTGAATTTATTTAGCCTGTTTCACAGGTAGAATTTATATGCTGATGGACACACTGACTGAAGGCACTCCAAATCTGTTTAGCGACTGACTCAGAAAGATTCCATAGAATAAAAGGTGGAGTTTGACATCTCTAATACAGTAACTCCTGAAATCTCTATGTAATCTCTATTTTATTTAATATCTGAATTTTCATTAAAAAAAAAAAGATGTGTGCGAGTGTGCTAATGAGCCGGATGGCACATGTGGCAAAACCTTAGTTACTATTGCAATAATGTCAGGAAAGGCATTATTGTAATTATTGATATGACATTGATGTAGTGAATGCACATCATAACCAGGAGTTCAATTACCCACTCAACAAATGATACAAACATGCCGCGTTATGCATTTCTAAACATTGAGAGCTAGCATAGAACAATAACATATAATTAATCTGTATGAATAATATTCAAGTGGATGATTAGATTGGAAGATTGCGTCAATAGAAGATAAAATGTAAACATGGGATGATCGAAGGGTTAAAACTTCAGGAGTTATTGGTATTGTCAGTTCTGAGGTTTACTAATTAGGGGCAGGGTGTTCACACTGTGTAGTAAAGTACCAATACCTGAAAATGCACGTTCACTTCCATTGTCAGGGGGTCTCCAGGAAATGCATTATGCATTGGATGTCTACAGCTGGAGCACAGGGTCTACAATATACACTGTGAAGTAAACTGTGTTAATCTCATGGTTTATTTACTGACAGGCTCTATCCTTGGCCTCGGCTTTGAACTCATTTTTTATGTGTCTCACAAAACCAGGACAGTCCCTGTGGATCCAGACTTCAAATGGGAAATATTGCTGAAGCTAGTAATGGGGACTTCTTGATCATTCAGTGAATCCAGGTGCTCCCTAAGTGATAAAACAGACTTTAATTATGTAGGATATAATTATGTTCATGGACAACACATAGGAGTAAATGTCAAATATCTGTTTCATGACAGATATTTCCATATAATTAGAAATATTGATGAAATACAAATCAATTGTGAGACCTGTTTGATGGTATCTATCACTTATCTATCATTTTCCAACAGTTGAAGTATTCCTTATAGGCATATAGATTATCAGTTTTAGACATTATTATTATTATTATTATTATTATTATTATTATTATTATTATTATTATTATTCTTTTATGGAAAGCAATCTTTCCTAATATGTTAAACATCACAAAAAGACTGTGCTGTCTGGTGTTGTCTGACTTGTACACAGTATTGATTATTGCATTTTTGTTTTGCTACTTGTTCGTTGGGCCTGTTGTTTGCTTCAGTGAGAATCATTTGCTTCTGATTAATGTTATCCTGACACTCAATACTTCTGAGACTCAAAGCACAACACACTCAGCTGAAGACACTCTTTCATCCAATTAGAGTCAAGAATATTGTTTGGCATTTTCTTGGCTTTAGGCAATGGACTCACAGGTACTCATACTTGATTTATTGCAGACAATAAAATACTATACTTTGGCTTACACAGACTCTGTACATGGGCTATGAGGGTAGACATGGAATATATGTGTGAACATGACAACCTTTGGAGCCCAGTGAAGCAAGACTCAAGATGTGTCTCAAGATGTAAAATCCCAACTGAGCATGTCACTTGCTCTGGAGATATAGTTTAATGGGCTACAATCTGAATTCTAGGTCACTCCTTTTCTTTTTTGTCTCCTGGCCAAGGTTGATACAAAACACAGACAGCCAGAGGCACTAATCATAGAAGCACCAGGTAGGACTGCCTATATAACTCAATGAATCTTGATTCTGTGTGTCCCAGTTCATAATCCATTTGATAGATTTCAACATAAACACGCAAAGTGGGAATCGCTTTGTGTAAGTGATGTATGGATGTATGCACACCATTTTAGAGACAGAGCCTTTATATTTAGAATAAGGCAGACATTCATATATTTTCATGCATGTATGATCTCCAATCTGATCTACAATATCTACAGTGGGAGTGGGTCCTCGTACATGGCTACCATGTTGCAACACAGCGTTTTTACAGTAGCCCAAAACAGACAACCTAAATACTGACTCTAGACAGGGTCTTAAAGTGTTGTTTCTCCTTTACACTAAGAAGGTGAGAAGATAATAATGTGAGGAGATTGCAATGCAGCGATTAGACCACTAGGTATGACAAAATTCAACACAGTGGGCATTCAAAAAACAGAAAAGATGTGAGTTAAAAAAAAAAAGTGAGTGAATCTACAGCCATCAATACAACCAAAGATGTGTTTGTATGTGGGCTAATTGCTAGCTTGTTGGGATGTCTGTAAAGGCTGACATGCTGAAATATCTGGATGCTATCACTGGGAAAAGACTCCTGTTTACTGAGCTGAAAGTTAGCAGATGGCGCTAGATTGCAGCATTATTTGTGGACAGAAAAACACAGTACTCTGGGATGTGTCGTGATACAAAACAAAAACCTGTGGACAAGTTCCTGAAGCCAATGCATTTAAATTAATTTTTAAAAAAGTAACAAAAAACAAAAGAGAGACGTGATCTGAAATAGATCAGAGGACAGTCAGTACCAGTTTAAAGCCTGAGGATAATTATAGCCAATCTAAAAGTGTAGTCAATCCAAACAGAGCCAAACATGAAGAGAATACCAACACAGGCTGCAACAGGATGAGCTACCAATTAACAGACTGCTTCAAACAGAGCAGCTACACGTCATTCTCCTCCCCCCTCTAACTGTATAATCAGAGAATGCAGTGAGTCTGCTTTGATCCACATACTGACACACAAACCTGAGACCCGCTGCTGTCCTGTGGGATCATACCTGACCTTATTACACTGAAATAAATTTGGACCTGAGAAGACTTGAGTTCAGTGTCGAGTATTGACCACCAGGAACAACTCACAGCAATTCAACCAATCAGTGAGGAGCGAAAACAATGCTTCACTCTACATTTAGAACACTGAACATTTATGAACAAAATATGTAGCGTCTATTCACTACAAACACACACACACACACTTCTGACTTGTAGTAATGGTCTTTGAGTTGTAACCCACTATACACCTTTTTAAGATATCCTAAAGATCCTTGATTGCGTGATGGTGTGATAGTGTGGTACTGCTCTCTGTCACAATATCAGAAAATCTTCAGGATGGTTTCAAGTATTCTGTCTTATTTCAGGCTGTTAAACATGGCCAGCAAAGTTTGCTGTTACATTTCTTTTTGTGTGCAAAGCCTGCTTAGAGTTTTAATTAATCCAGGGCCAAACTGAATTGGAAAGGGAAGAGCACAAATTGAACTTAACAATTTGCAGGAAAGAAAGAACATACACATGAAGGTAACGCACAAACAAAAGAAATCAGCATGTACCATCCAACATCACATTCCAGATAATAGATAACATGCCCAGTCATATACGCCTACAGTATTTAACAATGTATGTCAAAAATAACCAAATAACAAATCTATTACAAATTAAATAACTTATTTCTCTAAAAACAACATGGAATGTGTGCCTCTTACCATTGGCTGTAAAGTAAAGCCAATGCTGAATTGCCAAAATCTGAAGATGTGATGTTATTGGAGTCAGAGTCAGTCTCCATAAGTCCCCATGTTCAAATGTCCAACTTCACAGCAGAAATAAACATGTTTACAGCCTGGTACAAAAAACAGTTTTGGTCTCTGTAGCTAATTTCCCCGTTCATGACAACTGTACTGAGGGTGAATTTATATACAACTCACCTGTTCAGATGATATTAAGGCTGAAAGTTATGCATGAATAAGAGCATGGTGGCTTTGATTGACAGCTAGGTGCCATTACAGGTGGCTTGTTTAAGCACCCAGGTCTCATTCAGCCCATCTCAGCTCCACATATTTGCTCATGTTTTGCTAGCTGGGAACTGGTTGAGGAAGGATTGACAAAATGGCGGTGGCCAGAGTCACCACACAGAGCTACACAATAGCTTCCCAGAAACCCGTGACTATGTCCATGTTTTATCCTATAGAATCTTCAACGTTTAGCTACACAGAGCTAGGATTCATGGATTAACAAGCAACAGCATGGCTTTAACAGAAAAAAATGAAAATAGCACCCTTCTTCCGTTTCACAGGGACTTGTATGTAATAAAATGAATTATTATGATCTGAGTGATTTGAGTAGCTGGATTAGTTTGCAGAGCGTAACTTTGTGACTGTAATGTAAGTGCAAATCTCCCACCTGAGAAGCTGTCTGGGTATTTTTAAGTTGGAGGTGGTGTGCTTGTATATCCCGAACCAAGGACCTTTCAATCTTGAGATGTTGACAGCGTGTGGGGCACGACTTATGACTCAGGCTGCACAGTATCCAGCGACCCTGAGAGCTCCTCCGCTGTTCTGTAGCTCTGCCTCCAGGCTGTCTGGAGAGTCTTAATGTGCTCTGAAGCTCACCAGCACCAAACGTGGTACACAGGTCACTAATTCATTCTCATTGCTATTTTTTTCTTACCCTCGCTATTCTATCTATCTATCTATCTATCTATCTATCTATCTATCTATCTATCTATCTATCTATCTATCTATCTATCTATCTATCTATCTATCTATCTATCTAAACACAAGTTAATTCGATGGAGGCCCATCAGAACTGTGAAGAGGTAATGCAATTCAACACAATGCAAAACACTGATATACCTTTAACACCTTGGCTGAGGAACACCCCTCACCCTTATAATTGAAATTTCTTGTGACAGCATTTACTGGGTCACTGAGTTGTCTTCCATCAGTGGGTAAATGAAAATGTGAGTAGGCAGAGGAAACTTTGTCACCAAATAGACGGAAGGTTCAGACAGAAAAAGCCTCGGTAAAATGAGTGGAAATAACATTTAAAAGCCACCTCAGGAACTGACTGATCTGACACATCGGTGTTGATCATCAGCTCTCTAAAATTACACTCTGATAATTTGTGGTTCTGGAATACTTAGTGATTCTGTACAAGCACACTGACATTACAGGCTGTGCACGTTCAAGTGTAGACATCTCTAAAAAGGCTCCAGCCATATTGAAAGCTATTTTTAGTGTTAAAAGAATGCTGAGCAAAGAGGAGATTATTTTGGATGCTCTCTGGCACCAGTATATATGCACTAGCCTCCTACTAAGTGCGAATGTCCACAGGCAATCTCTCCATCTGGCGGCACACTGCAAGCCAGACTGTCCCAGTCACTGTCCTGTTCCTCTCTCTCCATGCTGCAACCCCAAAGACATGCACAGGACAGCGACTTGCCTCTTATCCAGCAACCCCCCCGCCCAGAGACACAGCATCGTCCTCTGTCCTTTGGGTCCTCCAGGCTGTTTGATAGTCTCACAGGCGACATATGTGAGTCTGATTAGCATATGGTGGTGGGGTTACGGCATTCCAGAGCCCACAGCAGGACATGGTTAGGAAGGCTGCAGGGAGAAGTAATTGATTCAGAGCAGCCTGTCCCTAAAGCATGGTGGTGACAGAGGACTCTAAAACCTGGATCTGAATTTGACTTTTTTGCAGTAATAAACGGGCTACAATGCAGGGTTTATATTCATTTGTATTCATTTATGACTGACACAGTCTGATGTGAACTAAAGTCTGCATTTATTGTTAAATAATTAAAGGTCTAATTCTTTTGGCATGAGCTCCCAGCCTCAGCAATGTGTTGAAGTTACATGCAAGACACACACACACACACATACACACACACACACACAATAAAAAGGTGTAAACGAATGACAAAAAAACTACAAAAAGATAATTTCAACAAATGTGAAGATAAAACCTTTATTTTTAGCAATGCAACTACGTATCACTTTAAGTGTAAAGATGGGGGCAGCACATGTCTGTGGGGCTGTATGATTATTCATTAGTCCTCATCTTATTTTGTGGACTCTGCTATATATAGACATATAGCTGAAGAGACAAATAGCTGAAAAGCTTTTTATATGTAAAACAGTATGTGAATGTTCAGACAGATACAGTATCAGACAGGAGAACAAATATCTGCACAGCTTTTGTGAATGTTTGGCTAAAACTCAAGGGTGATAAGATGAATTCATGAACTGCCGCGAGGATCGCCATGGTTTAAAACAGTAAGCAAATCTTTAACAAGCTGGGTGTTGAAATGGCTGTTCTGTTTAGTTACCATGAGACAGTGACATGGCCTGGTTTGATTACCAGTTGACCAATTACCAATTCTTTAACGTTCTTGCAAGCTGAAAAGTTAATCTATGTGAAATGTTTGGGGATGAATCAGATTCAGTTGCAATTAAAATGTATTTCACTTCTGTCAACCAATATAACATACATACATACAAAACAGATTGTTGGATGTTTAATAGCAGCAAAACAAGAATTGTCCATCTAAAGGCAATTCTGAGATTTCTTTCAAAATACATCAAATATGCTGAAAATAGTTGCTGAAAAGACTTTGGATGATACATTAGTGAAATGTGGAGTTAGAGGTTCAACAGTTTTTCACCAGGTTTCAGTCCAGGATTTTGTGGGCGGTCCTTAAAGGGTGGCTCGATGACACGCTGAGGCCACCCTGAGCACACACCCCCACCTCCCAAAACCACAGTAAAGCCTTCAGCATGTTAGCACCTGTGCTTCTCTATATGCTAGTTGTTTACACTCAATTGCTCGGTAGCTCTGCCTTCAACGTATTGCAGATATATTTTCCCTCAATTTGTACCTAATTTTGACACCTAATTTCAGAAACTTGTCGATATTTTTACTCATTCAAATTTGGCTGTCTAAGAACACTTTCTTCTTTAGACTGACAAACTCTGAACACATATTTATTCTGACTTTACATGGACTTTAATGTAGGCTTTTTTTATCTGATGTGACAGTTCTACTAATGCAAAATTATAAAACATTTATTACAAAAAATAGACATCCTTAAGGAACTGGACACACTCCTAAATGAGTGCTCAAGAGGGGCGCAGTAATCCTTTAATTTTCTTGTCTGATAGAAAAAAAAAATCTGTGATAGGCATCAGATCTAATATTTAACTTCTAAAGGCTCCAGATTCTATCTTCAGACAGGTTTTTGCCAGCACTTATCTTTGTCAAATGCCACCTTAGATTGTAGTTAGCAGCCTTCTCTCTCTTCTCTCTTAACTTCTTAATCTTGGCAGAGGAAAACTAAGTCATTTTGTCAGATGTTGTCCCAATACTTACAGAGTGCTAGGGAAAGGTCGCAGCAGAAAGAAGAGTAACGCTTCTTTCGTGTCATATTCTGTCGCAAGTCTCTTTACATTCAGTGACTGTATTTGAATTTATTAAAATCCATCACAGAGGCTTACAGTATTCAACAGAAATTCATATGCAGCCACTGTTCCACACTGGCGAGTAATCTAGGGCAGAGATGTAGATAAAATAAATATTGATTAAGTTACATAAAAACGTGTCAAAATGTGCCAGAATGTTGATTTCAGAGTGACAGATAGGAGCGGAGGAGTGTGTTTCCGGCATCCTTCTCGGTTATTATATCGATAATGTGGACTTTGCTCATGTACACAGAAAATGGTCATTGGATTGATTGTGTGGATGATGTTATGTGCTTATTGTCACACTGAATTGCACCAATGCGTCGCTCCTCATTAAATATGTTGCATGAGATCTTTTATTGCAAAGCTGACATCGTCAAAGCAATGTGCCTTTATCTCTTGGGAGGCTTACAGGGCCGGGGCGTGATTGTCTCTTTGAATTAATGTCCCTCTGTTCAAGTGAAAACTAGAACAGCAGCATAATTAAAATCCACTCTATATTCCACAATAGCTCCCCTTGCTTTACCAGGTGAGTGATGTTTGTGGCCCATTGCCCTGAGTGTCTTTGTAGTGCTTGGGTGGGTTTCATTTCAGATCGAATGGAATCAAACTGTATATTTGACTGTAAAAAATAAATAAATAAAATAAAATAATAATAATTATATATATATAGTTAGAGTGGTACTTATTAGAGTTATCTGAAGAGATGAAAGTTTCAGCTGTTTGTCCATCAACAGTATTTTAAGAAAAGTATATTGTGCACTCTTCCTGTGTCTGCCCTGTCCCTGTTGCCCATATATGTGATGCCAGTTTAATTATTCATTCAAACATTCAGCCTCGTTGTCAGTCATCTCATAAAAAGCCTAACAAGTGACATTCAGAAGAGCACAACAAAGACAGAGATCAATATTTTAATACTGTCAAAGGACATCGCAGCAATGTTTGTCGATCATTTTGTAGATGCTGGCAGCAGTATGGGTGCCATATATCCAGTCTCCAGTCTGGATATACTTTCATATCTTCATTCTCGTATTCCATGTCCTCCCCGCTACCTGATGGCTGTCACCTTTTCCTTTACATACACTGATGCCACTGCGTTAATAACCATTAAGGTCTGAACAGTCTCACAGTTTCACCTCGACATCCCAGAGTTGTAGCTTAACTCCCCAAAGACCAATCGGCTCTGTCATGGTGGAGAGGTGAACATGTAACACCTCCACCCACTCTTCAAACCCCTGAGCCTCAAAGGCCAGGTGATGGAACAGGTCAACGCTATTAATTACCTGCGAATCGAGATAGGCTGCCCTCTGTCTTTCTCCCGAAATGCTGACACTGTGTGAAAATCCCCAACATGGCCTGTTAGTGGAGAGATTTAAAGTTCTGATTCATGATTGGTGCACAGAGCACCTTTTCGCCCCAGCTGTCAGAATCCATATGTTTCAAATTTCAATTGCAGCGTATGCAGTAGAGTCCACGTGGTCCAAGCTGAGAGTAGTGTTAAGGAAAAACATTTTAACAGCTGTCTATGAGTCTATTTTTGATTCAATATTACATGCTGTTACAACGTTTGCATCCATCTAGAGGAAATAAAAACTCTTCCAGGCTATCAACCAAGTAAAACACTATAACTAGCTCTGGACGATGTCGGTTGGTGACTGCCAAAAGAAAAGCGACTCTTGTCACACAGGACTTCTCTCGCCTCTGTCAGTTATTTCCAGCAATCAGCTCACATCTCTAAAGTCCCCATGGCCAAGACAAACACAGACTCATCTGGGGTTTGAATCCTCAATTCAGACTGCCGTTGGTATCATGGACAGATTGGATAGCTGTCAACATTACTCTTTGCTCTGCCGTATTTGTTCTTACAGCTGTTGTCTGATGTGTTGTTTTTTTTTAGATGTCGCTTATTTGTTCAGTGTACTAGCAAAGGCAGATTTCTGTGATGACGAGATTCAGAAAAGTTCATCATTCACAAGTTTGTAGCTTTTAAACGTCTACAGACAGTGCCACATCTAACTCTGCCTTTGCAGAAAACATCTTGGGAGTTGTCATTTAATTGGTTGGCCCTTATTAAGTCAGCAATTATTGCTTGGCAGTGGTATTTGTAAAGGCAGCGTACTGAAATAATAAATGCTTTGGCCAAACGTTTTCCTCTAAAAATATCAATCAGATATGTTTCATGCTTGGTTGCGATTGTTTGGCTAATGTTTTATGGCCAGAATTGAAAATATTGAAAATATGCTCGTTTGACATATTTTATTTCATTATTGCACTTGTGTCACACATCAGCTCGATGACAAATGTACATTGGGTTCAAAGAGAATTATACTTGCACTTGGTTTTCCTTTGAACTTTCAGCTTTCAAAGTTTTCATTTATTCCTTTTTTAGATCAAAGCATTTAGCCCAATTTGTGTTTTCTGTGTCAGTACCTGTGGTCAGCCTGCTCTGTTTACTTCACATGTCAGTAATTCTCCAGGTGGATGCTTTGCTCCCATGGCTTTTGCACACGTTCCACCCTGCATTGGGTCATTAGAACTAGATGGCAGCGTTGCAGAAAAAGGCAGCCCCAAACTGCCACTCTCCCTAGATAACAGCGCTCCTCTTCTCCTTTCGCTCTCATCCTCTCTGTCTCTATCGCTCTCGCCCAGACTATCAACTCCCTCCCCTCCCCTGCCGTCTCTCCTATCTACCTCTCTTACGCTTCATCTCCTCCTCCCACCTCTGCCCCC
Source organism: Nibea albiflora (assembly GCA_014281875.1). Lineage (NCBI taxonomy): Eukaryota > Metazoa > Chordata > Actinopteri > Sciaenidae > Nibea > Nibea albiflora. The sequence goes on from CM024800.1 coordinate 2,173,049, forward strand.
GACTCTCTTTGTGTCTCTCTGTCTCTTATACTTCCTCTCTTGCTCCCTGTCATATCCTGTATGTTTCACTGCTGGATCATGTCCAATACCCTCATAGACGCCCCTGTGGACCAATGGCTCTCTCTACCTTTCCACTAATGACCTTGCTCAGTGTGGCTGGTCATTGGTGGCTTGTGGTACCGCTGATATTGAAGAATGGCTTCCATGGAATAAATGATTGATTTCCTTCTTTTCATAGTGTGCGAATGAGTGATGTCCCCATGGGGAACCCTGCAGATAATGGGGCAGAAGTGACATAATTTTAGATGTAGCTCAGGTGTTTGATGCAAAGAGGAAGATAGACATCAGAGGTAGACATGGCCATGGCAGAGAGATGCACATTAATGGTGCAATACTAAGTAAAGATGAAAAAAAGATGTGACATGTGAATAAACATGACTGGAGATCTAATCTGTAAATGTTTACGTATGAACGATTCATCCGGTTGTGACTGAACACAGAGCGCCCCTATATTGATTTTACATTTTGTAAGAACAGGACATGTTCATGTCAGAGGCATCCATCCGTCCATCCATCCACTGAATGGCTTATCGTGTTCAGACTTACAGGGGAATACAGCCAATCCCAGGGCACACTGAGCGAGGGGTAAATCCCAGATAGGTCACAAGTAGGGGCTAACAAATTGGGGTGAAGTTGGGGGATCTTGTAGAATATAATACAGCACAAATAATGTATAAATAAAAGAAATATAAAAATGTACAGGCAGAGCTTAAATGAAAGAATGTTTGTTTTCATACAACCATGAAGGGAATGTGCGTTTCAGTACGTGGGGTTAAACTGGGGAATGATTTGGACATGGACCGTAAAGTACAAATATTATTCAGTTCAAGAAGAAATAGGAAAACAATATTTTCCTGAGGAATACGAATGAGGAAGGACAGTGATGTTTTTGGTTCTCAGACTCAATGGTATTGTTGAACACAGATTTAGAATGATGATCACATATGTATGGTTCACTTGGGTATGTAGAATACATGTCATTATTTATGGGCATGAATATGTGGAAATGTAAATGTATGTATATGTATATAAAAATGTATGTACTGGAGACAGTCTATAAATTATATATCAGTAATAACAGTAGGAATAATATAATAAGAGGAGAAGGGGAGGGAATATATAAGTGCATGTGTCTTCCTACTCCTTTTTGAACATGTGCAATTTAATTTAATTTGCACTGGTTAAGAATTGAGTTGGTGCGTGCACAGGTTTGACCTGTTTACTTTTTCTTTTATGTTTAGTTTCCTTTTCTTTATTTTTTTATTTATTAGCTTTACATTTGAAATAAAAATTCCAATCAATCAAATATAGACAACCGACCACATTAACACACATAAACAGTGTTTGGGAGGTTTTATCATACAATCTCTAACAGCAGAGATTTTCTCAATTGCCACGGAACTTGGGATATTCAAACATTTAATGCTTCTGTCTCATACCTCTCGGACCTCTCATCTATGTTAACTGAGAAGTTGAATGAACCTCAATTTAAGGATGTAGTGTGTAGCTACATTACACTGCAAAAAGTCATATTGTAGAGAGTTATTTGAGGTCATTGGGACCTCTGAACTGTCTTTACCAGATGAAACTATGAGAGTTTGAAATGATCATTAAATATGTTTTCTTGCCACTGTTTGGCCTGCGACTGCACAATCACATGCAGGACATGCCTCCATGTGAGAGGTGAACATCTCAGTCTGGAACAAATACATAAGAAAACAGCACCGAATCCTGGTAATGAGCTTTAAGTAAACCACACTAACCTGTAGAACAAGGAAATGTTTCTCAGCTAGATTAATTACAGTTATTTCCCCTTTGCATCATATAGACCACGCCACTGATAAATTGCCGAACATTAGAGTTGTTTAAAGACCAATAATGGCACCCTGATGTTGTTGATGAATCACCGCTCTTTGACTAAACAGGTTGGTGTGAGGTTTAGATGAAAACAATGTCTTGGCTGAATGCAAAGAAACGCACGTGGCGCTACCACCAACAACATCCCATCAAAACTAATCCCTGCAGTAAAAGAGATTAGAAAACAGGCGCCCCACTGTCTTGATGGTTGCACTGGCAAATTGTCTGTACAGGCGAAAAAGAGCAGAGCTTGTTGATTTGTAGAGTTATTTTCTCAGAGAAAAAAAACGGCGAGGTCAAGAGCTGTCAAAACATTATGTTAGGCAGCGACATTGCTGGAGCGCTCTGGATCGAGTGCACCAGAATCAAAGGTCCTCTAAATCATGACTACACCCTTGCACTGATCCATCACCATAATGCTAATCAGGCTTGTCCCCATGGCAGGAGAGAGCTCCAAGCATCACCACATCACTTGAAAGGCCTCTTTTGTGCCAGCAAGCCATTTAGGCTCAATTCCCCATGAATTACAGCTTGATGAAGGAATTGTCAGTTCTTCTGGCTTCTAGATGATTTAAAAATCCACGAGGAATGTAGCACAGTTACACAAACGCTGTGCAGGCATTTGTACTGTTGATATATTTTTGAGCAAAGGTCTGAGGAGGGAGACATTTCAAGTAATATACAACTAATATCACTGACGTGCATGGGGAGCCAGTGTTCCATGTCAGCAGCATGCAAACCATTTATCTCTCTTAGGCTGCACATGGCATCTCTGTGGGTAAGCTGTAATTTATACCACGGGCGATGACAGGCAGAAAAATACCTCACATGTTTTCAAAGGCGATACGAGAGGGGCTTGTCTTAACGTCCCTGTCCTCCATCTGTCTCCATTGGCCTTTCGATATGCACACTTGAATCTCTTCATCCGAGGCTCTCTGGCATCAGAATCTTGTGGATGGCCCTATAGGCAGACAGACAGAGAGAGAGCACTTCACTTCCTCCCACACTCTTCCGCAGATTTGAGTGGTGGGATGTGGCCAAGGGGATATGCAGTGGGACAGATCATTTAGAAGTAATGTATCACTGGAATATAATCAGCCAGACCCATAGGAGAGCTATTTCACTCAGCTGAGTTGATGGTTGATTCTTTGTAATGAATGCCGGTACCGGTTGACTTGTTGATGTTAATTATAGAGAAATATGTTGTAAAGTGTGCAGAATTTCAATTTCAGTGTAATAATGGATATGATCAAAAACAACTTAACATTTAAGGCAAAACCTCAATAAATGTTTCTATACAGCTCACGGCAGTGAGCATGCCAGTGATATGAATCATGTACCTTCACACTCATCAGATCAACATTTGAACAGTTGAGGCAGCCTTTTGTATCACCATCACAAAAACGTCAATGAAAAAGAGGCCGGCTTCTCTGTGCATTAAAGCTGTTCTGGCTGTTTGTAGTGAGCTACAGTATCACCTGCCTACAACCAAATCAAACCAACTAATTCAATAGTGGCGGTCTTAGATACAACACACACTAGTTCCACAGCATCACTCCATATGTCATCCATATCACACTGGCCATGGCTACAGATGGTAGAAGTCATCAAGGTACAGTAGCAAATGTGTTAACTGTGCAAACACGTCTGATAATATTGTTTCTTTTGGTGGCTCTCGCTGGATCCTACTCAATACTCAATTCAATATGCAACTTAATAATGTTCCTGTCCTAGGTTTCTTTAGTCTCTGGTACACACGGGGCACAGTCTTTAAAAGAGTCTTTAACAGGGATCCCAAATGCTGGCCAGACAGTCTGTGGTGTCCCCTTTACAGTCTGTACTCCACCTTAGTCCCAGGGGTTCTGTCCAAAAAGGAATGGAAGGGTGGAGGGCAAGGTGGAAAGGTGCGTCGGCGGCGTGGCTACGGCCCTGGTGCACTCTGTGTCGCTGCTGCAGTCAGCTGGTAGCAGCGCGCTAGCTACACTGGCTGTGTGCTCTGGTGGGCCAGCTCTGAAGTTGCCTCAGGAAAGGGAGGAAACACAGGGTAAAGGCAGCAATTCTACCCACACAACAGGGCATCCAAGTCTGAAATGTTTTTTACTCCCCTCTCATGCACAGGTGTGGCAATCAAGGCAGCACGTCTTTTGACGATCCCTCTCCGTCCGGTGTCCTTTCCCTCTCCGCCATCTTTGTCCACCTCTTGCCAGTTGTCCCCAGTCCTGCTCTGATTCCTCCTTTTGTCTTTGTGAAGGTGTTTGCTACCTGCACACAAGTGGGCCTATTTACTGCAGGGGGAGGTCCTGAAGACACTCAGGAGAGAGAAACACTTCGAACCAGTGAATTACACACACAATTAAGAAGAACACAATAGAACAATACAGTACAGTGAAAATAACCACATAAAAACGTTACCTGTGCACTGTAAAAATGATTTTAGTGTAAAAAAAACTGCCAAACCATGACAATAAATACTGTACAATAAACAGTCTCTAATTTAAACTACTATTTTATTTACCTTAAAATGCCATAGAAATAAAGGTTGTGAAATATTTTAGGCTTTTACTGTCATGGTTTGTCAGTTTTTTTTACTGTGAAATCTACAGACAAAATATGTAATGAAGCACTGACATTAAAAAAATATTATTTTTTCTATCAAATGCTTCAAACTGCTTCCACACACAGAGTAGTGCTCCTTATGATGATTGAACTGATGTTCACGTGTTAAATCAGCCGAGTGCCCCTTCAATTTGTCAGTGGTTGTTTGATTTCGGTTTGCCTATCTCGACAGGAGATGTGGAGACAAAGCAGCACACAACAAATGAAATAGTCAACAACATATTGGAAATCCTAAAACTAACAAACTATGACAACAGAGTATTAATCCAGAGCCTCGGGCATGTCTGATGTAGGCCTGCCTCCATGCAGAAATGGGCTTTGGCTGTGTGGGAGAAAAACTGGCTCAATTGTCAGAGAGGCTAAGTGCTAAGGCAACACGGTTAGTCATCGATTGCAAGCGATAAGGTGGAGGGTCACATGCCATTTCCTGCGGGAGCCTGTGTGTTTTGTGGCGTTTGGCTGGAGTGTGTGTGTGTGTGTGTGTGTGTGTGTGTGTGTGTGGTGTGTGTGTGTGTGTCAGCGTGTGCAAATGGAAATATACTTGAAGGTCTCACAAAAAGTAAGGAAGGGCGCAATCATCCTTCCTTGTACAGAGCGCCATTGCAGCTGAAGTGCTACAGAGCTGCTGGATTTAAACATGCTTTTGTACTGTGGATTGTTGTTCATCTTGATTTGGTTGATTCCCACTGAGGCCAACCAGCCTCAAAATGTATTCACCGCATTGTGAGGTGTTTTTGGATGAAAGCATCCACCAAAATAGAATATGCTGTCATTAAATCCCAACATTGCAGACAGAACTGCAGTTTTATTAATACCTGAATCATGCTGTTTCAATTTGGCAAATCTGTTTTCACACTAACTATATTCTGTAATTATATCAAGCGTATTACAATCCCATTCTGTATACTTCCATTTTTGCAGAGTAAAATAAAATATACAAAAATATAACAATGCTAGTTTAGACATGAGGGCAGACAAATGTTCTAAAACTGCATGCATCAACAGCAAAATGCAACAAAACCAAAACCAGACAAGGCTTCACCTCTTATTGTGGTTAGCAGGGAAACAGGAACATGGCGATACGACAGGTATCTTTGTTCATCTCGGGGTTGACAATGGAGCTGCCTGCAAATGTGACAGTCTAGTCAGTTAACATTCAAATTCAAGTCCACATGTCCTTGCCAGTATGCAGCAACAGGAACATAAAACCATGCTGGAGCTAATCTAATGGACAGCTAAGTGAGATAAGTGACTCAGCAGACTGAATTTCTAGGGACTGATGATCTATAGAGCCCTGTGCAACATACGAAAAGTACTGCATATCCTATAGACATTTCATTTTTCATAATGCCATAATTACATCACTGCAGATAGTAATAATAGCAGTGAGATGTAAAATCCATGAGCATGCGATTTGAATGAGGAATGCGGGGCTCTGCTCTATGTTTCTGCTTTACTAATTAATTGTATTAAAGCGTAATTAGAACGAGGTGTAATTATTGTGTTATGCTGTGGAACTGGAGTACTTAGCCTTTCTTGTATTCTCAGTTTTAACGTCCATTCTTTAATTGGCTCTCTTTTAAGCAGCACATACATGGCCGGACCCCCGGGGGGGAAAACAGCCCTGGGGTTGGGCATGAATTGGTTTCTCTTTGCTTCCTTGTAGCAGACTGTGGAGGAAATACTGCTCCTATATACTGTACAGAAAATGCATATTTATGTGCTTGAGCAATAGGTATTCTTCACATTCAGTGTTTTTGTAACTATGGCAACAAGACATTTGCTGCTTGCTCTTATGAAAGACCTAGGCTTAGTCTGATAAAAAAAAAAAAAAAATTATATTCTAGATTTTTCCAACATCACATCAAATCAGAGTATTGGTGCTTTGAGTTGTGTGTCAGTTTAAGCACTTGATGTACTGTCGTCTTGGCTGTCACAGACTCTCCTGCTGGATAGAGCACACTTTATGCACACCAACATAATGGGCACGTAATGAGAGATTCAAAGTTATACCATTTGACCTGCCATTAATACACAGAGCAGTTTTGCAGACACGCTTGTGCCAATTCAGCCTGAGATAAGTCACACCTTATGTACATAATTAAATAAGCACACTGATTGCTGAGAACAGCACTCGCCCACTACTGCAGTACACTCACTGTGCAGTGCTGCTTCTGGCTCGGCCTCGCTGAATGCAATTGACAACATTTACGGGTGGGAAGGTAGTGAGGGATCATTACCTTTCCCCCTCTTGTTGGTGCCCTTGTTATGTCTCCTTCTATCTACACTGTCTGCAGGCCAAAGTAAGCAGGAGTAAGGGCTGCGGACCGTGGATAATTCACCATGTCTAATGTGCCATGTTACAATTAAAGCCATGTTTTCTACACACTATTGTACAGTAGTTGTGATGTAAGGTATAAATATTATAGCTGTACAAAAAAAAGGCATGTTGAGCATAATGTTGAGTATGATATGATATGAGTATAATCATGTACAAATACAAGTGTCATCAGTGAGTCCACTCAGCTGCAGTTCATAGCTTCCAGTGTGGTGAAGTACTGATCAGATCTGCAGGCAAAGGATGCTCATCTCAAAAGAATTCATTCATTATACTCCTTAGAAACTGCTGGCTTCTTTTCACAAAGCTGTATTGTTTCCCCCCAGTTAGATAATTAATGAGACCTTAGACCCAAGGGTGCTGTTTTAATATCCTGTAATAACACGTCTTTTATGTAATATGTTTCTGAATATAAACTACTGCAGACACAGTCAGACCTGATGACATTATGGGTAACTTGCTTTCAAAAATAGAGGTTTATGAGCCCAAATGAACTCAGTTTAATAATGAATTAAATAAATTGCATATTTTAACCAATGAAACAATGCTTATTTACATCACTTATGTAAGGTAGATATAAAGAGGATATCTTTGGATAAATAATTTATAAGTTTTTATTCAATTCAGACTGATGGACACACATCAGTGTCAGATTATGCTGGATTATGCTGATGGGTCAATCTAAAAGAAACATGCAGGACAGCCTCGCTATTGATAGCAACTGAGGTGGACATAAACAGCTGAGGCTCAGGACCACTCACTCATAATAATAATAAACAACCCATGTTAACATGCTAAATTTGTCCTATTACAGTGTTTTAGGTTTATTTTGAAAGATAATTATTGAGGAAGAATTATTTCTAGAACATTTCTGGACATGCATCGTTTTCATTGGACAGCAGCAATAAATGACTCTTTGATTTTAATTTGCATAACTGTTCAGTGTTTCGCACTTGTACATATAAATACTAAAATTTTAGAACGGTCAGTCCAGGACAATAAATAGCTGGTGTCTGATCTAGAATGATTAGAGCACCTTGTAAGTAGCCACATATATTTCAGTGGGTTAGAGGAAAATGCAGGAGGTGCACCTTTTAACAAGGACTCATTTATCATGGTCATGAGCAAACAGTACATGCCTGCTCGCCTCTTTTTCACAAATCTTGCAGAATTCAGTCAGTGACAGGTTTACACATCCTTAGACACTACACAACAATGTTGCTGATTTCAATTTCTGATGAACTAACGTACAATAATTTGTGTTGTATAAACTGAGAACTGCTGTTTAGGTGTGTTCTCCATTTTACAAGCCTGCAGAAGAGTGATAGCTTTAATAGTTACCGTCATGAAAACATATTAAACTCCAGTTTGTCTTCTAGGAATGGGCTACAGGTGATTGATTATGTAATCATCGTCATCATCATGATTTTGTAATTTAAGTCACACAGAGGCCATTACCAGTGGATTTTGTATTGTACCTTGTCAAAATGCTATTTTGCAAATGGGAAATGTAATTTTTTCTCTATTTCTCAATAGTGCAGCAGAAAGGGTGTTATGCTCACCAACAGAAAACACATTATTTTTGAGAGATGATGAGAACTGAACGGGTAAATATGACCTCAGTAGCAGAAAAAAAAAACACAGTTACAACAATAAATGGCTACAAACTTTGTACACAAACATGACATGTAAAAAAGTCAAAAATCAAAGCAACCAAAGGCTGATGAGAACATGTACATCTTGAGTTTTGTCCTAAAAATGTCAAAACTTGTAATGTACAGGGGTGTCAGCCCATGTATGGCTTTAAAAACAATTGAAATCAATTCTGTATTTGACAGGTCGTAAGTGCAATGTGGACTCTTTTTCTGGTACCACCAAAGTCTTGCTGAAAGCATTCTGCACCAGCTGCAGGCGAAACAAAGATGTCTGACCAACACCCAGATACACCCAGATTGCATGAATCTAGCCTTGAGGAGATTAATGCATTAGTAACAATCTTCATATCATTACCAGAGGACAGACTTAAGGATGACAGGATCTCTGACATGGGCATCAAAGTTCAATGCCAATGACTCTAAGTGGCTAGCTTTATTTCCTGGTCAAAACTCAGAAATCTCTTTTTTCAATCACTTTTTTTTTTGCCATCCAGCAACATCCTGGAGGTTACTGAAAGAATATGAAATGCCACTATAGTCAATTAAGATCAACTTCAAGGTTACAAGAATAGCTTCACTGTTTATCAGGTAAAAATATAGATCAAAGAAACAGGTTGAAATTACTAGGAGATAGTGGTCATGAACAGAAGGTGTCAGAGCATGCAGGCAACTGAATGACGCAAGCTATTATGCTCCCATCGATACATATCCATTGGAGGACGTACAATGTCACCTGATGGAAATGTTAAATGAGGTAAAAACAGAACGCTGGATTACAGAGAAAGACTATGGCATCTTAAAAAAGAGAAAATGTCCTGGACTGCATTGCTTCCACGTTTCCAGAGATTCATGAAAATCTGTCAAATCTGCTTGGCAGACCTGTCATCAATGGAAATGGCTCTATTCTGGAACCAATTTCAAAATTCATTGATCACCACGTCAAACAATTTGTTCCAAACCGACAATCTTCAGGTCACTGCCCAAGTGTCATGCAAAGCTGATGAAAATGACGGAGATGAATATATAATCAAAGTGGATATGAAATCTGTATACACCAGCAGAGATGATAAAGAAGGCTCATGAGCTATGCAACATTTCCTACAAATGAGATACAGTATGAGCCAGTTTCCCCATCAGATTTGATTGACAAGATGGACACAAGATGGAAAACTATCTATTTCTCTTCTCAGACCAGCTGTGCAGACTGTCGTGAGGCACAGCAAACCTACGCAGCCTAAGCCAACCTGTTCCTATGTGTGTGTTCATTTGGTGCTCATTCAACCCCCCCTTGATGAAATTAAATGGTTTATACGCAGAGACAATCTAATATTCCTCATCCACTGGTTGCATTTACTAATAAGAGGCTGTCTTTAGAATACAATAAAGGACATTCATTTCTACATGAGGGTTTGATAATTTACACACTGCTATCTGTGGAAAAGCCACTCAAACTCTTACAATTTGCAAAGACTTACAGACAATATTTCATTTTCTAATGACTAATTTACATATGGGATACAGAGGAAGAGTTTGATGACAAGGCTGCAGACATGGTACAGGGGAGAAATCACTTCAAGGAGCAAAATCTGAAACAGAAAACAGCTGCATCAAACCAGGATCTCAAATAAGAAATCATTAAAACTAATTGGAACATTCTTCAGAGTGATGAATCCTTCCAAACACAATGTGTTCTCACTCTGATGCACGACATCCCTGGGTCAGCGGTACAGAGCTATCTTTCCCCTCCCACATGAACAATCAGACTACAAAAGCCTTGTGGAACTTGTAGTAGTTGGAATCATTGTGATAATGCTGTGACAATTAATGAAATGCTGTTGGTAGTCCGGAGTGGCCCTGTTGTTGTTTCTATAGGACTAAAGGACTGAAAATCATCATCTGCACAAGGGATGTTGATTATGACATGGTTGCTTAAATACATATTGCCAAGACATTTATTCCATCTATTTACTTTTTATTGAGACCATATTTTACCCCTACAACGAACCTTTTGCAAGCTGGAATAATGTGTAAACCATTATATTAGGGATATTACACTCAGTGTTGTATGCTAATACACACTGTAGTGTTTATCTCATCTGCTGTGAGAAAGTTTGACAAATTGGCTGGACTTTGGCTGCCACCTGTGCTAAGATCAGCCAATTCTGTCAGCAGCTGGAAATGATGACAAGACAGAAATGTAAGTGAACAATCTGTTCCGCCGGCTGATTATGAAGCTACCTACTGAGAGCAACTTTCCACCCCGTGTCTTAAAATATATATATGCTGGAATATTTATATGTCACTGACCAAAAAAAAAAAAGGAATGATAGAATAATAGTCACACATATTTACTTACAGTCCAAAGATAGAGAAATGAAATTACGTGTACACGGATAGGAGATAGGATAACATAAACTTTAATGATCTCACACAGGGGAAATTCACTTTAAGTAAGAAATATATAGAAAAAGTCATGAAGTCATGCTGGTGCCGAAGAGTCCGACAGCTGCTGAAGCAAAGGACCTGAGCTCCTTTTTACATGGTGGGAGTAGCAGTCTGTCGCTGAAGGAGCTGCCCAGGCCCACAGCAGTCTCATGCAGGGGGCGAGGGGAGCCACTGCCCTGCCAGCATCCTCCTGTCTCCCATCTCCTCTGTGCCCACAGGCCTCCGACATATCAGCCTTTGCTCTCCTATCTGCTGTCACAAGTTAAAAGACATCCAAAATCCTTGTTAGCGCTGTTAGCTCCTACATCTTATTGCCGTTTTTTGTCTCAGATACTCGTATAATCGGATGTACGTTCAACCCGTTTGTCCTGCTTTTTAATGCATTCACAGACATAACTGTCACAGTCTGCTCCCCTTTCACCTGCCTCTCAGTAATTTTCCATTCCCTCTCCACTCACCTGCCAGCCACGCCCCCCTCATCAGACCTACTCCCCTCACCTGCTTGACTCACCTGCTTCCCATCACCAATCAAGCTAGGATTTAAGCTCTCCCAGCTCACTCACTCTCTGCCAGATTGTTCTCTATGCTCACGCAAGACTTTCCAGCACTCTTCTCCGGACTGATCTCCTGCTGCCGACTCTGCCTGCCTTGGACTAACCTGTTTGCTGTACTCCCGGTAACCGACCTTGCCTTCCGTCTTCGACCACGAGTTTCTGATCCCTCTGGATTCTGCCAGCTGGTGTCGGCCCAGCTACTGGTGGCTTTCTCCTGGTACGTCTGCCTCAACTCCTGCCTACCTGCTTACTGGACTGGTGTTCCCAGCCTAAGCCCCTGGACTTTCCCTGTGCCCAGAGAGACTGTTTCCTGCGTGTGCTGCATTTGGGTTCTAATTACACCCGTTACAGTACAATCTGGCCAGAAATGGACCCAGCGCACCCTTCTTCGCCGCAGTCCCGGCTCAAGAGGATCGAAGACGCACTTCAGCAACACGAGGAAAGATTCGCCTCCATTACAGCTGACATCCAGCAGGCTACGGTGAACCAGACACAAGGGTTAGCTATGCTAGCTAACCAGGTCCAGCAGCTGGCAGCAGCCATTACCCAATCTGCTGCTGCTGCTGCTGCTCCGCCGGCACCACCCCCACCTGCTGCTGTTCCCATTCCTTCGGGTCTACTGCCGGAGCCCCGGGTGGGACCTCCAGAACGATACGCTGGAGATCCGGAAGGCTGTAACCCCTTCATCACCAACTGCTCCATCCTCTTTGCTCTGCAGCCCCAGACCTTCGCTTCAGAAGAGGCCAAAGTGGCGTTTGCCATCAACCACCTGACAGGTCGAGCCCGCCTGTGGGGAACAGCAGAGTGGGAACGCCAGACCACGGCCTGCTCCTCCTTCCAAGCCTTCACCACGGAGCTTCGTAAGGTGTTTGGCATAGCATCCATCGGTCCAGACGTCACAGGGGGTCTGATGGACTTGAGCCAAGGTGAACAAACTGTCGCTAACTACGCCATTGAGTTCCGCATCAGGGCCAGTCAGAGTTACTGGAACGAGGCTGCCATTTGCGACGCTTATCTGCGGGGTCTGGAGGACTACATTAAAGACGAGTTGGTCTCTCACAACCTTCCCTCTTCTCTGGATGGACTTATTGAACTTACGTCCCGGATAGATCGCCGCGTGCAGGCAAGACGCCAAGAGAGGCGGCAAGGACAGGCAAACCAGCGCTTGCTGGGCCGACCACATGTTCCTCCAGAGACTTTGGGTACCTCTAGTGGTCATCAGGGGAGAGAGGCCGAACCCATGCAGGTGGGCCGCACCAGTCTCACTCCTAAGGAGCGGGAGCGCCGTCGCCAGGGGAGACTCTGCCTCTACTGTGGTCAAGCAGGTCACTTCATCTCACAGTGTCCAGCAAAAGGCCGGACTCACCAGTAGAGGGGGAAGTACTGGTGAGTCGTCCCTCTGAACTATTCCTCCAACAACGATCCTTATGCCATGTTCAGCTGTTACTGGCAGAGGGTTCCCAAACCCTCGCCACCTTCATTGACTCTGGTTCCGATGTCAGCCTCATCGATAAGGACCTGGCCCAGCAACTAGGCATCAACAGGATACCACTGCCTGCCCCGGTTCCTGTCAATGCCCTCGATGGTCATCTCCTGGGGAAAGTGACTCACCAGACCACACCCATCCGCATGCTTATGTCCGGTAACCACCACGAGACAATCCAGTTCCACATTCTGCAGTCTCCCCGAGTCCCTCTCATCCTGGGATTCCCGTGGCTCCGTCGCCATAACCCTCATGTCGACTGGGCGACGGGGTCAATCCTGGGGTGGGGGTCATCTTGTCATCAAGTGTGTCTCCAACAAGCAGCTGCTACCCTGCTGTCCCGCTGTCCCAGTCCTCTGCCTGACCTGTCAGGGGTGCCGGTGGAATACCATGACTTCAGGGAGGTCTTCAGCAAGGTTAAGGCAACCTCATTGCCCCCACACCGGCCATATGACTGTGCCATCGACCTGCACCCCGGCTCTACTCCTCCTAGGGGGCGCCTGTACTCACTGTCAGCTCCGGAGAGGGAGGCCATGGAGACCTACATTAATGACTCTTTGGCAGCAGGCATCATCCGGCCCTCCTCGTCCCCTGTTAGTGCTGCCTTCTTCTTCGTCCAGAAGAAAGATAAATCTCTTCGGCCCTGTATTGATTATCGAGGCCTGAATGACATAACTGTCAAGAACCGCTACCCCCTTCCTCTCATCTCCTCTGCCTTTGAGCTCCTGGAGGGGGCCACCATATTTTCCAAATTGGACCTACGCAACGCCTACCATTTGGTCCGCATCCGGGAGGGGGATGAGTGGAAGACAGCCTTCATCACCCCCACTGGACACTACGAGTATCTAGTGATGCCCTTCGGCCTCACGAACGCCCCTGCTGTCTTCCAGGCCCTGGTTAATGACGTGCTCCGGGACATGTTGAATAAGTACGTGTTTGTTTACCTGGATGACATACTGATCTTTTCCAAGACCAAGGAGGAACACGTCCACCACGTCCAGGCAGTTCTGCAGCGGCTCCTTGAGAACTCTCTTTTTGTCAAAGCCGAGAAGTGCGAGTTTCACTCCTGCTCTGTGTCCTTCTTGGGTTTCATCGTGGGTCCTGGGAGCATCCAGATGGACCCCGCCAAGGTGTCAGCTGTCTCAGATTGGTCCACTCCTGACTCTCGCAAACAACTTCAACGGTTCCTGGGCTTTGCCAACTTTTACCGGAGGTTCATCAGGGGTTACAGCATGGTAGCCGCTCCTCTCACGGCTCTGACTTCCTCCAAGGTGCCGTTCCAGTGGTCATCCGCAGCCGATGAGGCCTTCCGGTCCCTCAAAGCCAGGTTCACGTCAGCCCCTATCCTCCAAATGCCTGATCCAGAAAGGCAATTTGTGGTGGAGGTGGACGCCTCTGACGTGGGAGTAGGAGGGGTGCTCTCCCAGCGGGCAGCCAAAGACCAGAAGCTCCATCCATGCGCCTTCTTCTCCCGACGACTGACCCCGGCTGAGAGGAATTACGACATCGGCAATCGAGAGCTTCTGGCAGTCAAACTGGCTCTGGAGGAGTGGCGTCACTGGCTGGAAGGAACTACGTTGCCGTTTTTGGTCTGGACCGACCACAAAAATCTGGAATACATTCGGTCAGCCAAGAGGCTGAACTCCCGACAGGCCAGATGGGCTCTGTTTCTGACCAGATTTAACTTTTCCCTCTCCTACCGGCCGGGGTCCCGCAACGTGAAGCCTGATGCCCTGTCCCGGCAGTTTTTGAGAGAAGAGGACTCGGCTGCCAGTTCCGACACCATTCTCCCCTCCTCTAGTCTGATAGCATCACTCAGCTGGGAGGTGGAGGAAAGGATTAAGGCAGCTTTAGAAGATCAGCCTGGGCCCAGCTCGTGTCCTCCTAACCGCCTGTTCGTCCCCGCTCCTCTACGGTCCGACGTCCTCCAGTGGGCCCACAACTCCCTGCTCACCTGTCACCCTGGGATCCAGCGGACCAAAGAGGTGGTGCAGCAAAGATTTTGGTGGGCGACTCTGGCTGAAGACACCCGGGAGTTCGTGAACGCCTGCCCAGTCTGCAACCAGCACAAACCCTCACACAAGGCCCCCGCTGGATTTCTGCATCCGTTGCCGGTGCCCCACCGGCCCTGGTCCCACATCTCCCTAGACTTTGTTACCGGTCTGCCACTGTCCAACGGCCACACCACTATTCTCACAGTGGTAGATCGGTTCAGCAAGATGGCACATTTCGTGCCCCTGCCCAAGCTTCCCTCAGCCAAGCAGACGGCTGAACTGGTTCTGCTACATGTGTTTCGACTGCATGGTTTCCCTACTGACGTGGTCTCCGACCGGGGGCCCCAATTCACCTCCGTATTTTGGAGGGAGTTTTGCAAGCTGGTGGGGGCCACCGTCAGTTTGTCATCCGGTTTCCACCCCCAGTCCAACGGCCAGTCTGAGAGGATGAATCAGGAGATGGAGACTGCTTTACGCTGCATAGTCTCTCAAAACCCCTCATCCTGGTCCCGGCAGCTTCTGTGGGTGGAATACGCCCATAATACCCTGACCAGCTCTGCAACTGGACTCTCTCCATTTCAGTGCGCCTACGGGTTCCAACCCCCACTCTTTCCCGCCCTGGAGAAGGAGGTTTCCTGCCCATCAGTGCAAGCCTTCATCCGTCGCTGCCGCAGGACCTGGACTCAGGCCCGAACCACTCTTCTTCACTCCACTGACCGCTACTCCACCACGGCCAACCGTCGCCGATCTAAAGCTCCAACTTTTCAAGTTGGCCAGAAGGTGTGGTTGTCTACCCGGGATCTACCCTTACGCGTAGAATCGAAGAAGTTGGCTCCCAGATTTATTGGACCCTTTGAGGTTCAAAAGGTCATCAACCCTGCGGCAGTGAGGCTCAAGCTACCCAGGTCCATGCGGGTCCACCCCACTTTCCATGTGTCCAAGGTCAAACCCGTCCGTGAGAGCCCCCTGGTCCCCGCCGCTCCTCCCCCGCCCCCACCCCGCATCATCGAAGGGAGTCCCGCCTACACCGTCCGTCGTCTCCTTCGTTCTCGTCGCCGGGGAAGGGGTCTCCAGTACCTGGTGGATTGGGAGGGGTATGGTCCTGAGGAAAGGTCCTGGGTTCCTGCACGGCATATTTTGGATGCTTCCCTCATCAGGGAGTTTCATCGATGCCACCCAAATCAACCGGCTAGGCCCTCCACACCCTCTAGGAGTACTACCAGTCCGCCTCCCTGTTCACCCGAGGTCTCTGACCACAACTCTGAATATGAGGAAACCCCTTCTGAGGAGGAGGCACCTTCTGAAGCAGGGGAGGAGGAGGACATGGAGCTTTCAGAGGAATATTAACCTCCTCCGGGCCCTCGCCACCCTCCCGACTCGGCATTTCATCTTTTGGGACGTCAGGAGCCGTCCCTTGAGGGGGAGGTTCTGTCACAGTCTGCTCCCCTTTCACCTGCCTCTCAGTAATTTTCCATTCCCTCTCCACTCACCTGCCAGCCACGCCCCCCTCATCAGACCTACTCCCCTCACCTGCTTGACTCACCTGCTTCCCATCACCAATCAAGCTAGGATTTAAGCTCTCCCAGCTCACTCACTCTCTGCCAGATTGTTCTCTATGCTCACGCAAGACTTTCCAGCACTCTTCTCCGGACTGATCTCCTGCTGCCGACTCTGCCTGCCTTGGACTAACCTGTTTGCTGTACTCCCGGTAACCGACCTTGCCTTCCGTCTTCGACCACGAGTTTCTGATCCCTCTGGATTCTGCCAGCTGGTGTCGGCCCAGCTACTGGTGGCTTTCTCCTGGTACGTCTGCCTCAACTCCTGCCTACCTGCTTACTGGACTGGTGTTCCCAGCCTAAGCCCCTGGACTTTCCCTGTGCCCAGAGAGACTGTTTCCTGCGTGTGCTGCATTTGGGTTCTAATTACACCCGTTACAATAACATTGAAACTACAACACAATAGGAACTAGATAGTACATTTGTTATTCAGGGCCAGTTATAAATCAACATGGAGAGCAAGACTAAAGAGATTACATTTCTTCTCCCCCCCCTTTTTGGAGAGGTCACTTCACTCTGTTCTTACACGAGTCACCATGTTGAATTGCTTATGTAGCATCATCGCCATCACTAGCTTCCCACACTCTAATTTTGAAGTTGGTCCAGTATTGTCCAGAATTGTTTTTGCTGCTGACCAGTTCATATTGTTGTATTAAAATGGTGTCCTATCTCCTGCCATACTTTTTCATCATAGTCTATAGACTACAAGCAAAATAGTTCCCGGGCCCTGACACGGCATTGTTAGGATGTGCTAGGTTTGTCTGTTAGCCTGTGTTTTCCAGAGGGGTATTGTGCACAAAACCAAGATAAGGGATTAAGTTGGGATATGTTGGTTATCCTAGCTGAATTTAGCCTCAAGTCGGTTGCATGAAAGCAGCTCAAACTCAACCCGGCCAAGTTACTATGGTGATTTATTCTCTGCAGCTAGCCTGCTCCAGACCAGGCTAACAGCCAGGCTAACAGCCAGGCTAAGATTAATCCTGCTGATTCACCTGTATTTCCACCTTTAAAATAGGACATGTAGTCATTTCTCATCTCATTCAAATCTGTTTGTAGATAGATCTATAGATAGATGTAGATAGATTAGATAGATCTCCCATTCAATTGTTCCATTTTCATGACGGCTTGCCCTTTTTTGGAGGATGTACTGGATGACGAAGCCCTCATCCTCAGACATACATGTACTGAGAGAACTTAAATTGAGATTTTCACAGGACATACCAAGCCTGTGATTTCTTGACTTGATGAAGTGGACAGTTTCTGTGGGTGGGACAGAGTCTGTTACTGTCCCTCCATGGATCCCCTCCATCACTGGCTTCCCTTTATTTAAAGGGAGTGCCAGCACCTCCGCTTGGGCCGCCCCGTGTGCCAGTTCTATGGGCTTTTTTTTTTTAACTGCTACATTCATACAGACACTGAACATGTCAGCAGACACCTAATCTATTCACCTCATTTGTTTACTGTCATCTACTTTAAAGTCACTTACCAGCCTGCAAAATGTTCTTATATGTAATTTTAACTTGCTACCACGACCCACAAGTGTACAACAGTTAGTGGACTTGAAAAGTAACTCCTTTAATTATAACGGCTCCAATGGAGCACTGTATATTAATTGTACAGTGTTGGACTACTTCCGCATTAAGCCGGTACGATATTGTCTGCCAAGCTTTCTCGCGTTTTTTAATTATTGCATTGGTATTGCCTTTTTTCTCTTTCAACTCTTCACACAACTTCATCAGGAGCTGTTGTTCAGCGGCCGTGAAATACGAAGAGCGACTTTTATCCATGTTCCAATCGGTGATTCTGGTCTGTCTGTTTAAGTATGCCGTGAACACGCACTTATACCAGCTTCACCTGGCTTAATATAGCCGCGCCTTTCCTAGCTCAGCAAACGTGCAACCAATTAAGCCAGGATGCGCCGAGCAGGCTAGGTCAAGCTGGGCTTGCTTAATTATCCTGGATTTCTTTATTCTGGTTTCGTGCAATACCCCTCTGCCCTTTATGTTCTGTGTCTGTTTTCCAGTCCCCCTGTCTGTGCAGACTGGGCGTGGCTGACCTATTTCTCAGACCATTCCCTCAGTGAGCCTCACCTGCACTGCTTTCACACCTGCTTTACATCGTCTCATCAGCTCCTGCAGTATTTAACTCTCGTTCACCTTCCCAGACTCTGCCAGTTCATGTTTGATGTCACGTGGTAACTATTCCGTACTGGCACCTCCTGTGTAGATTCTTTGTTGTTGTTGTTGTTGTTGTTTTTGGGCTCCTGCATATTTTTGACTGTCTACCTGTTTTAGTCTCCAGCCCGGCCACACTCACCTGTCCTGCTCCTCGACGTCCTGCCCCAAAGTTTCCCCTCTGGACTCCTCCTCTCTTGTCCGTTTGTGTTTTTTTGTCTTGACAATAAAAAGTGAAACCCGTACCAGGTACTATAGTGTAATCCCCTACACCCAGAGGGTGGCGCAAGAATGAAATGAAATGAATGAATGCCGGGAAATTTTCTAGAAAATCACTCGTCTTCCTTCTTCCGGTGGAGACGTTGCCCGAAGCATCACTGGTATGGATGGCTATGGAAATATCCTCTGAAAAATATACATTTATAAAGCCTCGTACCAAATATTGAAATACTGTGTGTTCGTTAGGTTGAAAGCTGAGAGACAGAGTCGAGCTGCATGACTCTGCGAGCTCCTCAAGATAAACTCCGGTAAGGATGCTAACGCTAATGCGAGGTTATGCTAACAATGCAAACTCCATTATGTCGTGAAATACCGTTTTTAAAACCAGTCGGAGTTGTGACCTTAATTCTTGCTGTTTGATATCATATAGACCCGGTTTCAGATTGTTTTATGTTGTTAAAGATGTTATTAAAAAAATCGCTAACTGCGCTAGCCACATGCTAATCGCTAGTATTTGAATGTGAACTTGATTTTAGCTAGCTCAGCTAAGTTAGCCACCATTAGAGGCTACTTGATGGAGGGAGTGTTTATCTCTTGTCTGTAAGATAAAGGTGATTTAGTTCATTTAACTGCTCATATACATGTTTCATATGAATATGAGAAACAGAAGTTCATCCTAAACATTAAAAGAATAAATATATTAAATGTTTGGTTTAAAGGTGATGTTTAAAATGTTTTAAAAGTGATAAAAACATAAATATCTGGTTTCAGAGATCTCATTTTATTTCTATGCTGTAAGAAGGAAGTACATGATTGATTGGTTCATTGAAACTGACCTATCTTATGTGGTGTGATGTGAGCTATTCATTTACATAATGGTTAGGGTGTTTATATCCTTTACAATTGGGTATAATTGAATTGATATTCTAATGAAGATAAGTTGATCAGATTGAAACAGAAGTGAGATAGTAGTAGCTAATGCATTCTGTACTGTATGTTTTTTAGAGAGAGAGAGAGAGATCATCTGAACCTGACCCTGGAGGTCAGTGGCGAGCCAACAGAAGACGTGAGCGTGAACGGACCGAGAGCCTGGTGTGGCCAGCCGTGGCATCATCGGAACCATCATCATCCTACTTCTTCATTTGATATACAGATAAGATCACACTTAAACCTACCCGGGTAGTGAAGAGAACATACTGATTACAAGACACACACACACACCAAAACATTCATGGACAAAGGAAGCAGTTTTATTTTATTTCAACTCTATTGAAGAAATTTCATAAAGAGACACTTTTTGTTGATATTATTTATTTTGGGCCCTCATAATATGCGCCTGTGCATTCAGGAAGCCGGCTTTAGAAAGGCAGGGATTGTACATTATGTTTTTTTATTTTTGTATAATATACATTTTCAACCTTACCTGTTCGCGTTGTGTGTTCTTCGCTAACATTTATTACTTAAGGCTCTGTAGTCGTACCTAGGGTTTTTTGATATTGGTCCAACCTCTGTTCTAATCAGATCAGAAATTATAATAAGCTCGAGAAACGGGTTACAAAAGACTTCAAAGTCTGTTTGGTCTGCATTGTGGGTCGACTGTCCTGCCAAGCACCAGCTTAAGAGGCGTGGCCTCATATTTCTGCAGATGACAGGGACTGGCTGGAAGGTTGCAGGTTTGTTTCCCTCCACAGGCAACCTTGAATATGACAGTAATGTGCACATGGTACATGTTTTCATAGCTCTGGACAGATATGCTCTTGCCATGTACAGTATAGTGTGGTTCAGGATTTTCCTGAATATACACAATCTCTGATGGATGTTAAAAGATTCACCTCATTGCGGACATTGCATAGTTTATTAACAAAAGATTTATATGTAGGATTTTCTTTAAGAAAGTTTAATATCACATAAGAGAATTACTATTCAACACACTTTATTTCTTAAAATAATTTGCTGTTTAGGCTTGTCTGGGTGTTTTTAAATGTGTTAAGGTGTTTGTTTTTTTGAGCTTCCTCCAAGTAAGACATGTGGCAAATGACCTTTGTTCCTCCTGTAATCAGTGTGAAGCAGGTTTTTTTTCCCTTGATTTTTGAAATTGGAGGAAAGAAACCGCTCCCAGCCTAATCTCCATCATGCTGTGAAACCGATTCCAACAACTGAACACTTTGAAAAGCCTCTGTCTTCCACCAGAATGATCCACTTTTCATGTGTTTTTGGTCAAATAATCAATTTCCGGTATCAATTTAATAGATGTTTATACATAATACAACATAATCTGAAATATTTCTGTAAAAGACCAACACAGTTTCAACACAATGGCGAATGAAAGTATCATCTTGTGCAATGAAATTTAATGCAATTACACACAAGCTCTCAGAGAGCTTCTTTTGTTTTGTGATTCGATTTAGTTTGAATGTGGAACAAGCCAACAGAGATG
This sequence comes from Nibea albiflora, assembly GCA_014281875.1. Lineage (NCBI taxonomy): Eukaryota > Metazoa > Chordata > Actinopteri > Sciaenidae > Nibea > Nibea albiflora. The sequence goes on from CM024800.1 coordinate 2,194,437, forward strand.
GATTGCAAAGCCTGCAGCTAGAACACAAGCAGAAAATATGAAGACTTGAAATGATAATGTTGCTGGTTTATTGTCAGGATGTTCCCGGGAGTGTTAGTTTTTGGTTTACAGTCTAACATGTAGGTTCAATGGACTCTAAAATGCATCTAAAATTCAAGCTTCCTTCATTTAACAAAAATTATAAGGTCTTAATGAAGTTTGGTTTTATATCATAGTCATTATAGTAGGCATATATGTAGAGGTAGCCTTTAAGAGTGCCCCACTTTTCTGCCACTGTCGCAGCTCCCCTGTGGGGTTGCCGTGGTAATCTTTATGTCATCTGACAAAATAAAAAACAAAAGTACTGTGATCACAAAGTCATCAGAAAAGTTATCAGTGACCATCGGCACATTGAATCCCCACTGGGAAAATACAAAAACAGTCAAGTCCAGTGTTTCTTTTGCACCAGATTAGAAGGGTAGAGAAGAGAAATTATATAGAAGTAAAGACAGCACAATGAAACTGACATAACTGACACATGCACTTTGTCAGTTAGGAAAAGATGGTGGTCATGGTTAAGAGAAAGCAGTGTTTACTGTCGGAGGTAGATGGGATGATAATTGTAGTCTGGTTATTTACAGATTCAGTTCAAGGTGGGAATGCTCCTCACCATTCTGTATAAAAGGTGCAAAGACAAAAAAGAGACTCATTCTTTTGCCTCTGAGTCTGCAGCAGAGGTAGTAACTGAGCAATGAATCAACGCCTATGGAAAAAGAGAGGCTGAGGTGAGCGAGAGGCAGGAAGTGCTTTTTTTCCATTCATTCGAACAGGGGTGCTTTGTTTTGGCTGTGGCGGTGCAGAAAACATGAGCCAGATTCAACTTTTGCAGTGGTCAATCACACCGGTCAAACCCCTGCAGTCACCCTGAAATATCACTAAAACTGAGACTATCCACACTGTAGAATAAACTGCCAAACCGTGACAGTAAAAGACCATAAAATAGCCCTTGATGACTGTGTTTTTCTGTATGTCATATTTCAGCCTTTCTTTGTGTGCAATTTTAAGGGAATTAACAGAATATTAGAAAAAGTCACAGAAAAAGTAATACTTTATATTAGACACAGTTAATCATACTATAAAACATTGGATTGCTGTCATGGTTTGGCAGTTTTTCACTGTAAAATCCACTGACATTTTAAAATATGTAAAAAACGCCAACATTTTTAGTATTATTTCTTATTATAATTTTACAGCGCAGGTGCAGTCAATGGACTAAAACTCTCAATGTTGTGTTCTGTCGTGGTTTATTCCATGCAGTCTACGTAGGTGTCTGGCTCGCAGTCAAGATGTTTCTGGAGCTGTGGCATTCTATCTTAAATCTCACACGGGCGGCCTTGTTTGGTTCAGTGTAAAAAAGCAATGTTGGCGTGATGGCAGGAATTCTTTACGGCATTATTGAGGAATCTCTGTATAAAAAGAGCTACAGTAAGGAACTTTGTATACCCAGCCAGTCACCTTGACTTTTTAACTGTTTTGTAGTCCATTTTTTATTCCTGTAAAGAAAAAAACTGAACAATCACCAGACAGCAGAGATGGTGGCATATTTCTCAAAAGCCACTCTACCCGTAAAGTACATTTTATCTATCAAAGAGACATTCAGGATTCAATTTTGTTAGCTTTGAGACACATACTGGAAAAAAAATGTCCCAAAATGCTATGTAAATTTTGAGGCAGATTATATGTCTTTCTGTGCTGAGCTGTTATGAAAAAAAAATCTAAAAATCTAAATCTAATAGAAAAGTTTGTCCTCATATCAGTTTTAGTTGCGTATTCCTAATTATTTTTGGTGTTCCAAAACATCTGCTCTGAACTTTACTGTTCATTTCAATGTCCATTATTATATTTCACTTTCAAGGTCTTTGATTTATCAACATGAAACATGGAAGCAATCACTAATTAGACCCATCACTGGGAAACCATTAACAAAACTGTGTCTGATACACTATTATGCATGGCAAGCATCATAGAACCTTGTTTCTGTCTGTTGTCATGGGTAACACATAGGAGAGTGATGCATAGGAGAGATGGGGCTGAATGAGCTCACGTAGGACATGTTAGTAACTCTGGATGGCTTCCAACTTGTGAGACAGAAATACAGCTGAAGACAGACAGGAAAGCTGTGAGAGAGAGAGGGAGACAGACACATAGCAAAGGAAACCTACATGGACCACAGGCTGGGGTCAGAACCGGGTCACTGCAAGGACTCAGCCTTTAGCCCACTCTGCCAGCTGAGCCACCAGGACACTTATTTATTTTTTATCTTATCTTTATTAATCAGAATTAAGAATGATAATCCTCCCTCTTAAAAGGACGTTTTTTCCTCACCACCTTCACCAAGTGTCTGCTCTTGGTGGAATTGTTGGCTCTCTGCATTATTAATTACAGGGTCTAGACCTGCTCTGTACGCAAAGTGTACTTCCACAAATTTTGCTGTAATTTGGCTAAATACAAACAAAATTGAATTGAATTGAATTATTCCTAGCTACTGAGAGAGATTGGTAGTGTGGTGAAGTCTTTAGTTATCAAATTATGGACTGTGCCTTTAAGTTAAAGTTTGCATCTCAAGATGAAACAGTTCTTTTCTCCCTCAGCAGATTTCATAAAAAGCAGTTATAAAACACAGGAGGGGGGGGCATGCGATTCATTTGAGGCAAACCTTTTACTGACACACTTGGTATTTCTCATCTCATTATTGGGGCTGATTATAATTCATAGGCCATATTAAATGTCAGAGAAAGACCAGGGATTGTTATGCAAATGTTAAGCATGTTCTTTCATTGAGAATTGAGAATTATTTTTTCTCCCCCCTTCACTTCGTCAAAAAAAAAGAAAGGAAGATAAAATAAAGAAGAAAAAAAACAAATGTTAGCAACAATTGAATCGATGTGGAAGCCTCATTTGAATGAATCCATGTCAGCATGACAGTTTCTGATTGTTTGACCTTAATTATCCTTTAAGTAATCGGCTATAAGGCTGGAATAGATACAAGAAATCAAGTCATGAAATGCGTTTGCTACGATCAGCCTTTGACTGCCAACCCTTAATGCAAACATTAAACACATTGATTGTCTCTAGTCTAACAACTGACTTTGAATGAAACACAATGCAAGATCTATTTTTCTTTTTCTCTTTCAAAACACAGAGCAGCAATGTTGCCGCCAATGTAGCAACTATTTGCTGTCTGGAAGAACCGTAATTGTTGCGACCATTTTCAGTTACAGATAGTGAAGCAGCTTTCAAAACATACAGGAATGTTCGCAACAGCATCTCTTCTGAAGACGGAGGAACAAATTTAGTTAGAGTGCAGTTGAAACATCATAATTGGAGTTAATTACAAATTACTATTCACGAAATCCATCTCCCAGCGGCTGTCTAATCATAGCTGAGCATCAGTATAGGCGGACTTTAGATTTCTGTTCATGTTGAAGTGATGAGTGTATAAGTGTAATTTCTTCAGCCTCTCCAAAACAAAATATAGGTGTAAGGAATGGATTAAATAGGTGTGTTTGTCTGCTTTGACAGATAACAAACATCCAGGCCAAGATGTACTCTGTAGTCTGATTAGAACCTTGATATGTGAGAATGATGAGAGACACATTTCTGCTATCTCTATGAACAGATATCTGCATTTAAATGGAGATAACATAAAAAAAGCTAAGAAAATGCTAAATCCTCATCAGATGATAGCCAGTAAGAGGCAGAACACGTTGCAATTGAAATCTCCAAGCCCATCAGCTATCGTCTTACAATGTTTTATAAAGCATTTATATGCTGATAATGTATTTATAGAAGTTACCATTCTTGCATTTCCACTTCCTAGTTGGATGGTAAACAATGACAGGGACTCAGAGGAGGAAGTCCTGGCCTCCACATCAGTTATCTGTTAGTTACTGGCTACAGTTGAGGCCCTGAAACCTCAGCCATGACCAAACCATACTGGTGACAGATGACAGCTGATGGTTGAAATGAGAAGCCTCTACTGTCTACCTCCGTCAAGGACCATTGTTTGAAAAATGTTGAGTGGTAAATCTGCCACTGTTAACATATTAAAATGCATGCTACAATGCTACCCAATGCTACAGTATGCAAGAACAAAAGTGTCTAAAATCTAGTGTAGCAACAGTAACTAAGGGGAGTGGCCTCCTGAAAAGATATATATTTTTTTAACTTAAGCCCCTTAAGACACTGGGATACATTTGTTGAATGAAGGGAATTCCTATCACAGGATGCGACACTTTTATGTGACACACAGGCAGTTGTACCCTCTCTGCAAATTTGCTATTTCTTTGACTTGTTGTGTTTCAGAGTTCAATGGATGAACAAAGTTCTAAATAATTAAGCCTGTAGAAACTGGAGAGGTAGTGATGAGCAATCTGCTGCTGATGTGAAGTTTGATTAAAAGCAAGGCTAATTCAATGGCCTTTAATTTCAATGGCAGGCTCATTACCCTTAAGGAGGCACAGAGAAGTCACAGAGGTTTACAAGCATTGTTTGGCTTCCTTAGGGGAGGCGGTGGAGAATAATAATGCTCTTTTGGTATGTTTCTTTGGCACTTTCTCTGCATCATTATACAAAGTTAATAGAGCCCAGATGAACAATGAGGGCTATGGTTGATTTCCATTCAGTATAGTCACTGTAAAGGTCTTATTTCATGCTGTTACACAACCAGCTGCCTCATATAATGGCCAAGGTGGGGATAAACAGCAAAATGAAGCTTGTGGACAAATTTTACGATTTCATCAAAGTGTGATTTAGCTCTGTGCGTGGCTGTAAAGGCCTGTTAAACAAATACAATGCCTGCAAGTAGCATCTGGCACATTAAAAGTGACCTCCACATAAGCCCGCTCTGGACTGATGCACTAACAGGTATCAGGAAATTAAGTAAACTGATTTAAGCAGCAATTTAAGACCTTTTTATGAACTTTGCTATATACTATTGTGAGTAATGAAAGAGAGTCGAACTATTTCTCTTTCCTTTGAATTTTATTTCTCAGATGAAGCTCGTATTCTTCTGAATTTACTGCAATCTTCATAGACTAAACATTTTACAAGGTGAAATGCTGTCGTGGTCCTAATGTTTGCAAATGACACACAGTTAAAGAAGATCCAGTTAACTGCGAATACCAGCTTATGCAACATTCCATACTAGTGAGATAATTTATCTAACATGCCATAACATTATTCACTTGTTATTTCTATTCTTTAGAACTTGCCTTCCACTTTCCATCAATAAATAATTGTGACACCTTTTGAGCTCAAAAGTCTAGCATGAAGACTGACCTTTCAGTAGATATCCTCACACTACATACAAATTGTTAATAACATGCTCTTTGGTCAACTTAATGCTGCCTGACGTCAATAGTGGAAACTGAGTTTGGCCAATGTTTAGTCTTGTGTTGGTGCCATTGTGTGTACATGCCGGGTATGTTTAGCACATCTCATGAAAAATATCAGATCATCGCAGCCTGCTGAATCCTGAAAACAAAAAGAAGGTAAGCTGCTATCATCATTTCACAAACCTTTTCAGAATCTTTTATTTATTGATCACTCACAGCCCATAGGCTTGAAAGCCAAGGTCATCTGGTGACTGTGACTTGCATTCAGTTTTGCGTATTACCATTCATTTAAAATGGGGCACGGGAAAACAGGATGTGTTCATCTTGGTGTTGGTTACATATGTGTGTACACAGCTCCTAACAGATGCCTGTTTGTCTGTCTGTTAGAAATGCACGTCACTTCCAAGCTATTTGTTCCATGTTTGGAAAATGTCAGGCTTAAATATCACGCTGTCATAGGTCTGTATAAATTTGTATCTAGTTCTACCATCAGTACACACATTAATGAGTTTCCCGATGTTCACCAAGCTCACCCATGGCGATATTGTGTGACTGATTGGAAGTTGTTTAACAACAGTCACATATACAGTACAGGTGGACCAAGAACACCTGGGGCCATGTCTTTGTAGAGAAGCACGAGAGGAAAATGTATGTCAGAAAGAGACTAAATATATATTATCTTTTTTTTAAATTATTATTTTTTTGGCCTTTTTATGCCTTTTTTTAATGATAGGACAGCTGAAGATAGACAGGAAGCAGGGGCAGAGAGAGGGGGAGTGACACGCAGTAAATGGGCGTCCGATGCGGGAGTCGAACCGGGGCCAGCTGCAGCGAGGCCTGTAGCCTCTACACATGGGGCGGCTGCTTAACCCACTACACCACCAACCGCCCCAATATATATTATCTTATACTTTAAACTGCTGGAAATAAGTGAGTATATTTTTGTCTGCTTGCACAGTACATATATTCTGAATTAGAGTCTGATGTGACATGAAGTAAATAAGAGCTCACCTGACTCTGGTGCTTGAATCTCATTGTATTACCTATGAAAACATGAACAGGCACACTGGGTCCGTGTCATTGTTATCGTAACCTGGACCCGGCAGATTTTAGCAAGTACTAATTGTATTTTGCGCACAGTGACTGTAATCAGTTGAGCTAACTGGCCATGCTGTGCTTTTTACAGTCCGGGGAAAACAGAGGCAGATGTCGTAGCTCTGCAGTAGGGAAACGTATCACAGCTGGTCTAGGGCTCGCAGCTAATGTGGTGTGTGAACAGGTGGGTAGAGGAGGGCGGGGGGTGACCTGGAAGGCGTTTAGGGATGTGGTGGAAGTGAATCAGGATTGATAGTAGATGGTAAAGGGGGTTACGTGTCTGTGAGTATCTTGACACTGATGTCCCTCATCCGTCAAACTCTTGCCACATTCTGCCATTGTTTTTACTTCACAGCACTTCACAATGATTATCTCCACACTTGCCCTTCAGATCACACTTGTACTGTATCTGCTGAGGGTAGGGACCGTGCTAATAATTTAGCAAATTGAATTACAGGATGTCTTTACCCCCCCCTCTCCATCTGTCCTCAGAGTTACGGTATGTGCCATTTCTCTGTAAATCCACCACATCCTCAAATCGATGAAAAACAATAAAGCTGATATATAAAGATGGTAATGCACAGACAAAATAAGGTTTGATGACAAAGCAAAACAGAGCTTACACTTTTATGATGTTTTCTCCATTCTCTGTGCGTTTATATTGGGGGCAGTGGAGTATGATGAGTCAGTATTTGTGTAGACACACTGTCGCATTGTCTTATTGAATCTCCACTCCCCACCATATGGAGGATTGCGCATAGGCTGGCACTTAATATGGTAAATCCTCCATGCAAACAGACACACTGAGGCAGATTGGGCTGGGGGAGGGTGTCTGGAATAAGTTCTTTTTTCTCTTTTTATGGTTATGTTTTAGCATATACTAAAGAGCTGGATATAGAACATGAGGGTAGAGGGAAGAGTATGACATGCAATAATGACCCACTAACTGGGGATGTTACAATTACATAGCATGTGCCCTTAACCACTGGGTTGGGTGGCAAGGGTTTTTTGTTGCAATTCAGGTGTAATGACCCTGTAATATCATGTTTACCAGAATAGCAGTTATATAGTTCCTCATTATATTGCAATAAAATGCATTATTGACATGTAACCTGGTGAACCACCAACAGACACTTAACCTCCATCAGTCATTTCCTATGTGGCTCATAATGGCAAAGCCATTACTAATTGATTGGGACATGAAGGATTGGATTGCATGGTGGCACTGACATTTTTTTTTTCTATGTGGCAGCAGGCAATTTCCCTGTGGGAGGGTTCTCCCATCATGACCGTAGAAATTAGCAGTCTGTTTGCATGTATGCCATGTTTCTCAGTGGCCTTGTTCTTTATACCCGCAAGCCATGTCACTTACAAGCTAGAGTCAATATAACACGAGAAAGCAATTTGACAGTAGTGAAAATCGGCCAATTGAAAAGTTGTTGGACTACTTCCTGCTTAAACCTGTCAACACCTCTTAGATTTCCACATGTTCCGAGACGTTGTATCCCCTTTTGGGAGCTTGAAAGTACCTCACATGCAGAACATATCGTGTTAGACTGTTACCCTCTCTAGTGGACTGCTACTGTTGTACGGAGGAGCTTGATTGTGGGATATTGTGCATTTACCATGATGTCACCATGATTACATCCAGATATTTTATTCATAGAATTTGAGAGCCAGTGTGTCTCAGCACCAGTCCCAGAACTTACATCTAATGTATATGTTGTTTGTCTATAGATCTACCTACCTACCTACCTACCTACCTACCGTGGAATGACTGTATGTGCCAAAACCAGTGAAATAATAAGCAAAGGGAAAATGCTTAATTAAGACTTTTCCTGCCTCTGTGGCATATTATCTGTCTTTAGCTTCCCTCTAATATTGAATTTTATTTGCAACATTTTCATTTTCTGTGGCTGAGGTGGAACAAAACCTTGACATAGTGAACTTAGTGCGGCTAAAGTAAAGCCATGCTTCTGAGCATGAGGCAAGGAGGCACTTATTGCTAACTTGCCTTCGATATTCTGACATTCAACACTTCTCTCTCAGCTGACATGATTGCTATGTCACTGTGATTAGCCCTGACCTTCAATCTCCAGGACCAAAGTAGTTGTGACCCCATGTTGCAACTGGTAATGAGTACCAGGACCTCAGCTGTGACAGCCTTGTGTACGGGTCAGATTGGAGACCAACCCAACAGAGTAACAGTGGTGACAGTCGGGCACATAAATTTAGGATAAATGATGGCAGTCCCATGCAAGTCTTCACCTGGATGCACGGGTAATCAGCAACACAAAATGATGGATACAAATAGATAGTTTAGAAGTCTCTTTAAATGATTAAATCAGTGAGGAGGATTCATTAAAAATAAAAATGAAATAAATATATATACTAAATATATGTGTACTATATATATACTACTATATATATATCATTTCATGATTTAATTAGTCCTACTCGAGTGCATGCTACAGTACTGTCATTCTCCAGGCTAGTTCAGTGTTCACGTCCACATTTGTTGAACAGTAGTTGTCAAACCTGGACAGTTGATTTTATTCTGGGGCTGGACTGGGTGATTAGCACTGGACTAGCAGCTACTGGACTTTGTATGACTACCACTAACAAGGTTGTGTGAAATAATTTTCAACTACTCACAGTCCATCACAGTGTTATCACTCTACTGAAACTGCCTTTCTGTCACTGTGAGGCTATGATCATGCAAAGTACTTCTTTTTCTCTGCTGCCCATCCAAACCTGTGTAACTCATATGCTGATGCTTGTACATCCCTTCATCTCATCTTTCACTGACCACTCCTCCTTGCTCAGTATGTCTGCGCTTGATCTTCTGCAGACAATCCCGAATGCTGCCGCACGACTCCTCATCAGGTCATATTGACACACATCAGTCTCACATAACTGCTATACTTAGATATTTTCACTGGCTGACTGTTAGATTTCGGATGCAGTTTGAATTCTCACACTCACGTACAAAGCCATGCCCCTGTGGTTAAACTACTTCACCCATACTCATCAGCTCGCCCTATCAGGTCAAATATGCAAAATTTATCATCAGTCCAACACACATCAAAAACCCAGATCTTAAAACCTATAGTGATTGAGCTTTAAGCGACCATAGCACCGAGACTTTGGAACACTCTGCTGTTTCTCTTGACTTTTGTAGTCTTTAAAGGACAGCTAAAATATACCTGTTTATACAGGTGTTTGGATAGCCTGGACACAACAGGTCTACATCTCATGCATTCATCATGACTTTTTGTTCTATATTTGCATATTGCCTTTGTACAGCACGGCGTTACTGTCTGTGAAATATACAAATACACTTTACTTACTTACATTAGTGATTTATCTAATGACACTGTGATGCAGCCATCATGGATAGTTTCTTAGGCATCATGAAGTGTGTCTTTTACCAGGTAAGCCCACTGCTGCATTTAACCTTTTAAAATGAATTTATTTTGAAATACATGTGAGTGTTGTGTTAGTAGAGTTGAAATTAGCTCTCTACAGTGACTGAATGGTGCCGAAAAAAAGCTATTTGGCCTCTGCTGGTGACAGTGTTCTGGTAAATGATCAAACCAAAGCCATATTATGTGCATTGGTGCCACACTCAGATGCCTGTACACAGCCGTTATATAGCTTCTGCTAGTTCATTCATCTGTGTTTTCAACTACAGTAGTCGAGTGATGCTGGATCACTCCTATTACCACAACTAATTACTGTGTCGAGTACTGACTAGTAGTTTTACCGGGTGACTACCTGATCAGTAGGTAGTGAAACCTTCCATCTTCATCACTGCTACACATCCTCAATGCTTTTAGTCTAGAGGTCATGCGATGCACTGAACCTTTGGATCATGTAGGGGGATAGCTAGTGACAGCAGCTGAGAGCACAAAGTGTGGGCACTGGATGGACATAACTACAGCAATCAACACATAACGTGCATCCTGTGGCAAAGCCGCCAACACACTGAGCGAAGGACACCGGGACATAATGATGACATCTCGTAGTAAGTGACCATTTGAAGATTTCGAAATGTGAAAATTTCAATTATTGCAGCTTTAAGGACAAGTAGCAGCACGGGAAGAGAGCTGTCATAATGTCCGTCACATCCTACCTGTGAGTGTGTTCTGAAGCCAGTGCTGCCAATGACCAGCCATTAGTGCTTGGCAGCCGTGCCTCCAGCATTTCAATGTAAAACTGACATTTAGAAAGGAGCAGATGATGCTATTGACACTTGGATAGGCAGTAATTAGTTCCCCCCTTTAGCATTCATTGTGTGAGGCATTTCATCACTAAATGTCAATTAGCATGGCAGCTCCATTCAGTGGGTAACCTTCAGTTATCACTGTAAGCATTAAAGGGAAGGGGTGCCTTTAAGAATAAGCTGACTTTATCCCCATTCTGACATGTGTCTTTGACTGAACTAAGTGATATGGAATAACGTAACATTCACATATCTGAGCGGGATTACCTGCTTCAAGTATTTCATGTGAAGTGATCTCCTTTTGAATTTGAAATAAAAATACCTAAAACATGAAAACTCAACAGTAACTCAATCAGTAATTGTTAGTAAATATATATATATATATATATATATATATATATATATATATATATATATATATAGCTCTAGATTTCTTCGATCCTGGCCACCACAGTGTTGAGATAGACTGGCACCTACTGTTGCCAGTCAGAGCCAAACAATTAATACTGCTGAGGACCTCAAGGCCCATGTGTGACTTTGTGTAACCTTGTGTAATGTGTCTGTATGTTTGTGCTTTTATTATATTCCATTTAAAAATATATATGTGTCACTCAGAACAAGATTCTAGAGTGTTTCTGTGGGAATTTGTGCCCATTCATTCTGTAGAGCATTTATGAGGCCAGACACTGATGTTGGACGAGATGGCCTGGATTGCAATCTCCGTTCCAGTTCATCCCAAACATGTCTGTGGGGTTAAGGTCAGGGCTCTGTACTGGCCAGTCAAGTTTTTCCACACTAAACTCCTCAAACCATGTCTTTATGGACCTTGCTTTGTGCACTGGAGCACAGTCATGTTGGAACAGAAAAGGGGTTTCCCCAAACTGTTGCCACAAAGTTGGAAGCACAGCATTGTCCAAAATACTATACTATACTATAGTATCTTGGTATACTGAAACATTGCCTTTCACTGGAGATAAGGGGCTTAGCCCAAACCCTGAAAAACAGTCCCATACCATTATCCCTCCTTCACCAAACTCTCACACACAGCACAGTTGGTACAATGCAGTCAGGCAGGTAACGTTCTCGACCAGATTGCCAAACAGAGAAGCGTGATTCGTCACTCCAGTGTTGTCGAGAAACTGCTGAAATCAATGGCACCAGGTCAGTCAGGAGTTCAGAAAGTGTTCAGGAGCCTCTGATGTCTTATGCTGAAATATTTCCTGAAGCTTGGCCATGGAGAATCAGAGACTTTCATACATACAATCAGGTATGCATATGAGTCGGTCTCTATTCTGCCCAGCTCATGCTGGTGCTCAGACTTTAAACCCTCACAAATGACACGTCAAAGGGTCACTATGCCAAAGGTGTTTGTGTATATATTATTGCATGAAGGAATGCATAGAGTAATGCTAGCGCGCTAGTTTCATCTTCCCCAATAAATGTCATAATAGAGAACAAGGGGAAGAGGATCAGTTGAAACCATTCAAGCATTCATTTGGATCCATTCATGTTAGGTGCTGCTGGAAATGTGTGTGTGTGTGTGTGCGCGCATGTGTGTGTATTCACATGCAGAGGGGTATTGAAGCTCAGAGAGGGATAATTTGGAATGGCTCCAGGTTGCAGCTCAGTGCATCCCTTTTGAAACACACACACACACAGACATGCACACACACGCACACACTTCGAACCCCCAGAGGCAGGCATCCTCTGGCCCTTGTGCAGCAGAATGAACACTGGCGCCACATTAACCAGTCCTCATCAAAAGGCTCTCTGAATAACCTTAAATGTCTAATCCAGGTCCCTCAGACTTTCAGCTGCATTCAATCTGATATTTGTTTTCGACTGCAGCCAAGAACTCACTCAAATCTGATTTCAGCACCTTGGTGAAAATTTTAATGAAGTAAAAAGGTTGCCTAAAGTACATAAAACATATTTTCTCATTCTCTCCGAGCTGTGTCTCGCCTAGTTTTGGATATATTTGCCAAGGTTTTAAAGTATCAATCTCTTCGCTTCCTTCACTCCAGTACATTGGTGATGAATTGAGTTTTATTTTTGGTTGCTCACCTCATTGGAGAGTGACATGTAAAAGTTCAACAGCACATCAATTTCCAGAATCAATTCCCCCATTACTCTGGATAATCCACGGACCACACTGTCAACACTCCAACTCATTGGAGCTACTTTCTGCCTAAAAATAGTCCTTATTGCCCGTGGTGACTGACAGTGAGGTCTGTGGAGGCAATGGATCACTAATATACACAGACATTAGGTAACTTTTGAAAATACAACAGAAAGCAGAAAGAAGATTTTTAAGAAGAGTTTTAATGAGTTTATAAAATCATTTTCTTAAAAGTTAAAGTTCATATTTACTGCTGTCCAACACTGGGGCTCAGTGTGAATATTGAGTAAAGGAGGAATAAAACATGAGATATTTATGGTCAAGCCAAAGTAGATATATCAGAATAGACAGTTCATGAACCAAAAAATCCAAAAACAATCTAATAATCATGGCTGTTGACTTCTTCATAATATTTACAGTTGCCATGATATAAAGTTGTCAAATCATGCAGTCGTGTGAATCAAGAGGGCTCATTATTGAAATGCCGCCACATCCCCTCTTAAAAACTGATCGATGATGCAGTAGACAACTGGAAATGAAAAGGGTTCAGGTTGTTGACATCATGTCTACAATCATCATTATGGAAATGTTATCACTACTATCCTACTTTTAAACTAGTAGCACAGGCAGCCCAATGAATGAGGATCAGGGATTTACCATAGCAACGGTCACAACATCATTTGGTCAGGCCAAAATTCATGTAGCAAAACATTTTACATGCTGTCAAAACCTACCTAACTTATACCTCTGTGGTGACTCAAAACAATGGACTCTGTAACTTTGGGCTCCTGTAACGACCACCAATGTGACGTATGTAAGTCATAGACCAGGAAATATTTCACATTTTGGTGAAACTGGATCATGTTTTATGTGAGTAAATGTTTTCTGCTTTTCCCTCCAATGTCCTGTGGCTGCTCCTCTTCTACTTCATCAGTTTCCTGATGAACAGTAAACTGCTGCCAACTGTAACTGTTGTTAGCTAATGTTAGCTCAGTTTGTTAGCTTTGCTGCCAGGTTAGTGCTTGTAGCACACCACTGGAAAGAGAAAGATTTCAGGCCCAGGAGCAAAGTGAAATGCTGCGAGCAGAGGAAGTGTCGTGTCAGACGCAGGCAATGTAACGGGGCTCATCAGCGTCTATAGACATAATTGCGGAGGTGAAAGGACTAAAGAGTATGTTGACAGGAAACTAAGAAGAGAAAAACTGAGAGTGATCAAAGCAAGAAGATGCTAGACCAGAATAAATGTGGGACTGACTTTTAGTGGTTGGTGAGAGCTTGGTCAAATAAAAGGCTGAAAGACAGACGCCGAGCTGTTGGACTAGTGAGTAATATCAGCTGGCTGCTATCTCTACTGTTGGTGCCCTTGCTGATGTTTGGCTGTTAGCAAAGTTGTTGAATTGATAGTTTTAGTTCATAAGTAATGTAAACAGAACAAATACATGTCTATATTAACCACAGCAGGATTACACTCCGAAAGTGGAGGCAACACATCACAGAAATACCAATTTCTACATAATAGTGCTGTAAGTATCTTTAAAGTCCTGAATTTAAATCCAGGATATGATTTTCCGTTTTTGTCACTTCTTTCACCCACCATCTCTGTGAGTTATCAAATGAATCATATGCAGTATGTACTATGTGCTCACATCAGATGTCACAGGTCAAGTATGCATGCATTTATCTTGTCACACATAATTGGGCATTACATGTGAATGCTCAAGGCTAGTGTCTGGGGGCTAATTTAATTTAGATTAAGCACTAATTTAGAGCATGATACACATAATTAATATATAATAATACAGAGTAGCAACAAACCAAACATCTTAAATAATGCAAAGGTTTTCCTTCATGCAGACACACAGTTAAACTTTTGAGCCAGCGGATGGAGACTTTTTCATAATCATTTCAACATTCATGCCTCTATTTTAAAATATTCATGAAAGGGCATGGAAGGTCAGATAATGCAACCTTCTTGGCAGCACACCTGAACAGCTGGAGGAAGTTTCCGCTGCAGGTAGACCAGAGTTATGAGCATCACACCACCAAACAACTTGCTGCACAATGATAGCTGGCTGACAGACTGAAAATGACTTCACTTGCTGTATGACATCTTAATATCCGATTCAGAAAGTCTACTTTACAACAGAGTTATTGCTTCAAAAGATTCAAAAGATTGTGGCTATGGACAATACATAGAATGCATTTATGAATACACATGCATAGAGTCCCAAAACCTAGAAAAAGCTTAACAACAAAGCAGAAGCACATTTTCAGAACCTTGAAAAATAATCTGTGGACCATCATTCACAAGGGACCTTCATAGCAGCAAACATACATCTAATAATCTGTTTTCTGTCGAGGTAATGAGCCCCGAAAAAATAAATAAATAAAAAATAAACAACCAAGAAACCAATAAAATCATAACCAGTTCAGATTTTTTTGAAAATTCAGCCATATAATGTCCAAACCTCGTCCCACTTCATTGTAGTAGATGAAAGGTACAACCTTGGTTCTACAGACTGAAGGTTATATCTCCAAAATAGCCATAATCTCTGCTGTGACACTGATTGCACAAAGCACCATTGTGTGTGACGCTGCCACATTTCATTTAATCAGCCTCTCTATTGTGTAGCAGGTAATACCCTCAAGAGCTTCTCTTATTTCTGAGTCCTTCATATTTCTGAGTAAATAAACGAAAAATTGAATCCCTACTCCGAAGGCACTTGTTTCGGGATATTAGCTACCTTTTTAATGTATTTCAGCTGGCATCTGTGAGGCAGTTTTTTTTAATTTTCAGGACAACTATCTGTAAGTTTAGCTCATTATTATTATTATTAGAAGGGGAAAAAAGAAAGAAAAGTCAACTGCACCTTGTGCTTTAACATATATAATCCTGTTCTATCCTGTTTTGTCAGAAAGAAGACAGAATTTAAGCCTAGTAAAAAGGAGGTGCTCGAAACAAATGAGATGAGAGAACACTAAGTGGCATTAAATTTGAATGACTAGAGACTAGTTTAGATCTTTTGTATTTCGATAGTGTAGCGTAGTGTGAAAGTTCCAGTCTCTGTGGTTAAACTTGTTTTAATGTATTAAATTTAACAACTTCTAAAAAAAAAAAAAACTGTCCCACCATATGCACAGAATGTAAATATGATATCACATAGATCTATGTGATGAGTGATTGATGGATCAGCTGACATGGATTTGGCTTCTGGTGAAGGTCGGAACGTTGGAAAAGTAAAAATAGCTTCAATGGTCAGGGTTCGCAAGTGAATGCAGAAATCTGAATTCAGCAATTGTACATTAATCAAACACAGATTGGTCCAAGTCAGCAATAATCAGCGGCTGCCTACTGTTGCAAAACGAGGAGAATGTGAGGGTAAAATGGCACTCAACACTGAAAGCCTGAGACAAACAAAGAAAAGAAAGTACAACAGCACAGCAAGGACAAAAGAAGGCAGAATCAGTAACAGCAGGCAAACAGTGGCATAGCTGCAAGCAGCACAGCAGAACAGGCTCAAACGAGGGCCATAATCAGACGACACACACTGATACAAATACAAACAATATGAGCACCGGGATAGATCTGGGGAACAACAACACACATCGTATCTTTGACTTACAGACAACGGGAGGAACAGGCTCAATCAATACACAGCTAAAAGCAAATAAACCGAACATAAAAGCTGCACAGGGAAAGAGGATTGTTAGTGAAGTTATTGAGCTGGAAAGAAAGCACAAGTATGCGAAAGACTGGCTCGGATAGAGTCTCCTTGAAGGCACGGAGAGATGAAATTGTCCAAGTTTATAGCCGGGCCTCTCTTTTTTCTGGGCCTCTCTTTTCTGTTTTGAGTCATTCTAGCAAGCTACATAATTTCACCCCCCTTTGCACTGGGCCAGATCATTTTAATATTTGTTTGTTTATGTAGAGCAATATACGTGTCTGTCACTCTTCAATGCCACCTGTGATCCCTCTAAGGTGTAGAAGTCTGCCAAGCACACCCGTTTGTGCTGTGTCGATTGAAAAACAGTCCCGTGGCAGATTGTGCCAAAAATCTGCTATAATGGGCCCCTGGATAATGATTACTTTGAGTGATGGCATAATGAGGGCTTTATAAATATGCATGGGTCACTAGGGGTAGTAATATTGTGGATTATTAAAACTGCAGGGTAAGAGGTCAAGCTAATGAGAGGGAGCTGAGGAGGTGACACAACCACTGACACAGGAATTAGTCGGGCCAGATGTCTTAGGTAACACAGGTTGTTTTCACACCATGGAACATTCACACAGTAAACCGGTGTGTGCTGAAATCACCTGAGCTGATGGCTAAAACCAATCATTTGTTTCCATTATTTCAAAAACTGATTTAAAAAAAACACAGTTCCTCAGGAAATCTCGGTTTAGAAGTAGCCCTCACAGAGCCTGGAGGTGTGTTTGGGGTCTTCGGCAGTTCGATCCCCGGTTGGATCTCCAGTCTGCATGTTGAAGTGACCTTGGGCAAGCTACTGAACCGCAAATGTCTCCCGAAGGCTGTGCCATCGGTGTGTGAATGTTATGTGTGTGTTATCTTCTCAAACTCCTCAAACTGGCACCTTGCATGGCAGCCAATGCCATCGGTGTATGAATGTGTGTGAATGGGTGAATGATATGTCCTCTAAAAGCTCTTTGAGTTTTCGGAAGACTAGAAAGGAGCTATATAAGTACAGTCCATTTACCATTTACACCTGCTAACTGAAAGGCATTTCACATGACTATCTAATGACCCCCCCAAATCCACTGGGCACCGCAGCGATACGCGTCCGTTCTCTCAGTCCTTGGGCCTTGACAGACACGGCAGACAGCCAGCATCAATTTACACAGAGCACCTCAAGCAGGCGGAAGCCAGACACAGAAACGTCATAGAGTATCTGGATTTTCAAATTAAAATAGCCCATGCAAACTGCCGGTCAGAGCTGTCAAGTAAACGCGACAGCTCTGACAGAAAGTCTATTTACAGAGATGAGCGACTGAACGTCTATAATTCCAAACCAATCTATCTGGAAATGTTAGTGTTCAGAAAAGAGATCTAAATATTTTAAAGTATAAAATGTATTTAATGTCTCGCTCTCACTCCTCTGGCATGACTTGTATTGCAAGTTAACATTAAAAACATTGTTTACGGGCCTGGAGCAGTTCAACAAACTTTATTATAACTGACGTTTCTCCATAATTTTTTTTACTTGTCATCAGTTGTCAGAAAAAGTAGCTGCTGCATTGTTTTTTTTTCTTTCTTTCTTTTATTTTTTTTGTGGCATGGTCTCTTTGGTTGCCATGGTCACAAGCTGAAGTTCAACTCAGATGCCGCCTACCTCAGTGGCTGAATTGCCATGATGTTTACATTAGAAACAACAGTGGCTGTGGTGTTACACTTACTGTCTGAAAGCCCTGCACTCAACAGTGCAGTCTTGATGTCACCAGTTAGCGTCTGCACAGAGTCCGAATGACACAAGTATTGAAAATATTGTATTATTATTATATTATATTATATTATATTATTGTAAGTGAACATTGTTTCAGGTGATCCATCTCCCCCTTCTCTGCAGTAATAATAAATTCACATTCATAGTGCTCATTAACATCTGTTTTAGTGGCTCATTGCTGCTAAATTTAGCAGCTTGACTATAATTTTATTATTACAACTCAATGGAAACACTGCCACATTTGAATTGTTTTTTGAAGTCCTGATTTTACAACCAGATATTAGTTTTGGATGTTTTTGAGGCAAGAACTGGTTTATTAATATTGATTATATTTGTAAGCTGTAAGCTGAAAAATTCAAAGTATGGTTGAAAGTGACTCAGAATGATGGAGCCGGGCACATGGTCACTGTATTTGAGTCAAAGTGATTTCCTAACCAATAATGGCTGCTCTAGCTTTGACATACAGTACATACAGAAAATACAATGGCTAGTTGGATATTGTGGTAGCAAACTGCTAACACCAACGGCCAACCTGTAATTAACTGCTCTAGCTTGAGCTTGTGGGATTTTGGCTCTTTTGTTGGGTTACAGACACAACGTTCCCATTGTTTTTGAATCCCATGCTAATTATGGGATAGGAAGGGCTGCGGCTGGCCCTAATTTAAATTCCCCTTTTTTTTTTCCTATTTTACCCAAGAAGCAATGTCATTGCTATCTCAAGTATTATCAATAAAGTTTACAGAAGTAATGAGGCCAAAGGTATGTGCTGGATAATTATATTTCCTGAACAAACTGCTGTGTAAGCACAGAGGAATTTGACTAATGCAGGACATTTTAAATACTGTACTAAAAGACTAAAAATGTGGTACCACATCTATAAAGACGGGTCTATAGAGTGTTATAGGGGCATTCATAGTGTATTATAATGCATTCATAATGTTTTATGACTACACTCACAAACATACATAATTCTTTCTGATATATTAACAGTCAAACATTATAGATGTGATTATCAAGTTTCTTAAGAATGTTCTTGACTTGTTATAAACTAGAGATTGACTAATGGGGCCTTACCTATATTCACCTATACACACACCTCAGAAATCAACTGTAAGAACTCAGAGTGTCCTTTTACAATGGCATAAGTTATCCTTATATGCATTAAGTAAAGTAACGTACATTGTAAAGCCTCTATAGTAATGCCAGCTTCATCCTAACGTTTCATTTCATATCTAGTATGTTTTAGAACTTGATGTTGTGTATCAGAAAGCATTATTTATGTTTATGAGTGTAGTCATCAGGTATTATGAATCATCAGAATTCAGTATGAATAATAATTCTTCACAGAAAGTCATTTGTTACTGTGTTTATTATGGACAGGGGTGTCTTAAATACTCCCCTTTTGAAAAATAAGACATATTTATATTTATTTTAACTTATTTAACTGGAAATGAATCTATTTGTATATTATTTCAAATCTCCTGCAACACTATCAGCTATTAGAAAAACACAATGTAAAATCTAGCAGATTGTGATTCCACATGTAGATGTGTGCATGTTATGACCTACAGTTCAAACTAAGGAACATTGTTGTAACGTTGCTGGAAATTCAAAGAAGTAAGCCCTCCTCTTCTTGTATGCGGGGGATACACAACAGATTGCTTACGCACAAGCAATTTGTAATGGTGTTGAAGCAATTGGTACGCAGACACTCGCACACACATCAATTCCAGCGTTTTCCTTGATGCAGGCACGCATATGCTACACTGGCTGTGTGATCCGTGGGGAAATTCGGGGGCTGAACACTTCTTGGGGGTCACAATGGTGTTGAGAAGGGAGAAATGCTGTCATGCACAGAGCTACGATTTTGTGGCTGCATTACCCAGGGGACCGCACTGCGAATACTAAACAAGGACAAGAGCAAACGCCTGGATTACAATGAAAGCTAGGACTGTCTTCTGTGTGCATGGACAGAAACTCCAGGTTTTTGCTGGAGGTACTTTTTAATAATTCATGACCGTGTATGATTGGCTGCAAGCACCAACCCTGCAGAAGCATCTGTTTGTGTCACACAGAGAGAAACTGCAGGTGCAACATTTCTTCATTGTGGATATTTACTGTAACTTCTGGGAGGAAAAGAAGTCAGAAAGTGCCATCATTCACTGCCACATGAGTAGATCTCTGGGTGGCAACATGCATGCAGACATTTCTCTGAAACAACAACTAACCCATCAATCCAGGAATAAATATTGGCTTCACACACAGATAGACAATCGCTGTTTGCCCTCTTGTTTATTGGCCATTACTGTACACACAACATCCTGCCTCAGACTAACATGTTGTCCTGGGAGAGTAAAAGGTGAGTCAATAAATCTTTCTTATCTGAACATGTTTGAGAGTCTAATGTTATTACTTATTAATGATAAACTCACTTCTTAAGATGCACACAAAATGTAATTCGATTCCACATGTGCCACACATATTCCTTATGGAGACTGCCAGTATGATATACTGATGCATACATACAATCTCTGAATTCCCTCTTATCTACCATAATAAAACCTTGAAAACCTGAAAAATGTTATCCAGTTAAGGATCTTTTCTTTTGTCAGATTCAGTAACCAAACAGAGAAATGTCCTGGATCACATAATCATTATGAAACTGACCTAAAGTTACAGAAAACATTTTTTTTTGCATCTTTGTGGATAGTCCAGAGACCCTGAAATCCCAAAAGAGGAATTTCTTTTTCTTTGTGCACAAGTAATTTTCTTGTTCGCACAAGTTATTATCTTGGCTCTCTCAAAAAAATTGTATTATACCTCACAATTTTTTATCTTTTGCATACAAGATAAGAAAATATATCTTCCTTTTCCCAGCAGCTTTGTTTAAAGGAAGACTATGAAACAGTTGACTGGCTGTATGCCCCAAGATACACTAACCTCAGGACCAGAACTTCTAAAAGTCCCAATACATTATATCTCAGAGTTTAATTTGTGCACAAACCAAAGTGCAAAAAGGTTTATGAGAGGTTACTTGCAGGATTATTTCTTGGTCAAGAATAATTGCAAGAAAATTACTGTTCACAAGAAAAAATGGCCAAAAAAATAGTACAGGTGCATTATCCTCCATGAGAGCAGGGGATTGTTGCTCTTACTGGATAAGCTAAAGCTATTAAACTGCATGTAATACATAGATAGCCTTGCAATACATCCAATAAAACCTTCATGAATGCTGTAATGGTCAGGCATTGTTGAAGTAGTTGTTAATTCAATTTTGCGGAGGCTGTAGTTTGTGGTCCACTTGAATTGTGCTGTGTTCTACTGAGGTGTTTCTAATTAGCTTCTAATTTACACATGACAATAAATGAAGAATTTCACACACTTCATCAGGATAATGGTAGTAAAGTAGTAAAATTTGGGTTGTTTAAAAAAAAAAAAAAAAGCAGTTAACTAAATTGAGGTTTAAAGGCTAGCTGGCAGAGACAACTGACTGGCATGCGGGTCGAAGCAAACCTTCCTAGGTAAACAGAGAGCAAACAAGATTCAGTGAGGGCAACATGTTGTGCATTTATTTTCATATTAATATTAAAATTCACACGCTCAAACTTAATGGCATGACTTCCTATTATATACCGAGGGCAGCATTGGTGGTGTAGTGGTTAGCACTGTTACAGCAGAAAGGTTTGGGTTTTTTACCTGCCAGCTGGTGAGTTTGAGGCTGAGGCAGGGCTGGGGATCCTCTCCGTGAAGGTTGCATGTTGTCCTCGTATCTGTGTGGATTCTCTCTGGCTGCTCCGGCTTCCCACAGTCCAAGGACATGGTGTGACTCTAAAGTGCCCATAGGTGTGAATGTGAGTGTGAATGGTTATTTGTCTCTATGTGTCAGCCCTGTGATGAACTGGCGACCTGTCTAGGGTGTACCGCTCACAGGACTCCATGCACTCATAAGAATGATGAAAGTGTAATTTGTTCCGCCCTAAAAGGTCTAACAAAACCACCGTGAGGATAGAGTCAGGGAGATGTCAGTCAGGCATAGACTGTGCATGCCCACACAGTCCTGAGAAAAGGCCCAATCAAAATCAATATAATCACCTCTGTGGTTTTTCAGTGGCAGGGTAGAGCTTGGTCATTAGAATTATACAACACATTTGGTTTTACCATGATGTTAAGTCACATATAGTGGACAAAAACTCTCTGAAAGCAGTCCCTGCTGTCTCATTTATTGACTTGGCCGTAGAGAGTAACACGAACAGCAATAGGTCACAAGTTATCTTGTGAGGTTTCTAACAAAGTCTGGGTTATCATGACCTTTGAACATAATCTTGACATGAACATCCATTGGAAGCCGTTCTCCACAGCTATCTTTAGGGCACAAACATCTGCTGTTGTACCGAGTGACACATCCCACTACTTTCAAGACAAGCTCAGAGGCTTGTTGCTTTATGCTGTAACAGAAATGGAGTGATATTTCACTTACATCCAGTCTATTCTACAACAACTTGATATTTTGTTAACTTTCCAGAAAAGCTGTGGATATGCTGATTTCTGTGCTTCCAAACTCCAAGCACTCCAAGCCATTGTGTCCATCTTGTGTTGGATTGTAGCTTGCACACAGAGGAAAGCTAATTGAAAAATAATGAAGAGGTTTGCAGGCCAGTAGACAATGAATAGGCAGGCAAGGAAACACACTGCATGAGGATGCGTTGTGGACAGGAAAGGAATATAGAGAATATAGAGTCTTGAAAGTTCCTCTGCTAAGAAAAACCAACAAATTAGAAAGGCAGAGTTTCTCCGGTGCACGTGTGTGTCTTTCTCTGAGATTTCTGCCTCCGCCACAGAACAGTGCTGGTGAAATTTTCAATAGTTGAATTTTCTTTAGTTTCAAATAAATATTATAGACTGTTCTTTATGCACATCTTTGGCACTGATTTTTAGAAAGAAAGTTTTTTTTCGAAAGAGAAAAAAAAAGAATTAAAAAATGAGCTCCTGCAGTGACACCTGTAGTATTAAGTCTTACAGACAATACCATATTAATTATTATATTAAGTATTAATACATATGTCAGCCGCTTTTATTATTTCGTCAACACTGAACTTTCCACGTGTAAGATGATTTATCACATAGGTATAGTTATCTAAATATTTAGCCTTTTTATTTGCAGTATTTATTTCTAACAGCTGACATTTTGTTATTTACTTTAATAATCTTGTATACTGTATAGATGGCACTAGGACACAACATATATTTTTCTGACTTTCCAGAGAAAATTTGTAGTGTAGATTTTTAGCTACACTGAAAATGAAAAATAAACTGTACAGCTCCGCTATAGCTGCTATAGCCTGAGGATGTGGTGCAGCTTACCTGTCTGAAATGTTGAAAAGTACAGAATGTACTGAAGGTCCTGACTTGCCCTGTCTGTAAGGGATAATTAGTAATTATAAATAATAAATTAAGTTAGCCATATTCCCAATTGTGCCAATCTCACTTTGGAGAAACTCACATCAATCTTGCTCAAGTACGATGCTGCAAATATTTTAGAACCAGAGAAAGGTATCAGCTTGAAACAACAAACAAAACAGGTTATGTGGGCAAAACCTGGATTACATTCAGTGACTCGAGGAGACATAAATGCACCCCCAAATTCTGCTTTCTCCCTCTCTTCTAGCAAATGGAAACACAGTATGGTATGTGGGAGGTAACCGGAATGACTGACCAATGCTCAGTGCAGAAATACAGCTGCTGCAGTCAGAGCTAAGCGTGTCAGTACGGCTACGTGGCAGGCACATTAGCGTGTGATCATGCTGAAATGGCACACATTGTACCTGCTAAACATTCATATGTTACTGCTTTTCAGTTATTTATCACCAGTTACTGTATCGCCCGCCAGTAAGAATAAGAGCTTTGCAGACCATAGCACTCCATTTTAAAGTGTTTGTGCAACATAAAGCTGCTCTAAAGTCATACTTTTATGGTGTATTAATCAGTTTCTGTGAGCTTGAAGTGATAACATTCCAGGCGGCTGTGTAGAGGACAGTCATCTTCATCCTCTAAGGCCGGCCAAGCGCCTCAGTCACTGAAGGGCTTCCTCTGACAACCACTGAGAAGAGAGATATCCTTGGAGCTCTACCCACCAGCCTCCCATCCATCCACCACTGATTCTTAATCCTGTCTGTAAACCGAGCGCAGTGGGGCGTCCTGACCGCTTATGCCACCCATACTCTTAACCCCTGCCTCAAAGTTTCCGCTGATTTAGAGCATTAATCATCAGTGTAGGATTATATGGAGTGAGTCATGTCAGCCAAGGGATGCCCGCTATGCTTTTCAAGGGATGTGTTGGCGGAAACATTTCGCAATATGCGTGGTTGGTTGGACAATACTGAAGGATACAATGTTGCTAGGGCAAAGACCCTGATAAATATATCCCGTTTCACTTTCAGTCACTCTGGGAAGTTAAAAACAGCTTGAACCTGCTGTTTTTGTCTTGTAGTTGGACTTTCAGGACAAAAATACTTTGCACATTTCACTTCACGGATGGATTTTGATACTGTCCTCATCGTAAAACACATTCTGACCCAGTCGTATGAAGATGACAGTCTGTATTAGAAAACATCTTGCTGCTTTTGCTGTGATTTCTGATTTCCATGGCATGAATTGCATACTTATACCAGACGGTGGTCATGACTAGCAAGTAGGTTCCATGCAAATGTGATAAAAGAGAGGTGCTGATGAGACCCAGCGGATGCCATGTTATATTTTGTTGGAGTAGTCGTTTGCAAAGTTCGTTGACGCGCACCCCGCCGGTATACTATCCGATCCAGGTCATGTTTAGATGTTGGCTATCTGCCCTGTGCATCAGCCTCCTCCCTTGTCTCATCATTCTCAGCCATCTTCCCAGCTTGTTTATCTGTTTCATTTTGTGCACGAGCACAGGGGCATTACTCAGCGCACAGATACGCAAACAGCCCTGATTGTGTCGGCTTCTTGCGGCGTTCGCTTTCATCCCCGTATTTAGCTGTTCAGCATCACCTGCAGTCTGTTCAGACGGAGATGTGGTTAAAATAATTTCGTTAGCTCCCACTGTTACGCAGTTCAGGTTGAGGGAGAAATAAGGAGGGATGGAGAGACTCTCCCCCTCCCCTCTCCTTCCTCCCTCCCCCCCCTCCCCCCCTCTCTCAATATCTCATCACATACTGCGGCTCCTCCCTCCCCCTGCCCTTCCCCTGTACCCCTCCCTTCTGTCTCTCTTTCTCTCGCTCTATCTCCATCCCTCCTTCATTCCCGACTCAATCTTTCAGCCTAGCTGAGACAAACACAGGATACACCCTCCTTATGTGGGGCTGCATGTGTGTGCGGCTTGCCGTGTGAACCACATGTGTCAGTGTGTACACACGTGTGGCTCTGCAGCTGACGGGAAGGACTCATGAAGTGCTCTGGACTTGGATCACATCCTTCTCCTTATGCATATTTACCACATTTTTTAACAACACTCTAAAATCCTCCCCATTTAAAGAATCTCATTTCCCTGCTCTCGGGGCAGCATCTCTATGGAATCTTCAATCCTTTCCTCAGTATCTTGGATTTAATGAGCAGCCTCCGTGGAATGAAGCAAGCAATTTCTGGATTCTCTTCGATACAGCTCTGGTAAGGATCTCTCTCTCCTGTCTCCCCCTCCCTTTTTCTGTCCATCCGTCTCCTTTTCTTACACTTCCTACCTGATATACTTCTCGTAACATATTGACAGGTGCAAGCAGTACACATTATGGGATAGGGGAGCAGTTAAATGAAGCAGAGCAAGCTATTTAGGACATGGAGAGAGGGAGAAAATGAGGATGGGCTGGCTATGGAGTGTGCGAGTGTGTACAGGGAAAGAAGCAGGGAACAGAAATGTGTGCCGACACCAGCAGTGTTGCTCATGCTGTCAGAGGCTAGAGGGAAAAAATGCTCCACTTGGTACTTGCTATTGATCTGCTGTTATTTTCAGCTCTCTGTTCCTTAGGGACAACTTTTGAATGCTCTACCTGGCAGTGAGAGCATTGGTTTTTGGGCTATTGATAATGTCGACAGGAAGGTTAGTTACTTTATTTACATGCGTGTGCTGCCATCTGTTCACAGCCTGAGAGGGAAGCATGGGAAATGTGTTGATTTGTGTTTGTACAGAATGTGTCCTTTATGTGCCTATATGGAGGTGTGATGCAACAAAGGTGGGATGCTTGTCCGCATACCTCCACATATTGTCATAGAGACCTGAAGTGGTGGCTGATGGAGCCTTTTGACAACAGATCAGACCTGTAAAGACATTCGTCAGACACTGATTTGAGATGGCCGACTTGCAGATTAGAGGAACGTGTATTGGAGTAAGACATTTAGTTATGAGCATCATTAGGTTTAAAGAGAGTTTGACTTTTTTTGTTATCATTCATATCCGGTGCCAATCACCTCGAACACGGCGTGTTTGTTTTTCTCACACTTTGAAGTATGAGGTGAAGTTGCTATTTTGGTCCCCGCTGCACGCTGAAGGAGCTTCTTTCCCTTTTTCTTAACTGCCGTCTTCATATGAATTCTCTTTTCATCCCTCTCTTGCTCTCGTCTGTATGAACTCCACAGGGAGAGCGGTAAAGAGAGAGATTGTTAGAAGGAAGATGGTGAGAGATGCTGAAATATATGAGAGAAATTTAGAGGGAGGGCGGCAGAGAAGGACCGTGGTAACATGGTGCTAACAAGCCTCAGAAAAGAGCTTTTAGGCAGGCAGACCCTTTTCTGAGGCTCAGGCTATTGGTAAAGGGGGGGTCAGTTTACACACACATCCACACTCTGAAGGAAAACATGTGATAGATAGGCCGGGGCCTGTGCATCTCACACATGCCTGGCTGCATTTCCTGTAAAGGACATCAATATTTATCACATTTCCCATTTCAGAGAAGAAACCATGATAACACCGGAGGATGGAAAAATAATAAAAGATAAATCAAATTACTCCACCTCGGGTAGACCTTCTGGTCCTGTTTCATTTATAATTCCTTTCCAGCACTTAGGTGAGGTTGGCTGATACTGTTGCATATTGAAATATGGGTGCAACCACAGTGGCTCATGTCTTCAGTGTTTGTATTACAGGCCTTTAGTCATATTGGGAATGGTAATTGCAAATATATATTCGAGCAGATTGGATTAAATGCAGCGCACAGGGTTGTCTCATTAGTGTATCATATATCTAGTCACTGCTTATTTTGTTTTAATTCTTTATCAGCTTTTACAGCCAAGCTGAGACTTCTTAATGCACTATCAGTATGGATTTAAAGGATCTGAATAAACAGCGCGGGTCTGACTTTACTTAGTGAAGCTTTTATGAGGGTTTTAAAGCAGATGAAAGATTGAATCAAGGAGGTATCCCAGGACGTGTCGCTATTAAAATCTGAGCTGAACCCCCCTGTATTTGAGATACTCTGCTAATTGATTGATTTATTTGGTAAGTATAAAGTGAGGCCTCTCCCTTTCCCTCTCAGTCTCCCTCAGGCACGCTCTCACAAACAGGATGTGCCTCGTGTGTCATTTTTACTCTCGTTGGCTACAGTCAAAGCCTATCATGAAGTGGGTGACTTGCACCCAAGAATGACTCACGGTGCCCATGAAATGCCCTTCCACCCACCGCCAGGAAGCGTCGATACGGCCCATCTCCAAATGAGGAGTTAGAAGTTAACTACTTATTTTTTCCCTCAACCTCCAAGCAATTATTCTCAAGGCCGTTATAGCGAATAATGGTTATTACTGATGTGGTTTCATGATTTACCATGATGCATGAAATGAAGTTGGCAAATTTGTCACAGCAATTCACAACTAATGGTGTCCGAAGTGGTGGACTAGCATTGTGAAGGTATGTTGATATCAGCTTCTCATCCCAGTGTGCTCTCTTGCTAGACACAATATAGCCAGTATTTACCCAGAACACTTGCCTACATGTAACACTCAAAAATTCACTGTGGTTAAAAGTAAATTCATTTTTTAAATGCAGTTTCAATACATAATGGCTATCTATGACATCAGTGGAGTGGAATATTAGCTACTAATTGCCACTTTTATTCTTACAACTTGCAGCTAAAAGGCCTTAAAATAAAGAGGGAGAAAATTAATCTTTTGACTGAATTCTATTGAGGTCTTATTTGGCCCCGCTAATGGATGTAAACAACTCATTAGGGAGTATCATTCAATAAAATGTACGCCTCTCACAGCTTCCTCAAAAATGACCACACACTTGAATCAGCTTGTCTCTTTCTAATATTAACAGCTCCACAAAAAAAGCTTGTCATGGAAGGTGAGGAGCATTTTCATGTAAACTAAGCCAATACAATGTTGTACTGTAATTATCTCGAATATGGGTATCTACATGAATATGAATATGGAAATACATTATCAGTTGTGGGCTTCTGGTTTTGTGTATTATGTAAATAAAGCATCGCAATTCTATAGCAGTCTAAGGCTTGCCCAGTTGCTCAGGTGGCTGAGTGTTTCCAGTAACATTGTGATTTCAGACATTTGATGCACAAGCATGACAGGCATTACAACAAAGGCTCAAGTTAAGGTGTTATTGCTGACTAGACAATGATTTGATTCATTCCAAACCTGCAGTGGATTTCCTATTATTCCTATTAGCGAGCAAGCAGGGAAAGAAGAAAGAATAAATAACATGTAGACATATGCAGTTGTTATGATGGAAGGCCAAGAACAGAACCCTGAGGAACTCCTTCACAGACTGACAGTGGATGGAAAAAAGAAAATATCTTTGTTTAAATATGGATTTTAGCTACTTTGATTTGCACTTTTTTCAAGATTGAATGGTGTCATAAAATCACTGTTATTGGAGATAATCCTTCTCCAACCAGTCTATGCTATAACATCTCCTCTTTTTATCGCCTATTTTTTATTTATAAAATGTATGTATATATATATATATATATATATATATATATATATATATATATATATATATAAAGACGAGTCAGTTGCTTACATTACCACTAATATTAACATGTGCTATTTTTTTTCTTGAATCAACACCCTGCTACACACACACACACACACACACACACACACACACACACACACACACACACTCTCACACACACACACACGCACACACACTCACTCACATTTGGGATTTATACAAATTCGAGTGTAGTCTGCAGCAGTTGGGGGTTCAGAACATTACTCAGCATTTGTTTGGGAGAATGACAGAGCAATATTCTTTCACTTCCCTCTGGCCAGTGAATCTTAATGGTATGCATTGAAAATTGCTTAAGTAATTCAGGAACTGCTTTTATCTTCTGTATTTGGATGCTTTACTACAGTAGGCCAATAGAAATTCTTGTAAATGTCTATGTTACAGTTTCAGAAAATAATTCACCCCTCCCTGAACTTTTGTAGATTCTGTTATTCTGCAAAATCATATCAAATGCCTCCATTGTTGTCCTACTTCTCTTTGAGATACATTGCTTACATTTGCTCAAAGTACAAAATGGAATGCTATTCAGACTTTTTTGGGGCAACAGATATTGAATATGCATTCATTTATTCATCTGTTCATTAATACACTTAAAATGAATCAGTGGCTCAGCTACTACTGGATGGTTTGTTTGATTATTCATGTGACATGCACAACTTCCCTGACGCCACTAATTAGATTAGAGGGAATTTAGGGAAATGAAGGTGTTTGCCACTGCACTGCAGCATTTTCAGAATTCCGATGAGTGGCCCACAGTGCTACAGTTACAAGGTGATATTAACTACTGATTGGCCAACATGGCTACATTATTTATGAAGTATGACATATTTAATATAATCATTGTAATGCATTGTAATGATTTTATAAACAAAACAAATCCCATCATTGTATGATCCCTCCACCCACCTTTACAAGACATAGGACCCATGTCTGTGCATGTTCTGCTTATAAGACTAGAACATTTGATGTAGCTTCAGAAATCAAGCATTTTTGAGACACCTTTGACAATGTGTGATGCCATGTTTATTTAATTCACATGGTGAGCTGTTGGGTTTGAGATGTGCCTGAATTCCCCTAAAGGAACATACAGGAAAGGGTCATTTAATTTGTAGAAAGTAGAAGCAAATCACCTCCTCTGATCAGGGTATTTTTAAGCCAAGTGCAGCCAAGTGATTTATCCTTTAATGGACACTGTAGACTATCAAAAGTATCAAAAGCAGGATATCACACAAAGAAAGGAATGAGTGACAGCGACACCAGAACCTATTTGTGTTTGAGGATGTACAATATACTCGGTAGTTTGTTGTGAATGTCTGAAAGCATACACAGGCAAAGAAAATGTTCATCTGAACTTCAATCCAAAAATGTCAATGTGGCCAAGGCTGTTTCCAAATGCGGCACGCTGATTGTGTTTAATATAGTTATGAATAATCTAATTAATCTCTCTGTAATGAATCTTGGCCTCCAATTAAAAAATGCCCTACTTAATGTAATTACTGAGGGCACAATAGAGGACTGGTTTGATCACAAGAACATTTCTTGAAAATGTACTTGTATGGATTTGAATACATGCCTGTACTTCCTGTTCTGTATTTAAAGATACAAAATGGACACAAAACCACAGCCAAGTGAAACAAGGGAGGGAATGCTATACGTATTCAATGTGAAGACACACATGAGGAGAACCTCTACATTTCATTTAGCTCTTCTCAGAATTTGTCCTACCTGTTTCCAAGAACCATGTTAAATCACCTTTGAATCGTTGCAGGTTTTGCTGGAATTGTATGTGCCAGTCCCCTTTTTGACATCTGAAAGGACAAACAATACTTCTGGGTTGAAGCTGAATGGATTCTCTATGATTGCTGGCACACGTGGTGAGCCTCCTACTGAAATTGAGGGGGAGGTCAGATTGGAGGAATCCCAAATGTTCATCCAGATGCTCCCGGGTTTTAACGGATGTGAGTGAAGAGATTGTGTGTGGGGTTTTTAGCTGCAAATCTTAAACATGTAAAGCTGTAGCCCAATGCTAATAGATGTGCCGCTTCATATTTATAGTAAATCTGTATTCCCCTCTAGGTAGCTAACAGCTGAAAACTAAAAAAAAACTATTTACCATACTGGGGTTCACTTCCTGCTCAGTTGCAAATATTCCTGAAAGTAAGAATATTAACACACACTTTCTTTAAAGTTTCTCCACTACGACACTTGTGCATTAGTCAAAAAGTGTGGGACAAACATGCTTTTACATGAGGTGCATCTGGGTGCTGGAGATTTTCACTCCCATTATTATTATTATAATATAATAATTATTATAATGAGCTTATCTATTTTGGACAATTGTGGGCCTTATTATGTGAAGAAAACTCAGGCCATGTGTATGCACGATCCATGCGCACGGCAAATACCACTGAGTCAGTAATGACAAATGGTCATCATTAAAATATTACATTCTTGGCTTGCGGACATCACTTTTTAATCTTGCTATTGGACCTATCCCACGCTCACAGTTGGAGGTAAATTAAAAATAATAATACATTTAGTTGAGACCTCTTCCTTGACCCCCAGCATGCACGGTGCTCTGATGCCCTGGAACACGCACTCCTTACAAATCCTGCTTTGTGACTAATATTTCCAAAAGCTGTAACACTCACAGCTTGCTTGGAAACATACTAAAAATAAGATATAATTAAACCATGAAAATAATATTTATTTCTTTTAGATTAATTTCAGGCTCCAAAGAGCTTGTGCAATACGTAAGCACAGCTGGGGGAGAGGTGCCTTTTCCACGAACATCATTCCTGGATCCTTTCCCAGTCCTGACTGTACTAAAGGCTCCACTATGATCGGCTTCGGTTGAGAGTGAAAACACAGGCTAAAGCAAGCTGCCAATATATCTAATTATCATGGATGATGCACCCAGTGCTCTATATTTGGCTAAGCGCAGCAGGAGGAATCAGGGCGGGATGCACCTGTATCTGTGAAATATAAAGTCAGTACATGTTAAACTTACATGTCAAGGCCAGAGCATGTCATGTAGCTAACTTGGCAGCAGATATGCAGTTGGATCTCTCACATCTCGCCAGATACTCACAGATGGTTAGCGCCTTTCTCGATGTGCTGAAATGAGAAAGAATAAATGTGCAACGTTCTGTCAAGTTAGTATTAAATATGCGACTTTCAAAATAAAGCTTACCGGTTAACTTTGTGAAACAGTCGCACTTTGATTAGGTTTATCCACAGGTACTACTCGATTATGTGTTACGTTGCGTTAGAGTTATGTAACCTATATAACTTCAGTCTGTGTTTATTTTTGGTTTCACACAGGAGATGAACAATATACAGTATGTGGAGTTTGTTGCTCTGACTTCAACAGGACATCAGATCATTAAACGACACAGGCGCATCCAAACATGACACTACAGGAGTACCTACAGTGTCCTATTTTGACATTTAGGTACACTAACCAAGCGGCAGTACTGTCAAAAATAGATAACCTCTGGTGGCTGTCAAAAATGCCCTGAATCACATATTGATGCAGGATCAAGTAGCACATTGTATTTCCTAACAGACGTGGAATATCTCTAGCACCCACATGCACCTCGTCTGAGAAGCTGCCTCTGATGTTTTGTCACACCTTTTCACTAATGGCGAAGGCTGAGCGTCACAGTTGGGAAATTCTTTAAATTAAATGAAGATAAACCTATAAGCTGCATATCAGTTTCTTTCTTTGGGTATAATATTTTCAACCGAGCAGGAAGCTAACGCCAATATGGTAAATTGCAGATGTTTTTAGACACCCAGAGGAAAATATAGATTTTACTATAAATGTCCCTCCTATTAGCACTGGGTTCCCAGAGCATCAAATCCAGCCGTATTTGAAGTGTTGGGAGCGTAACGTATTCTGTTACGGCCCAACAAGGGCCCAAGAAATTTACATGGTGAACTGGATGTTGTTTTTAATTGCACATAAAACAGGATGGATGGATGTTTCCGCATTCATGGTCAAATGAGCATGTGCATTAGCTTGTTAGCGAGCAAGCAGCTGAGCCAGTAGGATGGTGCTGATTACAAGAAGAGAGAGAGAGAAGAAAAACAGCCGACTGACAGCAGAGCCTGATCATAATATTCTCGGACGAGTAGAAGCCTTTGCAAAAGTCTTGTTTTGAAAATTGCTATCGCCTAAGATATCTGTCCAAAATATCATCAGCGCTGTGAAATATTATATTGACCTGACCACCTCGACAGAAACATCTTCCATCCTTCACAGAGTTCATATTCAGCAAAATATGTAAATGTGGACGATGTAAAATATTCCATGGGGCTGATAGCTGGCCTGAATAACTGTCACAGTATATGTGCATTTTAACAGGTTTAGGCAACCCAGGGTTTTATGTGATAGAAAGAAAGAGCTTCTTACTTTGTCTTTTCCTCGCCAGGTCTCTGTCATCATTAGTATTCTGGTCAGCACTGTGCACTCTCATCTCGGTTGGCCATTTTCCCATCTGGAACTATTTTTGCTTTTTTTGTACATGGCAGTTTCTTTCAGCAAAATGATGGTTTAAATAAATAAACAAAGAGCCTTACACATAAATGCTAATGAGCGCCTTCTAAGAGGGCACTTTTGAAATGTCAAGGAAAAAAGAACAGGAGCTTTGGGCTCGTGCCTTTCAGATGGTTCCTTCGCTGAATCCTGATTATTCAGCTAAATGTATCATATTATTTTTCAGAAAACACTGGAACAGATCAGTGGACACTGTGATTCTGCAGAATGGGCTCAAATACATATAAATCAGATTCAGTATACAGTGCACATGTTATGTGTTAACATGGCATCTAGTTTGTGACTTGATATGCAGACTGTGTCCTCAAAGATTTGTTTTTTGATGTTTTATGGTTCATAAATAGATAAGGTATTGTATGATGCTGCCTGTGACTGATCTCATGCTGCTGAGCGTAGAATAAAAGAAGATACTCGAATGAATGATGACGTGAAAAGTCTAAGTCATGAGAATGTTGGCATCTCAACGCTGTGAGGCACAAAAGGTTGAGCAACCTTGTTATGCTATCTGTCGTCTGCTAACATGGTTCCCAGTGTGTTCAGTTACTCTGATGTATAGTGAAGCATCAAGGCCAACTAATATTGTCGACTAAAGGAAAACACCACATCATGTCTTTTTCCTGACACAAACTAGTCCATCTCCCTTTGTACTGTGCTTACACTGGCCTCTGTCCAGGTGTTTTAAATTTCAATCTATCCTCAGCTCGCTTTTCACAAATGCAAACAAGAATGGTGTCTTTTACATGCCAAGTTTGTTTGATTCATTTTTTTTTTAAAGCAAGTCTGTTCCTCATCCATGACCAGATACCAAAATGGATTTGGAGTAGTTTCAGTTGTCTGAAGCCTCTGGTCCACCCACACAGAGGTTTTTTACTCACTGTGCCTGATCGGATCTCTTTCAGGACCGTGTGGGTGTGTACGGATGTGCTTGTTTAACATCTTCCAGCCTCTCCTATTAGTTCTGTTGCACCTGTTGGGTCGGGGCGGCTTACACCTTCATCAGTGTTATTAATGGACTGGTATTGTCATTTCATTTCAAGCTGTAGTGCAGCTCGGCTTCAACCTGAGCAGGCTAATTACCCACTGTAAGAGAAAACCACCTGTGTCCAATGAGCAGAGTATTGAACACAAACCTTCATCACCTCATAGCAGTCATGCTCATCCATGGAAGTCTTCAGCAACTTTAGCTTTAGCTAACCGTCATACTGATTCTGTGATGTCTCAGCAGAATACTTCACATTTACATTATTCATTTGATAATAATTTATCATACCAGACCTCGTACAGAATGCATTTTTATCACAGACCGTCTAGAGTAGTCTGTCATATCCTCCACTCTTGCAGAGATTTCACCAGCAACCTTTTTTTCTTTCCTTTGGTGGAGGCTCTGGAGAGATTTGCCTGATAGTTTATGCAGTCTGTAGCTGATACTCACCAACCTAAAATTAGGCTATATGTATGCAGTTTGTTGTTGGTGAGCAACAAGTGAAAGTAGGCTACTTCATCAGCAACCTTGTTTACATGCAATGCAGTTGACTGTTTCTGTACTTTAACATTTGTTTGGATGCAAACTTTTTCAAACCCCTTTTTTATAGTCAGGTAATACACAGCCTTGTTTGCAATTTGCAGTGCAGTATGCTGTATGTGTGTCTGTATATGCATACACTGACAACACTTGTGGTTGTGCCATACTATAATCGTGACATGTGTTTGTGATCAGTGTCATGACCACCTGGGACAAGTCATCTACATAGAATTAAATGAACACTGCATACTTGTCACCTGCTACAGCAGGGAGTTCTGTCTGGAGCAGAAAGAGAAGATTATGACGGACGAGGTTGAGGAAGCAGAAGGCTCCCTGGAGCTGAAGTCCTTTGCTATAATGACTTTAAGAGTGCCAGACTCGGGTGAGCTTTCCAAACTTAAAGCCAAATTGGAAAAGACCCTCAGAGCGGAGAGCTAAGTGGCGCTGATAAACTAGTGATCTATCTGTGATCTTCTAAGATTAGATAAACAGGTGATGGGTGTGGTGGATACATTTAATATGCTAGATAAGTCTGCCAACAGATTGGATGAGCATGGTGAAGTCCTTCAGTTCCCAGGATTGGGAACCCAATTCCATTTGTGTAGTTATTGTGAAATGATAAAAACAGATTAATTAGGTAATTTTCCAGACTTATTTGCAAATAAACTAAACAAACAAATTATTGGAGATATTTTTCCACAAGTGGCTACCTTCGGGGGCTCGAGATGATCAGCAGTTCGATCAGCAGCTCCTCCAGTCTGCGTGCTGAAGTGTCCTTGAGCAGGATACTGAACCCCAAACTGCTCCCGAGGGCTGTGCCATCAGTGTGTGAACGGGTGAATGAGTACTGTAAAGAGCTTTGAGAAGACTGGAAAGGAGATATATATAAGTACAGTCCAATTACCTACAGTAGATTTACTGTATTCATCAATGATACTGCAGTGTGCTCTGATCTGATCCGCTAATGATGATTTATTTAAATACGATTGAGCCTACAGTCTAATTGAAGCTGATGAGATGGCTTTGCGTACATCCACCTTGAGAATTCAAGTTGTTCAACACTTTAGGATTCATTGTGTGTCATTGTGTTTCCTTGCAATGAATGTATTGAAAGCAAAAACCTTGATTCCATTAAACAATCCCGCAGGGTCACCAAGTTGAAGTGAAGGAATGGCCACAGTGTATTGGTATTCTGTGAAGCACCTGCTCAGCTCTCTAAACCAAAGCCGACATTTAATTTGCAACCAAAATGAGGTGAACTTTGTGTGAAGCGGGTCATTTTACCGCTGTAATCGAAGTGTCCCCTCTTTGCTCTTAATTTGACTTGCACTGTATGGGAGGATACAGCAATGGATTAATGTGTGTGTGTGTGTGTGTGTGTGTGTGTGTGTGGCAGAGTGTGAGAAAAAGAGCAAGTATAACCTTTTATAATTTCAATAGTATTATAAAATATTCAGAACATATTCCATTTGTTTGGTCACTTTAAAGTGTCCTACAGTAATGTAAGTAAGTTATCAGCCAGAATCCAGACCTTTTAAGACAGCTTGAAGGCTCATCCGACTATATTTCCAGTTCAAAGTGAAAGAGGATTACAGTAAAGGGTTATTTTATATTTTGGTATTGGTCAAGTGTTTGTAACATTCCAGTGTCACATTTGTTCCCGGCAAGCAATAAGCACTTTCCAGACGTTCGCCTTCTGACCTTATCTGGTCATCCTCCAGCTAAAATTTGTGAAGAGTGTGAAATGGGTGTTGGGTAACTGAGAGAATAATGTTCTGATTGTGAAGGAAGTAAGAGTCAGAATATGTCCACAGTGTGCCAAGCCACAAAAGGAGCAGAGAAATAAAAGGAGATTGAGGTTAGTTATCAGGGCTTCTCGTACCTGCAGGTCTAAGAATGTCCATCATTCAAATTCCATTCTGTACCTGTCTCCAGACTAATCACTGCAGCAACTAGATATAGAGATGACTAGACTAGAGATGTGGAGAGCTACGGTTCCAAGGTGGTTCCATCAATTTGTAAAGTATTCTAAAAAGTCATGCCAAGTTTTTTTAACCTTTTTGCAGAGCCCTGAATTGTGCATCTGATTTTTTCTAACTTAAGAAATGCCATCACCACCTCCCGTTGTGAATGGGATGGAGGTGTGGTCAGCAGGCTAGTAATGTTAAGAAAGTCTGAATGATGTTTTGATAGCTCGCTATTGCTAGGGGTAACCCCAAATACTGAGTTAGCTGGATGTGGGTCAATTCTTTTTTTACAAACATAAGAGGATGTGTTGAAAATCTCTGATCAGGATATAGGTTTTGTTTTGAGTTTTGAGCATGTACAAAACATATGTCCCAGAGCCAGGGGCCTGATGGCATCTTAATGCAGTTTGGATCTGAGCCATTCTGACTCCACAGAGGTGCAGGCGGTTAAGTATCTTAAATTGAACCAATTCGTGCCCAACACAAATTGAGGATGCGTGTGATATTCCAGGCTTCTTCAGAGAGCTCCATGCCCAAGTCTTCGCTCCACTGTTCTTTCAGATGGTGGAGAGAGTAACCTTCCATATCCTGAATATTACTGTATAACTGAGACACACAGGCTGCTACAGTATGTATGTGGGCAGGCTGGAGGTTTGTGCGGGTATGATGGTAAAAATGTACAAGTGGAATTATGTACTTGAAGGTACCTGAAGACGTAGGACTGCTAGATTGTACTCTTTAACAAACTGGTTAAAAGAGCCAAACCATCCATTAATGAACAGGTCCCCTACACAATGAAGTCCCTTTCCAAACCAGGTCTGAAAAGCTGCATCTAGCACAGAGGGTTTAAAAAGGGGATTGGCGGTAATAGGCATTGACACCAAAGCTTGCGTAAGGCCAAAGTGTTTACGAAATTGGGAGAATATATACATAGAGTGCCTCTCACGAGACAGGCCAGAGATAATGGAAGCGTTGACCAGCGATTGGTATCTTTCCTGGCATGATCTATAAGTGGTCTAAAGTTAAGTTCTTTATAGTGGTGTGTTACATTGACTCCTATGTGTTAGGGGGCCACTTGTGACTCTAAATTTGCATGGATCAAAGGACATCGTCAATGCTTTCCTGTTAATGGGGAATAATACACTCTTTGTTAAATTGATTTTATAACCTGAGACTAGACTAAATTGAGAGACCCCCTCCAACTGATGCCTGTGGCAGTGTCCAAGAAGTAAAAAAGTCGGGCTAAATCTTCCTTGCCGTATAAAAAATGCCCTAGCCACTTCTTGACTTTATTTAAATGACTCCTGTCGTTATCTACAAGAGTCTATAGAAGTGATTATCTCATTGTCTTCAAATGGGAATGATATCTTGATATCTTCTCCAAAACCAGCTACTCCTGTAGTGTTTACAGTTTGCAGCAGGAACTAGCTGGAAATTGATTTCCAGAGATTTTCTCCTGGGTATTTATTCATTTATTTATTTATTCTTTGTTGCCATTTCCTGACGACTCTTAACTTCTTCTAGGCCAGGCTAATAAATAAATCTCTGTCACAAATTTCCACTGAGCACACTGGCTTTTGTTTCACGGCTCTATTGTAAAAGGATATAAAGAATAGAAAGGCAGGGCAAAGATACACGTGGCAGGATAAACAACCTAAATTACGGCATTAGAAATTCAAGCCGCACTGCAAAAATTATGACCTGTTAAAATCAATCGGAGTGAAACAAAACAGAGAATGACCTTGGGTTTTTATTTTAGTTGGGGCGATGAAAAATGCAGAGTGATTGAGATTCATAGAAACGAGAAAATGCTGCACAAATTGCATGCTGGTAACGCCGGACACACTTCTGCAGCTGAGAGATAGTATCTGTCTTTGCCAGCCGTGTTTTGAGAAATCATTAATCACAGCATTATT
The DNA here is from genome assembly GCA_014281875.1 of Nibea albiflora. Taxonomy (NCBI): domain Eukaryota; kingdom Metazoa; phylum Chordata; class Actinopteri; family Sciaenidae; genus Nibea; species Nibea albiflora. The sequence continues at coordinate 2,233,670 of CM024800.1, forward strand.
CCTCGCACACAGAATTCTTGCTACACGTTTTGCATCAAAACCACGAGGTGATTGTTTTTGGTCTCTCGTCATCTTTATTCGTGTAAATGTAGCTACAGAGTAGCATTTTTGTGACAGCTGTTATGTTAAAGCAGATATATACTGTATACAAACTCTGCTGGCTTGCTGCATCTTGCTTTTTCCACAGAACACCCAAATCATTTTGATTTGTTTATTGGAATTGATGTATGTCTCTGCAACCTTTTGAATCTCATTTCTGCCTATAGATAGAGCCTGATCATCACTGCTGTAGGCCGCAGAGACAATAAAACGCACGTACTTCATATGCTGTCATGTTCCTGTACATATTGTGCTTCCATCTGGAGTTTCTAATAAGATAAAGATCTTGCAACACAAATACATGAGTACACGCTCAAATCTCTTTGTATCTGCAGCTTTACTTGAACATGTTAAAACTGTTCACACATTGTGTGCACACGTTTTACAGATCCAAGGCTGTTGATAAAAAATAGCATTTCTTTATTACCCGTGTATTTTGTTCTCCTCTACTTTCCTTAATTTATTCCCACTTTTCTTGTTATTGGTTATAAATTAGAATATTGATTTGTCACTTTATCTTATTATCATTTTATCACTGAAGGAAGGATTGCAGCATCCATACTATAGCTCCTTACGACTGAGTAGAGATACGAGAATAAATGTGACTGTAAAATAGTCCGTATTAGATATAGATGCTCATTTCTTTTAACCTTGCATGCCACAAAGTGGCCTAAAGCGCCACTTCTGTGCTTCAGTGAAGCTCATTTTAGAATGATTCCCAGTATCAAAACAGAAAAGAATGTCCTGAGCTTTGTTCTGTAGATTTTCTGTAGTTTAAGTTATCATCAATAACTGGATTCAGAAATATACATCATTATGTTGATATCTATGAATTTATTCATGAGTTGCCATCCACTGCACATCTAAAAATGGCTCCACCGACAACACATCACATCACATGAACACAGTAGCTCGTACACACAAGGTTGATAAGAAATTACTCATAAATAAGAAATATACAGAAAAAAAAATCAAAATTCAAGAGGTCAAGAAGTTATGATGGAAAAAAAATGAAGTCATGCTGGTGTTAAAGAGTCTGACAGCTGCTGGAATGAAGGACCTGTGGTAGATCTCCTTCTTCTTACATTGTTCATGATGTTCCATAAAACAATCCGTATTTGAGTGACGGTTCTCAGTGAAATGCAACAGAATTTAAGACGTCTACCGGAGTCTAGACATTTAAGCGAAATGCCGCTGTGTTGATGTTGTTGGTGTCCCTGTGGGGTTCAGTAAGGTGCGATCCCATTGTACATTTCTCAGTATAATCCTCCACATTATTATTCACATTGGTTTTCCCTGCTGTATCCAGCTACTGTCTGCAGCTGCAGTGGCCCAATTTCCAGGCGCAAATCATCAAAGTTTCATCTCATTTCACTGCTTCATGCAAACAGATGGACTGTGCTTTCCCATGGGGAACCAGTTTAGCACACCACCAGTATTTCCTCTTTGCCATCAACATTTTGTTGCTGAAAAGGACACACTTCTCAGTACCTGTCTGAAACTGGCATCTTCTTCATTTTTAACCATTTTCACTCACTTACCTTCGACTCATCTGTTCCAGAAAATAGGTTTTCGATGTGTATTATTTAAACAGTCCAAAGCTTTACTTCAGCAGAAAACTCTTCCAACTTTGGTAATGAACCAAATTCTCTGTACTTCTGTTAATTGATCTCACCCATGACACAATTAGCTGCCGTCACATATCTGCTTTCTTTAGTACGAGCCGTTCTCAGGAACAGATGTTTAGGTACAATTAAAATATTTTGGGATTCAGTCTGAAATTAGTATGCCTGTCGCTTAGTCACTGTTAATTTAATAAAACATTGCAGAATCCAGTTAAAGCTAAGTCTCCGAAGCTTAAGTTTAATATGTCATCAAATAAAACGTAGTTGTGGAGGATTCAGTTTGCTTTAATTATATTGACACTAGCATCTGCTTTTAGATGTAAATCATTACAGTAACAGTTAGAACTTAAACCATTCCGGGGCTCAGAGTATTTAGGCGCAGGATCATAGACCCGGTTCAGGAAGCCTCTTGGATGAGAGGCAAAACATCTTCATGGATCTACAAGCAAGTCCAGTTGCCCCAGATTTAACCTTGGATGACTACGAAACCTCTGCAGACCTATGGTGATTGACTAAAATTAAGTCTGAATGTTCAGATTTGACTTTCACTTCATTCTCAAATAACAGCTTCCCCTCCTACTGTGCTGTATACAGTTAAAGTCTGACGATATTACCATCCCCATGATTACATGCCAAAATCCAGCTTGCTTCTTAAAAGAGTCTGGAGGTCTACCTAGACTCACGTGACATAGAAAGCCAGTTTACTAAAAGAGAAGCGTATGTATGTAGATGTACATGGGATGTATGTTTGCCAATGTGTTAGGCTGCCACCATCTTGCCCATTGTCTGTGTTTGCTTGTAGTGTTTGGTGTATGCAAATATAGGCATGTGGTCGCAGACCAAATTGTCCCTAGATGAAGGAGGTGTGGCCACCTTTGTCATCCATCTTGAGACCTGGAGGACCCGAATGGAGTGACATCTGACCAGTCCGCAGGACCCAATCCCCTTATTCAAAGAAGAATCCCATGAGAGCTGGGGCGGCTTGGCTTGGTTTGGTTTTTGTGAAGCTCACCTGGTTGTATTTGAATTTAAAGTTTTTAGTTTGAGTTTGCTAATTTACACACACTTAGCAGATTCTCACTAGATTTAGGGTTTTTGGTTCTTAGATGATAGTTTAAGTACTGAGGTTTTTCTTTGTTGTTGTAATTCCCTTAGAATTAGCATATAAACTTTATACATATGTATATTTGTCGCTCTTTGTTCATTTATAGTTTACCTTACCTCTTGTTGTTACAATTAATCCATATTTCATTTAACAAAATAAATGCATAGGGGTGACTCAAACACAGTGAATAGATATGGATTTAATATGGATGACTTATGCTTACCCATCACATGACAGTGACTGTTCTGTACAGCCAAATCAATGACACGCTCATTCAGGGCTACGTGTGAGTCACCAAAATGTACTTAAAAAACCTTAAACTTACATAGAAACGTTAGTATCTTTCCATACTATGTAGCAAGAGAATGTTGTGTGGTAATCAGGGGGTTGCTGGGTGGATTCCTGGTCTAGTTGAAGTGTCAAAGTGATATAAAGTCACAGTTAAACAATGCACCACTTGAAAAAGAGTCGATGCAGTTTTTCTTCATTAACACTGTCCTGTAGCACCGTCGTGCTGTCATACCACCGGCCTCCACTATTCAGCCATTAAAAGTGAAAAAGTGAGTCTGTTATGAGGAATTTACATCTTTTCATACAACTCCAGAGTTTACTCATTGATTAAAAGTCCTACCTTTTAAACAGGCGTACATTTACTTTTAAAATATAGCTGTTTGGGGCATACAGCATGCTGGAGGCACGTCTGTCTCCCTCTGGTCCCTTTCTGATGTTTCTCCTGGTTCCTGTGAATTTCCTGTGTGCCACAGTGAGCTGTTAAGTCTGTCACTGCAGAGACAGTTCTCTGGCTTATTAAATGCATAGCGTTGTTGTTTGTGGGGAATCAGCACAGTATGCCAAACCAACACGGGAGCAGGTTTAGACATAAAGTAATGCACGGGTAAACAACCAGGAGTTTTTTAATGATATGTTGATTTTTACTGCTGCCAGCCTGTATTACTTAATGCACATTTTGCTCGGGCAATTCTTGTATATCTAAGATATTACATTGCACTCGCACCCAGACTGTTTTGTCTGCTTTGGCATTTGCTGGAGCTTCAGGATTATTTTGGTGGTTGTCACAATGTGTCCTTCAACATTTTGTAGCCAATAGTGACATACAAATTTCATTTCCATCAGCTGAGATTATTAAGAAAGTGTCCAGGACAAAGTGCTCAACTGAATATCTTTTCTGAAAGCAATTTTCTTCTTGCACTTATTGTTGATGGAACATCAGACTAAAATGCAGCTCCTGCCTGCATTACTCACAGCTTGAAGAAGCACTAAACAATCTGTAAACATGGTGACATGATGGGGCTAAAATAGCTTTGAGCACGGTCTAAACTTGAAATGCGTTTAGGATATTTTTAGGCACCGATAGTCATCTTCGCATGTGTAATCAGGTTTGGTTGTGAAGCTTTGCTGGTGTTTGGCAGAGAACACTCTCTCTGTTAATGTCTCATGATTTAAAAAAAAAAATGAAATGAGTGAAGTCTATTCTGGCAGGACACTCGCATCCAGTCTTTGCAGCTGCGCCTATCCAATTAGATCACACATATACTGTACTGTACGGATAGTCCAAAAAAAAAAAAAAAGAAGAAATCTGCCCGTGCCACCGTACCAACTCGGAAGACAAAAATATCTTCCCAGCTTGTCAAGGCAGACATCATGCCAAATTCAACTTTGAGTCATCTTGCAGCGCAGACTGCATGAGCGTACCCATGATCCTCCTGCTTTGTGTTGTATCCCCGAACATGTTTGTCTTTGGCGGTATTGCCAGTTCCTCGGTAACTCCTTTCATATTTGATTTGGAAATGGTTCACGATATCAATTTACCTGCTGTCTCAGTTTTGCAGGAGTTGTTAACAGCTGCTTAAAACACTCGCCAAAGCTGTTTTTTATTGACGGCGGTGCAGGTGTGTGCTTGTCATTGGGTAGAAGGGACTCGTTTTTACGAGCAATAAAAGAGTTGAAAGAATGGGAACCTCTGACAGTCTGACGAGAGCAGCATTTGTCTCATCAAAACAGCAGCATACCGGTTGGCCTGTTGTGTTTGATGCTGGAATGGCAAAGTCGGGGTGAAAAATATAAATAAGTTCTGCAAAAAAATTCAAAAAGTTAGCTCACTTCACAGTCATGTACTCAGAAAGATTTCTGGAGATTTGGTTCAAGGCATGTATTGCTATCAAATTAAGTGCAGAGATCCAAGAGGATAGATTCTGATTGTTTCCATGATCTTCTGATTTTTCTTTTCAAAATGCTCAATGTGCAATACTTATTTTATTATTATATTATTAGTTTATACCTAACTATACTAACATGCCCATCAGCCTCAGCTGTACTGCTAATTAGAAATATGTTTGTATGCTAACGTGCTAAACTAAGGTGGTGAAGGAACCACCTGTTAAACATCAGCATCAGTGTTATGTCATTGTCATCTGAGGCATACCTGTGCTCTTAGTTTTAATAATTTAAATACGTGTTGTGTGTGTCATGCTGTCCGTGTCATGTGACCTGGTTACTGGTCTTTGAGTCACTCCCCTTCTGGCAGAAGGCTGTGGTCCTTCAGAACCAGAACCTCACGCCACAGGAACAATTTCTTCCCGTCTGCTGCTAGCCTTATCAACAAGGCCCAGAGCCCCAACGACACTCTTTCACACTCCACCCCTGCCTCTACATGTCACATTGACATTGCACCTACAACAGCCTTCTGTTGGACTTCCTCGATTTGTTATATACCTGCACATTTAAACCATTCCGCACACTGTGAACATTTGCACATTACCTGGTACAGTATTTTACTGCTCTTTTTATTAAATATATTTTTATTGTTTATACTTTTCATGCTTGATCTTTTTTAGAGAATGTTTGTTATGAACCAATGACACCAAAATAAATTGCTTGTATGTGAAAAATCATACTTGGCAGTAAACCTTTTTCTGATTTGGCTTATAAAGCCTAACTCACACTGGGGACGTCAGCGGCGCGTTACGGCTGCGTCGCGTCAGCCGTTGCTGATCGCTGCCATTATAATCAATGAGACCACTCACACACCGGGCGCGCTGCACAACGTCTCAGCAGCGTGCCAGCAGCGTCTCTCCGCTCCGCAGCGCTATCTTTACGTAGCACTTCTATTTTTGATGCGAGCCGTTGCTAAACCGCGTCAATTTCAACAGAGCAGATTGCACCAGACAGGAAATCTGACACAGAATCAGCGTAATACACTTCCGCCCCCTTTCAAAATAAAACACAAAATGCAGTTCATGTCGCCTGTCACAGCTTCACGTCCACATTACGTTATGACCGGTGGCACCAGGTCATCTGTCAGTCAATCAAAGAGTCTCAACATGAACAACGAGAGACTAATTGTTGAAGTGGAACAACACACAATAATTTATGACACAACATATCCTTTTTATAATCTCTCCCACGTCAGAGAATCAAAGTTAGCTCTTTGTTGTTGTTGTTTCTTTTATGCACAGTTTATCGCGGGGACTCGCGTATGTTCGGGATTCTCGCGTGATCTCGTGATCTCGCGTGAATACGGCTAGTTCGCTATGCAGCCGTAACGCTGCCGTTCGCGCCCGGTGTGAGTTGACGCCGGGCAGAGGACGGAGCTGAACCGTGGCGCTGCCGTGACGCTGCCGTTATGCGCCCGGTGTGAGTCCCGTGTAAGACAGTCAGTGATGAGAGGAAAGGAGAGCTAAACTAATGAGATGCAGACCATATCGGCCGGAAGAGACCATCACTTACCACTAGTGCTGCACTGAGTGATGAGTGATGTAGTGTTTCACTACCACTGTGACCAACAGTCAACATACTTTGGTTTCAATCATAGTGGCGGGTTCATAGTCCTTGCTGCTTATTTATTTATGTATTCCTGCTATGCACATCTCCTGACCATTTAGGAGCAGAACTAGCATCACCAAAGCGAAACTGATTTCTTTTCGTATGCAAAAAATGCTTATCAGTGACCTCTATTTCACTTATTGATTTATGTGACTGCCACCCCTCCAGTATTTCACCTTGATATGGTCACAGGTCAGAGCTCGCAGGCGCATGCTAAATTTTTGTTAGGTGTGTAGGAGATGATGTCGTCGAGAGAGATCTCATTGGAATTCACGGCTGTTCTGTTGGTTTGTTTATAGGTAAGTCCACCCCTCAGGCTGTAGCTGTACTTTGCTGACGGCGAAGCATAAGCGATCACACAAGAGTGCAGGTATCAGATACTTTTTGATCTATACCTTGACCAAAGGCCCTTGACCTGAAGAAGAGAAGAAAGGAAATGTGCTGAATGGGAAGTTATTAATCAATCAAAGCACCGAGTTCAAGACTTCTTCCTAATGTGTGTTATTGTTTGATATTAATTAAACATGAAGGGAAAATGCAGCCTGCAATGTCTGCACATTTGGTCTGAGGGTAATGCAAGATCAAAATACAGGACAAAAGAGATCTGTGCAGACCTTGCGTTTCTTTATTTATTCGTGCATGGATGGAGGCTGCACAGAAACTGAAATGATTATCCTCATGTAACTGGTGTTGGTGTGGCAAAATCATGAATGCATTACATATATACTCTCCTGAAGAGAAACACCCTCAGAGATTCCTTTGACATGTGGACTAACAATTATAATTACACTGAGCTGCACTGCAGCAACAGCCCGCTGGAATTTGGTCACTTGCTGTGGCAGCATGAGTTGTTATTTAAGTGTTTGGTTGTGTGGTTACATTATGTTTACATTATTTCACAATGCATTTGGGTAAATAAATGTTGAGCACACACATGTCAACTGCATTACACAGAATACTGGTTAAATATAGACAACAATGAAGGAACACACCACAAGTTCATGTATCATGTGGTGTTGCCATGAGAGACGAAGGCACCAAATCATAAGTATGATTGATGAAAGTTCCACATTCGCTTTTCATTTCAAGTCATATTTAGAAAAAAAGGAAACAGTTTTGAACACCATTTGACGGCACTTTGAAAAAGTTACTCCATGTTGCAGTCACTTTCTATGTGGGCTTGATATTGATTGGTATCCTTCTCTAAATAACTGGTCTCACCCCTCCAATCAGCCCGACACACAGTAATTGCTTTGTCATTTCTCTCCTGAATGTTTACACTCAGCAGGTTTCTTTCATTTCAATCAGGAGCTGCTGGTACGCTGCTGCCTACAAATCAGGGTCCGCCATTTTCATTGCCTCTCCCGTGATACATCTGAATCGAAAATACATTTGAAACCAAACATGACACACATCTTTCACCATGATAACCAAGTGTGTCACATAATATAGCAGAAAAGGAATATAATATTCATAACTATGTTTTTATTAGTGTATAATCTCCTGAAGAAAAAATACCTTAATTTTCACGTTTTCAGCAACTATTTCCAAACATATTTAATGTATTTTCAAAGAAAAAAAAAAAAAGCCTTTTATATTTACAGATGCAGTGGGTCTCACTGAGTTCTGGGTGGGACTGTTCACTGAAGAGTAGGCGGGGAGGACTGCCCAGGTTGTGTCGAATATTCCAGTCTGCATGTCAAACTGGACACTTTTGTGTTTTTCATGTGTTCTGTTGCCACCATAGTTTCTCCTTCACGCTAGAAAGGAGAAGTGAGGCAGTTTCAGTCGGCAACAACATTGCTAGTTGCCATTCAATCCTGATCCTTTTAATACAAAACATGATATCAGAGCAGAATCAAACATTTAGTGGGTCTGCAAGGTCTCTCTTAAAGGCCCGGTCCTTGTTTGATGGTTTGAAGTCCTGTCCTGTTTCTCTTTCTATGAGCATGACCTCGTGTCTATTTTCATTCTGAAATTACATCGCCCCACACAGACGAAGATGGTAAAACTCACCGTAGGCTATTGCTCTGCACATGTAATCGTGACTTCATCATGGACTCACTGCTTCCAAGTACCCAGTGAGGACTTTTATGACTCTAAAATCAGGGGACGTATTGCTGTGCCCCCAGCTTTCCACTGGCCCAGTCTAAAGGTCTGAGCACAAACTGCACAGTTAATTAGTCACACCTTATTCATTTGGCCAACTCAAGGTTATTTGTCTAATTATGTAGAGGTAGGGATAGTTATGCAAATACAGCTATGTGAACTGGTGGATTTTCTCAGAACGACAAGCAGGTTGTTGTTCCTTGGTGGCACGAAGTCATGTATTTGTATTTGACGGGTCTCTTCTCTTGTTTCAAGGTTCAGTGTCAGTGTTTGTGTAGGATGACAAAAGCTAATGGCCACTAAAGATTTATGAGTGCTATCTTTGACAGGATCCCATTCACAGATTTGAGGTGTCAATTCTGGTGATTTACTTTGCCTCTATAAATATGACTAAAGTCCTGTCATTTTCCAACATGTTGACAGTACTGGATAGAAGGCAAACTGTGAGGTTCACAACATGTGAGGTGTTACTTCTCATAGTGAAACTATTCATTTTAAATTCAACAGTGCATATTTTCAGTTGATGTTCAATCCTTGAGACCGCACAGCAGCCCAGAGCGCCTGCTCTATATTTTGCCAGGACCGGCCAGTATTTGGAAATCATTTCAAGTGTATCCAAGCAGTGACGATAAAGTCCAGTGGAAAGTGGAAAGAGACCAAGACATTGTTTTGCTCACATTACATCTCATAATCATCATCACTAAACTGGGTCTCACTGAGTTCTGGCGTCTGTTCATTGAAGAGTCGGCAGGGAGGACTGCCCAGGTTGTATCGATTCGAAGATCTTTTCTCATATAAATTGCCAAAGGCAGCAAGACAAAGATACCTACTACCACATTACAGTTTTTTTAATTCCCATAGATAAACAGCTGGACTAGGTTCTCACTTCCACAGTTCGCTGAAGAGTCGGCAGCAGCAACATTCTAGAGTTCTACTGGGGTCTCAAGGGTTAATGGTTAATGATACAATACAACATTTCAAACTGAGTTAGTTCTCAGTGAAACTTTGCCTCCAAAAACTTAATGTAATGTTGAAGTTAACTGCAATCTGAAAAACAAAAAAAACTTCAATCCATATCTCTCTTATGCATTAAATATGAGGCAACAATGAGTTGGCATTCCTCCTCTATAAATAATGAGGCAGAGTGAAAGTATTGCATAAGCATAATGAGTCAGTGTTATACAGGGATCACTTCTCAGTGCTTTATCTGCTGCCATATCTTTAAGCCTGACGTCAGGTTGCGGTGGCAGCAGGTTTAACAGGGCACTCCAGACGCCCCTCTCCCCAGCAACACAATCCAGCTCCTCCTGGGGGATCCCGAGGCGTTCCCAGGCTAGATGGGCTATATAGTCCCTCCAGAGGGTTCTGGCTCTGCCCCGGGCTCTCTTGCCAGTTGGACATGCCCAGAACACCTCCAAAGGCAGGCACCCAGGGGGCATCCTAATCAGGTGAAAAATATTTTTGAAAGTACTTTTGGTTAGGAAAACTAATACAAATGCTCTCCTTGCATACAGATATGAGTTTTCATACTCACAACTTAAGCAGAGACTGTACTTTAGTCAGAAAATGTCATGAGTCCAAATGTCCAAATCCATAACAGATTATTATTATCATCATCATTTTGCATTCACTCTATTCTGAGATAATGGAGATGAAGATAAGGTTTCATGTGGTGTGTGTTTTGTATAACAATAGTCCCACTCTACAGGCCGTCTTACCCACTGTCTATCACCAGTTCAACGGAGTGGCTGGATGGTGGCTATTTTATTGGTTTTATTCACAAGGTTAACTTAATAAGCAATATCAGAAAGCTTTTGCAGTTTTTCTACCTAGTGACTTGCTAAGGCAAGATCATGATACCTATATGATACATACATACATGATACATGATTTTTTTGTATAGGAGCTGGCCTCTAACTGTGTTAAAAGCGCTTTGGTTGTCCTGTGTGACTCTAGCCTGTCTGACACAAAGCTCCAGGATGAGCAGGTCCTCAGTTTCTTAATTAAAGATAAAAGCAGACAGAGGGAAGACTGTGGAACAACAGCAGCTTTTCAATTATTTATTGACTTTCGACTCAGAAAGTGCACTTCAGCCTCCCAGCACACACACAGAACTGCCACGATGCATATTGTAGCTTAGTGCTGTTCTTGTCACAAACAACTCAAAGGACTAAGAGGACTACTCTCGATCGAGGTGATCTGTAAAATCCTCATTCGCATGCTAACTGCTGTCCAAGTCAAAAACAGTGAGCAGTTATCTGCAGTGATTAGTAACGCTGCTTCTGAAGGAGTTCCTCTCTGGTTAGTGTTAATTATTTTTATTCATACGATTCAACCTGTGGGTTGAATCAAAAGTTCAGAGGTGGCCTGTGGATTGTAGAACAACACTCGGAGGGTGAGCCTTAGAATGTAATCTCACATGACCTGAACAGTCTTACCTCTAAGGGAGACTGAGTCCCCTGGGGTGCCTTCAGGCGCTGGCTTATTATTTTATCAGTTTTCTGAGGTAAGTGTCACTGAAGTGAAGGCAGTATGATTGCCATGAAAACGTTTTAACAAGTTTACAATAAACACATTTTTGGTGCGGTCTTACACAGCACTCTATGCACGTCAAATACAAAATGGATCCAGGCTATACAGAGGGGATGCACAGTAAGCCATGGTCATGATTAGGATCTTAACTTTAGCCTAAACCTAATGTTGTTAACTCTTTCCACTGGATTAAATTGAAAACTAGGACATCCGGTTTATCATCAAATCATTATTCTATGGTGGAGTCTTCACTTTTACTTCATCTGGGTTTAATAGTTTTGTAGTCGTCTGCAGTAAAATGGCATGGACCTGTTAGATGAAATGCATTGTGAGGACCAACAAATCACCACAGATGGCAGTTTAGCGTTTCATTTATACATTGATTAGAACGTCATCTGCAAGGCCACTTTTTTTATCAGTGTTATTCATGCTCCGGTGCTCAAAACTGAGATTCGTTTGTTGTTTTATTGAATTTACATCGTCCGTGACATTATAAGTGTGCCAAGGCCATTATAAGCATAGCTTCTGTAAATGATTAACAGGATATACACAAATGGCTTCTCAGTAATAACTGAGTTAACCATGCTCAGGATCATCCCCACTGGAAGATGCCGAAATGAGTGTGCCATCCTTGATGACACAACAGTGACCTTTTATCCACACAGGTTTTAATGTGAGTAATTAGTAAGTGACACTCAACTATATACAGTACACACACACACACACATACACACACACTCACTCCAACTGCTTGCATTAGCAGCGGCAGTGCAGTATATTTGTGTTATTTATTTATTTCCCTGGTTCCTTCTTTTTATTACTCTTGAAGGATATTTGTTTCTTTCATAGTTTTGAAAAAAGCACACGATTAGTCAACCTGAGGACTTGACAAGTCCTTGTAGAAAATATAAATTTATTTCCTGTTCCCTACTTCTCCTCTTGTTTCCATGGCAACATGACAGGGAATGAAGGACAAGCTATTGGCTCTAAAGTTTCTCAGTGCACTAATGAAAATCCTCCAGGAAGTGCTCAGCCGTCTGTGTTGTAAATTATTATATAGCTAGAAGAGTCCTTTCCCAAAAGCAGCAGTCACCCAGAGTTGAAGAGTCTCTTGCATCTGCATGTTATATCCTTCTTTGCTCGCAGTCAGCATTATGAGACCCCAGTCGTATCAGACGATCACTGATAATGTTTACTGTCATTGTCACTCCTCAGTAAGATAAAACCACCATGCAGAGGTGTGCAGATGTTTGCATGTGTATCGATGTAAAAAACGATCGCAGTGCTTTTGATTTAACAGCCCTGTCACAGTCAGCAAAGGCAGTGTAAGACAGTGAAGGAGGAGGATTGGGACCTGTTTAATGAATAATCAAACAAATTGGTAATTAGGTTTTGTGCTTAAAACTGTATCCCCTCAGAAAAAATCAAGAAATGCCCTGCAGTTATATTTTTAAACTCAGTAATTAAAGCTGACTGAAATTCCTCTCTCAAGTTGATTTTCATGGATTATCTTTCATTTCACAGTCTGGCAGATGCAACTAGAGTAAACACAAATACCAGCTGTACCATCTCACTTATAAAAGCAGACATCTTCTTGCAGGAACAGGTTTACGTTGTCAGAGGAAATACTGTCGAAGAGCAGATTTAGATTGCAGCCATAGAGATGGAACACACTCAGTGAGATTCTTACAGCTACAGATTCTGTAGAGTACAGTTTCTGTATCAAACTGTCCTGCAATTGACCAAGCCACAGCAGGCGTTTTACTCAATCTGTGATGCTTTGCTGTGCCTTAGATTTTTATTGCTACATCACTCTTGATACCCTCACAAATATGTCGACTGCGAGTTGCATTAGAGCGCCTACAAGATCTACGTCGGATAAGAGTCACTTGAGGTATTTTTAAAGCGGCATTATTTGACTTTTGTTGGCCACTTTGGGGCAGCAGAACACACTGTACACACAATGCTGATGTATCATCACAGTTTAAAGCTGCCACCATGAAGTTGTTAGCAGACATACCTAACCATACACCACCTGCTGAGGCTCTTTAGCTGCTAAATTCTCCACTATGTTAATGGTAAATAGACTGATAGACTTTTACACTGAACATCACATTGACCTATTCATGACAGCAGAGACTGAAGACTGGAGGAGCTGGGGATCAAACAACAGATCTTCTGATGAAGACAAACAGCTGCTGGCTAGCAACAAGGTTGAGCTAACCAAAACAGTAAAGCAGTAGGGTGTAGAACCAAAACAGCATGCTGAAAGATCCTAAAATTCTCCCCTATTCAGATTTAAGAAAGTAGTTCCATTGTTACTATAATGTTGATTAGAGCAGCTTTACAATGTTGCTCCAAAAATGGTGTGTGTCTGTTGTTACAGGTCTTGTGAAAGATGCAAGTCTGCAATGAATGTGACAAACAGCTGAAACAACATTTTTAAGTAGCATACAGACCAAGTGTTGCCCTTGTTGCAGGTTAAAGAGCAGTACAGGCTTTCTAAAAAATCAATACAGGTCATGTAACGCTAGTGCTGGGTATGATATCACTTCCATATGTCCCTGCTTGACATTCACTGTCATTAATCTGAGATAACGACAGCTGTAAACTTAAGTTAATGTTGCAAACCTGACCCAAGGTTGCCATCGAGTCATATTGGGTCAGAGAGGAGCGAAAATGTTGATACAGCACTCGTTACTCCCGTGAATCACAATCACATGCTGACATGCCATGAAATCAATATCAAGCCGAGTAATAAGAGCCAGCAATCAGTGGCCTTATGAAAAGCAGGTTGGGTGCCATCCTTATACATTGCTCTGTTGACACACAGCAACACCCATAGCTAAAGGCCATGCTAGATTTAGTACAGCAATGTTATCCCGTGAGGAAGGCAATTTGGCATTAAAGATGGTTTGGGTGCAGTGTAATGTGTTTTTAGTGAGAAGCATGTCAGTGTGGAGCAGCATGCATCTCTTCTAATGACTTTGTACACAGAAACCTGCTGATGTGCAGAAATTCATACTTTACACAATACATTCAAATACACAAACAGAGACAGACTGGAGAGCAAGGCACACATAAGTTAGTTAGTGATGAAAAAATGATCTGTATTTAAAGAGGCAACCTATTAGACCTATTACCTATTAGAACTATCAGAACATCAATTTAATTAAAGAGAAATCATCATACTGAAGTTAGTAATGAATCAAAGAATTCCATAAAAATAAATAAATAAATAAAAATAAATGCACACAGTATCATTGTCATGCATTTTGTCTCAAGGCACACTATTATATTATTGCCATTTATTGTTTTATTAGTGTGCCCGAAGAAGTAATAATATTACTTGCTAATATTCTTCACCATACTTTTTATTCTTATATTTCTTCGGTGTAAAAAAAAGCTATCAAAACATGTGGCTCAGCTGGAAGAAGTGTGCTTTCACTTTTCCAAGCATGCATATGGTGAGAAAAATCTTTTAAAAAATAAATTCATAAACGGCTCTCCTGGCCACAAATTTCACTCTACAGACATAATTTTAACATCAAATTGTAAGAGGATTTGTCATCTCACTCATATAAACCTGCTGAAGCTGTCTTGGCTCTATGCTTCAGGATCACCCATCCACTCACAAGCCTGACTTTGATTAACCTCAGTGAAGACTCTAATATCAGTGTCTAATATCAGTGACTGTCAATGCTACATTTTGAATGTCAGCCATTTTGTCCTCTCTCACAGACGGTCAGTTCAATTCAATTCAATTATAAATATACACTCACTGGCCACTTTATTAGGTACACTGGGTACATACCGGCTTGCACCCCTTTTTGCCTTCAGAACTGCCTTAATCCTTCATGGCATGGATTCAACAAGGTACTGGAAACATTCCTCAGAGAGTTTGGTACATATTGACATGATAGCATCACACAGTTGCTGCAGATTTATCAGCTGCACATCCATGATGTGAATCTCCCGTTCCACCACATCCCAGAGGTGCTCTATTGGATTGAGATCTGCTGACTGTGGAGGCCATTTGAGTACAGTGAACTCATTGTCAAGTTCAAGAAACCAGTCTGAGATGATTCGAGCTTTATGACATGGCGTGTTCTCCTGCTGGAAGTAGCCATCAGAAGATGGGTACACTGTGGTCATAAAGTGATGGACATGGTCAGCAACAACACTCAGGTAGGCTGTGGCATTGCAACAATACTCAATTGGTACTAAGGGGCCCAAAGTGTGCAAAGAAAATATCCTCCACACATTACACCACCATGCCACATTCAAAGTCACTTAAATCACCTTTCTTCCCCATTCTGATGCTTGGTTTGTACTGCAGCAGATCGTCTCGACCATGGCTACATACCTAAATGCATTGAGTTGCTGCCATGTGATTGGCTGATTAGAAATTTGCGTTAACGAGCAGTTGGTCAGGTGTGCCTAATAAGTGGCCGGTGAGTGTATTTATTATTGCTATCTCATGACAGAGATAGTCTTTTCCAGAAAAGATACACAGATACACACACACACACACAAACACACACACACACACACACACACACACACACACACACATATATATATATATTATATATATATAATTAGCAAACTGAGTTGTGCAAAGTGCAACAGAGAATAAGACTGTCAATAGTTTATTGTCTTTTGTTTCATACCTGCCATGACTGAGAGCTGTTGCACAGTCCATGGCCAAGGGGACAAAAGAGTTTTTGGGACTACATATTATTTTATAGTTGAAAGATATGTGTGTTTAATGGCAGATGCATATTTACACATTTAAAAGAGGATTCTCTCTTCCAGCTGTGTTTTTTACCAGCCTCTTGCTACAGTATAATAGGTTAAGGGTTAGTTTGTGGGCCAAAAAGCTAAAACACTAAAATAAAAAGGGCTAAATTCTCAAGTGGGTTTTTATCTGTGGGTTACCATTTGTAAAATATCCATCACTTGAGGGAAACAACAAGCACCGCTTCCATCTACATGCAAAAAAAAAAAAAAATGCCACATCACCCTCACCTGCTCATGGTACAAACGTGAACAAGCTACCTTGTTCTTTATTTAGCCATTTGGGCTCCCTGCATGCAAATGTTTGACCAACAACAATCCCTCATCCCCCAACACTATTTTGCAAAGACACTATTGCTGCATCCAGAGCTTATCACTGCATAAGACGATTATGACTCAGAAATATAAACAAGCGAGACAGTCTTTTGGTCTATTATATCTGAATGACTGAATTTTCTCCGGTGCTGACACAGTACTGTAGAGATCTGGCTATGTGAGACTCCACGCCTCACATTCATTTGATCTGTTATTGATAAAGGTAATTATATTTAAATTCTTTGCTCCATAGTTAAGTAAATAGCCATATTCAAGTTGATAACAGCCTGATAATATCCTGCAAAGAGTTATTGACAATTCTAGTCACTGAACTAAGTTTATGTGTCAGGTATTACCTTTTCAGTCAAATGGGTTCATTTAAAACTATGCTTTGATGAAGCATTAGCTGTGAGCGGATCAATTCTAGACGTATGCACTCACAATACAGCTTACCTCAATCACAGCAGTGGGGTTTTTCTTGGCTCTCATTTTCTTGTTTACTGTTCAAACCACCTGGATCATTAAATAAACACTGGATATCCACCAAGTTTTCACCAGCTTTGTGCTCATTTTGACTGAAGCACTTCCTTCCCCAACCTATCCCGGTGAAAAAAAAATGATTGACAGATGTTTGTTTTCTTCCTGCATGCAGAGGAGTGAAGATATACCCACATTCCTCTAACTGCGCCTTACATGCACAAATAATCTCGACAACAACAACAACAGCGACATCCTGTCTCGAGCTTGACACTTTGAGAGAAGCTGGCTAGAACGCAGTGATAATGAGAGTGAGTGGGAGGGAAGGAGGGACAGTGAGAATTGCTTCTAGTCTTAGATGTTGTGCCATCTCTTTATCATCCTTCCATTTTTTCTCCCTTTCCCTCATGCACTTCACAAACAGCTTCTGTCTCTCCTTCCCTACTCTCTCTTTCTTTTTTTTACTTATTTATTTTATTTTTTGGGTAGACAGAGTATGCCTCCTCTTTCCCTCACACTTTCTTCTCTTGCACCAGGTCTTTATATATATATATATATGAAGGAAACTCAGGGAAAGGGGAGGGATAGAATGCTGAGAACTGACCCAGGGAAGAAATGCAAGGTACTGTAGGAACAGGATGAAAGACCTGGTGCAAGAGAAGAAAGTGTGTGTGTATATATATATATATATATATATATATATATATATATATAATTTAAGATCACATCAAGGAACAATGAAAGTTTGTCAAACTACAGAGCTGAATCACCCTGCCTGAATAGAAGAAGACCCGTGTTCTTGAAAGGACCTTTGTTACTGTCATGGATCTCTCTTAGTGTCAGCAGAATTATACCTGCTGAGGCTTTTAACAAATGTTAGTTTGCTGTTGGTGAAAACACTTCTAAGAGATGCTTGGGTGTGTAAAAAGCACAGCATGTATCAGTGTTAACCCTTGAAGTGGTATAAATGATCTTTTGTGTAGAGCAGCTAACAATACCCAACGCTTCCCTGATAGGCAAAAGTAACCCAGACGTGTTCAATTTTTTAAAGTGCTGAAGGAAGTAGTGTGATGTGAATATCTATTTTTGGGCTTTCAAAATCTGCTTGATTGTTCCAGTGGTGCTTTAAAATGTAGCTCTGAATTTGAACATTTCATGAAATATTCTGGAATGAAAATGTCAATTGAAATTCTTTTTTAATATAATAAATTAAAGTCCATTTACTAAAGTAAGGTACATAGGTAAAATAATGATATGAAATATTGGCACAGACTGTTATGTTAGCACTGAGTTAGTATTGCTTTTTCTTAATGTAATAATGTTAAAGGTGGCATAGGAGATGTTGGGAAAACGGTTCCAGCGAGCTATATTTTGTACTATACATACACACTCATGCCTTTTCTTCAGACCTCCCTCAAAACCACGCCTTCAGAGTAATGGAAGGGTTTCTATTCGTTCACGAATGGGTGAACGAAGTTTGATGGACGTGTCAGAATCCAATCATAATGAGCAGCCCCATCAACGTGATTGGACAGTGTTTTCCCATGATTCCGCCCTCTAGACTGCTAAAACATTTTGTTTTTTTGACAAACCTTCTATTTTAAAGGTGAAGAGGTTTTCAATCAGTATGGTAAAAAATGCTCCAGAAAACTACCTACCTACCTACCCCACCTTTAATAGATTTTCATTTTCCCAGGGTGACTGCACACAAAGTAGCTGAAGCTAAATGAATACAGAGCCTTATTTCATCGGTACTTCAGCTGACAGACACAGGCTGTGTCCGAAATCAATCTCCCTGACCACTACATAGTGCATTATATAGTGACCACGCCATTTTGTAGTGGTGTCTGAATGTTTAGTGTCCACAATATAGTGCACTGCATGTATCCCACAATTCACCGCGAAATGTAGTGAACATCCGATGGTCACTAACCGGAGCAAGATATCCCATCATGCATTGCCAGAGGTTCTCCGGGTGCAAAAAGGACAACAAATATGGCAGACGGACGGGAGACAAATGGAAGTATTTTCCCATTTAATGTTTGATTCCGAGGTTTAAAACAGGTTGTTGATAGATTGTTAGTAATTTCTGTTACTAAAGAGCCAGAGAATAAAATATGAAAATATGATCCCCGATCAGTAAGTACTGACTTAAGGTACACTGATGACATATTTGCTGTATATCAAAAGTACAAGCAGACAATCCATCCCTGTGATACATTTAAAGATGGGAAACACATTATGTGAACGTCATTAGAACAGTGTTGTTGATGTTGTGAGTAATAATATGCTGCTTGTTTTGATTCATCTCTGACTTTAAGGTGCCCAAGAGACATATGAAGAGTATCACATACATTAATAACTCAACAGAGTCATTTAATTACAGCATTGTAATATGAATATAATGAGGACTGTATCAGTACTTATAGATGTACCTGTGTTTGGAGTAAATGTGCGTTTAATTAATGAAGGCGCACATGATTGGTGTGTATTTATCTTTCCGTAAATAAAGATAGACAAGTATTACAGGTTCTTTAGAGCATAGCCAGAGACCTGCTTTATTATCCACACTGCACAGATCACTTTGTACTACTGAGGTGGAGTGAGTTATGTCTTCAAAATTCTTGAACAATTTGGGGTGTCGTTTAGCTCAGTTGTCGCCTCATGTACAAAGGCTCAGTCCTTGCCGCAGCAGCCCAGGGTTTGAATCCGACCTGTGGCTCTTTCCTGCATGTTATGTTAACCAATCAGACTGTACATGCACACGCCTGATTTAGATATTTTAGTCACTACAAGAATAAACTAGCAAGGCAGTTCAGTGTTTATATGAGTGGTATTTATTCAGATCTCTACAAACTTTAATGTCAGTTGGAGGTTGCAGGTTGTTGCGTTGAGTTCTATTACATATATGAGTCTACTGATAAGACTGATTGTTATTTCCAATTGTTAGCCAGGCTGCATGTGTCTCCATGGAAACAAAGATATCATGAGCAAGAATATATGTATTTTCAGCACAAACCTCCCCAAAATATGAATATATTTTCACTACATTTTTTATTTAGTTGGTAACAGTGATGTTGTCAGGTCTGTTAGCATCTTTCTATCATTTAATATTGTTTCAGTAGAACAACACAGTGCACTGCTATAACTGACAACTCAGCCTACTCCTTTTTACTGATGATGAAGATCATGAGATGCAGTTGCAGCTGCAAGTGGGGCAAGATAAGATGATTTTGTCAAACTGTATTGACGTTTGTTCATCGTGGAACCCAGACGAACATTCACTGCAACATTGTGCACGACGTGTTTGCTGAGATGACCTGCTGCATCACCTACATATTGTTTAACTTGTTTTTTGTCTGCGTCTTCACACGGTTCTTATTCTTATATTTTATGAAGATGGCAAAAGCAGAACACTCTTTAAGACACATAACAAAGGTATGTTCACTGTACCACTGCGTTATCTCAGCAAGCTTCCATTTGCAAGTCAAAAAAGCCCTATCCCTCTTCCTATTCTGTGCAACAAGCCAGAAAGAGGGAAAGTATTGAAGTTTTATAAAGGGCCTTCTGCTGAGAGCAGTATTTGTTAAGGTGAATTTATTGTTCGGCAGAAACACAAAGGCTCGCGGCGGTGCCTCAGAGGGTCCCATCAGCCAGGAGGCAATAGGGCAGCCAATCAGCATGTTGAGTACTTTTAGAGCAGTAATGCCTTTTCATGACTCGAGTTCCTTTGCTTAAAATGTCCTGGGAGCAGCACTCACCTGAACATAACATGGTTATGATGAATAAGGTTTTAAAGTTTTATGGACCTGAAAGGACAAAATACTGCACAAGGTCAGGAATACCTACAGAGCCAATGTAAATCTTTACGGTCACTTCACAAACCTATGTGCAATGTGTTGTGTGTGCATGTGTGTTATAAACCATGTTCTTCAATTCATAATCGTGGACATGGATTTGTAAACCCAGAGTACATATTAGATTTTTCTGAGCTGACCGCAGAGGAGATCTGGGAAGAAAAAGTGTAAGAAGTAACACAACTATATGTGTCTGCTTCAAAACAGGCCCAAATGTTATATTGATAGGTGAGAGAATTCCATAGGCTCATTCATAATTAAGATCAACTTTCGCTTAAAGAATATAGAATATTGCACTCAGAGGGGAAAAAAAAAAAATCTAGTATCTTGTCTTTTGCAGACTAAATTCAAGGATCCATGGAGTTTTGGGGAGCATACTTAAATTAGTTGTTTTTCCTGCAACACAATCCTAATCCCCAAGAAACCCCGAACACCCTGAGTTTAAGATCGTTCTCACTGCATTAAAATTTAAATTGAACAAGCAATAAAGTTCTCCCTGCAGAGAGAAGCAAAGTAGCTAATTAAAACAAGAGAATTCCAAAATGTGCAAAATATTTGGAAGGAGCCAGTCGAAATCATGACACAAACACAACAGCATGTTCAGTAGCTCAAAATGTAAGAGGAAAATATTGAAAATGTCTTGAAATTTTATAGGATGAGGTGTTTCAGACCCCCAAAAAAGTGAAAATACAAAACTAATAAGAGAAATGATCCCTGAAAGTAACCGACCATACTTATATCTTTGTTAGTCCTTTAATCAGCAACTACTTTTAGGCTACGTTTGCCTAAATTTCAGTTGCTTTAATTTAATCAAATTTTCACATTAACCTTCAACCTGCTAAGGTCATCAAAGTGAACCCATAAACGAGGGCAGAATGCTCAGACAAGCTGCGGGGGTGTATGTCTGGCACTGAGTAGTGCTACTTTCTATTTTATGCTCCATTTGTTTGAATGTAACTTCCAAAATATACCACAGTAAAAAGTCTAGTGTTATCTATTCTAAAACTTGACAAAAACAATGCAATATTCTGAATATACAGTCTCAGGCTTCGCTTGATAGCCGACGCTGGCAGGAAGTGGCCAGGATTTAGATCTTTAAACATTTAACTGTCAATCATAGTGTTCAAACACCTCAGGGGTTGACAGATGGAATACAGTTCAGCCAATTCATTTATTTTGTAAGTTATTAGACAAATGATCAGGAAACTATTTGTAGCTTTTAAATTCATCTCAAGTGTGATGACACTACCACAGTGAGCTACATTTCCCTGCTTCATTAGCATGTACAGTATGAAAACTGAAAGTGGTGAAAAACTGGTGAGTTATTACAGACATACATGTAGAGTCTGTGTTCACCTCACTCGTTTTTAATGAGATGGATTTAGCTAAGCGAGAAAAAAATGGATGTGAACTAATCCCACCAAGTTTCCATCTAGTTTGAGATCCAGACTATGAATATGTTCTTTCTGAGATAAAATGTAATAACTGCACCAGCAGCAGATCTAACTTTAGATTACATGAATGTGTCAGTACAGCGCAGTGTGTCAGCTCAGGTTCCTGAAGTTGCATAAACATTTATTAAACAACAAAGAAAGCTGACCTCAATAATTGTGTTAGGGTTAGGGTTTATATGATGGGTAAATTAGACAAACCCCAACCCTAACTCCTTGGTCAGGGTTATTAACTGGACTAATGTGACGCAAATAAACTCTCTCAGAAACAATGTTTGTTTCTAAGGAATCTATTGCAGTTATGACAAGAATGTGTCTTTGTGTGCAGCAAAGATGGACTGTGTCAAGACTCATAGACTGAGGTTTTGATTTAGGAAGGTTTAGACAGACAGCTGAGAGAATTCTCTTGGACAAGTATTTGGCATCCAGCATTGAAAGTCAATGACTCTTATGTTACTCGCCTCATAACTGATCTAATCTGGAAGGTTCATGGTTGGTACAAGTCACAGGAGGATTTGACATTGTTTGGTCGAATGAGTTTTCTTTTATGCAGGCCCAGAGGATATGTAAACAAAAAAAATCAACGCATTACCAAACACACAAAGAAATCAGACAGAGCTTTAGATGGAGAGAAATGAGGCAGCTACGCAGCAGCTTCTGCGAAGGCAGTGAAGACGGAAAAAAAGGGGGAAAGAAGAAAAAAGATGAAAGCTAGATAGTTAACATCAGTGACATCACAGCAGAGGGGGAATTGCGTCAGCTTCTTCAAACAGTCCTAATAGAATACCAGAGGAGGGCTGACGGCCTATTCTCCTCCCAGAAGAGTGGGCCCCTGAGAATCTGTTGACAGTGCATTTGTAATCACACTCCTCCATTTTTGGGCCCCGAAAAGTCTGAGCAACTTCCAAAGTTTACCAGGGAGATTAAATGTGTTTTGTTTTTTCCAAGAATATTTATACGTTTTGACCAGTCAGATATTATTTATTATTGTTAATCACATTTATGTTACACACATTGCTAAATAATAATAATAATCAACAAACAGACATAACACAGATTATGTTCCATATATTTTAGACAAGAGTTAACATGAATGAAAACATTGATACTACTCTCATGTCTGTCCACTACAAAAACTGCAAATGAATCTTTTATTTCCAAGAAATGCGGTCCTGTTTATGTATTATTGCATTATCCAATAACGTTTTGCTTTATTTATATTTAATACTAACACCAATAATGTGATAACTTTTTACATCATTGGCAAGTTATTACATTATTTGCTTTAATAAATTTAAAATGGCCCAAATGATTACATTATCGGCAGGTATTTTATTATGGGTTGCTACACAGTCTAACCATAACAATCTAGTCAAACGATCAATGAGACTATATTTCTATAGCACTTTTCATACAAATGTAATGGCTGTTGGCTTTGCATTTATAGTAAATAAACATCTGAATATGAATATCGCAATATTCTGTGTAAAAAGTACAAATCTAGGAAGATGCTCACCCATCCTTTACTTGAGCAGTTACCTTTAGAGCCTGATCTCAAGTGCACAGCTGGTATGAGATGAGAGCTGCATGGTCTGCTGGAATGCATCACTTAACCAATTCTACCATTGACTGGAGTGTAAACCAATAGCAAGAAGCAGGGAAAGGAGCAATGAGCCTTTTGTAAATTTAAAGGTCACCAAAATAGCATGGAATTCCTTAAAGGGCATAGCATCTTAATTTTCTTTCATTTTCAACAAAACTGAAAAACAGCAAACAAAAATTGTTCTTGTGATTTGATGTGATCTGTAGTGCTGTGAAATAAAACGATGCATTATCACTATGAAGTGTGAAACCAGGATCTTTCCTCTATACTATAATCATACCATCAAAACCTATAATTGTCGCATCCCTGCAGGCTGCAGCTGGTCCCGGTGTTTTAACACAGCTTGGCTCTGCCGGGTGTTGCAGGATGTATTTATACTGATGGACAGATGTGAAAGTGGTATTGATCTTAATTTAACTGTGCACCAGAAAGTGAATAAGTGGAGTTTACAAAAGGTTGAACCATTTCTTTAATTCCTACAAAAAAGTTAGTCCAGTGCAGTTTTTTATCATGGCTGCGCATGCATGCACGTGTGCAACCCTGAGGAAACTAGAAATTGTTCAGTATTTCCACAGCAAAACTGACAAAAACAATGGAATAGCTCAGGTATCCCTACCTAAATCGACCCATTGTATTATTATTAATGTGCATCATTGCATGTGTTCCAGTACATTAGACAAGAGAAGAGAAGAGCAAAACTTTCAATGACCTTCTTGTCGAAGTGTTTTTCTCTTTCATCCTTATTTAACCCGGCAACTTGGCTAAGAGCATATTCTTGTTTACAGCAATGGCCTAGGGGAGTAGTTGCAAGAATGGGGAGGGCTGCACACATAAACACTCACATTTGGGAACTGGCTGGTGAAACTGCTGTCTACTGTTAGCCACCAAGCAGCAGTTGGTGGTGTTCAAATGTCCATTTAATGCAATGGGTTATCCTGCTCTTTATGTTCATTTTTACACATTTGCCTCTAGTCCACGGCTCCCTAAGCAGATCAGTGCAAAGCTGCACTTTCCATTCGCATCTTTCAAGCAAAGTGTTACTGTGGATTTTCTTACCCAGCACATTTGAATTATTTTTACACTGTAGTGGTGTTGGCGAGCATCCTTGTCCTCTCATAACCAAGAGGCCTGTGTAGATGTGTTGTCCCCATCCCTGTTTGCTTTATTTTGACAGCTGACGCTGTGCGCTCATCCAATCCAACGAGCTGCTACCTTCAACAACAACTAGGGTAATTATTTACAGGAGAGATTGTGAAACTAAAAATATCCCTTTTCCCTCCCTACAAGAGCTCCCTCAAGCTTTGAGAACAAGACGGGAGGAAGTATGCCTGTGAAGAGGTTCAGCTCCTTCCATCTTTACATCCTCTTCTTCTCTTTCTCCTAACGTCTAGATTTAATGAAGAGTAACTGGCATGGAGTTGTCATAATATTTGTATGGTCTATTCAGAAAAAAGACAATTGCTAGCGAAGCAGCAGAAGAAGAAGAAGCTACAGATATTGTCTTGCTCCCTGTAGAAGCTTTTTGACCTCCCTCAAAGAAGTTCAGGTCTTAGGTCAGCAACGCAACAGCATCCTGCTGCTCATAGTGACTTGGTGTTTTGTTTAAGGACACTTACGCAAAGAATATAGATTCACTGAAACGTTGTTCCATTGAAGGCAACTCTCACTGCTCACAAAGCCACTCGGCTGTGTAGGAACTAAGAAAGGAGCTACTTCGAGAATCTCTAGTTTCATAAATCAAGCTTCATTTTGTCTGTAAGTAATATTGGGTGACAGACAGAATGCACACTTCCCAAGTGAATTCATCAAGAGTCTACAGCCATAAAGTAAAGAACATTAGCATACAAAGATATTGTCACTCTGAGACTAATACAGTTTATTAGCATTTGGCATGTTGACATGTTTTGGTTACACAAAGTAGAGCTAAGGTTAATGAGAATGCCATTAATTTGCAGATATTTGATCATACTGTAAACAGCAGTGGATTGTCGGGAACATGAATGTCTGTAGCAAATTCCACAAACATGCATCCCATAGCTGTGAAGATGAATTCAGTCACAAATACTAACCTCAGTGGTGCGTGAATAGCATTAATACACATGAAACCATGAATTGTAAAGGATGAAAATGAAAACAGCTACAATCCCAAACTTGAGCACAGTCGTCCATAAAGCAATCAGAGGTGTCACAGTAGGTTTACTCTTGATTGTGACATAGTCATGGGCTGGCCAAGGTCCACTGCTTGCTGCACCCTACTGGGTGTGTGGTGACCTGGACTGATGGCTCACAAAAGATTCAATGCTGTACAAAAGATGGTCATGATGTCATTATGTCTTATACATTTCTGAACAACTTCACTGAATGAAGCCAAACGTAGCCTCTTGTTCTGTAAATAGTCACTTATGCTGAACAATAAAGTGCTCAATAGTATCTATCTATAGCATCTGCTCAGCAGCCTGTCAAATGGACTGTAAGACATTTTCCAAACTGGATGACAACCAACAGACATCCACAGTTTTAAAAGATATATATATATATATATATATATATATATATATATATATGCCATAATATATATATATATATAGTTACATTATCTACATAAATAGATAGCCTGCCAACTGTACTGTGAAACAACACCATTATCTATATATTGCCATACTGAGTTGGGGTTTTAGCTTCTGTACTCATTACTTTGGACGTGAATGTGAAAAGGTTCATGAGCGTACTGTCATAGCTGTTGGAAAACTACAAACTATTGTGGCTCTGTTTCTGTGTTTCAGCAACATTAAATTAACATGTTAGCAGAGGACTATTCAGGCAGAGTGAAGAACTCTGAAGTAGCTGCACTCCGTCAAGTTGATCTAGTCTAAATATTCATGCGTACCGGGTTATTTGGTTCAGGTCTGGTGGACATGCTTGTTTTCCCTGTAGCTTGTTGAGGTACGCAAAGTCTGGTTTCTATCTGGTAGTCATCCTGATTTACTTCATAGGAAATATGTATTCATTTAATTTAAATATGATTACACATGACAATTAAATAATAGTCAAATAAGTGGTCATTCATGTGATGGAGTGACTCTACCTAAAATAACATTAAATTATTTCAGGTACATTATGAGTCTTTTTTAGACTCAGCAGATCTAAATAATCCAAAATCAACTTGACTGAAGGGATTTGGAAAAAGAAATATTTTCATAACTTCCTGTCTTTTTAGCCTGACTCCACTACACACTTCACTCCACACCACTACAATAATAGCTTTTACAGACATAACTTCATAACAAACTGAGGAAAACTAACTGCTAATTAAAAACTGAAAGGTTAGATTATTTAATTTGAGGAAAATTAACATTCTGAAGGATCGCTGTGATGGAGCCTGTTGCTATCAGTATGCATGATAATCTAACACGGGCATCTGGTGCAGCCTTTTTGCTAAGCTGCTTGAGGAAGAGATTCCGTTCGGTTATGTTTATGTTTTCGAAAATGGAGCTGAATGTATTAAGCATTAGATTAGGTTGATTGCAAGGTTTTTGCATTTGGGGGAGCACTGAGATAATTACTTTTTTTTTTTCTTAATGTTGATTAGTTCGCGTAGTTGAATTTATTTGGGGCCATGCACTCAGTATTGGGGCCTGATGTGCTGTGGAATTCATTTTTTTTTTGTTGAAGACGTTTCTCAAACATACTGATGACTGTGCAATGTACTGTAATTACCAATGTATTAATGATTTGACTTATGTAGTTTCATAGCTGATGCCCTCATCTGTTATGTGGGTAAGTAGAGTTAAATTACTTTTTTGCTTGCTAGATAACATTTGCAGCTATAGTTCCAAATGAACTGCATTTACTATATAGCAGTTTTCACCCATTCTTACACTCACCCCAATGGTGGCAGAGATGCCATGGAAAGTATGTCCATTGGGTGCAAATACACCTTGCAGTGTCCTGCAGCAGCCATTTTGACATGAAATAGTAGGCATCATCGGTGTTGCCAATGATACTAATTTAGGTGATCCTATTATTTCATGACAAAATGGCTGCTGTGGAAAATGCTAAAGGGCACTTCAACATGTGGACAGGGTAGAGTAGTACTCATTACAAGCAGACATTCTGTTTTAAGCTTATTGGGAAATGTACTGAAGATTAGTTATGGCACAGCAATACCTGATCTGTTAAATAAGGTCAGTATCTGATCTGGATTATTGGACTGATTAATACATTAATAATAATTAATAATACATGGTTTTCCCTTCCCCATAGTTCATAGTTTTGCTTAATTAATTAGGTCACCCATATAATGGGAAGTTTAATATTAGAGTGCACAGTTTCAATGAGGTGCCATTATGGAAATCATAAGAGTTATGACAGTTTAGATGGAGGCTTTAATAGTTGAAGTTTAATCAGAATCAAAATGCTGTTTCTAATTGTATAAAATGAACTGCTAACTTGTTAAAGATTACTTTTACAAATATACTGACATACCATGTGACTACAGTGACTGTAGTACTGTGTGGTAAGTGTGCCATCCTGCTCCCAGGCCTCCATGTTGAGTGTTCACCAGTTGCACATGAGGTGGAATTTAGCCCCTGGGTTATGTTAAGTTACTTTGGCAATGTTAAACAATAACATAACACCCAAGCTAATCATAATGTGTGATGGTTAGCATCTGAAGTACAGTAATTATCAACTATACTTGATTTATGACATAATGCTCTCAGAGAAAAGACAAACACAAATCCATCTTCGTCACTCGGAACTGTATTGATCCAGGTGGTTTGACTCAGCTGTGTGTTATTGGACTCTATTGGATTTGAGCACAATCAATCAAACTCTGGACACCTCTGCTGTCACCTTGAAATCAGTCTTGACAATAAAAAAGTGTCTGCTCTTTTTTACTCCATCATGTCTCCGCCTGGATGCCAGCAGGGTGTCAGTCTTCAGATTTTAATGAGAGTGGCTCACAGATGGCGTAGGCTGTATCAGTAAACAGGAAATAAGGAGAGACTTTAGACAGGAAGTGAGGGAGACAGGAAATTTAGGGCTGCTCTTGTACTGGCAAACAAAGTAGAACACTGTTAAAGCAAACTTGTTTTAACAGTTGGAGCTCAGAGTGATGAGCTCTATTAAATTGTACAACATAATTCTGATGTTTTTAAACTGAACTAATTAGACATTGTGACACGTGAACAAACCCTATCACAACATGTTGGAGAGCTGCCCACATTGACTGAGACCTTGAGGCTAGAAATATGAGAAATATATAAAAAAAAACACAATTTTGATTATAATAATGAGGGACAACCCCTAAAGGAGAACAGTGGTGTAATGATGCAGCTCATGATTTGCAAAGCAATTATGGCAGTGTAGATCATCTGTAATAAGATTTCTAATTTATATAATATTTAATCATACCATCATTTTTGGTACATGATAGTAATATCTAACTTCATTGCTGTCCAACAAAACTCAGCTGAATAATGTGACATGGATCTAAAAATAAAGCGTGGAAAACAATTTTTTGTGATATGAAATGAAACAATAATGAGAGATGAAAAAATTGATAAACAAATAAATAAAATGTCAGACAGTCAAAACTGACCCAAAGTTTATGTTTCATATTCACGGTCATGAATTATCTTTGTCTGTCAATTACAGCAGAGCTGAAACAATTAGTCAATTAACTGATTATCAAATTCAAAGAAAAAAAAAATATATTAATTTGGCAACTACTTAAATAATAAATCCTATTTTCTTTCCAATATATGATTTATATAGAAAAAAAAATATTAACATCAATGTCCTTTGAGTTTTTTCTGACATACTGCAATAGATATTTTCAGATTTGTTCTTTTGTTTCAGACTAAATGACACATTTGATATATTATATATATTAGTTGTATTTGTGTCATTTTGGGATAACATAGAGGTTGTAGAACATTTCTGAGGAATACAGGCACTTCATGATGAATTTGGAAGTCTCCAAGGCTCCTGACCTGCCTCTCTAACATGGATGAAGAGAGGGTGGATGTGTCCTCTGCCTGGAAAGAAATGTGCTCCCTCTGCAACGAATGTGTACAGCTTCTTGTTTTTATTTTTTTCTAATTGGACAGGTTGAGTTTATTTCTACAAAGTGATTAATTATTCAAATGTAATGTGGTATTTATTTATTCATCTATACTGTTGCAATTAACAAATGAACACGACAATCCGGTGGTAGCAGCTGTGGCGTCTGCTGAATGAAAGTGATGTCTGACCAAACATGAAAAGGCTTTGCTTTCCCAGACTCAAACTATCAATCCTCTCAACACAAAAGTAGTTGGGCAATGTTACTGTACCTATCACTGTCTGATGAATGGTGGCTACTGGTACAGGGCTGAATTTCCAATTACTTTTCTGTAGCTTCTCCAGTCGGTCCGGTCGCTGTACGCATGGCGTTTGAAGGACAGGAGAGGTGAATGCAAAACCGCCCGCTCTCTCCAGCCTTTTGATGTATGAAATTCTGTGTAAGCCAACAGCTGCAATATATATGGCTTGTTTTCCTCATGCTTTTTGGTTTTTGCTTGTAATGTAATGGATTGTCAAACAGCAACACGCCACAAAAGTCGGTGCGGGTTTCAAACACTTATTGTCAAAATTCTGTCAGCCAAACCTCCTTGGCAGTGGTGTGATGTGAATGTGCTTAATGTGACCGGCAACCTGCCGCAGGATTTTTGGAAATCCATCAGGTGCTTAGACATCCATGGAAAACTGAAAATGCAACACAGAGCCCTGTTAGCTCTAAAATGTGCACAAGGTCTTCTTGTGAGTCCTCACTGGTCTCTGGCTAAATAATTGAAGCCTCATTTGAGCAATGGTGAATTGAGGATAAGGGTGTTTTGGCAAACTGCCTGCTGCTGTATCAAAAGGAGAAAGCTGCTCCTGGTCCTTTGCCGTGAAACTCTCACTCTGCCCCTCGCTGCGTGACAGACGGCCTCTCAGTCAGTGTTTACGGCCTTTTCTTTACTTGGTGGTGCCTTAAAGTCAACAAGCCTCTGCAGATGAAACCTTCTCCCAGGTATCACCTCAGATTAATACTGATAACTGCAAGCTCAAACTGAAAGCTTCACACTCAACTTATGTGATTATGCAACAGGCAGTTCCTGCTGCAGTGGCTTACAGAATGAAAGGCCTATTGAAGATTACAGAAGTATTTATTTAAACTAATCAGAATCATGTTGTTTTTATGTAAATTCATGCAGTGCATGCCTGCTGCTATAGTCCATTGTCAAGCTTTACTCTATCATCTGATTTCGCTTTAGTCTGCAGTTCAGTGCTCAGGTTTTATTGTACTAAAAATTCAGCGTCATCATAACACCTCTTATGGCTGCAAACAAAGCATCCATGTCTGTCCATCCGGCTTTTTTTTTACATTAGAAACCAGTCTGGTGATTGTCTGTGAAAGGCTATCTAGAAGTCAAGCCCCCCCCAACACACACACACACACACACACACACACACACACACACAATGGCAGAGCCTGCCCTTCTTTGATACGTCAATCAAGGTGACAGACAGCGCTTATCTTCCAGGGAGAGAGAAATGGACGAAGGCCCCCGTGCCTCTGTCAGTTGATCCATACGGGTGAAAACCCAGAGAGTCTTTCAGGAGTTCATCAGTTTCACATCACAGATAAGACTATTGAGATGTGGGGGGGGGGGGGGGGTCTCAGGGGAGTTTCCTATGAAGTCTGCAGTGCTCAGATCTTAGGACCTCTGTATACACCTCGCCTGAGATGTGATCATATTTTATTTATTATTTATTTCAACTTGGATTTTCCGGCTCAACTGAAATGTAAAAATGAAGGGAAAGTTTCACAGACTGTGACTAAGTATTGTAAGCATGCCATGGACACTTATTCAAAGGCTGGTTGAATATTCCATTTAAGCAGTCAATAAGAGGGTTAAACGGGGCTTTTGAAATTGATTGGTTGACTGCATTATCCTCACGTTGAAGCTCGTTTCCAGTGTTTGCACAAAACATTTAAAAAAACTAATAAAGCTCACAGATCTCGAGCATCTCGAGACATGGAAGGAAGTAACATTTACTGAGGTACTGGCCTTAAACACACATTTTATACTTAGTTCTATGATAAAATATTTAACATTAAAATGGCCATATGTGCCTGACCTGTTGAGTTGTGTACATTATTCCAAATGTTTTCCACCAGTGTTAAAATCAGAGCATTTTATTCAGTATTGGTGCATTTTGTGTTACTATAACTTCTTCAGTATGTCAGAAATAAACATCATTTGAATGAAACTTGAATACATTACTTTGTGTGTGAGCGCAAAGTAGTGGTTGTTTAACAGTGAAGACAACAACGTATTGTGTTGATGTAAGAGACCTCCTAATGGCAAAAAAAAACTAGACGTTTAAAGATGAAATCAGTGGTTCCAATCCTTGTTGACCTGTAGCCCTTCACAGAAGGTAGTTCACAGCCCCTCTGATTTATCCCGTAACCCTTGTGAAGGGGATTGCACCCCTGGTTCAGAAAGCCAGTGCTTTGAATGGCATCAACTAAAATCAAGCTGTATATATATATATATAAAGGAGTTGAAACTGGCTCCGTCTCCAACAGCTACATCAGTAAATTGCTGCCTGCATGAAAATATGTCAACATCATATTATCTTACTATCCAAGTTATTCAGACTGTTTGTACTTCTGAGCTCCAGCCAGTCAGGAGCTGGACGACTTACAGAATCACAAATTTACATCCGCCATTAATCTCGAGCCTCTAAAATGCCACTCCACTGCACTTTATCTCATTTATGCTTATGAAATAAGCTCAAGTGCTTTTGGCAGCATTTTTTTGTTAGTCATGCACTAAATCTCAAGTTGTTTCACACCAAAATCTCAAGTCATTTCACACCATCTGCTGCTCTAGGATGTGCCTTTTTCCCCCTTTTCTTTTCCTTGGACCACTCTTCAATTCATTTGTGAATTAAAGTGTCTCTGGGTATGAATTTGACTAGTTTGCCTCTGGTACCACGTGGTGAATATGGTATCAGGTTGCAGTGCTAATATAAATCATTTCCTAAGCATCAGTGAGGGAATACTAACAGTAAGTCTGCCTCAGGACTTGGTGTCACCATAAAATCATTATTAAAGGGGATGGGAGGGTTTAATGTGCCATTGTGTTATTAGTAATTGTTAGTACAGAAGGCAAAGAGCTTGATGTTGATCTGTTTTTTCAACATAATGGTGTGATCATCAGTCTGGAGAGGGTAAAAAAACCCAAGACAAGACACCAATGGCATCGGATAACAGTTGTGATACTGAGTCAGCAGAAAGCAATGTGCTGTTTACGTTGCTGACCTTTTTTTGACGAGGATGGTTCAAGGTGGGGACCCGTGTGTATTCTGAGAATCATCACAGCAACATCTGGCCATCGGATGCAACGCAGCATCCTTCATGGTGATACTTCTCTTCTGCAGTGGGGGCATGTAACAGATAGAAGCAGCTGTTCTGATGCTGAAAATGAATCATGAGACGCTCCCGCACACGCACGTAAACACCCGCTCAAGGTGAAGTGCATTTTTTTGAAGATAATTGCTGACAATTCTTTTGTGGCTTTTTGCGATGTCCAAATGTCTGCCTCAACAATAAATGATCCATTTAGGGCTTAAATCTACTTCATCGTGTTTGGAGATTAGATGTTCCAGGTTGTAAATGCATGCTCTGTGTTAGGAAATTAACATGGTGGTTACATTTCTACCTTCTGTTATTTGTTGGCCGTACTGCAGTCTAAAGTGGCTAAATTCAGTATCATGAGGATGATTCATTTGATCCCCAGATGTTAATCCACCAGATTACCAACTAGTCACACAGAGTTACAGAATTCCAACTCCTGTCCTGTGATAATAGTGGGATGTTCTAATGAGTCGTCCTTGGTCTCCTGGTATTGTCATTATTATTCATGAGTGCACTGCAGGCCCACAGGTCGACATGAACCCTGAGTGGTTCTTCTGTCAAGAGAGAGTCATCAGACCAAAACATTCTGAGCACGAGTATGCATCTCGTGGATGTGCATTAGATACTGCACACTTCAAAAGATGCACTCATGTTCTTCTAAGCTGTACATTTTCTCAAGACTGGTTATTCATTTCATTTCCAGCTCATTTCCTTAACATCCCTGTTGCTGATTAATTGACTTTAGCAGCTATCGATTGATATGTACTGATGGCTGCTGAAGTCAATCACTGGGAAATGTGGCCTGCTGTTTAAAGCGTTGTATCTGCTGTATCTCTTCAGGAGTAGTTTTAAAGTTAGAACCACCTGATTTGATTCCATCTCATTCATTTCCATGACACTGACCCTGTGTCAGCACTCTCCTAAAATGTGAGATGGAAACCAAAGTGACCCTTTCAGCTGTTGATTTGATCCTTTATGGGCACTGTGTCCATAAAGTGTTTACTTTATTAAAAACTATCATAATACTTCTCTCCTTTTTCATCAGACCTTCCCTCCCCTCACGCAGTAAAATGACTTTTTACGACCGCTCAAAGGATACAGTGCCCTTAGAAATATGCTTAGAAGGGAATAAAAGTTCAGCAACTCAATCCTGTCAGTAAACTTTTCTTAATATTATAATTGTGTCTCTGCAGTAATAAGCCACCCAAAACTGCAATTACAGTAAGTGAGGGCAATATTTCAGCATTTTATTGTGAAACAGACACCCATTAAGAAAATTACTAAGAAGAAACTTGCATCTGTTTACAAGACTGAGACTATTATCTGAAGTGTGTCTAGATCCTACAGTTATGAGATTGTCTACAATACTCAGAGTCATTGCACTGCACAAGCAATATGAATAAAAACTATTATTTGACAAATGTGTTGTGTTTTGGGGGGGGTGACTCATTCCATTCCATTCCAGCTAATGCAAGCAGATCTGTACCAAGACAGAAGGTCCAGACTGTATTACTGGCTTTGATTGTTTGAGTCATTTATTAAAGTTATTAAGTCAAAGATTTCTCTTTCAATTAAAAAAAATGTAAAAAGTGGAATAGAATAAGACTAGACCAAGATTAGAAATTAGAATTAACCTGCTGAAACATAACACAAGCATTATGTCACTGAATTTAAAGGTGATTTTTTTTTTGTTGTTGTGTGTGTAATGTTACTTTTATCACAACATGGCCCTGAGGCTTTGAAACATGGTTTGAAGGCAAGAATAAAATGAATTTATTGATTAACAGCTCAAAAATGGAACAAATTTAAACCAAACTAAAGAAAGGAAAAGATGAGGTGTGTTCATTAGTACATCAGTAGTGAGGGTGCGTGTATGCATGAGTGTAATGTGGAGTGTGTGTGAGATGTTGCATGAATGTGTAGGGCAGATTTAGTTATTAGTAAAATAAAGATATTTAATCATTTCAGTAAATTATGAATTGATAAAATTATGAACTCTGGAATCTCAATCTCAAAAGGGGTGTTGGCACTTAGGAAATGCTTCCTATTTTAAAGTGTGAGGAAGTGAATCTGAGCACTGACCATCAAAACCAGATGTTATTACAATAATATGCACAATCAATCACAGTCCTTTGTTCACCCACATGGTGCCAACAAGTGAAAAGAACAAAAGCTTACAACTCTGCTTGATTCTCTTCTTCTGGAACCAGGGAGCCATCACACTGTGTTCAATATGCTTTTTTTCCTCCTGAATCATATGGACAATAATGTCTTGAGTTAATTCAGTATACAGGCTCATGACCCATGAAATGTCTGCACTAATGTGTTATGTGACAAAATTAACAAAGCTGAACTTTTCTCGGATTGGATGCTGTATTCCAGCTCTTTTTTCTTATCACCTCGGATGGAATGATTCATGAAATCATTTAAGCATCATTTTCAGCGATACACAGCTTTTTAATGATATTATAATTATACATTGAAGATTAATTTGCTTGTGTGAAGCAAATGATTTGATGGATGACTTAGAAACTGGGCTGGAGCGACGCAAATAGTGAATCATGACAGAGCTCAGATTTGTCATTGTGCACTGAAATGACCAAAAGCTGCGCTAACATACTGGAGCGCAGCTGAACCTTCCGCACTGTTTACAGCGGCTGTGAGGTGAAAAGGCACAATGCACATTCAAAGCAAATAACAGCACAATTAAGATCAGATTCAGGATTTTTTTGTTAATTGCCTTCCACAAACGAGTAATTGATTAATTGCTTATCTGTTAATTAAAATGGACCTTCGGAGCTCCCTGGACACCTCTCTCATCTGCCCCAGTTAAACTGCTGGCCTCTAATTAGAGATAGAACTAATGTGACAGCCAGAATTTGCAGCATCTTCCCCCTTGATGACATTGAACTTAAAGCCTGACAGTCACCCAAACTTTAGTATGGTATCCTCTAATTACCTTGATTGTGCTGTGCTCATAAATGAAGTCACTAGAATGAATTGAGGTGCCTCTCTGTGGCTGGGGACGGAGAACATAATTACTGTTTGCATGTCAAACATTTTCTGTTGCCTTGTGGGAGGTTGACTGCAATAATTTGAATTGTGCTTCTGCACTGGACTTGTGCTATATGAAGAGCCAATGAAACAAAGAGTAAAATACAAAAAGTAAAACATGAGAATTACAAAAAATGCAGTTTAAAAAAAAAAAAATATCCAGTATGATCACAAGAACACACCCCCTAGAAACAACTACACCCTAATTAAGGTTTGAAGTAGAACCTAAAGTGATCATCATGGGGAAGGCAAAGAGGATCTGTTCACCAGTTATTATTTAGTATCAAGTTCTTCCCAGAATTTAGTCTAAATAGTTTTTGTCCAAGGTGCATTACCATTTTAACTTTAAAATGCATCATTGTGTAAATTACTTCAAAAAAAGTATTTCATTGAAATTATGTATTACTTTATGTTAATTGTTATCATGTTACAAATTGCTCTCCCTGAAAGTAGCTGTGGAATATTACCCTTTATAAAGTCAAATGGAACCACAGTAATCATTTCTGCACACAGCCACATGCTAGCAGCCATACCCAGTGTTACGGCTGTTTTGTGTTCTTTCTTTTCTCCCCTCCTCCTCCACTCTAGGTTCTGCCCCTTTTCCCTTGTGTTTTGGTGAGTGATCTGGTTCACCCGTGGCCACTCAGGCAGGCGGGGCATATATAACCAGGAGGTGGAGCTGGTGCTGGGCTCTCTCCCACTCTGTGCGTTGGCCTGTGTGGCAGGGTCAGGGCTAAGTGCTTGTCTGGGTGTGCATGTGATCTGGTCCAGGAGTGATTCGGCTCCCTGTGTTTTGAGGCAGCCCGTCCTACGTTGGCACATTTTCTCCTTTGTTTTGTAGATAAACTTCTTTTTGGTTACATTGTCTACCATTGTCTGCCAAAGCTCCTAGTTATTTAATATGTTCATCCCCTCATCCCCTGGTCCAACTGGGGACGTAACACCCAGATTGCATGGCAACACTGATTCAATGTTGAAATTCCACCAGAGTCATCATTTTGGTTGAGGTTGAATATTCGAGGCTAGGTAAGTGACATTTTCTAAATATTTCAGACCGGATGCTTTACATACTGTTTTACTGTTATCGTCAGTGTTATGTTGACACTGTTTTTTTTATGAACAGACAGGAGCTGTAGACATGGCGTTGTGTGGACTTGTAGGTAACTCATTCATTTGACAGTCTTGGTGACTGTCCCACTGCATCATCAACACGCATCCTCGGAAGGAAATTGAATTCTGATGACAGACAGCAGCATGGAGCATTATACTGCTTCTTATGTGTTCATTTATCTTCTCAGGTGTCGCTAAGAGGCGATGGAGAAATTGTTCATTATGAGCATGATACTGTGTGTCAAGATGGCAGCTGCACCCCATGTCAAAGACAAACAGGGAGACACGGCACAAACAAGTCTTTTATTATTATATCACTGACTTCTGAAAGGTGGACTGCCTAAATTTACTCTTTTTTTCACTTCTTTTGCACCCACATAGTGACATGTATAGATGTCAC
This sequence comes from Nibea albiflora, assembly GCA_014281875.1. Classification (NCBI taxonomy): domain Eukaryota; kingdom Metazoa; phylum Chordata; class Actinopteri; family Sciaenidae; genus Nibea; species Nibea albiflora. Next base: position 2,271,504 of record CM024800.1, read on the forward strand.
CATGGTTACTGCAGAAAAAACAAACAAACAAACATGTTATTCATCCAGGTTGCTTCCTTCACAGTTCACATCGAGCAGGTTAATTGTAGCTGAGCTTTTGAATTCATATTAAGCACCATCATAAACACGAATGGGATCCACCTTGAATGGACACACTGGCTCCAGCACCATGCTCGTGGGACACAAATCAAATGGATCTGGGTCTACTAACAAAATGAATGTAAGGGAAATAAAGAGTCATGGCTCTAAAGCATAGTTGCATCGATTATATTGAGGATTAAAACATTACATCATAAATATGGGCCACAGAGACCACTTTGATGGATGACTGGACAATACATTTTTTTCTGTGAAACTGAAACTGAATGTGGGCACTGAAATAAAGATCAACCTATTTCAGAGTTAGAGAATCCCCTCCAGGGGCAATGGGCAATGTTTCTGGGCTACAAGTGTATCTAGCGGATATCTGGAAAATGGATATCTAGGCCAAGAGCACGTCTGCAGTCTGATTAGCAACATGATATATGGGAATGACGAGAAAGACACATTACTTCTCATCTCTATAAACAGATATCTGCATATAAATGCAGATCATTAAAAAAAGCTAATAAATATCTGCAACCAAAGCCATCACAAATGGGATTGGTCAATACTAATCTGACAGGTGGGACTTCTGTTTGTGTATCTGGAGGATGGCATGATAGTGACTTGAAATACAGTGCAATCTAAAACAAGAGTAAAATTCTCAGGTATCATAAAGTGACCTATTTCATTCTGCAGTACATAATTGCAGCACTCTCACACTCATGTAACAAAGCTGGTGGCAACCTTACCTCGTAGATACACAAATAATCGTGTCGTCTGCATACAACCATAGACCTCATACATCAGACTGCACTCTAGATACTTTTGTCTCCCATCTGACCACGAGAAATGTGATAAATGAATAAAAGATCTGTTCAGTTTGGTCTTAAAAACTAGTGCTGTCAAGAGATTTTAAAAAAGAGAGATTCATTAATTATGATCTGTAATTAATTGATCTAATTAATCTCTGTTTTATTCTCACCTAAATATTGCTGAGAAAAGCCCTCCACTTGAGGTATTTTCATTTAAATTTATTACATTATTGTGGCAGATCAAAAGATTGATAAATAGCACAAATTTTGCAGTTCGCAACACCTCTGTTAACCCCTCGTCTCCCACTATGATTATCAGCCTGCAGTTCATCGCTATCCACTTGGCAAGAACATTTGTCAGCCTTTTGGCTGCTAACGTTAGCTGTGGCTACACTTGTGGCTGGCTGGCATTGATGTGGAAGGCTAAACTTGAGCTGCTTCGGTGGTAGGTAAACTCCTTCTTACAAAGAAGGCATCACTCTACATTTATCAGCGGTACCGTCAGGGCCTGTGTGAAATGCAAATTTACCATTCATCAGACTGACAACTCTCACATGCTCCTCCATTTTCATGTCTCATAACAACAGTTAACAGGAATAATTTTTAAAAAAAGAAAGAAAGAAAAATGTAATTCAAGGAAATGAGAAGAAAAGATTCAATACCACAGGTGGTTGAAGTTTCATATTAAAGCTTGCGAACATAAATTAGACAGAAAGGCTGATGTGCTGGAAGAAGACAGGATGTCAGTTTGAGGTCAGAAAAGCCAGAGACAGCATCAAGTAAAATTAATTAGCGGTCTGACTGTCAAAGGTGGATCTCGGAGCAAAGGTGTGTGGTTTTTAGCTTATGATAGGTTCTACTTTGAAAGAGTCTGAGATGTGAGCGAGCAAACAGGATTGCATGAAATGAGAGACAAAATGACCAATTAAATCAATGTCTGTCAATCTGTAAAATGTGTTATTGGGAGTGTTGTTGAGGTAAAGATGCCTGATTCCACAGGCACACCTGGAATAACAGTGTAGAAAATGAATCTCTCAGTCTGCTCGTCAGCTATTTTCACTTTTTGTTTGTTTTGAGTGTTTTTTTGCCTTCAGGTGAAACACATGATCAGGTGACAAACAAAAACATCCCATTGTTTAAGTTTCCATCTACGTGTCATTGATGCTGTATCTCTGCCTGGTGTAGGATCATATCTAATGGGAGCCTCACATTGTTTACCTTTAAAGCCAAAAGTCAGCCTGATCTTTGTTTCATTTCAAATCCAATATGCTGGAGCCAAAATAGTGAACCTCTATGACAAAACACACAGGGTTCATGAATACTACATTTGTCACTGCTAACAACTCTGAAATAATGCCAGTTCCCATCCAAACTACTTCACTTTAATTGTAATACAGCTAAATTGTTCCACTGTTGTGAACATTATAACATCCAGGGCTGCTTGGATTATCAATAGATTTTTAAAATTATTGCCAACAATGCTAACACGGAATTTTCACTTAGCATTAACAGGACTCCAGAAACTTTCACTGTACTGTGACAGATGTAGCTGAGGAAAACTAACAGGCCAAAATCCAGAACGTCAAGGTTGAAGGTATTGCTTTAATGACCTGAGCTTTTGGACCTGTCTGAATGGTGGTTCCACATCCACCTTGTAGCCTTCAGCTTTTTTTTCTTTTTACCTTTGTGCTTTTTAAAAAGAGGGGAAAGAAAATTGCAGAAAAAATACAATGAAATTCTTTCAAATCACACCACAATTACAGGTATTTTCTTTATGGGGTGAAATAAAGTGTTCAGCTTACTAAGGAGTACATTTGGGATTTGATTTTACTTTTGCTTTTATTTGAACACTGCATGACCTCTAGGACACAATGGCTGCTTGGGATTTGATGTTTTTGAGGAGGTGGAAGCAAGCGGAGCATGTGATTTTCATTGGTTTAAGACACGTTGTGTTTCCTCTGAGTCATTGTAGAAGAGAGGAAAGGCTATTGGCGTCAAAATTATAGAGCACTGAAAAAGATTTGTCATTCTCATTTGCTCTGATGCTATGGCCATAAATAAGCGACAGTATATATAAAGCTGTGTTGTTTAGTACAGACAAGCAAGGAACCACACCTGAAGAAGATGAGAAGATCAATTCCACTCTCAGATCTGTCTTTAAAATAGGAATCCAAGGGAAGTTATCTTAGCATGAGGAAACAGGGATAAACAAACTGTGGCTGTGTTCAAAGCTCAAAAAAATCTGAGAAATCTAAAAAATCTGCTTATCAATCTTATCATTGCTGTGAGGTTGCCAGGTAACCAGCAGGAATTCCAGGAAGTCACATCTCAGGCATCATGCCTTTAACCACAGACAGTTTTACACTTCAGATTTTCCATAGATGAAATAAACCAAACATTATGTGTTGATTAGCGAAATTAGCAGTTAGTTAAGAGGCAAGCTGTCCCCCCCCCCCCCCCCCCCCCCCCCCCCCCCCCGCACATGGGCACACATACATGAATGCAGTGACAACTGCTTGTCATGTGTTTTCATCCCTTTATCCACAGTTAACAGGAAGTGACTGTTCACCAATATTGTTGACTGTAGGTTTAGGCAGCAACCATTACTGTTTCAGCAACCAGGCCCCACTTAGCCTGCCTCAGCAGTCTATGGTTTCATATCACAATATCAAGACATATGTAAAGACAGGAATCTATGTAAACACTTAAAAATGACACATTTGAAAGACTTCAATAGATGCAAACTATCTAGTCCTAGACCAAACGAGGGCTAAAATACTAAAATATTCAGTGTTTACAGATTAATCCTGCTACTGCTGAAATCCCTCTTGCCTTTTCTTTATCTTGGGTTAATGAAGGTTAATCATTTGCAGTTTTTGTATTATTTTTCTTCTACAGAGTACACCAACCTGCATCTCATAATGACTGAAAACACTTCCTGCCTTGGAGCTTGTGAGTGGAAGTTTTGTACTGCAGGTCAGCGAGCAGTCCCAGTAGTGCAGTTGGGGTTAAGTGTCTTGCTCAGAGGCACCTCGAAGCCATTGTTAAAGCTTTTAATTGTTGAGAGAGGCGCATCTTTCATATTCCTTCCCCTGCTCACACTTTCCCAGCTGGCACACATAATACTGTGCTTGTACAAGTATGATACTTGAATTATTAATCAAAGTCATATTTTTATTTATTTCTTGCATTAAAATCCCCTGTTTGAGGACTTTTTGGTTAAAGATTACAGAGGCCAGACTAGGGAAAAGAACACACTGACAGAAAATGTATTCGCAAGTGAAGATAAGAGCAACTGCAACAGAGATTATTACTGAAATCGAGAGTTACTGAAAAAACAAGACAATGGCAGTGTATGTTGGCATTCACATATAACTGTCATCTTAACTACTTTTTGATTTCTTTCATTGTTTATTTAGTTTCATGCTCTAGGCAATTTTAGAATGCAGGATGAACCAATCTAATCAAAGTTAATGACAAATATGTTGTTTGTGTGCTTTCCGCTTCCAGCAACAGATTTATAGATAGAGGTCAAAAATGTGTTTAATGCTTTAGACAGGGGCGGCTGAAAGATGTCCTGTAGAGGCTGGAACTCTGCATCCCACAGTGCATGCCGCTGTTAGGTAAACTCCCCAGGATTCCTGTCCTGTCACTGAGGCCATAATATGTTCTGCTGGGTGCCTGGGGGGGGGCGTATGCCACATGGGTGATGCTTTTGCCTGTCAGGTGGCCTGTGGTGAGAGCTAATCCTGTTGAAAATAGAAATGTTTCCTGCCTTGGGATGGAGGGAAGGGGTGCAAAAGAGATGTGACCGGCCCCAAGGAGTCAGTCATCCATGTGCACATGGAGAGATAGCCTAATCTTGTCACATACACGGGAGGGAGTTCCAAGCTATCAGTAGTAAAGACTTCAGCTCACGGAGATGATTTGTAAAATCATGCTCGCACATGATGCAAAAAGTTATATATATATATATATATATATATATATATATATATATATATATACGTATATAGAAATCCGTAATTCCCCTTACATGCATACATTTATCATGTATATAACTTCATACTCCTTTGAAATGTATTTTTACACAGGACCCTCATCATCATATCAAGATGGTCTTTTCAATGCTGACAGGAAGTGCAGTCAGTGTCGTGCCAGAACTGGAGCTAGTTTTTGATTATAAGCGATGTAATCATAGCAAATGCACACGTAAAGCTGTCCATATTTACCATGGTACCACGCTGTGGAAGTTGCATGTATTCAGGTTACTATCTGTCTCCTTTTCCCCTTTGGATTCATGTTCGTAATATTAGTTGTGTATCATTGCTGCCTTTAGTCACAGCTATACTTCACAGAGTAACATGTACATACAGTACATGTAGTATTTGCTCCTCTGCATGCCATGGTGGTGGCATGGTGGCAGCATCAACAGTAACAAGTTCCCATCGGTGCGACAGATTGGCAGGAATAATCTTCGCATGGCCAAGCTGATGGCTTTCAAGTGGGGAAACAATGGGCCAATTCCATTATCAGGCTCTGCTTCACTCCTAAAATAGCCAGCAGCAGCTTTGACGGAGAGCTGACTTCCAGGTTTCTCTCAAGCAGCTTCTTGTGCATTATCAGAAGGAAGCCAAGCATATTATGTTTGCTATTTCAGCACCTAATGCCATTAAGGCTTAAATACAGCTACAGGGCTCGACAGTACGGGTTGCATTGTCATTGGCAGCCATTTTGAAAAACTGGCAACAAATTCTTTATATATTAAATGGTGGTTGCCATAAGTGGCAAAAACTAATGACAGCAAACAGTAATATGTACAGCCCTGAATATCTTTTTAAATGTTTGTTGCATTAGTAATAATGTTATTATTATTATTATATCTGATGCCAGCCATCACTTTTATAGAGGAAACAGTGGAAACACATTAAGTTGTCTGACTGTGGGTGAAAAGTTCAGCTAACATGACAAAAACTAGACTGCTGCTGTTTCATATGCTGTGAAACAGGGTGAGCATCTGGCAAATGGACAACTGTTAAGATTTCAGTTCTGTAAAGAATCAGATAAAACATAACCCAGAAGGTTTTTAAACATTCTGATAATATAACTGCTAAATCTAGTCAACGCAAAATGAGTTGACTAAAAATGGTCATTTTATTTCCAGTTTGAGATACCAAGAGCTGAGATGAGGCCTGACTTTTCAAAGCTAGTGTTGAGTCCTGAGCTGTAGGGAAAGAAAAGCACATTTCACATCACATAATTTGAAATCAAACACGGTCCAATTTCCCTCATAAATTGTCCACCATTGTTGTGTCTGTCCTGCACAAAACTATAGGCCTGGATGTTTTAAGCTAACCGACCCAGACAACAATTTTACAGGATAATTACAAACCCGGGATAATCTGTATCCTCATAATCATTATTACTGTTGGCACTATGGCTAGAACAAACAATTAACAAGCATGATTGAACTGAACAATGTGCTACTGATGATATAAAAATGGGATAAAATCGTGTACTCTCAGCCACTTTGCCACAGTGAGCCAGCCAAGCAACTCAACGAGACACTGAAAAGCTATTTAGACATTGTAGCGTCTCCCTGGTTGTTAGCAAGGAGCAAATTCAGAGCAAACAAACATTGTAGATGATTCTCATCCTTTATTTCATCCGAAGAGACCAAATCCATTACTTTGAAATGAACCTTTCTCTGATCACTTTCTTCCGCTTGTATGTGTTCATACCATGTGTTGGCTTTTGAGTATCATAAATGTTGCTCTATACAGAAAGTATCTGATAAAGAGTAGCTGACACATGCAAATGCATGTAATATTCATTGTAATCCTAATCCACTCTAAATAAGTCGGAACTACTGTGTTCAGAACCTGCATCTGTATCATTGCAGCTGCTCCCACACTATGCCACTAGTGTGACATTTAAGCCGCAACACAGATGCTTGTAAATAATTCTGAAACCAAATATTATAAATGAAATGAATTGTTTTGCCAGTAATGAAGCAGATGAGATGTAGAACATCTTGCCGAGGAAGAACAAGGTGTTTCTATCACTGCCAACAACTCTGCAGACAAATTACTCCAGCACAGATGCTCCAGCACTTTGCTTTGGATCCAAGGTCTTACTTTTCCCAGCCAGAAAATCAAAGGGAAGTTCATCCCTTCTGATTTCAAATGCATCAGCCAGTTCTGTGTGTATGTATCAAATCTAGATGATCAAATGTCGGCCAAGCCAGTTGGTGGCCGCTTACCTTTGTACTGTTTGCTGATAAAGGTTAGCTGGTATCATGATATTATGAGAATCTGTCATAGAAACCATAACCAATGTTCACATCTTCTGATTTATTGATAATTATGGACAAAACTTTCCCATATAGAGTACGAAATTAATTACTGGATATGTGAATGTTAAGAATTTCTCCAGAAGCTGTTTTGTTATTTATTTTCTGTAATGAAGGAACAAATTAACTGTGGCATCCTCACGATCTCTTTGGCATTTCCAAAATCTGATCGTGTCTCCCCCACCGAGAGGGAAATGGAGCATGTGGTTATTACTGGAAGAAAGTGTGAAATGAAAACGCAAAGCTAAGATGCTTTTGTATACTTTGACACGAAGTTTCTGTATATCTAAATATAGTGAATACTAAACTACATCTATTATCATAAATGTCATCTGTTTTTTTATTCTGTCTGAACATACATTTATGCATTTATGCAATCTTCACTCTGTGGTTTTATCTATTAAGTTGTCCTTGCTGATTGTTTAAACCAGGATTTTCTGAAACCAGCTGTTTAAGTTAACTAATGTCAGACTTTTCATAATGTTAGCTTCCTTTCTGGAATATGACCGGGTCTTTTTAGGGTGCTATCCTCAATTTTTTTATACTAACAATGAATCCTCAACTTAACTAACTTAACGCTAACTTCTCAGCCATAGATGATGATTGAAAGATGGCAAAACAATGAAAAGAATGAGATATACGTTTTAATCAAACATTTTCCCAAAAGACAAAGGAGAATATGGTTAGCCACGTAGCCATGTTAATTCATGTACGACTTACATTTCAACACTGAAAAACTCTATAAACCAGCAACTGCATGTGCATCAACTTTTTAAGTTACCATCAGCGTGTTGAGTGCAGGGACTCTTGTCATCGATACTACATCCATGTTTTATGCTACAGCAAGGTTCAGGACAGGTCAGGACACCGAAGAAGGTCTGAACAACAGTCATTGATCTTGTTCGCTGTGCTCGGAGTGGGCTGAGCAGATCCTCGGTCTCCTCAGTCAGGACACCCCCTCTTCATGTCAGGTGGCATGTGTGTCTGTATGAACATCCACTTAACAAGTTGTGAAACTACCTCTGACTTTGTGGAACATAGTTCCAGATCAACTTATTAAGCAAATATATATATATATATATATATATATATTTTAAACAAAACAAAGAACTAAGACACCAACGGGGAACAGATGAGAAAAGTCTGGACTGCCTTGAAGGAACGGGTGGCAGAGCCAGGCGTCGCTCATTGCAGGAGGTAACATACTGTATATATGGTATAAGTTTGTTCAAGTAGGTAGGTGCAGTACCGGAGACTGTAGGCGAGCAATAGTGATTTGAATTTAATGTGGGCTGCTACAGGTAGCCAGTGGAGCTCGATGAGTAGCACAGTGGGGTAACATGACCTTATGGGTTGGTTGTAGACCAGAAGTCTACAGAAGTGGACAACTGTCCAAGTCAAGATACACTGAACACGCGCCCTAGGAGTCGACCAAGAAAGAGCCAAACCAGAGAGAGAATTAAGGATGATGTGGTGGTTAACCATGTCAAAGGCTGTTATATTCTACCTGCGTGTCACTGTCATGACTGAAAATTCAGTAATACATGTTAATATTGTTTCCAATGTTTTTTTGATTCTCACAGGTGGCTGAAGAATTGAAAAGAGTATACTGTGAGGGTATGTGGATTAAAGGGAGACGTTACCCACCTCAAGCCTCCAGCCTCCCACCTTCTGCACAGTAAGCAGCTCCAGCAGCTCTTTGGAATCAGCAGGCCAGCAATTACTGCCTGTGAGTATTATTGCACAACCCGAATCATGAGAAGTTCCTGCTGATCAGCACGCGGTGTACAGAATTCGGTGGGAAATTCTGACATCATCTCTGACTCCAGTGCAGTGAAATGTGCTGGATTTGCAGGCCTTATCTGAGATATTTTAAAACAAGCCAACAGTTAACACGGTTAAGGAAAGGCTGAAGAGAATAACATGAGGCCGTCTCGCACTTGATAGTGTGAGGATGCTTTCAACAGAGGCCGACGCATCTCACAGCAGTCAGAACTGACATTTAAAATGTTAAAACATCTGATCTCCTCATCTCATCTGAGTTGATGAGTGTCAAGTTAACCTTCACCGCACCTCGCATGTCAACCCTAGCATCTGGTAGAACAGGGGAACTTTTAGATTGACTCTCAAGCACGGGCCCACACACAGAACATAACCCCACCGTGCAACGCTATTTTGGTGCATGTATGCTATAGAAGTGGAGCAGATATGGTTTGGTTTTTCTTGGTTTAGGTGCTTCTAAACATGTAAATATGCCTTTTGTCAGGCTCAACCTGCTGTGCAGATTTGTTTAGATTGACGCAGGCTGCTCACGGCATCCGTCAAGAATAGAACAGCAGCATTTTCCCTGCAGGGCCGAATGGAGACCAGCTTCTGGGATGCTTCCGAACTGGACCGCGGTGGTGGCGGTGGGGTTTGAATCATTGACTAGAACTGGCAGGTACTAGGTAGGGTAGGTAATTACTTCTCGGGCAACATTTCTTTACATATAGGAAGTGCTGCATTCACCGATTTACATAGAAATCATAGCTGTTTGCATTCCTGTGTATGTTTAAGTTTCAACAACAAAAGCACTTTGATGTCCAGTGTAAGTACATTTACTCAAGTATTTAGAAAGATAAATGTTGCATTGTGCTTAAGTACAGTTCAGACTAACCAAAAGTCTGAAAATCTAGTCAAAAAACATAAACACATGACAATAACCAGGGAAACCATCCAAAAAGGCAAAGGACAAGAAATAGGCAATATTCAAAAACCAGTAACCAAGAATACACTGGGAAAGCGAATACACTAACACATACAGAAACAAGGCCTATACAACAGACAGACAAGGAAACACAGGAACTAAATAGTAGGGACAGAACTAATCAAGGACAAGTGAAACAGATCAGGGGCAGGTGCAGAATCAAAAAAGGCGTGAAAACAAGGCAGGAAGTAGAATAAGACAAGACACAGATATGGTTGAACTTCAAAATAAAGCAGGAAACACAGAACAAACTGAAAACTGTAACTTGTAAGTACAAATTCAAGGCACTTGGAGAGCACTGAGTATTTGCATGTTACGCAGCTGTTTTCTTCTGCCCTGCTACACCTTAAAGGGAAAGATTGTAACATTTTACTCCACTACATTTGTCTGCAGGGCTTGGTTACTATGGTTACTTTCCAGCTCCACCACATTTGTCCATACCCTTCCTGTCTGGCGTAAGCCATGCATTAAGTGTTCCATTGTTGGTTTCAGAAGATTCTCTTACTTATCAGGCTAAATGAACTGTGTAAATGTTTTGCAAGACTGATAAATGCAGTAAAACAAATGAAAACACTTTTGCTCATACACTTTTGCATTAGATACATTACATAAGAATGATGACACATGATCCAAGTGACCTTCAGAGGACAATTGCAGAGCACATGAACATCATTTTTGGTGGTTACTCCACGTATGTGCTAAACATCACATACAATAACTTATTGACACTATGATTGCTGTTGTGCCAAAAAATTGACCTTCGTTTCGTCAGTCATCATTAGCAATGCGATTTTCTGGTCTTAATGGTAATGCCATTTGATAAACATTAGAACAGTAACACTTTCTGACAACATGCAAATGTATTACTAATCAACACTGAAGTGATTTTTACACTCTCCTGATACAGACTGTGTATCAGCCTGTGCTGGCTTTCACTACAGGAGATTTCAGCATGTGACTGAGGTTTATGCCACCGACCTGATCCGGTAAAACACATTTATGCACTGATGGATAAATAGTCTTACCGAGTTCAACCGGTATGATTGCCATAATTCATGTCAGATTATTTAGAGATGGTATGTAATTCCTTGATTGCACTCCATAAGAAAGATTAAACTGCTGACCTCTATAATGTGCTTATAACCATTGCAGGGCAGCTGTAGCATTATCATCATTATCATCAATCAATTCAGTTCACTATTTCAGACATGCAGAGCATAGAGGGAGAAAGATAACAGAATGGACGAGGTGTGAGATGAAATAGAAAAACAGATATTTGTCATATATATCATCGTCTAATAACCAACACTCTGAAATACAGCTGAGTCGTCTCATAATTTCATGCGCCTGCATCTTTTCCGATATTTTATTCTCCAATAAAGCTCAGCGATCCATTTAGATTTTTCCTCATCACTCTATTTTTATTAGCTCATTGTTTAATTATACCTCTTCTGATGACTCTACCTCATGTGAGCTCACCGTTCCCGAACTTCTTTCAAATGATTCTTTTTGCTGCAGATTGCCAGGATATTGACTGAAACTTGCTTTTTTTTATATATATATATATTTTTTTTATGTCAGGCTCATCTCAAGTTGGAAGAAAAAGGAAAAAAAGTAATTGAGATCTATCAGGTTAGTGTACCTCTGTAATATGTCCAGTGGACTGTAGCTATCTCCCCGCGGACAACCAGATGTCTCCACTTTTCAAGGGAGGAGCATTACAGGAAGTGCCATCACTTCAGCTCCTCTGTGTCAATTGCTCCAAAATGGCCAATTTCCCATCGAGTATGTGTGTTTTCACATTTTTATCATCCCCTGCCGTAGTTATGTAGTTGAACTTGGAGCCATCAGTCATTGATGCCGCGTTGAGAGGAAGCCGATGTGCAGTAAAACTGACGGACGGCCTTCCGCATGACTGAAGATGTATGAGGCATGCAGGGGAGCTTGTGGGGCCTTTTTCCATTGTATTTTTTAGCACTGCCATGAGGTGCCAACAGGCAAAGTAACTGTGCTTACCATGTGTCTGATATATATTCTGCTGCACAGGATAACTGCCATGTACAGCATCAGAAAGTGATTCATCATTTGCATAAGAACAATGAAGCGACACCTCTCAGTGAGCTCTAATGAGAAATGTTTTTGTTCGATGGTTGCATACAAAAAAAAAAAAAAGCACGACTTGACCTTTGAATTCTGAACATTCTGCACTGCATGAAACTGCATCCACATCTACGAGAAAAGAGAGGAATGTGAAATAAATCATACCGAGATGCTCTGAAATGTCATTTAATTAATGGTAGCCTTAATTCCACCAGCTTATTTAGTGAAATCTTAAAGGATAAGCCAAAGTCCAGGCCCACGTTTTAAGCACAGTGTTGGTAAAATAAGCTTGGGCCTTGTCTTGTTTTTTGTTGCATTTCAAACAAGCTGCCCCGCTGAATGCAAGATTTATCTGTACTCATCATTCGACACGCTGCCTGTGTTTGATTGATCTGGAAGTCATGAATTTCTCCTCAAAGAGCGGTTGAGCGAAGCAGCCTGTTTATTTTCAGTACCTGCAACATAATTGGTTTCTCATGCTTTAGGGCAGTGCTCCGTTCTTTGTCCAATTAGAGACGATTTCCCTCCAGATGGACCCCTCAGTTCTCAATACAAGTTGTCAAAAGAAGATAATTATATCCTGGTTACACCAAAGGATGTCTTTACACCAAGCGTTTAAAATCAAATATGCTACACAGAAATCTTCATTGGTATTTTTGGAGAATCCATGTAAGCTCAGTCGGAGCTCTCAGAACAAAATGCTTTACACAATATATCTGCCTCGACTGACGTTCACAGTTGTAATAACAAATACAACAATTTTGACAGCAATACTTCTTTGACGATGAAACAAAGACAAAGCTAGAAGTGTTGCATATTTTTTTTTATCCAGCCTGGTTTCCTTTGTGCTGTCTGGTCAGGAATGTGCATTTAAACTAACGTTTAAAGGAAAGTTCCACCACAAAAACTTCACACAGCTGTGGGTGAAGCACCATGCACCGGCCTCCTTTCTTGTTTGGTGGTGTATTTTTAGCCACGTGGATGATAGAGTTTGATAACACAAACATTTTTTTTTTAATCTTTATCTACAACACTGACTTAACGTCGGTCCATTCCAGCCTCACCATCTTGTACATGTAGGAAAGTTAGAACTTGCTTGTATCTTGAATACTTCATTGACTTTGTTAAGGCTCACTAGACCTCAATGTGATGCCTGAACAAGCTGCTGACTGTGCAAGCTGCTTTGTTACTGTCTTAACCTGCAGGTGAATATTCAAACTATAAAAAAAGCAACGACCACATTTCAAAACACAGGCTTCCATTTTCATGGCAGTTATGGTCCATATTGGCCAAAATATTGCATCAGATGAGGAAAGTAATGAATTGAGTGATGGTGGGATTTGTGTGTGTAGGATTTAGTGGCATCTAGTGGTGAAGTCACCTTCTCCTTCTGAGTGTGAGGGACTATCTATAGAGCTAGTGTTTTAGTCTGGAAGATGACCCACGATGTCTGTAGATATAAAAGGTTCAATCCAAGGTAACAAGGGGTTGTGCATATTATATTGAGATGCATTATATTATATGTGAGACTAGGAAACTAGTGCTTCCTGTTTACAGTACTCCTCCTAAAAGCAGCAACAAAAACATATTTAACTAATAACTGAGTAGTTTTTGTTTGTTTTAATCAGAATTGTATGTCCCGTTATAGCCATTAATTTCCAATCTCAAACTACTCCACATATTGCTGTTTATTTCAGCTTTATAGAGTCATGATATCTGCAGCCCATCAGAATAGGAGCATCATCCTGTAGGCTTTTTCCACCATTACATGATCCAGAACATGTAAGTGCACTTAAGGAAAATTAAACATCATAACAATAATTTAAGATAATTAACTCTGGTTGCAATACTACCAGGTTTGTATGGTACAACAGCTCCTGCCATTGACATAAACTGCTTTTGGTCAGTTACCTTAGATAGCTGCCTGGATGCAGCAGAGTTTTCTATCTGTCTATTATATTATCCGTTTCCTTCTAATGTCCTATGCTACTCCCTCCTCCCACTCAGCCCCTGTTGTGTATTCAGTTGGCTTGATAGAGGCATGTTGATTTGTCATAAAGTATTCCAGCTTCTGGGCCCTTGTTAACACATGATATGAAATCATGCTACCAAAAGCACCATGTCCATGACCTTTAATATGCAAAAGAAAAACTAGGGGGAAAAAAAACCTTAGTAAGAAGAATCTTTCATTCATGACCTTGCCTTAGACATGAAATACTGTGCGCCAGGGTTTATCCTTGTTCCAGTATTCTAGCTGCAGAGCTTCAGTGTCATGTAAGCAGTCACTGAACGTATAGAAGCTATCAAGGCCTTTCACTGTCTTTATCCTTCTGCTTGGGCTTTTGGAGGGAACAGTGATGTCTGGAGGTGACAGGTTTGAAAGGCATCGTGGTCTTAAAATTGTGAAATGCCAAAATGCAGCATATAGAATGTTAAAAAGTCAGTCACCAAAATTTCTATAGTATATTAAATTCAGTGTGTGCCTCGGTAAACTCCACCACTGACCCAATGAATTGACTAGCTTTCAAGTATCACATATTAAAAAAACATTCATTACGTTTAGATAAGCTGCTCGACCAGCTCACCAGTGTGTGAAAAGGTGATCAGAGCAGCTTCACGTTCGTGCTCAGTGTAAAGTGTGCTTCAGTGGTTATGAGACGCTCCAAAGCTTGTTCATGCATGGCACAAATGGTCTAACAAGGTACTGCCACCACAGAATGCTGTGTTTTGGTTGAGGTATGCGATTGTTGGGAGAATTTTTAAAAAGTTCTACTGTGAGTGAAATTTTAATTTTTTTTATTTTTTATTTTATTTGCTTTTTTTTTATGTGTCTTTTTTATGTGTCTTTATTTTATTTATTTTTATCTTATGACCAAACCTTTTCTGATGACTTTATTATAAATGATGTGCTGTTTTCAGACAGGTGATCAGACAGAATCTGCGCACATATATATATATATATATATATATATATTACTTTAAATCCATAAATTGAATGACATCAGGATTATAACTATAGCTCTAAAATAAAGAACATATTTGGTCATACGATGTTAAAGATAAGTGATGTTGACAGGTCTATTTAAATACCATTCATCTCTCCATACCACATCTGTTATTCTTTTCATACAAAGGCAACAAATAAATAAATCAACCATTCATTTATGGGGAGATTGTGTTGCCCAAGAGGTTAGCTTGACTTTTGCAAAGTCTTCTCTGCTCACAGAACTGAATATCAGTAAGTTTCTTTGGCTCTCAGCCTGACCTACTTTTGACAGAAAAGAAAATGATAAGAGAAAAATCACCCCCATGCGCAGTCTTTTCCCTTCCTGTCAATAGCTACAGATTGCAGCTCAAAAGTAGCCTTGTTTTGCATTTTTGAAAATAAAGCTGAGGCAAAATAGGCGCAGATCTCTCGGAGCAAAATGTGTGTTTGTGGAAGATTTCCTCTAATCCTTGCTGCTAAGCACAAAACGAGAATCCAAGGTCAGCTTTCCAAAGTGTGCAGGGGCAATATTTCTATCATGTAAAGGGATTTACAGGGTCCAGCTTTGTGGTACATAAGTGCTCTTTTACCATTGTCTGCACACCAGCTGTACATACTGACGCGAGCACACATGCGAAGTCTTAGCACAAAGCAAAGGCAACATGCTTGAAAAGGTACCACCTAGGGAACGCTTTGAGATGTGTGTTTTTGTACAGCTGCACAGCGGTGGCAGGTGTTCACTGAACCCCCAGACACACATGCTACAGATTAAAGGAACCATCTACATTTTTTGTCATTTCATCACGTGTTAAAGACAAAAAAAGACTTAGTGTATCGCAGAAAAATGGAGGCTTCTGACGCAGAAATGTAGAATAAATGAACAAGCAGCCGAGAAGGCTCTAATGCTGATCAAAAGCAAGCTGACTGCAAGATTCCTGGAAAGCACAAGTACCTGTCTTGTGTTTCACGTGGTTAGACATTACACATGGCAGCAGTTTTGTTGAAAGATGTTGCCATAGAAACAGGCAGTGCATTTGTTTATACAGGAGTGTTTACTAATGGAATATGAGGGTACACAAAAGCTCAGAGAGCACAACTGGGATTTCAAGTATTATCGGTGTGAATGTCAGCACACTCATTGGCACTCAGCAGGACAAGACACGCACATTCATCATGTTTTCCTATCTGTAGTTCTGGAGTATTTGTTGCACGTACTTCATTATTGGGAGTGATATTAAAATGTCCCTGGGAATTAAGCTCTATTGCTCATGATGTATGTTTTAATGGTCCTCTAAATGGATATTCAATAGCCATTAATCTTAAAATATGAAATTGCTTTTGTAATTAATTCCGTGAGGATCTTGCTTAGGAGAACTGACAGTAGGACGTCAATGTGTTTGCTAAATGAATGAACAATCACAGTAGGCAGTGGGATACCTGTTTCTCATTTTGAGTTTTTATATTATGTCACAAGTTCAATTCTACCCAAGCACTCAAACTGAGCAGAGCTGTCAGGTTTTTGGATATCGAGCCGTTTGTTGGATTTATGTTTAGAGTTTGCAAACAGAATTTGGGCTCACAGATGAGCAAAAACTTTCTTCCTGTAAAGGTTTAGTCTTATCTCGTGCACGCCGTGGTGAGATTCTGCTTTTAAAACGATTGTGAAGCATCAGTGCATGAAGGTCATTGAGCCCCGTATTGGTGCGTGCACTTCACTACCAAAGATTATACTACTCAGCTTCATCCAAGGCTGGCCGTTACGGTTTAGAGCTGATTCTACATCAAATATTGATGCGTTCAACAGACGAGAAATGGATTATAGTGGATGGAGTACAACCAACAGAGCAGATGCAGTTCAGGGGCTGAATCTAATGCCCAATTATGAATTACAGTTCTAATAAAGCATGCTATACAGCAGTATAACTATACTGTATGGTAGAATCATATATGCTTCAGTTATCAGAGATTTGCTATTTCCGCGATCCCTCAACCCAGTCAAAGTTTCCTTGGGCAAGATACTGAATACCAAATTGCTTCCGATGGCTGTGCTGTAGGTGTGTGTATGTGGGAGCTTAGTATCACCATGAGTGCTTTGGATATGAAGTGCTGCACTGCTCCCGAGGAGCAATTGGCACCTTGCATGGCAGCCTCAGCCTCCAGTGTATGAATGTGAAAGTGTAAAAGCACTTTGGGTGCTTCTGTAGATCAGGAAAGCTCTGTAAAAAGTACAAGTACATTTCCCATCCATGGCCACGTCTCCGTGTGTTGTGAACGCCGGACAACAGTTTGCTTTATTTATCGTTCAGTTTGATCTGGCTGATAATCTCTTGCTCAGGCACTGTTTGAGGTCCCTGTGCTGTGCATGTTTGTGATGTCTATTCATATTAACACAACATAATATAATATTATACTTTCACATTTCATACAAGAAATGCAGCTCATAGTACATTGCAATAAAGAAATGACATGCAAAGGCACAGTATAAAGATGAAAACATGGATAGAATGCCATAGTTCTTGCAACATAAGATGGATACAACCCACTTTATGATAATAATAGTAAAAATAAGTAATCAGTTGTATTCATAATAGAATGATAGACCATTTTAATTTTTGTAAAGACCACTCACCACAAAATAATCTATACTATGCTTTTCTCAGAACGTCTTTGTATTTCTATTTAAAGATCAACCATGACAGAAATGCACCTTCACCAGTGTTCACTGTGCACTGAACCAGTGAGAACCTGTGAGGAATGAAGCCCAGTCAACACAGGAAGCCATTATTCACTCACATTTTGTTGTTCAGTCTGCCTTTACAGGAAGAAGACAGAAGAGATGAGGAAACTTATTTCTATCAGTTCCCACCTTTGCCTCCACTAACTGCATCCTTTTCTATTACACAGGAGCAAACTATTCTATTTCTGTAACCTGATTAATGCGCCCCCACGCCTCGCAACCACCTATGCTCACACACACACACACACACACACACACAATGTAATGATTCCTGTCTTGTCTCTGGTATGACCTCGCCGCATTCTGCAGAATGTGTAGTTTGTCTCTCGAGCCTGCCTGGGAAAGACACCTCAGAACCTATGACGCACTTCATATGGCATTTGTATTGGTGTTTGGGTGTGATGGACGTTCCTTTTTCGCTGGGCTCATTCAACAAAATTGCCCACATGCCAATACTTTCCTATCAGTGTCTTATGTGTGTGGTCAGCTTTGTGTGTCTTATCTAGATGCTGCACAAATGTATTTATTTTACACCTATGCTTCCAAGGGGTTTTTTTTTATGTAACTTCATTGCAACACTACCTGGTAGTGGAATATTTGAATTCCAATTACAAATATTATAAATTTGGTTACACAGTGTTTGGCTATATGACACAATACAATATTTAAATTCATCAAAGCATGTTGAAAATAGTGACTCTGATTTCTCTGCTTTCCATGATTTATTTCATGGTTGATGGCTTTGATTGTTTTCCAACATGTGAGCCATTGATAAGTTGATTTTTGTATTGGGACTGCTTTGTTGTAAGATTGTTTGCTGTCTGTCATCTATGGCTGCAAAAAACTAAATAATAAAACACAACACTAGCTTTATGTCTCAGAATAAAATGACATTGTTTCGCTTGCAGGTCAGTTTATAGAAAGTAAATCACATGGTGTACACCAGAGTTCATTCCTTGGCCCTTCTCTTTTCTGTATAGGCTACCTTTACATTAGTATTTTCATAGTTGCATAGTTGACACAAACCTTTATTAGAGAGTGTAGATTTTTTAAAGATATAATTCAAATTTTTCCACTGTTAAGGTAGCAGTTTGTTTTTGTGTGTGATTTAGCCCCACGCCTGTAAACCTCTTCTTCTTCCCAGCAGTCCAAAACACTTGTGGTACAAACACTAACACTCCCCCAATGCTCTCAGCTCACAGTCTGGGCAGCCTGGCTACCAAGCTGAATTAACATTAGCTAACAGCAGCTAACAAACTGAGATAACTGTCCAACAGGAAACTCTGTAAATCACAGAGAGTTGAGGCGGAGCAGCTAGAAGACATCAGCGGGAAAACCAGAAAACATTTTCCATAAAATATGATCCAGTTTCACCAAAATCAGTGGAATAGTTTTCAAGTCAGTATGGCATCACCATGATTTAAAGTATGATTTATTGGTTATTTCATGGTAGAAAGTTACTCAAAATACAATGAAATTTATTTTGTATACTTATTAATGACTAATTAGAGTCTTTGAATGAAATTTAAACATTCTGAACAGTGTATTTTTTCTGTACTGTATGTATATTCCATTCCCATGTTCAGACTAATTTTACCCTTCAACCCACTGAAGTGAAAGGGGAAACTGCATCGCAAATGGAATGCATCAAGCACCACTCCAGCCCACCCCCATATGATACTTCTTAGTTACCCTTATTACATAATGAATATGTGAGTGTTACAGTACGTCATTACAGTACACGGGTGCTGTTTGCTCTACCCATATGGTGGTGCTATGTGCCATAAAAGCAGACTTTGGGGAGATCGTTTCTGTCTGAAATACTGTTGTCAGTACTTGATCACAGTCCAGATATTATTAAATCGATAGATGGATATGATGCGATATGACACTTCCTCCACTGAAATGTGTTTGCTGAAAATAGCATTACTGCTGCTAATCCATCCAGTCCATTATGACTAACATAAAAGTTACTTTAACACTTAAACTGTTGTGCCCATTTCTTCCTAAAGACGGTTTTCCAAAGTGTTACTTATTCTGACATTCTGACAAAGCGTAAACACGAAGATTACTGGAATATGTGTGACTTCAATATGAGGTTCTGCATATGAAATAAAACAGAAAATGCAATCCCTGAGTGTTTCTGTGGAACAAGAGAGTGCATGTAACTTTTTCTTGCTCCAGATGAATGAATGGGCCTACTACATACTACCACCTGTTACTGGGTTGAATACTTAAAATAGGAATTATTGATTTACAAAATCTCTCAGACTCACGTCAGCTAATTCATTCACTCGATTCCACCTACACTCATTAGTTTGTGCAAAGGCATTTCTGAGATTTCTCTCAAAACACATCAAATATGTTGGGAAATAGTTGCTCAAAACATGTGAAAAGACTTTGAACGATACATTAGTGAAACGTGGAGTTAAAGGTTCAAACAGTTTTTCACCAGGTTTCAGTCCAGGATTTTTTAAAGGGTGCCTCGATGAGCAAGTCTAAAATTTTCATTCTGCATGCGTGTAATCTCCATAGAGGACTGAGGGTTTAAAAGTTCAAAAGAGGGAAATTTGACAACCCCAACAATTGCCCACAGTAAAAGCTCACAGTTTTCTGTTTTTAATTACACTCATTGGGGGAGGCAGCATTCATTGTACAAAGGACAAGTGTCGTACCAAACCAAATCAATCTAGCTAACAAGTTAACACCGGTGATCCTGGATAATAACGGGCATCATGAAGCAGATTATTACCTGTCATTGTTCACACTGAGCTGTACAGCTTGTTAACCGTGGCGTTGCAAGAGACAGGATCAGAACCATAAATTAAGTACTGATGTGAGGTACAACCATGTGATCTGGTGACAGTACCCACAGGAAAAATCTGTTACAGAAAGTAATGTTGAACAAAGTGAAGTGTGAAGAATCAAATCACAAAGCTAGACTATAAGAAGAAGAAAAGACAGAGATAATTTTCAAATATTAAAATTGGGGCTAGGGCTCAAATAAGTGTGGAATTCCTTTGCTACAGTTTGACTTTAGTATATGAGTGAGAACCTTTTTTGAAGAAGAAGAATTTATTCTCTTTTCTCTGCACATAAAAGTGGATCAATGTATCTTTTGTTCCTTATTGTCACATTATTGTAAACTCTCCAGTAGGACCTTTGATCTCTCGTCATCCCTCCATTCAAAATTCCGCTTAGTGAGGAGCGTGGTCAAAACACTGAGGCAGTTCTTGGTCTCTAAGATGCAAAGAAACATGTTGCACTTCACAAACATCTTCCTGTTGCATTCTTCACTTGGAAGAATTTGCCGCCGCTACCCATTTGTCAAACAAAGTGCACCATACCATTTCACCTCCTTGTTGGACTGTGGCTCAACAGACCTTCTCTTCTTTTCGAGAACGTATTCATCAAGTGCTCACCTCATCCATACTGGACTTGATTATCTGCACCACGCTGTGCTTGGGACATCATTTCCTCAGCAAGCAGCAGCAACTAGAAATCAAAGTACTGCAACCTCTTCTTTGCAGGTCTCCCAGAGGTCCGGTGGTCTGACCTGTACTGGATCCAGCTGTTTGTGGCAGTCAGATGAAAGAAATGCAGGAAGGTGTGAACAGTCTCGGCTTTACATTGAATATTTGGCTGCTCATTTTTCTGCCTCACTTAGTTCTCTGTTTTCCGAAATATGGTAAATTTCTTAAAATGAGAAGAAGCAAGTCCCTGTGCCCCCCCCTCAAAATACAGAGGTTAAAATCGAGCAGCAACTTCTGTGGCTGTGAAGTAAAGTCAACACAGAAGTGCTGCAATTGCTCTTCTTGTCCACTTGAGGCTGGCTCCAGGAGTGAGTCGGTCTCCATAAGTCCCCATGTTCAAATGTCCAACTTCACAGCAGAAATAAACATGTTTACAGCCTGGTACAAAAAACAGTTTTGGTCTCTATAGCTAATTACCCTGTTCATGACAACTGTACTGAGGGTGAATTATTATACAGCTCACCTGTTCAAATGATATTAAAGCTTAAAGTTATGCCGAACTAACAGCATGGCTGCTTTGATTGACAGGTAGGTGCCATTACAAGTGGCTTGTTTGAGCAACCAGGCATCATTCAGCCCATCTCAGCTCTACCCGCACTCCACATGACATCACAGAGACTATGTCCATGTTTTATACAGTTATGTGGTTAAAATGCTGTGCTTGCCACACCCCTAGGAAGTTCATTAGGATCCAACCAGACTGTTTGGATGGCGTTCAAAAGAGAGACCTCAGTGTCGGTATCGCCCACAGAGGACAAAATGTCTTCTAATATACTGAAAATAATTCAAACTTTTATTCTCCTAACATATTATCAGTGTTATCAGTCCTGGACAGTGTTTTCTGTGCATGATCAAAGCTCATGCAAGAAAATCTTCATCTTACACTGCAAGGAAAAACTAAACCATTTCCCTCCATGTGCATCTCACTCACATCCATACAGAGAATGACAAACTAATAACAGTCCATATTCGGCCCAGCAAGCTTTGCTTATTGCCTCTTCTAGAAGTAGCCCATTTTCTCAAGGCGTGAATAAAAGTGACAATGATCACAGAGGTATTCCTCCTCAAGGTCAAGAGCAAAAGTGTAAGCGGAAAAAAGAGAAGTCAAGAAATTACTTTTTCATCCCCAATGGCAAACGTAAATCTCCTATGAAAGCAAAAGAAAAAAAATAAAGTTATTTACCGTCCTGCTTTGCTCTCTATATACAAACCCACACCGTTGGTTAAGTAACATAAATAGGTTCTTGTGGCTGCAGATTCTGAGGTAAAACACAATAAACCACACCTGAAACTAAATAATAACCATGCTTCTTAAACATCACAGCCTGTGCTTTGTTCAGAGTTAAAAACTCTTCTGGCAAAATTACACTTGTCAGTGGTTGATGACTTGAGTGTATCTTAATGAATAACATCATTTGTTCCAAAATTACTGGTTGGAGATTTGCTCAGGTGGAGTTGGACATCCTTTGTTCTTGCACTCTCTGGAGAGTGGTGAAGTGTGCCAGTGCGACGGTAAGACAGTAAGCAGACCTTAATTGATACCACCAATTATTCTGTCTGCTGGCAACAAAGCGTGGCAAGCTACAGCGAGCAGCACATTGGTTTAATGAGACTAGGTGTCTCCGTACTGGTTTCAGTGAATTTGATGAGGACAACCAACAGGGAGAAGACTGTGGTTGCCTGCAATGATACAAGACACAGATCACAGAAAGAATCTATTAGAGCTGCCTTCAGTAACTTGTAGTGTGTGGGCTTATCGGCTGACATCATCTCAGGCACCTGCATGGAGAAGATTTATACGTTCTCTGTGAGGTTCGGTGTGTTTAGTAGCACATGTAATGATCGATTCTTCATCATGCCAACTTTAATGTTTAAATGAGCCGTCATTCTCTTTTCCCCTTTTCACCACGAAACCAGTTTCGAACTGCAGCCTCACTGAAAACATACATGAACCAGCTGTTTGACAAATAACCTGCCGCTGAACCAAGTGGCAGTAACTAATGTGTCGCATCTGAGGAAAATAGCATTGATTGTGAAAGAGTCGTTTACTTCCTATTGAGAAGCGATTTGTCGGCTGTTGTTTCTGTAGAACATGAAGGATGGTTTCTCGATAGCGCAGGTGCAGGTCAGTAGGCAGCAGTGTGCTGCAGATGATGTGTGCCACACCAAGGTTCAAGCCAAAGGTGCTTTAATGATCTGGAAAGGGGATCATTGAAATCGTGTGAAGAGCAATGAATCATTTTGCAAAAGAGATGCATCAAGGTGATCGCAAGCTAGAACTGTCAGAGCGTGCGCATTGGCTTCTAATCTTTTCCTCTACCCTCTGTGATTACTTGCAGCTTGGAGCATCACAGACGGAAGGTGAAAGCAATGTTAGATAATGGCACTATCATGGGACTTACATTAGAACCCTTGAGACTTCAAAAAGAGTTCCTTACAAAAGCAATTATGCAGTTTGTCTTGAAGCTCTTTCATGCCACAACATTGTGTCAATAGTCTTAAAAGTGAAGTGCTAAGTAGGACTCAAGGGGCTGTGCAAAATGTCATTGCAAGGTCCCATTTAGGCCTTTGTGCAGTGCAAAGGCTATTTTACAAAGGTGGTTGAAGAATTGATTGTGTTCTGCTCTATCTGCAAAGCAGAGATTAATTACAGGGTCACATTTAAGATTGGCACAGCCATTAAAGGCTTCAGTAGATGCACAGTGTGGAGCCAGAGAACTCTGGAATAAACATCTGCATTACACAATGTGACAGCTTCAGGATAAATGACATGTTCAGCCTTTTAAAGGCTACCAATTTCAAACTCTGCAGTACATGTAATTTATTATTATTCCTATATGACTAATTCAATTCAGCCATTGAACTATTTTGCCTAGGATGCCCACCCACCTAAAATCATAGTTAGCACTGCATTTTTTTTATAATTCCACTTCTACTTTGCTCACATTGTGCAATATGTACACGGTAATAATGAACTACTTCAAATTGAAAAGCCTCTCACTCACATCTGCTGTTTCAGTGCCATTTAGGCCTTTCACGACACCTGAAGCGAGGCATCGGTGACAAGCTGTCAATACAGGTACAAATAAAGATACAAGGTCTTCTTTTGAGTCCGGTCCAGCAGTCCTCTAAAACAAATTTGAATGTATTCAGCGGTGACAAAAAAATAGATTGAAAATACTCACGCAGGGCCAGGATGCTCACGATGTGGTAACGTTTCCTCACTGAATCATAAATAGTACATAACTACTATTGATTCTAAAGAATATGCATATTAATGATCCACAGATTAAACAAAGGGCTCCTTTTATTGGCTATGTTTGCTACATAAATACAGGTATCCAACATGTACACGTGAAAAGGACAGAAACAACATGAACACTGCAAGTGAAATAATAGTATCGTTGCAGTCAGAGCTTTCATCAGCCAGTTGGCATTAAGCTTGTTTTAGACTCCCACTGAATGCAGAATCTTGCACCCGCTCTTCTAAATCTGGATTCCAGCCTAGACAAATGCAGTTTCATCAACCAAAACCTAAAATATATTTTGTATTTTCTCAGTCTGTCACAATTCTTACATGTGTTTAAGGTTTAATCATTAATCAGTTAGGAACAAAGAACCACCAACAACACCAACAATGGCAACCTGCTAACACTTGCGCTTGTTAGAGAGGATTAGCCATAGAGTTAATGGATTCATTAGATAACCAACAGTAGAGAAATAGAAAGAATGAGGGAGAGAATTACATGCAACAAAGGTTGCCGACGCACATCGGAGGTGCTCAGTGCCCTAATCCCTACTACTGTAGAACACCCCACTTCTAATTTAAATGATGAAGTAACACTAAATATATGTTATTAATGTTTAGTCATTCTTTCAAAGATCTGAAGACAATAGTAATGACAGCAGTAAAACTGCACTCAATGTGCTTATATTTTATATTTTAATGTGTTAAATTATATGTATTATGTTTATAGTCTGTAAACATCTGGTTTGCTTTTGAATAGAATTAACAGCATATAGCTTCCTTTGACCTTTGCACACTCTGTTTTGACTACTAGTTTCTTCCAAGGGGTGCAAACACGACACATTTTTTTTAAAGAAATGGAATCACACAGCAATAATAAAAGTGTTTTCAGCTGGAGAAAAAATAATAAATACAATAATATATATACACCACTGTTAATACAGGGCGACACAGCATGTGTCATTGTACACACTTTGCTGAGCCCACCTTGCCCTATCAATCGTTCAGGAGACCTTTTAAGTCCGCTGCTTCCCTGTGGCATTGGCTGTTCTCCAGCTGGGAGCAGCAAGTGTTTATTGGCTTTGGTATCAGTAGGATACTTGTGGTGGCCTGCCTCACCTTTAATTCTGCGGGTTCCTGCCAAGGCTGCGTCAAGTCCCTCTTTGACTTGAGACATCAACTAGGAACATTGGTCTAGCATGAGGCTAGACAAACAGTGACACAGTCATAGCCACAGAATTCTTTCAGAGAGACCCCACAAATGTCTGACACAAATATCTACAACAAATACTATCGATTAGCCTTCATTTGTTGGTCAAACGTTTGGTGTGATATCTACAGCAATTTACTAACTGAGCTTCAGGGTTCAAAATACAGCGACTGATCAAACTTAAGCATTAAACTTCATGATTACGTAAGGTTTCCAGCCCATATGCAATGTCGACCAATCTGCCCTGATTTGACAAATCATGATAAATATCGGCACATTGTTTTGGTATTTACACTAATTGGTCTGATGAGGCAGTGTAATTAAAGGTCAACTCTTCTAAAATTGAAACGCCCTAACCCTCTTAGTCAATCATATTTCCCAGATTGGCCAAATGAGATTGAGTTAAGGCACGTCGGCCTCATTTTGGAGTGGGTGGTGACATTTGTAAATATTTATTTCTTCCCTGTGAGAGAAAGAGAGAGAATATGTTGCCAGCAGATTCGTGCTGAGTCAGGACTCCAGTGACAGGCTGAAGCAAGGGAGCAGTATGAGAAAACCCATTAAGGAAAAGTGATTATGGCATTCTGTTTATTAGGAGACCTGGTTTTACGTCGTACGTGCAGAGCTCGGAGGATTTAAATATAAATCAACAGATAGGAGAGCTTGACATGATTTTCTCCTCAGCAAGGTTAGTAATGTTGGGATAAATATTCAGGCAGCAGACTTTTTTGGTTGTCCAGCTGAGTCATGCAGCCTTCCCCTATGACTGCTACAAACTACTGACCAGCTTTGGAAGGATTAGACTAACTGGAGTAGATGCAGACGTCACAACCTCGAATTGGCTTGTTTTAGGAGACAATCCTGTAGTAACTGTATATTGGTCTGGTTGATTCCATTATCCTACAGTGGATTTTCAGTATTGAACTCTGACCAGTCGGTCAGCCTGTGTCAGCATTGTGGGATTGCAGTATGAGCGGTGGGAGTGCGATTTACCAGTAGGCCATTAATAATAGACGTATGAAATTATCTGACATTAGTATTTGACGTGTCTGATTTAAGATATGATGCTATTATTTAGTGAAGCCTGTTTTTTGATACAACATTATTACCTCTGACATTCATCCTGACATACTTTGGCATCACTGGAGATTTTGCGATGATGACTTGAATTCAAAATAAAGTTATGTGGCATAAAATGACAAACAAAATGATTGTGATCTCAAGTGCTGATTACACCAAAAAGTAAAATGATTCATGACAGGTTGTCGTCTTCATATTGCCATGCACAATATCCAGGCATTCACTGACATCATGTCACTTTCTCCTTTGTCGCATTTTATAGATGACATAGTGAAATAACATCCCATTTATTTTCTTTATGTCATGTACAATATCCTGAGTACCACATATCAGTCTTTAATTTCACCTGGAGGGAATAATGCCTTTTTTTTCTGCTATCAAATGCAGACTGACATGCATGCACAAAGTCCTCAAAGGCAGAGCCCATCATTTGTGGTAGATGACATGTTCGCTTTATCTTGGTTTAGCAGTGAGACTGAGCCTGAAGTATCGTGGCTTGGAACAGACATGGCTGAATAGTTACATGGCTGCCCCTCTTCAGTTTTGGCATGTAATTAACCTTCAATCATCATTCCACTAATCAGTGTCAACTATAATTCTAAATTAAAAGTAGCTTCGCAGGGGTCTCCTTGAGCAGGACAAGTCACCTGCTATTTTATTAATAGGTCTTCTGAGGCAGGAAACAGTTAATATGTGCCCGGTCCTCCCACGGTGAAAGGCTTTAATATTAGATAGCATGAACTGCTTGAGCTATTACTTTAGAATACTTCAACTCACAGAAGAGAAGTATGAACCTCCCAACTACTCCCAGGAAAATCATGCACTTAATGTCAGAGTGACTATGCCATGCATCAACAATCAAGTGAAAAAAAGTTGAGTTAATCTCCATGTACGAAATGTATTGCATGTTCTTAAGGACATATCAAATGTGTTTTACATGTTTCTCAGGAGGTTGAGAAACTTTTATGGTCCATGATTTCATCCAAATGATGTGAGTGTAGATGCAATGCATGAATGTATCATGTTGTTGCAAAATGTTTCAAGAGGGAAAAGATCATTTAACCTGGCATCAATAAAACACTGAGAGAAGAGAAGTAGTCTCGTTAAAACAAAACAAAGCTAAATACAATATGGAGGAAAACTGCTGCACCTTCCTCTCCCCCATCCTCTGCCTCCACTCCGGTCTCTCCAGCTATTTCAAGTTTGTCTATACATAGATAGCTATACATAGTCTCTGTGTGTTTTGCAGATCATGTCCTGTTAGACCTGGTCACTCCTCTCATGTCTTTTAGCTGTTGCTTTTTTTTCAGTTTCCAGTGTTCCTTCGGTTACCTACTGAGCTGAATGAAATCTATTTTACGGCAAACATTGTCACATAAAAGCAAGAAAAAAGGAAACTGATGAAAGCACGAGTTTCTCCTGTAAAATAGGAAAAACACCGTACACACTCACCTGCTGCATTTTGTCACTTTGTGTTTTGTATTCATTTGTTTTTCTTTATTTCCTGCTCGCTCAGAAAGATACCATGATCCCAACTGAACAAATAAACAAAAGGTAACGGTAACAGGTAGCTGAGACAAAATGGTCAAACACAGTGGCGGAACAAGTCAGAGCCGGGCCGGGGGCGGGGCAAAAGACCGGTCCCTTTATTAAAGCTTATCATAACATCATCAGCCCCCGCCGCCGCCGCCACCGACTGAAAATCGTGGAACTCCGCTCCCTGTCCATGGTGCTAAAAGAGCTTTTCCAAGCCCGGCGCGGACGTGGATGGGGACGCGACGTGGGCACGTAAATGACGGGGCTTCGCTCCGGGCCCCCGCATGGGCCCGGGCCGGGGGACACTTGTCCTCTGTGTACTTCAGCTTCCTCTCACAGTCCCCAGACATGACCTTAACAGATTAATTGACTCCAGATTGCCTGTTGGTTGTGAATGTGAACATGAATGGTTGTTTTTCTCTATGTGTCGGCCCTGTGATAAACTGGCAACTTGTACCGGCCTCTCACCCTAAGTCAGCTGGGATAGGGTCCAGCCCCCCTGCCCCCTGTGACCCTTATGAGGATAAGTGGTTACAGATATTGAATTGATATACAGATAAATAAATAAATATCTGTAAGATCTGTCTGCATTACAGGGCAAAATAGTCTCCTCTTGTTGTATTGGACTGTGTCGGTGCCCTCTGAATGGCAAGGAAATCATTGCATCAGAAACTTAGGGAAGGAGCATCGGGGTTAGCATGAAGCTCTGTGTATTGTTTCTGTCTAAGCGCCACTCGCTGTGATTTGGTTCAACTCCCTCTAATTACCAGATGAAAGGAAAGCAGAGTTCTCTCTGATACTTGACCTCTAAGTCACTTAAAGTCCCACCAGCCCTTCCAGCATTGGCTTTTTGTCACTTAAATGGTTAATAATGATCCCAACACATTCCCCTAACCACCCAACACTCATACACACAAGCACCAATCACACACCACAAGAGGACCGGCGTGTTGCTCCGAGCCACATATTGAGAAATGGCCATAACCCTGGAACAAATAAAGCCACCCAATAGAGAGCGAGCATTTCCCCACCCAATAATTGCCTCAGAAACAGCATGGAAATAATGAGATTCTGCTGACACAATGCAGTAGCCAGAGCGAATGCAATATATGCTGGATCCAACCTGTCCACACTTTCTTTGCTTGGCTCTGTGTGTGTGTGTGTGTGTGTAAAGAGAGAGAGAGGGAGAGCAGTCGTGTGTGTACGCCCAAACATTTATGTATTTGCCATTTGCCTCTACAGGCTAGACAGGTTGAAGAGGTTAAATGGTTTTATTTGCTATTGCCTGTTTGCGCTGCTGAAACTCCTTACTCCATGCTCCTGGTAAATTGCCGTTGTATCATAGCCGAATCTATCCTCCAACCTGAAAAAAAATGACGCTGTTATCATAACAGATTCCAACCTACTTGCTTTTTGCAGAGCGCTGCGGTACAAAGTAAGCTATGATCGAGCAGGGTTTGTGATACAGAGGGTGCAGAATCTACGTCATTCAAGTCATTAGCTTTGGCTATAAAATATGTTTTGAATATATTTACTGACAGTTACAAAATAAGAAATCTGATTCAAATGTTGAAAGATAGACTTCGATAAGGTCATACAATGACATTCAGATCTTGCATATTGCTTATTTACTCATTCATGCCAGCACTTCTCTCCATAAGAAGGCAGCAGGGAGGTAACGTGAGTAGATCTAGGAGTCTGAGAATGAGCAAGCAGCTAGTGACTAACATGTTCTGTAGCTAATAATCATCTCTGACCTGCCTGTGGATAGAAGTGATTAAAGAGAGATTGTTCTGCAGAGATCAATAGAATGTCAGAATATTTTTTTTATTTCTTGGAGGAGGCTATTCAACATTCCGGCTATTCTATTCTGGCTATTGTAATTTTAACACACGTGACACTTGTGGTGTGCACACTTGTAAAGAAATACCCTTGGGTTGATTAAAAGTAAAAAAAAAAACTTCTGTTCTCAGCTGAGTAAATTCTACTTGTTTGTGTTCTAAACGTTTCCAGCAAATGTTGACAGATGCAGCTCTGTTTGACTGCGTTCCTGACAGACTTTGGATCACAGTGGGTTGTCCGTGCTGGAATGGGTATTGTTGTAAATCAAACAAGACAGAACTGTGGATTTTGTTTTCATTTGATTCATTATGATTAATAAGCCATACACCATGCGGTTTTGTGCTAAATGCAGATAACAGTTGGTAGACTTCTAGTTAGACTAGACTTCAATTATTTCCTAGAGCAAAGATGAAGACGAGCAAACCTAGCCTACTATTACAATCTTGGATGTGCTTCTATATATTTTTCTCATATTAGCTGGCTGCTATGTCTTGTGCCATTGATTTTGCTTGGTTTTTGGCTGTTAGCATAATTGTCGACTTGCTTTTTAATCATAAGTAATATAATCATAACTGCACATGCATAACTGCATAAATGCACGTGTACAGCTGGCCATATTTTCAATACTGGCATTACACTTTGAAATTGGGGGAACTGAATATAATTTTCCATCTAATGTCAAATCAAATTCAAAGACCCAACACAGCATAGTTTGGGACACAGATAAAGGTCACTGTTTCAACACTGAGAATTTGTCTAATGAGAACTGAGCGGTTTTACAGACGCACAGTAACATAACACTTCTCAGTTGTGTTACATTGTTACATGTTGAAATTCCATCAGAATCAAGGCAAGATAACATGGAATCAATGCTGACAATTCTTCACTTTTACAATGTTAAGAAGACCAACATTGAACCAATGTTGATTCAATCTATAGAAAATAATCTAGAAAATATAGAACTTTTAATGACCCATGTCTACAACCATTGATTTTTACAAACCAGGAATTTTAAGGAGTTCTGGAAACTATCATAATAAAAATCATCATAATATTGTAATTTTTCATTCGTTTGTGGGCAATATGAATATCTAGGAAATGAAATGAATTCACCATTCACCAAAACAGTAAAATGGCCACAACAGCACCAGCAAGGGTCCAGTATTATCCAAACAATGTTGAACATCAGTGCATTGGGGTTAATGGTGCAAGCCTTCAGAGACGAAATGACACGAGCGGGGACCCTCTTGATCCAAGTCACCACCTTTTTCAAATGATGCAACCGATTGGAATCCATTAGCTTTGTGCAAGCTCAGAGATGTTCACAGTGAAATATGTGAGGGGTTAAAAGTCTGTCATTTGCTTAGTATGAAAATGTCCTGCTAAAAGAACAAATGATGTTTAAAAAGTAATGGATTTTTTATGCTCTATTGGTGCTCTAATGGACAGCAGATGACAAACAACTCCAGCGTGTTGAAGACAGTTTGTCATGTTGTAAAGAAATGTTCAGAGGGGTGGCTGAAACCTTGATGTGGCGAGATAGCAACATAATAGGACTATTCAGTTCAATTGTAATGTGGTTAAAGAGATCATATTTATACAAGAACACATCCGTGCATTAACTGAAGATGAACGAACAAACAACAGAACAAACAGCAATAAATTACAAAGTAGACACTGACAAGGTTCCCCGGGGATGGTTGTAAATGTGGCTGAATAGGCAGTTATCTGCACACAGAGGATTTCAGGTAGATTTCCTCTCATGAAAAGCTAAAAACTCAAATAAATTCTAGCTTCAATTGTTTCCTTTCCTTTTTTTTGCCAAAGCAGGCAGTCCTTTGATTCAATTCAAAAGGATGTATGAGGTATGAGGCATGTGCCACTATAATCAGCAATATTAGAAAATAATTATTCTGTGAAATGGTCCTTTTTATGTCTGATTTTAAGCCATGCAGCTCATATACACTGGCTCATCATTTTCCATGACTCATGCCTTTTGGTGACTATATTAAATGCATGAATGGCATTAAGACTGCAGGCATTTGAAAATAACCCAGAGGCAATAGGCTTCTGTACGCCTTTTATGAATGTGTGACATCAGCAAATTCCGTCAACGTTGACCATATATGCCTTTATGAGGGGCCTTTGTGGAGGGTCAATGGATTTTTGTCATGTTGCATTCATCCTGTAAGGCCAGACTCATAGAAATGACACTTAACACAGTTAACATGTCATGCACTGAATTAGAGCTTGGCATACTGTAATGACTGCTTTCATGACTGGTGACTTTCTTGTCCTTAAGTACAGTTCTGTTCATAAAAAAATGCCCTTGCTCTGTGATGCAACAGTGACTCGTACAGAGGAAAATACACTGAAGACCTAAACATACCGTCTGTTCATTTACAGGCAGTCAAAAGCTGAAGACAAAATGAGATTAGACTTTTAGCAGCGTGCAATCACTCAGTGGATTGACATGGATTTGGCTCTCAACAATTTACTAAAGCTATGGTGGCAGCTATAAACTGATTGAAATCTCTCTCCCCTTCAGGATGGTGTGGTGCTGGTGAGAAGTGGGGTGGGGTGGGGGGCTTGAAATAGTGATTACTGTACCAGTGTACACTTCTCCCAATACAATTCCCTCACCCCACCCCTCACCCCTTTACTGTCTGAAAAACAAAAGGATGGGATTTGATTCAGGAGCAGATTAGATTTGTGTGCGTGTGTGTATCTGTGCGTTCATGTGCCCACACATTTGCGGAGTCCGTGTGTGTTTGGCCGCACATAAAAATACGTGCACGTATTGCACAGAGATCGAGGGGTGGCAACATCTTTTACAAGGAGCTCTCGTGTCAGGAAGCCATTGTCTGTGCAGCACGATGACAGGTGAGTAGCCCCGGCGATGGATGGTGCCCTGCAGATGAAAAAAATAAATAAAAATGGAGCCATTGTTTCAGAGGCCGTGGGCAGAATATCTGCAGGGGACTGAGGCCCGATTGGTGTTCGTAATAGCTTGTCTATAGGGAAACACATTTGTCACATTTGTCTCGTGGCAAAACGAACACCCAAATGGCTCTCTTTACAAGATAAAACAGCATGAATAGTTGTTGAGGACTAAATCTATGATCATAGTTTCATATAACCAACATCACATCATGAATCCACTACTTATATTTGACTGGATGGGTCCTCCCCAAAAGCTGATACATTAATAAGCCTTTTACTGCAACTTTGAATGGGTTATTTTCAACAACAAAAGAATGTGTGGACGTTACACAACATGCACAAAAGCACAATGAGGACCTCATGGGTACCCCTGGGTACCTGTTCAATGTTTCATTATAGCACAGCAAGTACAGCAATTTTCCCATTTTTAAATCATTCCCATCATATCAAAACCTGGAATATAAAGTCCTTATGTTTGTATTGTGAGCAATTTCAGATGTCATCAATAACCAGAACCATAAACATGCATTATTAGGTTAATATCTATGTTGTTGTTGTGGGGGGCGGGGGTTGTAGTGAAAGTGATTCTGCAAATCTTGGTTAAATGTTTAGAAGGCAGCAGACAGAGCAGACCTTCATGTTTAAATATGACTTTAAACAATGGAAAAATCCATTTATCAAAACCAAAACTTATATTTAATAAGTACGGAACAACTTGGACATGAGTCTGACACATTTTCCAGCTGCAGATCCTGTCAAAAACAAATACGGCAGTTATTCACAGTACTTTGACAGGTAAATAATGCTTTCACAAGTCACTATTCCAAATCATACTCCTCCGCCTCTCAAGGTGATAGCACATAAACAATGCCATTCCTCAACCCACTTCACCTTCCATCATTGTTTGGCATCCAAACAATTCATCCAGTTTGGATGATCTTTTAACTCTACAAGAGCTGAAACACCCTTAGGATTCAGCAAAACATCCTGATCTAGATGGGCTTCCCCCAGGAACTGTCACCGTTGATGCTGTATAATTGGACCTATGCTGCTGGAGTTGCTAAATTACTCTGTCAAGGCTGACATCTCTTATAGGAGTTGAAGAGTTGCTTTGAATTTTGTTTCTGAAGAATGGAAAGAATCCTTTTGAAATTCCTTTGCTTGCTTTCATCCTATTTTAACTATTCGCAAAAGTCCCATCATCATTTCTTAAGCAAAACCTAAAGTGTTTTTACCCTGGTAAAGCACAGCTTCATATTAACCCAAATGTCCAGAAAGCCTTTGACAATGACTCAGAGTGAATATTTATTAAAACTTCACATTTGAAGAATACGTAGGCAGAAAACGCTGTCCTAACTGCACAATGTGGCAATAAACTCTCAATCAGGAACAAAACACAGATATTTGTATGCAGACGACATGTTCTTAATCTATCGGAGATTCAAAACTTTGCCACATGGTTTCTACAATGAAGGAGTTTGGTCCTTCTTAGAGTATGAAAATAAATGCTGTGACTCAGCAGGTCATGGTTAGGCATGCAGCAACCTAGTCTGGTTATTACAAAAGATCTCACCTTCTACTTTGGGTATTCAGAGCTGTATAATTCATATTGAAAGCATTGAGTAGAAAGACGTAACTGGACTCGACATGTTTATGTAAAGGGAAACCTTCATTGACTTGTCTATTCGGGAACTTAATCTGCTTTATCCATTTTGTCTTTCACCCTTTGCTGACTCACTAGCTTTCTATATATAAAAGACTACTTGGACTGCCAAGTGGCTCCAAGATATTTATTTGATTTTAAATATTTACTCCATCTTAAAGTTTTAAGGCAAATGTTACAAATGTCTAACAACAGAACAAACGCTCATTGTTGTGAGAATACTAATCTTGAATTATGTCTGTAAGTAGGTCATGAAAAATAATAATAACAATAATCGTAATAATAATAATTGAAATCCAGCCTGCTTGCGAAGTTGAAGGAGAGTATCAGTGTCTCCAAAAAGAGAAATATGT
The DNA here is from genome assembly GCA_014281875.1 of Nibea albiflora. NCBI lineage: Eukaryota > Metazoa > Chordata > Actinopteri > Sciaenidae > Nibea > Nibea albiflora. Next base: position 2,306,728 of record CM024800.1, read on the forward strand.
GGGCTAAAAAATGCAGCAGAAATCTGTGATAACATAGAATACAAGAAAGCAAATTGCAGAGGATTACACAGTCTCATTTGGGCCTGAGTGATAGATTATGCCCCAGCATTCAAAGACATTGCGTTTTGTTCAAGGGTGGAAGTGACTTTGCCAAGACATTGTGAGATAAGAAGCTAACTGTTATTAGTTTAATGGGAATGATAGTCTGCCCAAAGCAGTGCGTGTAAGTGGCATGGGAGCATCATTTTTCTTTGCAGTCCTTCTTGCACTGCACTGAAGCCGGGCAGCGGTGAGAGAACAGCAGCCAGCCAATTGTTTTGTGGGAAATCTAAACCACTGAAGATAAAGTGTTGCTCATATGACCACTGGCCTAACATAGCTAGGTCCAATTTTCTGCAATTGGAGTAAATATGTCCTCCTCTTATCCCTCTGAAATCGAGGAGAGAGTTTTGTAAATGTCACTTGGATGAAAAAGTCCAGTGAAGTATTTATTTTTCCTTACAATGGCAGAGTACAGTAAACTGATCTGATATCCCACTGCAACACTACCCTAAGAGTTAACAGGGGAGCTATAGTTAGACTACTTTTCCTCTTTCCAATCGTGTGTGGGAACCAAAGTGTATAATAACCTTGAGGAAACTCTATTGTAATGATTATGGGTACTTCTCTGTAGTTAGCCGCTCATTGTGCATATTTATTCATCTTTATAACCATCACCAAGCTTATCCTCTGGTGTACTGCCACTGTCTCAAACAGATTCCCATGATCTTGATGACTGTCATTATCATGTCAGTTTGCCACCTTTGCAACATTATGGCTGTGAAGCATCTGCCATTAAAATAGCTCTCATCCAAGGATGTCATGCTGCAGGAGCAAAATGACCACCTCTAAACCCTATACAGCCCCTCAACAATATCCTTTACATTATGACAGGATGTTATTAGCATGTGTGTGTGTGTGCGCATGTGTGTGGCCTTTGGGTTTTGAATCTATATTTGTGTTGATTATGCATTTGCAAGGATAAAACCAGATGTCACCGATGCCAAATCCAATTCCTTGCACATTTGGTTGCTGCATGCAAACACATATTACAATGCGTATTCAGGATCTTGGCAATTCAAAGCCCATTGAGGGTAGCTGCACCCGGCCTTCCACATAGCAGTACAATAATACGAGCCAGGGCAAATGAGTGACTGTGAGGACCTGGGATATTTGCAAGGATTTATCCAAATTCTCATCATTTCAGCTACTGGACCTCTTGATGTGTACATGTGACTGTCCTGAAGAAGCAGCTTGGTTTGGTCAGCACCAAAGATCTTTGTCACTCTCTGTGTCAAAAAGAACAAACACGTCAAAAGAAATGGTTAGCCGGAACACAACATCTCTATCTACCCTAGATCACAATATACAGGACTGGCCATAAGTCTAAACACAACATAGTGATAAAGAAAACAACACGTTCATACATAATGTATGGATACTGACCTTTAAATACACGTGCAGACACTTACACATTTCATTATATAAGGAAATATAAACATAAAGCATTTCTTCATGTTCACTTCATTATACATGTTGGAAAAAGCATGTTGTGCCTAATGTTGCTCTTTTACAGAAAATAAAATATGAATGCAAAAAGCTCACACCAGTGTTACAGAAAAAACAAATTAAAATACAATGAATGTGAACATTAATGTTGCAAGCTGAAATACAGAAAAGGTAAGAAAGAAAACATGGAAACTGCAGATGCGCACCTCCGTGATCATCACAGGAAGACACTCTGTGAATTAAAACTGCGGTTTTCACAAAGCAACACTGATGACGTTACTCCGAACAAGAGCTACTCTGCAAACCATGTTCCAATTAGCATTACTTAGCACTGAGCATTACTTTGCCTGTCTGCACGCACACTGATAATGTGAAGTGGATGTGGCATGCAGAGATGACAAAGAATGTGAAGAACAGGAAACCCACATGTTTTTTGTGTCAGCATTCATGCAGTGGGAATAGAGAGAGGCCACAAATACTCTGTGAGGAATTAAAGGAGTGGTTCAGAAATGTAATAAGTACCTATGCCGCTGAAGTATATTCAATTTAAAGGTCAGACGGATATGGCATGTTGCAAGATGGTAGTAAAACATGGGCTTCTAGGAAGCCTGTGCTAAAAAGGCCATCAGGGACAGAGCACAGGAAGACTGTTTGGACTTCCTGTGGCGATGCGTCAGGTCCTTGTGCAAACCGCTGGTGATATTTTCACCTTATGTGCTAATATAACACATAAAGGGATGAAAACATAAGAGCTGGAGCATTTGTAACATGACACTTGAATACTTATGCATGACCATAAGAGCTGTCAGCTGTGGGAACGCCCATGCCCATGATCATGCTTACATATTGAATATTTGTTTATTTCCAGACAATCATCAGAAAATAAATAAAGTCCTGTAGTATTTGTGTCAGAGGCAGCTTCCTGATTGTAACTTTGACATCCATTCACTATATATATATATATGACCTTGCAGACCTTTGGAAAACGTCATAATATTGGCATGACCTAGAAGGCCAAATTTAGCATTCCTCTCTCACACTAGGAGCTATAACATATGGGTTTTTCTCCTGTCTCGGCTGCTGCTGCAGATAATGAGACCATCCTTGTTGTTGTGTGGCTGGAATAAATAGAGAACAGTGTGGCAGATAATTTGGCTATACTGTATCTGAAGTTCTGTCAGCTGCTCTACAGCTATGGACCGATCCGCCTCGGCCCGGCTCTGTCCATGGTGCTGAGCTCAATAAGAAGCAGGTCGGCTGATGAGGTTCTCTTCATGCCTCACAGTGCAAATAAGCCACCTGCAAAGCATGTCTGCACATTGAGGCACATTTGTGATTTCATATTGTATGGTATGTATATTATATTTTATTAGATATGAATAAAGTTGACTCAACAGTCAACTTGTGGAGCTTAATTAAGTGTAAACTGAACAGATGTATTAATTTTTAATGCTGCTAAAAAGCGCAAACAAACAAAAACACATAAGGAGGGTTCACTGTTACTGTTCACTGTATACAGCAGACAGAATTGTTGTTTGTTTTCAGTAGGAAGGTTTAGCTAACTTCGTCTGTTACCAAGAGATATCCAAACCCTGTGCTGAGAGGTAAAAAAAAAAAAAAAACTGTACATGGCTGCGGTTGTGAGGCACAGCATGGTGAAAGGGAGAAAAAACAAAAATCTTCACACAAAAGTCAAAAACTTTGCTGATAAGGGAATGCTGTGCAGCTCTACCAATAAAGGGCACGAAGAAAGAAATGGCTTTTCTCAAAGAAAAGTCTTTGAATGTTTGGCAAGAATCCCTCCATTATCAACACTGTCACATCTATCTCACATCAACCCTTCATGGTACAGATGCATCATAAACTTTTGTGCTATAAAGTGTCCCGGTGCAGCCATGTATTGAAGCCACAGTGCCTGCTGTCGTTTGAATACAATCTACAGCTTGTGATACTCTGGATGATATTTCTCCTGTTTTCTTTTGTTTGTTCAATTTACGCCTACTTTATTGAAGTATTACACATTTCCTGTCAAAATATACAAAATAGTATCTGTCAAGATCTGTACTAATCTAATCCATTCAGATATTATTTTACTATGAATGAAGTTAAGTTTGTAAGTTTGTAGTCTGTCTGGTGTTATTCTAAAGAGTACCAATGGAACAAAGGATAAAAACTGCACAGTGGTGAATCCTGCTTCACTTCATGTCAAGACTATTTAGATTTCAGTCACAACTTTCTATTTTTCACCTACAATAGAGAGAAAGAAAACCATTCCATTCCAAACACTAGAATTTAATTTGACGAAGAGAGAAAACAAATTAAAATGACGCAGAGACTTTCTCTGTTGCAGAAACACTTCAAGAATTTGATGAAAACGAATTTCTCTACAAGAATCCTGTAGTAGTGTGACTGAGGCACTGTGGGCACTGATATCAGATCAGGGCTGATTATCATTGCATCACAATACAGTCGAACCACATGAATGACAGCATCGCAGGTCAGTCTGCCAAATCACCCAATGCTCAGACAAATGCTGATTTTATCATCTCATCGTGGAACCATTTATCCTTTAAGAGTGCCCGAGTGACAGACACCGCTCACACCCAGTGTAGCGAAAGATTAAGGACATGCATGCGTGCCAGTGTTGAGAAACACAGCAGGGCAAATGAATTATTGATGGGATGCTTTTAAAGCCCATGGCGTCACTAGGTATCCATTGTTACCTCTGTTGTTGTTTGCAGCTCTTAGCCAGGCAGAGAGGATGGAGACGAGGCAGGTGGGGATAAAGACCGTGAACTTAGCCTCTCTTCTCCCCGCCATGAAGTATATCCTGCCAGATTTAATAGACTTATTTTAAGTCTTTAATCTCTTTATGGTTTTCATTCATCTGCGGACATTCTGGACATATTTGATTAGTGCTGCAGACAATGTTTGGTGTATTTGTCTTACACATGAAGCAAAATGTTTCCAAGGATTAGAATTTAAAACTTATTTAAATATTTTAGTCTTTAATGTCATATCCATAGGGAAATATAATGTCAACTGACTTTTAGCTGTTGAGATACCTCTGGAGCTGAGTTCAGAACTGGTTTAGTGTCCTGATCTGGAAAGGAAGACGCCTCCATCTCGCCCCTTAAGGAATAGTTTCGCAGCCAGGCACTGGGAAACATTTCGCAAATACAGAGAAAATACCCCTGCACACGTAGCAAGGGTGCCTTGGCCATGCGTGAACTGATGCTGATGACATTCACATGTAGCTGCGATGCCTGAGTGGCTTAAGTTGCTCAGAGGGTCTGTGCAGAGAAGCTTGAGGATAGCAAGAAGGACAGAGACACATTTTAACACCGCCAGACAAATACTTTGGTGGTATTTTCACTGTCGCTGGCTGCGAGCAAAAACTGGGCTGAAATATACATGTGATGTTAGATGATGTGGAGACCCCTGAAATGTAATTTGAGTTTTGAGTTTGCTTACTCAGTCCTTTCAAACGGGCATGTTTTTATATGTAATCTGATTAGTACCAATAATGTATTTCAGCTCACTAACATTTAATTCACTAATCACGGGAGATCCATTAGGTAAGTAAATCTCTTTAAGGTGTCAACAATGATGAACGCCGGCGACTGAGCGTCTGCATGTGACAGCAGTGGATTAGAAAAGTTGTCAGATGAAATATTGACACTGCTTGTTTTCTAGACTTCTCTGCAGACTCCAATTCTTTTGATTAAAATAATATGGCAAGCACATTTTTGAATGAGCATTGTGTAAATCTAAAGAGTTGTGTGCTTCTAATAGCTCACGTGGATGATGGAATGGGATTTGGAGGCTAATTCAATTGGAATTTCTAATTGCTTCCTCAGCTCGATCCGTTTCCTGCTGTCTGTTTGTCGAGACATCTGACTCTGTGAGCTGACACTGCGGGTTTATGTTTATGTGTGTTTAATGCTTATGTTGCTTGAAACGCTGTGTCGCTGCTGTCTTTGGACAGGGCTGCCATAGAAAAGAGATTTTAAAATCTCAGTGAGACTTACCTGGTTAAACAAAGGTTCAATAAGACAAATTTTTAAAAAAGTAATAATAACTTTGCAGTACAAATACACACCAAATATTACGTTTAGAAATATCCAAATGCACATTTGATGCAAAAAGAAGCACAATGGGTGACAAGCAAATGAATTTGAAGTTACCTACAACATGAAATCCATTCAATGAACCACATTTACTTTCAGATATTTTCAGTGTCTACATTCTAAAAAAAAAAACAATCCTCAGAAATTCCAACAGTGCACATCATCCATCTGAAGACTGCAATACTGCGACACCTCACCTGTGAATGATTACAGGAAATGATGATTACGATTAGTAGGCGTCAGAAATGTTAACTAAACTTAACTAAACTTCTCTGTTGTTGTGTAGGTGACAGTGAATGAATGAAAGACACCTGTTGCTCTTTGAAAAATTCTACATGCCATGCACACACACACACACACGTCTTTGGTATGGAGCCACCCTCCACAGGCAGGTAGGCACAGAGAGCCAGGTACCAATACCTGTGAGCTGAAGTTAAGACGGTTGTATTTGTCACTGGCCTGACGTCTACAGATGACTTCTGATTAGAACTTTGTCTCCTTGTCTTCATCTTATCTTGCCTAAATGAGTGAACCCTCTCATGTTTGAGCGAAAGACATCCAGCCACTTCTCTGTTATCCCACAAACCTTAGGTACTGGATGCACGCCATGAACAGTGTTCACAAATGAGTCAGCTCAGGACTGAAACTGCATTAAAAACAGACTTCATTCATCTTGAATTGATTCCAGAATGTTGAATTCATATATTTAAGAACAGTTTGATCGTCTCTCACTCTGGCGTCACATAAAGATGTGGAGTTTGCTTGTTTTTGAAATATTTACTCTTCCATCTCTTAGAAGCCTCCAGAATCTCTGGCTGATTGTGCCTCAGACCCTCCTTTCAGGGGCGGCCCGTGGCGTAGCGGGTTAAGCGACCGCCCCATGTGTGGAGGCTACAGTCCTCGCTGCAGCGGCTCCGGTTCGACTCCCGCATCGGACGCCCATTTACTGCGTGTCACTCCCCCTCTCTCTGCCCCCTGTTTCCTGTCCATCTTCAGCTGCACTATCATTAAAGACATAAAAGAAATGGCCAAAAAAAATAATCTTAAAAAAAAAAAAGACCTTTCAATTCACAGGAGATAGACAAAGGGATCGGCTATGTATTAGACATCACACTCCAGGGTCCACCTCCTGCAAAGAGCTGTGTGTGTGTGTGTGTGTGTGTGTTGCAGCTACAGCAGCCTACAGTGCCATCAGGCTCTCAAAAGAGGAACTGCTAGTCTCTCATTGATCCTCCTCCGCTCCCTCACTCTCTGAGACTTAAATCTGATTTTATTTCTTTATTCGCAGTAGCTTGTCGGTGGTTTGCATGTTGCAAGGGTGAATGTGGTCTACTTTCTTACAAAAAATCACCCTCAGAAGGCAACCCTCATGTCCCTCTGCGCGTGTCCGTGCGCGTAAAACGTTTGCGTGCGCGCGCAAACGGCGGTGGCTGAAATCTGGACGGACAAATCTGGACAGATAAGACCGGTTAACGAAAGGCAGATCAGTATAAATAAATACACCGACCGGATGAACAGACTGCTAATCAAACAGACAGAGGCGAACACAGTGCGCGCGCGCGCACAGGAACACACACACACACACACACACTTTACCACACACTCACACTTGAGTAGGACACCGGGGCAGAGAGCGTTCCGCCGATCATCTCCGTCCCTCCTCCCTCCAGCAGGCGGATTGCCACTGACGACAGTCAGTCACACAGTGTTTGTGAGCGCGAGGCTGTGGAGAGACACTGCATCAAGGAGAGAGAAGTGCGCGCTCGCATCGGGCTCGGTGCGTGGGAGTTGCTCCTCTCTCTCTCTCTCTCTCTCTCTCTCTCTACCTGCCATTTGCGTCTCTTTCTTTCTTCTCCACACACTCATACTCGGGCGACTTTGGGCGCACAGGAAGTCCCATTACCGAGGGAGGATCGAGTTATATATGTGTGTGTGTGTGTGCGTGTGTGTGTGTGTGTGGGTTGCCTATTTTAACTAGCCCACAGCTGTCATCTTAGCCACGGTCCTGCCGTTGTGGAGAAACTCATTGGAAATCTGCAAGAAAACGGCCGCTTGTTTTTCCTTTTCATCCTCCACCAGCTTCTATTTGGGGTCTTTTTAAAAAAAAAAAAAAAAAAAAAAAACAAGACAAAAAGCTGTCTTTGACGGCGATGGACTTGAGATAGTGCGTCTCAATCTGAGCGTTGGTGGCTGGGAGTTGCCGTCGGGGAGAAATGCGAAAGGATGCTTGGAAGCAGTGAAGGCTACAGCAGGTGAGTGAGGCACAGAAAGGGGCGCAGATGTGCGTGTTTTTTTTGGGGTTTTTTTCCATGATGCAGTTTAATGTGAGGCCAAGTTTTTTTTTTTTTAGAGAGGTGGATATCCACAATGCAGCTACAGACCCGGGTCTCTCTGGGAAAACAGTCCCGCAAATATGTGAATTTCTTGTGCGTGCCAGTGGCGACAACGTCAGCTCACACAGGAGACTCTCTCCAAAAAAACTCAAATCGGTTAAAATGTGCCCGTGATGATGATTTGGGCACAGTCGGTTGACAGGACAGAAAAGCAAACGAGGAGTGGAGGCAGAGGAGGAGGAGGTGGTGGAGGACTTGAGTGTGGTTAGGCGCGTCCTCTGCAGGTAAAAAACGCATCTGATAGACTCAGATTGGAAATTAATTTCTCGATTTGGTATCCGTGCACAAGTCGAAGCCGCTTTTCTGGCAATCCGCGTGTGTGTTTGTCTGAGAGGATGAAGTCATTAATCAAATGTAATTGCCCCGACTGTGTGTGTGTGTGTGTGTGTGTGGATGTGTGTCTGCATGTGAGAATGGGGGGGGGGGGGGGGGGGGGGGGTTGGGGAATGTAAAATGTTATCTTGATCTAGCCTTTATTTGTCCACGTCCAGGCTTTAGCAGATCAGTGTTAGGTAGTCGTGATCCTCCCCCAATATGCCATTTATTCATCTGCAAAGATGGCTATCTGTGAAATGGACAGAAGGAAAAGCATCTGCTGCATTTCATTGATCTCAGGAGCGACTTTGGGATTTTTTTCAACAAAACAGCAGTCCTGGGATCAGTCCTGGAATCTATATATAGCCTATATACTGCAACTACACAGGGCACAGGATGAAACTTGTGTCTGTGTGTGTGTGTGTGTGTGTGGTGCCACACACCCTCTGTTGTTTGTTATTCAAGGCAGCGTTTGCAGAGAATATATGACAGTGGCCCCTGAAAGAAAGAAAAAAAATCCCCCTCCTCTCCTCATCTCACACTTCCTTTATTGTCCAGCGCTTCCTGTTATAATGACACACCAAAAGAACAGTTGCAGCAGAGTATCAGAAGACTGTGTGATGCTGTGCCTGCGGACATTCATAAAGTGCTGTAGCTCTATTGGTTATAAATAGCTGGAGGGAGCGGAGTGCCAGATAGAACAGGAGCAGCCTCCCGTAGCTCGAGCAAGCAGCAGTAGCAGCCTCTCAGGCTTTGTCGGGGCTCACAACCCGAGATGATAGATAGCTGATACACTATGAGATATCACACGGATGCACTGGCAAAGGGTGTGGCACAGGAGGTGTTTCATAGGCGGAATTCTGAGTTCTTTGTTTTTCCCCTCAGAGTATCATGTGCTCTCCTTATTAAAAAAAAAATCTATTTCACCAATTGTCTGGTCTCTAAGCATGTCAGAGGCACTTCACACTGACCTTATCACACCAAATGCTTCTCTTGAGTCCCTCACAGCATCACTTTGTTCCTATAGGTCCGTCTCACTTCACTTTCAGGATTACAAGCCTGCATTTGTCACCTTTTTCTGTTGATTTCTAATGCAGCTGACTCAATCAGGACCGTGGCCTTGCAACAGCTAAAAGGCTGCCGGAGTGTGTGATCCGCTTTGTCCAGCCGCCTTCATTAACCAAATGTGTGGCCGCTGACCTTGGCTATCTGTGAATTGTCAATAGGATTCACCTCTCTGCCCTGCGATTGATTATAGGACACATGTAACAAAGACCCTCTGCTCTCTCCCTTTCCCCTTCCCCTCCAACATTACACTGCTGTAGACATACTATATTGAATTACAACACCTTGATCAATGTTTGCAATAAGCTAAACCTCTACATAGAGGCCAGTATAATACAGAGTATCAGATGTCACAGTAAAATCGCGCTCCTCATAACAGTGTTATATTTCCATGAAGTATGGTTGCATTTTGGCATGTTGGTAATTGAATCACATGTAGAAAGAATGGAACAGCAAACCAGAATAAGAGTGTATGTGTGTGTGCAGCATTTTGCTCGTTTGTGAAAGAAATCAGCTTCACCATAGATCTGTCAGCAGACCGCGGAGCAGAGGAGCAGTCGAGACAGAGTGGGTGGTGATGGTTTGGAGCGCGATGACTGATCACAAGGCTTGCCTTCTCACAACGCACTAAATGACCAATAGTGTCGGTGAGCAGGCCAACGCTGGGTTGTGACGCGTTAGCATGTCTCTTTGGAGACGCTCATCCTGGGTGTAAAGCTGACACCTACTGCATTGACAAGGTGTTTATTAGCTCCCAGTTGTGAGGCCACGCTGCCTATAATGCAATGATGACACAGTGCTGAGAGTTTTCACCCGGGACGGCAATTATGTTGTTGTTTTTTTTATACAACCCGGCTGCCATTCTGCTTGATGCTGCTTGCCTTGATACGTCGATGCCCGAGGCTGGATGGCATGTTTATAAAAGGCCTGCGGTGGGATCATAGTATCTGTTTGATGAGAGGGGGAGGCAGGTTCTTGTTCACGAGTCGCTGCTGTCCTTGGTGGATGTATTTTCAACTAGATAAGGAGGACGGGAAGAGAAGAGCAGCTGCAAGTGCTGTCTAAGTCATCAACATTTTTTTTTAATTTTTTGGTCTTCCTTTCAAAGGTCTCAGCAGTGTGGTGCCTTTTGAATTTTCACCTATTGTGAACATGTCCCAGAGAGCATGAACAAATATTTATTCCTCTTGTTTACCTGTGACAAACCAGCTCAACGTGTAATTCATGAAACACCATGTGATTTTTGTCTTATAATGTAGCAGCTGGTTGTCCAATGTCCAATGTGATTTTGTTCTTTGCATCAGTGTTCATGATAGAAGTGTTTCTCTTTCACCGTTTATACATGACTTCCTGGTTTTGCAGGCCACTGGGTGACCAAAAATCAAAAAGCTAATTTTCTTGGCTCCAACCCAGACATGCTGTTCTGACAAACCTCTGTCAAATGAATGTATTCATTTATCCTGCAACCCATGTGTTGAACTCCACTTTACCTTCATCAGAGTGACTGTGGCTTTCAATGTGTCATTTCTGATATCAAATGCGTTGAATTGCATTGCATCGCCCCTTAATCTCGTGATGGCTGCATTGACATAATTACTGTATGCACGGAACCCAGAATTTACACAAATTTGGTGGTACCAGCCACACAACTGCAAATAATGTTTCCCGATGGTCAAAGCCATGTGATGAAATGAAATGTTCCAGAAATGTTCCAAATCCTTCTGTGGCTCGTTCTAATTAAAAATAGCACAAAAAAATAATCTGAAATGGGCAATTATGATTGTAACTGCTATATTAATATTTGAAGTAATGCTCTAAGTGAAATGTCGCCTTTAGAGGCATGTCACAGGCATGTCTAAATGCCAGGCATTCACATTAGCCTGTAGGGTTCATTCACCTTGAAAGGATTCTTGACAGAGAGGCTCAAACATTTGCAGTTAATTCTGATCTGCTCTGCAGTGTTGTGAAAAATGTCTTTAGAGCATTTCTGTGAAAGGTGCCTTCAGAGAGAGCCGCTTTTCCTTTTATGCTAAAATCAAGGTGTCCACAAAGAAAAGATGGATTAGCACATGTTTTCAACAGCCAGCACAAATGGATCCTTGGCTCCAGTATGCTGAGAGTAGAGATCTCCACAAGCCATGACCCTTTACAGGCTATGTAAATACAGCAGCCGTATAGATTTTATTCTAATAGTGGTTGACCATTGCCAGCATTTTGGCGTTCCCATGAATTCATCCATTAGAATATAAAATCATATTCTAAATCAATTCCAGTCAAATAGGTGCAGACTCCTGATCATTGCCAGGGTTGAAATAACCTCCTGTCATAATCTACATGGAGTTTTTAGGAGGATGCATTATTTAAAAAAATATTGATTGTGGACAAGCTTTGGGTCTGTGGTTGGGGAGGCATTATTGTCCCTGCTCAGGCTCCTCATCAACCCTCTGGACAGGACATTTGTATTCACTGCGTAGGGATTAATCATGCTGGTACCCTTGTTGCTAGGCAGATTTTGAACTTGGACACCCATTTTTTAGATAATTGTGTGAATGACACGTGCGTCACTCAAATAAGATGCTGGTGGGCGGTAAATTACATTAGCTGAGGCAGTTGATTGTCTCAGACTGGCAGGTTTGGACTAAAGACTAACGCCAGCACAATTTAAAGATCTAGTGTGTCACATTTCAGGGGCTCGAGTTACAGAATGTCACAGAAATGGCATATAACATACATCCATTAGTGTATAATCATCTGAAAATAAGAATCAGTATGTTTTTGTTACCTTGGAATGAGACTTTCATATCTACAGATGACACGTCTTTTAATGTTTTTTGAATGTTTTGTGGCCATTCCAGTCTCTCCCTCGTGTGCCACTCCACCAGACCTCACAAAATCCTGCACATCGGTCCTTCCATTTGACTTGTTTCCCTCTGGTAGCCATAAACATATAGTGTGGACTGTGATCCATTCAGACAGTATGCAGTGACTACTTTATATAATCTGGACTCAAAAATAGCATGAAACCAGCAAATGTGATGTTTTTGGGGTGTGAATTCCAAACCATTGTTATTTACAATGTCTCCCCTTCCTTTCTATTGGCACACAATGACAATCATTGTCCCATTTGACACTGGCACATGCATTTATAGCTAGAGTCTGAATGAACTGTTTTGCAGCGGTGATGATTAGCATTGTGCATCAAAATTACAATATGTTGCATCTGTTCTACTTAAGGCATCTATTCAAATAGTGCTATTCATTGGAGACTGGAAAGCCAGTCGTGGGACAATAGGCAGCTCCACTTATACAGTACAGCCACACTTGAATGGAGCATGTGATATGATTTCCCATAAGTGGGAACAAGATTTGTGTTTGTGCCCCACCTCGCTCATGTAATAGCTATTAAACCACCCTGTTGAGATCCAGAGTTCACTGAGTTCGGTGTTTAGGTACACTGCTAGCACTCTCCACTCTCTCTCCTTTGTCTAGTAGGCTGACTGAGGATCTACTTAGAAGTGAAGTTGTCATTTGCACCAGGTCTGGTGCAGGTCTGAAGCTTTCAAAAGCGAAAGACACAGCAGTTTAAAACATAGAGTAGTAGTATTTCTGAGGTATACCTGCTCTGGTTTAAGCTAACTGATATGCACAGCAGCATATTGCCTGCCCCCCTGCAACCAGCTAATTAGCTCTGAATATGGTCTGAACATGTCTCTGAACTTGTTTTGTTGCTGCTGCTATTTCATGGCACTCCCAAAGTGTCATTAACAGTCAGTAATCCCATTAGAATTCATTAGGAACATGGACACCCCTGTTCAAATGCTGCCACCGTATAGAAAGGCTACCCTCTGTGATAGTTGGATTAAAGCTTCTCTGATAATTCAAATATATTAATGTGCTTCAAGGCCATTATCCCCTCCGTTTGTCAGTTCCCATTCACCATGTGATTTAAGACAACAGGGGCGTTTGCTTTGAGGTATAAAAGGGGCAGAGGCTTTTAGTTCCCTAGACCAGGCTTTTTCCATCTCTTTGGTGCTCTCTCTGTTTAACTTCCCTAAAAGCCCTCTCTCTGTCTGTCTGTCTGTCTGTCTCTCTTTCTCTCTCGCTCACTCTGTCTTTCTGTCACCCGCTCTTTGTCAACGCAGAGAGAAAGAATGACAGAACACTGTAACAAAGAACTGCTAATATTGTCGATGGAAGAGAGCGAAAAGTGCAGGGAGGAAACAAGAGGTCAGATTTCAGGGCATCGACCCGGCTGGGTGGCATGAAGAGACGCTCGTTTGCTAGACATGAAGAAGGGAGAAATAATCCCACCGAGAGTCGACAGGAGAAGGAGCATCTCAGAGATGCTGGATCTAATGCTGCCCCTCCCGATGTGTTCACATCCACGTTAATAATAGTGTTTTAATCAACTTTTCTTTAATTCAACTGCTGGATATTATTTATATTCAGGGATACATATAACTTGGAAATGAAATACTTGATTATGCCAGCTGAGATATGCCTATTGTCTGATATATTCTGCCCTGTAGACACCATATCCTGCCTCCTTTTGCATGTGACAGTCACATGCTCATTGAAACAATGGAAATGTATAAACACTGCAAACGTTGAGAAATCAAGGCTGCAGGTAATTATTATTTTAATCACTGATTGTTTTCTTTTTCCAAACATCATTTGTCGACAGTGTTTTCACAAATAACGACAAATTCCATCACACCTTTTCACAGCCAAAGTAATGTGTCAAATTTGCTCATTTATTTTGACCAAAATATAATTTTATGAAAATAAGCAATAAAAAGCAAAATGAAGCAGCTTAATCATCAAAAGTCATCATTTCACATGATTGAACACTTTTTTTTTAATTGAAAGAATTATTTGCTGAAGTACGTGACCAGGTCATGCTTTTCAATGATTATTACTATTATTTAGGATGTCATGTTAAAATGTTGAGGCTGATTTTTTTCCTTTATGAGATGAAAGTCAGGGAGGTAGGAGGGGACAGGGAGGAGGGATGGCATATAAGAAAAGTTCCCAGCCACTCAAAGCAGCGATGCTGAGATAACACGGCCAGCATCTTAAACCCTGTGACTTTGCAGATGTCGTTTGAAATATGTGGCTCATTTTATGGAACTTCCTGACGCTTTGTTTTATGCTCTCTTGCAGTGTGGGTGAGGGTTGATTAAACAGAGAGGTGAGATGGAGATTCTCATTTAGTCAATGTGTTCCAGCTTTCATTCAGAATGCAGAGGGCTTCATTCAAGTACAGGAGAAACAGAATTACCAGGAGAATGCTTTGAGATTTATGTATGCCACAGCTAAATGCACTTGGTGGTCTACTTGGATTATTTTTGCCATCCTGTCTAAAAGCAAAGCATAGCTTTGACTTTATGAGTCTGACAAGTTGAACCTGATTGATGGCCGATGTATTGTATTTTAAGTTTGGCTACTGGCGCTCCCATTCTCAAAATCTATGGGGTGAGTGAGGGCAGTTTAACCGGTGAAATGGTAGTGGTGCCATGGCCGTGTGGGGAGGGTGAGACTGATGAAAGAGCCAGGCGCCGATCAAAGGCGAGAAAATGAAATGGCATTTGACCTTGTTGGATGCTGGCGAGTGATGTGCTGCCACAGAAGTGCAAAGTAGTATGGGAACCTGTGGGAATCAGCAGAGGGGAGAGAGAGGGGGGGGGAGGCAGGACACAGCTGAGGTGGGGCGAGAGAATGGTCCGCTCAATTTAACCCTTACCATCTCATAACTGATCCAGCAAGGGACCACAAGGTGAGCAAAAGTTACTATGATGGCAAAATGAGACAATTTCTAGCAAGAAGAAAAAGGTGTTTCCTGTGAGTCATGTGGTGAACCGTACAGCTCTGACTGTGTATTAAAATATTACACATGATGTGAAGTCCTGGGTTCTGTACCTCAGGAGTAATCTCCCTCCTTTACATAATCTACTCTCACCTCTGGTACCGAACCTGTGGTGGATATGCAAATGTCAAATAAATAATTCAGCTCTTTTCCATTTACTTCTGCTTGCTCCTGCCATGTTGGCAATAATGAGTAAAAACACAGATAAGGAAAAATATGGAGTGTCTCTTCCAATCGCCATGGCTGCTCTGTCAGCCTCAGATGACAGACAAGCGTGTGCATTGTGCTGTCACTGTAGGATGTCATATGATGTAGACAAACAAACAACTAGAGCTCAAACCAACATTTATTTTCATTAATTATCAATAAACATTTTAAGATTTAATCCGTTTGGGCATAAATCATCAAAAAATAGTCAAAGCACCTGATGCGGCCCGTGGTGGTGTTGTCATCAGACATCTTGTTTCGAACATTTTACAGCGTTCATGTGAAAATTTGAGAAACTGAGTTTGGCATTTTGGCTTGACTGAAACAGTGAATTAGTTATGAAGATGGTTGCTGATTGGTTTTCTGTTGAAAACAACAGTTTATTCTGTTTTGTTTCCAGAGGTAGCTCTCTCTGATGGTTCATCCCTCAGCTGTCTCTCAAGAAGGATGCTTTAATTCAACCAGGGTGCACAGATGAAGCCTCTTTTGTTTTTCCCAGTACCTTTAGCAGTTTAGCAGTGCTTCAGGACTGTTCACTTACAGCTCCTGTGTATATGTCATACTAGTTACATCACAACAAGGCTATTACGGCAAGACTGCAGAGATGAAATCCTAAAACGTGCATCAGCAAAGCATATCATCTGCTTGTCAGTACGCTTCAACAAAGGCACTGCTCTTTCCAAAGGAAGAAGACAGTCTTTCTCATTAATTAAGGTGCGAGTGGCAGAACAGAGCTCACTCCCTCGCTCTGCATACTGAGGTTGGACGGGCTTTCATATGAGTTGCACTCTCAGAATCTAATGATTTTTTTTTTTTTTTGAGACGGTAATCCACACATAAATGTACCATTTAAAGTGTATTCCACTTGTATTACCTAAAGAATAAAGTTCTCATGCAACTTTTCTGAGGGGTGCGTAAGTCTTCACAAGGGATTTGCAATGTCTTCGCCAACCCTAAAGCCATCTGGTATTACTACACAGGGTCACCTTGTCATTGATCCATGTGTAGCATGTGAAATACCTAGATTGTCTTTCTTAAAAGGGAGATTCTCCTCCCACTTGTACCCCTAGGATTAGCAGAGCTAGCGAGATGTGATTCTCCTCTTTTCACTATCTTCATGACCTCCTCTTATACTACGGGGAACCAAAGATAGGGAATGGGAGGATACAAGGACAGCTTAGACAAGTAATTTTGCCTTTAATTGCTCGAGCCTCCCATGAGTGCTATTGCTTAAGTAGTCCAAAAACTGTTGTTGTTTTCCTCCACATAATCTTTGATTATATGAAGGTCAGCATTTTTCTCTAAGCTTCTTATGAGAGAATTTGGAGCAGGTGGATTGCTCAGAGAGATGAGACAATGCTCCCCAGCTGGAGAGTGAGAGTGAACTGCCCCCTTTTTTTTCCATCCACTGCAGTGACTTTGCTATCTGTCTCCCAAACCCATCTCAGCCATCTTATACAGTAGTCTTTTGTTTTGCTTAGTCCTCATTTCCCAGTCTGTATCAATAGCGTTATTATGTGGGGCTTTATCTGGCTAATTAAGACTTCATCTTTCTGGGTGATCTCTCATAGGACGTGGATTAAGTTCTCTTTATCTCTGTACTGGGGCCACATTGAGGTTGGTGAAGGCCTGCTCCACTCAGACTGTGGAGAGGGAAGAAAAAAAGCACACATGAGGTTATTTGGTGAAATGATAGTTAGGAAAAAAAAGAGAAACATAGAAATATTGGACGCTGAAAGTGGGAATGAAGGGATTTACTGATGAACTGTGCTGTATTGGAAACACACAGTAGGGGTAAACATCTCAGGCCCTCAGAGTTTCCTGGAATATTTTTTTTTTTAGCTTTGATTAATTCATGTCTTGTGTGTGAGCATTTCAAATTCACCTATATGAGCTACAGCATGTCACAAATCACAGTATAACCTGTATCAATTACTTTCACTGCTGGTACATGTCAATTGTCCAGCCCATTTTATCAGCAGAAAGCCATTTGAATCGATGACCTAGCCAACCATAGCCTTTGGACGATTCATTTACAATCAGCTTGCACGCCTCAACAGGCACCATTTGGTTTGCATATACAATTGGGTGATTCATTTTAGTTGGAGTGGGGCTCCTGAGTCACTGTTTGCCAGTGTATGAATTTCAGATGCCTTGTTGTTCTGGGTACACTCTCATTATATTGTAGTGCTGAAAGTCAGCAGATGGATGTCTGGGTCAACGGTCATTAGAAAGAACCAGTATAAATAGCGGGTGAATGAGAGGACCTCAGTGATACACTGCAGACCTGTGACTAATTGCTTGGAAGGTTATCTTGGTGATTTGACTTTTCTCACATTGCAGCGGAGCAGAGGAAAAACACACATTTTGTTTTGTTTTGGTGCAGAAACACAATCTGCCTCAGAGCTTTGGCTGGCTCGTGTGCACTTCTCACAATGCACCTCTGGTTCTTGATAAAGCACTTATGAGACAGTGTTTCTGTCTGAGCCCATGCCATTGAAGGAGATAAATCCTAAATGGGTAAACTGAGGTGACTTTGCTCCGGCAGTTTTATACGTGAGTCTGTACATTTGGGAGCCATGAATCAAGACCTGTGTGCCTGGAGAAGAAAACAAACTAAAGACCTTATTTTTTTTGGATTTAAATGTATCATTTTGAGATGAAACTGTGTCTTGCTGAAGATGGGGTTACTCTGGCACTCATTTTAAATCCATGAAATACTGTCCTCTCTGCTTCTGAATTAGGTTCACCTTTGCGAATGTCCTACAAAAACAAGTATTTGAAAGAACTATGCCATTTCAAAAACAAGAAAAATGACCCGAGGTTGAGGAAGTTCTTGTGTTGCTTATACTCCTCTTTGACTCACTGTGAAAAGTCATAGTGGTGAGTTATGAAAAGGTACAGATAGGGAAACACACTGTGATAATTGCTTTAATCTGTTCAATGCCACAGAATCCTGCTCTGAACAGGAATGGCTGTTGCAGTGTGATATTAGACGTCCTTGCTCCTTCAAGTGACGCTGGATATTCACGCCTTTAATCATAAAAGGAAATGTACAAAAGAATCGTGACTGTTCACCATCATTGCAAAGATTAGCAGCTATATTAAAGTAAGAAAATATTTATAAACAAAGAAAAGTGAGACCGATATCTGATTTCTGAGGCTGATAAACATATTTAACAATATCTCTTAATATCTTTATCTTCTCAATATCTTTTTTCATGAACACACATCAGCACATATCATGTCTCTCTGATATATAAACATATATATGAACATATATATATATCAGATGGATTTTTAAAGTCTAAAATCTTGTCAGTGCTCTCTGGTGGACAAACTATGTAAATTACCTCCAACCTGTCTATCTGCAATAAACTTAAATCAGCCAATAACACCAGCCATGCCCTCATATCAAGACACTAAATGTGTTGGTAGTTATTGAAATTATTTTAAAATTAAAGTTCTTTCTTTTTTCTTGTTTCTAACAGTAATTAATCAAATATCAAAGAGCATTTGTCTAAACTAGCTAGACTCATCTGGACCATGAAATCAAATAATTCCACATACACTCACTTGCATCACTACATGATATGAAGCAAGTACACCGAAATAAGCTCGTTATACACCAGAGGCCAATGGAGTTATCAAATATATCAATAAATAATTCAAGATGCAGAGTAAAGCTGGACTGATACTGGACACTGATTATGGTATTTGTGAGTTTGAATATTGGCTGATAGATCATTATGCTATTTTTATTATTTGACATGAACGCGTAATATAAACACACCAAGGTTTCAATAAGGATTGTGACAAACATATGTATTCATCCTGACATTATACAGTTGAAAAATAAAGCTGTCGGTGCTGTCTGTGGACAAACTGTAATGAAGACACTGATATATTTGTGCATGTAGAGTGGCATTTTAACCTGCTTTTGATGATTTCTGTTGTTCTGTATTCTGTCCAACAATGCAAAGTCCTTTTCAGCCTGACAAACATTCCCTGCTCAGATCTAACACTCCGTAGATGCTGACATACAATACTGAATATTGAAACCAATCCCTGCATTGCTGGAGCTCCCCTTTGCCAGTGTTTGTCTAATCTATGCTTTTCTCTGCGACTTGAAGGCAACAGCAGTCCTCCAGAGTCCGATCCCAGTGCATTAGCGTGGTATTTTCTGCATCGGGGTCACCTCTCTATCAGCTAATTACAGCTCATTTCCCTTTTAAGGCCTCACAGTGAGCTGCAGGGCCAGCTAAGCAAAGGGGACATTTTCTTCACCACACTGGGAGGAAAGCCTGTAGATGCCAGTCACAATTAAAGTCAATATGGCCCTGAGCCACTCCACACTGTGCCCATCACACTTCCTTCCAGCCAATAAGATACAGCCTTAATTATTCATTATGAAATGAAGGCATGTTTCCATGTTGACTTCCTTAATAGAAGAACCAGTTTAGCTTGTGGTGGAGTCACAGCTATTAAAGCCACATCCTGAGTGAGCTGTTATAGTGGTTGTTCCATAAGTCAGCAGAAGAGCTCACCCAAATAGAAACACCACACACACACACACACACACACACACACACACACACACAGACACTCCCTGGTCATCTGTCAAATCCACTCACTTCATCTAAAGGAAAAATATATTCCCTCACAAATTGAGTGAGAAGAGTAATATGTTTAGGTTCTTCCCTCCCAGAACGTTCATCTGTTCTCCACTCCACCAGAAACTAGACCACATCAACCCCTCTTCTGACATCACTACACCAGCCTTTGCTTTGCTTTCACTTCAGGATCAGTTTCAAAATCTTTCTAATTGTCTGTAAATCTCTCCACAGTCTCGCCCCTAAATATATCTCTGAACTTCTCACCCCCACACTCCTCAGTTCATCACACAGTCTGTTCATGGTCCTGAATGAGTCTTGGCTTTTAACTTGTATTTTTTATTTTAGAATTTCCTCATGTTTTTATTCTCTGTCTGTAATTGCTATGAATGCATCTGGCTCAATAGACTGCCTTACGTCAAACACGGGAAGTGATTACACTTGAATTTTCAGGTGGATATTGGATCTCATCGTATAATGAAGTTTGTTTTGATTCATTTACAGTTGCCTCTTAATAAAACTGGATTTAAAAAAAGAAAATCAAGTAGACGCCTCATGTAGGTGAAGAAAAGATGGATGATTATGTAAGTGGATGTTTTCATGGTTGCTCATCAAAGCAGCAATGGGGGAATGTGTGTCTAAGCTCCTTTGCTGTTTTGCACACTAGCCTGTGAATTCATTACAATAGTAATGGTGAGACCTCAGTGTTCCTCCCTAATCAGAAGCTGGTGGGTAGATCACGCCTGAGAAGGAAAAACCTTCCTTACACTTGTTCACAAAAAGACAAATGTGTATCTTAACTAGAGGCTATCCTAATTGTTACGTGGGCACTTTCTATGACATAGTGCAAACAATCACATCAGGCTTTTCTTTAAGTGTGAGCAGAGCAACTGTGAAGAATGAGTATTTCCATTGAGGTTTTAATACCGCCTCAGGGACTATTTTGTGTGCTGAAGATCTGAAGCGAAACTTAAGTACCATGAACAATTCATTTGAAATAACCCTTAATAAGCTCATGTATGCTACAGAGATGTAAGTAACTGAGAGTGTTAATGTGTGTCTGTTGTAAATATCTGCATAGTTAGGCACAATTAAGTATTTTTTTTTTAATTAACTCTATGTTCATGTCAGGGTCTAGAACTAGGTCATGTTGGACTTTTTTGCTTGATAATTCATTTTATTGATCATTTATCAACTGTGTTCCGTGGATGACTAATCGATTAATGAAACATGCATTGCAGCAGTCTTCAGGCATCTGTGACCTTTACGCCCTTTTAACCTTTTATAGCCATTTCACAGCAGTCAGTGAAACTGTCTGACTTAATATCCTCCGAGTTAAAAAACAAAAGCAAAGAAAACATATCCTCTCTGGCCCATTCCTTGAAACAGATGTTCTTAAAGCACCTCATGGGGCCTTGTTAGTGCTGGCCTTTCAGTCTTGCAAACTAAACAAACTAGAACGAGCCAGGTTCAGCCCACACGCTAAAACATTCATCCAAGATCAGTATCTAGTTTAAAATTCACAAGTCTAAGCCCTGTGACCTTTATCTCATATTGTTTCTGCATCTATTGCCATGGCTGTGGCTGTGGTGTTTTCAGTTATGCTGGGTGGAGCAAGCGAGCGGTGCTCCAAAGCACTAAAGGCTGGCATCTCCTGCAGTGTTCGGAGAAGAGTCCATGTGTTACTGTGTGCCTCTGTGACACAGTCGCCTCAAGTCTTGAAGGCTCTGTCAGCAAGTTGTCCCAAACCGAAAAGATCAGGCCTTAGAGTGAGATGGGGGCGAGGGAGGGAGGGAACAAAGCAATACACAGACAAACAGACATTTTAGAACAGCGTGTGTGTGTGGGGGGGGTGTATGTGTGCAGCAGCTCTCCCGCCTGTGGAACATTTTCTCTCAGCCTTGGGGTGGAGAAAAAAAAAAAAAAAAGGAAATGGCCATTCCAGCAGCTCTCTCTGGGGGAGCTCAATCTTTCACAATCTAGCTGTTCTGCTTACAGAAGTTACTTCCTGCTCCCAAACACTTGAAATGCACTGCAGTCGCTATGATGCATACATCAGACTTACCCACTCAGTACTGCACAGATACAGTGTGACTTTTTTTTTTTTATTATTGTGCACCCGTGTAGCTCTCGTATCCACAATCCTGGGAGTTTTCGGAGGCTGCACTGTGCTTAGTTTGAATGAAATATTGTAATGCTTGTATGCACAGGATGACATTATGAAAACGAGTAAAAAATATGGACATCTCGATATTGGCTACATCACATAGCTTTCAAAAGCTTTTTGAAAAAAGGTGGTGTAGTCCGGTGGTGTTAAGATGTACAGTATATAACTTATTTGTCACAATCACACACATCATTCACTAATGAATTCATTGAACTTGTGTGTCATTCTATTCTGGCTTTCATTGAAATGATGTGATTTTTTTAAAGCCTCTATTGGCAGGCTTCTTTTTCATTTCTTGGATGCTGTGAAAGGAGTGTGGGTTCTCATTAGTGTGGGCCGATGTCAGTCCTTCTAAAAATCCTGGATTCTCTTTATAAAAGTCTGACATTCAGGAGGCCCTTCCACTTTGAAAACACTGTTCAAGAACCAGAAATGAAGGGTGATTCTCTGAACAGAACTGGGGAGACGAGCTAATGAGCTTAATAATGATGGAACATCACACCCAATCGCATGTAAAAAATGAGTCAATAAATAAATCATCTCTGCACAGTATGTGCAATTATTAGCTATTAGTTTGTTTCATTTAAAAAATCATACCACCAATTAATATTTCCCCTTTCTTTAAAATAAGTTTCATATTTGCAACTTTACCCTTTTTTAACATTTTCTTAAAAGAGAGTTAATTCAACATTTTGGATGACATATATGGTGGTTGAATTGTATACCATCATAAACTGTTTATTATAATAATATGTATGATTACTTTTCAGAGACAGACCTGAGTACAGCAGAGAGACAAAAAAAACAAACATGCATAGCCATATGTGTTCCTATTATTTTGTCCGTCCTTTTTATATGAGTGAGGGCAGACTGAAGATTATTAACCTCTATACCTCTAATATGATTTTTTCCTCTTATGAACAGTATTTGTAAGCAGAGAACTGGCACAGGAACAGTAGGTGACCCCTTTTTGGAGGTGAAGTTCAGGAGGGACATGTAGACAGGTTTCATAGTAGAGTGTCGTCAGGACAACAGCTGGCCACTGTAGGAATTCTGCACCTTGTTGCACCAACCGGCTTCTTCGCCTGGATTAGGGCTTTGCTGTCCATCTGTCGGGCGTCGGCTTACATTTAAGCCCTGCCATTTCACAGGCCCAGCTCGAGCGAGCTATCCCACCCGGCAGCTTAGCTTCTCAATGACATGGACATTGAAAATTCAGCTAGGAGACATTATAGCAGCGTGAAAGTGATCTTACTTGGGGAGATAAAGGTCGGACACTCCTGGTTAAGATGGATTTAGCCAAAAATGTGGCTGTCAATAAACATGCTCTGTATTATAACTCCAAGCTGCTACTTACTGCAAAGAATTGAATCGATAAGCATCTTACGATGCAGTTTAATTTATAATCTCAGCAGCTGGGTACAATGTTTTTTATTTACCATGATGCACAATTAAGCAGATTAATTTTCAAATGATGAAAAATTATGCCGGAAAAAAAAAAAAACTGTCAAACTGCCCCATTTATTATATCTCCTTCATGGGGAGATTGGTGATACATCTGCTTACTGCAAATTGTTTCGTCATTCAAATACTACAGTACATAAAATCTGCAGCTGGATCTGCCCGCTCAGGATTAGCCTTACAGCTGACAAAGCAGTTTGCGGAGGAACGGGCTTTAAAGGCTTTTAACACTTTGTGTTTCAGATAACGTCAGCATCATGTCAGGGATTTCCCAGAAGCTTACAGGTATTTAACCATGGTATTTAACAAGGCTCAGGACTGATGTGTAGTGGCAGGTAAACTAAAGCTTTGGGGGATGGATCAGTCTTAACAATACCCCACCCCACTAATGTTTGTACTTGTTGAGGAGATCTTAATGATAATAGACAGCCTCATTCAGACACATGGAACAAGATTTTGGTGGAGTCATAGCAAGTTACATGTGGACAGAAGGCAATGGTGTTGTTCCATTAAATCTACTGACCATGGTGCCACAAAAATATCTCCATCCTAAGGGAAAAACAACTCTTCGTTATATGGTAATTATGGCTTGATCTTTTCATCAGGCTTATAGCACTGTTAGCCTGTGGATAGAGGACTGTAATAAACTGTAGAAGAAGAAGAAATTTACTTTCACTAGACTGAGCTCAAAATTCCTACCACAAAAATGTTCTGAAAAAGCACAGGTCAGGAAGGTTGAATGAAACCCTCATGTAGCAAATATTTCTTTGTTTGAAACATTGAGTTATTTTATGAGGCACTAAAAATGTTACTTCTTGTCTGTTCAATTATGATTGCACATGCACTGATGAGATGGCCATACTTATACCACCTCTGTAGTTATTCGGGCATAGGGCACCATCCACTTCCTGATACAAGGTTCCATCTTCTGGATCTCAGTGGATTCTGTCATGAAGCCATTGATCCTCACTGTTCACCAATGTAGTTATTACTGGTCTTGGACCAGTGGGTCCTCATTTATTGAGCACCGTTGTCTCACATCTCTTCAACCACATTCCTTTGAGAAGCACACTCCCTCTCACTTCACCTCAATTAATTCTCTGGGAGCTCACTGGAGTGCTGATTGGAATGAAGACCTGCATTCTGACTACATGCCTGCAAGGGAATGATAACGGCAGATCATTAACAAAACAGAGCTGCAAATGTTTACCCATGGATGGCATTCTTCATCTTAATGTGTCCCAGGCTTTACTTGTTTTCTGGCGGATTTGCCACTGAAGCCATGTTTAATAAATGTCAACGCTGCTCTGTCATGGAAAAACATTTTGACTAAATGACTATCAAAGCTTTTGTAGCATTGTGTCTTTCTAATGGATCTTGAAAAATAATCAGATGTATTATGATTGAGTAATCAAGTGCATTTTATGGGGATTCTGACCCAGTGTAAAGGAGTGTGTGGGCTCATTATTAAGCCTGGCTGGGGTCCATAACCTGCTGAAGTTGCAGTCATGGAGCTTTACCAACAAGAGATTATGATTTGATCATTTTGCTGATTGGGTTTCAGTGTCAGTGGTAATAGAGTCGGACATAATAGCATCTCATTGACTGATATCCAATATGCGATAGCCACATGATAGAGGGTGACAGATGGAATTGAGCTTGTGATAAGGCCACTCCTTCTTAGGTGTCTTAGCTTGACATACAAAGTTCCACACCACTCCATCTCACAGTGCTCAGTCCTGAATTGATCAATGTGGGTTAAGAAATAAGAATGATTAAGTATGGCTGGAGGCAGCAAGGAGAACAGCAGGCTCCAGTGCAGGTCTCTGATCTTGGATATACCATCATCTCTGCTGTTTTGAAGTCACTTGGTTTCACTTGATTACAGTTGATACCATCAAATATCCATTCTGAACTTTGACCTCAGAGGAGAATAAAATGAAATTGAGTGAAGTAAATAAGAACCCCAAAAGCCCCTTCTTGATGAGGCAGCTGTCCAGTTGTTGATTGGTTCAGTGGGGGAAAATGTTATTAGCGGTGACCTAATGATAGTAACATGTCACCCCATAATTAACTGTCAAATATAAAATCAGATTTTTCTCCTTTGCTCTGCAATCTCAATCTGTCACATGTAACATGGTCGATGAAATCTGCTCAAGCACAAAAGTCTACACTGTCCTTCTTCACAACCCCTCTGTTGAGCCGGAAAAAACTGTTAGAAATGGACTAATTTAGAGGAAGAGAGGAAACTGCATACAACTGGCAAAATAAGTGATCTCTGCTGAATGTCTCGTACAATTGATGTCAGATTCATTGTCTGCAAATCAAAGCATCATGGTTCTTTGCGTATAACTTATGAAATCAATTGTTAATTGCTTTGTTAGTGGAAATGCTGGAGGCATGCCACAAGATGACGTTGAAAATAAGTCTCTTTTTTTGTTGTTGTTTTTTGCTTAGTTTAGTTTTTTTGCTCTAAAATCTTGTATTTATCTCTCTGTATCCAATTACCTGGTGGTGTATGGTCTATATTTTATTGTAAAAGATTGCATGAGCCAAGTGTCAGCCACAGCACATACATCACACTTGCCACCATCAGTCTTTGATTGCGTCCTCCTGCTACTGCTGCTCCAACCACCTTTTTTTTCTTTTTTTTTTAACTCACAGCAAATCCAGGCTGGAAGGAGGAAGAAAAAAAGTGGGGTTTAAAAAAATACTTTATGGTACCAGTACAAACCACAGATGGTTTCAGCCTACGTGTCTGTGACACAGCACAAATTGGATTGCCGTCTGAAAAATGCTGTTAATTCCACTTGAAGCTGCGCCCCTTCACTTTATATCAGGGTGATAGCATTGACTGATTGATCGTCGGAAGGTGCGCAGTGAAAATGGTGTTCAGCATTCCACAGCAGATACAATGGGAAGACAGTGCAAGATTTATGTAGATTTGTAACTAGGCTCAGTATTGCTTCTGTATCTCAAATATGTCTGATATAATGCTGTGCATTCACAACTACTTGCATTTGAAATACCCTTTCAAGCTCCGTGGAGCTCTGTGCAGAAAAGTGAACGATGCAGAATCCAAGACTGTCAGCACTCTCAATTATGCAAGCACATACCTTATTCCTCGTAACCGCCCACCTCTAATCATCTTTAGTCTGTGCCATGAATATTGCAGCAGGATTCATACTCGTCTGAACAGTTCTGTTAGGACTTGTGTCACACTAGAAATGGCATCCTTTAAGCACTTACATTGGTGAACTGACCATCTAGCAGCGAATAGACAGTTGCCAAAGGAAAGTGGTTTAATACAAGTTTATAAAGCTGTCAATTCATTCCACTGCCCCCCTCTTCCACCACATATGATGTGAAATTGCTGAATTTAGCAGAGAACAGCATATTTGAATGTCAGCCCATAGCTCAGTGATATAAAACCATGCTATACAACTTCATTTGAATTTTTTCCTATTGTCAGCTTGTATTTTAATGTTCTAAAATCTGCATTGGACTTCCCTTGCCTTGTTTTCCTCGTCTGACGGAATTTTGTGAAATTAAAATTTTAGGTGGTCACAGTCAACAGTGTGGCAGTTGTGTTTATTTCATGTTGTGTCTGTGTCTCCCCAGGTAACCAATAAGATGGCGGCCGGGGAAGCGACTGGGCACAGCTACCTGGTGGCTTGCTGGCAGCCCATTCTGATCCTGATGCTAGGCACCGTGCTGTCTGGCTCTACCACAGGCTGTCCATCCCGCTGTGAGTGCAATGTTCAAGAGCGCTCTGTGATGTGCCACCGCAAGAAGCTCATGACAGTTCCTGAAGGCATTCCTGCAGAAACAAAACTGCTGGACCTCAGCAAGAACCGCATTAGAACCATCAACCCAGATGAGTTTGCCAGCTTTGCCAACCTTGAACACCTGGAGCTCAGTGAAAACACAATCTCCACTATTGAACCTGGAGCTTTCAACAACCTTTACGGCTTGCGGACATTGGGGTTGCGTAGCAACAAACTTAAGCTGATCCAGCTCGGTGTCTTCACAGGCCTGAGCAATCTCACACAGCTGGACATAAGTGAGAACAAGATCGTCATCCTGTTGGACTACATGTTCCAGGATTTGTATAATCTCCGGTCTTTGGAGGTTGGTGATAACGACCTGGTTTTCATCTCCCACCGGGCTTTTCATGGCCTAAGTAGCCTTGAGCACCTGAGTCTTGAGAAGTGCAACTTGTCCTCTGTGCCAACAGAGGCTTTTACTCACCTCCACAGTTTGATTACCCTCAGGCTACGCCTCCTCAATATCAATGTCATAAGGGATTACTCCTTTAAACGGCTCTACCGCCTAAAAGTGTTGGAAATAGCCAATTGGCCATATTTGGATACGATGACCCCAAATTGTTTGTATGGATTAAATCTCACCTCCCTGACCATTGCAAATGCCAACCTGACCACGATTCCTTATGTAGCCCTGAGGCACTTGGTTTATTTGCGCTTTCTAAATCTTTCATATAATCCTATCCATACCATTGAGGGGAATAAGCTCCATGATCTTCTTCGTCTGCAGGAATTTCACCTGGTAGGTGGCAGACTGGCAATGATTGAGCCCTACTCTTTCCGTGGTCTAAACTACCTGAAGATCCTAAACGTATCTGGAAACTCTCTTAGCACTTTAGAGGAGTCTGCTTTCCATTCAGTTGGCAACCTGGAAACCCTTGCCTTGTATGATAATCCCCTGGCCTGTGATTGCCGACTGTTATGGGTTTTCCGACGACGCTGGAGACTTAACTTCAACAGGCAGCAGCCTACCTGTGCCTCCCCTGAGTTTGTCCAAGGCAAAGAATTCAAAGACTTCCCGGATGTTTTGCAGCCTAACTACTTCACGTGTCGCAAGTCCAGGATTAGGGATCGCAAACCCCAGCAGAAATTTGTTGACGAGGGAGCCATTGTTCATTTTGCTTGCCAAGCTGATGGAGATCCTGCTCCGGTGATAATGTGGCTATCCCCACAGAAAAAGTTTATCACGACCAAGACAATTGGACGGCTCTCCGTGTTGCCAGATGGTACCCTTGAGGTGCGCTATGCTCAGATTCAGGACAATGGCACGTATGTGTGTATAGCTAGCAATGCAGGCGGAAATGATACCTCTCTTGCTCACCTGCACATTCATAGCTACTCACCTGACTGGCCACACCAGCCCAACAAGACTTTTGCCTTCATCTCCAACCAACCTACAGAAACTGGTGCTAACGGTACACGAGCCAATGTTCCTTTCCCCTTCGATATAAAGACATTGATCATTGCGACCACAATGGGCTTCATCTCGTTTCTCGGTGTCGTCTTGTTTTGCCTGGTACTGCTCTTCCTTTGGAGCAGAGGTAAGGGCAACACCAAGCACAACATTGAGATCGAGTACGTGCCACGGAAATCGGACGCTGGCATGAGCAGCAGCACAGTGGATGCTCCTCGCAAGTTTAATATGAAAATGATTTAACGGGCCTGTGGAATTTATTCAGTTTGAACTCAAAAATAAGACAAATGGAAAAGAAGACACTTTCTTTCCTCTCTTTCAAACCTGTGGATCCTGGTCTGTTAACATAGAGTTCTGTTTTTTCCTGACTGAAGTACAAGAGAGGAGGGCAGTTCCTGACTTTCCCAAGTGAGAGGGAATGAAAGCACACACAGTGCTACAGTGCACTGGTGGTTTCTTCAAGGCCTGTGGGGGCATTCACTGAAAGTCAGATTTGTCATAAGCAGTTCATATTCCTGTGGATTTATACTGGGAAAAATATATCAGAAAAGAAAAAAAAAACATTTAAACAGGCAGAATGCAAAGGGCAGATCATATTTTGGCCATCGCTGTTTTTTGTCTGTATTTTTTTAATTTAGTGTTTGTTTTTGTTGTTTTGTTTCCAAGGCTAGATGTCAAGTCATGAATGAGATGTATATGGGTTGATGAGCACATTTATACAACATTGATGCATTTCAAATGTCATCTTTACAATACATCAGTGTTACGTTTGTGAATGCTCTGTGCTACATATGGTCTCTTTTCTTACCAACAGTGATTGTTCTGTAATCCGTCAAGTGCATCACCTAATAAAAAATGTTGAAAAAGTATGCCCCAGCAATTAGCAGAAATACACTACATGGTATGACACAATTCTGTTATGGGAAATACAAATTGTGATGTACTATATAAAAATTAGAAACCTAGAAAGTAGTGGGTTGTACTGCAAACCAACAAATAAGTGCTCTGAAAAGACATAGATTCAGTGATGCATCAGTGGAACCTTTCCTACTGACACCGATTCTCAGTACTGCACCGCACAGATCTTTCAAACGGTACACAAGAATAATTGCATTTTTAGAAAGATAAATAGAACTCTATTTAGAAAACGCTGTTGTTTAATGTGGCTCTGGGTAGAGGATTTTAGCATTGGGAAAATGCTCTAATAGAACCTTTTGAGTCCGGTATCTGATATCAGTATCAGTGTCACTCATCCCTACTTTTCAGATGTAACCCAGACTACTCACACATGGATTGAGGGCATGATACAGAAGGGAATGTGAGATACCGGGGGTATGATGCTCCTTACTAACAGTAGATGCAGCATCGAGCCTACAGCTTTGTGATAAAAAATGGTTGATGTTGGTACGTTGATATTATAAGTGCTTATCCCTGACGTTTTAAAATGACATTTCAAAAACTAGTATGTAATGGTATTATTTCGTGCTCAACAATACTGTGGGAAATACAGGTTGTGGTGCTCATGTTTTTGGATACAATGTGCTCCTCAAGCTGTAGAATATTTCTTTCATTGTTGGTTATTTTTCTTGGTTGTTTTTATGAAATCAAAAATTTATTTATGCCAATGCTCCCCCCATTAAAGCCATGGGAAATATTACCTTCCAGGATCATTTACAGGTTTGCTATTCCCCAGAAATGTGCAATGTTTGTCAGGGGAAAACGAACTGTGCATATTATGCTCCCAGTTGGCCCTGCATATAAAATCTGAGGTTACAGCCTTACCTCCTCTAGTACACACTGTGGACAGCTGGGCTTTGCAAACGTGTGTGAGGATAAAGGCTAAGTTATTTATGATGGATGACATTACAGACAGCGACACAGTAATGGGCTGGAAGTATGGACAGAATATGCAGATGGATGGAGTGACACAGATGTTTCACCCATGGAGCAATCTGAAGCAGCTTTGGTGTAATCTGTTTTGCATAAAGGAAAAAAAAAAAAACACTGGATATGGCTCATGGTTCTCCCTCTTGCTGATTATGAATGCTCTCTTTGTTCAAAGTGTGGCTACTGTACCTAGCCTTTTTTTGGTCCCGTGTCATCCCGGGATTCTGTTTTTTGTTTCTGTTACTCCTTTTTTTTAACCATGGACTATATTGACCATGTAGTCCAAGCCAACTTTTTACAAAAAAAAAGGTACTAAAAAAGAAATCTATGGAAAATACATTCAAATTGTTCTGTGCAATAAAGGTAATATGCAGATTCTTTTTTTTTTTAATTAACAAAATTTTGTTGATGTTGAATTGTTCAGAATATGGTATGTTGTATTAAACAATCTATGGACTTTTTTAAACACACAATGGTCCTATCTTGATTTGAACCGTTCGGTTAGTAAACACTTGACTGTTTTATAGCCAGAGATTACAATGATGATATCGTTGGTTCAATCAAATGACACAATAATGACATCATTAATAATTTCACTGCGAGCTGGTCCTGTTGATCTCATGACAATTTATTTTCCATAAATACAGATGCGCCACAGATTAGATTAAATACAGATTCACGAACGAGCAAAAGCAAATTATAGCATGCCACCACCTTTAATGCTTTGTTACCAAAGTAAACGCCAAAGTCTAGCTAAACATTTAAGTATATTTCTTATGTATCAGTGAGCGAATTAGCAGTTTAACATTGGATTTCTTTGATTGAATACCTCATTAAATGATGATGCAGACTGCAAGGTAATTTCACATTATGTTTCAGCACTAATTACTTGTTTACAGGGGCACTGGTAGTTTGCTTGTTCACTTGCGTGGTGTCAAAACTTTAATTAACCACCATTAGTAAAGAGTCACAGGCATTAAGATATTTATGGGGAATATTGTTCATTTAAATCGCGCATTTGTAATATTAAAGAGGTAATATTGGTAAAGTAATTAGTTTGTGGACTTGAAAATGAACAGAAAATAGCGGCTGTTCAACACTGAATAACAACACTGAGTTTAATTCTGGTATGTCTCTTAGCGAAACATGAGCAAATTAGGTTAGCCTTTGAAGGTTATGGGAAATGACCAGGGATACGTCTAGGACAGCCTAGTTTCATAAAGTGTGGTGCAGCTCTGCATTAAGTTTGGTTCTCTGTCCCATTCCTTTTTATTCCAGAGGCCTCCACTGGGACTTTTGACGTTCTTTTTTTTTTCCTCAAGCTGTATCAAAGCATGTTCATTTATCTTCTGACTTGAAAACAGACAGGCGGAATAGAAGAGGAGAGAAGCTATTCTTGAGGCCTCCGAGCCCTTGGGAGTAATGGAGACATCCATTGTTTTCATTCTTCAGATATTAGATCTGTGCTTAAAATTCTAGGTCAGGAGCAGGCTGATGGATTCTGACACTGTGCGACAAGTTGCCTCTCCTCAACTGAGCATGAAAATACAGACACACCTCTGGGTGTTCCTTGCACTCATCCAAATCCATGTGCTTAATGACATCTGGGAAACACTCCATGTAAGCAAAGAAAAGTGTGAATTTGCTGTTGGTGGTGCCTCAGTCACACAATAGGAGCTTCAGATGTCTAAAATAAAAAAGAAAGTCAGCTGAGATTTATGTTTAGTTGTTGAATCTAAACTCCTGGCTGGGAAGCTCTTCCTCATCTCCATATCAAAGGGTCCAATTTAAGCCCTTGTTTACATCAGTGTTTCCATATTATACCTAGTGTATGGTAATTCACCTTCAGTTCAGTCACTGTCAGTCAAACCCTGCATGTTTCAGCATTCATTTGTGAAATCACCAGCTGACAGTAATCAAATAGAACAGGTGTGAGAGTGTAAAATTACTTTTTCCATTTTATTTGAAATGCCAAGCGCTTAATTAAAAGGGCTTACATCTTAATCACAGGGAACTGCTCCAAGTAACAGATTATATATTAGTGTTACAAGTAATGCTAGTGCTGTCCAGATATTTCTATGTCTTTGGCAAGCAGCATAGAAACTTTAACAGGCCTTTTCTAACTAGAACTATGTGATTCACCCTACTAAATACATTCTTGACAGTATCACTGTAGCACACCATGATGCATGGAACTGGACGCATAAGCCACCTGTGACGACACACACCCGGCAGTCACCACACTCTGAATTCTGCATAATTTTAAGCCTTAATATCATTTGAACAGGTGAGTTGTATATAAAGTCACCCTCAGTACAGTTGTCATGAACGGGGAAATTAGCTACAGAGACCAAAACTGTTTTTTGTACCAGGCTGTAAATAAGGCTGTTGCTGCTTGGTTACAAACCATTTATCAACATTTCTCTGTATATAAATGTTAAATAGTGGTGAATAAAACAGTTTCTTTTCTCTATCCTTATCTTATTTGATAGCCAGTGTCCATACACTGCAAAGTGCAGTAATGCCAAGAATACACAATTACTGGTTAACAAAATAGTTAACAAATTAAAACATACAGCATTACTACTGTGATCCTCACATTAGTGTTTTTATTTCAATGGTATGTGCAGAATATTTAACATGTCAGAAACAAATTTAGTGTGATTTGGTGTATCATGAGAGTAACGAGCATCCAGGGTATTTACAATTAGAAACCCCGGCACGTCTTGTCATGTAATTTTAATCGGTGAAGTCTTACATATCAGCTTCAATGCACTAGCATGTGTATTATAGTAAACTCAAAAGCCCCAATGACAATGTGATGGGATGAATTCAGCTTACAGGGATAGAACTTATCATGCTAAACGCGTGTGAGTGCTGGGCTTGTTCAGAGTTTATTGCTTCACTGCTGTAAATCTTCTGCAAATAGTCATTTTCATGCGTCATTAAAGCAAAATGGGATATAGAAGCAAACAGTAATTTTCAATAAATAAATAAATAAATAACATGATGTGAAGTCTGACATCCTCTAAAAGCTTTTCACAAAATCAGACAGCGTTTTTCTTAGAAATTAATCATTTTCCATGGTTAGGGTTTATAGAATTCCCTCCTGAACAGCATGTCACATATGACTGGACTGTGGCATATTAAAAATATTCTGTGAATTCTCTGTAATAATCATCTCATTTTATACAGTGCCATATATTTGAATATCAAGGTACTTTTCAGTGGGCTCTTTCTTACATGATTACATCATTTTTCTTTTTTCAGTCATCACAAGCTAAGTACTTCATGTTCTGTGTGTGTGGGGAAAAGAGGAAGGAGCAGAGGATTAATAGATTTCAAAATATCAGATGATCTCAGACCGACTGATGAGGGACTTTTATTAATGCGCAGGATGGAGGAGGAGGAGGAGGAGGCTTATGTGCAAAACTGTTCTATGACTCAAAGCTGAAAAATTTTAGTTTTTTGATGAAAGTTTTTGATTGTGTGTCTTCCCCTGTTTCGATGACACTGACGTCAATCTCAGACAGGTTTGGTAATTTGTTGGCAAAATCAGCCTAATTAACAGGAAACTACAAAAGGTGCTTGTTCCACATTATTAAGCAGGTCACAGGTTTCAGGCAATATGGGAAAAAGAAAGATCCTTCTGTAGATGAAAAGAATGAAATAGTGCAGTATCTTGCAAAAGGTATGAAAACAGGATGTTTCACCAAAAATTAAGAGATGATCATACTGTGAGAAGATTCGTGTGTGTTAAATTAATTTATCGTGTTAAGACAGCAGCTGAGAAAAAGCCACTGGTGAGTAGCAAAGAGGTATTTGAAGCTGTTGGTGCTTCCCAAAAACCGCTACATCTCCTACACAGGCAGGAACTGTACATGGACTTACAAGTTCAATGGATGAGAGAGTTGAGAGTCTAGAAGGGCTCATCTGCCAAAATATAACTCAATCTGTAAATTGTTTGTTTGTTAATTGAAATTGCCCCCAATGCAGAAAATACAAATTATTTCTCTTCCTCCTCCATCCTCCAGAAACTATTTTAGTGTTTTAACCTCGGTTTTGCCTAAAAAATTGGAAAACTGCATTGTGAATTATTTTGCAAAAAATGGCAATGTCATCATTGGTAAGTTTGTTTAATAAAATCCAGATTATGATATAATTGATAATTGTAGAAGAATAAAAAATCCTATTGACTGCCAATTATATTGAGTATTTAGAAAAAACAACAAACACAAACAGTATTTGCATATCAGGCTTCACCTGACAGATAGTAAAGCAGACCAACAACAAGAACCAGTTATCATCAACCAGATTGGGTGCAAACTGACAACCACTGAGTATAAAGAGTATGCCCTACCAGTGCAGTGTCTTGAGGCTTTCCCACACTGATCCATGCATATTTATGTGGTTTAAACCAAACGTCACATTCAGAATTTCAGCTTTAATGTGAACATACAGATCATGACCACTTCTCACTTTTGACAAAACCCCATAGGCGGAACGATTTGCAGCTCTTCTAAGGAGACTGGACACACAAAACAAAGAAGGAGTGTCTCGTCTTGTTTCAGTGAAAGTCAAAATCAAAGCAGAAACATCCTTTGCTCAGAAGTGTTCTTTCTGGAGGCTGTTGACTGAATTCCTGTCTTCAGGACTGTTGGGAAACTGGACATGACAGTTTATTTTGTTACCGACTTCGACTGACTGAATGATGAAGTTAAGAGTCTACCGTACAAGCCAGGCAGTAGCAAGCCTGTGTTAGCTGCAATGCTTTACTGATAAAGAAAAATCCCATAAGAACTTGTTATGCAAATTCAATACTACTGTTTAGTACAGGACCTTCACTTGCACTGCAGATGCAGGGATGCTACAGCAAACACACAAATAGATGTAAACATGGACTTAATGAAGAGCGAAAAGTTTAATCCCAGGTTTGTTTTTGAAACAGATAGTTATATACTGTGTATATATACAGTACATACAGTATATATGTGTGAAACATGCCGTAAACTAAGAATGCTTTCAAAAATATTAATATTTTTTATCAATTTTCAAAATGCAAAGAGAGCAAACAAAAAAACAAAAAGAAAAATCCAAATCAAATCAATATTTGGCATCTTTGCCTTCAAAGCCATGGCTATTTACATTTGTGACATAATATCCATATAATTATATTATTTAAGTTGAATTGTGGGTGAGACTTTGATCCTTCTGGGTTCAAGGTTTATGTCTGGTGTGGTTTCCATGAGGGGACTTGTTGGTTTTGCATAGTCAAAAAACACTTCCCTGAGACCTGCTGCTGCTAAATAATAAGAATAAAAAAAATCTTCACTCACTTTTAAATGCTTTGCTATTGTTTTACTGTCTTGGCTGCCTTGTGGCTATAGCATTCACCAGGATGTCATCCAAAAAAGGCGATCTGTTGAGGCCCGTTTTTGCCTGGGCCATATGCCACAGCCCCGCGTCTCTGTAGGCAACTCAATCTACCCTCCTTATTTATTTAACGACCCCATGAAAGAGTCATGAGTTTCAAATTCGAAAGATGCGGCAGCCAAAAGTCTGCATCTGTCTGCCATTAAAACCATCTTTTTGGCAGCCTGCTGAAACCAAATCACTGCTGGAGAATGTCGATACTAAACCTGAAATTTGTGCACACTTCAGGCGACAGCTGAATCTCTGCAGGCAGATGTGTTACCAAGGTGATCTGGGAAATTATTATCGTAAATAGGTGAGGAGGTAAGGGGCCAATCCATCCTATAATTCTGTTCTATTTCCAATTCCCCTGTGTAAGGCCTGAATATGCCACTGTGAAATAATTGAGAGCTCAGTTGTTGTTTCACCTTGAAGTGGCTAACCAGTCTGCAAATAATTTGGCTTCTGCCTACTTGCCTCAAGGACGGCGGGCTGCTGAAATTTGATGGGGCAGCTGAGGCAGGTGCCATTGCGAGATAGACGATGTGATCTGATGAAAACAGCGTAGCCAGGCTGCTGCTCCCATTTGTCAGCATTGTTCCAAGATATCTGCAGGTGAGTATGGGTTTCATTTTTCATTATTTTCTCCATCTGCCTTCTGATATTGTGTTTGTGTCTGTCTGGGTAGTTTGTCCAGAGCTCCTGCCATCATGTTATCTCAGTGATGTTAAAGGGGCATCACAGTGTACGAGAAAAACTCAACAGAAAATATGACTTGTAGAAGCAAAAACAGAAATGTTGACAAATCTGCTGTTATTTACATTTCACAATAAATAAATAAATCATATCATGCCAATATATGATGATTATGTTTTAACATTTTAGTTTTAACATTTTGAATCATGCTCAAAGTAGCCTTTTCATTCATATCAAAGGGCCCATCCAGCCCGTCTGTCTGTCTCAAACAAACAGAATGGAGGCACAGTTTAAGCCCAGCCTATAATATTTTTTATATTTACTTTTGCTTTATATACTGGATTATTGGCCTATATGGGTATATGTTGATAAAAAAGATCATGCATATTTATTATTATTATATTATATTATATTTATTAGCATTATTCTGGTTGTTGTTGTTGAGTCTTATTTATATTTTTCTATTATTATTATCTTTCAGCAAAGAAACATTTAGCTTCAGGATGTCAGGTACCTCACTGATATGATATGATGATGGCCTCAGCAGAGGTGGAAGGAGAAACTGCAGGATCTCGACCTCATTACTGTAACAAATGTATCCATTCTGCTTCACTAAATATCAAACTAGTAGCTTGCATTATTTAGAAACGTGTAGTGGCTGCAGCGATTAGTCTGGAGACAGGTACTCTATTCATTACAAACGACAGCAACACGTTACCTGAGTCACTGGTTTTAAATAAAGGTATTTGTGCCATTTGTAATTATTACCTCCAAAGAACAGCATCTTACACTTCACATGAAGAAGCTTGAAATGACGCCTGCCTTGTAAAAAAAAAAGATTATCAAGCTCCATGCCTCTCTTTCTGTAGTTTCTAACAAAAACAAAAAATCTTCAAACTGCCTCTGTGATTTCATTTCAGGAATGTTCTCAGACTTCACAGAACTTGTTTGGGACAACACGACAAATGGTCAAAGCATCATTTCCTTCCAGCATGAACAGGGTTAGTAACAGAATCACTTACATTTCAGCTCCAAATAAATTATTCCCAAAGCATAGCTGTGGATATTCAAATGCATGTTTTCTAAATCAAGCATATTCAAACATTCATTAAAATAATGATGGGCTGTATTAAAAATTCTGTCATCATTATCATCGACTGTGCCTCCTGCATTAGAGGTGCGTATGACTGCCGCTCACATTAGAAATGAACAGACTTTTAATTACAGTCTGGAAAAGAAATCACAGACGTATTTAAAATCATTTATATTTGACGATACCATAATTACTGTATGGAGTGTGCTTTATCACATACAGCAATTTCCTGCAGCTGCTCATTTTCTATAGAGGTAATAATTGCATGACAGGGTACTTTCAGCAGATCACTTGATATCCTAAAGTTCCACTGGAGACGGCAACACAAACGGGACTGTGATCAATGCAAGTTCTTCTCTAAGACCCAAATCCCTGGGAATGAAGTAGTGTAGATGTCAGAAACCAGCTGAATGCCTCAGCAATGAGTTTCTCTTTGCAAAGCCCTGGGGATGAGCGATATAACAATGGCAAGACACCACATAGCTGTGGAGATATTACAAATCTAAGCTGTTTTGACTTTTTCAAAATTCTCACTGCAGGAGCCCACTGAAGATTTTTTTTTTTCCTCATTCAGTGGGACAGAATTGCCTGGCTTTGCTCAGCTTTCAATTATTTAAAAAGGAGTCACAATGAGAAAGATGAGTCTGAGAAAATCCTGTTTCTCTCACATTTCAGTGCAGACGGAGCCCTGGAGATGCCTCGGTTGTCTTAGGAAATAATACTGAGTGCTCTGAACTACAATTTTCGCTTTTTTCTGACTTTCTGACTACTGTATCAAACCACAGCAATACCACAGCCTGTGTACTGTATCGTGCTCAAGGTGTATTCATTATCAAAAACCAGACAGCCTGCTGAGTATTTTTCAATTGAACCAAACGGACTACTTTTCAGCATGAGCTTTGAAAGAAAGAATTATGATCCAGTAGTCATATATGAGATATGAGAGTCACCGTGCAGCCAACAAATCCATATTTTACCCACAGATATAAATAACTGCTCAAAACATACTGTGAGGTGTTGAAAATCATATAATTTACTCCAGTTTCAGGCCAACCAGGAGAACATTTGGCTCAACTAATTAGGGCAAACTTAAAACCCCTAGGCGGATAAATTACTTGTTTATATGGGTTAGAGTACTTTTTTTTCTTTTCTTTTTTTTTTTTTTTTTTAGCAAAAATGGAATAGAAAACAAGATTTTAAAAAAAGAAATCAGAAATAAATGATATAATAATAATAATAATAATAATAATAATAATAATAATAATAATAATAATAATAATAAT
Source organism: Nibea albiflora (assembly GCA_014281875.1). Lineage (NCBI taxonomy): Eukaryota > Metazoa > Chordata > Actinopteri > Sciaenidae > Nibea > Nibea albiflora. The sequence continues at coordinate 2,346,102 of CM024800.1, forward strand.
AATAATAATAAATGATATGTGTGTTTGTGTGAATCTGACTGCCTGGCCTTCATAGATAGCCTTGGCTGTCTACAATAGATCCAATACAAATATGAGATTTTCTATACAGCCCATATCAGTGATGTATTACTGGGACATGTATAGCATGTTAAATGAGCAAATCCTGACCATTAGTAATACACATCCTCCACCAGCTGCAATGAATGACACGGCTCATGGACACAGGAGCTAAATCTGTCCATGGAGAAATTAGCAGATGTCTTAGACACAACAAGACTGAACACAGCTTATTGTTTACGTGCAGTTTAGACTTGTTATGTGTGGAATTTATTAAGTTTGAAATCCACAGCTTCCATTAACCATTACATATAAGAGCCTATTGACAAGACTGATTGTTTTTTCCAATTATTAGTCAGACCCCATGTGTCTTCATGGAAACAGAGATAACAGGAGCAATATATACATATATTTCAAGAGTGAATTGCTGCACAATATGAATACATATGTTGCATAATCCCAGTACTGCATTAAAGAATGACCTTTACTTATTGGCACGACAGTGGTGTTGTCAGGACCGAGGACCTTTCCTTTTATGTAAGACGGCTTAACTCTGAAAAACAGGACCATGTCAGCAGAGATGGAGGCGTAAAATGGCAAAATGCATAACAAGTAATCATTCTGATGATTGACTGTCATACAAATAAGGGGTGATTTGATTGTATTTTTGCCAACTGTATAACTACATTACCAACTGAGTATTTAAACAGTTTAGGGAGGAAGGGCAAAAGAAACACTCTGTCAGTCAAAATGTGCAGACAGCCAGTCGTCAAATGAGGTTATACCAAGAAGTACATTTTACATACCAGACAGCACAACTTGAGCTGTGGTTTCTAAGGAAACACAAAAGCAGCTTTGGCAGGTTGGTTCTGCGTGTCAAACACAACACACCACACCAGTGTCCACGCAGTGTGTACATGTAATTGCAGAATACATTCTACACTTGACTGAACAGAGATGTGCATGTTGTGTTTATTTATTCTCCATATGTCCAGAATTGAGTACCTTTTGTTCTTATTCAGCAACAGCCTGGCTTGTTTATTTAGGGTCCATTCACATCTGGGAGCTGCCTACACCCAGTCATCTGCTGTTGGCCCCTGTCACACTCTGAAAAACTCTCGTCTCAAGAAACTTTCTCGAACGTTCAGTGCTGTTAGTATTACGGTATTGCCCCCGCCATGTATTTGATGTGAGGTTGGAGGAGCCACCTGGTGCTGTCGCCTAAAATTACAGATTGCTTGCAACATAAAGTCTAATTGTTTGATTGTAACAGCTGCTGATAGGTATGCAGCACACCTTTTTGTTTGAATGGACATTTATGTGAGAAGACAACGTTTCACAAATTAGGCTTAGAAACTAATCTCTGTGTGTGTGTGTGTGTGTGTGTGTGTGTGTGTGTGTGTGTGTGTGTGTGTGTGTGTGTGTGTGTGTGTGTGTGTGTGTGTGTGAAACATGCAGCTACAGCTAAACAGTGTGGGATGTTTTGGAAAAACTGCAGCTAACTGACGATGACTACTACAGGAGAGATGTGACACCGGAGACGGTAGATCTGAATGTGTTTATGCTGGCTGGTTATCTAAGGTTCAGCGATCTAGAACAATAAGTGAGGAAAATTGTCTTGACTAATCCTACATTTCTTATTCTGGCAGGATCTGTGACACATCCAACTGCCAGGAAACCAAGTGCTCCTGGGGTGAATTTACCTGAGGACTAGTTTCTTGACACATTAAAGAGAGACTCGAGAGACTGAAAGCTCTCTGATCTCTGAAACCAAGAAAGCACTAGAAGCTGAGAGCTTGCTGCTCTTGAAAGTACAGTGAAAAACAGATGTGTTGTTACGCTGTAGCTTGGTACTTCTGAGGTGGGAGCCGATTGAGATGTACTGAAAAAAAAAAAACCCAAAAAACAAGATAACTAGAGGTTCAGTCAGGGAAATATGTGCAAAGTAGTGTATAAATTGTGGAGAGGCACAGATAGAAAGGGTTGAAATAAAAGGATACAGATGAAAAGACACTGAGCAACACGCAGCCAAGTGCTCTAGAAAAATGGAACTGGGCCGTGTTAAAGCAGTGCATCCAAATTTCTGAGTTAACTGTTACATTTCAAATAAAGGCTTTCCCCAATTTTCATTCAAACAGTGTTTCAAATATCATATTACAGAAGCGCATGGAGTGATAAACAAGGTTCTCTGGAACATATGACTTACTGCAGCATCTCCTCATGTTTTACTTGGTACAGTTTGGATGGATGGATGGATGGATGGATGGATGGATGGATGGATGGATGGATGGATGGATGGATGGATGGATGGATGGATGGCGCTAATGTTAAACATACAGAGTAGTCTCTGGCTCTGCACCTACCTACTTGAATATCCTCATACAGACATATGTTACCTCCTCCAATGAATGCCGTCTGGCTCTGCCACCCGTACGCTCAGGACAATCCAGGCTCTTCTTGTCTGTTGTTTCTTGTTGGTGGAAAGGAAGTACCAGTTCCTACCAGAGCAGGGTGTCCCTCTACTTTCAAAAAAAACCCTGAAGAACTTCAGCTCTTCAGAGAGAAGATTTGATTTCATTTGGTTTACAATTTGAGTGCCAAGATCTTGTTTTGGAGCTGTGTTTTGTTATTTAGCTGGTTGATTTGTTTCCAAAAGCCCAACTTGCCATTTCGGGGCCTTGGGAAAGACTGTGCTCTGGGTGTCCTTTAGTCATTTCTTCACACATATCAGTGGCATCTGGCCCAGCCTGCACTGATATTATCCTCCTGAAGAATGAGTATGTGTATGAATATGTATCATCAGTGAGGTCCAAGTCTTCTCTTAATTAACTTATGATGGATTTTTTGAATAGTAAGTGTCCACTCTCTTTGCTTTGTTTTGGTGCTTTGTACAAAATAAACTTGACATATTCTGCCAGTGTCCTCTTCAGCATTGCCAAGTTATTTTCTTGTTTCCATGGATACTGTATACGGGCATTGCCAGAACCATAGTTGCGCTATACACCGGGGAGATACAGACAGGTTTTTCTTGTTGTTGTTGTTCTTGTTCCTGAGCTGTGCAACAGACAACCCCTTCCTGCAGTCACTCCTCCATTTAAATATACAGTATACGGCTTCACAGATGAAAATAACTGATCACCGGGACACGCATTTACCGACATATGGATGGATGTAAGAATGCAGTGACATATGTTGGGCTTTGAAATAAATATAAAAAAGTATATTTATAAAAGTAAATGAAGTGAAATAAATAAGATTACGTCATTCAATATGTTTACTTGAAATATCTTTCAGAATGGTTTCAGCATTTTGATGTTTGTTATTCAAAAGATCTGAATTATTTGATGCTTTAGCTGACACGGTTTAGAGGAACGATACACAGCAATGATTGAACTTTGAGGGTATCTGTGATTCTGGGTTGGTGGACATAGTAAACACCTGTGAGCTCTGCAGTTCCACTCTGGATGAGGTCACAGTCATTAGTGATTCACCCGTTCACTGACCTGACATCCTTAATTAGGGATTGTATCCCTGTACACACACGTGAAGGCTGGACAGCGGAAAACATTCTGTGCGCTGCCAGCGTCAGTCCTGTCAATAATGTCAATAAACTTATTGACATTTTCTGGGGTGCAAAGCTCTTTTTCTTTTCTAGAATAACACACCAATCTGTGGAGTGCAGTGGCAACCCTACAACCAGAATCAGTAAAGACGGTTGGAAAAAACACTAAATCATTATGTGAAGATGTATGGTAATGGACATGTTCAACAGGGATCTACAATTAACTACTTCAGCTGTAGTGTAATTACCATGCAGTGATTGCAGTAGCAGAAATTAGCTGCACACACAGAGCATGTTAGAGAATTGAGTTGTAAGTGAGATATAATTTGAAAGTGAAACTTCAGACTCATGTTGAATGCGACACTGAGCTTGTACTTGACTGTTGGTCAGTGATTTTCTAAGCTGACGTCACTATGTTGTTCTGCGCAGCAAGCTGACGATGAATTCTGATGATGTAAAGTTTAAAGAGGTGGGTTGCCAATCATTCATTTCTTTGGCAGTATTGGCATGTGTAGCGCTCGGGTACCCCCGGCCAATCGCAGGGCAGTCTGCAGGTGAGGGGGTGGGACAGAGCGGGATGTTGGTTTGAGGAGAGCGGTGCGACGAGAGGAGGGAGACGAGTTAACTTGACCGAGTCCGTATCGAAGTGATTTGTTGGACCAGAGTTCATGTTTTTATGGGGAGCGGCCAGTGTACCTGATGTAATGAACTTTGTGACCAACCGAGAGGTAATTATGAGCTCATGAGTTTTTTGAAATCTGTAACAAAGTAGTACAGTATAAAACGAACTGTTAATGCTAACCGCGAGTAGCTATTAGCTTCACCTTAGCATCGTAAGTGATTAGCTTGCTCGCTGACATGTTTGGTTAATTTGAGCTAATGCTAAGTCGGTCTGAAGTAGCATGTGGACTTGGAATTTAGCTTGTGTGTTTAATTTAGGAGAAGGAGACGGACGTTTTGACGGCATTAAAGAGGGAAGCAAAGCGCCTGTGAACTACAGAGGACCTGCGTCCTTCCTGCTGTGTGTGTGAGCTGTGGGTCGTGTCGGCCAGCTTGGACTGTGAAGCTGCTGCTGCTGCGCCCTGTCGGTGACCTGTTCACTACTCTTTACCCCGCTAACTGTCCGGGAGCGTGAGTACTGGATTTACACGTGCCCTTTACTGTTCTTCTGCTGTTAAAAGTGAAGCGGCCATTTTGTTTTAGGTCACAACGCACCCAAGCTACTACACAGGCCTGCAACAGGGGGTCAGCTGACTCATAGAGACTGTTGTGGACCGTGTGTGTGGGTCCGTCATTTGTTGTATTTGTTTTACTTTGTTTTGTTTGATGTTATAAGAGACTGAATAATAGTACAACTGGTACTATCTCTGTTAAATACACTATACTCAAGTGAGTTATTTAATTTTCTTTTATTTATTTTGAGGGTAAAAACTAAAGAGTCTTCACATTTTAAAGTTTGGATGTGTGGTGTTTTATTTATTTAAAAGCATAAACAAAAGGGAATATCAAAAGAGTAACCCAGGCCCCCCTTATATGTGCATGAGGCGGGTGTTACAAGTAGAACAGACGTGTATGGCTACAGTCAGTTGTGTCTTAATGCGATAGGCTCAGTTTTTATGGAATTGTCCATGCTTTTAACTTTGTGTTTTTATTGAGTGTTTGTATGACAAGTGTACTTTTCTGACTGGCCCTGAACACACCACAAGCTAATTGTTGAACAATGAGTATCAAGTGTGTGGAGGCCTAGGTGGCACTGTCGGCAACATTTGAACTTTTATTTATAGTTTTAAGCACTCGTGTTTCACATTGTATCTGTCCCTGAGCAAATGTAGTCATTTATTTATTTTAGATGCTGATATTTTATACTTAAACTTACATTGAAATGCTGGTCTTCCCCGTTACTACTAGAGGGTACGACTTCCATCACTGCCTACTGTGAACTTGACCAGTCAGGTTAACTGTCTCACCTACAGTAAATAATTAGCTAATGAGCTTGTATTAGTTTCCACTCCTCATACTTCTGGTGTCTCCCCTCAGCTTCAGTGTACTGTTACCGAGCCAGAAAACACACACCATGCTGGATTTCTGGGCTCCGCCCATTTAGGCTGGGCTTAGCCAATGAGATCATGTCTGTCTGGGTGTGTGATTATGCATAATTTAAAACTTGAATCTGCATGAAATTTAATAAGTTAATCTCGCTGGCGTCATCCTTTCCCACATCTGACCTCACACGCAGCACACATAGCAGCAGAAGGCGACCACTGATATCTGAGAATCTTTTAATTGTTTTTTCCCCTAAATTATCTGAAAATAAAATGTATTTACAATTATCTGAAAAGTTGTTTGGGTTTTTTGATGAATCATTCATTCTTACTCCACTTGTTATATTTAGTCAGTCACCTGCACTTGTGATGTACATTTAACAAAGTATTTGAAAAGGTGTGTGCGTGCTTAACATAAAGGCTGATTATAATTCATTATTTCTGTCTCGATGGATGATTTTCTTTGCAGTCTAATCAAAACAAAATACCACAGCAAACTTCATTTTCTGAATTTCCATAAATGACACAGGGCATTTACTTGCCTTAAGCACCACCTCTTACCGAGGCCCAACAGTATAATGAATTTATGAGGAATGGACCTTGTTTCTAACCAGATATGCAGAGCCTCACTTTGCCATTAAAGATAATTAAACTTGCTCAAAGAAATGAGTTGCACCCAGCTACTGGGAAAGGTCTGATTGCTTAGACCCCATGTTATATAAGTTTAATTCGAAACTAATCTGTGCAAGGTAAATGCGTTTGCTCTGAACTTGAGGCCAAATAAAATATGTTGCATTCTATCATCGATTATGCTTGTCCACACGAGGCCTCTACAATAAATGGCAAATGTGAAATTAATGGAAAAAAAGGGGGGATGCGGTGTAATGTTTAAAGTACAATGATTACTGTAGAACGATGGTTAGTAAGCAATGGTCCAAAAACAACACATTGCCGGGACTGATTTGGTATCTATGGTCTTTAACATTATCCTATGTCATAGAGCTATGCATAGTTAATAGTGGAAGCACTCATGCAACACAATACGGTTTCCACTGAGGACATCCATTCAGGAAGGAAGCACCAAAAATAGTGAGGATGATGAATGATCCACATGTGGATCTAAAGGCTGAGTTCAATATTTTTAGGAAATATATTCAGGATTTTTTTCACATGAGTCAGATAAGACTGATTGATCCTACTGTTACATCAACACATTAGATATAGAATTGATGATTAAGTTGACTTAGCATAAAGATTAGATTCCAAAGATACACACAAGCTGATTAATTGACACACTGTATCTCATAATTACACAAAGAGAAACATAGTTTTTTGAAATGACAGAAAATAGCTTCTCTAGTAGACATTAGCTTAGCATAGCATAAACTAAGCTAATTCTTTCATAGCTCCCCAGTTCCATACAGAGTGATAGATCTTCTACAGCGTTTGTGTTGTTTTAAACAGAAAAAATTCCATTCACAGTTTTTGTGTTGTAGCTTTCCTTGCATGACAAAATACACTTACAATAATAAATCCCATAATAATGAACAGATTAATTAACATATGCAAGGAAATGCAAAAGACATTTTCTCACATTGTGACCATTTTGTAATCCGTACAAAGCTTCTGATGCATTAAACAAAAAGTCATCATCAAGTAACAGTTACATTTAGAGAAGGCTGATAAACACAGGTTCTTCATCTCCTCTCGACAATTACGTCTGAATACTTTCTCCTCAACGTCTATGTATGAGGCCACACACACACACACACACACACACACGATCTGCAGCACCTATTTATAATTCATGCAGGGAGACCACGCAAGATTAACCTTGATCTGTCCTAGAACAATGCATCATTGTGCTGCTCAAATTACTAATACAGAAACTTTAGAAATGGTTTGTTTTGATTAGTAAATAAAATCCACAGAGTGTGTGTCGGGTGGAATCATAGCAGAAATCACAGAGGGATCTGTGGAGGTGGTTGTTTATGTAAGATATGAGGACAGTGAGGATGATGAGCCTCCATGCATCCAGCACGTGTTACGGAGAGGTAGTACAGGAAAGAGGAAATGGATGAAATGTGTGGACTCTCTCAGACATAGCTCCATCTCCGTCTGTCTATCTATTTCTCTGTCTTTTGAACCCATGTTTATTCATTCTAACATTTTATCACCACATTTTAAAAATGTATTTATTTATTGTTGTCATACTCGATTCATTGTTATCTACTTCTGTTTTTTTAGCACTTCAGTCTGCATGTTTTAGAGAAGCGATAGACATAAAGAAGTTTCTGTTGGTAAGTGCCAGGCTCAGTAAAGCTAAATAAAGAGAGAGGTTGCTTACTCTGTGCTGTGTACTGCTCTAGCTAAGAGAGCTAATTGGCTAAATTTGCCAGCTTGTATAAGCATAGAAGCTAAGTGCATGTGATTGGCTGAAAGTTGAGAGGCAGGCATGAGTGATAATTTGACTGTCATGAAAATTGACGTGTTGAAGTTGAATAAAGAGAAAATGGTGTTCTGAAATGAAAACAGACTTTTGAGACAAACAATTTCTATAATTAGATTAAAGTAAACTATGAGGAGAAGAAGAAGAAACCTATCAGGTGATTCTTTTTTCACATGATTAACACATTTACATCATTTATTGCTTTGTACATGTCTGTATTTATAACAATCGTGTGCTCTAATGAATAGACACTGACTCTTTCAAGAGTTTCTACAGATGAAAGTAAAACCATGCAGCTTCATTCAACACGAGGACATCATCAGGGGAGAACATGTTCTGATGTTAAATCAGCTCAGGTTACTGCGTGTTCTTCAATCCACTGTACACTAACCAGCGACAAACTGTCAAGCTCACAGCTTTGTGACTTCTGAAGCTATCAACTGTCCCCTTTTTCTTTTTATGGAATGTTAGATTTCCAGTGTAACTGAATTAATTTTGTTAAAGGCTCTTTGAAACACCAGGTGTCTATTCTTTATTACTTCAACTCACTTTGAGTCCTGCAAAGAAGCTGCTGAAACAGAAATGTCTCATTATACAAGATGGTCTCCACTGTTCAGTAAACACTGGACGAAAAGAAAAAAGGGCCCGTGGACTTGCAGCGGTTGCTTGCCTTTAGATACATTGTAATGTCTAGAAAGCATAAAGTGGAAAGAATGAACCCAGCCAGCTGTGCTTACCTCCTTAACATCAACCAACAGGGGAGCTGAAGGTCCAGGGGGTTCCTCAGCCTCTTGCTCTGGGCCGTCCTGTGGTTTGTAAAACAGCTATGGAGGATCATTTATACCCACTTTCAACTGAAGTGTTGCCTCACACTCTCGTTAAGAGTTGCTGATATGCATTAATCTGTTCAAGAGCCTCTGGCGGAAAGACTCATTCGGTCTGCAACATCTGGTATTTTTTACTCCGTCAAAGCTCCTCTTCAGGCAGCAAATATTAGTCGTTACTTGTTCAGATTCTCGTGCTTGAGAGTCAGACGGCAAACAGTGAACTTGTTCTGACATCAGTCCACAGCACGCTGAGACACACAGTCATACAACGCTGGTTCTGATGATGGTGTTCTGCTTAGGTCAAATGTTGAATACAGAAAGAAAATTTAGAGCTTCATCTACACTGGTTCTCAAACTGTGGTGTGTGTACCACAGCTGGTACACGACGTCCTTGTGGTGATACTGAAATAATTAATGATACTGAAATAAATTCATTTCAAAACACATTATTCTGTCAAAATACCATGCTGGAATGTAAATGTGGCAGAATCAGCCTGATACACGTGGTTGAAAGCATAATGTGTACATGCAGAGTCACTTTGGGTGCTGTGTCTCCTGAAACACAATGCAGTGGAGCAGTGTTTGTGTGTGACGCTCCTGCCATCTGTGCCCAAACACAGTGCCGGCCCGTGGCTTAGGCAGTATAGACAAATGCTCAGGGCGCCCGTCCATCCAGGGAGCAATGCAGTGCAAGGTGGGCATCACCTAAAATCTTGCCCAGGGCACCAAATTAGTTTGACTGCCACAACAACAACACTTATTTTGATTTTTTTTTTCTTTTGCCATCTTGATACAAAATCATACATGCTTTTTAATTAACCATGCCACAGAACAGGGTTGGATTGTTATTGCGTAACTGTTTGAGAGGATGTTATCAACCTTTGAACCTAGCTCAAACCTGCTCTTTATGGGAATAGACAAAAAAATTCAATTAATTTGGCTCTTGCTGTAGCTCGGAGCTATGACATGTTTGTCAACGTCTTTTCAGCATGCGCTGTAAAAAGTCTTTTTTCAGTTTTCAAGGCTTCCTGGGACCTGCAGCTCTTTTTTTCACCACGGAATATGAGAAGACTGTGAAGTTTTCTCATGAACCTGCCCCAGGCAATGCTTTTAAATGTGGCTGGAAAGGTGTGTTTCTCACCCTCACCAAGTGATCTGAGACACCTTATCTGTCACTAATTTCTGTGAAATGGGGGATGAGACGTGAAATCGTATGTGGCAAAAAGTCTTTCCTCTGTAAAGCAGAACGTGGATTAGTTTAACATTTAAAGAGAACATTATTGAAGCTGTATTATTCATTTTCAGAAAGCGAACAGAGTAAATAAAATGACAGAAGGGAGCGTGGCCTGCCCTTAAAAGTTGTGCAAACACTGCTGATTTAACAGTTGCTGGCTCGGGCTCAGATACATTGGATAAAAGAAATAAAGAGAGGGCTGTGTGGGTTCCTGCTGACAAAGTGTTTACTAATGAAAATGTGATACGTGATGTGCATTTTTAGAGCGAGAAGATAAAGAGCAGAAACACAAATGCCAGGTTAGCCTGCAGAAGCTAACCTTTTGTGTTCTCGGAGAAATACTTTCATGGTTATTTTTGTGCACAACCAAGAGGAACGTGCACATTAGCCAGTGTTCGGATTAGCGCTTCTCAAACCTTGTGGAAACAGGTGCTCCTTTGTTCTAAGTTGCAAACGCATCCACCTGACAATCAGTTCCCTCCACCTTTCTCAATACCTTGTGCCGAAAAAGCTCTCTGATACTTGAAGCTGGAGATGTGGTGTGTCTTGCTAATGGGAGTGTGAGTCTGTGCAACATGGTTGCAATGCCACTTGCTGTTTCCCTTACATTTAACCCTCTAGCTCCCAGCAGAAAGCTTTCATGTTGTTGCACTTTACTGAGAACCACCAACAGCTCTGACAATCACAAGTTCATCTGCAGTTTTGAATTGTATTTGTGGCACCTGTATTAAGATCATGTCTAGTAACCTGCACAGAATGCTGCAGGATCTTTGAATATGTCAGCAGACATATGTCTCCAAAACCTCCTCATTTGCATCAGTTGTATGTATTTGTGAGTGTGAGAGTGTATGTGTGTGTGTGTGCGTGAGAAAGAGAGAAGGGAACAGGATGTCACTGCTATGCACAGACAGGAGAAGCACAGCATTAAAGGGCGCTTGCACATAATCGAGCTGAGTTTACTTGCAACATATTCAATGCAGAGTTTAGTTAGTATTACAGAACTGAAAGAACGGATGAAATTCTGCCTGTATTGTATGAAGACTGTGTTAACCAACTGACCTCAGACCAGACAAAATGACACACTCAAGGTGTAATCAGAAGGACAGTTCACATGTGGCCAACACACTGATGCAAGTGATGTGGAACCAAAGCTCACAAGCAGGAGTTCCAGGTATAAAGCTTTAGCTGTACACCACTCTGACTGCAACGAGAGAAAAATGAATTGTGTTTCATATAACCATTAGGGTTGTTAGCGATAAACTGCTGCGACCGGATATTCGGTTTAACAAGTGAGAGATAGGGCTGCATCGGTAGCAGCCTCCTCCATCGATACGAATTAGCCATTAGTCAAATTAGTCGAATCAGTCTGTAATAAACGTATCGTAAACGTATCGTAACCTGTAAATGTAGATGCATATCGACTTGTTTATCACAGAGAGCTGTGCAACCCTAATAAATAAACGTTGACAGAAAGTATCATCAAAATATTGAGCTTAAAGACCACAAATCAGTTGTTTGGGAACAATTCAGAGAGTTTTGGATGAGGTGGTGTATGTTGTCCTCACTGCAGTGTAACTGCAGCTATACAAACTAAACTCCTCGGGTTGTGTTCGTCACACCGCGGTGAGGTCATGTCTTGTTTTGTGTCTTTGTCTCATCAGTTCCTGTTTTATTTTGAAAAGTAACTCTCCTCTCATTTCAGGTCACTTGCCCTTCCTGGTGTATCACCTGTCTGGTTGTCTTCCCTAATCACAGATTGTGTGCGCCTGGTGCTCCCCTCCCTCCATGTGTTTAAGTGTGTTTAAGCTCCCTTCCCTCCACATGTCCCTGTCTTGTGCCAATGTGCCCATCTTTATCGCCATACAAGCCAGTGCCCTTGTTCATGGCCACAGCTTTGCCTTGCTTCGTCGCTCTGAGTTTTTCCTCGTAGGGGTGTTTTTTCTTTGTGGCTTTATAGCATTACTATTCTGTTTGATAGTTTAGATATTAATGTTTTGTGTTAGAGCTTTTCAGATTTAGACCTTTTAGGTATTTCCTCCAGTTATTTCAGAGTGTTTCTTAGTTATCTGCATTTTCCTTACCAGCTTTTGTTCCTCCCTTTTCGAGCGCCCTTTCTTTGTTAGAGCTGTAATTTGTTTTCCCTCCTCGTCAGAATAGATGGATCACCTCGATTCTTAGTTGAGGTCAGGTTAGTGTGTTTAGTTTGTGCAGTTAGAACCATAGTGTTATTCCTCCTTTTGGAGTGACTTTCATTTAGTTAGGGAATAGGGAAGACTCTCTGTTCAGAGGAGTACTCCTGCTACCTTTTCCTGAATAAAGCTCACTAAATTTACTTCTGCTCTGCGTCTGAGTCCTACCTTGAGCCCGTCCTGACAGTGTTAAACTTTAGCTGCTCTTTCAAATGTAAAACACAGTTTAACTTATCTCATGTAAATAAAATGTTTTAAATACAAACAAACCACATGTTTTTCATTTAAATATTTTTTTTAAGACTAACTTATGAATGGAACTATGAAATTATTCACTTACAGCATTGCCTCTGTGGCGTTTACTGTGTTGGATACATGCAGTTGAACAGAGAAATGAAGCTGTGCTAATTCAGCTAGCCTCCTCAAACTACTGACAGAAATAACCTGTGAACCCGGAACTTCTTAGCAAGACAAAAACATTTCAAAATAAAAGATCATTTGGAATGCCTCCCTGAAAGACACACACACACAGTGTGTCCTACAAAATTTTGATCAGCGGTTTGTGTCTCCATGCAGGAGAAACGGCTGATGAACATCAAACATGTTGGAACTGTGAACAAATCTGAGATGTGGGCGTTGATATTGAGGCCTGGAGGCAGGCCGGAGCTGGAGCACATCGATGCTCGACCTGGTCACTTCTGTTTGCTGCAGTGTCCTGCTGGGAACTGACATTTTCAACTTACAGGCGAGCCTTTGGGGAAAAAAAAAAAAATACAGTGCTTTTTGCATCAATCTGTTTGACTATGACCACTTTATGTAGCCTAGCTGTTATGATCTGCATAATACATTGTTCAGAATGCATATTGAACAGGTTTGTAAAAAGCTGCCAGCCCCTCATCGCAGCAGAAATATGAAATATAAAACAGGCAGAAAGCCTTAATAAATAAAACATTTACAAACAGTGTACGCTTTGAAGAGAAATACCCCTGAATGCTGTGGTTCAGCACTATTTCTAGAATAATGGGCTATTTTAAGACAGGGAAATTCTATCTTTGCAGGCGACACATCACTATTTTCCTCTGCTTTGTCTGCTGCAATTCTGCGGTTTGACAAAGTGAGAGGACAGTGGGACACAGGAGGGAAGCAGAGGAAACAGCAGAAATGTCGGGGTTGGGTATAACAGAGCAGTTTCAGGCCCTAGAGACTCACTCACTGTCCTCCAAAGCAATGCTTCAATTCCCCAGACTGATATTCTGTGAATCTGTCCTCAGCCATCAGTGTGCATCTCCCCTAACCTCCTGCATGGATGGAGTGAGTCACTCAGTGACGGAAATTATCCTGTTAGAAAAAAAAGGAAAGAAACATGAAATTCCACTTCCTCAATCTGGAAAGTAGGTAAGAGGAAATGTGCTACTGAGAGCATGTTAGCTGAAATATTAACACGATGACGCTGGGGTTGGTAGTGATGCAAGTGGAATGAGAGCCAGTGACTGGAGAAGCTAGCATTACACAAACTCTCCATCATTGTCAAAATGACTTTGAGCAAGGCACGGGATGTCAAGCTGTTCCAAGGTCACTGCACTAAGCAGAGTGTATTTACGCGCAAATGGAGCATGAAGTACTATTCTAGTCTAATGTAGCACGGTTAGCATCAGACAGTGAATATGACACATGGCCAAAAAGCCTGCAGGGCCAATAAGTAGTGCAGCTAAATATTATTCTGTATTTGACCAGATACGCTGGGTCCTCTCAGCGCTGTTTGCAAATATTCATATACGTCCCTAACAAGCCAAAGACTGCAAGATCATTTACTGAGAGAACTGCCTGTGTCACCCTGCAGCAGTGTAGGAGGACTCAGAGCGCCAGCTCATGCCAGGCTGGGGATTACTACCTCCACTCCATACACACACTAATTCACAGCTCAAAAGCTCTCTATTAGATTAAAAAGCACTTTATGTGCCACCATGAGCCAGATTGCAAGGTTTGTTTTGTGCTCTTTTTTTTTTTTTTTTTTGCTGACCAGCTCCTCTCCACGTCACAATTTATGGCTCACATTGTCCCCGCCATGCTGCATGTTCTGTTCGGTGCTTTGAGAAATGACGGTGAGCCAACAGTGCATCAAAGATTGACAGGAGAGACTCAGACATGTGAACTGAATCAAAAGCAGGTGAGCCTAGACAGATGGATTATTGTGTGTGCGCTGAAGAGTCGATGCTGATCCTGATCCTGGATTTCCTGAAATGGAAATGTGTGGATTAGATGGAAGATTTTGAGAGATGCACTTTATTTTTATTTTCTTTCTGACAGTGAGATCAAAACTGTTGACATCAATCTCATATCTGCGCATTAAGTACGGAGCAGGAGTCTAGACGTGTTTTGTTTGCTTTTTTTTTTTACTTTGCATTAAGCAGGGAGAAAACATCAAATGAAATGTACCAGCAACATCTCCAGAGCTCTCTGACTTTTTTTTTTCTTTCACATGTAAAATAAGAATCACAGAATGTGCTGGAATTTCGTAGTGAACAGTGACTGGCAGGTTTGACTTCATTGTGCCTGAATAGACCATGGAGCAATGGAAGGAGGTGGCCTGTTCTGATGAATCATGTTTTCTTCTACACCGTCATGGCCACGTGCATGTGTGACACAAACCTGGGGAACACATGGCACCAGGATGCACTATGGGAAGAAGGCAAGCTGACACTTTGGGCAATGTTCTGCTGGTAAACCTTGGGTCCTGTCATTCACGTGGATGTTACATGTATCAGCTACCCAAGCATTGCTGCAGACCATGTATGTGGCTCCTTCCATGGAAAGCGTATTCCCTGATGGCAGTTCAGGCAGTTGTTGACTTGGCCTCCAAGTTCTCCAGATCTCAATCCAGTCGAGCGTGTGTGGTATATACTGGACAAACAAGTCCGATCCATGGAGCCACCACCTCACAACTTACAGGACTTAAAGGATCTGCTGCTTACATATTGGTGCCAGATACCACAGCACACCTTCAGAGGTCTAGTGGAGTCCAGGCCTCAACAGATCAGGGCTGTTTCCATGGCAAAAGGCGATCTACACACTACTAGGCAGATGGTCATGATGTTATGGCTGAATGATTTATATTAAAAATAGAAACTGCTTTTATGTTTCTGTTCATACATGGATTAAAAGATCAAGACACATATCAATAAGACAGGATAGATGTTCCCCTCATGTCTCCAGTCTAGACTAACCATGTCCTGAACCCAGCTCTCTGCTGAAGGGTCCAGTGTGTCAGATTTAACATGACTTTTTACATCTACAGATGGTGCTGGATCTCTTCCAGGGAGTCCATCATGTTGAACCATGTTGTCCTAAATCTGCTGTAACATAGCACTCTATTTTCTGGTTATCTAAGAGACGCCTATCCAGATTTGTGCTTCTATTCTGCTATTAACATTGGCGCTGAATTAAACAGAGCGCATGCCTTTAAGGTTGTCATCACATCTGTAAACAACATTATTGCATTTGGATTACATAAAACCTGGAGAAAGATAAACACACGGTGTGGTAAACAAGTTATCAGGCAAGTGAAACACTATTTGAGACGTTAATCACCCTGTTGTTTGTTTGCTGAGCAGATAGTGCACTGTGAAACAGCACGGCAGCAAATGCTCAAACCGGTTGATCAACACAGTTTGGTCTTAGACATGATTCGAGCTCTAAAACCCGTACAGTCCAACCCAAACTGTGTGATTTGCTTTCCTGCCATCATCAAAGGATTTTCCACTTGTGATACTGGGCAGCCGATGAGGAGTTTGATTTTCTCTCTCCCAGAAATGTTGCTGCCAGCTATCTGACTCAGTGTGTTTTCAAGCTGTCATGTTTGGAGCCTTTTAGTCTGTCTTTGTTTTCCCTGATGTGGAGGGACACATAAACAACAATGAATTGATGAATGTATTTGTTCTGCTGTTGTTGAATTTACTCCCCGCACGCACCACCATCATCTACTCTATAGTGTGAAATCTCTTGTTCCACAGCAGCACTGTTTCCACTCTAACTCAAATCTCTCTCTCTCTCTCTGTCTCTGTCACCATCCAGTCTCATTAATGCATGTTAATGCATGTTACTAACTAAACGTCTTCTCTGGAGTTTCTGTGCTCTCTCGTCCAGCAGGTTCTCATGGATCGTGGCTGCTGCTGTGGACCTGCATGACGTCCACTACATATATTATTACTGTCATTATTGCTACCATATCTCCATTACAGTTTATAGCTAGTTAATGATTTACTGCTGCTGTGCATCTGTGTCTCTCTATCTCTATCACAGGTTCTACTGCTACTGTAATCATTCTACCATTTATTGTAATAAATGTACGTACAATATGTTTGTGTTGATTGTTCTGTACATGTGACATCCATTGCACGTCTGTCCGTCCTGGGAGAGGGATCCCTCCTCTGTGGCTCTTCCTGAGGTTTCTTCCACATTTTTTCCCTGTTAAAGGGTTTTTTGTGGGCAAGTTTTTTCCTCACTGGAACTGAGGGTCTAAGCACGGCTATACAAATAAAATTTTCTCCCAGGTGTAGCAAACATCTAAAATACCTCATTTGAGGAGTCAGTATATTGTGGAATTTACAAGTTTACAGGCGTTTTTAGCCATAGTCATATTGCCCCAGACATTTCTTTCACAACCAATGTCCAAGTAAAATTACAGTTTGATTGGATCGCTCAGATGTGTGCATGACTGACTGAGCATGGACATTCAGGGCAGATACACTGAGTGCAACAAGCATGCCAGGATAGAGTTACTTACTGCAAACCTAAAGACAACAACGGTTAGGGCATCTTTGAAACAGATCTGAACTGGCAGCAGAATTGATCTGCCCACAGGTGGCCGAACGCAGAAGTTGACAGCAGTTCCTTGTGTTTTGTTGTACCTCCGGAGAAACACAGGGGGATACTCACTCGCAGTTACAGAGAACTATTCACCTCGAGCTACACCATCCACATGGTTAGATCAGTGGCAGAGCGAGAAACTAATTATTACTTTTTGGAGACTGAGATAGAGCTCACTGTTTAATGGCACAGGATTGGACGAGTAACTTGGAAATGTATATTTTATTTTTAAGTCTTTGAATGCACAGCAAGATGCATTTGATGCACCATGTCCTTCTCTACTCCACTCTTTAGATTTATGTTGTCAAAAAACAGAGTGGTTTCAAAACAGAAGACTTAATTAAAAGAAACAATGATGAAAAGTGGAAAAGAAGACTGCATTGTTTAAACGTTAAGCTCAACATTTACCTCAAGTATAGTGACTTTCTTCAGAATCTGGGTCTCCAGAGAGAAGACTGAAATCAATTTACTTTTGATGAGGGCAGAGGAGGTTGGCACTTTTGGCACAGCAGACTAAGAAAAACTGTTCATCAACACAGAGAGAGAGAAAATGGCTCGATCCATATAGGAGAAATACGGCGTCAACAGAACAATGCTAATTTGGACTGAATACCCAATTTAGATTTGGATGCAGCTTTAGATGACAGACTGGCTGTGTTTATCTGGGCCCAGATTCTTAGTCAGAGCCTCCTGTCCTCCCCTGTGATTTTCTCCTCCCCTTCTCCCAGTTAATAATGCTGCACATTATTTCCCATGCAGATAGCCACAGAGCGTGAAATCAATTTAAGAGCAGAGGAGTGTGAGAACAAACTCAACTGGAGAGGAATGTCTGAATTTCAATATTTTCTTGTTTAATAAAGCATTCATGTGCTATATGATTTAATAAACAGTGCACATGGAGGGGAGGCAGGGCTCAAGGTAGAAGCGGTGAACCGCCCTTCATGACACTTTTGTTGAGGCTGAAGCAGAAAATGAAGACCAGGAGTTTGCTGCACCTGCTTTTGTTTTATGCATAAATGAACACCATTCAGACGCACTTATCATCTTCCTTCTATAATTTAATTTCATTTGACTCTGTACATTATACAGCAAGTAGGTCCAACCGAGCAGACCCCGTGTACCTCCATAGAAACAGAGAGCAAATTCTCCCAAAACATGAATATCTTTTGATTATATTGTTGTATAATCACAATATTAGACTTGAGGGAGAGCTTTAACTTATTATTGGCACTTCAGTGATGACGTTAAAGCACACCCACTTGTGTAATATTGCTTAAATGAAGAATAGAGCAGAGGAGTCTGAGCAGAGGAGAACAATTTGCAGTAACTGCAAGTTCAAGAAAGGTCCAACAAGTTATTGGCTTGTTACTGGACACAACACAGACAAAGCTTCCTCAGGCGGGCAGTGACACAATGAGTGGGAGAGCTGAGATGTAAGATGGTGGAGGTAGGTCAGACAGTCAAGTCACTGAGCTGTACCCACAATAGGTACTTTACGCTAACCATAAATAAACCACCTTGACAAGACAGCGTCATTTGTCAACATTAGGTTCTTCTGAAGCGAAACCAGATCGTCGAGCCAGCAGTCATTTCCAGGAAGTCTTTGCTGAGACACTTAAATAAATCTCATATATTTGTATTGCCTGTATTTTCATATTAAGCATATATAAGCATAGATTTCTTTTTTTATTACATGAGATTGTCCCACAAAGTAGAGACTGACATTAAGGGCCTAGATTGGACCTTAAAGTCCAGGATTAAAGCCTCCCTGCAAAGTGTGTTGTTAGATGAGATAATCTCTCAGTGTAATCCTCAGTTGTGCATTCTTTATTCATTTACATCTATAAATAGTATTTACAGTACTTTTAAGCATTCAAAACAAAGCAGAAGAGTCAACCAAAATGACTAGCCAGAATGTAACCAAAGAAAACAGCAGCCTTAGATTAAATGTGCACGAGCATTTGTTCTGAGTCTGAAATTCACTTTAGAACAGCAGAGAAATAAGTGATCACCTCGGTTCAATTTCACCATCTAGGAAGTGGATTATTTTCTTTGAACTGTTGGACTGTTTATCAATACTCTGTGGACCAAAATTACATTTTCCTTTCCCTTTGACTGGATTACCCTGCAGCACCGCACAGTATCAATACTTTACATGGATAGAACAGGTAGAGTGTGATCAGTCCTCTTTGTTCTTTTCCTCATCTGATAGGATTTAGAGCTCAGTCTTTGGTACCCATGCACTGCTTAACAAAACTGTCTGGCTTGCACTCACTATGATATACTAATACTGTTTTAAATGGATCCCATTGGCTGCTCCAACTGGACTTGCTGACAGATCATGCAAGGATCCATGGCCTTCCCTTGCAGCTCATTAAGACAGAATGTACGTGTTTTGTCTGGGGGTCTAACGTGCCCTTTCCTTAGTAACAATGTGATGCACTGCATTTATTTAAACTATCGGAGTTTCACAACTCAACCCTGCGACTTCCAACATTCCTATAAATACCCTCCTAATGAGTGTCATTAAAATGGTGAAAGAATGAATCAGTTCCATACAAACTAGATTAATATCTAGATTGGATATTAGATATTGGTGATTCACTGCATCTTGTCCAGCCATCACTGATAAACTTATGTGTGAGTTAATATAAGTTTACAAGAAAGTCAAATGATGTCCACTCTTCCCCGAGGTCAAACCTTTCTGTACAGTAACTGCTTGTTAGGATGAAAACTTCCCCACACTCAGAACCACCGGTAAGAAGAGTGTCCACACATTTCACTTAAAGAAAGGGAACTCCAGAGGAACAGGACTACCTTTGTTTCTCAGCAGCAGTGGTGCAGAGTGGGAGTGGAGGGGGCGTCGTTTTGCCCGGAGTTCCTTCTGACTCAAAGAGATTGCTGCATCCGACAAGCAAGCTGTGTTCAGCTGCAACTTGTCTGCTTTTATTTGGACATATTTGACAGCCGGACTGTTTTTGCAGTCCATCTTTTGGCCACAAATAGCCAATGGCCTTGTTCACTGACAGTCCTGACGTCTGATGTAATAACACACATCCAGTCTGTGAGTAGTGTTTATCTCTCTGTGTATGTGTGTGTGTGTTTGTGTGTGCATGTGACAGCTCAGACAGACATATTTCAAACTCAGCTCCAGTTGTTTTCTTTCCTCCACTCCTGGTGATCCCTGTTTCAGTCTCTGTTTCTGCATTAAGGAAATGGAATCATGAAACAGGATAACTTAGATTTTCCCCAAGTTATAATATCTTCAACTACGCTGCCAACAGTGCATCAGTGTGCTCCTTTACCCAACCTATTTATTGACTTTGTGTCCATTCATACCCATCACCCATGCAACTTTTCTCACCAGCTTTCTTTTCCTCCAGCTTGAGCATAGACCAAGTGAGGCGTTGGGGTGTAATGCTAATAATTATTTACTTCTGTTTACTGACAAAAGGATCGTTGTATCTGTTTTGAATAATGTCAGTAATACCTGAAGATGGTTGACAATTTGGGGCCTTTGGGCGTGGGTTCAGTTTGGTATAGCCCAACTTCCTCCAAAGACACACAGGTTAATTGGTGACTCCAAATTACTCTTACCAATCCTACCAAATACCAGCTGCGATTGGCTCTAGCCTCCTATAACCCTGCCTCTCGAAATGGATGATAAGTATACCTGGAGTGTGTGGCTTATACCGAAAGTAGCTTGATATCGTTGTTACGTCCCTGTCTAGGGTGTGGGGAAAGTACCATAAGGAGTTGACCAACACCTTAATAATAATAAAAAAACAGTATTTTATTGACACTTTGAAAATACAATAATAACAACAACAACTACTACTAACACAAACTAAAAATGGTGCTTCTCTTCAGAGTGAACTTTGAAGCTATGATAATAGCTTTTAAAGAGAGCTACGTAAAGAGAAAATGTCCTCATGTTCAGGTCATCAGGCATCATCATGTTTAAGCTGTATTATAATTTAGTTCTACATTACAATTATTTTATATATATATTGAAGCAGCATTGTCATTGTATCAACATCTGCACTGTGCGAGGTCAACGACTCAAATCAAACAAAGAAAGCTATAATTCATCGTCATGGCAACAATACCCCTCCTAGAGTTGCCACCTTACCGTGGCGGAGGGGTTTGCGTGTTCCAATGATGCCAGGAGCTATGTTGTCGGTGGACTTCATGCGCTTGGTAGGGTCGCCCATGGCAATCGGAGAAAGCGCAGCTCAATCCCCCCTGATGAATACAACTATCAATGGTGCCGGGTCTCCCTTGCCCGTACGTGGGTCACCGGGGCCACACCCCGGATCCAGGCCTGGGCGAGGGGCTCATCGGCGAGTGCCTGGTGTCCGGGCCTTCACCCATGGTGCCCTGCCCGGAGAATAAATGTACAGTGTAGGCTACAGTATGTGATCAAATAAAGGCCACAGTGTCTCTAAAGACAACGCCACTGCTTGTGTGTTATTCCACAGCTGAAGAAAGTGAAAGGGGTTAACTCAGAAGATGACAAGCAGTTCAGCCCCAGGACATTTCCCCTGTGCCAGACAGGAACATGGTTACCAATTATAACTATGATCACAATGATTAACATTTCATTTAAGTGTATTATGAATCCTTAATGTAATGTGCATCACCAGTCTACTTTTCTCAGAAGAATAAAATACATCATGGTTTGGTGCCCTAGCTTCCCCATCACACAGTGGTTTGTTCCATTAGGCTACAGCGATCAAACACACACCTGACATCAGCCCTAAAGCAATGAAGACATCAAAAAGGCTAAAAAAGTTATTAAATGTTATTGAAGCAGATTGCAATTTTACTGTTTTTTTTATTGTATTGTTATTGTAATTATTTGTGGGCCTTGAGCACTCTGGGAAAACCTGAAAAGCCTGCAGCTTTGCCGGAGTGGAGTCTCATCAGCTGTCTTCTCACCAGGTCAGGTGTGAAGGACTCTCAGTACGTTTATGTGCAGCAAGAAATTCGAATTTTTGATCGTATCAGATAATGACATGCATAAGACCGGATCACTTGTCTGAGTATACATGCCGTTCAGGGAATCAGATAATTGGCTTGAGTATGGCTGACTCCATTAAGCTAGGTGGCGCTGTAGCCCTCTCAACAAAGAGCCATTTCCGGTTGATCTTTACTTATCAGCAACAATAAACTATCTGACAGCATTCAAACAAAGATGGCGTATGAGGAGATGGACAATGCTACAGTTGCGTACACTTCGTGCATTATTTTCATTCTAGTAATGCATATAAAAAGAACAACAGATCTTTTGGCTGCAGTGATAGCAGAAGAAGGACGCCGGCGGCTTATGATACGACAAGGAGCCATAGAAAGTGGAAATTTGTTGATGAACGTTGGAGCCTCTCTGCTACAAAGAAGGTCTCAACGTTCATGGTGGATGTGGGTCAGGAGCAAATACTGGCGGGAGCGAGTGGTGTTGAAGGAGTTTAGCGACAAGGAGTGGAAAGAGAACTTTCGAATGACCGGCAGGACCTTCGACAAGTTATGTGGCTTAATGTTAAGTATTATGAAGCCTGAGGACGTGACCATGCACGCACCGGTACCGCTTCAGATGAGGGTCGCCATTATGCTCTACAAACTAGCCAGTTGCTCGGAGTACAGGGTTGTGGCAAAGCAGTTCGGCGTGCACAAGTCCACAGTGAGGAAGTTTGTGTACATTTTTTGCAAAGGGATGGTTTCGTCAGTCATCCAGAGCTTCATTAAAGTGCCCACTGCAGAGGAAGCCATTGCCATAGCTCGCCACTTTGAACAAAAGTTTAATACCCCTCAGATAATCGGTTGCATTGACTGCACTCACATTCCCGTTTTACCACCAAGTGATGCCTACAAGGACTTTGCAAATCACAAAGGATGGCCTTCTTATGTCCTCCAAGCTGTGGTGGACGACACGTATTGGTGAGTTGTGGCCAAACACATTTCCTCTTAACCCTTTTTGCCACCCCAACTCTCTGTACAGTCTGTGCATCATGTGTGTAACGCTGCTATTGTTTCTTCTAGGTTTTGGAACATAAACTGCAAGTTGCCTGGAAGTGCTCACGACGCAAACATTCTTAGACAGTCGGCATTGTTGAGCCATGCACATCTGCTACCTAAGGTAAGTCCTCCTATACACTCCGTAGTACACTGTACTATACATTAAGTATACTCTACACACGTCGTGTACTCTATAGTACACTTGTAGTATTTCATTGCCATCTTGTATTTTTCACTCAGGGCCCAAGAGAAATCAGCGGTGTTGCTGTGAACCATTTTCTGGTGGGAGATACAGCGTACCCTCTCCTGGATTGGCTGATAAAAGGGGACACCCATTACCCACGCATCACCCCTGTGCAGGAGTCATTTAATGTGGACCTGAGCTCTGCAAGGACCACTGTTGGGCTCGCCTTCGGGAGACTGAAGTCACGCTGGCACGTGTTGCTCAAAAGAAATGACTTTCACGCTGCTTTAGAGTCCGACCTACCACAGCCTGGTGTCCATGCCTACAATGCTTCTGACAATGCAGGTGGTCAGAGGATCAGAGAGGCGCTTACAGACTATTTGAGTGCAAACTTCCCTCTTATAGCACCTAAGTTATAGCAACTCACCCTGGTCGGCTGCCTCGAAACCTATATACATCCCGTGTTGTCCGGCTTGGGACAAAGGTCGCCTCCCTAGCAGATCATCTAAGATGTCATAGAAGGGACAAGTGACTTGCTGCTGTCCACTTCTGGAGTTGTTCTGTCTGGCGCTGCTGTATGTCTTTCTTATATTCTTCCACTTTATACAAATCTGCTCCGCCGTCCTGATGAAGCCTGCATCTGCCATTGTCTTGGAGATCCTATTAAACAGATCGGCGTTCCACGTTTTGTGCCCATCCATGAATTTCATGATGTCCAGGTCTTGCACTTGGTTGAGCATGAACCAGGTCTCCTCGTCTGTCCAGAAGTGTGTTGTTGATGCTATGGTGTCGATTGACCTTTTCCGGCAACAACTCCACTATTTAAGGTCTCCTTTCACTTCCGGGTGAAAACCCTGGAAGAAAATGTCACACCTGCGCAGAATTCAAAATCCGCTTCAGATCTGATTGCTGAGTATACATGGCGTTAAATATCTGAACGAATTATCTAGGTGTTCTTATCCGATTTTGAGATGTCCAATGTGGTCCAAAATAGGTCCGAAATAGTAGATCAAGGTTGACTAAGGTGTTTACAAGCACTTTGAGATGCCTGATACGATCAGAAATTCAAATTTCTTGCTGCATGTCAAGACTGTAGAGGTGACAGTTGAGGGAGGGGTGAGTTCCCCAGGTTGTGGGGGACATGATGCAGAGCAGGGGGAGGGGTGGAGTAGGTGGGTGTGAATTGAGGTGGTTAGAGGCAGACAAGGGGTCTATAAGGAGGAGGAGTAAGGGGAGGTAGAGTGGAAGTAGGTACCCAGCAGCAGAGTCTTGTGGGGGAAGGGCCACAGTATCAAACCTATTGAAAAATAAATTCAGTTCATTGGCCCACTCCCCACGTCCCTCCAGCCCGTCTTCTGGAACCCAAAGATGGTTCTCATGCCACTCCACATATCCTGGAGTTTATTCTCCAGATTTCTCCCATAGTTGTCTTTAGCCTCTCTGATTTTAAGTTTGAGTACCCCCTGCACTCTCCTCCCTTCATCACGGTTGCCATCTCTGAACGCCCTCTTCTTGTCATTAAGGATGGCCCTAATGTCCTTTGTGATCAAAGGTTTGTTGTTAGCGTAACGGGTGACAGTCCGACCTGGGACATTACAGTCCACACAGATGCTGATATAGTCAGTGATGCACTCTGTGAGCCTATCAATGTCCACCCCATGGGGGTGGGGTGGACATTGACTATATTCATCCATCAGACAGCGCTTACTCTCGCTCTCTGCATTGTTACTCTATGTCTCTCTACCAAAGCTCGCTTGCTCTCTCGCTCGCTTGCTCTCTAATCAAATTAGAGGGAAATCTTCGCGTCATGTCTTTGTGTAAAAATTTGGTGGTAAAAAATGGTTTTGTTTGTTTTGCTAATTTAAGAGCAGTTAAAACAGACCAGTCAATTTTGAACGGGAACACTAAAGTAACACAACAGGAGGGTTAAAGTCTCCTGACATGATGATGAGGGCACTGGAGTGTTTGGTCTGCAGTTTGGAGATGGTGGTATGTATGGTGCAACAGGCAGATGTTGGGTTGGCAGAGGGAGGGATGTACAGGACAACAATGATGACAAGCGGGATCTCTCTAGGCAGATAGTATGGATGGAGTCCAATGGCTAGCAGTTCAACATTCGGGCTACCTTAATTGTGATGTGACCAGGATTACACCATCTGCTGTTAACTAGAATGGCAATTCCCCAGATTTTCTGATTACCACTCTTGGTACAATCCTGGTCGGCCCGGACAGTGTGGAAACCATCGACAGAGACGTTCTGGTCTGTAACATCCCTGTGCAGCCATGTCTCTGTGAATCACATCAGACTGCACCCCTGATACTCTGCATGACTCCACATTAGCGCCGTTAACCCATCCATTTTGTTGCTAAGAGACTGCACATTTCCCATAACAACAGAAGGCTTAAATCAAGGCTTAAATCTTCTCGTCTCCATAAGTCCGTCCCTTCTGGACCTGCCTCTGTTCCCCTGACGTTGCTTCCCTCCTCTGCATCACCGGTGTGTTTTTCTCCAGAGTTGAGCTGGTATATTGGCTGGTCTTGCTACTGTGCCGGCCGGCATTAGCGCGATCAGCTGTAAACAAAGGCAGCGTGTCCTGGTGGAAGTGGCATTGACAAAACAACCTCGTTAGAGAGGGCAGGACTTCACAGAGTTACAGGGAAGAAAATAAAAACGAACAAAAGAGGATTAAAGTTAAGAACGTTAAAAATCAAACTCAAAGGCTGGAGCAACGTAAGAGGCAGCATGCAGCTTTCGCGCATGACTGTCCATTTTGACAGCAACTGTTTCAGTGCAAGTCTTTTGACCAACATGACATTTAGTTGGTCATATTTTAGTCATCTTAACTCTATATGGTCACTTCCACAGGCTTTAAAAATGGTGCCCCATGTCGCTCAGTGAAGGAGTAGAATCATGTGACTTTCTCCAGCCAATCAGCAAATGTCAAGTATGTCAAGTTGAGTTTTTTGTCTCGTCTTTGTGTTTGTCTTGTCATTTCCTGTTTTATTTTGAAAAGTGAATTTCCTCTCGTTTCAGGTCACTTGTCCTGCCTCCTGTGCTCCAGTCTGATTGTCTTCCCTGATTCCTGATTGTGTTCACCTGTTTCCCCTCCCCTCATGTGTGCATAGTCTGCGTCTCCCCTTGTCCTGTGCCAGTGTGTCTTGTCTTCAGTCAAGTATCCACCAGCCGTTACCTTGTCTTAATCAGAGAAAGTATTTCACAGTTGTCTGCCTCGTCAAGAGTTTTTTTTTTTTGTTGTTGGCCGTTTGCCAGTTACGTTTCATAGCCCTTTAGTTAGAGTGTTTTGTGTTTTTTCAGCCAAGTTCCTCTAGTAGGCGTTTTTAGCTCTTTTTCTGTTAGTTGCTTTTTCCCTCCCCAGATGCGTTTTTTGTTGTTTCGATATTTTCTTTCCCCCTTCAGGCGTTAGGAAGTTTTCTGTTGTAATTTTATAGCCATCCATCTTATTGAGGCGCCTTCTGTTCTCCGTTTTTGCTAGAATAAAGTCTCTTGTTCTACTCGACCATCTCTGCATCCGAGTCCATTCTCTTGGTCCTGAGCCTGTCAACGGTCTCTAATGGATCCCATTCTAACCCTTACCCTAAATATTTTTTGCACTGTATCACGTTCATGATTTTTTTTTAAAATACGTTTCGTAAGACAAATGTCTGATTGTTCATTTAGAAATAAATGTTCCACATATTTTCTGTATGTTTTATTCTTTACCGTAGGTGGGTGAGTGACCATATATGGTAACTTCTTTGACTTTGATTTGCAGCCTAAAACTGAAATAAGAAGTATTCTTCTTATATCCATCAATAACAGGGTTGAAATTTTATATTTCCTAGTCTTTCAATGAGTGCCATATAAAAGGTTAATTGTTAATGGTTTTATAAAACCCCTGAGATTGTGTGTGTGTGTGTGTGTGTGTGTTACAGGGTTTTGCATTGCAATGTGGGCAGATGGCATGTGAAGATGTTTCGACACACTCGCCGATATCAGATCACAGATTCAGAGTGTCCACATGCATGCAGTGCGATAAAATGTCCAGCTTGACAAGTCATTTTTTTTCTGTGGAGCACATAACAGATTCATTCAGTTCATTTAAAATAGTATAAATTGCATTTGAAAAGATTTGCACTTACTCATTTATCACCATACTAGTCTACTTAAAAAAAAATAAAAAATTATAAACTAAATAAGATTTTAAGTCACTTTTATACTCATGTCTGTGTGGAAGTCCATGTAACACACCATATTACATGCAAGCATGATTAATGCAGTGCAACATCTCATTTAAATAAAGATAGATTTTTTGTCATTTTGATTTCGTACAGCACATTAAGTACAAACTTGACTAACTTTAATTGCCTTCTCATGTCCCAGTCTCAAAATAGTGAACTGCAGCTGAACACATGATGAAACAAATGTTGGAGATTAACAGCATTGTTGTGTTTTGCATTTTTAAACGAGAACAATGTTTTCTTTTCTTTCAGGGTCATACAGACTGAAGGCTGTATAAGGAGATCATTTTATTCTCTTTTGACCACTCATCCTTTCATGTCCAACAATCTCCTAGCTCGAAGCCTCTACCATAAGGTTGAGCATTGATTGGTTTAGCTTGCAGATATCTAATAGCCTCACCAAACACTACACCACTGACCTTTACTCTAGAGTGAACCCTGCAGCAGAAGGGAAAGTGATATTGAATGTTTAATGGTACGTGTAGTCATTATTCAGAAGGTACCTACAGAGTTATACTGCACATTACTCAGGTTTAATAATACAATCTGCCACTTGCGTACAAAATACATTTTCCTACCCAAACAAGAGGTGGGAAGATGGTGTCAGTTGAATATGTAGAACTAACCTTCACCATTACTGTTTGGATTCATTAAACAACTGACATGTGTCAACATGATTGAACTGGGAACTCTGACATGCTGTGTATTCATCTTCGATTGGTTCAACATGAATAAGTCAGCTCGAGTCTCCCCCAATCTTATCGTCAGCGGTTAAGTGATGGAATAGAGGTCAGCCTGTGCAGCAAGCACGACGTGAGATGTTTCTATGCCAAAGGATAATAAGCACAGGCAATTGAGTCCCAATGTTGTCAGGGAGTCACTATCTACCTTCCGCTGGATAACAAGAGGGGATCAGACCACCGTTTCTCCAGTGCGGCGAGGGAGGTGAGTTTAATGTCACTCTCCAAAAGCTATTTCCAAGAGCTCACCTAACATGTCCTCTTCAAGGTCAGGAGACGAGGGGATATGACTCGGATGTGTTCATGGTGCTGATTGGGAACATCAATCCAATTTCCCAAGTTCTGTCCTGGAAATGTATTTAGAAATTATGCAAGAAAAAAATGTCACTTCTTTTTTCTGCGTTTTGCAATCTCTCCTTCGACTCCAGTTGTCCTCAAAACTGGAGTCGAAGGACTTTCAACCCCTTGTGACTCCAAGAATCATTGTTGCAAAGATGCTCTATAATAAGAAATGATCGATACCACATCAGAAACGAGAGAGAAGAAATAAATAAACACACCATAAAACATTATAGTTGTTCTTGGCTAGTCATAAACTAGACGTTGATGATGGAACTTATAACACATTATGATTACCTATAGTAACCTATACAACACTTAGCTGTAGAAGGACTCATAGTGTGCAGTGTGTGTGTTAGAGGTTCAGTAAAGTGAAGTACATATTGATGCACCTATAATAATGCATGCTTCATCATAATGTTTTATTGTGGAGCACAGAATCTTCAGTGATTAACTCTTTAAGGTCTTCCAGGACCTGCATCGATATTGCGAGTTCATACCATCATATCATTTTATCTTCTTTTGTGTCACCCTACAAATGTGGCATATTTATTTTCTAATTGAGAAAATAATTTTCCAAGTTAGAATAAAGTGTTGGGTCAAAAACAATCCAAAAGCAATAAATTAAGAAACTAATTGGCAGGATGATCACCTTTACTCTTTACTTGAAACAGTGGCCGAGTCTTGAGAGAGGATCTTCACTGCCTGCAGGCTCAAAAGGAATGAAAAATTCAGAAAGATTACTAAAAGGTGGGTGCATGTGAAGCCTTCAAAATAATCAGAAAATTGAATTTTATAATGAACAGGCGCTGAGGAGGCACTAAATAAGGCAGAAATAAGGTGCGCTCTATTTGGTTTCACTAAAAGCTTTATTGCATTTTGAACATATTGTTTTTCCTTTTTTCTGCTTTTCTAGGCCATTTTTGACTAAAACAATCCTGTAAAAGCCTCATATTTAACTCTCTTATTAGAGGATTTAATAGCAGATAACCCTGTGCAGTAATCACAAATCCTGCATCATCATCACAGCCATTCTATTTCTATATTGTTAGACTGAAGCAACGATTCAGAGTCTGAGAAGTGCCTCATTCTGAGTAGGTGCTTTGTGCTCAGTCGAGCATTTTTTTTTTCTCTTTGTTCCCTTGCTGTAGATGATATATTTCATCTGAGCAAATGCTTTGGTAGCTAGTCAGCGAACATGCCAGATGAAAAGAAATGAACGTGGATGAAAGATTTGCAAACAAATAATGTGGACAAAAATGTCAAAATAGATGTGGGAAAGCAAGCTTCCTCGGTGGACGCTGTATCACTCTTTTGTGTTTGTGGCCAGCAGGCGTTTGCTCAGCATCATGGCGGCTTGTGTGTCATTACTCCTCGGAGTCACAAATGAGCTCTAAGCGTGGCGCTGGCAACAGCCAGAAGGAGGGACATGGAAATGAATATTAATACCTCTCTGTCAAGAGCACAGGTATACTTTAAATAACTTTACACCGTTACACCAATTTATATTTCTTTCTTTTGTTTCTCTCTTGAAAATCTCAAAGAGGTGATTTCAATAACGGTGCATGTATGCAGCTTAAAAGAAAGCAAGTGTGAAGCTCAAATTAATCATCGTTGCAGCTCCATCCACTGTGACCATCACCTCCTGCACGCACGCGCACACACATACATACACACACACAAGCAAACCATACTATACATTTTGTTTTGCAGGCGTTGTGTTTTTGCAGACTCTACATCTGTTACCTTTTCTCTGCGCTCCAAGCGCTCTCTGTAACACATCTGTTTAACATGCCAACGGGGGCTGCAGCTCAAAGACATTATATTTCCAGTCTATGCCTTGCTACCACACTGTGACCACCCACCATTCCCCTCTTCTTCAGCAGATAAAAATGGATACATCTCCACGGGGCTGCTGTAGGTAAAACTACTGCCTCAGGTGAAGTTGTAATCCCAACGGGCCAAGCTGGCTGTGTATTACAATAATTCCATGCTCATCGTTAAATGTAAAACTAGCACAGATCACAGCAGTGACATGTAATTTCAGGACTAAAAGGATAATGTAAGGGGTCAACATCTTGTTTAAGCTACATGTTCTGAATTGTGCTTGTAATTCAACTCAATTTCACATGGATCAACATGATTCACTTTTAGGACCTTAGTTCATATCCTACAATTCATTGAAATTCTGCTCGGGGCTGTAAAAGATCTATGGCCACCACTGAATTATGTGCATAATCTGAACATACTCAGAAACTGAAGATCTCTATAGCAAACTTATAAATACTGTGAGGACGGTTCATGGTTATGCTGTAAGACCCCCCTCCCCTGAAAAACGTCTGTATTGTTGTAGTTCTTTATCATCAGATGGGTTGTTCAGCACTGTAACACAATCATCTGCAGCATAACTCATCAGCTGTCCATTTCACAGATTTGGAAAGTAGAGGGAATTTAAAGTGACCTTTTGTGTTTCTCTCTTTGCCTTTCAGTGGACATTTTGATTGTCACGCACAGGTGTAACCAATTACATTAATTATGGCTGCATTCCAGCCTGTTGTCTCTGTGCCAGAGTTGTGACATAGTGCATGCTGACTCACTGTATGGCTTACTGGCAAGCCGAAAACAAAGGAAGCCACTGTTAATGTTCTTAGTCACACTTGTGCTGTTCTTGATGTGAGAAGTGTTCACCAGGAGGAAATATATATTTCTACAAGCGCTCAATACACACAATATGAAACTGTGGACTCCATCTGTCATTTCTAATACAAGTTAAAGAGCACTGGAAAAGGAAATGATTCTGGTGAGTGTAGATGTATGTCGTGTTTCTACATGACGATGACGCGGGGGTTAAAGTTATTACCAACAAGTTTCCAACTTGTGAGAAATCATGTGAGAAGAATCACTGTGAAATAAATCAGACTTAGATCAGACCTAGACTGGTTGTGCCTGATAAAGAAACCAAACTAAGAACTCCACATCAGATAAGGTCAGTCATTAGGCAGACACCTCTTTTACCTTCTCTTTTTTTTTTTTTGCCTGTATGCAACTCATACCATGCCACCATAACTCACAACTTCATAGAGGCTCACCATGTCATTCAAAAAGTACTGCACAGGAAATGTATTGTGCTTACCTTTCTTGTTTATTTGTCCTAAACAGCCAACAGCATGTATCACTGCTTACTTAGCTGTTATATTACTAATATATTACTCTTCTTGTCTGTATCTGGACAAGTCCTGGATAAACAATTTTACAACTTGACAATTAATTCATATCCATTCATTTATATAATCATGTTTTATAGTAAAAAAAAAAAGTTTTTATAACAAAATGGAACTATCTTGTTCTTTGTTATTATATTTCTGACCAGCAGACTCCACAGAATCATGAAAATCAGACGAAACAAATACCAACCAACACCAAACAGAACAACCACCTTGGTTTGAAATGAGAGTGGAAGAAACAGAGCTGATCTGTTTCCAACCCCAGTCGTGACAAATTTCATCAACATCATCAACAAGTAGACTGAACATCAATTCATATCCATTCATTATACAATTATGTGAGTACTGACCACTGAGTATGTGGGTGTGATCACTACACTTACAAACTATCATAACTAGGCAAATGAGCCAAAGGTGTGTTTGTAAGTTTCACTACCAGCAATAAATTGCTGACAGAGATTTGGTCTATCCAGTTCATTAACCTTGTCGCTGTACATGACACACAACAACACGGTCGTCAGTCGTTCCTGAGACATGGTGGTTCTAAAACACGTTTTAAGACTTCTATGGGCGCTAAAACTCCTTTCTGTTTCACAGGAAGATGTTGGCACTGCCAATAAAAGTCTAACCAGAGCCTCCGCTTGTTCCAACAGTCCCCTCACCTCTACAGGCAGTTCCCTGAGTACCTCTGCTGCTTCCTTACTGCAGCTGAACTCATTTTTATTCTTAAATAAAGGCAAATCAACAGCAAGAGCACCTCTTTTCAGCTGAGGGTACTGGTCTACCACACCTGTCACATGCCCAGTGAGGAGCACATTCTCCAGTGTCTGCAGATCCTTAAAACTCTCCTGATCAATGCATTCAGCAAATTAAGCATCCACAGTATCTAACACCCTTGAAGAACTCCACACAGTAGTAGTCAACTGCTTCACCAACTGGGAAAGTGTCTGCCATTCTGCACATCAATGGGTTGTATCTGTGCAGAGTCAACCACTGCAGCATTTGCCTTTTCAAAAAGGGTCACATAGTGTTTGTTGGTCATTTTTTTTCAGTTGACTACTGCCAGCATACCAGAGACAGACTGGGTTCTCCTCTGCAGGAGCGAGTGTAAGACCCAACACTGTTTTGCGCTTTCTAAAATGTTCTGCTAAGCCGCTGGCTGCAGATTTGGATGTACTACCAGCCATTTTATCCAAGCTGCAGAGAACTCTGTCTCCCAACAGTCCACCTGGATGGGTACAGCGGTTTCAAGGTTGTCATTGGCTCAGTTTGGTTGTCTGTTGTTGCGATGTCTGTAAACATGGCCTTGAGTTTCCCAGACTGACCAAAGAGCATACCTAGCCAATAGACCCAAAAAAGTGGACTAGAGTGGACATACAGTGCTAGTGGCTGCTGTCCTCTCAGAATAGCCTACACACCAGAGTATTTGCCTACCATGTTGGCTGGCCCATCATAGCCTTGCCCCCGCAAACCAGCCATCGGTAGGTTGAGCCTCACCAAAACATCAGTGGCCATGTCAGCTATGGCCTGACCAGTTGTCTAGGACACAACATAGAGTCCAATAAACTCTTCATGTGGCAATATGATGATCGGCATAGCAGAGGCAGATAGACTCCTGCTCTGCACCAGAAATATCCTGTGTACCATCCACAGTTATAGAAAACTGCATAATGGGAAGAGACCTGATGGTGTTTGCTATGTCACAAATGAGAATGTTTGCCATTACATTCAGTATCTCATTCTGTGCATGACAGCTAGTGTAATTAGTGGTGCAGGTCAGCCAGTTTTTCAACACAGGATCATCTTCTGACCTCTGCTTCAACATTTGGTCAGGATTCCCACTGCCAGATTTACCTTTCAAGACTTGACCCTGTCTTACCAGATACTGAACAGAGCTGACGATTCTCAGGAGGCTATGGCTGGCATCCTCCTGTTGTGTAGCCCGAGCTGGATAGCTGGACACTGACTGACTGTTACTGTGTGACAATGAGAGTGAGTTTTTTGATGAGTTGCAAGTTTTTCCATCGGACCTGTTGTCAGTGAACACTTAGTTACAATAAAAGCACAAGACCCCTTTAACCTGCGGATTGTAATGTAGACAGGTGTACTCTTGAAACATTTTCCTTGAAAAGATAAAACCCTATTTAACAACTTTTGTCTTTCTATATGTTTTGGGTGTGGCTGATAAGGTTTTGTGCCACCTTCTACCCCTGTACTGCATCTGGGCCCTGGTCTGGTCGTTCCCTGACACTGGTCTCTCCCTGGGTCTGCAGCTTGAACCTTGAGCCTCGCTCAGGCTCCCCCTGATGTCCTCTTCTGCCTCTGCCCCCTGACTGTGAACATTCTGCCTAAAGAAATAAAATAAATACCAACATTTCTATAGAACATGACAGGGCTTCTCTGACTATAACTGTGAAACCTTACCGGAGACTCCCTCTCTACATCCTCTCGACTGTTGCAGCTTGAACCTGAACTCTCTTTAAATGCAAATGAGCTGCTGCCAGCTGCTGCTCACTCCGCCCCCCTCTTCCGCCCTGTCTGCCGACAGCGTGCGGGAGTGACGTTGTCACGTTTACCTGGGAGAGAGTGACTGTCTGGAGAAAGCATTGCTTTGCCAAAGGAAATATTTAAACTAGAGTCTGAGCACAAAGAAGCGACAGAACAAGTCCAAAAAGCGAGGAGAGAAAAGAATATTTCTGAACGGTAAGTTGTGCCATGTGTTTTTATATGAACTCTGGCTAACTGGCTAACGCTAGGCTGTAATGTGTTTATGTACTGGCTATTGGAAAGCTACATTGATAGCAAGTAACATTACTCAGCTGTTCCCCTTACACCAGGAACATACAAGCTCAGCCAGCATGTTTTCTCCACAACTGTACAGGTGGGAAATTATTTTTTTTACACACTCACCAGCCACTTATTATTAAGACATTCTTTTGTCTGAACTTTAGCCATGTTACTTTATTACAGACATTTGGCAGAGCAGACTATGAGCCTTTATGTCTAAGGGGAATAGAGCAGTAAGTTATTTTATGCATATTGGTAGTCTGTTGGATACAAATGAGTGGACTAGAGCTAGCTTTGCCAGAGCAGGCAGCGTCCCTCATAACGTGTATGTTTACCAGATATTAGCATAGTTAATATGAACTTATTGACATCAACTTGAATAAATGGTTGCATTCTGTAACTTGTGTACTACTGTACTAATTGTCATAATTTCTATACTCTAATGCAACTTACTGTTTCCAGTGTACTAGGTTACAAGAAGACTACAGCATGTTCCAACCCACCAACATGCATGGTTGACCACCCTAGCCTGCCTTGAACCTGTGTGAAATCTATCTACAGAGCAGACTATGGGTCTTTATGTTTGAGGGCAATAGAGCAGTAAGTTCTTTTATGCATAGAAGAAGTCTGTTACTATTGTAATATAAATGAGTAAGGATTAAAGTACAATAAAATACTGTCCCCTCCGACTTACATAGCTCACTGTTAATCTGTCATGTTTGTCACTTGCTATGTTACATATCAAACACTGAAAGCACACAAAACAGTTCAGACAGATTTAACTTTTATTGTCATGATTCCTTTAAGACATCACAATCACATCACACTTTTGAAAACAAACTTATTCAATATACTACCTAGAACAGCAGTCTGAAAAAGTTTTGGTCAGCATTTAGGTTTCACAGAATTTCAGGAGAAAAGATGGACATATTTTATAAAAGCTCTGTGTAGTTTAGCCTAACCATTATGTACACTTTGTTATAGCTGTTACATACTAGGCCTACAGGATCTCTGTAAGCTGAAGTTGGTGATCAGCCAGAGAATCAGAGTGGTAACAGCTCAGCTGTGTGGTGCGACTGATATGGAGTTCCCAGAAACTCATGGAAGCTACGCTGGGTCAGACCGGTCCTTGACTGAACCTCGACAAGTAGCCAGCTACAACCTCTTGCTTCCCTGGTCTTGCAAACTGGTCTGTGAGATCCTCAGGGATGGAGATCTTCCGCAGCCTGAAAACAGGTTTTGATCTTTGGTTCCATTCTATAGTACAGTATTGTATTGTATAATAATTGTAAAAAATAAAGCTGACTACTTCACAGATTTCGCCTATCGCGGGTTCTTTTTGGAACGTAACCCCCACGATAAACAAGGGTTCACTGTACTTGGTAAGATTATTAAATTAAGATAGAGTAGTTAGTTAAGCCCTGTTTTATGTTATTTATTTTTCACTTGTATTGTTGGGATTTTTAAAAATTCAGCCCTCCGAAAAGGCTTAACTGGAAGCACACTGAAAATAACTTATTATAACTTATTTTTTATTGCAAATGACCACAGGTGACCACAGGTCATAAATCTGAAATGAATAAACCAAATATAACAGGTTACATGTAATACTATTAATGAAATTGTAAATTATAAAGTATTTTTTATCTTTTTTACAATGTACAAACATCAACTCTTAATAAATATATATATATATATATATATATATATATATATATATATATATATATATATATCTCTCAGTCAAATGTTTTCTCATGAATTTAAAGTAATAAATTGCAGTAAACACAGCAACCCTAAACCAGTGTCTTTGCTAATATTAGCAGTCAACATTACCAGCTACATACAAGCAAAGCCTATCTAAGTACTATCCTGGGGAGCTAATGAAGTTAACCAAGCATGCTAATCGGAGCTAGCGGCGATGCTAACGCGAGCTAGCGCCAACCGCGAGCTAGCACTCATATTCTAACATCACACTTTCAAGATAGCACAACAGTGCAACAAATTACATTCATAAGTGATACATTATTAGCAATCTGTTTCTGCTAACTGCAGCTTACCAATGGGCTGTGTGCTTCTGTTAAAACTTAAATAAACTGAACAACACAGGAAGTCAGACGGACTTTTCAAAATAAAACAAAGCGCTTTTAAATCAACTAATTAGGGCTACAACGATGATAGCACTAAAAGTCTTGACATGTATAATAGATGTTTGCACCTTCTTTGACTTATTGCCATTTTTCATTGTGTTGTAGCTTTGTTTACTTCATGTAACCAGCTCCCTAAGACTGGATCCAGCTTCAGACTGTGCTGTAAAATAGCGAGGGGTCTCTCTTTCTCTCAGACCAAGGGGGGCACAGTAATAGTGGGTGCCAC
The DNA here is from genome assembly GCA_014281875.1 of Nibea albiflora. Taxonomy (NCBI): domain Eukaryota; kingdom Metazoa; phylum Chordata; class Actinopteri; family Sciaenidae; genus Nibea; species Nibea albiflora. The sequence goes on from CM024800.1 coordinate 2,383,232, forward strand.
AGACAATAAAAGTGACGCTTACAGAAAGATGAATGAGAGAAAAGTTATTTTCATATCGCTAATGATGTCTACATTCAACACACAGCTGCATGTGGGACAGATGAGTAGAGGGTGCGTTATACACGTCTTTCTTTATCTCAGTAAACTGAGCAGGACAGACTGACTGTCTGACAGTAATCAAGTGCAGCTGATATTAGACACTAGATAGCAGTTAGCGCCGATTAGCACGAGCTAGATTGCACCAGACAGGAAATCCGACACAGAATCAACGTAATACACTTCCGCCCCCTTTCACACAATAATTTATGACACAACAGATCCTTTTTATAATCTCTCCCACGTCGGAGAAGCAAAGTTAGCTATTGTTGTTTCCTTTATACACAGTTTATCGTGGTGACTCGCGTACGCTGAGGATTCTCACGTGATCTTGTGATCTCGCATGAATACGACTGGCTCGCTACGCTGCCAGTACGCGCCCGGTGTGAGTTGACGCCGGGCAGAGGACAGAGCAAAAGTGTGGCGCAGCTGTTCTGCTGTGCTTACGTCCCCGGTATAAGTCCCATGTTAGATAACGGGGTGGCGGTGCTGCCTATCTGCATGCAGCTTAGCGCTGTGTGTGCTCATCAAACGCTAGCTAGCTGTTACCGTTAGCTGGTGGTAATCGGACAAAAGAAATACAAAGCACATTTCCATTTCCATTGACTGTAGTTTTGCAAGGACAGTTGGTATTACTCCTCTTTCGTGTAAGGTCGTTGCCGTATTGTGTTAAACTTAATCCTCTGTTTTTCTCAGGCTGGGGCCAATATAGCGACTTGTGTCAGTCGTTGCCTCGGCCAGCCATCCTTCTGCATGAAGCAGAAAATGCCAGAGCTTCACCTGGGCTCTGAGCTTTTATCACCTGTAGGGTGTGGCGCGTGGAGACTGGGTGTTGGCCTCTGCTGGAGAGCTCAGGAAGTGGGTCTCGTCTAAAGTGCGACCAGACCCTGACTGGCTTACCCAGAGACAAGCAGCAAGAGGGGGGGGGGGATTGTGAGATCTCAGCTTTTAAACTTGCGATCCTGACTTTCAAACTCAAGATCTCAAGTTTCTTTTGACTGGCAGCCCCTCTAACATTTTCAAGTGCGCCCTGTTCAAGTGGATCCCCACCTCTCAGGCAAGCAGCATGCAGCTGGCTTGTCCTGTTGTCATGGCGACCAGTGTAATCCCGAAGAAGTCTGGTCAAAGTCGCTACAGTTTAACAGGATACTTGTTACAACTTTGCTAGTCTGTTTATCTGTTTGTGTGTTTACAGATACGTGTGTTGCAATAATCCCACAAACATATTCCACAAACGTAACAGCCGCTGCCTTCTACAAACACTACTAATACTGACCCTGGGGGCAAAATCACCTGCTGGCTCTCCGCTCCGCTATCACAACGGACAAATCCCCCACACGGACACAAGCAAGCAGCACTGTCATTTTAACAAGATAATTTAACTTTTTAATAGGCTAAAGAGGACAGCAGCACAGTCCTCTGTCCTCATTCTACTTGACTTATCAGCTGCCTTTGACACAGTTAACCATTGCATCTTCCTCTCTATTCTCTCAAACATGGCCATCTCTGGCTTGGCTCTTTCCTGGTTTGAATCTTACCTGACAGGGCACTCGTTCAGTGGATCCTCGCTTAGATAGATGTCCACTTCGCATTACCTCACCACCGGGGTACCCCAGGACTCAGTGCTGGGGCCCCTTCTATTTGCTATCTACACCACCTCTTTGGGTCCAATTATCCACTCACATGGCTTTCCCTATCACTGCTATGCAGATGACACTCAGCTGTATCTGTCATTTCCTCCTAAGGACCCTATGATCTCTGCACGGGTCTCTGATCGCCTCTCAGACATTGCCACATAAAGGTACATGACTTTCAGCTGAACCTCTATAAAACTGAACTGCTGGTCCTCCTAGCCAAACCTACTATACGCCACAACATAAACATCAGAATTGACACCCTATGTCTGGCCCCCACCAGGGTGCTGAGAAACTTATTGATGACCAACTAACCTTTTCCAATCATGTCGCCTCAGTTGCCCAGTCATGTCGGGCCTGCCAGCCTGCACAGTGAAACCTCTTCAGATGATCCAGAATGCTGCAGCACGCCTGGTCTACAACCAACCCAAAAGGTCACGTGTTACCCCGCTGCTCATCAAGCTCCACTGGCTACCTGTAGCAGCCCACATTAAATTCAAAGCGCTAATGCTCACATATAAAGTTGTCTCTGGTACTGCACCTACCTATCTGAACGCACTTGTACAGGCATATGTTACCTCACGACCGCTGCAAACTCTCCTTGTTTGTTGCTCCCAATTGGTGGACCACGCTACCAGTTCCTAACAGAGCAGTGTGTCCCTCTCTACCTTTATAAAACTCCTGAAGACCCAGCACCTTCTCTCCTAGTGCTACCTACAACTGGACATGAAAAAGCTACCTCCTTTAAGAATTTTCATAGCACTTATTGTTGCACTTACGCTTTCTTATCGCACTGTACCTTGATTGTTCCCCTCTCTGTAATTCTGTAAGTAAGGTGTTAGCTACTATTAGTGTGGCGTGGACTGATGCCACTGTGGATTCTCCACAGGAAGACACAACCAGTTATACGTTTAAGTAAGCTCTTTTATTTCTTTATTCAGTGCACACACACACAATAGCTCAGTGGTGACGTTCGCAGGCGTCTGTTTCCCAGGGCTGCCGGCACCAGCAAGCAATGTACATGTCTGTTTTTTCTGCCAGGTCCAGCACACTGCTGTGTTTTGAAAAGGAGTGATTGGCTCAACAGGGAACTGGTGTACTCACCTCTCTCACCTGGTGCTGCTCTCCTGAGCGCTCCCCACACCTCTCCCCCGCAGCTGATGCACCACGCCCCCTCCACATACCTGCACCGCCCGACTTAGGTCAGGGAGCCGTCCGGCCTACCCCCCCCCCCCTCATGGGAGCGGGAAAGGAAGACAGCCACAGCCATCTGCGCCCCCGGCCTATGGATCACCGTGAACTTCAACGGCTGTAGAGCCAGATACCAATGGGTGAACCGGGCGTTGGCGTCTTTCATGCGGTGGAGCCACTGGAGGGGAGCGTGGTCCGAGCAGAGGGTGAATGGGCGCCCCAGCAGGTAGTACCGCAGAGCATCGACCGCCCACTGGATGGCCAGACACTCCCTCTCCACTGTGCTGTACCTGGCCTCCCTTTTGGACAGCTTTCGGCTGATGTAGATAATCGGGCAGTTGACGCCCCGCACCTGCTGGGACAAAACGGCCCTCTGCCCGATGGGTCAGTCTGCAAGACAAAAGGGAGAGAGAAGTTAGGTGTGTGGAGAAGAGGCTCCCCACAGAGGGCCTGCTTTACTGTCTCAAACGACATCTGGTAATGCTCTCTGGGACAGTAAGAGATGGTTTTCACAAAGGAGTGAGGCAGGATTGGTCGATTTTGGTACCTCAGGCCCCAACCCCTCTCTCTCTGTAATTGCCATCACCAGTGAAACAGCCTCCGCTTCCCTCCAAGCTTTAAAGAGTTTGAGGTGATAGATCTGTGTCGCCCCTCCTCTGTCAGATCGCACAATCGTCAACGTCACCCACTCGCCGTGTGACCACAAAGGGCCCCTGCCACTTGGCGAGTAATTTTGAGTTGGAAGATGGGAGCAATACAAGCACAGGTGAAAATTGTCTTAACGTAGATCCTCTGTTGTACATTCCTGGGCCCGGAGCAAATTCTCACGTGACCCAGTGTGTGGAGTTTTGCTCTCAGGTCCAGAACGTATTGAACTTCGTTTTTACTCGGGCTTGGACCTTCCTCCCAGCTTTCTTTAACCAGGTCCAAAACCCTGCGTGGTCTCCTGCCAAACAGCAGTTCAAAGGGAGAAAATCCTGTGGAGCCGTGGGGTACCTCGCACACTGAAAACAACAGAGGATCTAGCCACTTATCCCAATTACGACTATCATCGTGAACAAACTTACGGATCATGGACCTCAAAGTCTTATTCAGGCGCTCAACAAGGCCATCGGTTTGAGGGTGGTACACTGGTACACTGGTACACTGGTCCGAAATGACTTGATGTCCAATAATCCGTACAGTTCTCGCAGTGTTCGTGACATAAATTGGGTGCCCTGATCAGTCAGGATCTCTTTCGGGATCCCGACTTGGGAGATAACTTGAAACAGTGCCACGTTCTTTGCAGAAATTGTGCGCAGCGGCACTGCCTCTGGATATTGCATTGTGTAATCCACAAGAACTAACACAAAGCGATATCCACGTGCGCTCCGGTGAAATGGCCCAATGAGGTCAATCCCAATATGTTCAAATGGGACCTCAATCAATGGTAATGGGCGTAAAGGCGCTCTCGGGATGGCCGGCTGGTTAACCAGCTGGCATTCAGCACAGGACTTGTGTCACCACTGAGCCCAGCGCACATATCCCATGTCCCTGTCGGCCGTGAACGCACCCCCAGACACTACCCCACTAGCTTATCGAACCCTGGCCAATCAGCACCCAGAATCAGGGGGTGCGTCAGGCGGGAACTAACCACAGCCTTCACGCTATGCTTTTTACCCTTAAACCGAATTTCCACTGGAACTACAGGGTATGTGAATATCCCCATGTACACACCTAATATCCACCCATCTCACCTCTATCAAAGCCCCGGGTCGAATCGGATTCTGGTGAACTATAGAGAGTCCACCATCGCCTGATGTGTACCCCCCTGAATCCTTACCGGATCGCTGTACGTCCCCCCTGGACCAGGGGAGGGTGCTGGAGGGCCGACAACCCGAACCACTTGGCCGACCTCCATGAGCGGGCACTCGTGGTGGAAGTGTCCGGGCTGTCCACACCTCTAACACTCCTGCCCTGCCGCCTGAGGGACCCTCTGCGGGCTGGGAGTGGGCCTGTAGTGGCTGGATCCTGGGAAGAAAGGAAAAGAGAGGGAGGATTAGTTTGGGGAGGGGGAGTGGGTCGAGCAGGTGTGTGTGTCGGGGGCTAGGCGCAGGTCTTCTCCGGGGTGCCGGTGTGGGACAGACGGGAGAGGCTGGCCGACCCTCCTGCGCCCGGGCTCAGGAGACAACGGCCAGGGCATAGCATTTAATTTATAAGCTACACAGCACCACCTGTGAGCCTGCTCTGCCCCACCCCTGCACTGATGCTTAGCAACACCTCTCATCAGCTGAACTGCTTCCACCTGCTGCTCTCACCTGTTCACAATCTCCAATCAAGCCAGTATATATGCAGCTTGAACCATAGTCCAGCCAGAGTTTCACCAGCAGTGAGTTTGCGCCATTTCCTCATCATACTCGTTGAGCATGTTGCAAACTTTTGCACTATTGTCTGCTCACCAATCCCACACATCCATTACCTGCCATACTCACCTGGATCTACTTCTGTTACCATCTTATGGTTTGCTGTATTCCTGTGATAGTCTGAATAAAGACTGTAAAAGGATACCTGGTTCATTTGTGCTGCAATTTGGTTCATTCCATACCTGTTACTACACCTTTAGATATGCTTTAAACAGCTATAGTAGTGATGGATCAGTTGCAAAAGAGCTGGCTCTTAAGTGAACAATGGGCTCCCGTCTGTGAACTTACCTGCGGGCACTGGCTACAAGTGTCATGTGCATGCTGTGCAACCGATTGTGAGGATTGACAAGGATCATCCCACCAAGCAGGGAGGGGTGGAGGTAGCAGTGCTGAGACAGTGACAGGAGACAAGAGGAGGGAGACGTGCTGAAGAAGAGAAGAGTGCAAATTAATAAAGTATATTTACTTGAGTGCTGTGCTTAATTTCTCCTTTTCAATACTTTACTTGTTTTGTTAGGTGTGTTTAAATTTAACCCCTTCAGACCCGCATTTTTTCAGCTGGGCAAAAAATTTTTTTTTAACTGATTCTGACTCCTATCCAACATAAAAACAAAGTGGAAAAAACATTTTTTTTTCTAACTCGTGTTTTTTCATGTCCATTCCAATAGACACCACGACAAGATGGGCGTAAAATGTCAAAAAGACTTATGAAAAATAAAGTCATAAAGCTCAGTTTTTCCACATGGTAATCAATTAGGTATGACCTAAACATCTGGAACTTGATGTTAGCATGGCTTTGACTCTGTGTACAGTCTGTACTGAACATGCACATGAACTTGATAGATGTATCACAGCGTGGGTAGGAAACAGCAGACTCTCAAAGGAAGTGTCCATGATTGTAGTGAATGGCCTGTGACGCCCCTTGATTTCTTCCTTCCTGGTCATCTCCTCCTGTCCTCTGTCCTCCTCTGTCTTCATCCTGTCCTCCTCTGTCACTACACTGTCTGTCTCCTCTATCTCAATCTCATTTGCCACATCAAGTTCTTCTGGCATGCATGTAACCTCTCCACTGTCCCTCTCTGAATCTAATAACAAAACAATCACATTTAACTCATTTTATGTATTCTCACTCTTGAACTCATGCATTCCAGTTATATCTTGCATATAAGACATTAAATTGATTTTAAAAAAAACATACTAAGAATTAAAAAGACTAATTTCTAAACTTACTACCTGTCTCACTCCTGGTTTCATCCTCCTCATTTCCTGAATTCAAGGAGTCAAGTTCAGATAACTCTCCATTCACAAGACGTTCAAGGAAGTCTTCGACTTTATACTCTACAAGAACATTATGTACAAAATATATATATTTAAAATGTTATAATCATGAATAAATAAACTGTGACACCCTAATTTACCTATGAAAAGCTTAAAGCAAATAAAAGATGTTTTATTTCTTTATATACTGACACTAAACATGCAAGTGTTGGCTAAACTCGCCCAACACCTGATGTCAATGGACATCGGACTTTAAAAAAATCCTATAAATGAATGATACGATATATGTTCAAAATAACTTCAAATACTAGCACTTGCAACAGTTAAAATTATACTGACTTCAGCATGAACATAAATATATATTTTTGATTGAAAATGGAGACTTACTCTTCCCTCTCTGCAGTCGCTCTGCCATGCTTGTCTTCTCCGTTGTCTGTCACTCTCTCAGAGCGTGCTCAAAGTCATGACATGATTGTGATTGGACAATCAGGATCCAATCAGTAAATTGCATTGCTGACATCATTCAATTATTCAATTCAAGAATATTTATTGGTTTAGAGACAAAAATGTATCATGACCATTCCAATGGACACAGGGTCCGAAGGGGTTAAAATGTCAATAGCTGTCTTAAATGTCTATGCTTTGGTTTTTATATATCTGCTTTGTGTAGCAGAGTGGTTCTTCAAGCAAGTTAGTGCATTCATTGGGTGGTTTCGGAGTTACAAGGGATTTTCCAGCTCTAAATGTAATTGGCTACAGCAATTTATTGAAATTTAATATTGCATTCTTATCAGCACAAGAATGTGAGCAGCGAACTTATTTTTGTACCTTGCTCTCCTCACATCACACACCTGGGCGATCATTCTCTTGGGGCAGCTAACAATAGGGAAGTCAACTATGCCTAAAGCAAATTAAACCACTCCATGAATACACAACCACACAAGTGATCCAATTCTGTTTTCATGCAACACAGAGGAGACATGAATGTCTTCGGGCTGTTCACATGAAGACATGTCAGACCTACAAATGAGAGTTTTGATGTAAAATATATTGAATGTTCATTTAACATAACATGAAACAAACAAATAAGCTTTGTTTATAAAGAGGGAAAATTGATTTGGGATGGCAGTTTCTTGAAAATGGTGACCATAGCATCACTTCTCAAAGTCAAGAACCAATGAGAGTTAAACGAATGGACAGCGCACACGTGACTTCACCAACAGGTTTCTGAAGAGCAGTTTTGAAGTACAAACTATGCAACACTGGCCACTGCCATCTTGGCTGTCCTGCTACTTCTACCTCCTGGCTGATCTAAAAATCGGCAAAGAAATGGATCATCAGTGGACATGCCTGGGCATGCCAGGCACCCAGTGCTATTACAAACAAGCCGTCTGTAATAGCACTTACCTAATCCTTGATATCATTTTAATACTATACTATTTTAATATGTCATGAACGAGGATATTAGCTATAGACACCAAAACAGTTTTTTGTACCAGGCTGTAAACATGTTTATTTCTGCTGTGAAGTTGGGCACTTGAGGTATTGCAGGTTTGGCACTTTTGCATTGGCTTCATTTCCCATAAATGGAGGTTGGAGGATGGCACTTGTTGTCCAGAACCACTCCATACCTCATGTTATGTTGGTGACGATGGAGATGGTCCTGTCCCCACATAAGCTTCAGCTTCAACTACTGGAGAAAATCCCCTCTGCTGGAGAAATCCGGAGGGAGGCCTTGTTGTGTTGCTGGTATGCATCGTTCATTAGCTTGGCAGCTAAATAGACGAGATCAGCACGTTGTTGTTTTCAGTGTTTAGATGTGATGTTAGAAGCAGAAGCAGCAGGGGTGTTGCTCTTCCCTGTGACATCTTACAGTTTGGTTCTATTCTTACTCTGAGACTGAGGCTTGTCGGGGGAATTGATTAATATTCATTCTCATTTGATATTCATGGAGAAAATCAAGACTGCATTTGTCTGAAATTCAAGAGGGAACGCTGTATATATGAAACAACAATGCAAAATTAGGGCACCAGAATGGGAGCAATACACACTATACATAGAAAATACATTTATTTTGGCATGTCAGAGGCTTTGATTTATAATAAACTTTAAATTACACATCATATAGTACCTGGACAGGCATAGAATATATATTATACTAATTATACTAATATATCCATTTTGCTAATTTCAATGCTGGTGTCATGGTGGTGCAGCAGCTTGTCACAGTAAGAAGTCAGCTGGGATAGGCGCCAGCCCCACTGTGACCGTGATGAGGGTAAGTACTGTAGTTGTAGATAGTGGAGAAATACTACTAATATTAGTAGTATGGAAGTGAAGAGGTGGAGAATCTCTCAACAAAAAAAACAAAGAAACTTGAAGCTGTTTCTTAAAAGTTATGATGCCTTTTACAGACCAACCAACATTTCTTCCTCCAGAGTGCATTCAGGACTTTATTAGGATCCTATTTTTCTGTTGTATCACATTAAAAAAGAATTGAGTCTGATTTTAATGTTACGCTTGCTTGGAACCCCTCAAGACAAATCTGCGAGAGTAAGATGTAGGACAAGAAAGCAGAAATTAAACTTCTACACAAAACCACTAATTCATATTTGTTCAATCTATATAGTATAGACCTTATAATATTATTTCATAACATTTTCTATAAATCAGCTTTTTTCCTGTATATATCTGTACAATTATACCTTATCAATCTTGTAAAAATGACTGAATCAACAGTATTATGAAGAGTGCGTCAGATAAATAATACACTTTAATGATATATAATGTGGAAATGTTCAGTAACTTCATATCTCACCAGGCTGCTATAGACTTTGTTAAGATGTTCTGATTGGGCTGGCTATGTGTGACTACGTTTGTTGTTTCCCGTTTGTCAGGTTTTTATTGTGAAAATGTGTGTTGCTTGACGTGGTTGGTGGTGAAGAAACCACCTCTGGTGGCCGTGGAGGGAACTCGGGGTGTGAGTCTGCATTCCTTCTGACAAATAGCACAATCAGTTACAGTCAGAATAAATCTATTGCCTCTGCTGAGGTTTTACATCCCTTTTACGGTCAGCCTCATCCTGAATGATTAAAACTGGAATAAATCAGAAGCAAACACATTGGCACATTGAATATGTGATCATCCTGTGGAAATACAAAGATCCAGTTTAAGGTATTGTTTAATTTAGTAACCCAGGAACATAACAGTGTAGCGTCGTCACCTGGCATCATTTATAAAGTATGATTATGAGTTTTAGTTTCTGCTTTGTTCATTGTGTCAGAGTAGAAGCCATTTGTTTTGAAACTCATATCCGCCTACCCTGTAAAGCTTCACCTGCTGGCTGCTGGATTTTATAGCCTCTCTCTCCTCCCCTGTGAGGAGATCACAACGCTAGGTGAGAACACAAGATATTGCCTGCAGTGTGCACTTCCAAGTTCAGTACACCAGCCAAACTGTGGAGTAATGAGCAGTCCCTCGAACAGAACAAACAAGGGACGTTTTTGCTGTTTCACTGGTTGTTTTCCAAATGTGTAATAATATTAATGAAATTGTCACCCATGGGCTTGTAATACTGTTGTTCATACCACATTTTTAATAGGTTTGTGCTTCTTGTGTATCCGATAAGTGGAATCAGCCATTTGCTCAATGTGCCGCAGCCTAAAGCTAGATATGCTGTATAAACAACAGCATAATGAACAACATCTGTTGTTGAATGCCTCCATCCCACCTTGATAGAACAGGAGTGAAGATGAAAATAAACTAATGAAATTTATTTCTATGCATCTAAAATTGTAATTAATTTGACAGTAATTCTGATGAGGTTTTGCATATAAATATAATAGTGTGCGTGTGTGTGTGTGTGTGTCTATGTATATATGTATGTGCATGCTGCATTACAAAGGAGTTTGTATCATTGTCTAAAGTTTTTATCACCTCAAATGAATACTGAATGAGGTCATTATTAATGTGGCAGCACTGGCAAACGGTCAATAATATACCTCTGACCTGTTTTGGACAATTGATTAAATATCCATTCTTTAAAAGTGTGAGAAATATATTCATTTCACCACTTATGTGGTGGCAGCCATCCGACTCAGAGCTTTAGCACCGCGTCGCTTCATTTGATGTGGCTGTTCTGGGAGCAGGTATATCAACAAAGAGTGGTTGTGAGTGACTGGGAACGAGCAGATTCCCAAAGACTTCAAACCAAGGTGATGGGCAATTTCCCTCTTTTGTTTCTTTTCAAACACCTCGAGTGCAAAATAAATGTTGTGTGTCAGTGAGAATGGCAGACTGATTTCATGCCGGCGCAAAACAATCCATTAATGGAAGTCAAAAATGCTGAGCGGTGGAGTGAAACCTCTGTGTGAATGGAAAAAAAGAAGGAATGTATGGCTCTGTAATTTTTTCCAACTGTGATCAACAATTCAACCGAATGTAGTGAAATGTTGCAGAGCTGCTTGTGCCACCAGCAGGGTAATCATTCACTTGACCTTTACTGAATACTTAACACTCAGGCTGTTGGATTTGGTGGCACCTCGAGAATCATTCACACTCTGTGCGTCACATTTACTGCATCCCAGATTTCCTCCCTGCATAATAAGCACTTTTTTTTTTTTACCAAAGAGTAACAAAAAAAAGTATAATAATGTGCTTTAGGAATGCACATAAACTTGTGCTTAATGTACATATTCATCTTCCTGCTGCAGTTTAGCCTCAGAAAACCTTGTGGCACTCATTAAACTGTGCCTCATTGCTTTTCTTCTTTTGTGTTGAATGTTTATGAATGTGCACTTCCCCCACTGGCGAGCCCAGGGAAAGGGAGAAATTGAAAACAAGTCATCATCCTCCTCGCCTCGCAGATGAGCCGACATGTCAGCCTCGGTGTCACCGGTGAGTCTCTTGAGGTCATACGGACACCCTCAGTCCTGTGTGTTTTATCCATTTATAGGAGGCTTCTGTGTCAATGGCCATGGGCACTCACAAAGAAACACACACACACTCACTTCAATTAATATATTGTGTGTGTTTGTAATCATGTAATTCATGCAGGACTATAAATTCTGTTTGATGAGATTATGAAATGCCGCTGTGGTAGATGTGCACATCAGCACATAAAGCTGGCACTCTTACAGGGACCCCTCGCTATTTTTAGAGCTGCTTTTTAATTTTTCATAAAATGTTTGATGTGTGTGTAGTCTGGTTTTCCTGTCACTGAGGCAGTGTTACAAACACACTTTCATGGGCAGCAGCAAAAAAAATGGACCTAACAGTAACAGGAGCCACCTTTAATCACATGATAGATATGTAAAAAAAAAAGAAAAAAAAAAGAACAGAATTTGAGTTATTATTATTTTATTTTATTTTTTGCATATTTCTCCCGTCGTGGAGGAGTACGATTATATTATATTATATAATATTTGAGAGACATTGTCAGAGCCTCGAGTCTCACTGAGTGACAACTCAGAGTGGGAGTTTGGTTGGTGTGCCACTAACTGTGAAATGTCTTTAAGCCCACAAATGTTGATCCAAATGATCTTTTGTTTCCTTAACTGACAGATTCGCTGCATTATCTCGCATTAGCGATTTAAGCTATCAGCCCCTTTATGTTAAGGCCATCTTGTTGTTGACACTAGCTAGATAAGCTCGCTGGTGTTATCAACATACCCCAGTAAAGTTTGCTGTTCATGCATGTTATATTTCAGCACACCCCGTTGCCAAGCAGTTCATTACATGACATCAAGTCACTTACAATAAAAGGGGAAACAATCACGGTTTAATGTGAGTAGTGCAACAGTAAGTATTGTGACAGTTCGGTTCAGTTCTTTTAAGGTCGTGGATGATACCAATAGAGCTGCTCTATTATATAACCTATTCTATATTTATACTGTTTTTTTTGTTGAGGTACCTGACACACTGAACCAGGACTGTGAGGTGGAGCTAGAACCCTGTGGACCACAGAGTCATCTCATTGTCTCCACTCTGAGGTCGTCTTCAGTGTACCTTGAACCTTTCCTGGATTATCAGTACTGAAAATAAAATTCCATGCACATGTTACCAACAAAATAAACAATGCTGTGCACTGTCCCTGATGTTTTGTCTTGATCAATATTGGTTATTTCTGTTTACATTTACATTTCTTGAAGTATTATTTGTGAGTTTAAAAGTTCCTGATTTGGGGTTTTATTGCATTTGAAGTACACTTGTCATGTTATAGTTCATAACACATCTTTGGTGATAGAAAATAAAGTAAAATCAGAGTAGAATGAAGTGATGTAGGTATGAGCACATCAACATATACTCTAGTTTCACCTTGGCCGATAAAGGAAGTGTGGGCTTTGTTTTTATTTGCATTTTATCATGACAGAAACAGTGCCACTTGTAGGTTATCACATTTAAGATTATCTATTGATTAGTATCTTGGTCTTGCAGGGTGGCAACACTGTGACTGTTGCTGGTTAAAGAGAATCTGTTCTTTAAGCAGTGAGCATGCGTTTCATGTGATTATAGTTTATCAGCACGTCATGGTTAACTTGATTCTCTTGAGGCAGTTGTGACTGCCAAGGACATTTGTTGTTATATGTAGCCATGCACCTATTATAATAAAATTAATTTCTGATGAAGAGAGTGCAATTGGCAGAATTAAAGAAATACTTTAACCATCCAAGGTAAAAGGAAGTATTCAAACATGCAAGAATGAATGCAAATAAATGGAGATTCCCATTCTAAATGACAAAACAGTGATGTCTGATGGGACCCTCACATATACGCTTTCATGAGATCAACAGTGCAGCTGCCACTGGCGCAGGGTTTAAACTACCTGGCTCCTTTCCAGCTGAGTCTGTACCGTCGTCAGATGTGAGATACGCTCAGAAAGCACAGCTGCAGCGGGGCAGACATGCAGTAAGCTGTCAGGCCACCGAGCGGGGAGTGTGCAGATGTGAGTGTTTATCGTCAGGTTCCAAAGAACCTCCATCCTGGTTGGAAAGTAGGCCACTTAAAAAAAAAAAAAAAACAACAAGAAAAAAGTAACAAAGAGGCCAACAGCTGACTAGCCTGTGGCTGAACATCAAGGACATGGTGGGACTGCACGTTATGCTGCAAAAAGGAGGGACACACAGCAGAATTACTCAGTGTGCCAAATATTTCAATTTCCTGGATTTAAAAACTTCACTTGCTTGTACACACGGGCAACAGATTCATTTGAACCCTGTTAAGAGAACTATTAAGTGTAGCATAAGATTAGAAGGTTTCTGAATATATTATGAGAAAAATCAACAGTAGCAGGGTAACTGCACAAAAACCGCAAAATAATATTTTATTGTATATATTTATATAAGAAATGTGGTCCTTTTATGTGGATTTCTTGAATGCATTAATTCCTTTAATGCATTATGACTGGTTGCTACAGGGAATACTGCTCTATCACTGCAGCAACATTCTACTGGGTTTTTGAGGGTTAATGACACATTCATTAGTGACATGTATTATATGCACACAACACCTTTTCAGGATGGTTGTGCTGCTGCTCCCGTGGTATGTTTGCCTGTCTTCTGCCTCTGGTCTGAGTGATGGCTTTATAGTGCTGACCTCCAACAGGCAGGATGAGGCAGTGAATGAGGGAATGAATCTCTTTCACAGTCATGTGTCGTGGCTTTTTTTCTTCTCAGGTGACGTTTAAGTCATCATCACTGTGACATGTCAGCAGTTCAACCTGAGAATAGAAAGGGAAACAAACAGATTGGTTAAAAGGTTTGAAAGTGCCCACAGAGAGACAGATTAATGGTTTGAGTATAACCAGACACTAAAGGAAGTGCACTGATTAGTTTGGGAACAAACACAAGAAGGAAGGTAATAAACTACCGCAGCGAAGTGCTTTAGGGACATGTTAGACCTTTGTTATGAGCGCTGAGGCGAGGTGGGCTTCCTGGTTTAACTTCCACTTACAATAGCCTCATTTGCTCGTATTGCATTTAGTTAGAGTCTGCACTCACTCAGCTGAAGGAATAGCTACCTTAATATTTGACTTTCCTGAGGTTTAAAAATCACACATGCAGATGGGGAGTGGGTGAGGATTAATTTCAGGGTTGCATTTATCATAATCCATGACATGTCAGGCTGTAGCAAGATCAGGATACACCGCAAAATCACCACGACACCACAGCTCTCTCTGGACTTCTTTTACTGACAGTCTGTAACGATACAACATGTGACAGGGACTGTAAAAGTAAAACCAATGAAGAATAGAATAAGTATGCTCTTCCTCACGTCTAATCCATCAAAGAGCAAACACATCCTCATGTACACAAGATAATACAATGTAAAGCAAATGTAAATTAAAATGATTCTGCCCTGCCTCACGTCTAATTCATTACAAAGGAAGCAGTGACCTTACATTCATTTTATACAAATCCCACAAGAAAACTACAGCTCACATAATGCCGCAGGGCGCACCATGCAGGACTAACCATGGCCCATACAGTAAACCAGAATGAGAATCACTTTAATTGGCTAGGTATGTGTACAGACACAAGGTATATACAGTATGCACAGTATGAGTAGACTACAAGAATATAAGTGGTGATACTCACATAAATAATTCATAATTTACAGCTCTTGTACAGGTGTTTTGAGCCCAGTATGAGGTGTTCATTACAAACTGTTCGATGCTAATCTAACTCTTGCAATAACGTTAAAACACATTTTGGTACAGACTTGTGCTTTCTTCGTGACTGTCTTCCATCACTCGTTCAGGGGATAGTCATGTTACCGCACATTAAACGCATGAATTCAATTCAGAGGTGAAACACTGTCTCAACATACCTGTCTCTGACAGAGAACTTCTCATGAGTGTTGCCACTCCTCAGTAAGGAAAGTAGCTATTGGCTGCCCTAAAAGTAGCTTAATGATGCTATCGCCCAATTTGCATAATTGACTATGATGATGAGGGAGAGACAAAACGTGAGTGAAAACTCCATCAATATATCTAGAGCTACAAATGAACTTTCTTCTGGGATCTGCCAGCAGCGACTTTGCTGCATGCATGATAGTGACTCGGATTTCTTACTTTCGGACAGTAAAATTAACTAATCGTTTTTCCAAGTTATGTTGTTCATTCGTAGTGCAGCGGTGTAGCCCTCTTGTGGCCAATGTAAACGTGTCCGTTATGAACCGTTATGTGTGCTGCTCGTCACACAGCCTGAGGGGCCATGCAGCTGCCTCGTGGCGAGAGAACGTACTGCATGAAAATGAACAAATCACTCACCGAGACAACTTATTACTCCGTATTACTTCATACTGAACGATACGTTCAACACATCACTAATGTATGGTTCATTTGCGGTCTGGATGCAGCATCTCCTGCTCTGACTGCAGCTGGAGGGGACTGCTGCATGAGGACAGGGCCACCTGTGAGTGCTTTGGGACGGGGAGGGGCCCGCCTGCTCGTTGAGAGGAGTAACCCGGAAACCCCAGCAGACGATGTCTCTGTCACGTCACGTTTTGGTCCGTCCTGCACGCAACTTCAAACACACTGGGAGCGTTTCAGAAGCGTTTATCCTGCCAGACTGTCTTTACTTGCTCGGATTTGGCCATTTTCCCGGTGTATGTTCTTCTAGATATGCTTCTACATGTGTGGTTAATTAGTTTCGCGTTTGTCTGTTTTTTTCAGACAACATGTTTCGTCACTGCTGTCCACCAGCTTCTCTATGCAGTTTCTCTGTCTGGCTTCTGCCAACTTGAGGTGAAAAATTTTTTAAAATGACCACAGACCACATTGGAATCTGTGGGATTTGATACATTGACTAGAATGGCTGCATATTGCTTGCACTGGCACGACACGTCGCGTCTGCACCTGGTGGAGTTTGGGGGTAACTCCCAAATTTCACCATGCGCAGTCGCAGCGATACATGGCTGTTCTAGTCAGTGTTTTAAACCCCATCAGCTCTTTGTGAAATATGCCACTGATCTCTTGACTGATGCCATGGGCAGCCAGTCAATTTACACAGAGCACCTTGAGCGGGTGGAAGCCAGAAACAGCATAGAGAATCTTTTCTCTATTTTCAAATTGTCTGCACAAATTTTCAGTCGTAAAAACAGACAAAAGCAAAACTAATTAACTATGTAGCATATTTGCACATGTAGAAGCATTTTTACAAGAACATAAACCAGCAAAATAACCAAATACGAGCAAGTAATCAAAGTCTGGCAGGCTAAACGCTTCTGAAATGCTCCCGGTAGTATTTGAAGTCAAGTGTAGGGCGGACCAAAACAGTGTCACAGTGAAACAGACGAGTGTAGTAGGTTGGGAAATGCCAAATGTTTAGCCCTGTAACACCAAAAGTATCATTTTTGATACGTAAGTTTTGGAGACCTCTACATCATCAGTGTGGCATTTTCTTTTCCTGAAAAAACTGATGTGTACAATCTGACACATGCATTGCATGGATAATCCACCAGGACTCGGTAATTCCTGCACCAGAGGGCCTTCAACTGAGAGAGCCAAAATGGCTGCCATCAATCAGTGACCGTCAAGTGTTTTTTCAAGATTTTCCCAATTCTCAAATTGTAAAGGTGTAAAGGACAAAACTTTCAAATTGTAA
The DNA here is from genome assembly GCA_014281875.1 of Nibea albiflora. Taxonomy (NCBI): domain Eukaryota; kingdom Metazoa; phylum Chordata; class Actinopteri; family Sciaenidae; genus Nibea; species Nibea albiflora. The sequence goes on from CM024800.1 coordinate 2,400,437, forward strand.
CTGAGACATAAATAGGAATATTTAAAGGATTGATGCAATGTAAAACTACTAACATAATTTATAGTAAAACCGCATGTTAAAAATGATACACCTGGTATATAAGGTAGTTTATCTGTTAATCAAGATATACTAGTAGAAACTGAGATATTTCTAACCTATATTGTATTTTTATATATGCAAACTGTTGTATCTTGATGATTGATAACTAGTTGAATGTTGTTAGGGCTCCTTTGCTAATAATTGTCTTTTGTTCATTGAATTCAAGTGACATGGAGCAGTTAGTGGAAAGTGATGATGAGGAGGAGGATGAAGAAGGGACACCTACTGGACACAGAAGATGAAAGCATTGTTAAGTTTGAGACCACAGACAGGAATTACTTTGAAGGTTTTATTTACAAGATGTGACATGAAAAGACACTACAGGTGAGGTCCAGGGAGAATCTTCAGAGCCGGATGGTGAAGACTGGTGATCAGACCAAGGTAGGCTGAACCTGGCATGCAGAGCAGGGCTGGAGGACAAAGCAGACAAAAACAGGCATCTAAAAATTGACAACAAAAGATCTTCAACAAGTAAGTTTCTCAGAGCTGGCAAGTTGTAAAGTTACTGCAAAAGGTTAAACAGCAAACTGGCAGGGTCTGGGAGGGTGAACCAGAGTTAAATACTGCAGGAGCTGATGAGATGATGAGAAGCAGAGCAGGTGAAGATCAACGGTTGGAGCCACGCCCAGTATGCACAGACAGGGGAGACTGGAAAACAGACAGAACACGAAGGGCAGGGAAACACCAGGAAAACACAGTGAACTACACAAACCTAGCACATCCTAACAAGGATCAGACAAGTGCAGAAGTGGAGGAACCAAAACTAACACAGGACACCACAACGAAGCAGTCAGCAAGAGGCAAAGTGAAAAGGAAAGTGTATCAGTGGAAGAAGAACTCAGAAGACGATAGGCTTGACTGGACACCATAAATGTATTGTAAAGATTTTGTGACTGAGGAATTCCACAGGAAACTGCAGAACAAACAAACAAACCTGTACAGTGTGCAGAAAGAAGGAAGGTCAACACAACTGCTGAAGACACTGAGCAAATTCTGGGTATGTACATGGACATAGGGTTAGTACAGATGCCCAATGTACGAACCTATTAGGATATGGACACAAAGCCACTCTGCAGTTTGTGATACGATGTCTCAAGATCATTTCGCCAAATTGCTGACACTGATTCACTTTCAGGACAACCTCAATGTGTCTGATGATGCAAAGAAAGGTAAACTTTGAAAACTCTGGCCATAGTTACAAGAACAACGTGAACAATTTATTTGCATACCTCCTGAAGAATGTCACGCTGACGAAACCAAGGTGCCTTTGAAGGGAAAAATCACATCTACCTGTCTACATGCCAGCTAAACCTCACAAGAGGGGATTCAAGTTGTGGGGACATGCAGGTAAGGGTGGTATTCTGTAAGACTTTATCAAGGGGCAGAAAATCTAGACCAAATGAAATCTGATGTTGGTGCTATGGGTAGACTCAACCCTTCCACACTGCAAAAACAGACCTAACAGAAAGAAGCAAAATATTCTTGAATTCAATCAAATTATCTTGTGTTAAGCAAAAAAATAAAATCTGTTAATAGGGTAAGGGGTCAAATCTTGCTCATGAATGGACTCTTGGAGGATTTCTGTTTGTAGTACTGACAGAAGTGTGGAAATGCACTTTGGGTAAGTGAGGTGCAGGGTATAGTAATATGCCCTGAGGTAGAGCAGTCCCTCATTAAACCTCTCAATGTTGAAGGTGGTCACCGGCATGTCTCCAGTGGCAATCATGGAGAAAACACAACTGGACAAGACAGTAGTCGCTGGTGCAGGAAACCATCAGGATCCTCTGAAGTCTAGATGACACAAATCAATGTAGAGGTTTAGAAAAACATCATAAGTAACACACACTTTGAACTGGACTAGGACATTGGTGAAATCATAATTCTGCTTCAAATCATACGGTCACAGTAATCTATCTATCTATCGTGCTCCCCTTAGTAGTTGTATTGATTAGGGAAGGGCTTCTGGGTTCTTTTAACGTACTATACGTCTTAGCTTTAACCCTGATTAACTCAGTTTTAAATATTATCTTAGATTTCTTTTAACATACACACATGAGATGTTTATTAACTTATCTATGAACCCTAAGTTATATTTCTAATAGACTTTTAACCCTTTGTGTTTGCATGCCTCTCAGAATAAATTTAACGTATTTCCAGATAAGCAATAAAGTAACACCACACAAGGTTTGAGAAAAATAAGTCTGAAATTGATTACTAAACACAAAAACAATTATTTAGGATAACATAAAAATATGTAATAAAATATGAATCTTCTTTGGTAAACCTTCAAAATAAAATGTCCCTCTTTTATGACACTTTAACCTTCAAACGGATTCATTCAGAAAATCTCAAGTTACCAACTCAAAGTCACATAAACATAATATGTGGGCCCACACACACCTCAATGCAATCTAAAGACGGCACTAAAATTATTACGAACTCAAATGCACCGTTGCAGGCCTGCTGCGTTGCTTGTGTTCGTTGTGGCCCACAACTTAATGACCGGTTCACTCTCACTGAGCAAAATAAAATGAATGCACCTGACTTTATGGGTCTGCGGCGTCCTTCCTCAGTCACCAGCGCAGATTCAGCCTCCGCTCAGCATCTCAGCACGGGCTCCGTCGGGTCCTCCACGCTGATGGAAAACTCACTGAGTGAAAGTCCTGACTGCTCCACGCTCTGTCAGGGTCTCCTCTCTGTCCTCAGGCCGAAAACTGCAGCAAAAAACCATCAAACAGCTCAACTGAGGGAGTCAAACTTTAACTAAAGAATATCTGTCCACTTGTAATGAACTGACTCGGACCTATACTTCAAAGTAGCTAAGCGCTAGCATTAGCAGTAGCACGCAACGTAAACAGTCTCTGAACTTCGTTTAGAAATTCCTCCCGTTGCTCAATGTGCAGCTTGTCGCTCCTCTTACTGGTTGTCGTGCAAACAATCATAAGACACACAAGTTACACACTGGTTTGTGCACTTCTAGCTCACAATTTAACTCAGAAAACCTCTGAATGACGCTCGCTCTTTTTTTCTCTTTCCGTGCTGAAACACCTGTGACGTGACAATCCGCCCGATCACTATTAACCCCATAAATGCTGATTCAGACAGTTTTCAGCGACACATGGTCATTTACATAAAACAATAAACACAATCATTTTTAAACTGCTTTTAACATTTTTATCACAACTTTTGAAATGAATTTCAACCTTTTTTAATCACACTATTTATATGATTTTAATACTGAATCTATCTATCTATCTATCTATCTATCTATCTATCTATCTATCTATCTATCTATCTATCTATCTATCTATCTGGACTCCTGAATTGGAGGTTTCCCATCTGCTCTTCATCTCCGATGTACTGGGAGTTGGTTGGTTGGATGACTCGCTACAGCTCATCCAGCACCTGATGAATAGATTCAGATACAGAAAGAAATTCATTGAAAAAATAGCATTCAATGCTAGTCCTTGTCAAACATTCTGATGGTAAACATTATGCCAATTATGTCGTGCCAACATGGGTAAACCCGAGAGTCTTTGTTAGTCTGTGTAGCTCCTTTAAGACATCTGAGGTGATGAAACATCTTTGAGACTCAAATTCCAGGTTCAACAAATGTTCAAGTCCAAAAAGCCTTGAACATTTCTTGGAGGGTCTTGTAGTGCCTTGCTTGCGTTGTCAGGCTGTCCATGAAGTCAGCTGAAGACATTAGAGGGAAGTTATGGTGGAAAGAGGATATGAGATTTCCAAACTAACGCATTGTCAGTATAATGAAACTCAGGAAGTGGAAAGAATTAATTAATGTTCATGTGACTTGATATAAAAGCAAAACACTGGACAACAGAATACATATGTGTAGACAGGTGAAAAAAAAAAGAGAAAAGCTCATACAATTAACTGTATATATTAAAATAAAATAGACTGTTCATTTTCTGTTTATTTTCGGTTCATATCGGCAAATTGTTCGTTGTCCTATTACAATTGAATGCACCACACAGTTCTAGCCTTAGCAGCCAAACAGACTTTACGCAGGCCACGTTCAGCCTGTCGGCGCGAAAACGGCCTCATTCTTCCGGTTCTTCCCAATCTCAGCTAGAGAGCGCAGCAGTTGTATGCTAGGAGGAGGGAAAACAAAGGAAACAAAGAAAAGCTGGAGTTTACCTGTGAAAACAAGAACGGAACAAAGGAGGAAAAGTTACGTTGGCTAACCGCTTACCTTTCATCTGGAAAGTGCTACAAAGTCCGACGGCGGCGTGCTCCACCTTGATATACAAACGGTGAGAGACGTGCTATATTTTAGCCGCTCTGGTGCTACTACTCCCTTGTTTTCAGTGTAGTCAAAGAAAGCAGTAGTAATGTTAACATTATGAGTGAACCGAAGTAAATAGTGGTGCAGTGTTTCTGAACGTTTTTACAGTGTGGTCATCAATTTATGCTGATGTGTGTATATAATTAACAAGGAAGTGTTTTATTTTCTTAATGCCAATTTAAAGGAAAAATGTAATTTCATATGTTGTGATTAATGTAAAACTGCTTAATTGTACTATGCAATTCATTGAACACATTTATGTTACTCAGATGAGCTTAAAGTAACTAGAGAGAGTAATTTTTTGTGCATTTCTCTCATCATGAATAGGCCTATAGTGAAAGAGTAAATTAAGCACACTTCTGTAATATCGCTCAGGTCTTAACTCAGATGGGTACTGTTATGTTATTTGCACATATTTCTGATATGGTTATGATGAATGATATTTTGAATGTTGATGGTTTTTGCATAGGTATTATTGAAACACTTTATATGAACAGCAGGTAAATATGTGAGCACTTTAATGCTTAGTTCTCATGAGTGATACACTTAAGACTGAATGTTGTACAACTAAGAAAGAGATTTGAGATTTGAATAGAAATTAATGTCAGAATTAGATGTAAAGGTACACATCCTTTTGACAATCGATATCCTGAATGATGCATCTGAGAATGAATAGTGTTGAATGTAAACTTTCTGACCCTGCCTGCAGGTCAGGTTTTTTTGAAGGACTGATGTGGTCCCGGACAAACTTCTCGCTGAACCCGATGGCGAGCCAAGCACCCTGAAGAAAGTCCAGCACCGAGGAGATATCCACATACACACACCCATTCACAGGCACACTACACACTTGCATTACAATACAAGGATCCTTGAAATCAGGTGAACTGCAGTAACTCTATGACAAATAGACCTGAAGCAACTTATACTTTTGGTTAAGGGCCCCAACGGACAATTTTTCTTTCCAAGTGCGCACAGTTTTTTTGTTTTTCTAATTATTTGGGTTATTTCGAATTCTGTACAAATTAGGCAAAATACTTTGTCCATTGTTAAAAATGATAAGAGTGGCTACTCAATTGTTACTCTTGTGTCTGTCTCATTATTGTTGCTCAGTGTGGTGGCTCCTGTCGAATTTAGTACCTTCTGATTCTGGTCCAGGATTCATTACTAGTCTAAGTCCTCATTATACTGTAATCCATGTTTTACATCTTTAAAACTTGGTTACATATAGCTTTGGACAGACACTGAAAGATTCTAAAGCTGCTGAATGTCCAGTGTATGTCATGTGAATTAACTCAGCCAAAATGATGTTTGATTCAATACATACATGTTTCGTCACTGCTGCCCTGGTTGTGAAGTGGGGTGCCAGCTCTAGGTTGAAATCTCTTAACTGACTTCCACATCTTGTCATGCTGTCTTCAAAGGAGAGACTTTAGCCTTCCTTGGTCGTCTGACATTTGAGAGCTGTGAGCTTTTTAGCAACATGCTCCTGTAAGGCATACATAGTGAAAAATGACAAGAGACTGAATGAACAGTATAAATACTGCAACATGATAGAAGAAAAAGGGGAGAGGGTCTCTGGATTTCCGAGTAAACAAGGACAACACCATCATTATGAAATGGCATGACAACAAAGCTGTGAACCCGCTTTCTCTTTTGTCGGCATTGAACCACTGACAATGTGAAGCATTGGGATCAAAAATCCAAAACCCACATAATGGTGCCCAGACCAGCCATTGTTGAAACATAGAACAAGTTCATGGCAGGAGTTGACCTTTTTGATATGCTATCTGCACTTTACAAGTTCAAGATCCCAGAAGTGGTACGTGTACATTTGGTGGCACACCGTCACAGTGGCAGTAATCAATGGATGGAAGAGACCAGAAGAAACTGAAGCCGAGGTGTAAAACCCATGCCCCTGCTTAGGTTTCAAGCTGCTGTTCTCCAACATGGGGAATCTGACAAAGATCAAGCACTGCACAGGCAATCATTTCACCCATATCCACTGTGAGAAATGTAAGGTCCACCTGTGCTTAAACAAAGACACAATCTGTTTTCAGGCCTACCACAATGCAAAATAAGATGTTGTGAACCAAAAAAGAAGCAAACTCTGTGAAAAGTTCCTCTTCCATCAGCTGCTTCCACTGGAGGGTTTGTCATTGCTGCATGATAGCTTCATTTCAGCAGATTCAGAATATATATGACGTTGTTGTGTCATATGGAACAAAAAAATGTTAAGATGCTAACTTTCGGTTCTCTCTCTCTCTCTCTGGGTCCACAGCTACTACAAAATATCTATTTTTATCTTTGTTTAGATTAAGAACTAATGTGAACATACTCTGGAATGTTTGCTACTGTTGTGACATGAGTTTGAGATGTGTGTTCAATTAAGTTTATTGTGCTATGTGTAAACGTATGAGCTTTGTTTTGTAGTTAATTAACCCGACGGGTCGTTGTGATAGGTAGTACTTCCACAAACTAAACTGAGCAGTGGTAATATATGGAAATGTATTCCAAAAAAAAAAAAGATTGAAAATAGTTGCTGAAAAGCTGATGGTAGAAAGCCTGTATGCTGACAATTGTATCTCTGAGCCACCAAAAAGGTAATAATTCCCATTTTCAGAGCAAAAAGAGGGCAACAATAGAGTAAATCACTCCTGAAAGCACACACAGTCTTTAAGAGCTAACAATACGGCAAGAAGAAAGTTTTGCTTTTCAGGGAGTATCTGTATTTTATCACATTTTAATGCCAGAACCTTTAACAAATATTGAAAATCTCCAGGAACTGTTTTGCACTTCTATTTGGGAGTGGTCGGCTATGGCCCTTGCTTTTATGTGTGGTGTAACATGGGTAATGTGTTTTCTGATGTTTTCTCAACAGCAGAATGTCTGTCATGAGCACACTTGCCTTGAGGAGAAAAACAAAATCACAAGTGTTCATTGTTTTATTTATTTATTTATTTATCTTTTGTGTGTGTGTGTGTTGGCAGCTGCAAGAAAGATTTCAGCATATGTATGCATTAATCTCAATTTTTAATGTTTAATACAAGCTGTTATGTCTATGAGTGTTTATTAGATTTATGTTGCTTTTTTCTTCAAATAATCTTTTCATGCTTTTATTCTCTTTCTCTCATAATTTGTCTTTCCTTTCATTCGATTTCTGTCTTACTTGATATTTTCAGGTTCGCAGCAGCACTTGTCAGGTCTCCATTAATCTATATCATACAGCTTAATGCTGCCTTCTTGTAATACATGGGATCTAGGAGCTGAAGATTATTCTGCTTTTACACATGCAGTAAGTAGGTCTGAAGATGTGCAGTGAAATACCTGTGATGCAAAAAATGGACTCAAAAAAAGTGAAGATACAGTGCTAAGCTTTTCTCCAGCATTTTATTGGACCTTTAAGTGGCTCACAGAAGGAACCATCACGGCTAATCTTAGCTAACAGCAGCTACAGTTGGCAGCACTTTCCTTCTTACTTTACTTTACTTCAGCAGAAAACAGAGGGAAAAGGTCATCCCACAGTCACAGCAGTCACTTATTGTTGCCTAATCATGTCACACTGAAACACTACCATTTAATGGAGGCGTGTATAAGTAATGCTGAGGATCAGAGTGCATCTCAAAAAGAGTAAACTGAATCTGAAAGTGTAATTGTAATGATTGTAATATCACTGCTACGCAAATCAGCAAATAAACATAAACTAGGTCTATCAGATTATAAACAACTCACTGATGGATATCATTACTAAGAAACAAGATACATACATACATATATGTATACAATGTCATTCTGTTAAACACACACATATATATATATATATATTTTTTTTGGGATAACTGTTTAACAGAATAACATACATGTTTATATGAACTCTTACACTATATAAAGGATGTATAATATAGAAATGTATACCAAGTAGTTGAACTCAAACCTTACATACATATACAGTAATATTAGCTTCCCTTTTTCGATAGCTTGCTGTCTTGCTATCTGATATGCTGTCTGATATCAAGATCTGGGCTGGCTCTTTCACACGTATTTAGTTCTGTCAATGGTCTCCCCTCAAACAGATGCTGAAGGAGTGATTTTACTGTAGTGTGGGTTGGGTCTTGGAGAAGTACCGTTACATACACCATTGTCATGTAGAATAGTGCTTGTACACAGCGCCACTGCTAACGTTAGCCGTAGCTGGCTTGGGGCGATAAGATAATCGCCCTTTCTGGAGTAGATTTGAGGACGCTGATTGGCTAAGTTGTATGTGAAACATTCATATCTTAAATTAGCAATTGGTTTAACTGCTTCAAAGACCTGTCTCCTTGCGGCGATTTCCCCAGAGCTGCTGAGACATGCAGACAAGGGGTAGCATATTGATATATATCCTTTTTATTTGCACAAAAGAGGTGCAAATAATATAGTTCCTTTCATATTTCAAACCTTTTGTCTGTATTCACACATCATGGTCAGCTGATCTGAGGGCACAAAGTGCATGTAGATGTGCCTCACTGACAACAGTGTGCACATAACTGTGGGCTTGAATCTCTGTTCAAGCAATGAAATAATGTTCTAAGTAACAGTAAGCATTTGTTTCTCTATTCCATCTATAAATCACTGCCTTATCTCTGCCATGAGACAGCTGTTTTTGTAGGAGACAAAATGTCAGTATGCTAACAAAATATTTGGACCGTCTCCTCTGCTGCCCAATGCATCGACCCGTGATTGTTTTGCACGTGTCTCTACTGTCAGAAAGTGTAATGAACAGATTACAACAACATCACATTGGACACATCAATAGACCCGTAAGGCTGAGGTCTTAATGAAACATGGCCCAAAAAAGCAGGAGGCCTGTCATCTTGATGGATATGTATTATGTTTATGGTTCATTCAACCTGGCTGTTTTGAAAAGTCCAGGCTTCAAAAGGTTGCATTTCTTTTAAAGAGTGACTGACACACACCGTGTATTAGTGGGATGTATTGTTGATACTTCCTATTGGGAACATTTTGGTGTTTCTGACATTTGCTAAATCCTCAAAAGCTCATGGATATTTATATGATTAAAAGTGCACATTTCAAAACCTGGAGAAAAGATTTATCATTATAGACATACACTGTGTTTTGCAAAACAGATGTCGAAATGACTTAGAGCTTAGAACCTAAAGGTCACGAGTATACTGGCGGACTTTAGAAGAGAGCAGAAATATATATTCCACTCTTTGAAGTGCAGCGGCTGACTTCCTAGCTGCCTCATCATGGTTTCAATTTGCCTGCAGGATGCCAACGTATGGTTATGCAATGTGACCTTTTGGTAGTTCAAACGCCTCGGCTCTGATCATCTCCGCTCTCTTTGTTGCCATTCAACCACCCTTCTCTAACCCGGCTGTCATTCCGATGTCATTGCTGTAGATCCTAGTGCGCTGGATCGGTGAGTTGGTATCTCACTCATTCCTGGCATACAGCTTGATGTCATCCATGTAGAGGAGGTGGCTGATGGTTCCTTTGCTTTGGAACCAGTATCCATCGCCACTGTTCCTGATGATCTGGCTAAGGCGGTTCAGGCCTATACAGAACAGCAGCGGGGATAGTGCATGGCCTTGGTATATTCTACACTTGATGGTGTCTTGCGCGTTGGAGACCAACTTGGTTTTGAGTTGGCCTCCAGAGCGGTGCCCCAGAGAACGTTAATATATTATCTAGAATAGTAACACAGATGTTGCAGCATTAAATTATTCATGGAAGCAGGAACAAGTTATCCATGTGTTTATGTTCGTTTATTTTATTAAAAACATTTTTGAAACATCTACCTTGAAGTTGTACTGTTTATGTCATCTTTGCATAATATCTATGCTTTTATTCTGCAGGAACCATGTGTGCATGTCCATGTACATTGTCCATACAGTATATCAGAACCAACAGTCCTCTCACTGTTGTCATATTCTGCTTTTGAAGTCTGTCTGATTTGGATAGTGTTGAGGTTCATAGTTATATTTATCAATCTAATGCTAAATGATGCCTTTACTGCTTTACACATTCCTTGTGTCACATGGATGAACAAAAGCTGCACGCATCATCACAGGATGGTTCAGGTAAACAGACATTACATTAGCGGCGTCAGTCATGCTAGGAAGGACAATAGCTTTCTGTCTGTCTATACTTAAACACGACCAAGCACTGTCAGCTCAACAGTGACCAAGCCTCCTTCCAAGTGATTCCTTGATATATCGTCAACACGCCTAAAGTGATGATCTGAAACATTTTCACATAAATACGCTGTGTGACTTTAACATGGATTGACATGACAATATGGATTCAGCCTCACGAGGAGTGGTTTGTTTGGAATAAACAGGAGAAGCAGTTAGGATGTGAAGAGGCAGTCAAAACAGACAAAGAAGGAAGCACCAGCTTTTTTCATTAACACAAATACAAAACTTGCTCAGCCACATTACGGATTTAGAACTGCCATGGCTGGAGCTCCTTCTGTACAATCATTACATGGAGTCACAGAGCTATTCATTAGATTTTATGAACACAAATCTTTAAAACAGAATGCTGTTTGACAACACTCGCTGATGTTTATAGGTATATATGTGTATATATATATATATATATATATATATATATATATATATATATATATATTGTGGCTTTCCAAGTCCTTTAAAGTCGCTGGAGAGGCTAACGTTAGGTCCTGTATATTTGTATGACGTGCGGATGTTAAGAGAAGCACGGCGAGTCCAGGTAAGTTTCAACGTGTTTAATGAAAAAACAACATTACTGAAGTTTCCGGTTGAACAAAATGCGGTTATTGAACAAAACCGCGGTCAACAAAAATTACGGCTACCTAACCTGCCCCTCTCCTCCCCAGTGCAGGTGACTCAGCCCCTAATATAACCTATAGCCCCATGTGACCCAAACCAAACATCACCGTGGCAACCAGACCAAATAAATCAAACCCAGAATACTGACAAGACTCTATCTGGCTCCTACATGCGGTACCTGCGGTAGAATGTCTTGTTTTTATATAATTTATTCTGTCCTCAGTGCTACTCAGCTTTAAATGCTTAAAACAATAATGAAAAATGTCTGGATGGGAATCAGAAAAAGCTAATGAAATGTGTTCAATATTCCCATGAGCAAAACACAGTTTAATCTTGCGGTCATTTTCATCACAATTTCCATCATCCTGAGCAGGAACAGCCTGCCTTTGTAGTAATTAAAATGTATAAATCCTATAATTTTAGAATTTATACCTTTTCAATATCACTCTTGTGTAGGATTACATGGGAATGAAGCCAGCAGACTTAGTTGTAGGCTTATCTGGCTTCACACAATATTTCTGAGCCACCCATTGAGTACAAGTTACTGAATCATGAACACACACATTCAAATCCAATTTACTAGACTGGTTTTATAGCAGGTGATGGATGACTCTGCGGCCGCTGAATATAGGTATATTACCTTTTTCTCAGGGAAAGCAATCTCTAGATGGTTCAGATTCAGGCTTTCTGACTTGAGGCTACTGGAGTCAGAATATAAGCTAGATTTGTTTGTTCCATAAAATATTATAATGAACCTCTCCAACTGTTAACATTGACTGAGAACAGTTCTAGATGTTGCTCTGAGCTGGGTGTAGTTTTCCTGAAATCAGCCATCAGGCCCAAAACATGCAGTTTGCATCAAGCAGACTACAAAACTTATATAGTGCGTGCAGTCATTCAGCTCCTAATTTTACCATGATAAACTCTCGAGGCCTCTACTCAAAATTCTTGTCGACTCTCATGCTTCTTGGCTTCTCTTTTTATTCTAATCACATGGAATAATTAACTCAACCAAATGGTGTGTAATTGCAGAGTTAATCTAATCTGCATATAGAGCAAAACAATGCAACATAATAAATAAGAAACAAAAATATTACATTCATTTCAGAGAAATAATGATCTTCACAATTAATGCAGAATAAATGTCCCTCATTATCTCAAAATAAGTCGAACACATCAGTACAGCACAGCAATAAAACCTCGTTTAGAAATTAAACTCTTGGATTTCAGCATTCCTTAAAGCTACATCGTGTAACTTTGTCATTTTAAATGATGTTGATGCTACACTAACTTGTAATCAGGTGAATGGTGTGTTTCGTATGTCTGTTCTCACAAAAGAAGTACATAACACTCCAGAACATCTATCTATCTGTCTGTCTGTCTGTCTGTCTGTCTGTCTGTCTGAAATATTTAGTTTTAAGTACACTAAAAGTTACCCATGCTGAGCTCTACACTCATGTAATCTCAACGTACAGAACAAAAAGGTCTCAGGATGTAAATAATGTTATCAGGACAACTTCAGATGCGTCCTCAACTCACCCAGACAGAAGGCCTGGGATGATTTCACAGAATAATGTCTTTGTATAATGCTGTTCCATATAGAATATCTGTATGTTTTGAGGCAAGATGAAAACTACTTTGAAATAGGAAAACTTAAAAGTTAATAAGCACGAATGCACCATTTCTGTAGCTTTAAGCTAAATGCATATAGATCCATTTCTTTTTGTAATCAAAACAAACCCTAGTACAGTATCTGACATTAATGTTGCCACATAAAATAGCATAAATCAAAGTGTAAACACTGACAAAGCATGGCAGCTCTGTGGCACTGCAGGTCATCGTGCTGGTGAGTGCACCGGGGCTGATGAAGTCGGACTGCTGTTGGCAAATTCCATCACTCATAATAATATATACAATATGTCCCACCACTGTTCATGTTCCACTTCTGATTATGAAATGCATTATTCAAACTCAAATATCAGCTGAATTATTTGCATAGCCTCCCACTGTTCTCTCCGAACAGAGTGCAATCTGTTTTATTCTGTCTCGGTCCTGTAGGGGAACTGTAAATTGTAATCAGACCAAACATAGTGCAAATTTAAAATTAGGATTAATTCAGATTTTAAGTGTTGTCATGTTTTCCTGGCAGATTATTGGACCTACACTAAGCACCTTAACTTTGCTCAGGCAATTTAGCAGCATTATGAGTTTGCATAAACCTTGAATAATGCTGCTGGATGTGTGTGTGTGTGTGTGAGTGTGTGTGTGTGCAGTGCATCTGAGGTGCAGAAAGAACTAAATTTGAATGCTGCATAATACCTTTGGAATTGGCATTACAGCACTGGATGTTTGGCGAGGCTTTGGGCATAATATTCTTAGTCAAGTGGCTTTTTTATGATCGTATGCAACCAAAGGCAAACGTTACTGAACAACTGAAACCACTCATCATGTGGAAGTCATGACATATACAGTATATAATGCAAATAATGCTTGCTGACTAAAAGTTTGCTACCATAATTATCAGTGTGTGTGTGTGTGTGTGTGTGTGTGTGTGTCTTCATGACTGTCCGCTTGTTTTGCAAACAGCTAATGCAATATTTCACTGTGGTATTTGAATATGGCCCGGAGCCTGGAAGTTTGTCCTACATAATCTTTTTTTTCTGCTTCAGCTTGCGTGCAGTCTCTGTTCCAATTAGACCTCCTGAATTAGGAATCAGTTCTTGATTAAACAAAATTGATTAAACATCATATTAGGAAGTTTTCCAAATTTCTTCCTTGCCTATTCTTTTACAGTTCATTTCTCAGGCACTCATACCCCAGGGTACAAATTCTTCTAACTGAGTTAAGTGCTTTTGTAAAGCACCACTGTGGTGCTCTGATTCATACATTGAGATTTATTTACTCCTGAAGTAGAGGTGCTACAGGGTTTGTGTTTTGATGCTGATGAAAAAAGAAATATGAAAAACTGTTTTAAGCTTCATTGACTGACCCCTAGTGAGATCTCCCTTGAAAAGTTAGGGCGAATGAGTTCAATTCTCTTGACAGAATGCTGTGTGGTTAATCAATGCATGCATGTACAGTTTTGCTTTGTAATAAACTCATTCAATCTCTGCACAGAAAACTAATTCTTGCTACATATCTATAGACTAAGATGTACATCTGTTGGAGTAATTCCTCTGCATCTGTGAATATACAGCTTTGTCTTTTCCGGGTGCTGCCTCATTCTGTCCACATCACAAGCCGAAATGAAAGATTTATCTGCAACTTTCTCAATTTCAGCCAGTTCTTGGCATGCATTATTTTGATATGTGTCATTGGCTGCTGTGTTTAATTGGGAGCTGTCTCCACAAATATAAGCCAGGGAAGAGGGATGGGTTGACAGCAAAACAACATTTCCCACCGGAGAGCAAAAAAAAAAAAAAAAAAAAAAAAAAACTGCCACTAATAAAAGATGTGATCGGCTCTTTGTGCGTTTTCATGTGACAGCCCATTAGTAGGAGGGGAATACGGGTTCAGGATGGATAGGCAGATCTGTACACTCTGTAATGCTGTTATTAGCATCTACTGCATGGACGGGGACAAGATGCAGAGTGTGTATGTTTATTTTCCAGCAAGTATAGCCAGATTGCATGTGTTTACTTATTGACTAATGCAATATGATACCTGTAATCTGATACTCGAGGCAACTGCGTATGCCTTCACATGTGCGTGTATTTATATCTGCAGGCTGAGAGGTGCCATTCACAAATCTACACAGTCATCCATATTTCACCGTCAAAGGCTAAATGAATCCAAACGGATGTGAAGGTTGAATATGATAAATAAACATTTGATCTGATCCACATTGCAGTGTCTTATAGATGCCTCCCACTGCTTTAGGTAAGTCTCCATCAGTCTTTCCATTAGCACTGTTAAATGCAGCAATTTTCTTTTCATAAATCTGAATTTAAGGTCAGCATAACTTGACCGCAGTTTAACATCTTCAGATTAAGACTACTTACTACTTATGTCAGCATGGCTGGATGGATGTGTGTGTGTGTGTGCAGTGCATTGAGGTGCAGAAAGAACTACATTTGAATGCTGCATAATACCTTTTGGAATTGGCATTACAGCGTTGGATGTTGAGGCCTCTGTGCTCAAAATAACAATGCTAAAATCTTTGGCGACTAAAGAGTCAGAAACAGCATCTCCAACTCAGAGACTGTTTATGCAGGAACAATAAATTTATATCAAAACAACCAGATAATAATAATAAAAGTGTTTGCACTATATTTACAAATAAAATAAATCTAGCTGCTGCAAACAGAGGCCTGAAACTGGTAGAGCAAATGCTTCTCTCTCTCAGTAGGCTTTATTTACTCCAGCAAGGCTACATATGACAGTATTGATACTCTACTGCATGCTGGAGATGCAACTCCAGCATTAAATGAATCCAGTTATCAAACCAAGTTTATGTCTCCTGAACACTATGAAAGACATCAGAGATGTTCAAGGCAAACGTTTGAAGTGAATTAAGTTAAGTTGCCGTGAACATCTGATCTATGAGATAAATAATCATTTTGATGCTTTCTTGGAAATCTGGGGACCATTCCTGATGCACAGCAGAGAAACTCAACAGATCAGTATGTAGTCAGCTTATTTTTTGGAGCCAATATTACATAATTACATAATTACAGCCCAACGGTGGATGGATGGGTGGGGGGTGGGGAGGGATTAACTACTGTCAAAACACGGTTTCCTGCAAGAGAAGAAATATTATTATTATTATTATTAGTAGTAGTAGTAGTAGTAGTAGTAGTAGTAGTAGTAGTATTGTTATTTTATTATATATGGTTATATAGTTATATACTTATTACCATTTTCACAATTTTGTTGTATTGTATATTTGTATGTCTGCAGACTGTAGTTTCTTTCGTGTACTGTACTCGTTGTACTGTTGCTTCAAAGGAAACAATAAATAATGGAAAAAAGAGGATGGTGATGTGAAGCAGCTATGTGCACCATGTTCACGATCTTCATCAGCCTAGCTGCAAATTAGCAAAGGATGGCATGATAAACTGAGGTCTTTGCTCACAAAGCAAAGTATCCCACCTAGTAGTAGGTGTTCTGAAGATGCTGTGTAGTGAAAAATTAACCTGCTGGTTGCACAAGAAGAAAGGTCAGGGATCAACAAACTTTTTCAAATTCATCGAGCCACACATATCTGCACCAAATGCCATGGCAATCCATCCAACCTCCTGGTGGTGCTCCTGGAAAAGCCGGGGTATCGGAAAGTCCGTGCAATTCACCAACTAGGGAGATTTGATGTCTAGACACATTTTCATGGCAATCCATCAAATAGTTGTTGAGATAGTTCCCAGTAGTGAACCATCCAACCAACTGACATTGCAGTACTCAAGGTCACGCTTCCAGCAAAGAATTCTCTTACTGCAAGGAGATCATTTGGGACTATGAGTGGCTTCATCCTTTTCCATAATCAGCGATGCAAGTTCAGCATAATGTTGAATTTTTCCAAGAACGCAGAAGCATGCAGAAGCCACGGTGCTCCTTTCACTGTCTCAGCATAGTCATCCTCCCTTGGCTGTGCTGGGTGTGCTACTGGGAGGAGGAGTGTTGAGTATGAACTTTACCTCAGGACAAACTCTGAAGGAGTGGTTTGAAGTTGGACTCGCGTGCAATGGTTTGTCTGCTGGAAACTGCTAATCCTAGCATGGGTGAGGAACTGAGCAAAATTAATTTTCTATCCTTCATTGCTGTCTGTGCTGTGAGCTTTTTTGTGCATAGACCAATGAGATGCCTTCAGCTTTGACTATAGGTGGTATTAATTCCAGGGGAACAGTAATGAGTAATTATCACCTCACTCTTTGTCCTATGTAAGTTTTATTTGATACAAAGGAAAGTTATCAGACTTTCTTTGATTATCCGGGTCAAACTTCCAACTGAATTACACACTCAGCTGGAATCTTTGAGTTACTTTGGACCATGGGGTCATTCTAATCCCATTTTGAAATGACTCAAGTGGTTCACAAAATTACTAAATTACACCCTGGTATAGTGTCTGAATTGCATGAGCAGTATCAGCAGTGATAGTTCTTTTTTTATTTTCTGGTTTTATATTCTACTGTGGTGATGCACGATGTATGGCCCTGTTCCTGAATTGCCAAGCTTACTTTAAAATGATTTTACTGCCTGGGTGAATGACTGAAATGTCCAATTTGCATAGACGAAATCAAATTATAGACCTCCTCTGGTAAGACTAATGCAGCCTAGAGAGGGCTAAAATTTAGACAAAATATATTTTCTATTCATAGGAAGCATTGCATTGCTACAGGTGAAAGGCTTTGTGGTTTGAAGATGTGTTCATGTACACACATCTGAACCAGATGTCTGTGATGTGTTTTGTTTGATACAAAACAAAAGAAACAAAAAAAGTGTAGCTGCACAAAGGTGCTTCACTTCCACACCAGCGGTCCCTCATCAGAAATTAAAATGGCTCACTGAGGGTGTGAAATAAAGATTATGGCCTTGAAAGCCCTGAGCAGCTGGTCCTCCCAGAACCAGCCATATGGACCACTAGGGTTGGTGTTATTTTTGCATTCAGTCCTGTTGAACATGCTAGGGGAAATTAGAGTTCATCCTGTCTGTCTGTCTGCGGATTGGAGCCCACTGAGCTCTGATGCACAACACAAATTCATCCCTGCTGTAGTCATAGCAGCAAACTAGGTCTTATGTGCTCTGCCTGAAATGACAAGTAAACATTTGCATTAATATATGCATGTAGCCTACACAAGCCCACACATATGCTGCTTCAATATAAGACTGAATTCATGTCGCTGTTGTACCAACAATTTACCAGCTGTTACAAGTTAAGACTTTGAAGTTGGTTTCTTTCCGAAACCGATTCTATGGTCAATGAGAGCATTTTGGAGTCCTGTGCATAGCATTAACAAAAGACCAATCAAACAATCAATCTGTTTGTACTTCATTAGATTAGATTCAATTGCACTAGCATTGAGTATGTACACGAACAGGTAAATGATACATGCAGGTAAATGATAAATTTGAATATGCTACAGTATATGAATATATACAGTATAAGCAGCATGGACAGGTTGATGCATTTACTACCATATTATGTACAGCATGAACAGTTCTTAAATAGTGCATGTGGTCAGTATTATATACAACATAAAAAGCTAGAACTGAGTAATCTGAGTAAGTGTGAGGGCAGAGAATACACTATGTATACATGATATATATAGTCAGTATAAATAATTGTTGGTGTGTGAGGGCGTAAATGATCATAAATATGGGGTTCAGTCAATCCATCGTAGGTGAGGGTCGCCTTCGTACAAAGCTTAGCAGGGTGATGGCTGAAGGGAAGAAACTGTTCCTGAACCTGCTGGTTCTGGGGCGGAGGGACCTGTAGCGCCTCCTGGAGGGGAGGAGGGTAATCAGTCTGTGGCCTGGGTGAGAGCTGTCCCTGGCAATGCTGCGTGCCTCCGCAGACACCGCTTACTCTGAACAGTCTCAATGATGAAGAGTGGTGAGCTGGTAATGCAGCGGTGCTTTGAGCATAATTCCATTCAATTTCAGTTATATAGTACATCCATTGATCAGTTGGGGGACCCCCCACCACCACCAATGAACTTGGGTCTGCTTGAGGTTTCTGCCTTAACAGGAAGAGCTGCGTGACGAAGAGCTGCATGAATATGAAGGAGGCTGTTGCTGGGGAATGCCTCCTCAAGTGACTTTCCCTGGTTAAATAAAGGTTTAGAGAACAACTGGAGTGCACAGAGTGGGAAAAAAAAATCGTAAGCTGCATCTTCAAAGAGGAAACTGATTCAGCTTCCTTGACGTGAAAAGGCAGACTGTTCATCACAGGGCAGCTCACCCACCCGCTGTGCTTTTTTAAAAATCCTGACAAACCTGGTCTCCCCCTGCGTCCTGAGGGATGCAAAAGAGCAACAGAGGCGAGGGAGGGGTAGTATGGGATTATGTTGTCTGTCCCTTCCAGAGATGGTGAAAAGTTTGAAGTTGTGACTGACTGCTGGAATATAACACAATAGACGTGGGATATGAATTCTATGATGGAGGCCTTGTTTATTAAGCACATCATAAAAAAAAATCTTTATGTCACACACACACACACACACATATTTGTTGACTTTTAGAAACTCATAATGCAAACCTATCACTGCCAGGATTAAGGAGCTGCCATAGTTCTCTGGAACTAGGATTTAAGGGGAACTACAGCTGACATAACCTTTTCTAAACGTGTTTCTTCAAATATTTGTTAGATATGGATGTTGTCTGTGGAGTTCTCATTATGGATTGGTAATCACCTTCCATCTTAAGAAATGACTACTTTTTGGAGTTCAGCTATGCCTGCAGAGTTCAGCTACGCCTGCAGAGTTCAGCTACGCCTGCAGAGTTCAGCTGTGCCTGCTGTGTTTGGGTCCCTCACACCTTGAAACTCAAAGTTTAAATACTAACACCTACTCAGCAATTTGCAATTCTGTTTACACTCGCTATATATGAAAGTGTTGGATAGAACAAACGTACTGATGAGTTTGCCAAAGAGACGAATGTAAAGTTTACCCTGAAGGAGACCTCGGAGGAATCAAAATGCTATATCTGCTTCAATATGCATATTCCATCAGTTTGTGCTCTGTTGACATTTTTTTTCTATAGGATAGAACCAGAAAGAGCACCGTCTCCTCTTTCTAAACAGTATGACTAATTAGAAACAGCAAATATGTTTCAAAGGAAACGTAATGCCACTTGAATTATGTTAGCTATGAGCATACTTAGGAGGATATTATACAGAAATGTGCTGAAAATGGTGATACTGAGCATATCAGCTAAATGCTTTTTTAGCTATTATTATTATAGCTTTATGTTTTATAGCCATTTGTTGTCCACCAAATTGTTATAATACAGCACCCACTCTAAATGATTGCAGCATCCTTAAACTTTTTCATGGTCGCTTGCAGCATTAGGACTTTGGAAAATTCATTTTATACTTTTAATAGTTTTATACAATTTTTTTTGATTATGAACATTTAACAGAAACCAAAATGTTGCCAAATTTTAACCAAAGTTTTGTCATCTTGATATGTGCAGGTCACACTGACAATATTATCAGCAAGGAGCACTACCCTAAATATGTGTGTGACATATATAACAACTGACAAATGAGTCATTGAGTTGATTTGGTTTGCTTGCCAGAGTCTGGGAATGGCATGGTGTCATGTTTGTTTGCATAGTCAGCGGCAGTGCAAGCTAGGATGAGATGTTTTATGCATGGGGTCCCATAACACTGTTTTGGTCTGCCCAAGTTCAATGTGAAACGTGCATGTAAATACAGCACTGCAGCGTAGTAGCGCTAAGGAAATGTCAGTCTGCACATCACTGAAACAACTGACCCCACAGCAGGCAGTGCACACGCACAAAGCATGAACCTTTGGGGGGGCCTTGGCTGAAACGAGTATTCGGTACGGATAAAGCACTTTTGCCAAGTACGAGTATTATACGAGTAATACGAGTCAATATCTGAGCTCGGATTGAATGAAAATCCTCATCGGGTAGCTGACTGTGTCTGTGCTAGTCACAGCGCCCCTCACAGTGCCCCTCTCCTACACACATCCCTCTGCTCACTCACACACAGAACAGCTCTGTCTCTCTCTCAGTCACTCAGGCTCGCGGGTCTTTTCCGTTTCCGTTTAGGTTTTTTCAGCTTCAGGTTTGTTTTTACTTCGGTTTGTACTTACTTATTAACCAGCAGAGTCTGCCAATTTTGAGGGAGCCACTTACCCCGAGCCTCCACCACACAAGTCTCTGTCACGCCATGGCCACACAACACTGTTTTGGTTCGCCCTCCACATGCCTTCAAACCACACCAGGATTGTTTCAGAAGTGGAGCTGTATGTCGGGTACACCAGACTTTATTTACATGCTCAGATTGGGTCATTTTATATGACAAATATATATATATATATATGCTTGTAAATATGCTTCTACATGTGTAAATATGCTACTTGGTTAAACATAGTTTCCCTTTTGTCTGTTTTTATGACCTGCACAGCCTTAGGTTAGGGTTCATCACAGGGCACATAGAGACAAACGACCATTCACACTCACATTCACACCAATGGGCAATTTAGAGTCACCAATTAACCTGTTAAGGTCATGTCTTTGAATTTGAATCTTTGTCTTTGGAATAAAAAAAAAAAGCTCCAACCTACAGCTTGTCAGCAACATGTGCACCATAGAACCCAAGACATGAGACCAATTTATGATCTGATTATGACATGAATCTGGGACCCCATGCATAAAACATCTCATTCTAGCTTGCACTGCCGGTGACTATGCAAACCAACATGACACCATGCCAATCCCAGACTCTGGCACGCAAACCCTGTTTCCTTCATCGCAACGAACGTAACCAGCACAGCTTTAATGGTAATGAAATGTTAATACCACGAGAATAAATAAAAACCTAATGAGATGTAGCGTGATATGCCCCATCCTAACCCCACTCCCTGTTTATCTTGCTTGCATGTGTTGTGTTTACTTGGGTGTGTGAAAAAGTCACATTTGTGGTGACGCAGGGTGCTGTGCCTTTGCGCAAGCAAACCAAATATGATGTATGTATGGTATGAGTGTACACATTGTAACTGTGGGACACAGCAGAAATTGTGATGTTTAAATTGTGATGTGTGAATTTTCTACCATGAAAAACCTGTCAAAACGTTTACCTTTTACTCCCAGTACGATGTCCTGTAAGCAGTACGTAATGCAGCCAAATACAGCCAAAATCACTGATTTTGCTGAAACTTTTTTGGCCTCTCTACCCCAACTCTGAGTTTTTTGATGGACAGTAAAGTAAACTACCGCCCACTGTAGCTGCTGTTAGCTAATGTTGGCTCAGTGTGTTGTACCACAGGTGTTTTGGACACCACTATGGACAAAATGCCATTGGACAAGAGTAAATGTGGGACTGACTTTTAGTGGTTGGTGAGAGCTTGGTGAAATAAAAGGCTCAAAGACAGACGCCGAGCTGGGCTGACCGCTGTTGCACTAGTCAGTAATATCAGCTGGCTGCTATCTCTACTGTTGATGTTTGGCTGGTAGCAAAGTTGTTGACTTGCTAGTTTTTGATCAGAAGTAATGTAATCAGAACAAATACTTGTAGTACACCTGTCCATAGTTACAACTGTGGGATTACACTCTGAAAGTGGGTGTGCTTAAAAATTAAAATACCAAAATTCCCTGAAATGTTGCTTTGATCAAGTTGTCTGTGTTGTGTGCTTTGGGATATTTATATAAATGGCTACAATGTAACAGGTTACAAAAAAGCATCCCAGCCTGTTTACTGTGTTCCTTCATTTATTCTGTAGTTTTAAAACGTGTTACAAAAAGCTTCCTGAAACATGTAGGCTGTGCCCTCAGCTCCATGTTTTCTAAAAATACCAGACACTCTGTTCTCCTGGTGATGCCTTAAAGGGGACATATCACTTTGGTGTGTCTGGGTACGTGTTAACTACCTCAATGTTAAGAAACAGCAGGCTGTGCTAGTATCAGTCTATAAACAGCAACAGTGTGTTGGGCACATGTAAAGGTCTGGGTCGTGTTCCGGATGTGTGAGTACCTCTGAGTTTGATTCAGACAAAAGTGTTAACAGGCTGAGCACCATCTGACTGTGGCTGCCATGTAAAGCTCACACTGACATAATAATAATAACAGGACATAACTTTTCATGCTCGTGAGACACATATTTACTTTCACTCCATGTTGTAGAGTTAGCTTTGGAATGATCATGAGATGTGAAATTATATATGCACTTTCATTGTTTTTTGTGACATCAGAAAAAAAAAAAAAACTTGCATTAAATATTGCTTCTCTCTGTGTTTAGGTAATCACGTGACCTGCAGGATGGACCCACCTACAGTAAGGCGTGCACTGTTGGCACACAGCTGTCAATAAAAACACTCGAGAAGTACAGGTGTGTTTACCAACACTTACTTCACTGTGTGATATGATTCTTTATATTTCAGTACTTTTTTGTAAATTGTAATTGCCTCTTAATTTTGCAGGTCTTCAGACCACATCATGTAATTCATTTGGACATTGGAGCTCTGCAGTGTGCAAACTATATATTTCTTTATTTCAGTACGAACCAATGATGTCTTAAATGTGATGGGGGCACGGGTATAATTACACAATGCCACATTCCCTGTTTCTTTTATTTCTAAGTATTATCTTGTGTTCTCATGACTCTGCCTGGCAGCCATGCACTTCAGGTGAAACGCTGGGTGTCACCATCCACTGGTGAGCCACTGCTTCAACTCAGCTGACCGATGTCCAAGAAGGGAGAATGCACAGCTAAGTCAGTGAAAGCAGTCTGTCCGGTATGGGAAGGAGGGTGGTCCTTCCAGCCGATGGGAAAGGCTGTTTGATCACGCTGGTGTCTGTGCCCATGGTGAACCTCTGTCCAGCTGTTCATGGTGCTCTCTTTTCCAAAAACGATGCAACAAAAAACAGGGAAGGCAAAATCCAAGCTAAATAAAATCCAGAGGTAAGTAAAAATATCCTCTCTCCTTCAGCACCTCACTCTTCTTCTACTTCTTCAGCCACAACAGGCTGCAGAAATACAGCATGTGAGCGAGCAAGAAGCCATCATCGTGTTCACAGAAGAATATAATTCAGTGGGTTAAAAAAAAGAACTCTGTCAAGTGCTGAATATTCAGGCTATTTTTGAAATATCTTTATGAAATACTGTGTACAGCAGTGCCTGCCAAAGACCTATAGACATCAAACAGTGGTGGCCTATTGATTAGAGCAGTGTAACTCTGGAAAGCAGGAAAACACAGAGCGATTTCAACTAAGGAGACCTCTGCATTGATGCTTTTTTTGCTTCGAGCTTGCTTAAGGGTGTCGAAATAAGCGTCTAACTAAGGAGGCAGTACCAATACTTTCAAAGGTTTATATTTGAATGTATCATATTTCAGAGGTACCATACATCAGAAGACAGCAGTTACTGTTCCTTTTATTATCTTTATGGTCAGTAGATTAGAACAGATTTTTTTTTTTGAGCCACAACATAATATATCCACAGGAGGTACTCTTCTGTTTTATAAATATGGCACTTTTTAATAGTAAATTGTGTTTTTTTTCCATAAGAAGATAAAAAAGCTTCCCAGAGGTCTCCTGGAAACAAAAAGCAGAGTTCTGTTTGCTTCTGCATATATTTATGTTTTCTGTAACAGTCAGATAGGGAAGGATTTTTCACAAATATTGATTGCTTGATTTACAGTGGCGTAGTAGTGTATGTTACACCTCCGCCACTATGCACTGCAGCTAGCGCTATAATCTAGGGCAGGGGACCTTTTTCAGCCCAAGGACCCCTTGGACAGGAGACTAAGAACAGAAATGTGTCACATTATAAGCCTGGCCTATAAGAACTTTTATATTTACTTAATTTAACTTTTATTTCATCCTTTTAACACATCTATATGCTGGGTTATTACCCTATATTGATAAAAACAAGTTCATGCATAATTATTGGCCATATTATCTTATGGTTATAAGAGCTGTGCATCTTTGGACCATTATTTTGGTGAAATTTGTCAATTATTATGAGAAAAATTGGCGGACCGTCTGTGGTACCTCTGCAGACCCCTGGTTAAAGACCCCTGATCTAGGTTTATCACCTCGATCACCTTGTCTGTTGGTCTCAGAGGCTGCGCTTGGATCCAGTCCAGTCCGACAGCTGAGCCCAGCTGTGTTTTTTACACCAGACTGCAAACATGTTTATTTCTGCTCTTACCATATAGTCCTATGGAGAGTGGCTCATTTTGTAGCCAGCTACAAGTGGACGTTGGAAGAACCGCAGTTGTTGGCACTTTCACATTGCTGCTTGCTATAGATGCATGTAGCAGCCCTCAGAATTACTCATAAACCGTTTAAAACAGGAAACACTCCGGCCGTGTCTATATGAAAAATATTTCACTGGATCTGAGATTACTTACAGATTGAAGGATGAGTCATTAACATCTCAATAATGTCTCAATTATCATGAAATGACATACTCGCACACACGTGATAAAAGATGTAAACATTAATTAAACAGTAGCCTGATAAATGTATGTGAAGGACCTCATACCACAAGAAAGTAATCAGTAAAAAGCAAAATACTGTGCAAATAGTGTCTGAAAAAGAAAATAGCTGCACTCATCGTAAAGAATGCGCTCCCTTTGTTAGATTATAGTTGTGCAGTGGCTGTTGCGCCCATTTGGCCTCCTCTGGGATCCAAATCTGCACCCTGCATGAGCAGCAGATAATCACATGCTATGAAATCACAGCTTTAACCTGTCACAGTTATCTTAATGTTGCAGCTGGCCAAACATCTCCATATGTCGCTGAGCAGTTCAACAATGCAATATGTTTTACGAGGTCATCAGCTAAGTTTCGCAATCATGCATGCATCCATCCGTTCCCCATTTACCATTTATCTTGTTCACAGCTGCAAAGGGCTAGAACCTATCCCAGCATGTGGCGGGCAAGAGTGTACAGCCTACACTGTGTCTGTCACAGGGCACACACACATAAACAGCCAAACACATTCACATGCCTACAGGAAAATTAGAGTTTCCAGGACATCTAACCTGAATGTCTTTGGACTGTGGCAGGAAACCTGGAGGAAACAAAGACATGAGCAGAACATATAAACTCCACAGATCATGGCCTCAGGTCTTGCTTGATGTACTAACCACTGAGCCACCATGCTGCCCTTCAAACCTTATGCTGCAAAGCATCACATTACATCTGCCAGGTGAATGTAGGGGAGAGGAAAGTAGAATATATTCCACTGAAATTTCCGTGAAACAGGAAGCGGAGGGCTCTTTTTCTGACTTTTAACTGTCGGATAGGTATCCACACTGCTATGCATTGCAGCTAGCGCTATGAGCTAGAGTCAGCATAGTGAACGCAACCTCTGAAACCAGCAGTGGCTAGTCTAGCCACACAGGGAATACAGTGGACTATGGGGTTAGTTTTCTTGCCGGGTTCCAGGAGTCACTTCAGTTAGCTACATCGCTGACTGAGCTAGCAACACTTTAAGGTTTGCTATTTAGCAAACTTATAAATCACTGTTGGTCTCAGAGGCTGTACTCGAACCCTGTCTGGTCCGGTCCAGCTGCTGAGCAGAGTTTTGTTGGCTGCTAAATGCAGATTCAGTTAGTAGTAGTTAATTAAGCTAATTAGGCATTAGGCTATTTGTCCTTGAGGAAGATGGGGAAAACCAGCAAATATATTCTGTATAAAATCTGATCCAGGTTCAATCAAATCACTGAATTAAGTTATAATGCTTTTGTGCAGTAATCAGTGAGGCCTGGCCACAGATGACTGTAGCAGCCCTCAGATTCACAATCAAACAAGCAACTTTATATCATTTACTGACCGATGATTTAAAATTCCATGAAGAATATCTGAAAGTACTGAAAACATGACTTCTTCTTCTCTTTGTTGAGTCAGATACTGGAGTGTAGGTGACATATAGCGCAGATGTATGGTATAAAAACACACAAAATCACACATCATTTTTGACTTCATGGGGTCTGTACACGTGGGGGGGTATGGCACTAACTGATTAAAGATCACCAGGTCCCTCTTATCGCCTGGAGTCAAGTGTAACCCACCATGTGCTCGAACACGTGCGGCAGCGTGTAACCAGAGCCACAGTGTGAGGATGACTCACCACATATGTGTTCGCTCGCTGCTCGATCTCGGATGAGTCCTCACCTGCAGGTACACGCACAAGGAGAAAACACTGACTGCACTGCTGCTGCCTGGAGACAAATACCTGTCCGAATACTACACTAAGTGCACGGCAAGATAATTAGGAAATAATGCACTGGTGCTGAAAATAAAGCAGAGAGAATCTTGGGAATCGCTTGTAATTACGACCTCGCACCTGTTTACACAACGCATTCAGTGCTTTTGTAATAACTCGATACAGTACCACGACACGATCCATAGCGATAAGGAGAGGGAATATTCAGTTGGTTCCAATTTAGGAACTCGCCACTAGATGACACTAAATCCTACACACTGGTCCTTTAAAGGTGCAACACCTTAATAATAAGATTGTGCAGAATCTAGCAGTTAAAAATGGACACTCACATTTAAACACAGGAGAGTCATCTACCCTCTCACCTCCTCCCCAGATCCTCCTGATCAGCACGAATAAATCTTGGTAAAAGAAACATCCCACAGAAATCTGTAAAATCTGAGCAAAAAGTTGTTCACTTCCCCCAGAAAGAGGCCTCCTCCACCAGGTAGGGTTGGTAACTTTTACAATGTCTTTGTCACTTTCCACAATGCATTGTGGGTCAGGATCTCTTTGATGACAGAATCTTACAGCGTCCACGAGATTAAACATAAAGGGACGATGATGGTGGAGATTCTCAGAGGAAATCAGCTGGAAACGTGCACTCTGGGTCCTTTTGGGCTCTTTACATTCCAAATCGTCTCCAATATTTGCCGTGTTATAGCTGTATTCCAGTAGAGCATGTTTCCTTAATGTCTAATGTCACAGCATATTCATTTTATGATAAATATCTTACGTATTGCACATTTAAGTGTTGTTTGTTGATGCCAACATCATATTATTGGTTTAAAATATGAAATGACTCAATGCATGTTGCTTGATTAGCTTGTTTGCATCTGCACACAGAACGTCTGTTACACTTCACAGTCATTTTTGGGCTTT
Source organism: Nibea albiflora (assembly GCA_014281875.1). Lineage (NCBI taxonomy): Eukaryota > Metazoa > Chordata > Actinopteri > Sciaenidae > Nibea > Nibea albiflora. The sequence continues at coordinate 2,428,428 of CM024800.1, forward strand.
AAAATCTAAAAATCTGTTTGTGCAATTTCACTGGAATGCACAGGAATCCAGAACAAAAACAATTTTCAAGCATGACTTTAGATCTTTTGTTTCGTCAAGACTACAGAGTGCATCTAAACACATTTCACACTTTACTACACTCTCTGCATTAGCTGTTCAAATTCCACGCCTAAATGTGTTACACCTGTTCTTAGATACTGTAGCACTATGTCGTGTGCACACAGGTTTTTACACAGAGCTCATTAACATGCGCTTGTTGTCGTGCAACCTGAAAACAACAAACACAGCCATGCATTCATAATATGACGTTATTACATTATGTCATTATTATAACATTGTGGGAGCATTATCAAACTTATTTGATATTGAAAGGAGAGGATTATGAAGATAAATATGCCTTATTAAGTACACTGACTAATCTTAGAGTTGGCCTAATTACAAAGACACTGGCTCTAAAACCCAGCAGAGCCCTCTTCGTCTTCATAATGCATTCATGATGGTGTGATTCACTGTGCTGTGGAAGAGCTACTGCCAGTCTCATCCTGAATCCGCATAATATTGTTCAAACAGGTGTTTAATGAGAAGTCCCAACTCCCAGAGACTGATGGGATTAATGGGCATTTTCCCCATGTTTTGTGCAGAATGCCGAACTCAAAACCTCAAATACCCTCCTTCTGTTTTCAGCCAAACGCTTTGAAGTGGAGGACTACGTGACTTACGTGACCAGCAATTAACTAGACCTTGCCTTTTGACCACAGCCAATGTCATAGCAAGAATAAAGATGCAGAGAAACAGACTGCAAGACTGAGGCAGAGGGCAGATGTTTTTGAAGGTTCATTGCACATTAACATTTGAATCTAAACCCACAGTATTTTTTCACCACTTTAACACATACATGTCCAAGACATTGAATTTAAGCTGAACATCGGAATGAAACATACGACATAGGAGAAAATAAGAATTGAGCTTCGATTAGGTTTTCATTTTGTGGACCAGAACCTTATTTAAAAGGTTGGAGCAATTGCCTCAGACGAACCATGCATTTTTCTCAGCCTGCAAAGATCGGTCATTTTTCACCGACAAAGCATCGACATCATGCTCGGTACCTCTACATAATGACTATAGGGTCCCATCTTCATATTCTATAGCCCTATTTATTTTCTTTTGTGAGAAACAAAGTGTTTTTACGTGGCTGAGCTGGAAAATGTCGATCATGCGTTCTTGACTGTTGTGTTGCATCAAAATGGTTGAAGGGGGATAATTGATGTATTCAGACCTTGTTCTTATACTCTTTTTTTTCTCCCCCCAAGCAGATCTCATTGATTTTCTGAAATGTGGTTGGGAATCACAATCATTCTTGGGGAAAGAAATAGCCCAGAACATGTCAGATGGGTGAAACAAAGTCCGCCTGCCACTGCTGAGCTTAGCTCACCAGGGAACCTAAACCAGCATGCCAAAGGCTGCCTCTATTAAACTCAAGCCCAAAGAGGAACTGCAGAGCGTCTTAGTACACAAACATAAAAATGCTTCTTTACCTTCGACAACCAATGGTGGCTGTTCGGTCTTGATAACAAAATCACCCTCGGGTCAGTAGCACGGTGCTTTAACACATCATTGAGAATATTGCAGTGATGAATCCGTGAGTGTGATGTGTTTTCTCTGGACGTTGCTGTCAAACAGCACTGCTTGTGTCTATTAATGCAAATACATGCTCTTAATGTATGTAACCTCCTATCATCTGAATAGGCAGATTAAAGTAACCCCTTTTTTGTGTTAGCTGCTCCGACACGTCCGGCATATCTAATAGTTATTGCTAATTCTATTTTCACTGTGGGATGTCCAATTACCTCCCAGGCCTGTTGTGCCATGTCGAGTGGGTATACAATTCACAGCACAGGATGCAGGAGATCCGGTGACTGATGATGGGGTAATCTGATGTAATGAAATAATAATAAAAATGATTAAAAAGGCCGCGGCAACCCGGGAGGAGAAATCTTTCTCTGGCATTTGATACCATAGGGGTCCTTTACATATGATCCCAGTAAATCTGCAAATCATTATGGATGATCACAATGACTTTCTCTGCCCCTCTCTCTCTGTATCCCTCCCTCCCTCCCTGTGTGATAGATTAGCTAAGCAGTAACGATGTCTCTCTTGTGGAATGGACAGTGCAAATCGTTGTAGGTTCTAAGCTAGCCAGCAGAGACAGTCCTGGCTGGGCAGAGTGATAGATTAGGGATTTTTAAATACTCCTCCTGGTGAGTTCTGCTGCAGCCAAAAGAGCAGCTGGGGTTTTTCTCACTCGGCAAAAGGAGGGGGTGGAGAAGGGCCACAGATGGCCACAGGCCCTGCAGGTCAACGCTATTCAAAGATGCATCCTGGAGTGAATGAGTGTGTAAATTAATCGAGGCCTGCGGATGCAGTGGAATTTACTGCGCTATGTTCTGCAGTAATGAAGCCTGTACTTTAAATCCATATTATATATGATATATAAGCTATTAAAGAAGACTCTGCACAACTATAACTGCTCTGTCAAGCTCAGAGGAACGCTATTACTCCTTATTGATTTAAAGATACATTTTACTTTCTGCAGAATAATAATGTAAACACTTCAACTTTGAAATAACTAAATCATCATTGAAGGTGCTGCCACCACAGTTCATTTTAGGCCGTATGCCAAGTTAGCAGTATTTCATCACCCTCTTTATATAGTGTGCATGCACTGTGATCCCTGTTCCCATTTTTCTGTAGTAGGTGCTGATTGCGAAACCGCTTTTATAACTGACAAAAGCTGCTGGTATAACTTTGCTTTTGTAATGAAGTTACTCCAGGATGAAAAGGCCTTTTTACATAAATGTTTACCTTATTGTGTTTTCCACTTGTCTATTTCTAGACAATTACAGACAATCAGTAATGTGGCAGGAAGTGAGTCACTGCATTCCCTCCTCAGAGGTAGGTAAGTACACCTGGGAGCTGGTGATTTTTGCCAGATGAGGACTAAAAGCAACCCCAGAGTGTGTGCAAAGTCATCAGATGTCTTTTTACGCAGTACTTGGAGGCACAGCCAGTCTGAGCTCAACCAAACGTACAGATAAGTGGTCTCAGCCTGTTGCTCTCCAGGCTTCTTCACCTCTCTCAGCCACTGTCTTGTCTGTCTTGTCTACAGCAAAACCACTCCCAGTTCCCTGTCCCCATCTACCTCCCCATATACACCTGCATACATACAGACATTACATAAGACTGAACTGAACTTTTGGATAGACTTTTTTTCACAAACTGAATTGAACTCACCACAGGCTACCACTCAGACATCACTTAACAGGCCTGTCTGAGGTCACTTAAGTCCAGTCTGACCTAATTACATTAGAAGTGGCCAACGTGTTGTCAGTCTGTTGACTTGAGAACTTATAAGGCAAGTGAGGCTAAACTTACACGGAAATACATCTTAGACAGATTAAGTATATGCATAAACCAAAGGGGGCTGCTGGGTCACGCCAATCTGGATTTAAGCCAGATGATCTTAGTGAATAGGCTTGCCTGACAGTTGAGGTATCAATCTGGTGTGGATTACCGAGGTTAGGCACACTACAGAGAGGGATGGTGTGGGGGTTGATTTTGGAATTGCCTTTTCCTGAACTTTCTATGTTTCAAACACAGTGCCATAACTTTAAGGCATCTGTGTTATACTTTAAAGTTTGTGGACAGTTCCTTTGCGGGTAGTGTAACTTGTTCTGATGGATAGAATTCCCTCTATCAACTCCCATAGACATCGTGACATGAAAACAGCTCCACGTCTGCACCTTTAGCTATCAGTGTCACACCTTGACGTATCTGTCATAACCCAGTTTTCACATCAAAATAAACAAACTCTTGCTTGCCAAATACTTGAGTGTGCTGCAACCCCCGCAGTGAATTTGCCGGTGGATCCCACGTTTTGGCGTTGCACTCAAATATTAAGCCTCCCTCAGGGGCTTTGATGTGTCGACTGATTTTTTTTTGTGGGGTGGAGGCACAGAGAGATTTTCAGTGGCAGAGATATGATCAAATGCATCAGGAGACAATGCATCTGGATGTGCAGTGAGAGCAGAGCCTGTTCATGTCAAGAGAAGGCAAAAAGAGAGAAAAGGTGCACAGTATCTTACCTCAGGCAGAGTGTCATCTCAGCTGGGAGGATTTGTATCACAGTTTTGATGTTTTCACTTGTGTAAAAGAGTCTGTGTACTGTTAGTATACCTCGTAAAATGTAAAAAAAAAAAAAAGGTGCTGTGGCAGTGTATGACTTTACTTAAAAAAGCCTGATAACCTGATAATACAACATAAAAGCGGTACTTGGTCAGTTGAAGGAAACATGTGGTGCAGTGGATCAGTGGCGTCATCTTAATTGAGACTGACTTCAATTTTGAAGCAGTTTGAGGTGTTTACATTACAGAATTTCACTTAAGACCAAGGTCGATCAGTCCCGGGGTAAAACTTTGTGGTAAAACCACAAAGGCTGCGCACCGCTCAGCATATTAATCTGTTCCTTCAACTGGAGCCTTTGCATCTGAGAAGTAAATGGATAGTGAGTAAGCAACACCTAATATGCAAATCGTTAACTCAACAGTTCGGATAAAAAGGCCCTGGGTGTCTATGACTGCCTGGAGGTCACAGTGACATGTTTCCTTTCAATGATCACATTGATTCACAGTTAAAAGTGGTCCCATATCTGTGTTAACATCGATGTAGAAATAGTAACAGTGTCCTTGTTTCACTTATCGATTGTATACAATCAATGTACACTGTGTAGAAGGGATGTTTAAAATATGTATCAGGTATCATTTGCTCATGGAGTACTCAGTGGTATACTGTGGGGTTAAGACAGTCGGACAGGCTGCTTCTTTCCATGCACCTTTCTGTTCCAATAGCTTCAAAGGTGCCAATAAGAGTTTTCCTGTTAACACAGAAAGTTTGTTTCTGTAGGTGTATAAAATATTTGCCACATTAGTGCAATACGTTCATCTTTAGATCGGTAGAATAGCGTGAAACCACTGGCATGTTGTGTCACTTGCATGCATATATTGTATGTCCTTGTGTGTCAGTCATTGGAACGAACAAACAGGGATTCATGTTGTGCATCAGAGAACAGAAACCAGTTCGACTGGAATACCTCACGGGGTAGCTGGACTACAGACATCGGAATCAATCTTGCGTGTTGATGGTCTTTTAACATGAAATAATTCTTGTGTGATCAAAAGACTGTCATGACTCTGAAACCTTTACCTGAACATTTCAGTTTATTTGATTACTGGTACAAAAAGTGCATGTGGAAAGGCCTCGAGTAAAGAGAAATGCTGTCAAGTAGCATGGTATTTATCATGAACGTATGAACATCAAAAGCAGGACATTAACACTGTATTAATATACCTATACTCGAGCAAGTTCAATTTTATCTACACCATGAGAGATGGCATTAATGATAAGCTCTGATATGGTGGGTGTCATTTGTGAGCCTATGAGGTGATAAAAACTAGAGTTAGGGGGACAACCAGGGAATTCAAGCTGAGAGCAGGCATATCTCTGCCTTGTGTTGACACCAAATGCTACATGATGGAGTTATTGATTAAATGTTCTCTTAAAAGGCCAATTGGATGGAGAAGGTCAGACCAAGGTTTTCACAGCAGGGGAATGGAGATGCATTTGACCTGTCAGCTGAGGATAAGCTCTGAGTGGGCACAGCCCGTCTGTGGTAGGAAAAGGCACAGCAATCTTCTTAAATGGAATCTGTCCATGCTGAAACTCACTGAGCTCAACCCCTATGGACTGACATAAGTGTCAAAACATCTAAAAAGTCTTTGAGGAGTTTTGAATTTTCTGAGGCCACGTATGGCCCTCACATAGACATATTGAACTGTTGCCGTAAATGGCATGAAATTGTAGCAGTTTCATTAATGAGAACATAAACAGAGGAATCATTTGAGCTAAGTGACCAGAAAGCATAGTTGCAAGTGGAATCGTTGTTTTTTAGGCTCTTTCAAAAGGTTAATGTGAAAATAATTTGGACAGAATGTTTTCGATTAACAAGTTAGGCACTTCTCAAGACTCATTAACAACAGCACAATAGAAAAACACAGTTTAAAATGTGATTAGTGGTTATCATGCCAACCTTTTCAACACATTACAACAACACTGTCTATTGGAACATTTTGTCTAATCTTTTTTTTTTTTTTTGTCTAAGCTTACGCTCCACACAAACACAATGAACTTGCTTTTATATAATTGCACCTTAAACTGGCAATGTTTGAAGTGCAACGTCTGAGTTAAAATGCCAAAGCTTTTATCAAACAGCTGCCAATTTATATGTCCAGCAGACATAGAGAAACATTGGTATTTATTGGGAGTTTCTAGCAACCTTGTAATCATCCCAAAATCCAATGCTATCCCTTTTAGGTATTTTTTCCTTGCCACTGACTCTCGTTGGTTGCTAAATGCTCCGTTCTGTTCTCCAACTAATCACTAACTTTGTCTGGCCACCATTTGGTGCTTTGTGTGCAGTGGGTTTATCAGAAAAAGATGAAAACAACAGCCAGGAATTAAGACTGAAGAGAACAGACTGAACAAGAACATTAAAGATGCAGTACATATCAGTTAACTGAAGGACACTAAAATAGTCCACAGTGCTGAGAGAAACTATAGCGTTGCATGATAATTTTACACTACTTTTAACATTGTTAGTATAAAAATAAAACGATAGCATTGCTTGAAACCAGGGATGTCCAAAGTACGGCCCAGGGGCCAATCACGGCCCTCTTTTAAGAAAAAGTTTGGCCACTCCTACTTTAAACACAACACATTTGATCCAAAAATAAATAAATAAAAAGAGAAGGATTAAATGTATAGACTCCCATGTGGAGGCAAAATGGAGCATGAGATTGACAGGTGGATTGGAACTTGGTCAGCAGTAAATGATGGTGTTGTACTGGACTGTTGTGGTGAAAAAGGAGCTGAGCCAGAAGGCAAAGCTTTCGATTTACCAGTCAATCAATGTTCAAACCATGGTTATTAGCTTCGAGCAGTGATGGAAAGAATGAAATTGTGGACACAAGTGGCCAAAATGAGTTTCCTACGAAGGTTGGCTGGCTCACGCTAATAGATAGGGTAAGGGCTATTCAGCCACCCTTAGAGATAGGGTTAAGAAGCTCAGACATCCAAAGGGTGCTTGGAGTAGAGGCCTTTATGTCACAAGGAGCCAGTTGAGGTGATCTGATCAGCATTGCTTCCTTTGGACGTTTCCCAGCAAATCCAGCTAGAGAGATTATATATTTAATTTGGTTTGGGAACACTGAGATCCCCCTGGAGAAGCTGAAAAATGTTGCTGGGCAGAGGGACCACGGCCCAGCCCCAGATAAGCAACAGAAATTGGATGGCTGGATGGATATACTCGCCACATACTGTATAATAAAGTAAGCTTCATCATAATCCTGAACTCTTGACCACTGGTCGACTTTACAGTAAAAAGTCAGGCTCTTCAAGGGCACTTTGACAGCAGCAGTTGAGGGAAAATGACTCAATGACTTTTGAATGTGGGATTTGGACCTGCGACCCGCTGTTTCCATCAACTCTACATTTTGCCCCACAGAGTCGAATGCAGCAATAATTGGCCGCAGCCTTGACAGGAAGGACTCCTTTAGATTTGGAGGAGAGCACATGCTGTGAGGTTTCCTTTCATGGTGACCATGTTCCTGATTTGGCACAAGTCATCCCTAGGGGAGGATGCAAACAGCTGGGCAAGACACACACATACATATGTACAAACCCCTACACACAGATCTTTATTCCCAGAATCCGTGCTGACTTTCATTCTTCTGTTGTGACTCCCACGTGACAATCAAAAGGGTCATATTCAACTGCATGAGATTTTCAAAATTTTCCACCGATATCACACCATGAAGGTCACTCTTCTACACGCTGCTGCTGCTAATGATTGGAACACAAAACAATAGGACATTAAAAAGTATGTCCTGAAAATAATGAGACAGACCTGGTCATGCATACATCATTAATGACTGAAACAAGGTTTGTTTTGCTTTTACTTAATGACTATCCTGTGGCCGTACACCTGATTGTCGAGTGTTCGGGGCAGGATACAAACTTGTTAATATAATGGACTTAACATTTTCTTTTGTCAATCAAATATACTAATATGCACTTATGTTTGTTTTGAGCAAATTCTCACTAAACTAAGAACAAATCTGACCGGGCAGCCAGCTCTAGGAAGAGTCCTGGTGGGACCAAACTTCTTTCATTTATGGATCATGGAGGCCACTGTGCTCATTGAGACCTTCGATGCTGCAGAAAGTATACTGTACCTTTCTCAATCAAGCCAACTTCTTTCACTTTGTCAATATGGGGTATTGTGTGTAGATTTTTGAGGAAAAAAGTGAATTTATTCCATTTTGGAATAAGGCTATAACATAAAATGTGGGAAACGTGAAGTGCTGTGAATACTTTCTGGATGCACTGTTACCATTGAACAGGTAATGAAACCCCTGAAACATTAATATTAGTGTTATATTAGTTATAATTCTAAGTGGTATTTTCTTTACTCTACCCACTGTGATTTGCGGTGGGAAAAGGAGTGAAAAACTTTAATGACTGCAATTTTAATCACATTTAGGACTAAGCCCAGTGATAAAGACATATTCTTAGGGGTCCTGTATAAAAAAAACGCTGCTAGAATTTCCCATGTAGTTGTTATTTTGCCATTTAGCAGAAGATGTATTCTATTTCCCGCATTTAAACGATCTATGTGTATTTAAGGTGGCAATACAAACAAACATGTCTAAATGTTATTTCCGCTATTATGCTGCAGCTTGAGAGCCATGACTCAGTTCATAATTTGCAATACGAAGCAGGTGGAACTACTCCTACCTATGTTATTGCTATTCAGTGAATGTAAGTGAATGACCAACACAGGGGTGGTCCTTATTTACCCAGCTGTTACTGAAGGTTGAGTTAAATCAAGCTGGCGCTCCCTTAGTATTCCCAGCCTCACAGCAGCATGAGTGGAGGAGGATTAGCCTGTATTACATGCTTTACTATGATACTGGTTTGCACAAATCCTTTTCCTTCCTCTCTTCCTCTTCGCCTGCTGACTTAACCCTAGAGTTTGTTCTATAAACCAACAGCAGAAGGACCAACAGAAAGAACATCTGTCCTTGCAGTGAGGTATCAGATCTTAGTGGGAGACCATTCACTTTTTAATTAGATGTAGAAGTAGGTACATGCAACGGTTATGCTGACCCCACAGAACCATTTATTTAACAACTATTACTTTCGGACCTTCATCGTGTCCCTGGGGATCATACTGTCACCTCGGTCCCCAAACGCCCTTGGCACTTAATTAATCAATTGATGTGTTTGAGTGGCCTCTGTGTGGGAGACATAATGAGCTCCTGATTAAAATCGTTACAGGAGGACCTGTGGACTGTGTCTCCACTAATATAACAGTTTGTGTCATTAAACGATAACAGGTAATGTTAAATGTGCACTACTCCTGTTTTTAATGCAAAAGACTTTATAACAGGATGTAGCAGATATTGAACAATAAGTCATGCACTACTCTAATAAGACATAGGTGAATAAGTGGGAATTTAAATTGACAAAATAAGCATTTCATCTCAATCTTTTAAACTTCCCATTGCATGTAAGGTCATTTAATCTTCACTGAACAATATAAGTACAGCTTTGGTTTGGATGTAGATTTAGGAATTCTCTTTTTGGACACAAATGAAAACAGTTCCATCAGTTTCCTACGGCTGTTTAATATAAGAGATAATCAGACCAGCTTTCTCAGTTTACTACAGACCAGGTGTACAAATGAGCCATCCATCCATCCACATATCCATTTATCCGTCCTCTAAACCATTTGTCCTCTACAGGGTCGCAAGGGGCTGGAGTGTATCCCATAACGCACTGGGTGAGAGGGGTGGTACGCCGAGGACAAGTCTACAGTCTGTCACACCAACAACAAGTTGACCCACAAAGGTCACATTGTAAATGGTCTAAATTTTATTCACAGGCATGTGCCCATAAAGCTGCATCACAGATGTTGATAAAGTCTACCTTCATTCAGACCAAACATTCAGTGACAAACCTTCATTGTCACTCTAAGTAAAGACAGTAAAGGTTAGGCAGTGAGACTGACGTCAGATGTGAAAACTAATAATTTAAGACTAAAAATGAAATCATTACACAAACATATGAACACATTTCAAACATGGCGATCCATGGCGAAGGTATTTTCTTTTCAATACTCATGTGCCAATATACTTCAGCTTTCAGCCACTTAGCAACCCACAATGACATAGGCTAGATAAGCACTTTAGAAAATGTATAGATGGAGTATTAGTAACAGTTTGCTGAGGAATGACGAGACTAGGCTTGTCAATCATCACAAAAGATAATTAGAGTTTGATTTTCACATGGAAGCTTTCATCTGAGACCTGTAAAATAAGTGGCCCTGCATGTGAAGATGGAATGAAAGACATGCTGACGTGCACGTTTGGATGTTTATTACTGAAGGATGCTACATATAACCACAAATCTCAAAGGTCAGTAAAAGAAGTACCTTCAAGTAAAAACAGGAAATCCAATAGCATAAAAAAGCCACTGAGTACGGAGCTTAAAGCTTCACAGAACATAGTTTCTGTACCAGAAGTCTTGATATAAAAGTTTGTCAGTTTATCAGTTGTCAGTTTATTTGCCTCTTTGCACTTTCCTGTAGAGTATTGGATTGCAAATTGCAAATAGCATACTTCACCATGCAGTAACTGTTTCTGCCAACAAACATAATATTGAAGAGCGATATTTTAAATGAGTCTAGTAAATAGCACTAAAAACTCACAAAGGAGCCGACTGATACAATTCCGGCACCCTTAAGTGTTTCATAAGGTTGATTGAGATTGATTGGTGGAACATTACAGTACAAGTAAATTTGGAACATCATGAGCTGTCACACTTGTTGTTCATAATTGTAACTAATTGTACTCAGAATGCATTGTACACAGTATGTGTGATGTAAAAATTTGAGATTTTCTTGCTGCCTTCTGGTAAAAACTCCCGTTGTAAAGAGAAAATGCATCACTGAGTGCGTTACACCATATGTTATATCTACCTGCCGTGTTGCTCAGGGCTGAGTTAAGGAACCCTTTGGGACAAAACCACAGTGTTCTTGGACTAACCTTAGTTACGGCTCCTGCACTCGCATTGCACAGAAATCCAACATATATATGATAAGTTTTAATGAAGCCACCAGGGCAGCCTCGAGGGGACACTTTTTCCAAACTGTTTCTGTTGAGCTTGACATCTTTCCAATATCCCCGCTCCAGTCAATATGCTTCTGCGTGGGTCAATGGCCACAGACTGCATCAAGCTCCATCAGCTGCAAAAGTGGCTCCCCAGAAAACTGTGAGGAACCAGAAAAAATAATAATAATAAATAAGAAAATCCTGAGAGGGAGTCAATTCTAGTTATTAATGTTTCTGAAAAGCCATGTATATTCTTACAATGTTACACTGAAAAAGGTTGTGGCTTTATTGTCTGTGAGCTCATTTCTATTGTCAGGAAACTGGCGAAAGGATGAATATTCCTTTTACATGGTCTTCGTATCTGATTTTGTTTATTAGCATTGGAAATTGATGAATTTGTATCTGTTTAAAGAGTTCACCACTCAAACGAACTGACATTAATGAAAGTTTGCACTGTGCGCCTAACAACATGCCATATCTCTTAAATCATTGCAAGTGTTTTCTTTTCATTTAATTTTGGTTGCGTGAGATTCTCTGACCATTTGTGTTTTAATAACACAAGCAACAGATTTGAACAAAATTCATGCTGCATCTGTAGCTGTCTGTTCCACTTAATTACTTTGATTTCAAAGTCATTTTCATTTCAGTTATCTTTTTTAAAAAAAGTGTCTGATGGATTAAATTCATCAAGAGAAAAATCCTCCTTGAAAAATTAAACTTTGTTTGGCTTGATGAATCATATTTGGAAAAAAAACAAAACAAACTGAGATTTCTGATTATTTCTGTGCAGTTTCATCAGGAACTATAATGAAAGTTAATAATAATCTCAAAATTAGAAAATAGTAGTCACCATAGCAACATCTATTGGCATGCAGTAGTCACATAATAAATACAATAAAATAGTAATATTAATAATATTAGGGGTGCAACAAAACATGTATCTGTATCAAACCATTCGATACAGTGGTCTCGGTTCGACGTGCACTATGAATTGAACAACGCACAATTTTATATTTATTTCATCAAATTCTTATGATGCGCTCGGTGCTGCACGCTCAGTGGATCTGTGCTCGACTACTCTGTCTCAGGCTGCATTGTCAAGCACATTTCCACTAAGCTGCACCACCAACATTCATTCAGACCAAGCTGCTGAGCTATGCAAAGCTAGATAATGCCTTAAATATACCTGAAATTGAAGATCCTCCACCACCACCAATTAAAAATTACACTTTTGGGTTGAAACAAATGTTGGTCATTTCAATTAACTACAAGTTCATATATATATATATATATATATATATATATATATATATATATATATATATATATATATATTGTTGGACTTTAAATATAAAACTGATTTAATGATAATGATCATGATTCTTTTGCATTTCGTCTCAGGTCAACTTTAGTAGGTCACACCTTGTGCCCCTTGTCACATCAGCAGAGACAGACATAAAGACTATATTAATGTATTACTATTTTATTTTATTTACTATGTAACTACTCGTTCCATTTTATAATTCCTGATAGATAGGTGCAATTTACTGCACAGAAATAATCAGAAATCTCTTTTTTGTTGTTTTAAAAAAATATGATTCATCAAGCGAAACATTAAAGTTTAATTTTACAAGGAGGATTTTTCTCTTGATGAATTTAATCCATTTACTCCTTATCTGCCCTCACTGTCATTTGCTTGAATGCATTTCAACCCTTGACTCGTCCTAACATACCATTCCGGATGAGGATGAAAAAGAGGATTTCTGGAGTGAATGGCGTCAGGAATGTTTGCTTTTTGCTCCATCAAGAAAAAGCCTCCAAGCAGATTCTGTGCAGTTGACATCTTTACCACATTAAGGTTCATGGGTCATTTTGGGGTTGTCTAGTGCAGATGTATCAGGCAATATCGGAGTAATCCTACCTGCTTTCTTTATCTCTCTGTTGCAGCTTTCAATCCCTGACAAGCATAAATAAATAAATAAATAAAGTCTTCACAACCCCCTGACACTTCAAGCAATTGCAATATCAGCAAAGAGAGCTGAAGTAAATATACTGTGGTATTGATCGGTCACTCATTAGCATTTCAGTAGATTAAGTGAGAAACCGGTGGGGTGTTCAGTTTTTCCATACCACCGTCAAAGTGTCAGTCATCAATCTCTGCGCAGGGATGCACACACGCTTTCATCGTGAGGTATCTCTGTAAATGAAGACAGTGAACAGACAAATACAGCCCACTCGGATATTATTATCTTCTTTCTTGAATCAGACCAGATCCAGGTAGTATTTAGAGATCGTGTAGTGGGTCAGACATCACATCGATATGGCTGTGACTACTAGTAGGCTGTGTGAAAAATCATGCTGAATGTCCCATGATAGCAGTTGTGTTCTCGTGGTGAAGGGGGCAGTTAGTATATGGCTGTTAGGATATATTGAGGAAAATGTAGGTGTCACTCACAGCACAGTCTGATACAGAATAACCAATAGTTGTAGAAGCGCAAGCTGCTACACAAAGGCAATCCTATCATTTCATTTACTAAAAGACTCACAAAGATTTGCAATCCAAAGTCTGCTAAATTAACCTGTTAATTAAATTAACATTTAAATTATGTGAATGAAGGAAATACTCAATACAAAATTAACAAGAGCTGGTTTCTAGTTTCCGCCATGTTATCAAGCTCTCATCTGATTCTGCTTACTTGGTGTTATATATGATGCATGAATGTAACATAGTTTGACTTGGCAGATTTCATTGAATTTATTTCTATATTATCTGTAAGGTGGATGTATGAGAAGTACCAATAGCATTATAAGAAGTCATTTGAACCTGATTCATGTCTTCAGAACACATGACAGTCCTCCCACTTATGAGACTGGTACAGTACATGTCTGCATATGTCAGACATAACGAGCAAAAACAGCAATAAATTACCAATAACAGCTGCTACCACTATTTATAGTAATGATACAACAGCAGCCCTCCAAAGATAAGTGAGTTTTATTGATGGCTATAAAACAATTATGCTGTTTAGTGATAACACATTCCCATGAGGACCTTCCATGATGTTCCCCTGATAACGTTTGAAGAATGTAAGTGCAACCCTTCCTCTCCTCTTATTTCTCAAACACACATCATAGAAAACCAACCAAACAACAAAGACTCTATAATGAAATCCATCGGGAGAGCGGGAGGTCATCCGTTTAGTTCTGGTTCAACCTTGACCTACTTCTCAAAGCACAAAAACATTAACAATGAGAGCTGCTCCCAAGGAGACAGCAAACAAACATGCAAAACACGTACAAATGAAGGCTGCGAGGGTTCTTATGGTGAAGGACAGAAAGAAAATCATGAAAAATAAATGTGCATTGAGTGGACAGTGGTTCAGAAATATCACAAAGGTTATCTTTTATAAAAAAAACAAATCAAACTCTTATCAAACGTTATCCTTGAGTTCTTTTAAGCAATACATTTTTAACCCTTTCCAAATTGAACCAGACCTCAATCTGCATGTCATTCTCCCCTCTGAATCACTTGCGATGCAATGAAAGCATCTTTTTAATCAGTGTTTCAATTGGATTTCAGTTTCCACTGGGAAATGTCAGCACGGTGCAGCTGGGATTACCTTCCTATGTTTGCACCAACGTGTAACCTAAAATGTTCAGCTAGTGGTGTAACCTTTATGTCACACATCTGATTTTTGTGTTCCAGTGATGACCCGCTGGACTGACGTTTGCCCGTGGTGTGCAGGCTACTCACTGGCTGACATGTAAAAAGGAAGTGGTGAAGCCGATGTTGTGCAATTGTTTGCTTCAGCCTCCTGGACGCCATTAGACAGTCTGAGATGCCCCATATGACCCACTGTTATTCTCCGGCTGTTCACAGTTTAAACTGTATTTTTTGTGTCTGACTCTGTAAAATTCTTTGGTGCAGAAAGAAATATTTTTTTCAGCACAACCACAACCTACACGGAAAGAACCTATATGAGGATATATGTGCATATATGAAACCTATATACATCATATATGCATATATATGCCACATATAGGCCAAATTCAGGTCCATATATGTGCATATAAGTCTCCTGTATTGCTTCTTTATATCCACATACAATCTCAACAGCAAGAAGCTCACGATTACCAACATCTTAGTTCCGTCCTGCTGGTGAAAGCATCCTGGTCAGGAAGGCAAAGGATGCAGTTTGTGATCGCAGAGCACTGCGAGAGAACAGCCCCTACTGCTTCGTTGGAGGCATCCACCTCCACCACAAATTGCCGGATCGGGTCAGGAACATTCCCTTGAGCTGGGTGAAGGCCTCCTCGGCTTGAGGAGATCACAGCAACGGAGCCTGAGGAGAGATGAGAGCATGGTGAAGAAGCTATTGTGCTAAAGTTTCTGATAAACCACCTGTAGAAGCAGTGGTAAAGGTTCATTCTTAACATTCAGTTTGTGAGCAAAACTCCAATCCCAAACGTTGATCAGCCCCAGAGTCTATTAATACTCCCAGAGAAACTGTGATGTCTTTGTTTCACCTGAGCGTCAGTTATAGAGTGGGAGGGACTGTCAGTGTTAGAGGAGTGACTCACCCAGAATCCCCCTTCAGCTGGTGAGCTTTCTCCTTACCTGGGCATGCTACCAGCAGGTGTCCCAGTTGTCCACGATAGAAGCGTCTCCCTTCCTGTAGACATCGCAGTCAGCATCGCAGTAGCTTGCGACTTGTCCTTCCTCCGCTCAGGCAAGCGGTGGTCAGTTCTCACCACTAGCGCAATCAGGGTCAAGATCCTCAGGCAGATGGAGGGGAGCCAATAAATGCTGTATAGGATCAGACAGTCCTATGATAAAAAAAAACATTGTACAGTGCCATGGAATTCCATCCACTATCAGTGGCTAAAACAAAGAGAGTTCATGCCTTACATGATGATGCTGATGTGGTAGGATTGAAAACTCTCCTCTACGCCTCTGTGCAACCCACAGGACCAGGTGCCTGGTGCTACAGCAGGCACTGGGGAAGGCGTGGTTGAGGTGTCACTTGAGCTGTCATGTCAGACCTGAACTCTTGACTGTCTGCCAGTGCTTTCACTCCCTGTTGCAGGTTGGAAACCAAAGTTTCAAAATAAAGCTTTATTAAACAAAGCTAAATAAAAATCACTCTTGAGAGGCTAGGCTAGGAAAAGGGAAACAGAAAATCACTCTTGAACAAAGTATCAAACAAACAAGATTTGACAATGGACAAAGCGTTGGTTCTCTGACTGAAGACAAGACAAACTGGCACAGGACAAAGGGAGACACGGACTATATATACACACAAGGTAAGGACATAGGTGGAAGCAATCAGGGCGGAGACAGGTAATTCTAAAGGCGGTGAAAACAGACAAAGGGGGAAAGTAAAACTAACAATGGACACGAAGTGGAACCAAAATAAAACAGGAAATCACAAGACAACGTAGACATGAGACAACACTGAATAAATTAACGTAACGCTTTTTCTAGGGCATGACAGAAGAACCACTCTGCTACACAAAGCAGATAGAAACGACTAGGAAAACCAAAGCACAGAAATTTTAAAAAAAGGACAGCTATTGACATTTTCATTTTTTTATTTAAACACACACACACACCTAACAAAACAAGTAAAGTACTGAAAAAAAGAGAAATTAAACACAGCACTCACTGCTTTGTTAATGCCTACCAGTGACATCTGGACAAATAAAACCAAAATGTTTTTGGTATTGAGTAAAAATAGTAAATCTTTGCATCACACTCGTCTCTCGTCTTCACTGCTCTCTCCTTCAGCACGTCTCCCTCCTCTTGTCTCCTGTCTCCGTCTCAGCGCTGCTACCTCCACCCCTCCCTGCTTGGTGGGATGATCCTTGTCAATCCTCACATGATTGGTTGCACAGCATGCACGTGACACCTGTAGCCAGCGCCCGCAGGTAGTTTTCCTGAAGAGAAAAAGTAAAAAAAGAAAGAAAGAGCGGCTCGCAGACGGACGGGAGCTGGCTCACATCATTCAATAAAAGCCTGACTCATGTCATTATTCATAATCTTGAATATATTGCAGAACTGACCAATTTCTACATTCTGCCTGGTGATAGCAAGGTGAAATATATGTTAGAATTCAGACTGTTCCTAAAAATCAACCGCTGTTTCTGAAAAGCTGTTAAGAAATACTGTGTGAAAATGAATGGCAGTGTAAATCAGACACCGATCGCCTTCCATCCAAGTACGCTGAGCTCTCTTTGAGTGTCACAGTGTCTGCTGCGTCCTTATTTCCACACGTAGGTCTTCCTGTCACGATATAGCTCAATCTTCTGTTTTATAGAGACATTGTAACACTGATTCTTCACACCCTTTTCCCACAGATATACTTGGACCTGCCACAATCATTTGCATGCTGCATAGAGCACTCTGATGACAGCTTTGAGTTATGACAGATAGTGGAGTTGGCATTCCTGGAAAAGTGACACAATATCCTGTAGACTGAGGTTTAATGGAATCTGAGCAATAAGATCCCTTTGATGCATCCATGAGGCCCCGTAGCCACTGAGACAGGAGGAAGAGCACCTTAAAAATGAATGAACTTGAAAATGAGAAGGTTAACGTGATTTATGCTGAAACATGGGGGGGAAAGCTCATTGAAATGACGAGGAGCGCCCTAGAAATTCATTTGTTCTGGGCCACATTCTGCAGGACGGAATGCCATTCATCTTCATCGTCCATCATCTGTCTATTGTCTTCCAATCTATGAATGACAGGAGAGCCACCGCAGTTTCCATGCTTGTAATTTCACTTGTCATATGATGGGATGACACATGTAGCAACGTTCTGTCAAAAAGAAACTCGGGCAGTGTGCTTCACCTAGAGAGTCATGCTCAATGCTGAAGGGATATTTCTGACTACTGGTAAGTGGGAATAGGGGCAATTGTCTGTGGAGCTAAATCATATAAAATATGCGATATGCAGTTATATCTAAGCCCTATAACTACAAAGACAGTCATTTTAAAATTTTTAATTTTGTGATGTAATTATTCAGTTCAAATAAAAGCACAATAGAACACAGAGTTTTCTCTGTATTTCATTCTGACGAAATGTATGTATTTCTACCTAGACTGAGCATACTGGTCATTTTGATCGCATGCATTATAGACAACGTACAGTTATAATTATAAATAAAAATATTTGGACAGTGACCCGACTTTCATAATTTTGACTCTGTATGTAATCACAATGGACTTGAAATGAAGCAACCTGCTGCAACTGAAGATGATGCAACAGTATAAAAATTTACTATGAAAAATCTACATCTGGTAGTTATAGATTCCCAGTATAGTTCAAGTGTTAAATGGCAGATTTCAGCATACATCTCATTCAGCTTGTATTCCAAAGCATGTGCATACAGAGAATACACTTATTTAGCTTATTTGCCAATTGTCACAGAGGAAAGATTTGCTGAATAAGCAGGTACTTTTAGAGCAGCACCCTGTTCCACATTCATATATTTATACATATTCACTCCTGGGAGATGACCTGCACAACCACAGGCTTTTACTCTTCACTGAGCATTGGTTCAGAGCTACAGTAAGTGCTTTGTTTAAAAAGGTACCCTGTACCAACATATTCATTAGCGTCTGAAGCCTGCACAGCATCTCAAGGAGCCAATGAACAATAAAGCACAGTCAGTAAGTGCAGGATGCAGTCATTGCAGACCAGTCTGTGTTTCAGTTTGAAGGTGTTTATCATGCAATTAATTAGCATATTTTTTTCTGCCACATCTTTCTTCAGGTCAAATCCTTGAGTAATTACCTTAATTAGATGCAATTCAAACTCAGTCAAAGATATTTCCACTGCTCTTCAGTCATGAAAATGTGAATATAATAAACGTAACTATGATTTTAAAAACAAAGTGGTCTGGCATTCAGACAGTAATAATTAGTGATTATTTCATATGTATATTATATAAGGGCTGTGTAAATAATGAAACTAACCTGACGTGCTACACAAAAATAAATGTACATGATTGTCATTGACAGGCAACAGCAGCATAGGCCTGAGTCACAGGAGCTGAACATTTCAGTACACTAAGGATCTAAAATGGTAAGTTTATTAAACTGATTAGAAATTAGATAACTACAGCACATTTATTCAACACCACAAACTATAAGCGTGTATTTTTACAACAGTAAAGAGGGAAGCAAAGGTTATGTTAACTATGTAAAGGTGACAGACAGAGAGATGTTAACAAAGACATAACATGAAAGACAAAAACTTTATTTGGAATTTCACAAACACTAATGTTAGCTAATTGCATAAAGCTAGTCAAAGTTTTATCGACAAAGCGACTTACAAAAGGGAAATAATCAAGAGCACGTTAGTGCAGCAATAAGTACTGTGACAGTGCTGGAGGGGATAGATTCAGCATGTGCAGTTTTGGCAGTGCCAGTAGGGAAAGATGTTTTTTCTTTCATGTATGTCACTGTGTTACACAAATGACCTATTATAATTATATTCCCCATCATTTTTAGCATTTATATACCGTATAGAATTTTTCATTGCTTTCATGCTGTGCCTAATGTGGTGGAAAGTGCTGGCTTTGTCACTGGGGTCAGTTTTATGAATAAATATAAATGAAAGTGAAAGTGAATTGATTTATTCAAAATGATTCTAGAATTGAATTGAAAAATGTCTCATTTTTTTGGAGTACATTATTTTATTTTTCAAAGTTCACGATCAAACCTTAATTTTCCATTTCAATTTATCATTTTTCAGGTATCAATTTTTTGTTTTTTCAAATGAAAACCTTTGGCCCTGATTTGGCTCCACATTAAACAGTATATCAACATGAATCTGTATGTCTGACTGCATTCAACATTAAAGTGACCTTGTCATTAGTTCTGAGTGTTGCATACAAGCACACACTTCATCTGGAACCAGGCCAGTCCTCGAGTTGCACACTCAACACTATAGGTCGGCTGGCAGATGGCCATTCTCTCAAGTCAGTAAATTAACAAGCCCGTCTCTCAGCCATCAGAGGGAACTTCTGATGTCATCTCATGGAATATGGGTATATGAGTATCTCAACAAACACTGATACAGTTTGGTTTAGGAATCTGTAGACTGCAACAAACTATTTGCCACATTAGCTTCAGTCAACTGAATCCAGATTAAGGTAGTTTTAACCAGTCCAAATGGGATGCTTTGGCCAAACAGCACAGTGGTGGCCTGCGTGTGTGCCAGCTGGGCAGAGAGTAACAAGCACCCCAGTTTGTAATCCTCTGACCAATCCATTGCTATCAGTGTGCATGCAGTGAAAAGGCCAGGCTTGGCTGTAGGTTTATATTCAGTGCCAGTCACTACATCAACAAACACCTCTTTGTCGACATCTGCACTTAATCGTCCTCCCTTGTTTAGTCTGAACAAAGTGGCCTTTGACCGTGACTGCTTCTCAAGGTGCAGGAAGGGAAAGTGAAATAAAGTCATGAAAGAGAGATGAATAGAATTAAAAGAGATTTGCCAAGAGTGAAAGAGGGACCAACATTGCTTGATGAATTATTTTTTATTATTTGAATTATTTGATGAATAAAGGTGTTTTCTACAGAATCAGCACCATTCTTTATATTTTGCAAAGTATCTGAGTGACACAAGGCTCAGCTGAGGGACTCTAATAAACTTAGCTATCCCACACATGGTTTTATGATTTTGCTGACTTCCCTCTTGCTCTGAAGTCAGTCCATCACTCTGCACTTCCTTAGAAATTTCCTAGCCGATAGCACATTTTCCTGGCATGCAATACGTCTTTCCCAGTTTCAGCGTCGTGATGCCACTAGCTCGTAGAATGACCGTGGATAGCACCCTAGGCTCAATAACTGAAATGGGACAATAAAGCTGCCAGATGTGTTCACTGTCAATGCATTTTGGTACAGAGAATGTGTAACATAATTCTACTGGACTCATTAGATTACAGATAAGGGCTGTAATGTGTGTTTGCCATTTGTTGTTGGGTTGCAACGCTGAATTAGAGATTAATCGTTACCTTGTCATGTGTTCAGGGTGAAACAAAGTTCATGTATTTAAATATATGCAACAAGATAACCATAGTGTTTAGAGGCATTGACCTCTAAATGAAAAATACTGGATATAATATCAATGTGCCCAATGGAAGACAATTTTACATATTGGTTGAGAAATTATTTCATTTCATGCAGGAAAAAAATATATTCCAATACAGTCCAAATAGTAAAAGTTAAATATTATGCACTCCTAAACCTGGCCTTAGCTCATATTGGGTTTCAGGTAAACATAATTCAACCTCTCCTCAGGCAACTTGACTCACTCTGATTTCACCTTGTGTCCATTTGGCACAAAACCAATTCATATGGTTCTGCCTGCTTGGACATGAGCTATCTTGAAGTGCTTTCAGCTGTGGTGGATGACTCTTCACGTTTTATTTGCCATGATACACAGAGCTCTGAGGACTGAGCTCCGAAGGCATTGAAGAGCTTCAGCTGAGATGCATCATTAACATCGCTCCTGAAGCCATCTTTTAAAACGGGACGCTTTTATTAGACTACCTGGAGGGATGTGAAAATGGAACGGATGT
This sequence comes from Nibea albiflora, assembly GCA_014281875.1. Lineage (NCBI taxonomy): Eukaryota > Metazoa > Chordata > Actinopteri > Sciaenidae > Nibea > Nibea albiflora. Next base: position 2,450,305 of record CM024800.1, read on the forward strand.
CAAGGTGTGGATGTTTATCATAATGGATATCCCAGACACACCGGTATTCTGTTTTAAACAAGGATCTTGCACTATTAAGTACTCCTCTCTTACTTTTACCTCAAACCCAAGAGAGATAGACTCAGAAACACCCCACCGTAACACACTTGAGATATTTTATCAGGTTTAATGGCTTGCACATCACAACATGAGCATTATTAAAATTAATTCATTATCCACCTTATGAAAGTGTTGAGACGAAGTAACAAACCAGAAGACAAATAAAAGTTTAGTATTGATTCTCACTGGGTTTTGCACGTCACCATGTGTGACCTTACTCAAGTAAAGGAGTTGTTTAATTGAATGGTAATGAATGATAATGAAACCTAACGAAGCCTTAGACTAGCTCCTAAAATTAGGACAAGCCAATATGTATTTATTAGCCAAAATCAGGTTGTTACATAAAAAGCATTATTAAGCACACATTTTACTCACACACACACATCGACAGACACACACACACACACACACACACCAGTACCTATACAATAAACCTCAAACCCCTGACACACACACGCACGTCAATATGTTCTGGCTGTCATTGTCAGCTCCTCTTCAGTGTGTGAGGATGAACATGAAATAGAGCCTGGCTTGCAGATTTGCAGGCCTCTGATTGGGCACAGGTCACTGTATTTCCCCTCCTCACATGTGACTGAATTATGAGCAGGGTCACATATGGCTGGTTACCCAGGTCATGTAAAGCACGCACTGTTCCCTAGGGTGTGGCTAAGCATAAACTCTGCTGTGCTGCATGTGTGTGTCAGCAGGGTTGTGCATATGGAACAATGACTGGTGAAGATAATGTCCTCAAAGCCTCATGCTCGCTTGAGTTCCTGTCCTGAATGATGGCCAAATGTGACCCTATACAGACAGTATAAGATGAATGGCTGACTTTGATTGACTTGTGCTCAGGGACAGCCATTCTAATGGGCTTTAAAAAAAAAAAAACACTGAGATGTGCATCAGTGATAGGGTGCGTGTGATATATGGCTGACCTCTATTGGAAGTCATGTGAATGTATGTGCTTTTAAAGCACATTTATTTGACCTCTAACCCACACATGTCATTTATATTATGGACTCCACTTATCACACTGCTATGATATTTGGCAAAGTTGTGTGTCTTCTGTGTGGGCGTTTGCATGTCCATATGTTTGCTCGTCTGTCAGTTCATCAGGGTTAGTTATTCTTGCAGTACAAGATGGACATGAGGGTATTTCTGCTTCTGGTGATCATGCAGCCTCAATTTCAGTCAAATGGATTATGCTGACTCCCTGTATCAAATATGGCCTCATGTTCATAAAAAAATGATACACTAAAACAAATGTTTGGTGTCAGTTTAAGGACAGCAAATCTTAAGACCCAAACCATCCTTTTCTAACAACACAGCAGTAATGGCATTTTAATTTCTACAGATCCCAAGCAGAACCATCAGAATCAAGACACATGCATTTCTTTCATCTCCGTCACCCAGAATATTATTTTCTACCAAAACCCTTGATGCCTCACGCAGAGGTCCTCATAAATCACTCTGATAACTGCTTGAGGAGAGTTGAAAGAGTGGCTGTATCTCAAGAAAAGTCTCAAAGACAGAAAAGGACTTGAGCTTGTATGGGCGTCACTATTTATCTACTTGCTGTGAAGTAAAAGCACTTTCTTCCCTTCATGAGCCCAGCCTGATGTTTATCAGCTGGTTCAGAGGAGGACGGCTGATCTAAGCTTTAGCTTTCAGATCATTAGATGAAGCGTTCGAGTGACCTTGGTCAACTTCTTGCGCTGGAATGGGAAATGATTATGCACATTAAGCAGAGGTGGAGCTTATGTGGGTAGCAAGGTCAAACAGTTTGACTGCAATGAAGTCTCAATGGGAGTTTGAAACATTTTTCACACCCTATATACAGTAAATGTGTGATACCGAGTGAATAACTCATGACCTATACTCTGATTCTTTACTCTGTCAAACAAGTCAAGATACAAGCCATTGCTCCTGCTGAGGTGGTTTAAACATCTGTTATAGGGGCTCTCTGGCAGCCTACCTTTGGAGGCATTCAGGGCACAGCCAATTGGGAAAGTACCCTGGAGCAGTCCCAGGACACACTGGCCTGAGAGGAGATACGGCCTAGGAGAAGCAGGGGAATTCTACTCATTTGGTCTGAAATGGTCTCAAGGGGATTTCAAGGACATTGTCACATCACACCTGCAGCAAGGTTTTAGGTTGAGAATTTGGAGCTGGTTCTTTCTGTGAGTCGTCTCCCCTTCTGATCACACATTGGTCCATGCCTACAGTGGAGATCTCCCAACAGACATGTTTATGCCAATTCAATTACTACTGTCCACCATCTTGCTCAAACCTGGACAAGCAAGTGACAACTACCACGGTTGACTCTGACAGGTAGTTTGTTAACAGTGTGATATTTTGCTGCAAAATTTGTGATGGCAGGCAAGGCTCGGTTTGGAACTAAAATTGTGTGCACTGGGACTGTCTCTCTGCCATGCTAACTTTGTAAGTGAGTGAGATGAAGTGCCGAACTTACTAGCAATAAAGAGTGAATTGCCTTTCATGCCAGAGTTATTAATTTTCGGTTGTATATTGAACAAATCATTCCTTTCCAGGTGGGATTCTTACTATGCAAACACCAGCAGACAAAATTTAATCTGTTTTTACTGCCACTGGACAGATGGTTCTTGTCTGTGGGAAGGATACAGGCCAAATTTGAATTGATCTTGGCTTTTTTTTCCCATTTACTCACTTTAGGATGACTCCTTCAAGGAGTCTCTGGAGGGACTGAACATAAACCAACAAAGAGCACCAATCGGCAGTATTTAATGGTGCTTTTCTTCTGTGATTCTGTTGAGCAACCTAAGTGGCCATCATGACTGCCATTGCAGACGTGGTATTGTTGAAGCTGTGTCTTTGATGATGGGCAACCGGCACAGCTGCGGAAAAGTGTTCTCAATTTGTTGAAGTGGCGACTGTGACAGTGAGATTACAGAGCGCTAAAAGCATTGTGACAACACAGGCACAAAAGCGCTTGAAGATGCACTTTGGTAAAAAACATGAAATAAGCAGTTTAAAATGGTGGGAGAGTCGTGGAATCTTACAGTATTTAATGTGTCATGATTCAGTGAGTGCTGTCAGTTCAGTCACAGATGTCAGATGTCAGTCATTGCTGTTTTTCTTAGATGTTACTTTCTAGTTTGACCCAGTTTTCAGAATTGTCTTGAGGTCCCTGCTTCAGTTACCAGTTAGAAAAGAGAAAAGGAACACGTTAATTGATTGATTGTGTGAACTATTGGCTGTTGGGAAGCTTCCGCAGTGAGAGTGGTTTGGTAGTTCTGTTTCTCTCTCAAATCCCACAATGGAAACAAGTCCACAAACAAAGGGAGAAATCAATGGACTTTATTTGGCAGCTTTGAGAGAGGTGCTTAGCATCACAGAGTGTTTGCCTGAGGTGAACATCCCAGAGTGTATTATGGTGTTGCTCCATTGCCCTGTTCACATCCGCAAGCTGTTCTAAACCCATTTGAAGTGAAGCACACAGGGTTTTAACAACTATCAGCACTAGTGTGTATAGCCTCCTAGGGCTCTCTCACTCTATTTGGCCATTGAAATGGCTTCTCTCCTCAGCTGAGCATCTATATATCGCAGTGCGAGTGTTTAAGAGTGTTTACATTAAAGAAAGGTGCTTCATCCAGCACTGCACACTGAAGCACCATTTAAATCTACTTTCCAGTTTATCCCTTTATCATGAATACCGTTATATCAGTTGTCTATTTATCATTTTGGACTGGAATGATCATTGCAGAGTGGGAAAATGACATCACAGATGATGTGAAGGTGCTTTCTCCATTTCTTCCCCTCTTCCCTTTTATTATTTAATCTCACCGTTGACAGAGACTTCAAACTTCATTGTCACCCCGGGTCGAACAGAGATTCAAACACTCTCCCTCCATGTGATTGAAGAGCCTCATAAACCGCACACATCTTGGATACATCCCTTTGGAAACCCTCCCTTCCCTGCCTCTGGAGGAGGTGGGGGGTGTAATTCACTTTACAATATCAAATAATCACTGCTTGTGATTCTTGTCTCCTGGCTAACTTGTCGGGCATGAGTTTATGGCTTCTAAAAGCAGAGGTGATCTGTGAGGAGGAGAGCTTCCACAGATGTGGCCGGAAGGTGATGAGGCCCAAAGTGAAGCTTTGCCTCCAGGTCATTGAGCAATAATGAATGTTATCAAGCAAGTGCCAGAAGACAAGTAACGCTGGTGGAATTTATGAGAGGCCTTGCAGGCTGACCCTAAGCAAGACCGGCCATTCTTCACCAGAGACAGGGCTAAGGCTAGGAAAAGACTAATATGGCAGGATTGTGATTAAATAGGCCCTTGATTTTATAGGCTTTGGCACCAAGAAGTAAGTCAGTATTTATTGGCATAGATATAAATTGTAAAAACTGAACACTTCACTGATTACAGTACTCAAGGTGATCTCGGCTGGGGGGGAAAAGTATCTTTTTGAACAGGATAATGGAATATTAGTTATTTTAAAGCATCAGTATGACAATGACAATTTATAGTACACATTTTGTTACATAAGACACTGAACTAGAAACTCATTTAACACAAAATATAAAACATAAGGACACAAACGGTTTTTAGCCTGCTCCTGAATGCGGACGCAACTGTGGTCAACCTGAAGTCCAACCTGAAGAACAGGCTGCTTGTTCCAGAGAGCAGAACCCCAGGAACCAAAGGCACGCTTACCAGAGCTGGATCTAATTCTGTGCACAGCCAGAAGACCTTCACCCAATGACCTCAGATGACTGACTGGGTCAGTGAGCAAGTCATAAATGTACCGAGAAGCCAAACCATTGAGTGCTTCATAGACTATTAGCTGGACTTTGAAGATGGCAGTGATGTGCTTCAGGACCAGAGTAAAGTGTTAAAGTGTATGCTGTAACATGAAAAAAGAGATCTGACCATTTTGATTCTCATAATACATCTATGTTCTATATTGATCTAACATGAAGCGACTTACCATGACATGCTAATAAATACAGCCGCCTGTGCTCTTTCCCTTTGTCCCTGTGTCATTCAAAGTCAGATCTTCTTATTTGCCAATTTCCACTTGTGTTGAAGGCAGCATTCCCGTCTTTAAGAGCTGTGAATCATCACTGTAACGAGACGGTATAGCTTCCTTTGAAATTCAAAGTGATGATATAAATAACAATGCAGCGTTGTGCTGCATCTCAGGTTTTGTATTCAGTAGTTCAACCATGCACAAAGTAGGAGCAGTGAGCTGCTGAAGCTGAGAGTGGGGGAACAAAGAAGGGGAGGGATCCAACAAGAGGGTCTCTCAAGATCTGAGTGTTCAGTCTGCAGGCTTCTCTGATCAGGAATGTAGTTCAAGATCAATGTAGACAATGATTAATTACTGATTACTGACTGATTCCATACTGAAGAAGAATAAAATAAATGTAATAAAACTGCAATCTTTTTGGGTTGTGTAATTGTCCTAACTGTCCTTTTCCTTTTTAGTGTCCTCAGGCTCCTTTGCAAGTTTCTCAGATGAGCTTTATTCCATTCAGTGTTTATTGTCTGTACAGATTACATCAATAAATTACATTGGCTTTTTGTTTGCAGGGGCTTTGGTAGCTCGCCAAGTGTGGCTCTCAACTGCTGTCTGTCCCTTCTCTGCAGGACACAGAGATGGTGTTTCACAGCCAGAAACGCCAATAAAATAAACAAAAAATTGCAAAATGTCAAGAATAGAGATGTCTAACTCGGATCCTTTTATGGACTTGAGTCAGTCCTTTGAGTCAGTATGTCCAGAAGCATATGAATTCTACTCGGTTAAATCAGTGAATCTGAATTCTGTGGGTCTCTTGAGTCTCTTGAGTTCCGTTTTTTCCAGCTCTTACTCGTGCAGGATGGATCTGTGTGTGCAGGAAGTTACACTGATTCACTTTTCCGATCCAATTTCCGGCAGCTTTTAAGGCGGATGGACAGTGACATGTAATACTAAAGACTTGTAATGAGATTGTACAGGTTAATAGGAGAATAGTGAATGATGCAATTTATAGTTTTAATTTGTATATGTGGCCTGCTGTTAGGCGGGTTTAGGATGGTAAGGATCCAAGTTAACAGAGACTCATTAATTCCAAGTTAGTAAGAGGATCCGGGCAAATGATCCAGATGAATCGCTATTTATACACCCCTCGTCAAGAAAGCAAATATTAAACTAATTAAGACTAGTCTAATGGCTTTGTTAACTCATTGATAAACACACTGCAGTCCAACAAAAGAAAAAAAACAAGATAGATGTGAAAATATTCTAATTCTGACTTTTTTTCCCCTCCTCTCGGGTCATTGGGTGTGGGCAGAGCTGCTACTCTCACTCAAAATAAATATGATGGACAAATGCAGGTAGCTGATACTGTTAGTCCATTTGATCATGATTTTCTCACAATGGACCCTGCCTCGCACACTGACTCCTTTATTCTTGACTGGCTTTATAAAACTAGTGTGTTTGCTTTAAATTGTCTCCCTGCAGTTTAAGGTCCTTAGTTTAATGGGAAAGCACAACCGTTTGTGTTCTTTGATAAACTCTTCTCATCACAGTTTTAACATTTGGCACAAGAATTGAGAATTGAGCCCACTGCTGTTTTCATTAAGAGAAACATCCATGGCACCAGAACCTCAACCTCGATCATCTTGTTTTAAATTAGAGGACATATGGCTAACCTAAACACAGTTTTTAACATATGGCTGCTGCTCTGTGAGGAGTAAATTCAAAGGAGATTCACTGATGTGATGCTCATTATGGTTTACTGAGGAGCATGTGGGAACTACCTGGTACAGGCATTAAAAAGTGTCATGATTATAATAGAAAATAGTTGTCAGTATGTAAGAGCATAACCACTGTTAATGTAATCATTTTAATTACAATCATAGTCAATTGTCTGTGTGCTATATATCCCATTATAATTTACATTCTGTGACCAGATGTTTTACCAGAAGAACAATTTCTGACCAGATGATCATTTTAATTTGAATATTCTGCTTTTATTATCCCACTACTTTCATTTACTAGATATAGAGGCTGTGGCTCAGGAGGTAGAGCAGGTTGTCCAATAGTCAGATGTTCGGTGGTTCAGTGGTCAATCTGCATGTCAAAGTATCCTTGGGCAAGAACTCCAACTTGTTCCCAAAGGCTGTGCCAAGGCGTAATGTATGCTTGCATGCTGCTACTGGATGCTTGAATGTCCTTCGGGATCAATAAAGTGTGCTTAAGAACACAGGTCTGAAGTAAAACACTCCCAGTAAGAACAGTAAGATATGGTTATCACCAAGTGTACAATTAAGCAATATTACACGAGAGATTGTCCTTTAGTGTCATTATTGGTACAACAGTGACACGGTCCATTAGCGTCACTGGAGTGCCAATAATAAGTTAAAGCACACCCTCAAGTGTAATATTGTGATTATACAACGATTACTAACTTAAATTTGCTCTCAAAATAAACATTTCTTTGCTTGCTGTTTCTGTTCTGATCTCTGTTTCTATGGACATACATGGGTCCGACTAATACCTGGAAAACAGTCACAACAGTAGACTCCTAAGTGTAATGGAACCCAGTTCACTACTCCAGCAAGTTGACATAGCAACAGAGACCCTTTCGCAAACTGAATAAATACGCACATATAAACACTAAACTGCTTTACTAGTTCAGTCTTGTAGTGACTAAGATATCTGCTGAATAAGAGCTTTTTCCATGGACAGATTGGCCTTCTAACTTCACATTTATTTTGAAGCTAGCATTGTATCAGCGACTCACCGGCACAGCTGACAGAGGATGATCCAAACATTTCCAGTAACTTCACAGTGTTGTAAAGTCCAAAAGTCACCTGTATTAACAAGGTACACACCTGTATTAATGAGGTACACACCTGCATTAACAAGGTGCACACCTGTATTAACGAAGTGCACACCTTTATTAACAAGGTACACACCTGTATTAATGAGATGCCCACCTGTATTAACGAAGTGCACACCTTTATTAACGAGGTACACACCTTTATTAACAAGGTACACACCTGTATTAATGAGATGCCCACCTGTATTAACGAAGTGCACACCTTTATTAACGAGGTACACACCTTTATTAACAAGGTACACACCTGTATTAATGAGATGCCCACCTGTATTAACGAAGTGCACACCTTTATTAACGAGGTGCACACCTGTATTAATGAGGTACACACCTGTATTAATGAGATGCCCACCTGTATTAACGAAGTGCACACCTTTATTAACAAGGTGCACACCTTTATTAACAAGGTGCACACCTGTATTAATGAGGTACACACCTGTATTAATGAGGTGCACACCTGTATTAATGAGGTACACACCTGTATTAATGAGGTACACATCGTTATTAACAAGGTGCACACCTGTATTATTGAGGTACACACCTGTATTAATGAGGTACACAGCTCTGTAACACAGAATATTCATTGAAGATCTGAAATTGTAAATTCAGATGTATTACTTTATTAAAGTTAACTTCCAGTGGACTTTGTTTACATGTTATAGATTTCAGGACGTGACAATGTGGGTATGGCGGAGTAATTTTTTTTAGTGATTATTCAGGTGTGCTGTCATGCTGATTTGAGCACGTTCTAAACTTCTAGTTGACCAATCAGATTGCTCGGTCGGACCTATATGATGTATAATATGATTTATTTACCCGAGACAGGGTTTTTGTTTTTAATTCATGCATAATTTTGGTTCTTCTAAACATTAATAGAACATTAGCCTACAGGCCACAGTATTCATCTTTGAATGTCAAATCTGTAACATGATTAGACTTAGAAAGTACATTGATTTTCTTGCCAACAGCAATCTGCGCTGAATATTTGCAGATCCACACGTGCATTGTGGTAATAGCAATGGCCATGATAGTCTCCTACTTCAGCAGGCATGTACCATGACGGTCACATTGTTTTGGGCTATCAACAACCACAGCTCTCCCTTTTAATCGGGATCGAAGTAACGAGCGGTCGGTAAAGTTTCTAAAACATGTCTGACAGTCAGTATTCCTTATTGGACAGAAGCTTGCAGCACCATTTAGCGCTTCTACAGCTGATACACCAAACGCTGGCACATTACTCACTGTGTGACAAAGAATGGAGGGATTCTGTCATGATGGTTTAGGATATCTATTATCTTTTAGCCCAAAGATGATGCACATAGTAACTGAGTCATTGAGCTGGTGGAGTGCGCTCCGTTGACTTTGATGTTTGCCTTAAACTACACAGCTTATTAATAAAATCAAGGCCATGCTATGCCACTTGTTTGACACGCATTTGGTATTTGTGACAGGCACAATACAGCTGTTTTTGTCCAAATTCAATAGAGCTATTTTCCTGGGGATTACTACATTACAGCATATCATATAATGATTCAACGTGAATCTCCATATTCATGCTGTAAAAAGGAGGCTGAAGTGATAGATTAGATGTCTCACACCTGGTGGCCTGTGTTCACATTCACGATGATTAACAGATGCCGTGCAACACAGGAAGCCTGAGTGACACTTGACTTGCAGATGAGCTGCTTGACAGTGTTTGTTCTCTTATCTCATTGGAGAGGCAACATAATCAGGATTGTGACTCAGGGGACAGCAAACCAATGAGCTCCAATCTCAATGAGATACTATTCTTTGGGGGCTTTTGCTTGTGCTGATGGTTTACCCCTACTCCTACCCAGCAAAGAGATGTCTCTTTGGGTTTGAATGGTTAGCCATCCGAGCCCCCGTCAGGTGTAAAGTCATGCCCAAGGCACTTAATAGCACTTTTAGCAACAATCATAGATCAGGTCTCTTTCACTAAACATAGCTTGCCTACAAACTGTTTGTATGTCACATCGCCTCCACATCGCAGACAGAGCTCTAAGTACTGGCAGCCTCCACGTCCACTAGGAAGCTGGCAGCCACTGTGCCAGCAGGAGGCTCCTCTGATGCAGGAAACCAAGCAATCTAAACACAAGAGGCACCCAAGAGTGTCACATCTGCTAATTACAGCAATGGCATCTACTAAAATCAGTACACACGTGATCTACACACGCACACACATACACACACAGTCCAATCTCCCTGTTAATCAAGGTACAATCAGTAATCAAGCCAGTGAAAATGTTTCCTGTCTTCAGGTGGTGCACTCTTTTCTGTAATGTATTTAACGGACCAATTTGTTGAACATGGAGCCAGTTCACAGCGATTAAGTTATTTTCTAAGATGGCCAACTTTGGAAAAAGGCAGATAAAACATGAAATAATTATAAAATATGCATCATTTACTCCTGTGATTTGGAGTTGGTGTCCATTTTGATTGATAGCTGTTTTAAATGTCATGTCTCATCATGGCAATGTCTGTTACCATGGTGATGCAGTTAATAAAACTGGTGTTCCCTACTTGACCCAAACCAAAATAATTTTCACGTCAGTGGAGAAGGATATGTTGTGCCTTTTTAAGTTTTTTTTTTAATTAAGATGTATAAAATAGAAAGGACAGCATCCTTTTTTTTCTGAAATAAAGAGAAAAAATAATACCAAATGCCAAACCTGACTGCTCTGCACGCTGAGGAATTCAGATGAGTTTTGGCAGAAGATTACTGCTGTCTTCAAAAATATTAACTGAATCTACTGTGTAATACATATTGAATCATCTGGAACAGTATCGCATTTAAACATTTACATTCTTTGTCAAGTTTGTAGCTCATAAATATGCTGTCTTACAACAGCATATATTTTTAGCATACATAAGAGATATATAATGAGTTAATAAATGGTTCATAACACTAATGCATTGTTAGCTTGTGCTTATTAATGTATTTTTTAGCATCTTTTACTGTCAGCAACCATGAGTTGAGGCTGGTGTGTTGTACTTTAAGGCAGAACTTTTAATGACGGAAAGGTCAAACTGAAATAAACAGGTCACACAGGCCCTCCTTCACAGGTAACTGTGTCAACAGACAAGCAATAATATATATTTATATATATAATATTTCTTAATTTATTACATATTAGTTCACATATTCACTGGCAGTGTCAGAAGAACGGAATATGGATGGATGAGGGTTGTCAATGTTTCATCATGTTTTCAGCGATAAACCAAACTATGCCACAACTAAAATTAAATTTCTTTTAACATCCCTCTCCTATAGTCTGTTACTTCACAAACAATAGTGATCATAATATATCAATCACTCAGAGTTCATTTGTATGGCACTTTTCACAGCCCTCCCCTCCTTTATGGAAAAAAAACACAAACTCAGGGAATGTGAGTGGAATGTTTAAAAATTAAATATATTAACATATTTAAATATATACATTTATATCAGAAGTGTCTTAACAAGTATTGTACATTAAGAAACATTAAATGTGCTCATAGCTGCATACAGTTACATTATATAGTGTCTCTGTATGCTGCTTATGAATGCTAAATAGAGGAGACTTCAGGTAAAGTGTAACTTGGTGCCTCTGACCGATTAAATATGAATAAAGTTTAAAATAAATATATTTACGAGCTCCAAATAAATCCTTATTGCTGAAGATGTTCACGCGTGTAGAATGCCAGAACATGTGTGGTGTTTTCCTTCCTTGATCCAGTCCAGTCCTCTGGAGAGTTAGTTCCCATTTAGCTGAACCTTCACGTACTTGTTTACCCATGCTGCTTTGCTGCAGCAAGGGCATACTGACCTCGTCAGGTCATTTGATTCACATCACAGCTGTTAGGAGGTAATGGGTATCAGTGACTGGACCTATGCTACATATAGCTAAACATCAGGTGCGTCACACACACACAGATAGGTCCTGTCATGCATGTAATGTGATGAGGGTGAGTCGACTGCTTCCTTAGAGATTTATAACTCTGCTGCTGCATCACCCAATCTGTGAATTAAACTGAAACTCTGTTTTTATTTTTTTCAACCTCTGCCTTTTTCCCCCAACATTTTGTGTCCAAGTGACTAATGGGGACAATTTTTAAAATTGGTCAGTCCAGTATTGAGCGGGCTGCAACATGTGATCCTTCAAGACAACTGCGCACCTTCAACATATGTCCACTGAAAGTGCTCGCTTTTTGCCAGGCTCAGATTGTTATACAAGCCCAAGCGTCAGCACTATTGAAAGACAGAGATAGAAATTTTTGTGAGCATTAGATCCTTTTTGTTTAACCAAAAGGCTCTGCTCAAAGACGTTGTAGACCTCAGAGTTGAGAGTGTGTAATCTGACCTTGTTGATTTGTTCTGTACATGTGACATCCATTGCACGTCTGTCCGTCCTGGGAGAGGGATCCCTCCTCTGTGGCTCTTCCTGAGGTTTCTTCCACATTTTTTCCCTGTTAAAGGGTTTTTTGTGGGCAAGTTTTTCCTCACTGGAACCGAGGGTCTAAGGACGGCTATACAAATAAAATTTGATTTGATTTGTTAGTTTGTCTTATTGTGTGCTTGGGGGAGCCCAGTTCAAACACTAAAGTCGGTGTTGATGGTCGGTGTTGTGAAGATTTCTCTGAGCTCCTAATGATGTCTGAGATTGTCTCTCTCCCTACATTCCTGTCCCCTTCAGCTGTCTCTATCAAAAATAATGCTTGAAAAAATTATCTTTAAAAAAAAAAAGGGAGACTGCTGTGAATGCAAGTGTGACTCTGATAGAGGAGGACAAAAGTGGACAGTGCACCAACAAACCTGGTACTCAGTGTGTTGTTTTAGTCCGTCATGAAGCGTGTGACTCGCTGCAGTTTGAATAAACTTGTCAGCTGGCTAAGCCTGATTATGTACAGGTATTACATATGCAACAACACTAAAGGTTTCATTTCTGAACAGCATTTGTCTGCATCACGTACATAAAGTCAGTTTACTAAAACCAATAGAATTTAATATTAGTGCTGAGTGCATCACAAGAAAATAGCAAATTGGAGAAATTGTGGAGGCATTTTTTTCATGCTTCAATGTGTAGGAGGGGTTTATATTTCTAAGTTAATCCATAAGAAGCTGCTGTATTATCTGTTCCCTTTGCATGAGAAATTTTCAGGAACCAGGCTTAGTCGCACAAGTCTCGACAGTGACTGGGAAAACATTGATATGATTCATGATACTGCCTAATCCCACATCCATCATCCATCCAGTAAAATGCAAAAGCAACATAAATGCACCCACACTCCCATGGATCATTTGTGAACAGTTTGTCATCCACATAATTCAGGCTTCAGGTACAGGTTCAGGCACAGAACTCTGCAGAGGATGAGCATAAAGTGAAAACCTGTCAGCAATATCATTAAATTTGAATGCTCTTTATTCTCTATTGTATTTGTCCTAATGTGTAGTTTAGCTATTTTGAGTAGGGATGCACCGATGCATTGGCTGAACATCTGCATCGTCCGATGTTTGCCTCCTTAACTGCCATCTGCAAATAAAGATGACATTCACTGATGGCAGCGGGCGATGTCTATATGTTGATTTACATGTCGCATGAACGCTGTGCTGAGGAGCAACCATTTTTTCCCCTGTTTTTGGAGACTCTGAAACCCCACTCTACGTGTCTGTGGCATGTTGCGTACACGCCACGGTTTTGGTCCGTCCTGCATGTGACTTCAAATGCCACCGGGAGAGTTTCAGAAGTGTTTAGCCCGCCAGACTTTGTTTATTTGCTCAGATTTGGGCATTTTCCCGGTGTATGTTCTTCTAAATATGCTTCTACATGTGTAAATATGCTACGTAGTTACTTAGTTTCACTTTTGTCATCTGCAGTTTGCACAGGGTATTTACAGACTAAACTCTGATCATCTACCTGTGTGTGTGTTCTCACTTTGTTTATTTCATGTACCAGCTTCTAAATCTGAGTCCGACTCGCAATTTACACTGCAAAATGTAATGACACGAAGGAGTTTAATTAGATCTGTGTCTGATGATTAGAGCGAGAGAGAGCGCTTTGGTAGAGAGTCATAGAGTAACAACAGAGAGAGAGAGCACGCAAGTTGTTATTTTAAACATCGGTATCAGCCCAGAATTTCGCGATCAGTGCATCCCTAATTTTAAGTCTTAATGTTTGTTTAAGGACAAAGAGTCGAGTGTAGGAAATGTGATTCTCAGATGTGTCTTATAAACTCTGACCAACGAATCAGGAATGAAATGAATTGAAAACTAGAGAATCATAACCTGAATTTATAATAACCTGAAGTACCTGTCACAGTTTCTTCTTATTATTATTATTATTTTATATTCTTTATCTGTTATGTTGTACACACTGTGTGCTTCAATTGTCTTTCCTTCTAAACAAATACATCGCCCTGAACTGCTAGTTGGCCACCTTAGCAGTATTATATTTTACTGAAGCAGTCGAAAGGCATCGGAAAGAAAAACAAAAACTTGTCATCAGAGGGGAGATTCCAGCAATCTGACTTGCCATTCAAGGAGACAGCCAAACGTCTGCAGTGTGTGAGACTTCTGTTTGCACCAACAGCTCACGTCAAGGTGAAGTCTGACTCCGCTCTGAACCCTCTTTGAACTTCCCTGACAGCTCGTGTGATATGAAACGCTCCCCTTGCCCTCCTCCCCGTCCAGAACTTTTGTCATGCTTCACAAAGCGGCCAGCTTTTGATGGAGACCATGTTCTTCTTTCCGGTATGTGACAGAGAGATGGTGGGATCTGCCTCAGGTATGGGTGGCTTTCACCTGCCAGTTCAGCATTGAGCAGACAAGAATCACAGTGACATAGTTTTTGCTACTGACAGAGGTTTGATGGTCCACTAATAATCACAATTTATGGCCTGGATGATGTCAGTACTCCAGTTGCATTTGGTTATAACAGAGGCAAAATTACTAATACTAAGTGATGGGAGGACTGAAGCCTGTTTGTAGCCCCAATTTGCATTTTTGAGGTGGTATTAAGAAGTGAGAACTAGTTGAGTTTGTCAGTAAGAACTAGTGGCAAACCTAGATTCAATTTGTTGTTGCCAGATACAACAGACAGCAACAACAGTAAATAACTTAACCAGCATCAAATTACTGACTGACACTGGAGTTTTCAAAGTTGGAAACTTTCCATGGGAATTGACAGTTATTTATGGAAATAAACAGGAATGAACCAGGAATTTACTAAATTGAAGGTTGGCTCTCAACAGTGAACTTAAATATAATTGGGGAATATATATTTTCATAATATTGACTAAAACAACCATATTTCATGCAGGTACACTTGAATAACTGCTATTCCTCAATCACATGCACATAGCACATTGCTTACTACAGGGCTATTGAGGCCACGCCCCCTACCTGCACGGGTGATTTCTGTAGCTGGACCACACTTTAGAGCCCAGAGCACACAGAGACTATTGAACTACAAAACATTACTGATATAATCTGTTAAAACTGCCAAAGGGGGTCATACTGACCCTCTGGCATTTTCAAACGCATCTTACTCTTTCAAAATAAAACCCCTATACCTCTGCATCTTGTATAATTTTGCAGATGTCTGCTTATGACAAATATATAAATATATTTATGTTTGGATATGATAGAGTTTGTTTAAATTACACATAATTCCCATACATTTCCATAATTATCTGACTTGGAATATTTCCCAAATTTCCCATCTTAATGTCCCATGAAAAATTTCCTGAAATTTACTGGAAATGTTCCACCCCTAGTGAACTGGTGAACACAGCATTTAGCAGTTAAAAGACAGAGATATTTCCCTCAAGATTTGGAAACCAGGTTGAGTGAATATTGGACTTTCATCCATGAGACCACAGAGACTCTAAATATATGTTGCTGTGTGTAATTAAGCAACTCTTTGCTAATGTTTGCCAAAACAAAATTTTAAGGTGATAATATCAGTGTCAGTTCTGTGTTTTAAATGTCATCCATTGCCCTGAGCATCATTACTGCAGCTTTAAAGAGAGTTACAAGTACAAGTCAGAAGATTCCATAATTTGGCAAAGTAATCATTAAGTTTTGGGGATTTCATCCCAACCTTATTCATCATACTACTGTACTGTTGGGATTGGTTGCCAGAAATAGTTTAAAATCTAACTTGATGCATATGTAAAGAGGAAATTGAGTGTGAACTGCACAGCTGCTGTTATCTCTATCTCGGTTTATTTTGAATTGGCCATTTCCCAATCAGTGGGGTCAAAGTAAATATTGTACATCAGCTGTTACAGCTAAAAAAACAAGTTTGAAAGCACTGACAGAACAGTGTAGCAGCAGGTCTCAGCTATATTGTTGATTTACCATTTACAGACATACAGTCTCTTATGAGCTTTACATTTCCTATTGTGTTCTTTAATACTGCTCTGTTCATTCTGTGCTTGGTTTTTGTTTTGACCCAACGCCCCTTTGGGTTCAGCGTTGGCGCTGTCTGGATTGGATCATGCTCTTTGACTCATTTGCACTCATGATAGTCTTGTTGACTACAGAACAGCAATGAAAGCATGCATCTCACTAGCTGTTGTCCATCTCACTCCGTGAGATAGCAGCAGTCTTGGGCTCAGCCTCTCAGCATGGATCCAATTGTAGGCTGGGCTCAAGCAGAGGGGACACACTCCATCAAGCACTGCAGCTCCTCTCTCCACTCCCCCTATACTTTCACTCCTCTCCTGCTAATGATTAACGTCATAAATCACACTACACTGTTTTCTCCCACTGCCAGCAGTGAGGAAAGCAGTTCCTCAATGACCCTACACTCCCAGCAGTGGTTGTGTGCTGAAAATTGTGTTTCGGGTTTGGTTTCTATCAGTATTTAGGTTGAAGATATTTTTGCAAGTACTACAATGTATATGGTCTATTTCCAGTACGACTATTAGATTAGCTACTGACCATCTGCATGTGTAAATAACCTGAACAGAATTTACATGTCACATCTCCTCGACTCACAGTACAGCTGGCTAAGTATTATGGTCATTTTTGTGTCCATATTGAGCTTTGTTTTGGCTGCTGTTTGACAGACACCACTTTCTGTGTCCTTGACAACCATTCACCTGATGTTGGTCTGTACAGTAAATTTCGCTGACATTTATATCATGACAAGTAGAGATTTACTTTAGAGGACTACGTGTCAACAGTTCAAGTCCATGTAAAGGCATTTCTGAGATTTCTTTCTAAATACATTAAATATGTTGGGAAATAGTTGCTGAAAACATGTGAAAAGACTGAACAATACATTAGTGAAATGGTAGAGGTTCAAACAGTTTTTCACCAGGTTTCAGTCCAGGATTTTGTGGGCGGTCCTTAAAGGGTGGCTCGATGACACGCTGAGGCCACCCTAAGAATACCCCTGTACACCTAGCAGAGAGACAGAGATGAATTCATCTCGCTCAGAGTGTTTCAAAGTTAGTCATGTCATTTTCTGAACTCATCTGACACTTCAAAATGGCTGCTTGACTGCTCCCACATGAGGGCGTGGCTTCAGCACATTCAGAGGACACGCCCCCACAGTCCTGGAGCTGCGAATCCATTTTTACCTGATTTTGACAACAAATTTCAGAAACTTGTCAATATTTTTAATCGTTCAAATTTGACTGGGTGGTTAATAACACTTTCTTCTTTGGTCTGACAATCTCAGAACACATATTTATTCTGACTTTATGGACTAACAGGTTTATTGAATTTGTCTGCTGTCTGATGACACTGAACATGACACTGGATTCAAATGAGGACATTAATGTCCTGATGGGTCCAGCAGAGCTTCATAGAATTCATCGTCAGCTAATTAGAAAATCGGTTAATCGTTTTGAGTTTTACAATTTATGACTCAAACTATTAATCGTTGATTCAAGAAAATGATGACAAATTAATTGATTAATCCAAGTCTATTACTGCACCATTTTGTCTTTTTTCATAGCTTGCTTAGTATTTAAAGAGTTAACATCCACACCTCTCTCAGTGAAACTATAGTCTTAAAGGTCAGATAATTCACTTTTGACATCAACCTAGTTCCATCTAGTCTGAAGATTTAGAGCATTGCTCTTGTCACAAACATGTTTTGAGACTATTAATATTCTTGTAGGATGAGCCCATGTGGTGCAGTGGAATAATATGGTCCTGTTTGTTTTCATGTTCTCCACGGTGTATTTGACCTACTATTTAATGCCTTATACACTTCCAAAGCAAGGTCCGTGATAGAGATGCTGATATTTCAAATAGGTGGCACATCAGATAATGACTGGACTTCGGATACTGGTGCGCATTGGCTGTTGGAAGTATTTTTTGAATATTAGTTGCAGCTAGCTAACAGGATATGCAACAGCATTTTGCATAGGCAATATTCAATTCAATTCAATTCATATAGCGCCAAAACATAACAAGTTGTCTCATGACACTTTCCATATGGAGACAGAGCAAGTCTATACCATACTCTATATAATATTATCTACAGAGACCCAACAGTTCCACCATGAGCAAGCACTTGGCGACGGTGCTAGCGTAAGCGACATTTCGGATTCTGATCTGAAACCTACCAGGAACTCTGGTTTATTTTGTGATTATCCTTCAGGCCTCTATACTTTACTTTTATTGTTTGTACGTTCATGAATCAGAGCCAAACTCTTGCAGTAGAGTTTTGCCGGAAACTTTAATCATTGCATCCCCTTGTGTTACTTCTAAAAACAGTCTGGACTGCCGACAAAACACCTTTTAAATATATAGGAGGCTCCTGTCGACCCTTTTCCCTCAGTGTGAGCTAAACACCACGATACTTCATAACACATCATTTACATCTGCTCCATGAACTTTGGTTAGACCCCTCACCAAAAATCTCAAAACAAGTGGGTGGAATCTCTTTGCTATGCTTTCAGTTTTGGTATCCCTCGCTGCAGCATGTCCAGCACTTTGGGAAAGCGTGTTGGTAATGGATGTCTCAGGGACAAACCGTGAGAAATATTAAAGCATAACGTCAACCTGAACCTCAGCTGTTATGATTCTCTGAGCCCTCAGTTTTAATTATTGATATAAACATCCACTTTGACACTTTCCCTGCCAGTGATGACAACCCAGCCGTTTGCCCAACACATGAAAGAGTAATGATGCACCGCTAACCTTGCTATCGGCAGGGTACAGAGGATTAACCAGAAATTTGCTGTCCAAGCAGTAATGCAAAGGGTTCTTCCCCCAACACCCTCACTCTTCTGGTAAGGCACATTTTTGCACAAGGTAGGAAACTTAAAAGACAGTGGCTGAGAGATCAAAGTGGCCCATGCAGCTGATCCTCAAGGGAAGAGGCTGAGGGCACATTTAAATGTCTGCACCATTCATAGAAGTCAGCCTGGAAGGCCAGCAACGATAAGCCTCTGGGACGTGTATATATTTGAAGTCAGCAAACAACAGTCCAAAGGGAATTAGAAAAGTATAGAATGTATAATAAGCCAAGCTCAAACTCAACCTTTTTATAGATTATATAGAGTACAAGGAGCTGTATTTCAGCTTGCCAACACAGCTCAAGATAATGCAGGAACTGATTAAGCCAAGACCTGGTCACATAAATCTTCTGAATAATACCGCGGATATGTTGCTACTGCTCACACAAACTCAGGACATTGCCATTCACATTGGCCCTGATCTGACCTGATTCAATTTCTTGCAATACATGAAAAATGATCAGAACGGTCTTATGCAATGTTCAGATAGAGAGTCATCAGATTTTACTCCCACATCCAATTCCAGCTAATTATTTTCTTCTGACGGCTGAAAGGGAATTTAATACAATTGGACAAGATTTAAACATGATTGAAATATTATTCAACTTGCACTACTGAAATTGCAATTTCAACAGCTATAGAGAGATGATACATCTGCTTCTGAGGAAACAGTAGGCTACAAGTCACTTGGGTCTGACGTAATAACTCCATAAATTTCAGTCAGACCAGAGGCGCAGTTTGGATTTTAAGGGCTAAGTTTCATTAAAAAAAAAGATTTAAACTAACGGGAAAAAATGGGAGGTGCAGACAAAACAGGAAATTATCTCTTTGGTTTCTTTTTGTGTTAGAGAAGCTGCAGTTTGTTACAGTCCAGTTTTGATTTCAGTAGAATTTGAGTGCTTATCAAAGTTCATAACCCATAAAGAAATCAAACGGAAACATGTACAAGTAGTAATACTGTCAAACATAGATGTCCACTCTTTAAATGACAATTTCTCATTTTCTTTACAGCATAGATATACTTAAGTGCCAACTGCGAGTTAACCATTCATACACATTCACACACCGATGGCACAGCCTTCAGGAGCAATTTGGGGTCCAGTATCTTTCCCAAGGACACTTCAACATGCAAACTGGAGGGGATCGAACTGCCGATCTTCTGATTAGTGGATGACCGGCTCGACCTCCACAGCAGGCCCAACTACTAGAATGGTGACGACCAGAGCCACACAGAGCTCTTCAGAAACCAGAAAGCCATTGTTTATTCTGTCAGTGATCATGTGTCCTTTGTCATTTATATGATCTGAGTTTTAACAATAAATTTGAAATAAAATAAATTTAAAATAAATAAACGATTGGATGAATTTTGGCCGCAGTCACTATGGAGGTTCAATGAACCCCCTGAACCATTGCAAACTGGACCTGTGAGTAAGACTGCATGTGTCATTGTTTTTTAACAATGACACATTTCATTCTGTAAAGCACACCTTTATTTGAAGGCCTGGGCTTCAATCAGCTGAATAACTTAATCTGATGTCTTCAGTTTGGGGTTTTGATCATCCTGAGGCTTCATGTTCTTTTCTCAAAAACAATCACTGTTCCATCCTCAGAGGTTCATGAACAAACTTTATTCATAGTGACACTGCAAAATAATAACTGAGGGAGACTTCTAAGATGCAGCATTGGCCTGCCAGACTGCATTTAGCCATGTATTTGTCAAAGGCAAAGGTACAAAGCAATAGGAGCTAAATGCTGCTGAATGACATAAGCACTCTCACTGGAGATTGTCAGGTGTTTAGGGCGCTGCTGACAAGCCCTGAGTGCTTTACACATGTAGCATCAGGTTTTTGTTCCATTATCCTGCCAGCAGTGGTGCGATGATTAATTAATTTGTTTCAATGCATTGATTGGGGATCTGTATATATACTTTATAAATTCAGTATTTGTGACACACGACTTGACCGCTCCAGAAAGATTGGAACTTTTTGATTTAGCCCAGATCAGGAATCAGCAGTGCTAAGGAAAAGTGGTGACTCTCACATAGCTACAAAATTCCATTAGTGATCTTCTGTTGAATGCAGACACATTAAGCAGAAATTCCCTCAAAGGGACAATACAATGGTTTCTAGAGTCCTGTGGAACTTCACTGATTATGTTGCTTGATCAGGGTTTAAAGTCTGATCACCAGGATGAGTTGGGCAGAATGTGAGACCGACCCAGGCACTTCTGATGTAGTTTGAGAGCGTCTCTAATTCTCCTTGGCCAAGCATCAATAAATAATACAGCATAAGACATCAGAGTCTCCTGAAGACTTTCTGAACTCCTGAACTCACCATTGACCATTGATCCCAGCAATTTCTCTACAACAGTAGTCGCGGGTGAAGAGGGAGTACAGGAGAGGGCTCAGCACACATCCCTGTGGAACACCAGTGTTCAGTGTGAGGGTGGAGAAGGTGTGGTTGTGTAACCTAACAGACTGGGGTTTGTTGGTGTTGCTGTTGTCCAGGAAAGAGAGCGCAGAGTGAAGCGCTGTGGAGATGGCATCTTTGGTTTTCCTGTTATGGCTGTAGGTGAATTGGAGAGGGTCCAGTGTGGGTCATGGGCAGTTTTTTCATGATAGTGTGGTTGAGTGCAACAGGGCGGGAGTCAATAAGGCTGGCTGCAGTTGAGTGTTTCAGCACTGGCATGATGGATGTGGTTTTGAAACACGTGGGAACAACTCCATGTTGAAGATATCAGTCAGGACCAGTTAGCTGTCCAGTACAGGTCCTGAGCACATCTAGGGATGCCATCAGGGCCAGCAGCCTTATGTGCATTAGTCCTGCTCAGTGCAGCACACACTTTGGTGGAGGCGAGTGTGAGTGGTTTGTTGGTTGATGGCTGCCTCCTCTAATTTGTGATCACCTGGATGCCTTGCCACATTTGGAGTTCTCTTAGCTTGTGGCTGTGCTTGGCCTTCCTGATGTCCCTCTTCAGGTTAACCCTGGATGCACTGTACGCCTGCACATCACCAGATCTCAAAGCAGTGTTGCGTGCCTTCAGCAGTAAGTGAACCTCTCTTCCTTGGCCTCTGGTTAGGGAACATTGTTATCTGTTTAGGGGCGGTGACACTGGTGTTTATATAGTCCAAAACAGAGTAAGCATAGGCATCAATGTCCGTGTGTGAGTCCAGGTTGGGTCTTAAGGTGACAGGATGCACATGTTTTATGAGTGGTGTGTATTTGGGGAGAAGCAACAAAGAGAGGTGGTCAGACTGTTCTAGATGGGGGAGGGGGTACCTTTGTAGGCCTCAGCCATGTCGGTGTAAACATAGTCTAGGATCTTGTCTCCTCTGGTGGGCCCGGAGACATGCTGGAATTTGGGTAGTACAGTCTATCAGTGTCCGTCAGTAAGCTTCGTTCACATTAACAAAACTTAGTAGTAGTTATGGAGTAGTAATGTAGACTTAGTAGTAATGAATCAACTGGCAACGGTAAAAACAAAGGAAAATATATTATTTTAAGACAAGAAACATATGCTGATTTTTTTTCTTATTCAATGTTTATTCAAAAATCATGAATCCACCATATATACACTAAGAAAAGATAAATACTTTTATGAATTACTCAGCTATCTCAATTACTGTAGCTGTATATCCACAGCGCTTATGAACACATTAGGCCTGTGTGGAACAGAAGAAATAAAATAAGGGCAGTTTTAAATTCTTATTTATTCACATTTACTAATTCATCCTTCAAGTCTCTCAGAGTGCAATCTCTGTTTTTAGTCAAATAAATATGGTAACATAGAGTTGTACATAAAAGCAAACATACAGCACACTATAGAAACAACGTGAGTCAGATAAAAAAACATAACTTGGTCAAATTTATAACTGGGATTACAAAAACATTTTCCTGTCATTTTTCCAACTATGACAGTTTTCAAAGTTTTGAAATATCCATATTTAAAACACACAAGTCTAGTTTTGTCTCCTGTAAATTACACTGTGGATGGGCAGCCTTACAGATCAGATTTAAAGTCAAATTAGATTTGCCTGCTGTCAGCACACAGTGTTCCAGTGTCTGATGGGACACAAGCCATTTCCCCATGATGGCTGTCGTGGGCATGCATTTCAAAGTGCCTGAATGGACAATTAATCATTTTGCAGTGCTTCACAAAAGTACAATTTCTGGACATGAAGGTAATTCTGCTTCACAAAAAAACTTAACCAAGATAAAGTTGAACTCCAACGATTAATGTGTCACAGTGCGGCATCTCCTGTAAGGATTGGAAAGGAGCAATCTTTGTTTTTAATGCATAAAGTCACAGCACGTTAAGTGTGTTCTTGAGGCAACAGAGCGTGTGTGGTTTCTCAGAGTTTCAAAAATGTCCTCAAGGTGAATCTTTATTCAGACTTTCCCCTAAAGATATTTAGGGATGCATGAGGTTTGTTGTTGGGCGAACGACCAATAAGGAAAGTTGTTTACGTAATATGATAATTCCTAATCTTCCACTAAATACTAATAATAATGTGTGTCCCAAAAGAATCACACTTTTTTAAATCTGTTCCACTGGACATTCTGGTTAACCTTTGATTATGTCAGAGGAAATGCCACAAATGGCAGAGATACCTGAATCTGCTTTGACAGGGATAGGACATCACTGACATCGTGGAGACAGAGCTGTACCACAAATCAAATCATTTGATTTTCTGGTCAATTAGGTTATAATCATTATTCATGTTTTTACATGATTTATGTGACTGAAACCAAAAAGTCAAAGTCAAAAAGTTTCTCCACAAAGTTAGCTTGAACACCTAATGTCAAATGTATCTGAACATGAATGATGTGCACACTAGACAGTCCCCCCAGTGGAAGTAATGACATTACCTCCACTATGTTTCACAGATGAGCTTGTATGCTTGGGATCATGAGCAGATCCTTTCTTTCTCCAAACTTAAGTATAAAATATATAAAACATGGGAGTCATAAAAGTGACATCACCTACAGGTTTCTGAAGCGCTGTAGTGAAGCTCAGTGTGGTGGCTCTTGACAGTCCTGCCTCCGCCGCCTCTCAGCTAATCTAAATATAGGCAAAGACATGGATCATGGATGGACCTGAGGCAAACTGAATAAAGCCTGGTTGTTCAAACACCCACCTGTCAATCAAAGCAGCCACGTTCTTAATTCTGCATAACTTTAAGCTCTAATATGATGTGAACAGGTGAGCTCTATAAAAATTCACCCTCACACTGTAAAGCTATTCCAGTAATTATCTGGCATAAAACAGAGTAATGTATTGTGCTGTACTTTATTTTAGGTTAACCAATCATTTGTTAACACCAGAATGTTCAGTCAGGTCAGATATATTTGAAAGAACCATAGGCTACGTAAATAGTGGAGATAGCTTCCAGATCTTGAAAGTGAAGCCAATGTGGAGATGCCATAAAGCTGCATTCTTTTTAAAAGGTCCCTAGAAAAAAACAAAAATAGACAAGAGAGCAGGGTATGCTTTAGGGCGTGGCCACCTTGTGATTCATTGTTGCTACCACAGCATGTCCATGCGTTCTTACTCAGATCCTTAAAGGATAAAGGTAAAGTAATGTGTTTCCTCCCCAGTTCCACACTCATTCAATTATGCCCTCTGATCCCAGAAAACCAAGATGGCAACATCTACAATGCCAAAATTGACCATGTCGTCCTCAAACCGGAGGTGACATCAAAGTGTATTTATACTAGAAAAGAATAAAAAGGACAGTATAATAAAATATCCTTGAAGATATTACAAACAGACAGACATCACATCCTCCTGGTACGCCTGGTTGGATATAGTAGGGTGCAAAAAGCATAACAAAGCCAGACAGGGAGGTGAACTGAGAGATCTCTCACAGTCTCATCTTTAGCGCCTACCAAACAAAGTGTCTCCACAAATAATAATAATAATAATAATAATTTCTGAGCAAGTAGTTGGTGGAGTTAGCAAAAGGGATTAATAACAAACAAGGATTATTGTACACAGAGTATACTTGACAAAACAAGCACCCTACCTCTGTAAGTTTTAAATCATTTTCACTATAACAAGCAGAATTTGGAACATCTGCTTTGTTGTGAAGTGACTTACACAGCTGATTAAGATCTGACTCTGACTTTACTGGTTCACCAAGGACAGACACACACTGAACAGACAGGGACACACACATGGCACAGAATGTGCGCTCCCTCACCAGCTTCCTTTCTCAGGAGTAACATGAACATGGCAAGATGCATACTATAAAATGAATTTCTATGCAACACTAATCTGCTTCTCCCAACAAAGTTAGCAAACATCGTTGCTAATGCGTTAGCAATTGATGCTAGCGGGACTCCCTTGCATAACTAGCATCGAGTCCAAAGTTGCTACATGTGAAACCAGCCTTGCGCAGCACACATTGTGTATGTGGCGTGAATAGAGCAGCGAAGAATTGCTATATATGCATATTCTGTAGATTATGCTATGTAGACTTAAAACTCCAAAGTGATTTTTTAACCAGTGAAATTCATACTGGGGCACGTGCAGTGAAACGTTTCTCTCTCTCCCTCCGTGTCCGTGGAGACAGCTACACAGCTACCAAAAGGGCGATTGTGGCTGCCAGGTCTAGCGCATCCACTCTGACATACTAGTCAGCAGCCCCTCCACAAATTGCTCCAGGACGATCTGATCCAGCATTCGCTGCTCGCCATCAGTCCCCGGGCTGCAGCTATTGTGTTGCCGCGCCAGTTTGGCGTGGGTAAAGGGTTGGTCAGTTGGGCCCAGTTTGGTCCCTCTGAAACAGCGGCGATGGTCCTCCGCAGAGTCCCCCAGGCGTTCGAGCAGGAAGCAGCAAGGCCTGACCGCCGATGTCTGCGTGTCCCCTGACAAGAGTGGAAGCAGGCGCCCAGTCCTCTCCGCCTCCAGCCACCTGCACGCCACTGCCATTGCCTCAAACATCTTGAGGCATCTTGTGGGTCATCTGCCGGTCTCCATCTTATGGAGGGCCCCGACCTCTGCTAGCATCTGGGCTAGCACCGTTATTGGCTGGTGTGGTTCTGTCATCTCATCTCCTTTGATTCTGCTGAGTCCGGTTGGGCGCCAAAGTGGCGTTACTGGATGCCGCTGTAGGTACATGCAGATATTTGTTACAATTTATCAACTCATTTATTACAGACAATACACGTTCTCTGGAGTCGTTCGCAGTCTTCTCCTCCTTTTGGGGTTGGTGCTGCCGACTCCACGTGCATCTATCTGTGGTCCAACCTTCCAGGCCCAGCACGCTACTGTGTTAAAAGGGGAGAGTAATTAGACAAGTGAATGCCAATGTGCTAATCACTCTCACCTGGTGCTGCTCCCCTGAGTCCTGCTCCACACCTCTCTCCTGCAGCTGATGCACCACGCCCCCTCCACACTGCGCTTACTTAAGCTGAAAGCTGCATGATTTTGAGTCAACAGCACACTGTACTGCTGTAATACTGCACTGCTGTAATACTGCAGTACAGTACAGTCATGAACAGGGATAACTAGCTATAATAAGCTATAGAGACCAAAACTGCTGTTTGTACCAGGCTGTAAACATGTTTATTTCTGTTGTGAAGTTGGACATTTTAACATGGAGACTGACTTGCTTCTGGAGCCAGCCTCAAGTTAGTTGACGTTTGATGTATATTTATGTCTTGTGAATTCATTACAGAGAGTTTTAGTCTGGAACCCTGTGTAAGAATGTGAATCTACCATTCGTAGCTGAAGTGTAGCAGGCACAGCTGAGTGGGAGGAGATCCTGTCCTAGGCCGAGGACACGTGGGATGGATTGTTATGACCCCGCCTTAGCGACTGAGGACTGGTATTGTCAAAAAAGAAGCTGGGAAAAGCTGACATTTTGGCTCTTCTTCTTACTTTGCTGCAGTGCATCTTAATCCAGACAAATGGATAGAAATGTAACAGATCTGAAAACAAAACACGCATTTCCCATTTACTGTTTATGAATGAAATCTTTTGTGCCCTGAAGGGAATTTACTTTGCACAAACAAATCAAACAAGAAGAAAAGAACATCAACAACCATACATGACAGCATATATATATATATATATAAAACAAAGCATCACTAAACATCATTTAAAAAAAACATCATTTTGTCAGAAGCATTCAGATCATGGTGTTAGCTTATGAAGCAGCTGAATGCTTGCATGTTACAGTGGATGTAATGACTCTTTTAGTCCCCATCCTGGTCATGCTATACGTTCCACAGAGGATGCAGTGCATCTGCTATGATCATGTGAGATAAATTCACATTCAATTCATTGATTCCCCAGTTATCAGTTTAACAGCCCAGTCCAGGTTGTTTCTAGTTTGCACAGACAATGCTCCTCCTACCCTGCACTGAATACAAAAAGGTCATTATGCTCTGAAGGTCTTTTAAACCAATGTCAGCATACTTCTGTCTGCATCTGAATTTCCTTTCAACTTGGAAGCGGTATTAAGCTTTTGCTCACCTCGCATTTGTGCTAGTGATTCCAGGTCAGTTTGCTGTCAGTAACAGTACCCAGGTACTTCTACTTCTCTCCTGTGTTTTAATGATTGTACTCACAGGCATGTGTCAGATCAAATTAAAATAAGAATAAAAAATGAGTTTTGTATGATCCTATCGTATCTGATTTGTTCGTGGTTAACGTACTTTACTTTACACAAATAACATTATGAATTTGCATGGCAGCATGATATTGTTTGAATAACTAACAATAATACTTATTTCTTAATCTGATTAGGACTACAGTAATAATAAGCAAGAGACTAGAGCCCAGAGACGGTGTGTGTGTGTGTGTGTGTAAAGAGGAGAAATGATAATCATAGTTTGAGGTAGTATGCTGTCTAATCTTTTATGAATATGAAATAATCAGAATTCTTTTTTCTTCCTCAACAAGTCAGTGTAATGTTCGTGTTTAATAATATAAGAGAGAATATACAGAAAACCTGCAATAAATCAGTGTACAATTCATTTTGGATCTTGAAATGAGTATTGAAATGAATTCCAAATACCATTGGTATTAGAAAGGCTTAAGTCTTCCTTTTAAAATGTATATGAAAAGAACTGTTCTGCAAGGTTGATCTGCAACATAAATTTGTCTGTCACTCCTTCGATCCTCATCTGAATATGTGAAATGCGTGAAATTCTAATGTGTCCATTTGGCAAGCAAACCTTCTGCAGGTTTTCATCAGGTCTTCCTGACTTTATTTAAGCACCATTCATTGAAATCATCCTCACTCAGATCTCACAAAGCACGACTGTCTTCATGGTAGAAACAGATCAAGGATTCTTTTTTGTCTCTAATGATAATTTGCTATAGAATGGTCCCACTGTGTCTCTTTGAATGGAGCCAGGAGCTTTTAAAAGCCAGTATGGCCAGAATAATCGTTCATACACGTGTAAACATCAACAGAATGTGAGGGAGTAGAGGCAGTGCCATCGCTAGATCCCCCAGATCTAGCAGTTTAGCGTTCAGTTCACCGTTCAGTACGGTCTGGTTCCAGCTATCATTTGTGTTCCACTCCGAACTAAAGTTCCTCCTCTACCCTCATTGATCCAAACTTTCAGAAGACAGGAAGCACTATGAAAGTTGTTTGCTTGTCATCTCGTTGACAAAATCATGCCATCATGATGTAGTTAATATATAATAATGTTAATGTTATACTATATAGCATCATTTTCATCACTTGCAATAAAAATAAATACATCAAATAAAGACAGCAAAATCTGTTCATGTCAGGTTCATACTGTATTGCTGTAACATTAGTAAGTCGGATCATATGGACCTATTGTATCCCTTACTGGCATTACTGTTGTGAAAGGTCGGAAAGCTCGCTATACATACACGAGGACATTGTGAGGTGCGGTGACAAATGTAGTGCATTACACTGTTACCCCTGTAACTATATTGTATATTGCTTTAAGAAATATGACTACAGTTTGTTTCTCTAGCTCCTTGTGATTCGCAGCAAATGCGTGTCATGGGTTGGGTAGCTAGTTTCTCCATTCATGAGGAGTTCTTGTTCATAACCTTTGAAGCTAAAACAAGGGTCAGATACCTCATTATAGGAAGAAACCCTTGTCAAAGTGAGAAACAACAACACACATAACTTGGTATTGGTATGTATGTTGTTGTAATGTAATGTCATTTTACAGTTGTATGCTCATATTGTCGTCCTAACCCCATTTCATTCTTACTCTGCTATATCAATGAGTCAATGACAAATAATATAATATAATATAAAAAAAAAGTCCTGATCTCGTCAGACAGGTCATTCCACAGTTTAGGACCTCTCAGGGCTTTAAAAGTAATCAGTAAATTCTTAAAATCTACTCTGTA
Source organism: Nibea albiflora (assembly GCA_014281875.1). Taxonomy (NCBI): domain Eukaryota; kingdom Metazoa; phylum Chordata; class Actinopteri; family Sciaenidae; genus Nibea; species Nibea albiflora. The sequence continues at coordinate 2,479,886 of CM024800.1, forward strand.
AGCCAGTCACGTTTCTTTCTTTGAGTCAACTGCCCGGCAGCAGAGTTCTGGATGAGCCGGAGAAGAGAGAGGGACTTTTTTTTTTACTAATGGCAGAGAGCAGTGAGTTACAGTAGTCTATAGTCCACTAGTTATGAATGCATGAAACACAATATCCAGATTTTTTGCAGACATAAATTATTATTATTTTTTTTAAAAATGTTTCTGAGCCGTTGTGTTTATGTGTTTATCTAAGCTGCGGTTATTGTCAAAAATGACACCAAGGTTTGTGCAATGTTGAGTCATGGAAAAAGACCAAAAGTATGAAACGTAAGAAGAGAAACCCCCATTATACACCAACTCCTCAAACTGTTATTATAGATTTAGCTAATTACATATTTTCATTACTTACATTATTTTCAAATACATATTTTAATTGGTTCTTAGGGAGCAGACTAATTCAGAGCAGCAGAGTTTGTGTTGTTAGCAATGTTTTGCATTTAAACCTCTGCCACCCATGGGAGTTATTCCAGCAGTAATCCTGCTCTTTCTGTGTAGGCCTGAATGCACAATGAATCGCTAAATGTTTGACTCCACTCGTACAGACCTATTTTATTTATCCTTAAATGTTTTTGATGCAAAACGCAGTTGCCAGTACGGCTCAAGGAAATCCAAAGACTTCTGCTCCCTGTAGTGTGCTCGCTGAGATCACGTCACACGGAATCATTTTCATTTTACTTCAAGTTCTAATAATATATCATTGTCTGTATGAGTTTGTTGCTTTAAATAGCAGCATACTCCAAGTTGCTTTATCAATAGAACAGGCTTTCTCTCATGCACCTCACAGACTTACTAGTTATGCTTGAGGGCACTTACATCCTTGTTGGTATCTGGGGTATTTCGTTGTACACTTGACATGCACTCCCACTGGAGACTGCTAGTGTCACACTTTGGCCTGAGGGTTAAAGCAGGCTAGGGGAGCAGGGGAGTCAGCATCGCTGCTTGGCCTCCCTGAAGAATGAATGAAGAATGAAGCACATGTGCATTGTGAGCATAAACTGACTGGTTTGCCCCCCCTCGTGCACACACATACACACTCCCCCATCCCAGTGCTGTAGTGCACAACCTCTGCATCAGCTCTTCTGTCACCATCTGCCACCAGCTTCAAGTGCATTGTCAAACTAAAATGGGGTTCCTGGCTGCAAAGCACACTTTCCCCAGTGCTTCACTCTTCATTATTCTGTTATTACAGTATCTCTCTCTCTAAATGCATGTACGCTTTCTTAATTGATGCCAAATCCAAAACAAAGGGGAGGTACATTCAGTAACATGAATATTGCTTTGGGTTAAAAAATAGATTCTTCACCCTTCGATGAGTGATTAGCACATTGGTGGTGAAAGCTGTCAGCTGGAGTCCACCATACGGTCATAAAATCAGAGTAAAGGACTGAGCACAGCATGACCTGTACATGGTCTGCTGGTCTAAAGGCCAGGTCACATGGCAAAGGTGGTTGAGTATACAGAGTAAGCACAGCTGGTGCCTTAGTGGGAGGCGGACATGGCCAGTTAGATCCACACGGACTGTAGAAAGACTCACGGTTCAATGCTGAGCGCTTCACGCAATGATTTTTTTTTTTTTTGCTCCACTGACGACAGCATTAATACTTATTTTCAGTGGCATGAAGTGCAAATTGGTTGATGAATTTGCGTTCTTATACAGTATGTATTTGTGTACTCTTAGTGTAGGTGGAACAGTATATGATGAGGAGGATGGAGAACATATTTACCTCAATGTGTTGCCAGCAAAACAAATTGTTCTTTGTCAAAAAGACAAAGCCTCATCCACAGTGACAGTGATCAGTATGAAAACAAACATTTAAAGGCTGGTAAGTGGATCTGGAAAAGTCCAGTATCATAACAACACGTTGTGGGAACAACAACTCAGTAAGTAATGTAGCTAACATTAGCTATGTGGTGGCTTTGGTAAGTGTCATTAAAGCTGCTGCTGTGCTGCCTGCTGAGAGGATGATCAGTTTCCCAGAGCAGCAGCAGCATATGTTGGCAAATTAGAAATTAAGCTGAAGGGTCGTGTACAAGTCATTCCATATTACCTTAAACTCTGAATGGCTGGAATAACAAGCTAGTGTTGTGTGGCTTGGTTCGTACTGGATTTTTTTTTTTTTTGTTCAGTTAGACTGTGAGAGGATGTTTGCTGATTTGTAAAGATAGATCAAAACGTGACAGCAGGAGTGAGACTGAAAATCTTGCCTTACGTTACTGTTAGGTTGCATTTGTGATGTATGAGGCAAAAGTTTTATGTCCTGTGCATGAGCATGTTTATATTCCTGTATCACAGGGGTAGTTAATTATGATTCCAGGAGGTCTGGATAGAGAAAATTTGCTGCGCTAGTCAGTGATGCCTGTGATTGGTTGACATTCTTGAACCCACGAAGGCAACGAGTACTGGCCAATCAGAGACAGGTGGGATGTCCCTTTCTCTGAGCAGCGGTGTAGAAACATGTTAAAAGGTTAGAATGTAATCTCTGCCAAACCTGAATAAAACTCAAGGATATGCCGCTCTAGAGAATGGGTCCGGGCCCAGACTGTAGTCTACCAATTAGTGACCTATGATATAATATATAAGATTGACATGCAGACGTCTGGTACAAATGTTGTTGAAGGTCCAGGACAGTAAAAGGTCAGAGTCTGAAGGGGACTTGATTGACACTTTGATTGACAATGAATAGAATAGAATAGAATAGAATAGATACTCTATTTATATATGTATACTCTTTTTTTACATGCATGTTACCCAGAATGCAACCACACAAACACAAAGGCATGCAAATGATCAGAACGTGATCAGTCTGGAAAATGAATGCATGAGAAGCAGAAGGACTACATTCAGACTGAAATGCAAAACAGAGTTATGATCTTCATGTAAATAGTACTAGTCATCTGCACACATCAGACCAGCAGCACAGACTGCTTAAATACACATCTGTTTTAAAATAAATGCTCACACCATATTGACGTTCTTCAAGCAGCCAGCAGCAGACATCACCGTGTTCGACATGGAAGCAGAATACATGCTGTTCTACTTTTAGCTCCCCGTCTCCTGTTCAGATATATCAAAGGAGAGATGAGCAGTCAAAATAAAATAACTGTTTCATGAAAAGCATTACCAAAATAGCATGACCAGAAAAAGTATGTACTATTCATGAGAGCGGAAGCCCTACAGTAAAATCTACACTGCAGCTGCAGAAGTCGCTCTACAAGTTTTTAATGCATGAAGTACTTATAGTACTGCATTGAATATATATGCACAAATGGCTTCATAGAGGTTAAGGTTTACACACTAATTTACTTTGACATTCATTTCCCATTTTCTCAGAACATTGAGTATTTACAATGCAAGAGTGTCATGTGACAGTATGAATATGTATGACTACAAGAGTGTTTGATAAATGATGATAAGACACGCAACACTACGGCAGTTACATTCCTGCTTGTACTCTTTCTGTGCCAATTACACTTCACCTAAAATGACGGAGCCTTTGATGTAATCTGAAGCAAAAAAAAAAAAACGTTAATGACATGATTTGCATGAAGTGATTAAGAACAAAGTCACCTGAGGGTTTTATCTCCCAGTTCAGTAAGACTAGAGTCATATACTCGGCTTAACAAACACGCAGCTACAGAATCTGAGTAACACAGATTGAAGACAAATATGTCCTCAATCCCCCGTTTACAGAGCAAACGCTAACGGAGTAAACTACTGGAAGGAAACTGATTGGCTGCAAGACCAAGGAAATCAGCAATAAATGTAAAACTAACTTCACAGTTTGATATTCATTTATTTCTTTGATTTACTCTGCAGTGAAGATGTTTAACGATAGCAAAGTGAGATAAACAGAGCACCCGCTCCCCATAATCATATTTCTACATATCCACCATCAAGATTTCCATTACCAACCCCTCTCTGTAACCCCGTCTCTCTGCTGCTCGCTCCTCGTTATTTGTTATGACTGGAAAATCAAGTACAAAATGAATAGTATATTGAAATAGGTGTAATGTATACTTAGGTTGTCATTTTTAAATGAACAACCTGCACACAGTGCTGCTACAGGAAGAGTCACTGAACACATTATCATATCTCTAGTATTTCTGATGTCACCGTCACTTTAGTGTTTACTCACATAACTACTTTAATCTACTCGTCAGTTTTTTCCCACACACATACCTGCTCGCCTCACATCAAACAGAACCAGTATTTTTTATGAAGTTGCCAAAAACCTAAACTCACGTTTCTGTTTTCACAGCAGCAGCTGAGCCGTGTGTGAAGGAGGCTTGTTGTTAATGAAGCAGCCAATAAAAAAAGCGATGTGAAACATCAGAACCAACCAGGTGTGTTCACTGCTGCCTGTCTCTGCAGCAGAGCTGATCTTCAGTAGACTTCACAGGAGGAGAGTGAGGTGGAGATTGTCCTCCAGTGAAAAGTATCAACATATTGATACTGGCTCTTTTGATTTAACATAATTCACCAAATGAGATATACACTATATGGACAAAAGTATTTAGACGCCTGACCATTACATCAACCATTGTACTCAAATAAATATACTTTAATATGGAGTAGGTCCCCCTTTTGCAGCTGTAACAACTTCCACTCTTCTTGGAAGACTTTCCACAAGATTCTGGAGTGCTTCTGTGGGAATTTATGCCCATTCATTCTGATTAAACAGGCTGCGTCCACAAGTTGAATTAGGAAATGTCAGCCCACTCTCCAGCACAGTAGGTGGCAGTAATGTTCCTTAAACGCTTGTTGCCGTCCGCCATTAAACAAAAGAAGAAGAATCAGCCTGCATAGTAACCATGGTAACCACATTTGAGCTGGAAAAATGCCCACACCCGTGTTGTAAAGATGATGGAGGCAGATGAGAAGACACTGCCTGGCCCCATCAATGGGAAAATTAGCTTTAAAAAATGTCCAAATGGAAATGGTCAATAGGAGAACTGTGATACGCAACATCTGCAAAAGGGAATTTTCCTACCATTGAAACACTTCAAGCCTAAAATATCACCTCAATGCAAAGCATCCAGCCGCAAACATGGAAGTCGGAGCTAGCGCAACACCTGATGCTAGCGTTGTCAGCCAGCCTCGACAAGCAACACTTAACCAGGCAAACCAAGTAAAACTATCAGCTACTGATTACTTAACTCCATCGCAAAATGGATTGCAATGGACTGCAGACCAATTTCAGTGGTTAGCAGATGTTTTATAGGTCGCATCCTCTGACATTACTTATAAGCTGCCATCAAGAAGCACAACAAAATAATGCAGCTTTACAACAAAGAAATGAGCAAAGGAGGACTTAGTCGCGGGAGCCGACTACGTTGCGCTGCACAGAATGAATTGCTCACCATAATCTCTCATCTCCTGAAGAACCAGGAAGCTGTCAAGGCTACCCTGAGCCGACAGAAGCACAAGCTAGTCATGGGTGACTGACTCCTTGGAGGTGAGAATTATGTCTCATGCTTTGTGGTGTTACCTGCTCTCTGCCACCTGTATTGCACCATGGAGGTCGCGGATGAGGACCCAGCCTATGTGGAGGTTCAAGACTGCCTTTAACAGGGACCTGTCAGGACGGCAAGCTAACATCAACAATGGATGGCTCAAGTTGGGTTCAGCACTCAACCCATGCTTTAAAGATTTTAAGTACCTACCGAGAGGAGAGAGAGTAGATGCGTGAACCAGCCTTGAGGCACTGCTGCACAGGGCTCTATGCCTCTATAAAGCCTAGCATCAGCATGAAGGAGTGTCCACTGCAGTGGTGGTCAACTCGTGCAGGGATTCATCAACAGCTGGCTGTCCTGGCTCGCAAATATCTGATACCTTGCTACTTTCTGTCCCCTGTGAGAGACTTTTCTCACTTGCAGGTACCATAGTTCAAATGAAGACGGCAGCCTTGAACTCCAAAAATATAAACAAGCTAATTTGTCTCTCTAACTGGCTGAAGGAGAGTTAAGATGTGAGACAGATGGGTCCATAACAGGACATGCTAATCAATCTGTTAACCCTTTTTGATGATCTATGTTCAATAGAATGATAATGTTAAGCCCTCCCACATGGAAAGAACCTATATGAGGATATATGCGCATATATGAAACCTATATGCAGAATATCTGTGCATATATGCTGCATATATACAGTAGATCATATATGTGAACATTGGTCTTTGTAGTCATGATTTGAGGCCACGGCCAGGATAGAACAGTCATTTAAAGTATTGGCATTTACATGATTGTGTTCTTTTTTTTTCTCTCCTTTTATATGTTCTGTCCCCATGTCTTTGCATGCCGCGTCGTCCTTTTTATGAAATTTAGCTTGGAGTGATTGTTGTGTATGACATAAAAACAATCAAATCAAATCAAACAATAGATAACACAATCCTTATTGTTAGACGTTTGTTTGTTCCCTCCAGGCGCTGCAAAGAAAACTTAAAACAAAAAAAAGTCTTGATGATTTAGAGAACATGGAAAAACTGACAGATCTCTGGCCACATACAGAAAACATTAACTGCAAGAATGTTTCTCTTAATTTCACAAATCACTTAAAAATGTGTTTGAATGTTAATGAATTCAATGAGAAATGAAGCGTGCAGTACTGCAGAAAGCTCAGACTGCTTCAAGTTTTAGTGGATTTAGTTAGTTCCCATTTGGAAACAAACATAAAAAGCAAAGCAGTTGAATTACATTTGACTAATAAGCTGCAATGTGTTTGTACAGCTTGATTATGACTACATCTGTAATAACGCTGATATCCTATCATCACTTGGAACCATCAAAAACGAGTACTGGAGATGACACTACATGGCAGGGGGAAAAATTGATGTTACTCCACATGATGGAGATGTACTGATTAATTTTCTAAATGTGAAAGTCATGGCACTTGTAACTCGGGGGTGGGTGTCAAAGGCTCTTCTCTGACTCCTCTTCTAGATTTTCATTCATATTTAGCTTGAAGGCAGCAACTTTCCTTTCAACCACCAACTACCAAAGCTTTTCTTACTCAGGTCCAACTGAAGAGGAAATTTAAAATAGTTTCTGGAGGTTTGACAGACAACTCTCACAATGCAAACCCTGCAGCATCTCAAGAGAAGCCGACAGTGGGAAAGTCAGTCACTCATCTCTTTTATCAGCAGCAAAGTTCTCATGTAATATTTGTTGTCGTGGACTTTGATAGCCCCTGGTTGCATGCATTACTTGAAAGCCATCTGACCCCATACATTCTATCACTCTCTGCTTCTCTCCACATCTTTTGGCTGTGTTTTGCTGAGGCTGTTGGCCCCGTGGGCTTTTTATTTGAATGGATATTCAGCTCCGTAAGCGGTGCCATCTCCCACAGAACTGGGAATGACTCTGCCAATGATGCTATTGACCTTCCTCGCAGAACTTCAAACCTCCTTGTGTCTACATGAACTCTAAAAGAAGAAGCCAGGGCCCTAATCAAACACAAGCACTTTATATTGATTTCCTAAAAGTTCTCTTATTCTTTTATTGCTGAAAAGTTCCAGCAGAGTTTCAGAGTTGGGTCGTGTCTTGTAATTTGGGTTTATTGGGCTTCATGGCTGAAGTGTCCATGATGGAGATCCTGTCCTTGTTAGAGTTCATCACAGAGAGTCCCAAACGGTCTTGTAAAAAAGGAAAGTGTCAGACTTCCTCAGCAGTGCCAAGAGAGACAAATGACAGAAAACAATGTATCACTGTCTAGGCCACATTATTTTTAGTTCTGTCACGGCGTGCTATAATACATGACAAGCATATGAGTAAAATTCATTTCCTGCTGATTTCCTGAAACAGACTTAATCAAATCAACAATCAGGATCAATTAGAGTGAGCTATGTGAAGTAGGCTATGTATTTGCAAGGCTGAAAAACATAAATGCTTTTGAATTAAATTGCTCCATACACAGGGGATATTCCACCATACTGTCTGATTAAATCAAGCTCGTCCTAATTTTGTCTCTGTGGAAATAGCTTCCAAATGTTTGAGATTTCAGCATTCACTGCTAATGAAATGTAAATTTCATTTGTTTAGTGCTATTGACAAAATGTTCCGAGTGTCTATTGTGCTAATGAGTAATACATACTTGACTTAGTCATTTTATATTGAATTAATGTACACATCAGCTGTCAGGGCACAGACTGGCTGCCAGAGTAACTGAACATTATTTTTTGTTGTTTCAAGCAAAGGTAAAAGTTTTACAAGTTTTACACAACAATTCAGTTTTATCTTATACATGTGCAGGGTTTATGCAGGAATCCTGACTTTGAATTGGACAATTGACCACTACATTGCCACACGTGTGTAGTCACATAGCAAATACAGGATCGATAAATGGGAGGGCATACACACTATTGTTAATTCCTTACTTATTGGCATGCAATAGTGTGCATGTGTTTTTATTTATTGAGAAAAAAAAGTTTGACATATCCAGTAACTCTAACCAGTTTTGCTGTCCCCACGTGCAAATGTTTGTGCAATTTCTGAATCAGGAAAATAGCTTGAAACAGTTCACCAGAGTGCTGCTTGGAAACAGGGTGAAGACACCACAAAACCTCTGCATGGAGAGTCGCATCCTGCACATCACTGTCCTGAGATCCCCATGCCTAGCAGAAGGTGCGGTGTAGTCTGCGGTGGAAGCTTGGCTGGTGGTCCTAGGGTTTTAGTGAAGAAACTAGTTATTAAAGTACTCAGTCAGCCCAGAAATAGAAGAGACAGAGACGACAGAAAGAAAGAGAGACAGTTGTATTTGGATTTGTCAGATATTGTAGTCACATATTAACTGAATGAACACACAAGAAATGACAGTCTATTTAAAAAATAATCGTTGATCCTACCTTTTAATATTTATTACTGGGTATTATTATACCCAGCAAGCTATATGTACTAACTTTGCTTCCGTACAATTTGTTACTGCTTTAACTATACAAGCCATTATATTCCCCACACTATAAATGCAAACAATGTCCTTACTACAATTCTACAGTAATTTTAATTGAATATATATTAGTCTTTCACTTCCAAATGGTTAAAAGGGGCAAATTTGGTTATTAGCAAAACAGAAGATATTATTAAAGTTAACAAATAAAAAGTTATTAATTCAAATTAATTATCACGGGGCACCACCCAATCAGGGACTAATAACCAAAATATGTAATAATAGTTCACAAAGTGAACAGTGAAGGAGTGAATCTGAGCGCTGACATAGAAGAGGTTGGCTTCATTCACTCTGTACAGTATAAAGAGAGCAGCATGTGTGTACACGAACATTTATTAAGAAGAAAATAAAACATGGATAAACAATGTGACCTTATCTACATCAGAGAATAAAGTGTGTGTGTGTGTGTGTGTGTGTGTTAGTGTGTGTCTCTCTTATTAGCAGTCAGGGGTCCAGCAGTCCTGTGACCCAGGCAGGAAAAGTTCTGACTGTTCTGTCTTCTTCAGTCTGTTGCAGCCTGATCCTTTGTCCTTTGGTTGTTGGTCGGCCATACCGAATCGAGGCTCACAGACCCCTCTGGTCCATTTACAGCGGAGGAGAGTGTAACGCTCTGAAAAGAGCTGGGAGGAGCTTAAAAGGAGAGTGAACAACAGGCGACCTGGGGTTTTGTTGACCAGGTCGAGTTACAGTGAACCCTTGTTTATTGTGGGGGTTACGTTCCAAAAAGAACCCGTGATAGGCGAAATCCGTGAAATAGTCAGCTTCATTTTTTACAATTATGATACAATACAATACTGTACTATAGAATGGAACCAAAGATCAAAACCTGTTTTCAGGCCCAAGCATTTGTTTAAGAAATAAAAAATATAATTTTATTACAAATAACTATGATAATTTTTAAAAATACTGTAAAATAATCATTTTAACAATGAATACGAGGTTGGACACATTGTGACTCGTGTATTTCACAGTCTCTCTGACTGTGCGTCTTCGTCCTGACCGCTCCGCTGTAGTGTCTTTTTCTACTGAAGTCTAAGTGAAAGACCAATGTCAAAAGTGCTTAGCCAATGAGGATTAACAACACAATGCACTGTAAAAAAAAAGAAAAAAATCTGTGAAACAGCGAAGCTGCGAAAGGTGAACCGTGTTATAACGAGGGTTCACTGTACTATAACAGGAAGTGACCTGTTTTATTGTGATCACATTTCACAATAAAAGTGCACAATGAACCTTCATATCACACAATGAACGCAATTCATATGTGGAGTCCCTGTGGTCCCAACACTGAGTTGTTTTTTTGCCTGCATACTTACACAGGACTCACACCGGGGACGTCAGCGCCGCGTTACGGCTGCGCCACGGTTCAGCTCCGTCCTCTGCCCGGCGTCAACTCACACTGGGCGCGTACTGGCAGCGTTACGGCAGTGTAGCGAACTAGCCGTATTCACGCAAGATCACGCGAGAATCCTGAACGTACACGAGTCCCCGCAATAAACTGTGTATAAAAGAAACAACAACAACAAACAGCTAACTTTGCGTCTCTGACGTGGGAGAGATTATTAAAAGGATTTGTTATGTCATAAATTATTGTATATTGTTCCACTTCAACAATTAGTCTCTCGTTGTTCATGTTGAGACTCTTTGATTGATTGACAGCTGACCTGGTGCCACCAGTCATGACGTAATGTGGACGTGAAGCTGTGACAGGCGACATGAACTGCATATTGTGATTTATTTTGAAAGGGGGCAGAAGTGTTTACGCTGATTCTGTGTCAGATTTTCTGTCTGGTGCAATCTGCTCTGTTGAAATTGACGTGGTTTAGCAACGGCTCGCGTCAAAAACAGAAGTGCTACGGAAAGATAGCACTGCGGAGAGACGCTTCTGGGACGCTGCTGAGACGTTCCGCGGCGCGCCCGGTGTGAGTGGTCTCATTGATTATAATGGCAGCGATCAGCAACGGCCGACACGACGCAGCCGTAACACGGCACTGACGTCCCCGGTGTGAGTTAGGCTTTAGTGTGTACCGTATTTTTCGGATTATATGTCACTCCGGATTATAAATCGCACCAGCCAAAAATGCATAATTAAGAAGGGAAAAACATATATAAGTCACACTGGAGGATAAGTCGCATTTTTGGGGGAAATTTATTTGATAAAATCCAACACCAAAAACAGACATGTCATCTTGAAAGGCAATTTAAAATTAAAATAAAATAGAGAACAACAGGCTGAATAAGTGTACGGTATACTAACGTTACATGACGCATAAACGTGACGCGAACTGAGAACATGCCTGGTATATTAACCTAACATATTGAGAGTTATTCAGATAACTACCGTATAGCAAAAAGAACATGCTAACAAGTTTACCAAACCATCAGTTTCACTCCAAATCACTAAATCCAATGAAATCTTCATCCTCTGTGTCACTTTTAAACAACTCCCCCAACTCTGGAGGTAGACGATGCGCCGCTTCCTCTTCTACGTCGCTTACGTCAGACTCATCATCAGTTGCAGTTCCAATTATTCCAGCATTTCTGAATCCCGACAGGATGGTTTCGGTTGTCACTGAAGCCCATGCTTTGTCGATCCATCCAATGACTTCCAGGAAAGTTGCATGGCGCATTCTCCCGGTTGCCGTGACGCTGTGCTCTCCATCCATCATCCACTGCTCCCACAGGTTATGCAAGACTACCTTAAAGCTAAGAGTAACCTCCACTTTTTGCCAGTCCCTTACAAGTTTCTCGCTAACTCCAAACTTTCTTTCTGCTGCTCGATTACCGTTTTCGGCTGCATATTTCACTACTTGCAGCTTATAATCTGCAGAATATGATTTTCTTTTCGGTGCCATTTTTGTTCAGCCCTTCGCAGTTGTTTTTATAAGTTACCGGATATAAGAAGATGTTTTTTTCTTTTTTGACTTTTTAAAAAAGTTTCAGTTTTAGGCTGCAAATCAAAATCAACAAAGTGACCATTTACACACCTGCACACCTGGGGTAAAAATAAAGGGGAATAAATTTCTGTCATGAATTTGCTGCCTGGGCCAAAGACTTCCTAGGTCAGAATGAGGCCAAGTCCACCACTGAAATGAAGCCGTCTCCTAAGTGGGCGTGGTCTCCCCACTCCGGATCTCCAAATCCCGTCCGTAAGTGTCGTGGACGGACTGTTAATTCCAATGGAAAGTTTCCAACTTGGGAGATTCTTGGTACTTTGCAACCCGTAGTATTTGGACTACTCTTTCAAACAGAAATAAAAAAATATAAATAAAAATCTAAATTATTGACTAAATTGTCACCTCACCTTAATATCACAGCACATCTTGTGTAAATGACTTTTGCACTGACAGTGTCTGTGTAATTATATAATATTCCCTGTACACCTCCGCTACATCCAGTCAAACTGTGATTATCTCAGCCTCGGTCTGTTCTAGTGCTTGTGGACAAGACTAAGTCCCACTGTTCCAGCCTGGCCCACAGTCATAGGATCATCAAAAGTGGTCCTCTTATGCATCTTTGTATAGTTAGAAAATCGTAGTATCAGGTTTCTCAGGAAAAAAGTAGGGGGGATGTTTGGCTCCTGGTGGCTCTGCAGGGTTCCTCTAACACATTAACATTAGCTGCCTAGCTAATCCTCCAGCTGGCTGGAACCGGAAGGATCTGACAGAAGAGTTGTGTCTCTGTGTCTCCGTCTCTGGTGTCTGAAAACTGCCCTTTGCTGAAGGTGAGGGTGAAATTCGTCCCCCAGACTTTTTAATCTCAGAGGCTCTGTCAGGGAGACACTTTAATTATGACTGATCCAGCTGTGTGTCTGTGTGAGCTTGTGTGTCTATAGGATATGACACTGTGGCTGTGTACCACTGCCACTGTGTTTGGCAAAGGGGGGGTGCCCAGTTTTTCAATTAAGAAACCAGTCGGATGGACATGAGCTGAGCCCTGATCTGCAGCACACTCAACTATTGAATAAAAAGTCAGGCCTACAGTATTTCATAGGGCATGTGTGCATGTGTTTGTGCTAGTGTGTAAATAGATCTGCACTGTCGTACAATAATAACTGATGTAGCTCTGGCAGCATTGTTGATCAGAAACATTTGCAAACTTTGTTCAAAAGCTGCTAACAGAGCACTGTTATTATGTAACTATATCTAAAACCAGTAGGATCAGCTGTACTGGTTCTACCTTTGCAAACAATTTCTACAGCAAATGACTGACTGAACTGTACGCAATCGTAAGGACCTTGTTGAACACATGGCATGCGTTTCACTCAGCAGACTTTAACCTAGTTCCAGCTACATCTGCTCTGTGTGTCTTCATCGCAGAGCAGTGCAGAGAGCTGCTTCTGAAACTCACTGCAGTGCTCCTGGTCCAATCACAATCAATGTCTAGAACGGGCATGATCAGTTCCAGCAGCCGCTGCACAGCTGGAACTGATCGCTGCCATGCCCAGTGGAATTCAGGACTTAGAGCAGCTTCAGTGAGAGAATGAACTGTAGTCAACTTGAAGTTCAGGCAGAGTTTCAGGAAAGTGTGAAAATCTGAAGCAGAGTCCTCCCACTTATAGTTTTACATTGTAAATTTATTCACAGTTAAAAGTCTGACAGGGCATAAACACAGACATATAAGTCAGAATTAACATTAAAAATAGGTGCAATACATACAGATACATTCAACATTTTGTCTACGTATGTGGCAAGTCTGCTGCCACCGTGAGTGCTCCAGCAACTGACATGATGCAGACAGGTGACAGTGACTATTTTCTTTTATTGATATGTGAGATAACATACTAATGTTAATTCACTGAATTCAGTGTGGCCCGGCATATTTCTACACAGAAGCTGCTGTCTTGAGGCTGTGTCTTTGTCTCTCCTCTCTCCAGCCGCTCTCCCACGTCCAGCACGCTACCGTGTTTAGAAGGGAGAAAGACAAGTCTATGGAACTATGTTAGGGTCAAAAGTTTTGTACTCGAAAACATAAAATCTTTTGATCTTGAATTTTACAGCAATGTATTCAAAATAAAAATAAATGTACACATTTTTTCCCAGGTTAAATACAGTTAGGATCAACTGTGGTCATTCTTTTGAATAAATTATTTATTTTCATTCATTTTTCATTTTCATATTTTTCTTTCAATCGCATGTTTTGTCTTTTCAGATCTTATTTTTTAGTTAAAAAAAATCCATTTCAGATCTGTCTCTTTCAGTTTCAGAGTTTTTAACTGTAAAATATAAGATCTGAATCTGAAAAGATAAAACATGCAAGAAAAGAAAGAAAGAAAAATATGAAAGGGAAAAATGAAAATAAATAATTTATTCAAAAGAATTACCACAGTTGATCCGAATTGTATTTACCTGGGGCAAAACATTTTTACATTTATTTTTATTTTGAATACCTTGTTGTATTTTTCAAAATTCAAGATCAAAACTTGAAATTTCAGTTTCAGATTTTATGTTCTCAAGTACAAAACGTTTGACTCTAACATAGCTCCATACAGTGTTCTCTGTTGCCACCTAGTGTACGATTTTCATGTGCAGCCCCGTCTATTTTACCGCCGCCACATGGCTGTGGTAACTGGCACAATTCCTGTCGAACGACAAGTGTAGGCTGTGGCAGCCAACTTTGATCTTCTTTTATGGTGTATGTCTCGCACAGAAGATGAGTCACTCATCATGTCACTCAAAGCAGTATACACTTCATACTGTGTGAGACTGAGCAGTAATGGTTGGTGTGTGTGTGTGTGTGTAGGATTGGATGCTGAATCACTGACCAGGCTTTGAAGGTTCACTGAGCTACAAACGTTATTTACTATAGAGAATCTATGCTGAAAATATGCAGAAGCTTTGTGAACAACAAGCGGTTAGACACGAGGCCCGGGGCACGAGAGGTTAATGTGAAAACAAGCGTATAGCAACAGCCGCATTTTGTCTGGGGAAATATGGCCAAGGTTCTTTAGGATTAGCCAAAGTGGATTTAACTGGAGAGCAAACAGTAAGGGAAGGAAGGCACAATTAAAGCTGGTTCATTAGCCAAGTGCCTCTTCACATACATATTATTAGCTCGGGAAATGGCAGGCTTTTTTATTTATTTTTAATAAATTGACTTTATTAACAGTTCCACTGGTCAGGGCCTCTTGAGGTCAGGCAGCTTTTAAAAAATACACCACTTTTCTGGTGATACTGCTGCCTTTTCTGTCTTAAATTGACTTTCTTGGTACTTGTTGAGGTCAGGGCACAATAATAAGCGGGGAAGAGGTTGATCCCCGTTGCTAATTACACGCCACATGGCATTGTTATTCTTTGCTAATTGCATGCTGTGAGTTGCTGAAGACGCCTCGCCTTGGAGATTTTTTAATCTATGTATTAAGCCTGTGAGTTTGGCGTCAACACCGGCAGCTCAGTGGCAGTCAATGACGCTGGTTCCATCATAAACATCTAGCAAAATCCTCTGCAAACAAAATCACACACCTGCATTATGAGAGGCGGAGATATGACACACTAAAAACATTTGCATATAATGCAGGCACATTAGAGAGGAATGTCTCCATGGATTCAAACATATGTCTGTCTTCAGCTGTTATTTTGATGTGTATCGGGTTGCTGTCTTTACAGTCAGAGTATAAACACTAGGTAGTGTGTATCTCTAGGTGTCACCCTCCTACATTTCTGAGAAATCTGCTGTCTGCATGCTGCTGACATTTCTAAATGATGAAATGTGAAGTTTTACATTTTTTAAAGATGTGCCCTGATGGTTGATTTGGTTGAGATGCTTCAGAGTTTGTTAGCTATATTTTTCATTCCTAAGACAGTCCTCATTATGTGTCTATACTTCTTCTACTATTTATCATTACTCAACTCAGAGAAACCACAAGGAAGTAGCGTGTGTGTGTGTGTGTGTATGTGTCATGAGGGGGAGAGTTTATGCAAATGACTTGTTTTTCCCCCAAGTCTGCCTCTGAACAAATAGTGATTTTGTCAAGAAAAAAGCCCACAAATGACAGTCAATGAAAAGTGCATCAGTGACAGACGTATCATTCAGAAGCAAATCCTTGAAAAACAGATTTGATAACTTCACTTTGGACTGCCAGAAATGCACATTTTGGAACAAGTATAATCTAAGAGGCTTGCTGGCCCTAAGCTGTCATCTATTAATGTATGTAATTAATGTTTTATTTCCTCTGTTTTCTTATGATAACAAGTTCATTTCATTATTTTTCTCAAGATCTCGAGGTCTTAAAGTCAACTCAAGAGCCTGAGTGTCATTTCACAGCTGTGGCAAGTGAAAGAGGGTTAACCCCAGAGATGGTCCAAATGGCGTCTCCCCTGTGATGCTTGACCACGGCCTGAGATAAGACAAGATGAGATAGACTTTATCGATCCCACACTGGGGAAATTCACTCCATATAGTGGCTCATAATTAAATAAATAGGGGACATCCTGGTGCCTCAGCTGGTAGGGTGTGCTCCCCACGTATAAAAGGCTGAATACTTCCTGCAACGACCCGGTACTGACTCCGGCCTGTGGTCCACGTACTCTACATACTTTTCCTTTGCTGTGTCTTTAGCTATCTGTCTGCCTAACAGACTGTACTCATGGTTTGTACCGTCTTAGATTCAGCTGTGCATCCCCATTTTCTTCTCCTCACTGCAGCAGGGATCTGCAGTCTTTCCACAGCTGCCATTTTAACACAGCTGTTCTCGAGTGTAAACGAGAGAGCCGTGGCTTTATTTGAATGGGTCACCGATGTATCATGAAGTATGAGAGAAAAAGGCAAATCACGGATCTCCATAGAGTCCATGTTTGCACAAAACGGATACAGAAAAAAAAAAGTACTAAAAACACAGAGCTACTGTAACTGGCAGCCAACGGTGACAGTGCAACAGAGCTAACAAAGTTGTTGTCTTGTTATCCAAAAATCATGCGAAAATGAGTCCATTATCTCGAGAAAAGAAATGAAATTAACTTGCTGTCACAAGAAAATGGAGGAAATAAAATATATATGTACAGGGCTGGGTGAGAAGGCAAATAACAGCAACTATTCTATCTATTTACCTTAATGCTCAGGTTCTGAACGTGCACCACACACATTCACTGGAAAGGGATGAAAAAAGTGTCAACTGTAATACTGTTCACCACTCTGGAGAGAGTTGGCACCGTAGCTAAGGCAACTGAAATATCCTCTTGCTATATATTGAGGTCATGGGGAAAAAAAATACTCATAATAAGAATGAGTGGTGTCACAATCGTAGATTGTATTAAATATGGACAAAGTCTCCATGATGTCACCCACAGGTTCCTGAAGAACCATTGTAAAGCTCTGGTTGTTAATATAATTAAATAGAAGTATATAAATATGTGTAAATGTTTATTTCTCCTGTGAAGTTGGACATTTTAACATGGGGTCTTATGGAGATTAAAGATCAATTCTGGAGCCATCCTTCAATACAGACATAAACGCTATCATTTCATACGTTGTTGCACTCCCACCGCTCATACTACAAATCCCACAATGCCCTGCAACAGTCACCACACAGGTCAAGCTACTGTCATTGGTCAAGACCTCTGCACCGCACCCCCCCCCCCCCCCCCCCCCCCCCCCCCCCCCCCGCGGCATTGGTTGTATATTGACACACTGATCAGCGGTCAGCAGATGGATGCACAGCGACATTAAAGCCTCTCCAGAGAATGTCCAAACAAGAAGCCCACTTTGAGAACAGGGACTTTCAAAGCAGGTGGGAGGCACACAGGATGTAAACGTGACATGGCCCCAGTCTTCAGTTATAGCCCACTGGGTGACTTGAGTTTGACAGCCCTGCTTTAGTGGATGTTTGAGGTCCTGCAGTTTTTGGACAAAACACACAAGAAAACATAGATGAAGAAGATGAATTTACTCATAGCTTTTTTTTTTATCTATGGATATGTTATTGTGAACTATTTTTGCTACAGCAATTGTGTAGTGAAAATCTGATATTGCAACAGCCCATATGACAATGCCAACAGGTGTAGTGGTTACCATGTACCTGATTCAGATGAGACGATATGCCATTAGTCTGATGTGCTGGTGGTACTAAAGGTTAAAGGATGCCCTAATTATTACGATTCATTCTGAGGAAGATATGACCAAAGTCATGAATTTCTGTACATTTCAGTGTACCAGCTGCTGAGATATTTTGGTCTAGATGACAGAGGCTGACTAAACTACATTGCCCTCACTATTTTACTCTCCAAAGAACATATTGAGCACCCACTCTACGTTTTCTCCTTCTGGTTCAAGATACAGCCATATAATACAGCCCTGTATGTTTCAGACATGCCCATGTTTCAAATCGGTCATCTCTCTGCCAGCTGGCTCCATTCTCCAGACGCTGTCTTCACCTTCAACACGTCTCCAGCTAACCTGCTTCTGTCTCCTTGTGAAGTGACACCAACTGCCTAATGAATTTGCCTTCATTACAGGCACTCTGTCACAAGACAAACTAACTGTCTGCAATGTGTTTTTCGTGTGTGTCTGTGCCCTTTCACTGTCACCACTGTTGACTTAGCTGACAAAAAGCTGGACATTTTATCTCCAATTAATCTGCCCGCTGTATGTGCATGCACGTGTGCGCTTGCATGAGTGTGTCTGTTTTGATGTATGCCAGAATGTGTCCGTGCGCACATGCGCCGTCATGTCAAAGAGGGATTTATTTTTAATATCGAGATAGGTCAGAAAGATTGTGTCACTCTGAGCGTTTGTGCATGCGTGTGTCTGGGGAGGTGTGCGAAGCACAAACAAGAATTAAATTTCAAGTCACGTTGCAATGCTAACAAGAATGACATTTTTCTGTTCTCATCATGACATTTTATCACAGTTATTTCTTTGACCTGGGGGCCACTGGAGAGAGAATCCAGAGAATGGCCAACAGGGAACAAGTGGAGGAGGCTATATATTTTTGTGAGCCATGGAAATAAAGCCTATCTAATTGGGATCTTCCGTATTTGTCTGTCAATGAGTCTTTTCCAGAGGCAGTTTGTGATACCAGCTTTATTAACATTTCTCTTTTCTCCAGCTCAGGATCATAACCATGCTGGGAGTGTTGGTGTCAAACTATTCTGCTGTTCCTCATTTTAATAAACAAGTTTCCTGTTGAAAACTCATCAAACGCTACTAATACTAATGAGTTCATTACTGTGCCCTTTTTGGATTGTTTACATTTTCCAGCTGTGTACAAAGCCGCTGGATGAATGAGCAAACAGTGACAATAACTGCAGAGAATAACTGCATTGAGAGGAGATTGATATGATTTAATTACTTTCATCAATAGCTATTTGGAAGAAATCATTTAAGTTGAATGCTTCATTCTAATGATTCAAACTAATTCCTCAGTGGCATTTATAATACAGCATGAATAGAAAACTGAATGTGAGCTATATAATAAATACTTGGATCACAAGCATCTATTATTTCAAAATATAATAACAGACAATTTAAGCACTGGGTGATTTTTCAGTTGTTATCCACATCACGCATAATCCCATTTTTCCTGAACGTTGTCTATTTAATGAAGACTAATCTGAATTTTACAGCTGCAGAAAGGACAGTGTGCTGTTTGACACAGAGCTGCGCAGAGATGACAGCCACTTCATGACCTTTCAGTGCCTCTCTGGATTACCACGTGTCATTCAGTTGTACCTGTAACTCATCCAGCCACAGCCAAAAGCCTGACGGCCTGGTGATTTAAAGGTCCAGTGTGGAGGATTTAGTGGCATCTAGCACTGAGTGTGCAGATTGCAACCAAATGAGTACCCCGTGCCTCACCATCTCCATTCCAAGTATGTAGGAGAAGCTTTGGCTTGCCAAAGGCTCTGTCCAGAACCAGTATACTTTGTCCATTCTGGGTTACTGTAGAAACATGGCAGCCTTGGTGGGAGAGGACCACCAAGGCTGCAGTCGACAGCGATGTTGAGTGCAACAGAAAGGATCTACAGTATCAAACTCAACCTGTAGAACTGTGCCACTCTGCAAGCACTACATGTACAGTATAAATAATCATTAATTATTCATTACTCATTTGTTGTGGGATTCACTCAACTGTGAATCAATTCAAATCAATTAAAACTGCTTATCACAAAAATGAAAAATCACCCAGCAGATTAAATGTTCATAAGAGAAGTGAGCTCATACCACTCACATGAACTTAACCTTAACCTGACGTCAGTGAACACACACCATTTTAATTTTGACGACTTTGTTTACAACCTTTTATTTAAATCATGTTATTTTGTAATAGAATTGAAACAAACACACACATACACACACACACACACAGTTATATATAACAAGTTACCCTGCAGCTGTAAGCCTTCAGTTACAAAGACTGAAGGGTTTTGTTACCACTGGATATGAGACTTAGACCAAACCAAAAAAAAAACGTTATTACTCTATAATGTGAATTCTCAAAAGTAGCCCCCTGTGTGTTTTGTACTGAAAGTAATAGTTTCATAATATATATTTTTAGTTATTAATTTCCCATTTCCTCTGGCATCCAACGGTGGTAATTTCCTTCCTGTAGATCCTGAACCCTGTTAAATGACTTCTGAGGAAATACTGCAAGCTGCCAATAAGTGGTCGAAGTCTGCTTGCTTTGAACTGTCTAAAGCCCTTATAAGAAACCTGACCACAGCTGCCATGTCTGTATCTTCACTAAGAAAAAAACAATACTGCACCATGTTTAAATGACAGTCATTCAATGTGGTTAAAGCCGAATAAAATGAAGGTAGGGTCGAGCTTAAAGTAAAAAGTGAAAGTAGAGTCTGTTCTCTGAAGACAGGATAGGATTTCCGATTATTTCATACTTGTTGTTTTCATATTTTCATATACTGTAGCTATTAGTTCTATAAACAGATATCTGCTTATGAATGAATCTTTGGGGGAAAGGAACCAAGACTGCAGGACTGGAAGCATTCTGGTTTCATTTTGACTACACCAGAAGCACAGAAACATTGGCACATTGTCTCAAGGGGCTTAATGGTCATCAGACAGCAGCCTTGGAGTGTGACTATCCACATCATAACTTGAGCAGCTAAAACAAACAACAACAAAACCTCAACAAAGACAAGGAGTGGTTACCCATTACAAAGGCTTGGTAGAAGATGTATTTTTTTTCTTCGTCTTCTTCTTTTTGAGCTCCATCCAAAGTGTGGATGGAGCTGAGGCGGGCTGGTTGCTCAAACAAGCCATGCCATCATGGCTGAGATGTCATGGCATGTCAATGATATTGTCCTGACTCTTAATTCTGCATGACTTAAAGCTTAAAATGAGAAAATTAGCTATAGAGACCAAAACTGGCCTTGCCTCATGCTCCAGCTACCCGAGCTGCCACATGGTAAAAAGTGATCATCACAAAGAAAGTTGCTGCTGTTCTGTGAAACTGCTGTGTGGGAAATATGGAGGCTTCACACACTTCACTGTAGCACTTGCATATCTTGAAGCCCTCACAACCATTCACCAGGATGATTTCAGACTGGCCGAGAATAAAACTGAGGATCACTTTTGCCAGCACACACCCACACACTCTGACCCCCTGATAGTATACCTGTGTAAAGTGTAAGAAAACCTTGACATCAATCAGGGTTGTCACTTATTTTTTATACTCAAAGAGAGACTCAGACAGATCAACATCATCACCATCTCAAAAGCAATTTCTTTCAACCTTTTTAGTTTGGTGACATTTGTGTTTCTGCCTTTATTTGACCTCCGCGTCTCTTACTTCCTCATTGTTGAAGATGAAAAGGAAACCTGCGCTCTTCTGTTTTTCAGGGCAGCGCCTTGAAAGCACTGTGCCCACATGACAACCAACGACTGTGCTGGTATTACACACATTTATGCTTACACTGCGAAGCACCCACACATGCTGAAATGAGTAATCATTCCCTTGAAGATGCGGTCGTCATTTCTCCAATCACGACAGCAGTTGTGCATGGCCTTTAAACGCAGCGCAGCCCAGACTGACTCATGATTTTACTCAAGCCGCTCTATAAAATGAGCTCCGATATGATAGGGTTGATGAGTCCCTTCAGCGTCTGTTGATATAGCTGGTCATGGTGTTTAGGGGGCCATTTTAGATATCATAATCAAGTCGCATCAAATCCAAGAGTTCTCAGTATTGTCTTCGGGCCTGTTCATTTAATGCTGCCATGGGCTTTTAGTGAGGGGCACATTGTAGAGAAAGGCAAGTAGCGATGTGATTTTAATAGGCTCACTATGGTCCACTGGCAAGGGAAAACAGTCATTGCATTAGTCCTCTAGGAGCGCATAATTTAAGTAAGCGAGGGGAGCCTGGATGCTGTCTGCTTGTCGCTCATTCTTACAGAGGAGCCGTGTCGATGAGATGGCATGTCGTCTTTCAATGTAGATAAGGTGTTTGGAATACATTAACCTTTTCCTCATTTGTTTTGTGTGTGTACCCTTTTTGTTCCACCGTGAAATGAGAAGTCTTTGCTGCTACAGGGCAAATCGGGAGCTCACATGGGGCTCACAAGGCGGAGGCATGTGACACCCGCACATTAGCCTTCAATCGAAATGAGAAAAGATGAGGGGAGAGGAGCGAGGGTGGAAAAAAAAAAACGACAAGAGATGGAGGAGTGGAGGAGGGGGTTGGGTCGGCGGCAGCAGGCTTTTCAGGGTTTGGGTAACAGCTATTTCTTGTCTCCCTCGCTCATTCCATCTTTCTTTTCACTCTCTTGCTCTGTCTCTGACCGTTAAAGCTCAGTACCTCAGGCACTGCAATTATTGGCACGGTAAAGATGAAAGGTCACAACTGTTAGCAGAGGAGAAGGAAGTGACAGAATGAGGAGGGAGGACATTCCAACTTTCTAAAGCTTCAAGTGGTGGGGCATAGAGGAGGAAAATAATGTAATAATGGCTGTCAGAAGTCGCGCTTATTGCCTATGCAAAGCAATGGTGGCTGACCTTTCTCCTCACTGCTGTCCAAAACTCTAACCATTTAGTGAAAAATAAGCAAATTTTTGACCTCACCAGAGACTGCTAGAAACCACAGTCTGAAAAGGTAGCAGGGTTTTTCAAGGGTGGAGGCCTGTATCTGATATAAACAGTTCACTAGTAAATTTGGGTGAATTTATATACAACTCACCTGTTCAAATGATATTAAGGCTTAAAGTTACGCATAATTAATAGTGTGACTGCTTTGACTGACAGGTAGGTGCCGGTACAGGCTTATCAGAGCACCCAAGCATCATTTGGCCTCCCTCAGGTCTGCTGATGATCCACGTCTTTGCTGATATTTAGATTAACCAGGAGGCAGAAGAAGAAATACATCCAACATGCGCATTCTATTCTCCATTTATTGGTCTCACCAAGTTTATTGCCTCAGTAAATGGTTTCCTCCTGAGTTTTTATGGTCTAAATCACTCGTTTCAGGTTTTCTGCATGATGTTCATTTTGTAAACTATGGTACCACACAGACTAAAAAAAACAGTGTATGTTTTACACCACGCCTTCCTTGTGGTGGACAAATCAAAGATACTTTTTCCTGCAACAGATTTCCTGCAACTAAAACCAAGCTTAGCCAATGACTGCAGCCTAATTCCCAATACATCACCACTTCTGCTTGCAAAAAACCAAGATGGCAACAGCCATGTCAAACTAAACCTGTACTATGTAGGTTCACATTTTTATCTCAACACAAGGCTAATCATTACTGGATTTTTAAACCATGAACGTTTCATGTTCCCGGTTTCTACAAAAAGCTATCTCTGTTTGTCCCAGTGGGCCTCTGCTACAGGGAGACAAACACTAATGTGCAATGGACCGCAAAACACAAAAGCAAACCAGCAAGCATGTAAAAAAAATAAAATAAAAAAATCCAGTCTAAGACATCTGCAGACACGTCTAGGAAAAACAAAAAAAAAAAAAAGACAGCCTGTTCAAAATGGTTCACAAGATGAACATGGTGGGACGACCATTCAGTACATCGGTACTGTCTCCTTTTTCGGAGCTTAGCACTGAACAAGAATGCAGACAGAAGGGGTGAAGTCTGAGTGGAAAATGGTGTGGTTTCATCCATAAGAGAACACCCAGAAAGTAACATGTCACCTGAGCTGATTCAAAGTACAAATAACATAAGATAAATAAAAAAGATCTGTAGACAAAAATATTCTTTCTGCATCTGCTATTGCAATCCTTTGATTGGTTAAGTCAAAGATCAGATTATCAATGGTCTTAATTAAGTGCTTGGTGTATATTCAGTTTAAACATTGCTCTATGTGATTTATTGTGAGTTATCAACATAGTGCATGTGGATCTTTTCATTTTGCGTGATCACTTTAGAACAAACACACTGAGGACTCGCAATAAAAGTACTGTTCTGTCCGGCTCTGACACAAAATACGTGGTAGAAAACAAGTGATGCACCTTATATTTTAATGAGATGATAATCCGC
The DNA here is from genome assembly GCA_014281875.1 of Nibea albiflora. Lineage (NCBI taxonomy): Eukaryota > Metazoa > Chordata > Actinopteri > Sciaenidae > Nibea > Nibea albiflora. The sequence goes on from CM024800.1 coordinate 2,504,299, forward strand.
TGTCCCATCAGCATGCATAGAAGCGATTTTGGAGACAGCCACTAGATGGTATTATAGAAAATCTGTCCTCTGCCACTTTCTCATCAGTTTTAATATCCAGCTCTTAGCTGCTCTGTGTAGAGGTGCAGCATTGTGATGCAAAGTACTGTAATTATGGCCATTATTATGGTCATTTGCTTTTTTGGCTTGGGAACGAGGCTCATTAGCCTTTATGACTGAAATATCTTGTGGTGCTGGTCACTGCACTCCATTGTTGAGCAGCTGAAAAAGTGTGTGTGTGTGTGTGTGTGTGTGTGTGTGTGTGTGTGTGTGTGTGTGTGTGTGGGTTGAGACTGGAAATTCGGCACCTTGCAAAGAAATTATTAGGTCACTGGTATTGATCGACAGCATTATCAAAGCCTGCAGACATATTACAGTATCTTCATTAAACTGAAAAAATATTTGTTCAGCTGCAGCTTCTTCCACACTAAAAGTTATGCACTATCCCGAGAGACTCCTGAGAGTCCCTGTTAAGAGCAAATACAAGGTAGATGGACAAGGTGAGAGTGCGAGTGAATGAGGAGATGGGAGGAAAAAAAGGATGGATTTGGGCTGTAACTGCCCAGGTAATTGGGTTGTAAGGGGAAGATGAAAGACAGGAACTGCAGGCAGAGAAATAAGAAAGACCATCAGAGTATGAGAGCCAGCAAATGAGGAAATTGGGGGAAAGTAAAATTAAGCAGAGAGATGCTGAGAGGGGAAGAGAAAGGCAAAGGAGAAGCAGGGAGATATATATGCCAGGGGAAGAGTGCTGTATTTCAGGCCCAGTGCTTTTGTGCCATTTGAATCACTGCAGGTTTCACATGCCCTAGGCTCTTCTATATAAAGCTCAGACAGCTGCTGGATTTTCCATATTACTGCCATGGAATTGGATTAATACAATGCCTGTCCATGTTTTCCCCGTCATCAGCCAGCATCCAGAGGGACGTGCTCTCATAGGTCGCTGGCCACCTGTCTCCTTCTGCTCATTGTTATGGGGGACATTAGCTGGTCCAGGCAATGTATGGCACTCCATGCAGAGCAGCACATCATTAGGAAACAAGTTTGTCATTCAACATTCAGGCATGAAAACATGTCAGGGGTGAAAAAGGTGATATATGTGTGTGTGTGTGTGTGGGAGCTTGGAAAAGCCAAAAAAAAATCCATCAGAAGATTGTTTAATTACATTGAGCTTTTTGACTGCATGAGCATTACTAAAAATGCAACCAATAGAAGCCTACATTGATGCTGAGTATGTTGCAATCATAAACATTAGTGGGCTAATCATCAGCAGCATCATAAGCAGTCTTAATTCCACTGGGCATGGATAAGACGTGTTCCATGTACGCCGCCACTTCAAGAACTGACCACAACAGCGCAACATGAAGGAGACATGATCAGCTCCGCGTTGCAGCCCTACCACGTGTAACACTATGCAAGCGGAATTCTGAGTAACAAGCACGCTACCTGCCATTACACACTAAAAGAAGAGAAGTTTGCACACTTGAACATTGTTTTCCACAAAATGATGAAAGCCAAATACAAAGTTGACGACTGGCTACAGCTAAAACTAAGGTGGTCCAATAGAGAGGTCCTGAAATAATACCGACATACCGTCGTGGTGCTGCTGCGTTATGCTGTCAGGTGAAAAACAGCCCAGTGTACAGAGGTCTATTTTTGGGTCATATGCTGTCTTTTCTATGCACGTGAAAGTGTATCTAGCCACACTTATAATGTCCAGAAACAATGGTTTGTCTTTGTTTGTTGATGGTGACAAACACATTTTGTGAAATAAGCAGTGTATTACTGTACTGCTATCATTGACCCATGCTAGATTTGGAAATGTATTTTGTCCTCAAACTGGGTTACATTACACCATTACACAAAAAGCCTGACATTTCTTCAAATTATAATGGATTTGGGAAAAGCATACCATTTTTATCAACCGTCCTTCATTTCTCCCAATCACACGTCTGATGTATCAAGATGTCGGACCAGGGTCACATCACACAGCTCACATAAACGCAGCCTTGAGCTCCTGCAGAACACCTCAGTCACCACATTTCTGTCGCATCCTCCCCTCATATGCACTATATCGCAGCAGCTGGAGAGTCTCCAGTACACTTTTATGAATTGTTAGGTCTTGATGGCAGGACACACATAAAACTGGCAGAAACCCATAAACGTCTAATCAGTGAGGTATATGTTTTATGATGACAATGATGAGGTGTGCACGCTGGTTTACACACAACTGCAGCATGCACAACATGGATCCACATTTTCAGTTTTTATAAGATATACCTTTTTTTTGTCCTTCTTCTGTTTAAGTTCTACTAAGAATTCTGGACCACAGGCGCGACGTCTGCTGAACTCCAGACAGATGACCACCAATATCATTTTCATATTTCCTCTCACTCCTTCTTGGGGATCACATGGTGTGGTAGACGGCAGCATGAAACAAAGTAAAGAATTATGCCTTCCTTTTTTTTCTCCCCCTCTCACTGTATCCCTGGATGTTTGCATAGCCTTCAGATATCCTTCAGCCATGTGGTTTGTCAGGTCCAAGAGGTTGTTTTTTTTAAGGGTGGAAAAAAACAAACGTTGGCCCTTCAGTTTACCTCATCTACTTCTTGCTGGGGAGTTATGAAAGCTGATGGCTTTCTCAGAAGACTTGGTCATTTCTTTTGGACAAATAAAATCTCAAATAACCTCAACACTAACCAATAACTACTATTATTACTACTAGTACATGCACTGTAAATTGGCTGTGAAATAGTATACTGTGTATTCAGTCAAAAACTAGAGTAATTATAGAGTTACTTCAGAAAATTACCATCACCAATAATGTATTGTATTACTGTGATTACTGTAAATTACAGTAATCGATGATTTACTGTAGAGTTACTTGTCAACAGCTGCCAGTAAGTCTGTGTAAAGTCAAAATAAATGTGTTCTGAGTTTGTCAGACTGAAGAAGAAAGTGTTATTAACCACCCAGCCATATTTGTATGATTAAATATAACGACGTTTATGAAATTAGGTGGGCGGGACTCTCAGCTCCAGGACTGTGGTGGCGTGTGCGCTGAACCACTCTGTGTCTTTCTCTCCCTGTCCAAACATACAGAGGTCATGTATCGCAGTGAAACGCTGTCTGGTGTCACTTTGCAGTTATTGCTCTGTTACAGTGTTTTGATGAAGCGAGAGTGGGGGGTTACCGCAGCGTAGGTGTCTCCCATCCGTGTGCACCGTTACTGACACAGTAAACTCAGATCCGACTACATATATTCCTTGTCATAGCCACAGCCTGCTGTTGCACTTAAGACTTTTATACCGTTGTGCTAAGGGGGGCCGGGTGGTCACCATATGACGTCACTCCTTTTAGGATCGTCCAAAAAACCCTGGACTGAAAACTGGTGAAAAACTGTTTGAACCTCTATTTCAGTAATAGAGTAACCTCACATTTCAGTAATGTATCATTCAAAGTCTAAGGGATAACAGCAGAATGAGGTGTCCACAAGGAATTAATGGACAACAGAGAGGCCAGAAGCCTCCCTCTGTTGAGTACATAAACTCCTGATAATGGAAACCTTGAAGGGCATTATCCCACTTACACATACCAACATACCACTGGCTTACTAAAGAGACAAACACAATTAAGATCATTTATATTTTATGTGTTTACGGTGTTTTGCATTAAAAATGACTCATACCTGGAAAAACCATTACCTTGTTCACTGTTCCATTTCCACTTTACCATTTGCTATGCAAACACAAGCAAGATGTGGCTTTCCCTTTTATGAATACCCCCTGTATTTTCTTTTTTATAGAACCTATATTCTTCTACATTTTTCAGCATTGTATTTGTATGTTATTGTGGTTTGTCTTATATTAGGACTATCACCTCGCTGTAGCCCAACATAATTTCATTGTGCTTACAGTATGTCTGTTGTACAATGACAATAAAAGCTTTCTATTCTATTCTACTCTGTTCAATACTTTTTACTTCAGTAAAAAAGGACAAACCTTAGACCTGATTTGTCTTCAGGAGTAACGCTATGGTAGCAAGGTTCAAAGTCAAAAACATTGCATAACAACAAGACTAGCTAGCTATCCAAGTCATTGTCTCCAGTCTCCAGATTTTCACAAACAAATCATGTTAATACACTACCGTTCAAAAGTTTGGGGTCACTTAGAAGATTCCATGTTTTCCATGAAAACATACAAGAAATTAGTTTATGAATAAGAAATATAGTCATTGACTACGTCAGAAATAATGACTGTGGGTGAAATTGGCTCGAATCAAGTGCTGTCCACTCAGTCAGGCATGGCATTGCAAAATGGAGCCTTCCTGTACAAGTCTCCCATTTTACCACCACCTCACCCCTAGACCGTCACATTGCCTTCACCATGCTTGGCAGATCGTGTCAAGCACTCCTCCAGCATCTTTTCATCTGGTCTATGTCTCACAAATGTTCTTCTCCGTGATCCAAACACATCAAACTTGGATTATCAAGATACTTCATTGTGCTGCAGAAGAGAGGCTGATAACTGAGCAGCACACTGAACCAAGAACACAAGAACACTGCCCCAGTGCACCATATTTATGCCTCGGTTAATATCATCAAAGTAGGGTAGCTTAGCGTGTAGAGCACGTACCACAAAGGCAGGGCCTCTAAGTCAGTCTGGGCCTTTTGTTGCTGCATATTATTCCCTCTCTCTCCTCTGCCTTTCGTTTCTCTCTGTCTCTATTCAAAGCAAAGAAATAATTATAATAATAAAAAGGTCAAATTCTGATTGAAATAAAGCTGCTTAGATTCACAAACTCTTAATATGAAATATCAGTTATAGCTACAAATGATCATGATCATCGTCAGAACATTTGGTATGTCCAGCAGAACATTTAGATCATTTTATCATCATATTTTTGCATATATAGTTAGATTTATTTTTGCTGAGCTATAAAAACTTATAGAACATTTGAAATCCTTCAAACTCAACTTGAAAGCCAGCGTCCTGAGGTGTTAACGGAGGTCAGCGGGTGCAAACACATTCTCCGTTGCTTTTCATGTCTAATTAAAAGCTTGAGAGTTGAACACTGCTAGTCATAGTCTTGACACAGATTAGGTCTTTGACATCACATTGCGAGTACAGTGCCTGTTTCAGCCACTGGTCTGACTGTGAGAAAAGGTCAGATAATTATGTGCCCAGTCCTCGTCGGTCTCATGTCCTGTGTAAATAAAAAGGTCTTACACCATGAGATGCTCTCACATTCTGTCCTGTCCGTTCTTCTGCACAATGTGTGCCATGTAGCTTCAGGTTGCCATGATGTCTTTATGTGCGTTCGAGAGTAGTAATCTTTTATTAGAAGAGTCACCATTATTTGGGGAAATTAAGCCTTTAAAGTACTCTGGGAGGTTGTTTGCAGCCAGGTCGATAGCCAGCAAAGATACCAAATTAAACAGGATGCCAGGGTATGTTAACCAACAACCTTAGAATATAGTTAATGAAATTTTATGAACGGAGGTTTGTAATGTCTCCTCATAAGTTTCTAATTCTTTTATCAGGCATTGTAAAACGTGTTTAATCGTCTCTCGTTGATTGACCTCGTTCATTTTATAGCCTGCCAATACAAGTCCAACATCTCTAGTGTATTATTGATTTAGTCATTACACATTTTCATATTACATGATCGTTGGTGCTCAATACAAAGCCATTTTGAGAATCCGGCTGAACAAAGGCCTATTTACTCAGTGAGACATTCACATCCTTAAAATGCTCATCTGTTGCTCTGAAAAGGAGACCTCCTTCAAAGCTCTCCTTTAAATATGAGATATATCTTCTTCAATAAATGAATAAAAAATAGATTCCTACCATTGCTGTTGGCCTTTTTTTGTCTATTTATAGACGTCTATAAAATATTAGAATGATTTTCAAGAGATTTCTGCATCCATCATTTTTCAAGCGATATTGCTGACTGACGGTTGATCTTGGTTGTTTGCAGGGATGGAATTTATCCCAAAATGAAGAGAAGTCAAGGAACCAAGGACAGCACAGCAGCTCTTCTGGAGAGCCAAAGACACTCAGACATGAAGAAAAATCACTGCCTCTAATCCATCTGACTTCCTGGTGTTTCAGTGGTGGGAGGAAACCTACACAAACACAGGGCGAACATTACACTGTCCACACAGACACAAAAACTGAAACTTGTTGCTGTGAAGTGACAGTGCCAACCACTGAGCCACCATGCCACCTCCATACTGGTGGTAAGGATGTGAACACTTGGCAATGAATCTGTCACGTTCGGACTGAAAGGGTAAATGTTTTTCAGGCAAGCTGAGCCATCTGGTGTGTGGTGGAGACACCAGCTGGAGGGAGGCAGGAAGACGGGTTCAATGGGCCCGCGAGAAAATGGCAGAAGTGAGTGCTCTGAATCAGGTGACGTCTCACAAACAGGGTGAGAGGTCCGGTGATTCACTGCTGTAGTGGATTGCACCTGCTCAGTGCCGATGCTCCAATCCCCTGTTGGGACTAGGGTAACTTCACATACACGAGTTAAGCTCAATTTGTAAAAATCTAATTCTCATTTTGTTTGTTAATTTGCCTCTCAGGAAAATTCTATATTTGTGAAACTTGATGATGTAAATCACCTCGTAAAAATCTATATCTGAAGTACCAGATGAGTGGTCACTTTAAGAACATATACATCTTTATTGTGAGACTGAAAGACACATCATTTTTTTAATAATGCAATACAGTCCTACAAATTGATGTTGTGGAGAAACTGCTGAAATCAATGGCACCAGGTCAGTCAGGAGTTCAGAAAGTGTTCAGGACCCTCTGATGTCTTATGCTGACATATTTCCTGAAGCTTGGCCAAGGAGAATCAGAGACTTTCATACATACAATCAGGTATGCATATGAGTCGGTCTCTATTCTGCCCAGCTCATGCTGGTGCTCAGACTTTAAACCCTCACAGATGACACGTCAAAGGGAATGCATTTCCCCATGTTAGTGTTCACCTTCAGTACATTCTAGTCTGGAGTCACTGATGTCTGTTCATGTTAATGGAACGTCAACAGTGAGCTATCTATTATATGTAGGAGGCCAACATTCAGTTTCTTTGACCCTGGTCACCAGGCAACTTTGAGATAGGCTGGCACCTGCACTCCTCCAGCAATCCAAACAGCAGCCTCGCATACCAAAGAGAGAGAGAGAGAGAGAGTCTTCTCTGATCTGGCTTAGTTCTGTCACCGACTAAGTTCCCTGCACAGCCCTGTGTAACCAACATATAGAAAAGTCCATGACAATTGACTGATTTAAAAATGGACGATGGATGGATAATGGGTAGACCTGAGGTGGGCTAAATGAGCCAAGCTATCTGTGATGGAACCCACCTGTCAGTCAAAGCAGCCACAGTCTTAATTATGCATGACTTAAAGCCTTTGAACAGGTCAGTTATAGAAAACAAGTTTCATTCGGGCTGTGAGGTTTGGCATTTTAACATAGGGACTGACTCGTTTTAGTCTGGAGTGGACGTTTGATGAACGGCAATGTTGGCTTCACTTCACAGCCACAATATTAGAAAAATTAAGATTGTGAAGATTGTTTGGATGACTTTGCCTTTTCAATTTGTTTTAGGACATCACAAACAAACATTTAAGGGGTTTATCAAAGTAGTGAAATAGGACATGAACACACCATACCTCAATAGGAGGGTTAGGGATGTTCATTGTTTCCAGCTTCAGTTAATCATCATGTGGTAATTCGGAATATTGAGAAGAAGAAGAATCTCCTGTGGAAATGGAATGGCAGCCATTCTCTGAATGAAAAATAATGGAGCAGCTTGAAGTTTTGGAACACTTGTAAACGTTTCTGTTCTTTGTTTCTTCAGTTCAGACATCACATTACAACCAATCAGGATTCTAGTTCATTTAGCCTGAATGTGGCTAAATGTATTCTATTATAACTTACATAGAGATGATTGCGTAGAAGAGTATAACATAATGAGAATTGCTAATAGCATAATGTAAATTGGAAGTGCACTTACATGCTCTGCCAGAATATAATATAATCAAAATATGCTGCACGGCTCCTTTGAGGAGCAGTTTTTTTTTTTTTTCGTGACTAAACATTCATTACAAAATGGCAATTACATCCAGAAGTAAATGTTGCTTTACAGTGGTTATCTGATTGTTTTATCATATTTAATACCTTCCCTCCCCCCTCTGTTCATCTCTCTGTTTCACTGTGCACAGCAACAAATCCGCAATTATCCTCACAGCAGAGTTCTTGTCAATGTGAAATTGAGATGTGGGGAACTTTTTTCCTTGCCCGGGGCCATTGACTCATCCAATAAGAAGGCATCCTGCATAGAGGCATTCACTGGATGTTGTTGAGACCAAGTGTTTTGGCAGAAGCTGCTGGGAGCTGCCATTGAAGATTTATCCGGCCAGAACCCAGAATGCCCCCCACCCCCACTATCCCATACTCATGCCCTCCATCACTGCCACCAGTTGACACATGCTCACTGTGACATCTTGACTGATTGCCTCATCGCCAATGAAGCAGAGGGCCATGACTGATGTGTCGCATGCGCTGCCTCGCTGGGTCTCTGTGAAACAGAGATGACATGTTGGAGACTACGACAGATTTATTTTGTTTAACAGTTTATGGAGTTTATCTAAAGGGTTAAGCAACGTGTTCTTCCAGCCATATTAATAGGCTAATTTCTAAAGGACTCAGAAAGGTTATACTTCATGCAGCAGTGTGAGCACAAGTCAGCAGATTCTCAATGCTGCCCACCATCCACTGAAGGCAAATTGGAAGGTGGGGTTAAAGGGCACAGGCGACACTGGTGTGTAGGTCTCTACATCAATACACAGCAGAGAAATCAGCCAGAGGCAGCAAAGGATCCTGGGAGAGGAGGGAGGGTGAAGTTGGCCATCATTTATCAGCTCTAGGTAACAGCAGCAGTGACTGGGACACCAATGCATCAATAAGCTACAGGCACACACATACCGATACCCACATGCACAACAGTACTAATGAGGTACAATAGAAAAGGTTACAGCTCAGAGTGTGGAGAAGGTGCACAACCATGTGTTGGATGCTGAATTCTCAATCACATGTGATTCACTGCTGGATGATTCCCAGTTTTCAATCTGTATGATAAAGAGCTCTAGAGTAAGCACAGTCAATGAGGGATTCTGGCAAGAGATAAAGGGCACCCAGAGTAGAAAACAGTGGAGAAGAAAAGCAGCCAAACTCCTCCAGACAACCAGCTTGGATGCTGAGGGAATTTTCATCCACCCTGCAAATATTGATTTTTGTCTTTGCTGCTCTTTCCATCAATGCTTCAAACTAAACCCCCATCCCCAACCACCCTAACCTCTCCGTGCTCCCCCCATCTGGCGCAGGGCCAGCAGTGTCCTGGGTGGTTTTTATAAAAGTAGCACACCAAAGTCATGATGTGGTTCACTCACTCTTAACTACAATCTCCTGTGACTTCTGCATTCTACTGTGCCATCTCATCAAAGGTTTTTCTATCAAAGTCAAACTCTGAAGCAGGGGAGGATTGTTTAGCTCTGGGCTGCACAAATCATCCGGAGTGCTGCACATTCTATTGTATTTGATTATTGTGAGTATCAAAGGACTTGTACAGTCAATTTAAAACCACTTGTGCAAAACTAAATATCCTTCCACTGAACATGGTCATCACTGCTGAAGTGTGGTGCTGTGTAGTGGTTTCAACCATGAATAGGACTGGATAGGGAAACATGGATTTTGCTGAGGAGATTCTGTGGGTGGATAGATTTATACAGCCAGCTACCACTCTCTATTCTAATAACCATGATTCTATCTAGGACACTCTCACAAATACATCTAACCTGATAATGCATGTATAATCACTGAAAAAAGTCAGACATATTTTGTAATGAAACGTGTTGCTATTACGATAGGGTACCTTGTAAGACAATCTCATGTTACGTGTAGGCATGACAATCCAGAACAATAATATCAGTCATAAAAAGGACACAAACCATTTGATCCTATTCAATATTTCTTCTTCAGCATACTGCACATGGCCTCTAATGCTTCAATCTATGTAAACTGAACCATCATGATACAGAGATCACAGGCTGAGCATCACGGTCTGGTGTACACAGACTTCACAGCAGGTAAACTGATGCAGTATGATAATGAGGAGGAGGATCCAACGTTCACAAGTGGGAGTTCCCACTGAATTTTTTTTATACATCAGCACACAGCGAGCAACATCCGCTGAGGTTAGCACGGCTGGCTGATTGGTGCGCAGTCAGTCACACTATACTGAGAGAATGAAACACCAGAGCTGTACATCCTTTAAATCAGTTTGCTCATGAATCTGCTAAATAACAGACAGCGTTGCAGGGCTCTACTGTTGCAGAGTACGTGAATGGCAACATATGAAAAATGCTAATGAATTCTCAACAGCATCCACCAGAAAAGTATCTTTTCGCAGTATCTTTTTTTGAGTTTCTTCCCACTGTGCTTCAACCAGGACCCCCAAACCAGGTGTGAACCAAACTGTCTGAATTACTTCTGATTACAACTTTACTGCTTCACAGTCAAGGGGTGTTGTGTAGGTATATTCATCCCAAACCACTCCGTACATATAATATACTATAATATAGTGGTGGTTAAGAGGCATTGAAGCTAAAATGTATACACGGTTTAGGTATGTCTCATTACAGTAGTCTATGGGTACACTCGGAGTAGGATGTAAGTGTACGTTATGGTATGAACTGTGTAAGATACAGTGTACGGCGGAGATAAAGGTACAGATGAGCTATAGATAAAAGTCAAATCTGTAGAAGAGATACAATACTGCTTTTCTAATAATTAATAATATCTGTAAGACAAAAACTAAAAGTATCAAGAGCCATTGACTCAGCTCCACTCATGATGGAGCAATGTAATATAGCTTCCTTTTCTAAAGTCTGTTTTAATCATGTCCCACCTCCAGTTTTCTACGTTACTCATTCATCCACGCATTCCATGAGACTGAGCCATCTGGCACCCACATCACCGCCATGATGCCTCAGTCTCAGCAGACAACAGACACCAACCCCTTCGTCACAGATTTGAAGCGGAGGTTTTGCGAACGCTGCCTGTACACACAGATGTAGGTAACCCTCTCATAACTCCCCAGACTATTTTCTGTTGACTTGCCGTGATGTTGGCCCACATTTGTCAGCCCTGTGGCTTCAGTCAGCCTGCTCTGCTGTACACAGCTTCATTATGCCTCTGAGAGCAGTTTTGCGTCACAGGTGTTCGGGGGAGGGACACCTCAGCGGGGTAGTTCTGAAAGTGCAACAGCTTGGTTTGGCTTCGGTGATCTCACTAACTTTCACTGCAGGATTTTAGTAATCAGTGGCAGATTATACTTGTCCAAAAAGCCAGTTTCTCAAGGCCCAAGATGAATTATTTAGATCAGTTTAGGCCATTTCATCACACCAATTTTGTTTCACATGAATGTTTTCGCAGTCTTAACATCTGCTCCACGGAAACTTTACGACACTTTTATCCAGAAAAGACCCTGAAAACACATAAATTCCACAGAAAACTAACATTACTGCTGCTGTTCAAATGCTGCTATCTGTCCTTCCAGGCTGATGAAAACGTCTCACTCCTGCAATGACAGCATCCATAGTTTCAACCTGAGCTACTTCTCCGGGGATGCCACTCGCTGTCATAGATGCATCACAGATAAGTGTAATGTTACTCCTGTGCCTGAAGCAATTTTGCTGCGCCATAATGCTTTGTGACATGTCTGTGTTTGTGCCAATACTTCCACAGGAGATATTAAGATCTCAAATTATTTACCATCCTCCTGTGCTGCATTCTCTCTTTGACGACATTTGACTGCTGTATATAAATGAGATTAGAGTGCAGAAAGGTCACTGCACTTCTGAGGAAACCAAGAAAACACATCATCACATCACATCATTATTGTAGATTCATCCATTTTGACTAGCTGCATTCTGGATTTAGTGCGATTTGAACATTTTTCAAGGGGTTGTGAGAGGATTCAGATTAGTTTTGAATAACGTCTGTCCTCCATTTCCAACATTCTTAATATATGGTAATCACAGCACGTGTCAGACTGTTCTTAAATGTACAGAGCACTCAAAGAGGACACACAGTAAACAAACATTGAGAGAAAATTAGCACTGGTGAAAAGCGCAAGCAACGGTGTGTGTTTGATGGGGCAGTGGGCTTAGAGGTGTGTTGGAGTAAATACCAGAATGACTGAGGGTGAGGTAAAAGTAAAGTGGCACCAGTAAGATGTGCCTATAGATCACAGTGTGACAGAACATGATGAAAAGAGTTGTTAGCTTAAAAACTGCATCTCCGTCTTCGTCCACAAAATGAATTCAACCCTTTTAAACATAATTTCAGGACATATTCAAAAGAACTGAAAGAAGCCATGCTTATGGTAAAACTGTTTACAGAAAAATGTTGTTTTTATTTCAGACTTTTTACTTTAAATTTCCGTATGAATGTCATAGAAAATAAAGGTTTTGCCACGAGTTTCTGTACAATTTACCGTCTGTCATTTAACATACTTTATTCTGTGTAAATAAAGCTTCTGATATGAAATATGACTGTGTTTACTGTGTAGTGTTTACACATAGACGATGTGGCTGTAGTAATAGTGACACTTTTTTTCTTTATGTCACTGAAGCATGTGCAAATCCTTGTCTCTGTGGACAATAGCCGATGGTCCTCCTCCATCTCGCACATTAATTCAGCAGCTGGATATTTCTCTCCTCCTTGCATCCCTGCCAACTGCTCGGTGTCATAAAACACTTCAAACAGAGGCAGACTGAACAATGAGACAGATGCTGGAGACTACAGATTTTGTGAAAGCTTCTGCAATCTAAGTTGAAAGCCTGCAAGAGTGAGGCAAACACTGACGCTGACGCTGCTGCATTATAGATGGAAACAAAACAGGCACGGCCGTTTTATCATTAGCCCCTCTGCGTGAATGGGAGATCAATGCAATCTCGGGTCTTACCTGGAGACAGAGCTTCATTGTGGACAGTCTGAACTTTCAAACTTTGTTAGAGTACGGCCGTCGTGGTAGTGGCTTTGTTGAAATATTGATAGCACGAAACAGTGCAGCGCTATGTATTAGCAGAGTGTTTACACTGACACAGTGTCGAGGAAGTTAGAGTTAGCACTGGCTGCCACTGAAAATTCTCTGTGATGCACTGAATATGTTTTTCCTCAATGTTAAGAAGTTGGTGAGCAAGAGACACTCAGTTGTGGGGGAACATGGCTGCTCACACCTCCGTGGGTGGAATACTACAAGTCTGAATTGAATCTTTGACCACACAGAGAATCACAGGTGGGTGTGATGTGTTTTACTTGTAACCACACACAGCTGTGATGCAGTGAGGTATGAAGTGACTGGGTGAAGATAAGGGCTGATGCAGTGCATGCAGCATTAATAGACCAGGTGTAGTTGATCTTATATTCACAGTTGTGTTGTCATGTGCACAGTAAACAAGTTTAACTTCTTTGACACAGTTAACGCATCACCTCCAAGCATGTCGCCTCAGTTGCCCGGTCATGCCGCTTTGCACTTTACAACATCAGAAAAATCAGGCCTTACTCAACTCAACATGCTACTGAACTCCTGACACAAGGTGTGGTCATCTTAAGACTAGACTACTGTAATGCCCTCCTGACGGGCCTGCCAGCCTGCACAGTCAAACCTCTTCAGATGATCCAACCAACTCAACTCCTGGCTCTGCCACCTGTTTTTGTTTAAGGTAATCCAGACTCCTTGTTGTTCCGCATTGAACTAAAAAACTTCTAAAACTAAAAGACTTCCAGCTCTTCAGAGAGGACCTCCTCTCCAGTACAACCAACAACTGGACATGATAAATCTACCCTTTAAGACCTGTCATAGCACTTGCTGACGCACTATCGCTTCATATCACACTGTACCTTGATTGTTTCCCTTCTCTGTAAGTCTCTTTGATAAAAGCTTCTGCTAAATGACGAAATGTAAATGTACCTAATAATATCTGTTGTGCTTTCTAATTTACAACTATATAGATTAAATACTTGAAAAGTACAAAGGGAAAGTCAAAACTAGAAAAAAACTAATGGAACAAATCTGTCTACTGTTCTCACTTTTTGCTTCCATGCCATAAAAAAGAAAAAAATCAAACCATTATCAGAGGAGGAATCCGATGACTGATTAAATTTACAGCAGAGTAAACAAACAGAGGCTAAGGTTGGTTGGACTAACATCTCTGAAAGAGTTAAGTTTGACTAAAAGCCCAGAGGAAGATGTGTGAGAAGTCAGCGGAACATTTAATGGCCCGTGTGCTGTGAAGAGAACTTTCCTATTTTCACCCCAAACACGTCTCATGTGGCTTCTTCCTTCAAACCACTTACATTTGATTAATTCACAGCTGCATAATAAATAGAATCAATTCCAGCTGAGGCATTAAATTACCTGTAATTAAGCCATTGATTGAATGTTCTGATCTAGGTAATTGATTTTATTGTCCATTAATTTAAACCAAAATCTTTGGCGAGTGAGTTCAATGACTGCTGCCATCCTATCAAGGGAGAGCTATTCGTCTTGCAGTGTCTGATATGGAACATCTTTAACGTGGGTGCAGCAATGTCAATCGAGTTCTCTTAATATCTTGATGTTTCAGCAGTGGAAATACCACACTGCATAATGTCCAGGGTGACTATCTAACTGAGTATCTGTCTGTCTACATGAATATTCCCACAGGTAAGGAGCTGATTTGGGTGAAACTGAAGGTTATATGCAATTATATTAATTATGTACGGACCTGGTAGCCTTTAGCCTGGGGCTGTTTTGAGTAGCTGTTTTAATTATTTGGGAGATTCTTGGTGGCAAAGATAAGTCAGATATGCTGCAGATGTGATGTTTTTGGAGACTCCACATGAGTTCCCTTCTCTCTTCTGTAATGTTTTTTCATAACCTTCTTCCTCTTTGAATACAGTTTAAGTCCCATTATGGAAATATCGCCGCTCAGTTATGCATGCAACCTACTCGTTTTCAACAAACTACATGACATTCCTTCACAAAAACACTGGAGTTGAATAATTAAAAAGAAGTATTTTGTGTTAATGCATTTAATTATAATGTTGTCATGATGAAATAAATAATTCATGACAACTGTTTTCTTCCCCCTGCTTTGTACAAAGTATCTACAATTCAAATGCAGCCTTTTTTTATGCGTTTTTCTTTTTTTTACTCCACTCTTTAGGTTCATGGAGAGTTTTTCATGACCGAGGGGAAACAGCACTGTAATGACTGCAGGCACCTGATGCACTTCCTCAAAGTCTCATTAGGTTTTTTTCCTAGAAGTTACAATAAAAAGAAGCCATGTTTATTTGATTTCTTCTATGGACTCCGAAGACTGAAAGTTTTTTTTTTTTTTTTTTTTTTTTTTTAAAGCCTGGTTCATTTTGAGGTTGTTACATAATGTAGCGTCCTTGTTCCCACACTGACAGCAGGACTCAGAGCATATAAAATGTTTAAAATTAGTCATGAAATAACCATTTTTCTCTGCTAATTAGGAGGCCACCTCTGTTCCCGTTCCCTTGCCTTTTTGTCTCTGGCTGCAGATTTCTATCCCGCAATCTGGTCCTTGGTGAGAGAGGCGAGCCATGATGGTCCACATTGGTCCAGATCAAAGCACCGCTAATTGGCTGGACATAGAATCATTTGTCACATTTGCTCAACTTAGAAATTTCATCGTGCATAGATAACCAATTAACATTCTGAATGAACAAATGAAGGAGTATTAAATAGTCACTTAACACAGCAGTCACATAAACAACGCACTGGGCTGTCCGTCCTCAGCTGAGTGCTGAGAAGTCAATTGATGTTTGGGAGCATTTAAAGCATTTGACAGTTGAATCGTAAAATCATGCACTGAAGTGCAAAAGTGAAAATAAAAGGATTAAAATCCACGAAGGCTGCATCTTAAAAGTTGGTGAGCATCAGTTGAGAAGATACTGAGTGAACTCATATTTTGTCCTTCAGACCAACAGACTTTTGTTTTTGGGCCACATCATAGCAGTGCCGTGAATTTATTAGGAACTATTTCATGTGTTCTTTCATGTGAATAAAAGTCATAAAAGTGCTGCCTGCCTCATTTCTCCAACAAATCAATACATAGCCTGACATGATAGAGCTCCAGCTCAAATAGGCCGCAAATCTTGTATCATATGCTGCTGTGTTCCCATGACCCTGGTGCATTTGACTGTGTTTGTGTGGTCAAAATCATCACTGAATCTCATGCCAACAGATATATTATTTTTATTGTTTATTTATTTATGTAAAAATAGGAACAAAAATCTTTGTATTGAACGGCCAAATCTACATCCACTCAGCCATAAGGATATATATTTGTAAGGAAGGAGTGTTTATTCTACAGTGTCACGGTATTAGTATTCATCTTTGATCTACATAATGTTCTTAATCTTAGATTCTGAGATTGATTGCTTTTGTCTCCGCCCACATACCCAAGGAGTTCACAGCAGGTAATTTCACTCAAACCTTTTGCAAAGTAGCCTTTATTTTGACAAAGGTTCCTAACTGAGTGAAATGACCTGGAAGTATCTGCCATGATAAGAGCTGTTCAAATTCTCTAAATGGTAAGGAAAGAAGCTTCAGTGCTTCCTTTCTTATCCCCTTTAGCATAGGATACACCAGAGCATCCTTTAGGAAAGGAAGAGGTAATGCTGTCCAACAGTTCTGTCAATGGTTTTCCTCGTTCGAGTAAAGTTCGCACATAGGAAAGTGAATATTTCTCCCATATTCAGATCTGTTGTGTAGATATGAGAGTACTTGGATAATGTTCATTTGACAATTTGAGTTAGGAAAGATGAGTTTTTGTGAGTTTTGAGCTTGTGTGCATACGTGCGTGGATCCTCACTCACAAGTACGTATGTCCACCATTTTGTGTTAGCTATGAGTTTACATGTGCACATGAAGTAATGTATTTAGTATTTTTGTCTGTTCAATGTGTTCATGCACTTTGAGTTTTCTGTCCTGCAGATCTTCCTATACTGTAAAATTGTTGTGTTTGTGGACACGTATTCATTCTGTAACTTAATTGTATTATTGTTTGAGTTGCTTTGTGGATTTCTTTTTATTTGAGTGAAATTTAAAAGACCATTTCAAGCTTTTCATTGTTTCTGCTAATAAGTAAAGTAAGTAATGTGTAGTATATGTAGTAGTAATATGAATCGTTTGTTATAATCCGACAGACACATTGTCTGTCTGATTATAATTTGTGTGCTGGAGTAACTGTCAGCACAAAATGACCTCATTACTTTTGGACAGCACGGTAAAATACAATGCTGTGTGTAAAATCCAGGACAGTGCCAGTTATTGTAGATGAGAGACCTGACCTCCAGTAGAAAGTCCAGATCCAAATATTATGCAGCTGATTCCCAATAAAACAGGCAAGGAAACATTTTATATTCAGAAAAGAGAAGAAACTAAAGTAGACAAAGGGATACCATGGACATATTTTGGCAGTGACCTGTGACAAGGTGGCTCAAGATGAGCAGTCAGTGAGAGAAACTTTTCTTACAGCATATCAGGAGGGTGAGGGCTCTTCATAAGGTAATATATATATGTATATATAAAAATCAAGTTATCACATAAACTTGAAAGAACACCCTGTCAATATTTGTGAATTTGCTGCTACAGCTACTCAGATCTTTAAATAACTAAATTGTGCTTTACCATGTTACTTCAAACCACAGACATTTGGTTATGTCTGGTGTGACTTTCATTCAAGTTATACACTGCACACATCTACCCTGATATTAGACTTGCTAAACACATTTCTCTGCACACACTAACCAGAAACAGAAAAGGAATTTTCTATATCTCAGGCTTTTCTCTCATCCTTGAGCCAGCCTCTAGTAGCTTAGGTGAGAAGTTCCGTCTGTACTCCCACCTTCAGCATTTCCTCAAAGTCCCAATCCAAATCCCAACCAGGATAATCTCATCCCTCCACTCTGATGTACTTCCATTTATCCTAGCCTTGTACTACTGCCAGCTCAGTCCCGTGTTAGGGAAGGGGAGAAAGAGGATTTCTTCTGCTTTCCCCTTGCTCGGGCACTTCACTGAGGTTGTAAGTCCGTATCGCCTTGGAGCTCCGCAGAATCTGCTCAATGTCACCCCTGCAGAGCCTCAGGATACAATGGCCACACGCTCGTTATCGTGCTACTTCCAGCTGTAGGTTCATCTGAATGACTTACAGTAAGAGACCAGAAAAAAAAACTCCAGAAGACAACAACTAGAAGAGTCCTGCAGTATAATAGTGTGACAACGCTACCCTTCATCAAAAGGCAGAGAACAGGTCGATAGCGTGAGACACAAAGAATTTCAAAGAAAGAGGTAAAGCAGACTGTGACGTAAATCCATTACACCTAGTTAAATAATTTCATTTTAGTGGTTGGCTGAATATGAAGTGTGTGGAGAAAATGGAACGCAGCAACACGTCTTGTTGAACATATTATTTCATCATCCCTGCACTCCGCACAATAGACAACAGAGCAGGATTCATGCTGAGCTAAACTATATTAGATAGATAGATAGATAGATAGATAGATAGATAGATAGATAGATAGATAGATAGATAGATAGATAGATAGATAGATAGATAGATAGATAGATAGATAGATAGATAGATGAATAAACTGTATTATTCTGATCATATGATTATTGTTAGTATAAGAAATAGTGTGATTATGATTATGATATAATATGTTATGTCATTACCTAGTCTGTGTATGTCCATGAAGCCAACATGTCAGCACTGCATAAATTCATCCAGCATGAGAGCATCACAAAGCGAGTCTAGCTAAAATTAACTTTCATGGCACATTCTGCACAGAGACGACAGCAGAAGATATAAGCAGCCAGAGCAAAGCAGGCCCATGCAGCCACACTGTCGAGCACAAGACTGACTGGACAAAGCCAAGGTGACAGAAGCTTAAGAGTGACATCAAAGCCAATCATTTGCTTTGAATTGAACATTTCTAAAGCTTAGCTGAATATCGAGAATGTAGAAAATGTGCAGGTGATGAAATATCATGTGTGGGTGACAAAAGCCAGGCTGACTTGACCATACAGAGAAATAATGAACTGGAGAGACCATCCAGTGAGCTAAGTGACAATACTCAGCTGCACCTCCACGTGCGAACCAGAACGCAAATGCAGTGTGTATTCACACTTCACCACAACAATTTCGGACTGTTGGCTGTGAGAATATAAAAAAGTGTGGAGAGAGTGTAATAATGACAACCTACCCTGTGTGTGGTAAAAGCCATGTTGAGTTTCCCAATGAAGCCAAGCCGACAAATGTGTTGTAGCCCCTGATGCTCAAACATGAGTATTCACAATGGCATAAATCTGCAGCATAAAAAGCACCATAATGAGTCAGACAACAACCCAACTGCAAATAAATACCTCAGCCAGCCAGGAAGCACAGTATAAGGACACAACCACAGAGCAAAGATGACCGTCAATATATAGATCTAAGCTTCAGAGTGACACTGCAGTAATGCAAAACCATCACACTGCTGTGAGTTAAAGATCTGTTTAATATCAAGTGTGTGGAGAAAATGTAAATATGACCACCTGTCCTGTAGAGACCACACTGAGATTACAAGAGGCCGACAATGCAGGGAAACAATTATGTGAATACGCCATGATGTCATTTTTACAGCCTTGAAGCCGATATACAATTCTCCTCCCTACTGAGACCAATAGGCAAACAGTGAGCCAACAGAGACCCCATAAGCACAGCATTGGTAAAATAACAGTCAAACACGAGGATTCATACTTCACCACCAACACCATAATGTAATAACAAAAAAACATCATGAAACACAAATCATAAGTAAGAAGCTCAACAACAAATTCATTCAGACTTCATAAAATTGCACACAGATGACAGCAGCAGAAATGAGCAGCCTGCAGACAAGTATAAGCAGCCATAGTGTCCAGCACACAGGCCTGGTTACAGGCATGGACTGTTTACAGGCTGAAATGTGAACAGAAAATACTGCTGCTCTTGCACATCTTGTGATGTAATCTGTGTGATAATAATAAAACAAGCAGACAAATTTGTAAGAATGTTTTTCTTACCTGATGAAGTAAATTAGCTTTTAGTTGTCAGTTAACGGTGCCACTACATCTGGAACATCCACATACTTGTTATGGAATTTTCTATCCTTTGGTTACACATGGTCACACATGGGCCTTGGGGTCATAGACGGTGACAGAACGAAGCCAGATCAGAGAAGACTCGCTCTCTCTCTCTCTCTCTTTGGTATGCGAGGCTGCTGTTTGGATTGCTGGAGGAGTGCAGGTGCCAGCCTATCTCAAAGTTGCCTGGTGACCAGGGTCAAAGAAACTGAATGTTGGCCTCCTACACAAAATAGATAGCTCACTGTTGACGTTCCATTAACATGAACAGACATCAGTGACTCCAGACTAGAATGTGCTGAAGGTGAACACTAACACTAACATGGGGAAATGCATTCCCTTTGACGTGTCATCTGTGAGGGTTTAAAGTCTGAGCACCAGCATGAGCTGGGCAGAATAGAGACCGACTCATATGCATACCTGATTGTATGTGTGAAAGTCTCTGATTCTCCTTGGCCAAGCTTCAGGAAATATGTCAGCATAAGACATCAGAGGCTCCTGAACACTTTCTGAACTCCTGACTGACCTGGTGCCATTGATTTCAGCAGTTTCTCCACAACAATACTGAATTGTACTGATACAAGCAGAAATCTAGCCCCTAATGTTTTCCAGATGTTATCATGCAGACCTGATATATAAGAAGTCATCACAAGTAGTCTTTGATCATTCCGTTGTGTGTCAGAATAGAACTGAGTTTGCACAATAGTCAATTTCATTACTGTATAAATCACATGGAGAAACAAGGTTAAATCTTATAAGCATCCAGGAGACAAGCACAAAACAGTAACACTCCATTAAGGCCAAAGTGGCCACCAGTACGTGGAAGGTGACTCAACAGTGACAATGCTAGAACATAACAATTTAGCCAATAACAGTGATGAAACTCAAGCATGATCTGACACCACAGAAGGCATCACAATAGAATTCAGAAGGCAGAAGCAAGACAGCAGCAGAAAAACATCAACAAAGCCACAGTGTGAAGACAAACGCTGTTTAAAGCCCAGACAACCATCAGTACATGGACATGAATCTGACAGTGAGAATGAAAGAATGGTACCATCCATTGTTTTTGGCTTTTACTGTACAAGCCTGCTGCTTTGTGTGAAATATTTACTATATTTAGCCCAACATACTGCACGTGACAAAAAAAATAAATAATAATGTGTATATTATTTCACCACCACTAATCTCATCCACAATAGTACAACCACCAACCATACTACGATGCTCCTTCATGACAGCAGGTGTTTCCAGCAGGGGGAAAGTGTGTGAAGCCAGGACTGCTGGCATGATCCTAATGTTAGTATTACATTTTGTAATAACCATATTTTGGGCAGGATATTCATTTATGCTGACTTAAATGTCCATTGTGTTAGATTGAGGGGGCTCTATTCACAGAATATGGCTGAAATGAAATATAATATCTAATTTCATCAGTGTACATGTAAGAGGTATGGAATGAACCCAATTGCAGCACAAATGAACCAGGTATCCTAACCAGCTATCACATGAATACAGCAAACCAGAAGATGGTAACAGAAGTAGATCCAGGTGAGTATGGCAGGTAATGGAGCGAACTCACTCCTGGTGAAACTCTGGCTGGACTATGGTTCAGATGAGGACTGGGTGAGGATCCAGACCTTGAAATGGAGTCAGCAACAGTAGAACAGGAAAGGTGGGTCTCCTCTCAGAGCAGGAACAGGCTGAATGCCACACAGCCACCGTGGATTACTATCCCAGGGGGACGGAGGCAGGGCAGGGAGAGGAATCAGAAGCGAGGCTGCAGGGCCGGCGCGTTGGAGAGGCTACGCAGGCGGCCACGCAAACTGACTCTTCCGGATTTTTCTCACCAATGCAAGTTCCCTCACAAACAAGTTGGGTGAACTGAAGCTCCAGGTACTGGTGAATAAAAACATCAAAGACAGCTGTGTTATCCTGATCAAGGAGACCTGGCTTCACTCATCCATTCCGGACACAGCTATGGAGTTAGCAGGCCGCACAGCACACCAACATGACAGCACCAGAGACTCCAGTAAGGGCAGGGGAGGAGGGCTGTGTCTGTACGTCAACAGCAGCTGGTGTGCAAACAGTAAGACTGTAGACAGCCACTGCTCCCCAGATCTGGAGTATGTGACAGTTAAATGCAGACCCATATACTCTCCCCAGGAGTTTACAGCTGTCATGGTCACTGCCGTGTATATTCCACCTGATGCTAATGCTAGCTTAGCTCTTGGACTTTTGCATAATACTGTTAACAGGCAACAGAACAGGTATCCTGAGGCTGTCCACATCATAGCAGGGGACCTTAACCACGTGGATCTTAAAGGAATGCTCCCTAAACTACACCAGCATGGTAAATGTGCTACTAGATGAGCAAACACACTGGACAAGGTCTACTCCAACATCAAACCCACACTTGGGCCAGTCTGAGCCTGCTTTTGGTCCCAGCATACATCCCCCTTAGGAAAAGTGTTCCTACTACATGTAAGACTGTTCAAATATGGCCTGATGATGCCTCTTACCAGCTGCAGCACTGTTTCCAGAGGACTTCAACCACTTCTTTGACTGTTTTGAGGTGGATCCACCAGAGGAAACTGCATCCTGTTTACCAGCCCTCAGCTGCCACATCCTCACTGTGGAGGAGGACGAGGTGAGCCTGCCTATCATGAGCAGAAACAGCAGAAATTCCATGCATGCCGACGTAACTTTTTTTTAATGCTAACATTACTTGTGTGAGGGAGGGCTTCTGTGCTTTTAACATCTGCTGCAAATTGATGGTTTGTGACATGTTACTGGGGTAGGTTTTCTTTAAAATATAGCACAAATTTTAACCAAGAGAAATGGCAAAATCAAAAAATTTTCCATCCAACACTAATATGATATATTAGCTGCTGGGTCATCGTGATAATAACTTCTGGCACAAATTTAAAATTCAGGTCCATTGCAGAAGAAGGGAAAATTCTATTTTCAGTAAATGGGAAATCTATACAGTCTCACACTGACTATAAGAATCTAAAATTTATTTGAAGTAGTAGAGCTGTTAAAGAGGACAGTAAAACACTTTCACTCTTTACTTTTCCTCAGTTTAACGAGACCTGACTCTGACTTTAATGGCTTGATTCTAATCAGCATGACACAGTGTTTGCATTCTCACTGCTCTGCTCACCAACTTATCACAGTCTCCAAATTTGTTTTTGACATTAATGCAGAGGCCCACTCCATGTTGGAGACTGATTTTTGGCTTGATCAAAAAGGATTTCTTTTGTGAAGTGAAATTAGCCATTTGAAGGCTCACACAAAGTGTTATCTGAGCCCTGGATGGGAGTCTCGCTTGTCACTGATAACTAATGAATAAAGTTATGAGTTCTGGTGTTCGGAAAGCATATTCCATAGACTGAATGAGAAAAATGATGAATAACTCTGTGGTGCACTGAAAGCAAAGCAGAAATCCACCATAAAAATATATTTTTTTTTGTTTCCATCAAGATGTTGAACTCTGAGAGAAATTTAATAGTAGAAAGGTTTTCATCAATGTAAAAGATTGACTTAAACATGAGCATGAATATTGTGATTATATAACAATTACCAAGTTAAATAACATATATAATCAAAAGATATTCATGTTTTGGGGCAATTTTGCTCTCAAAATAAACATAAACATTTCTTTGCTCGTAGTTTCCTCTTGTGATCTGTTTTTATAGAGATACTGACTAATACCTGGATTAATACCTGAAAAACAATCCGTGTGACACCTATGTGTAATGGAACCCAGTTCACTACTCCAGCAAGTAGCCTTAGTAATGACCTAGCATCAGAAACGCTTTCTAGTCCCATCAAAGCTTATGGAGATCATGGAGTTTCCCAAACTGAATAAATACGCACATATAAACACTAAACTGCACTCTTGTAGTGACTAAGATATCTGCTGAATAAGAGCTTTTTCCATGGACAGATTGGCCTTCTAACTTCACATTTATTTTGAAGCTAGCATCGTATCAGCGACTCACCAGCACAGCTGATGGAGGATGATCCAAACATTTCCAGTAACTTCACAGTGTTGTCCAAAGTCCAAAAGTCAAAATGTATTGAACAAACAAAGATGGAATCATTTCCAAAATGAGCAACATGTTTTTATCTAACACAATATTCCTCTTCAGTCCACAGTAGTCTACCTTTAGTACACACCTGTATTAATGAGGTACACACCTGTATTAATGAGGTACACATCTGTATTAATGAGGTACACACCTGTATTAACAAGGTACACACCTGTATTAACGAGGTACACACCTGTATTAATTAGGTGCACACCTGTATTAACGAGGTACACACCTGTATTAATTAGGTGCACACCTGTATTAACGAGGTACACACCTGTATTAATTAGGTGCACACCTGTATTAAATTATTACATGTTCTGTATTCTCAGGATGTGACAATGTGGAGATGGTGGAATAATATTTTTAGTGATTAGTCAGGTGTGCTGTCATGCTGATTTGATCACGTTCTATATGTCCAGTTGACCAATCAGATTGATACAGTATGTTTCATCAAGGACCATCATCAGGTCTAAAGTCATTGCACAGCACAGGAATTGGACTCAGATACAAGAGGTAATCTGTATCTGCATCTTTAATGGCAGGCAAAGGTTCAAAAATCCAATCAGAAGCGTCTCCTGACGCTGGGAAGGCTGCAGAAGCAGGCAAGCTCATGGGGGGTAGGAGCAGGGAACGAGGGAGGTGGAAAGCGTGGTGAGGTTGAGGCTGGAGCTGAAGGTTGTGGTGGCAGGGTGGCTTGGTGGTTGGAGAACTGGATCCTGAAAGCAGAGAACACAGGTGAGTAATTCTGTAGGAAATTTCAGATAGCAAATTCACTAAAGCACAGAGGCTGATCTACCAAGATGTGGTGACAATCTGGCAGTGAGCACACAGGAGGCCAGTCTCTAAATACTGCTCCAGATAACGATGATTCGGCTCAGGTGTGTGCAGCCACCTCCTCAGCCACCCAGCAAACTACGCCTATTTCTGCCAAGGGAGGACACAGAGCCCAACCCCCAGCCTCGACACACTACACAAACAATCCAAAAGAGGGGCCGGCTGTGACAAAAGTTTAATCTGATCTAGATTTTGGTTTAAAATATCTGTAAAACTGACATTTTCTCAGTTAGTTGGGTTTTTTTTGTACATAGTTAGAGGTTAAATTAAGATGGTAAACAGTAAGCATTATGCAGATAATAAACATCAGCATGTCAGCAGAAATGGCTGCTTTTTCTGGATTTTTCTGGATTGATTTCTTTTTTCAGGCATGTCTAGGAAGCACATTAAAACTATTGTGAAAGAAGGTGTAGATAGAATATATACACAGGAGAAAGGTAAATTTGTCACACAAATACAGAATAATTCTTGATGAATTCTTCTGATGTATAACTGTGTAGTGTCCAAGCGTAGCATTTTCTAATAAAAGGAAGCAGTTACTCCGTGGAAACCTCAGCCGATTGTTAGAATAAGGGTTTCCGTGTGCAAAGCAGTTGGAAAATATAGGCAAGGAAAGAATACGGGCAACACGCTTCTCTGCTCAGTGTCTTTCCCCAAGGTGCCCTTCATCAGGGCACTTAATCCCCAGTTGCTCCGATGGCAATCAATTCAAGGCTGTGCCTTTAATTGGCATCTATTGTGTGAGAATTTTCATAACAGTAAGATTGTGCAGGGCGGTGCTGAAGAGCTACAGTAGAAAAATTGCTAAAATAGTTTCTAGACTGCTGACTACTAAATTTGCCATCGAGTCAGTGGTGTGTGTGTGGTCACATCAGTGATGGCTCAAGCTGTCGGTGACTAAACCCGCCAATCAGTTGTCACACACATGCAGCAGCACCAGCTGACACTCAAGGCCTCAGGCGGATGTATGTGGTGTAGACACGTACACTCAATGTATGTGGAGATATCAGCTGTATCATAACACACGTTATGTCACGGTGCTACTGTCATATTAACACTGGTCTGGGAATGTTCAGGGGCTCGCACAGAGACAGTAGACGCACAAAATGTCTGTAAGAAATAAGGATCTGGCAGTGGCTTATTCCTGCTATCTGTACTGTGTCAATTCAGCACAATTCAAAATGAAGAAAATTGGTCTTTCTACAGTTTTTCTACAATACACAAACATGTTGTGCTGTTGTTTCCTGTGTGTAAAGTAGGTGGTAAAAGCAAAAGCCACAGTTATAAGGTAGGAAGTGACTGTGAGAATGTGTTGACTCTGGATGGGCAAAACGTGTTTGGTTTTCTTAAAAAGGACATCCACGTCATTGTTCTATTTTGCATGAAAAATAAAGGATCAATGTGTGGACTTCCTCAGCGCAGCACTGGGTCACTCCTAGTTGAATCAGTAATATTCCTTTAATAATAGTCAAAAACATGCCTCTGGAACTTGTCTGGAAACCTCAACAGCACGCTTGGTGCAAACCAGACACATCACTCCTCCTCTGCTGTCCGTCCTCCCCCATGGCAAGGCAGCAGGTCCCGATGGTCTCAGCTCAAGGGTCCTCAAAACATGTGCAGCCCAGCTGAGTGGAGTCCTGCAGCACATCTTCAACCTGAGCCTGAGGCCGGAGAGGGTCCCTGTGCTGTGGAAGATGTTCTGCCTGGTTCCATTACCGAAGAAGGCGCATCCCAGCTCCTCCAATGATTATGAATGAATGACGTTCCACCAAATGAAGTCCCTGGAGAGACTGGTCCTGTTACTTCTTCGGCCCCTGGTCAGCTCATTGCTGGACCCTCTCCAGTTTGCCTACCAGCTGAAACTGGGAGTGGAGGATGCCATCATCTTCCTGCTCCACCGTGCCTACACCCACCTGGACCAATCGGGAAGCACCCTCAGAATTATGTTTTTTTTTTGACTTCTCAAGTGCGTCAGCTCCTGCAGTATTTAACTCCGGTTCACCCTTTCAGACTCTGCGTTGTTCTACCTTTCGCAGTAACTAGTAATCAATGAGAATTCTTTGTCATATATTTTTTGGATGCCTACTTGTTATGTCTGTTCGTCTGCTTTGTCTTCAGCCCTGCCACACACACCTGCCCTGCTAGCCACGCTTAGCCTACCCTCGTCTGCTCAGCAGTACTTGTCGTCCTGCCTTGAAGCTTTCCCCCCCAAGACTCCTCCTGTATTGTCTGTCTGTGTCGTGTCTCAGAAATAAATACCTTCAAAAGTAATTCCAGTTTGTGGTCTGCATTTGAATTGTTATGTCTGCTAGCCATTAACAACAGTTGTTGTTGTTTCCTGTGTGTACAGTGTGTTACACTGTGTGATAATCAAAGGCCACATATATGAAGTTAGGAAGTGACTGTGGTTGTGAGGTGTTTCGAAAGGCTGTGCTCTTCTTAAAGGACTTCCACTTTATGCTCAACGCATATCTTCAAATCATGAGATGAAGTGATTTCAGTCTTAGCTAAGGAAAAAGTAAAAAACTAAAGTTATCCAGCGGTTCACATTGTTTTTCAGAGCATTGTTATTATTGTCATTGTTTTAATTTATTCAGTCATCTCATCTCTTCTCACCTACTCTGCCACTCATGGTGACTGATCCTCGTGTCAACTATGTTGCTAAGTGTCTTGCCATGTTGAAAATGACAATATGAGCACTGCAATCAAATGATATTGCACTTGTGTATGTTTGTGGATGAATATAATGACAAGATGTGCACACATGTTGGTTTTGTAAAGATTATTGTTGCAAAGATCCAGAAGCTATGAAATAAGGAGCAGGCAGACGCAGAGCATGAATGCAGCCCAGAGTGCATATACGGCAAACATCAAAGCCAACATCATTGTAAATGTAACTGTAAACTGTAACTGGATCTGAAACATCAGAGGCCACAGAAAGCATTCAGTGCTGGCGAACACAAGAACATATTGGCCTCCTTATAGGAATATATTTATATTTGCCTCAAGATATACAGAGATACAAAGATTTCAGACCAGACCAAAGTCAGCCAAACCTCATTTGGGTACATTTGACCCTCAGATCAAGATGAAAGCATGAGTGTATGCTTCCCCCCTTGAATTTGAATATAACGTTTGACAACATCAAAGAAAATTTTGCAGAAAAAAAGTGCAGTTCAAAACCAGGAGATTAGGTTTAGAAATGCCATGTTGTTTCAGAGATCACAAGATGCAATATGATTCAGCCACTTTTCCTTTCCTTTCCTTTCACCTTCATTCATTTCCGGTATTAATGTTAACAGCAAATCTCAGGAACTTGATCAGGTCAGGAAAACTAAACTAAAGTCTTGTTTACAAGATTTTAATGACATGTTTGACATGCAACTTGGAGTCCTCTGACTGTACTTCAGTGTCTTTGTCATAGGAATATATCAGCATAAATCCATATTGGAGGCTCGTTAGGCGAGCACACCCCATATTGTTTGCGGCTCTTTGTTAGTTTGCGTTTTCCATTATTAATTACCTCAACTTAATACAAGAGGATTTCTCATTTTAGACAGTCTTTAGAAACACATTACTGCACCGCTGATGCGACGTGACTTATTTACTCCACAGCAATTTCCTCTCTCGCATTGCCTCAAAGGCTCGGAAATGAGGCTGGGAACGGAGGGACAAGCCCAGGTTACGCCGGAGAGAAAACACACAAGCTTCTGTGTCACAGCAAACAAGACACGTCAGTTGTGCCGTGTGCAGCATGAGCTGCAAGAAATGGATTTCTGAGTTTGCCTTTGTAGCCCTCAGCAGGGCACTAACATTATATTATTGGCTGTTAGCAGCTCTAAAGTTTTTCTATTACCCTGGTCCGTGACTTGACATCACTGTTAAATAGCGGCACAACATGTGCCTTCCAGCTTGTTCAATTGTTCTGACCCCATGAACCCGCAGGACTCAGGGAAACAGAGCCAGAGAAAGAAGATGGGGGAGGAGAGGTCAAAGCCAAGGTGATTGGCCTTTGTGGAGGAAAAGTGTGTCTGCGGCTGCACGTGTGTGTTCAGTATACGGCTATACAGAGCACACATGGAAGTCTGCCGCCTGCATAGATGCTGTAGCCATCCAGTCCTCTGTGTTATTGAAAGTGCATTGATAGTTGCTCAGCCCTCTCTGTATGATGAATGGCTGCGAGCCGTGTGACGCCTGAAACAAATGGCTCTCCCTGCTCTAACTATAGTGCGCTGTCTAATGGTGCTTCCATAGCGAGCTGCCTTTAGCCCCTTTCAGCCCAAAACAACAATAAGTATTCTGCTCTTGTGGTGCAGCATCTAAACTTATCTTGTTGCCTATTTGTTCATTTTAAAGAGCACAGAGATTTTAAGGAGAGGGTCACCGAAGTATCGAGCGGTGATGAACAATCTCTGGCCTTGAGCAGCACTCGCCCTCTGCCTGGAGATTCCTCCATCCACACAATGTGAGCAGGAAAGTTTAAGCAACAATGTCCTGTGGCACTAGAGAATGAGACATTTGCAACCTACATATTGTATAAAATTATATTTCTGTAGATTTCACTTGCTGAACTGTGTTTCAGTATGTAAATGGCTTGTAATCTGCAAGGTAGGACACACTTTACTGCATCATGCTATGGGGTGCTGTTTGTAAAAGCAGCTCATGCTGAAAATATCAGCAACATTTTGTTACATTCAGCTGCAAACAGTGTTTAAAAAACAGATGTGAGTTTTTGGGTTTTTTTTTTTGCACATTTACAACATTTGTCAACTTAGAGATATTTGAAATAGTTAATAGCTAAATCTAATTGTTAAATATTTCAGGTGAAACAAAATATTTAGATAATATTCTAATTCAAATGCCGGTAACTGGAAGTACCAAAATAAAAGTTTGAGGAGGTCAGAGTGTGTTTATAGTGTCAAATAACGAATAAAACCCATCTTATCCGGGGAAATGGACTCTCGGACATGGTTTATGGTGATAATAACTACCTAAAATAACAAACGCGTTTGGAGAAACTTTATTTGAGGTGTACTTAGTGTAACTTTTAGTGTAACTTTTATGAAGGGTGCGGGACTTATAACTTGTAGCCACTATAGCCAGCCACGAGGGGGCTCACTTTGACTGATCTGTCATGTTCACTTCCATAAAGGCCAGCAAGATCCTACCCCCGCCCGCCTCCACCCGATACACCCTACTGTTGGCCATGGTCGGTCTGCAAACATGTCCGGCGAATCAGCGTTAGCGTAGAATATAGGCAGAGCTGTTTTGGTGGCAATACAAATATTTTCCACAGCGACAGCAACCGCCACAGGGCCACCACAGGGCCACCACAGGCCACCTCGGTAAGTATGTTTTCCAAATCACGTAGCATTGGATTGTTGTCAAGGCTAACTTAGCTAAACTAGCTAACGGTAGCCAGTAGAGATTTGCTACTAGCACAAATGCTCTTTATGTGTAGCACATTTGTTTCTATAAACAGTAAAACTCGTGACGCAGTGGGATGAACTCATGAGCTGAAAAACAAAGTGTCAGTTCAAGATTCCGTGAAGATGCTCTGAGCAACAAAACATTACTTTGGGAAAAGAAACTAAATGTGACAAAATGTTGACAAAATTTTCAGCATGAGCCGCTTTACAAACTGGATCAAATGTTTTCTGGTTTCTCTCACACTAAAGAAATACATTTGTATCGTAAATTTCAGTTAGATACAATTGGAAGCTGAGTTATACAAATGTGTTGTGACTTATTCTTGGCAGCTTTCTCTATTTGAAACAGGAAGGCAGAAGTTAATAATATAATTGTCCCACCTTTGAGCTTGTCTAAAGCCCTGGTCAATGTTTCTTTAGGTTATCCAAAGCTTTTTTTGTGAAAAAGACAAAAGCATTGACTAATTAATAATAGATTCCAAATATGGAACTGTAACAGGCTTTGGCTCCTGGGCCTGTTGTTTGAGACCCATGTATTAAAACATAAAATCTTTGACATGGCAAAGCAACATTGTTTTGTTTGTGTAAACTGTCATTTTTAAGTGACTGTGTAAAATTACCACATCTGAGGTTAAAACCATCCAACAGTGATGAAATAAAGCCTGTGGTTAAAATCCATCTATCCAAATAGAGTAACACCACTCAGTTATTAAATCTTATTTTCTGTGTTTACTTGTGTCAAAATTATTCTGATTGTATAGTTTCAAAGGTGCTATTTGTGACCTTGTGATTCTGATGCCATAATGGCTATCCATGTCTTTCTCTCAAAGACGGATCCAACAGACAGAGTGTCTTATTATCCTCACTATTAAATCCCACTTTTGTGGGGACAGATGTGTGACAGCTGGCACAGACATAATTTAAGACAGGGTGCAGGTTGAGGTAAGGTGAATGTTTGCAGGTACATGCAGAATTTACACAAAAGAAAAAAAAAATCTTACCAAGGCAGGACTGATCCCAAATCGGTCTCTTGTCCTTTTTTTTCCACATTCTGGGGAATAAGATTACCAGGAATATTCTGTGGTTTCAATCAGACAGTTGGTGAGTAGGCGTGTACCATCAGGACAATGGCTAAAGCCTGTGGCTGTTTGGTACATTCCTTTATTTTTGTCTGCATATGAGGAACCTCTGTGGTACTTCCTCAGAGAGTGATTATCACTTGCAAAGGTTCATGCCATTTTATCTTGGTGATGGTCATGGCTGACAGTGGAAAAGAGTACATTCATCTGTTTCAGCACACTCAGTAACTGCTGTGCCTATGGAAATCCTACTGAATGGATTTGCATTTCCGATGTGTCTGCATCACGCTGCAACCTGTCTCAAGAGATAAGAAAGAAAATACAGTAGATCAAATCTGACCAGAGAGACTTTTTCTGCATCCCGCTGCTCGAACAACCCAGCCTACTGTAAAGTTCCTAATAAAACTAGTTGCCTCTGGGAATGGTAATGCAATGGAAATGTACTCCACCTCGAATTGATTTGTCTTAAGACTGAAATTCCACATGAACATGAAATCAGAATATGTTACTTCTGAACTGTCAGTCACCTCCTCAAATGAGAGCACTGAGGGATTCCTTCACCACCTCAGGAAAGGGTGCTGCATGCATACCACTTTACCTTGTCCTCCTGAATGGGAACCTGTTCACAGCTTTGGGCTGTGGGTATAATGTCCCATTCCACTGGTGTGATCCCACTGAAGTGTCTGCACTAAAAAGCTCCCTTTTAGCTCTGTTGTGTCCAAACAGCTGACTGCAAATGCTACATTTTACATGTCAGATCGGCATGGGTTGATACCAATCTGTGAGCTGCTCATGTGATATTAATAACTCACCTGTTTGTATCCGTGTGTGGTTGGGCATATGTTTGTGAGGGGGGGGTATATGCGTGTGGATATTAAACACCCACAGCTCCCTCTAGCTTCTTCACCATGAACAGCTAACTGTGCCAGATGCAGGGGTGGGTGGGGTTGCAGGAATGTGTTTGTGTGACTGTGTCCATGCATTCAGCTTCAGGTTCACAGTCATTTGTCCTTATTTCAAACAGTGATAGGCAACTGGACGAGAGCAGAGACAGAATCAAGGATCAATTTGCCAAACTGGTTAAACTGGTTTCCCATCGCAATTTAACTCTTGAAACAAACTAATAACGCTGTAAATCACAAAGCACCAAACTGTTTTAGGTGACTGATTATTAACCCTTTTATCAGCATCATGTCCCCAACACTTTTGCTATAAAACAAATCTCATTTTCTCTTTTCGCCACCACAGGAAGTGAGGCAGCCACTGTAGAAATAACAATGTGAAATGTTCTGGGAGACAGACTATCAGAGAAACAGCCACTGAGCTGCTGGAAAGAAGCAATGAGACAGCGAGTCTGAGCCGCTAAAGAACAAATGAGACGAGAGACAAAGAGAAAAAGTTTAGACAAGGGCTTCAACTGATGGATTTACTAAGAGGAAAAGTCTGAGTGGACACAGAGACAAACAGTGAACAGAGAGTGCTGCTGTTCTCCAGGAGAACAAACAATTCCAATCACAGACACATATATGTTCTATTAAAAGAACTGCAGGTGAAATTACACCAGGTCCGTGTGCATGAGATATGATAAATATGATTATGGTTTTGATATAGGATGACACGTGCTCTACATGTGAGATGGACAATTCCTATAATGACACTCTTTGATCTTGCTGTCAAAAATTTAAAACCAGAGGTGTAGAGATTTTCCAACTGTCTGAAACATGATGTGGACGTGAAAGATTCTGCATCAACACATAACCGGCAGTCTACACACATTTATCAAATCAATCACTCATTTTGTTTTTAGACTCAACTGGACCAAATTCTGGCACATTTTGGATTTTGTGATCTTAATAGCAGCAACTGGATGTCTCACAAAAAATAATATTTTGGTATTGGTAAATCAAAGTTATCCATTTCATGAAATTCAGATTAATTAGAAAAAAAAGGAGGTGAGGTCCACCAAAAAAGGCTCAGTACTTCTATTACTCCAGGTAAATTACAACACTGTGATACATGCATTACGTGCACTGAAGAAACTGACACTTGTGTGTGGGAATGTCACAAAACAGGTAAGGAAAGAGGTTCTGGAGCTGACCTCTAAACTGACAAAGGGTTGTTACCATTGAAGCTAAAATGTGTTTATTACACATTATACCACCCTGAAGATTTTCCAGCAACTACATCCAAAGAACCACAAACTAATTCATTTGTGCCTGCTCGTAACAGAAGTGGACAATAGGATGGTGAGCACGCTATACAACTTTTTTTAATTGTCTGATAATAATAATAATAATGACAATTAACATTTTGGTAACAGCCGTAACATTTGGTAAAACATAGAAGAGCACATTTAGCTGTTTTCATCGCAAACTAACATCTACAACAATAAAGAATCACAAGAATTCAGGAGGTGCTGTCAACTCTTCCATCCCACTGTCCTGATGCAGCTTTTCATTTTAAAAATGAAGGATTGGAATACAGTGGGGGGACTTAGTTTGTACGCCCTTTGGATTTTTTTACATATCTGCTTAAATGGGTCATAAATTATGGTCTGATCACTCCAATAACCTCAGGAATGAACAAACAGTGTCTACTTGAAATAAAACAACTCAAACAATTACATTTTAATATATTTTTATTAACCATAAGATGGAAATATCAACAAGATAGAAAACCATAAATAAGTACACCCTTAGCTAAGGCTCCTTCTAAAGCTCATTAGACTAATTAGATGATTGGATAATTTGACTCAGGTGTGAGCCAACCTGAAGTCCAATCACAGAGGTGTGTTGTGAACAACCCACCCCACTGGAAAATCAGATAAAAGGAGTGTTTTGATGGGAGGCATGCGCTGTGCATCATGCCCCGTACAAAGGAGCTGTCTGAAGACTTAAAACAGAAAGTAATTGATTTGTATAAAGCTAAAAAGGGTTACAAAACAATCAGTAAGTCCCTTGCTATTCATGTGTCTACTGTTAGAAAAATTGTGAACAAATGGAGACAGTTTGGAACAGTTGTTACTTTTCCAAGGAGTGGCCCGACCTGCAAAGATGACTCCAAGGGCACAGCGTATCATCATCAGAGAGGTAAAAAGGATCCAAGAGTGTCTGCTAATGACTTGAGGAAATCACTGGAACATGCAAACATCTTTGTTAGCACGTCTACTATAAAAAAGACACTGAACAAGAAAGGGATGCATGGGAGAAGGCCACGGAGGAAGCCATTGCTGTCCAAAAAGAACATTTTTGCTCGTTTACAGTTTGCAAAAAAGCATTTGGATGCTTCTCAGCGCTACTGGGAAAACATATTGTGGACTGATGAAGCCAAAGTCGAATTGTTTGGGGGGAAGACTCAAAATCATTGTCTGGAGGAAAAATGGTACAGCACACCATCAACAAAACCTCATCCCCACCGTTAAGTTTGGCGGTGGTAGCATCATGGTGTGGGGGTGCTTTGCTGCCTCTGGGCCTGGGCAACTGGCTATAGTCGATCAGAAAATGAATTCTCAAGTTTATCAAGATATTTTGCAGAAAAACCTTAGGCAGTCTGTCAAAAATCTGAAACTCAAAAGAGGATGGATCATGCAACAAGACAATGACCCGAAACACAGAAGTAGATCAACATTAGAATGGTTTCGGATCAACAAAATACACGTTTTGGAATGGCCCAGTCAAAGCCCTGACCTCAACCCAATTGAGATGCTGTGGCATGATCTCAAAACAGCCATCCATTCAAGACATCCCAGAAATCTTGCTGAATTGAAACAGTTTTGCAAAGAGGAATGGAGCAAGATTTCTCCTGATCGTTGTGCCCGTCTAATCTGCAACTACAGGAAACGTCTGGTGGAAGTCATAGCTGCCAGAGGAGGGTCAACCAGCTACTGAATCATAGGGTGTACTTACTTATGGTTTTCTATCTTGTTGATATTTCCATCTTATGGTTAATAAAAATATATTAAAATGTAATTGTTTGAGTGGTTTTATTTCAAGCAGACACTGTTTGTTCATTCCTGAGGTTATTAGAATGATCAGACCATATTTTATGACCCTTTTAAGCAGAAATGTAAAAAAAATCCAAAGGGCATACAAACTAAGTCCCCCCACTGTATTGCGTCATAAGAATCATTGTGTATTTCAATTGACGTAGATTGACACCTCTAACGTGAAAACAGAAGAACAAAACATAGAAAAGCTGAGCACAAATCTCTAAATCATCAAGTTCTGCAGCTTCAGACCTTTGATATTTTGCAACATCCCCTCAAGGATGCGGCCTGTTTAAAGCCCCAATTATTACTGATAATAATCAGTGACCTGTCATAATCCCTCAAAAAGATTACTTCTGTTTGTTTGAAGTAAAACCTTCAGAGCTCAAACATACCAACATTTAAGATATAAAATATGAAGCAACTGGTTTGATTCACAATCTAGAAAAATTACATTATGGAGAAGAAGAGGCATCTTCTGTTCATGAATCAGAGCTACATTATGTTCCTGCTGCTGATGAGGTTCCTCTGATCTGGGAAGGATAGATGAAATTTATTGATCCCTGCGGGTAAATTGGGTGGAAAATTGATATTTAAGGAACAGTCTAAGCTTGTGTGCAGAAGGTAATATAAT
This sequence comes from Nibea albiflora, assembly GCA_014281875.1. Lineage (NCBI taxonomy): Eukaryota > Metazoa > Chordata > Actinopteri > Sciaenidae > Nibea > Nibea albiflora. The sequence continues at coordinate 2,540,652 of CM024800.1, forward strand.
TTTCCAGCAGACACATTTTGTTGAGCCGCAATTTCACCCAAACCGTCAACCTAAAACACACCTCCCAGATACACTAGACATGCATTTATTTAGCGGGCAGAAGAGCAAATCTGAAACTTCTTCATGAACTTCTTTGCTCCAACTTAAAACCATAGATTGTATAAAACATGCATGTAGTATCTGTGATACGCACAGGTTTATAAGCCATCATGAAGCTCAGTGTGGTGGCTTTGGCTGCCGCCATCTTGTGTTAAGCTTGAGCTTAAGGTGGACACTAACGTTGAGGTCCAGGAAGGATTTTGAGGACAGGACAGTGAAGACTGGAGAACAGACAAAGGCAGGCTGAGTGTGGCAGGGCTCCAAAAGTCCAAAGTCCAAAGTCTCAATTAAAAATAGATCTTGCAAGCAGCCATGTTACCATGAAGGAACAACAAAGTGGCAAAGTGTGGAGGGAAGAACCGGTGTTAAATACCGCAGGAGCTGATGAGATGATGTAAAGCAGGTGTGAAAGCAGAGCAGGTGAGGCTCAATGAGGGAGTGGTCTGAGAAATAGGTCAGCCACGCTCATTCTGCACAGACAGGGGGACTGGAAAACAGACAGAACATAAAGGGCAGAGGGGTATTGTGCACGAAACCAAGATAAGGGATATGTTGGTTATCCTGGCTGAATTTAGCCTCAAGTCGGTTGCATGAAAGCAGCTCAAACTCAACCCGACCAAGTTACTATGGTGATTTATTCTCTGCAGCTAGCCTGCTCCAGACCAGGCTAACAGCCAGGCTAACAGCCAGGCTAAGATTAATCCTAGCGATTCACCTGTATTTCCACCGTCAATCCTGTGAGGAATGAATGTGTTTTACAGCATGTCCATGCTCTTTCAGAGTATGCTGCATCATTTGAATTATCCCTTATCCCTTTATTTAAAGGTAGTGCCAGCACCTCCGCTTGGGCCGCCCCGTGTGCCAGTTCTATGGGCTTTTTTTTAACGGCTACATTCATACAGACATTCAACATGTCAGCAGACACCTAATCTATTCACCTCATTTGTTCACTGTCATCTACTTTAAAGTCACTTACCAGCCTGCAAAATGTTCTTATATGTAATTTTAACTTGTTGCCACATCATTTTATGGACAGACAGGTTTGTTCTTTTTGAAGGATAGAAAGATAAAAATAGATACAGAATAAACGTAACATGAGAAAAATAGATTAAATGACACAGTGTTGATAATTTTTTGCACCTAATCATCGCTATTGTCTGTCAGGCTTTATCTTTAATTATGGCATTAGTATTGCCTTTTTTCTTATAATATCTTTCACCTCTTCACACAACTCCATCAGGAGCTGTTGTTCAGCGGCCGTGAAGTACGAAGTGTGACTTTTATCCGCGTTCCCATCTGTGATTCTGAGAGCGATCGCGAGGTCTGTTTAAGTGTTAAGTTGGTACTTTTAACGTAGCTGTTGAAAATGTAATAAAATATAAGTAATTAGTATAAGTATAGGTAGTAATCAGTAAAAGTGATGAAATAAAAAAAAAAAAACAATATTTACATTTGCCGCTTGATGTCGCCATTATTGTATGTTTCCTGCTACTGAACAGCGGTGCGCAAAGGATCTTGGGACATGTGAGGCCACGAAGGATAGTTGCGGTGCATCCTCGAAAAAGAGGGAAAAGAAGGCCGCATTTGAAGGAGCCTTCTAATTGGGACAGCCTTTGCGCAGCGTTGTGACGTAATTGGCCTTGAAATGCGTCCTTCGAAGGATGCAGCCCCTGAATTGGGACACAGCCTAGGTCAAGCTGCGCTTGCTCAATTATCCTGGATTTCTTTATTCTACTTTTGTACAAAACTAGAATGAACCTTCCAAACTGAGTGAAATGACCCGTAAGTATTAACATGTTCGCCATGATAAGAGCTGTTAGAATTCTCAAACTGTTGAGGAAAGGAGCTTCAATGCTTCCCTTACTATATCCTATCCTATATCCTAGTTCTATAGCATAGGATACACCGGACCATCCTTTATGAAAGGAAAGGAGGTAATCACGTCACTAACGTTCACCATTGCATAATGATGTATTCTAAGTGTAAGTGCAGTTGGATTCGGTCATCTTCTCCTAACTCCTCATGAAGTCTCCTTCACATCTTTCCTTGACTTTGTGATGATTTTCCATTGAGGTCAAGGAAAAGTGGTTAGGAAAGGACTTTTTTAGTACCAGGATGTGAACATTTTTATTTCTGCTGTGAAGTTGGACATTTGCAGACTGACTGAGATTATGACAAATTATTAGTTGATGAAATTACTGTTTATCCCCAGCAGTGGCTTTTTAATGGTTAAGACCAGTGTCACTTTAAAGAAGAGAAAGAATTAGTGCTTGATCCACTGTGGTTAACCTCCACTCCTCTCACTCACTGCCTCAGCAGGAAAGAAAAAATGGTTTTGCAGGGCAGCTCTCGATTTGAACTGTATGAATGCAGGCACTGTATGAGAGGTGCATGTGTGAAAACTTGAATAAATACAGGTGGAATAAGATCTTTCTCCCCCCCGGGGGCCTCTGACACCATGACCTGCAAAGCCTGGAGTTTGACTCCTGCCTGCATTGTGCATCATCACACCCCACAGCCATATGGGAGGCAGCGCGCCTGCCTACTCGCTGTGTCTAAAGCCTTGTCCTCCGGGATTAGCTCTACTCAGTGTCGGTGTAATGTAATTTTCACCGGCATAACGCTGTGATTTTAGTTCCAGGGTTAGTTCCAGTGTTATTTGTGATTATTACAGGGCGTTTCTCACACTGCAAGTAAATAACCTGCTGTTTTTTTGTTTCGTTTTTTTTAGTCAGGCACTCAACAGACTGGGTTGGCTGCACATTACTAATACCTCACAAAGTCATTAAAAAGAAATCTATTTCAACTTTTCTTTTTCAGTAAACAGTATGGTCACCAATGAATGAACATGTGAGTTGAGTCTGTGTGTGGTGTCTTTTGTGATGGTTTATCAAAAAACCATTAACCTGAACGCACTTTTGACATTTTCTTGCAGGCATGTACGTGTACACAGTCAGCATGTTACATGAATTTGCATCAATATGTATATGTGTTTACAGATGGTTTGCTTCTTAGTGCCAAAAAAATGCTTGCTTTTAACCACCCACACTGGGCTCACTGCTGCTTCACACAAGCTGAGGTGCAAAGCTAGTGAGAGTAGCTGTCAGGTTGTGTGCCTTCTGGCATTTGGTGGTGGTCTGTCAGTGCAGTGCAGGATACGGGGAGGACCACAGCGCACAGTATTAGAGCAAAAGTCCAAAGTTTTTCCGTGTATTTTTACATCTTTTTTTTCTCAAAATAACCAGATGAGTGTGAGTGACTACGTGCAGTATATGATGGCAACATGCACAAAAGAGTGAGGTGTATTTGAGAAAAAGCGCAGCTCCCAGCAGTCTCAGTTCCTGAGGCCCTCAGAGCACAGTGAGGAGCTGGTCTTTATGGGAAAGAAAGGAGACAGCAGGATGAATAGGAATGAATGGAGAGAAGGAAGAACTCAGGTATAACATTTAAGTGCGCCATGGCTGGCTGATTGTGAGTGGGTGTGTTGAATGGTCAAAGCACTCCTGCAGACACTCCCACTACTCTCTCTGTATATAGAAGGGAGGGACCTGCAGTGCTCCATTAAAGCACATTAATTTCCTTCATCTAGAAAGTGTTACTTAGGATAATCATTAGTGTGATTCATTTTTTACCTCCCATGCCCTTCACAGCTCCTGCTGTTCAGTTTAGTATCAAGTGAATCCATCCAACGTTTGAATATGTGTCTGCTGAAATAATGAGAGGAGCAAGCTATTGCTTCAACGGGACCTCATGCAAAGAAACAAATATCCAACCAAGGACAGTGTTATGTACTCCTTATACTGACAGAGTGAAGGCAGAGCATCAAGTGTTATCCAAAGCTAATTCGTCAGTGTTAGCAGAGTGTTGATGTGTAATAAATAAGTATAAGAAATGCTATATTTACATTTGTACAACAAATTTGTACAAACTTTGACATTCCAATGGCTTGCCTTCTTCTCATGGTTCAATGGTTCTAACCATGAGGAGAAGGCAAGCTGGCAGAGGCAGTGTGACACTTTGGGCAATGTTCTGCTGGTAAACCTTGGGTCCTGTCATTCACGTGGATGTTACATGTATCAGCTACCCAAGCATTGCTGCAGACCATGTATGTGGCTCCTTCCATGGAAAGCGTATTCCCTGATGGCAGTTCAGGCAGTTGTTGACTTGGCCTCCAAGTTCTCCAGATCTCAATCCAGTCGAGCGTGTGTGGTATATACTGGACAAACAAGTCCGATCCATGGAGGCACCACCTCACAACTTACAGGACTTAAAGGATCTGCTGCTCACATATTGGTGCCAGATACCACAGCACACCTTCAGAGGTCTAGTGGAGTCCAGGCCTCAACAGATCAGGGCTGTTTCCATGGCAAAAGGCGATCTACACACTACTAGGTATACAGACAATGTATATACTATATATATATATATGCAGTGTGTTATTTGTCAGTGTTCATGTATTTCTTGAGTAGAGAAGGTCGTTCATTGTTGTCATAGTTGCACATTTTTATTTTGAGCTTAAACCACAAGTGGAATAAGAGTGAAAGGAAGCAGATGGGGGGGGTTGTTGTTGTTCAGGTCAATTGGCCTTGAAATAGAGGCGCACTTCACCTCAGGTTAGAATGGGCTCCTTTTCCCTTCAAAATATTCATGAAGCAATTATAATTCATATGATTAACAGGGAGGAACACAGAGAAACTGTGATGAGCATTGTAATTATGGGATTTATGCAATATTTGAGAGATAAGAGTGTTTGTTTTTTTTCTTTGTGTGTGTGTGTGTGTGTGTGTGTATGCTTTGACATGCATGCAAAGTGCAATTGACTTGATAGGGAAGGTAAAAGCCAACTATCCTTGAGCTCTTGCTCCCAGAGAACCTGTGTGGAATCACTGACATCAATATTAATGAAGCGGATCAGTACCAGGTCTGCGTCCAACCACAGAAGTGTTTTTTTTTTTTTCATAATAATCTACAATCTGTGTTTATTGGTCATAACTAAGGTGTCCTTATCAGTAAGAGGATTAATATCAGAGAGCAGGGCGAAAACACGTGTTTATCTGATGCAGATGGTGTTTTTCGCTTCTGTCCAATTCTCAGCTGTTGCCTCATATTACACTGCTGTTGAATTAGGAGAGAAGAAGAGAACACACCTTCTGTCTGTCTGTCTCTCTCTCTCTCTCTCTCTCTCTCTCTCTCTCCACCCACTCACTTTCTTTCTTTTTATCCAGATGCACACCACATCTGCCTATAGCGACAGACTGTGCTGCATGCTGTTTTTGTCTCTCCCCAAAATGTGAGATTGCTGTGTGTCACGTCATGAAATACAGTCAGGTCTTCCTGCTGAGTCCTGAAGTCTGTGTTGAAGTGTTTGTGTGTGAGAGAACAAATGAAAAGGTGCGTGTTTTCAGGAGAGTGTGTCTCGAACATAGGGGTTTGCAATCCATCACAGCGCTGAAGGTTGCTATAGAAACACTTTCCTCAGCCACGTGGCTTCTGACACTGGGGTTACATTTAATCTATACACAAATTAATTGAGAAGTTTGAAAGGCCACAAAAACTTTGTGTAGAGTCCTTTCTCCATCAAATTTCAGCCGACACAGCAGGATCAAGGTGCCGGGTACAAACTGTTCATATTTAATGCCTTCATAGTAAAGTCCAAGAAAAACTTTACATTTTGAACTGTCTTGTGGATGCTCTTGACTAGTTATAAATTAGAGGTTCACACTTTATAACTATATATACTCACCTATACACACACCTCAGAAACCATAGATCACAGACCACAGAAATCATAGAAAGAAAGAGATCATAGTATGCAAACAGTTCACATAGTGTCATGTCAAGTTATCATTGTATGTGCTCACATTCATAATACTTCATGACTGTTTAAATAGTGCATCAGAAAGAATTATGGAGTGTTTTCATAAAACATTATGAATGCATTATAATACATTATAGAAGTGAACTAAACCACAAACAGCGAGCTAATGTGTGAAGAATTCATCTAGCCTGTACATCTAGCTTATTCCCAAATCATACTGCAATACGTCATCCACGGGACGGGCTCCTTCATAATCCAGTTTATGTTTTTAAATTTTGTTTCTCTATTTCTCTCACATATTGTATACTAAACTAGAAATACTAAAAAAAAAATGCAAGTTCAAATTGCATGTTATTAAAAATCCTCTCTCCTTGATAAATGAGGCAGTCTCTAAGCAACCTGAGCTGACGCTGTCGCTACGTTCAATACCTCAGACTTCATCTGTTGTCCCACCGGCTCCATGGGAACAGGTAATCAAGTTGGGTGAGCTATTGTCTTGGAACGGCAGCTACCTGCCTGGTAATTGGGAATGAGTGAGTGTGATGCGGAAAGACTGTTGCGAGATTTTGCTCAGGCGAGAGAGACGGAATGAGAAGAAGAAGGTGGTAGAGGGTGAGACAGGTTTATGAAGTGCGTGTGTGTGTGTGTGTGTTATGTGTGTGTCCAGCCAGACTGTCAGGCAGAGAGATGCTGGCATGGACAGTGCCAGTGAAAACGCGCTGTCCCCCAGGATTCCTCTGTGCAGTGATGGCTATTGGTGTCTGTCTTCCCTGAGGGACCACTACTCTGTCATCTCTCACACAGACACACACACGACCAAAACACACACACAGGCTCACACAAACAAATCTCAGAGACAGCATACTGCCTCTTGGGTATTAGTCTGTTTTTTTTTGGAGGGGGGTATACACACTCCCACAATCCTCCAGGGCCGCAAACATGCTCCTATGTATTAGTTTGTTTTTTGTGAGATATGCACACAACACATACACACACACACACACACAAAAGAAACGGCTTGTAAGGTTCAGCCATTACTACACAGTGGCATCCATTATTGCCCAGCACAGTGACAACAAGGTCATGCCTCGAGGAGATCTGCATTCTGTCAAATCTGACACCGTAATGCTGCCACCACTGCTGCTGCTGCTGCCCAGGATTTATGCATCACTCACAGGTTGTTCATTCTTGACATTTTCAGCTCAGTAGGTGGCTAGAAGTCTTTGCAGTACAACAATGTTCTTTTGAAAGCGTGGCATCAATTCATATTTTTCAGGTTTTGCTGTGTGTTTGTTTGCTACAGAAGGAGAAAGCACATTTAGTGGAACATGAGAATTTTCGTGTCTACATACTGAACTAATACAGATTAAAGAGGTTTAAGTTGTAACTGTTGGCTTTATTAATATTACTACATTCCACGTTAAGACATTACATTGAAGCATGCATTATTATAGATGCATACCTCGCACACTATGCACATGCACTATGCACACTATGTGTGTGTGTGTGTGTATAGGTGAGTATAGGTAGTCATAATGTGATCGTGTGATTATGTCTACAGTCATCAGTCATGAGTAATTAATACTCTTTATTGTTGAACCTTCTGATTCTAGATGGTATGGCCTGATGGTATGACCAATGTGTTTTTTTAATGACTTATTGTATAATCAGCCAATGCCAGTTATTCTCATTAAAAGCTCATTACTGATCTATTGTATGTATTAATAATAAAGGGTTTTTCCACCACAATAATCATTTATTAACTAAGTAACACAAATAGCTAAATCTTAATGAAGTTACAAACCCATGACCCCGCACTAATGACCAACTCACTTTATAGCAAGCCGCCCTCAAGGACGTTGTTGTTATTAATGATGTAAAAAGCATTAATAAATGATCAGTCTTTTGGAGGAAAGCTCTAACCCCTTCTTATAACTGAGGATCTGTTTATCACACTTATTATATCATATATATATATATATATATATATATATATATATATATATATATATATATATATATATATATATATATTATATCATATGAGAATTGCTTTTCTGTTGTTCTTATTATTACTAATAACTCAATGTTAAAGATAGTGTCTAAGCTTTTTATTAATAACTAATTAACACTGCAGAACCGGTGGCTTGTAAAATGAAATGTACAACCCCTTATTAACCGTTATTATAATTCATATTTATTGTTATTATTATGCTGTATTATTATGGTGTATTGGACGATGACACAGAGAGTTACTTTAGATTCTTCAGTTCATTATACAGTAGACACATTATTGACTCACCTCCAACCAACCCTCCAACAAGATGCTACTCTATTAAGTATCTTTGCTGATGCCTGCAGACTGCAGAGCATGAATTCATTGTTAAAACTCCCATGAAACAGGAAGCAAGAACTCTGTTTTTGATGTTTCCTGTAAAAACAGGCAGATAAGGTGGGACTGGTCATGGATGTTGATTAGAATTTACAATATCAAGTGTGTCTTACACTCCCACGGCTACTGCAGCTAGCTGTATGAACCCAGTGTTAAATATATTCTGTATAAAATCCAGTACAGTAATCGATGAGACTCGGTCACAGATGACTGTAGCAGCCCTCAGAATCACTCATAGTCTGTATGTCTCAAACAGAAGCACGCTGTCAGAAGACAGAAAGCATTTCATTAGATGAAAAATTAGTTCACGGCCCGAGTGCAGGATGAGTCATCAACACGTTTTTATGGTTCATCAGGAAATGACAAATTGAAGAACACCTGAAAATACTGAAAATGACTTGTGTCAGTGTTGGATGGATACTGGAGGACAGAGGACAGATGGGAGAATCATTTTTTGACTTCATGAGGACTAAGCTATTATTAGCAAAAAGTTGCACTCTAATGGCCATTAAGTATGAAGATCTCAATCCTAAACCCGGAACAGCTCATCTGCAGAGAGAACCGGGTGCTAATTACTGCCAAAATATTCCAAGATCAACCATCACACTCTGAGTCATGTCTGTGAAGACAGACAGAAAAAATGACAGCTGGTGGAAGTGCCCAGCAGAGGACAGAGAGTCCAGAGGGTCTTCCTCCTTCCCACAGTGATCTGTCCAGCAAACACAAAGAACTGTGTTTTGGATCAGGGCATATTACCAAGCCACACAGAGAGGGGGGGTACTTAAAAGGAAAGAAGGGAGAGATTGGGGGCAAAGAGAGGGCCAGGAAAGGATGAGTGCCAGTGGATGAGTGTCTCAGATCCCTCCATCCTTCCCTTCATCCTCATCCTCCATCCTGTCCCCCCGTCCTTCTCTCAGCAGCTGCCAGTTCTTACCCCAGCATAGAAAGACCTCTCTGATGGTAGAGACTAAGACATCACTGTGTGCTCGAACTAAGAACAGAGTCTCCCTCTAAACCTTTCATGAATTCACACCCGCTGTCTCCTCTCGCTATCATCATCCTCTCTGGCCTGCACTCGCTCCTTTCCTCCTCTCTCCACAGTGTCCTTTTTATCTCCTCCTTACCCCCTTGTTTCTCCTCGTCTTTCCTTGTTATTGTCTGTTTCTCATCCACCTCTCCTTCCAGCTCTCTCTCTCTCTCTCTCTGTCTGTCTCTCTCCCTCTCACTCCACCTGTCACTCCTGTCTCCGGTCTTCCGGCCTTCCAGTCCACTTTTAATTGACTTGGAGTGACATGCAGCTAGTGTTAGTTCGTCACCGAAAATTACAACTAAATATCATCGTCAACAAACCTTTATAACATGACGAAAATTAGACAAGACGCAGCGTAAAGGCTGGTCATGCGACAATAAATATCATTAAATATATTAATGAGCTATTGTTGACGAATGAGACGTCAGGCGACATCAATTTCTCAATCCCCACTCGCAGCATTATTTAGAAGATGGAGCTGCGATGGTTTTGTGTTAACGACAGACAGCTGGCACAGAGAAAGGGGCTCATGGCCGGCCAGGGGTTTGTCATTGGGAGAAAAAGAAGAAACGTCATTACACAGAAGGGGAAAAGAAAACGGAAATGAATATATAAAAAAAAAAAAAAAAATCTGCCATTTTCATGTGATGCTATTTTATTTATTTTCTTCAAATTTACGTGTGCACTTCTAACATGTTTGGTTGGTGAAATAAATACGTTGTAAATTTAAATGAGAGCATCTTCCGTTTCTGGAATGAATGTATTCTTGAGTCTATAAGGTAACAGTAATATAATAATGAGACAGCCTTGTTTGAAGTGTGAAATGGGTTTGGCTAAAAGAAAATGTTGGTTTCATCTATACTACTAGGTACTTATACTATATTGACTGGGTTAAATTGAATTGCATCACTAAAAAGAAACTAAAACACAATTTTCACTGACAAAAACTAGACTAAAATGTCATCAGTTTTCGTCGGCTAAAACTAGACAAAAATAGTCACGGATAATTCTGACTCTAAAATAAGACTAAAATGCTCATTGGTCGACTGAAACTTGATTAGACTAAAAAGAGCATGAACGTGACTAAAACTAATAAAAACTAAAATGACAGCTTCACACAAAGACTAGACTGAGACTAAAATTAAAACAGGCTGCCAAAAACAACACTACATGCAGCTGAGACGATAGCAGCGGTCCTCTTGGGGAGGTCGATATGTACAGATATGGAGCGTCTCCCACACCGACTGGTCTCCACAGTCAGCAGTGTGTGGCTGCAGGGTAAAAGCAAGGCAGATTTTCTAATATTTTGAATGTACACAGCCACTTTGATATGATACATGACACAAATAAAGTCCTAAGAAATATTACACACATTTAGCCAAAGTAGCTTGAGGTGGTGTTAATTGCTGCTAAATTAGTGCTGTTATGAATCCATGGCTGTTTGAAAGTAAACAGTTGAGTTTCTTTCTAATCGTTCTGTATATGTTTGAAGACCTATTTTCTTTGAATAGATCATACATGATTCTTTTTTTTCTTTACTCTTTTCGTTACATAGTTGAATAGTGTGAAAGAAAGTATGTATATATTGATTGTATTTATCTTCTATAACATAATCAGTTATGTGGTTGCATATGATAATACGCTGAAAAGTCTAGTTAGATTAAAATAAATTGCTGTGTCTGTGTCTGTGTGTGTGTGTGTGTGTGTGTGTGTGTGTGTGTGTGTGTGTGTGTGTGTGTGTGGAATATGTGACAAAGAGAAGAAAAACACGTCACGGTAATGTTAAAGTAAATATGGATATGACGTAACAGCAGTAACATTATGCCAACAATATAATAATATAATAAAATTGTCATTATCACTGTTATCTGCAATACAGCATACAGAGTACATAATTACCTTACACAGTGATGATGAGTCCGGTCAGAGCAGGAGGCATCCCCTACCCCAGCCCCACAGCAAGCCAACCAGGACGCGGTAAATAGGGTAAAGATCTACAAATCTACATGTGATATCACTGAAATATTGGTAACACTGGTGAAGCGGAAATGGAGGGAAATCGCTGCCAGGAGGTTAGTTTATGAGGTTTTATTACCTGTGTCTGGTAGAAGGTCTGCTGGACTTTGACTGGAATAAACACTGTAGTCAAGCTACTGATACATTTTTAATTGTGAAGCTCTCAAACGGAAAGCCGCAGTAACCTCAACATACCACGAGGAGTGATGGCATGGTGAGAGTTAATCTCAGTCAGGTCCTGTAATTAAAAATTTAATTTGAAAAATATTAATGAAAGATTCCAAGATGTCTCTAATGCATGTGCAAGACTGATTCCGTGTGTGTGTGATCACAGTTTTGGAATGTTTAAGCAAATGATTTGCTGAGTAAAGGTCGACTGTGTTCACCTTTGAAATCAACATGAAATCAAAATGAAATGATCACGGATCACGTTTCTGTCAACGGGTTTCCACGGTGACCTGAACTATAACACAAGCATGGGTGGGTGAAAAGGAACAAAGTGGACAAGTGAAGCGAAGCATCTCCCTTACAGTACAGTTTTTGTTTTGTTTGAACAGGAAGTGATGACGTGCCTTCCTCATCCATTTTTTTTATTTTCTAAAAGATAAAGCATTCAACACAGTTAACCACTTCGGCTTCATTTCTTTCAGGCTCGTGCTTGCTATAGTCAATTTTGTGTTTTGACTGGTTAAACTCTGGCTGTACCATTCATATCTATAATGGGTCTTGATAATATTATATAGAGTGCGGTCTAGGCCTGCTCTACATGGAAAGTGTCATGACATACGCCGCGTTCAAAATTATTATGCAAATCATATTTTTCTCAGATTTTCCTAAAGTATCTATATGAATGGCAGTCATTGTAATTTATCAGTCATCAACCATTAGAGTACAATTCAAATGTTTTTGAACGAACCTCCCAATGAGAACGGTAAATTTAAAAAAACAAACACAAAATGCACGTTCCAAATTATTACGTACAACAGAGTTTCCAAGCATTTTATTGTCAAAGAACAAACAAAGGGTCATTTGTGAAATTCTAACTGAAATGTGACTGAAATCAAACACTTTTTAAATCAAAACATTATTACAGGTGAAGTCACATCTGAATATAGGAGCCCTTGTTCAAAAGGAGCTTCTCAATTCTCCTATCCATTGAATTTGTCAGTTTTTGGACGGTATCTGCTTCAATTGCTTTGCATGAGGACAGAATAACCTCCCAGAGCTGTTGTTTAGATGTGAACTGCTTCCCACCATCATAGACACTTCTCTTGATGATGCTCCAAAGGTTCTCAATAGGGTTGAGGTCAGGGGAGGATGGGGGCCACACCGTAAGTTTGTCTTCCCTTATGCCCATAGCAGCCAGAGATGCAGATGTACTCTTTGCAGCATGACACTGTGCATTGTCATGCATGAAAATGATCTTGTTTCGGAAAGCACGATTCTTCTTTTTGAACCATGGCAGGAAGAGTTCTTTGAGAAACTCCACATACATTATGGATGTCAGTTTCACACCGTCAGGGATCCTAAAAGGGCCGACAATCTCTCTCCCCATGATTCCAGCCCAAAACATCACTCCACCACCTCCTTGTTGGCGCCATAGCCTTGTTTGCATGGGGTGGCCATCAACCAACCATCCACCACTCCATCCATCAGGACCATCGAAGGTTACACGGCACTCATCAGTGAACAGAACAGTTTGAAGTCAGTCTTCATGTATTGCCGGGCCCACTGGATCCGTTTCTGCTTGTGTGCAATGGATAGGGGAGGTCGAAAGGATGGCTTACGCACAGCTGCAAACCTCTGGAGGACCCTGCATCTTGTTGTTTCGGGCACGTTGGAGGCACCAGCAGCCTCAAAAACTTGTCTGCTGCTATGACGGCATTTTCACAGCTGCTCTTTTGATCCGATGAAGTAGCCTGTAGGAAAGAGTCCTTGATTTTCCTTTATCAGCATGCACACATGTGTGCTCTGAATCAGCTATATACTTTGATACCAGACCACGATGAAGTGATGATGATGATGCAATTTTGATTGTTGTCGTGCCTTGACCCAAACATTCAACTATTTGTTGCCTTTCGGCTGCAGAGAGGTCCTCTGTCTTGCCCATTTTGGTTGAAAATGGTTGGCTGCTTAATAATGTGGAACAACCTTCTTTAGTAGTTTTCCCTTTAATTGGACTGACCTGCCAAACTAATTAGCACAGGTGTCTGAAATTGGTTTCAGTGATATGCAGAGCCCTGACACACATTATCATCCATGAGTTTAACTGACAAACAAAAAAATCTTACCTTACCACTCTTAAACTCTTTTTGCATGTGTGTCCTGTTATGATTTGATGTGATATAAAAAATTAAACAAAAAGTTACAACCCATGTGTTTATGAGTTTAACAAGTACAAAGTTTCAACAACTGGGTATCTTTTGTTATCACCAGTCTTGGGGTTACTCCATTGGCTGCTAGAGGAAATTGTGGAGTCATATCAACCATCCAAGATAAATCCCATCAACAGTCCAAACGCAAAAAATACAAGAAATTACAAAAACAAGATACATGGGCAAGAGCAGTAGAAGTACTAAGAGTACCGTGGAACTTACACAGATGACCTGACAAGTGAAAGAGGAAACACACATGGACTAAATACAAGAGAGCTGATTATGTAATTAAACACAGCTGACAGAAAGCAGGCAGAAAAAAAGACAAAGACAGGAAGTATGGCTTCTTATAGCACTGCTATGCAGATGACACACTGCTGTCATTTCCACCTGATGATGACCTCTCAGTCTCTGTACAGATCTCTGCCTATAGCAGCCCTCATTAAATACAAATCACTAGTGCTGACTACAATGTAGTCTCCAGTTCTGCACCCACCCTTGTGAATGCCAGGCATACGTTACCTCACAACCATTGTGCTCCTCCAATGAACGGGGCCTGGCTCTGCCACCCATATGCTCAGGGAAATCCAGACTTTGCTATTCCCTGTTGGTGGGATACATTATTATTATTATTACTATTATCATTATCATTATTATTATTATTATTGACATTCAGTGGCCCTGAGATATTCCTTGCCCTTTGGGTTTGTCTCAAGAAAGCCTGTTAATCATAAATTTAATTTATATCTGACAAGTGAACAGTGGATGCAGGCTCATAAACGCTTGATTGATTCTTAACACAGATTGCTGAGAGATGTTTGATAGATGGATAGATACTTTATTGATCCAGAGGGAAATTTACAACCTGCATTACATTCAAATCTAGACAGAGATGAAAGAGTTAAGATTAAAAGGGTGAGAGTACTTGCTAAAAGGCACTTTGCTTTGTCAATAGACAGACATGAGCTGGTCATCCAACCATTTGTTGTAACAACATTGGCCTTGAGGTGAGGCGGAATGTCAGTCCACTAACAGTGCCCAGCAGGTGCAAGCCCAAATGGATGACCAGACAAAATGGCGGAAGAGTAAAAATGGAGGCTATCATGAGGTTACAGACTGTATGACCTCTGTTGTACGGTTCCAAGCAGAGCCCTCCAAGAGCAGCCTGTATTTGAAGGGAACAATGCATCTGTGATGGAAAAACATCAGGGGGTGGTGGGCCGCTCCAGCCAAGCCCACAAACATTAGTGCAAAGTTTGGAGGTTTGTTGACTTCTCTCTTTATTTCTTGTGTTAAAGGTGATGTTCACAGTTCAAAATAGTCTTAATGCTCTACATGCTGTGGCAGTATAGCACCACCTATACTTTCTAGTTTTGTAGTATGGCATTAGACCCAAATACACAAGTTTTCAAACTATTTATATTAAGAAATATGGTTTCTGCTGATTTAAAAACAAACAACAAAAACTACACACAAATCACTTTGGATTACTGGAGAGGCAGGACTGACAGGCAGGAGCTGCTGATGGTGACTCCACTCTCTATTCAGATACTGCTGTTTGTACACTTTTATGTAGTACACCATGTACACTATGTACTTTCTGGTGTAGAGCCCTAATTTCACTTGTGTGGGCACTGGAAATGACATTTTAGTGCTTTATGAGGATTGTGCAACCAGGTGGAGCATTAGCACCAAAATTTGACTGTCAAAATATAGATGCGTATGTACAGCTTACATTCGTATATTGTGGTATTCATCACAACCACTTCAGCTCCAACAGCTTCCTTGGCCCTATTTTCACAATGCCAGTGGTCCCTCCCCTTCAGCGACCTAACCCAAATGGTGGATTAAAAAAAACATGTTTACTTACAGTGTAATTCTTTCCTGCAGTCAACTGTTTCTGAAAATAATCCCGTGCAGCAAGCGACAGGCAGAATTCTGCCTAAGGAAGAGCACAGAGCTCAAAATGTCTCTGCAGGCAGCTGAATCTGCATGTTAGATTACCGCCACCCGTCTGTTCATCTTCTGCTCTCAGTGCAATCGTCTTTATTCGTGTACCTAAAAATGATGTATCATTCGAGTTCTTACTCTTTGCAGTGAGTTACTGTGGATTAATTTATCGTGTACAAACATGGGCTCTCAACATTCCATTGTTCATGATGTTGATATTCTCATAATATTACAGAGTCATGCATACATTCCGAGTTTACAGATTTTGAGCACAGCTTTATAAATGTGTGACTTTTTCTCCTTTCACCCTGCCTCTCTTTTATATGAGAATTCTGTATAGTCCAAAATAAAGACTGTCCAGTCCCTTGGTCACTGTGAGAAATATGAACACTTAACAAAATACATGTATCACCTCTCACTATGTTGAGAAAAGTTCTCTTCCTCATTGTCATTGCAGTTTGTGCCAGGTCAGATCGGAACAAGAGCAGCGTTTTGGTTTGCGATGTAACATCACTGTTATGATGTCGATGTGATGGAGTGGGGTTGCATGAGGTACTTATCCATAACAGTAGAAGAAGGCTGCCATCAGAGAGGCACAAACTAATCCGGCTAACTTCTTTGCATAAAACAAAGCATGCTACGCCCCGTACTACCCCAAATTACAGCTGTTTGGATCAGAGTTACAGCAGCACAGTTGATCTACCACATAGGTTCTACAGTTAGTGCCAAAGAAAAAGGCTGTCTGACAGCAGGCTAAAGTTGTGAAAATAGTTTTAATATAGTGCATACTTTTATATGCACCCTTTTTTTATTTGGCTAAAATATATTTTTCTGCTGCTCCATCCACAGCAGTTCACCTGCTGTAGATAATACTCTGACTATGAATATGTACCTCTTACAACCTGACTTTAAAATACCCAAAATAACCATTTAAGTGGCGCGGATCAATCAAGTTCTGAGATTGGCTTGGTCAGCAATGTAAATTTGATTAATGCAAGTTTTCTAATATGATTTTAATTGGCTATATTGGCTATAATGTGCACACAAAGGTGAGAGTTAACAGTTGATTTTCTCATAAGGAATAAGAAATACCAAAGCTCTCAACAGTAATAATAGTAGTTAAATTATTTAGCTTTCTCCTCATCCTTTATCCACAACATGCCAAAGAAATGTATCTAAACTTTTGTGAAGTGAAAGAAAGAAGAAACTGTGCTTGTCCAGACTCTCTACCTTTATAGGAGATTTAAATATAGTGTACAGAGAAGACGAAGAAGAAAACTGAGGAATTTGCATGTTGTGAAGGAAAAGAGCAATCTGATTTGAGTGGAAACGCTTGAGTCAGATTTTAATATCAGGTCCAAAGATAATCCGGATGAATCCCATCCAGACACAGTTCAGATAAGAGATGCATGCATGTTAATGCTGGGTATAAAGAAAGACACGCTGGTCTCCTTGGCAACCACACCGGATGGTCTGTTGGGATCAACTCTGTGAGTAGCAGAACAAATGTAATTGCTTGATGAGTAAGCCATCCTGAAATTTTGTCTAGCATTCAGTAGCCTTCAGTGGATATCACTACCCGTTGAGCAATATACCAGCCTGACATTCAGACTCACCCTGTTGCTGCCGGAATCTCATTACCACAGTTGGATTAAGCTGCTGCCTATGTGTTATTGGATGTGTGTGTGTTTTCTCATATTGTCTGATGCAGCTAAACTTCTGTTTTCCTTTTTTTCATTGTCTGATGTATTTAAATTCAATTTAGCCATCGACTCCTCAAAGACATCTATCTGTTCATCCATCCATCCATTTTCATTAGTTTATCTCTGTCAGGTTGCTGTGGCAGCAGGCTAAGCAAGGTAAACTCCTCTGTCCAGACATTCCTGGACCAGCCTAGATGGGATATGTAATCCCCTGTAGTTTGTTCTGGGTCTGGGTCCAGTTGGACCTGCCCAGAAAAACCTATTAAGGGAGACATTCTTATGTGTCTGAGATCTGAGATCTCTAAGGGTGAGCCCAGCCACCCTGTGAAGTAATAATAGTTCACTGAAATTCATTTTGGCTGCTTGTAACTTCGTCTAATTCTTTAGTACAGTAACAATAGGTTGAGATAAGGACAATACTGAACCTTAATGGAATCCTCCAAATGAACTGAGGAAGATATCAGAAATAACTGTCCTCCAGAACGACACATTCAGGCATTTATTGATCTGATGGTTTCTTCCCAGAATCCAAATACCTGCAGGGCTAGAGTTAATTTGTGAGTCTAAATTGGGATAGCTCTGTGATGAACTGGTGGCCGCACCTCTTGCCCCTCATCAGATGGGATCTTCCAGCCCCCTGGAAGCAAAAAGCAAAAATCTTTTCCAGTAGTTCCTCATAGGGTGCTAATTAGTCTGTAACCGCTGTGTGTAGACCTAGTTTGATGCCTGACCAGTTTGATTCTCTCATGATTTTGTGATCTCACATGTCTGCCTTGCAAGGATATGTTAAAAATGTTAAAAATTCCAATGCTTATAACAACACGATCTTAAAAGTTTCATTACATTTCTATATAATGTATTTCTAATGATACATGACCCACTGCTGTGTTTAGTCCTTAACTGGCCATTTCATGCAAATTTATTTTTTCAGACGTAGTATATTGCTACATTATTTTACATCATTGTTAGGCCATATTTTCTCTCCCATTCTCTGTGCAAGAGCCTTTAGAACTGAAGAAACGTACTTTGCTGATGGGGCTGTTGCCATGATTCCTAGAGGACCTTCTTGATCTCAACATCTCCCCTGAAGTACAGATGTGAAACCAAGACCACAAACCACAGGGCCATAACTCTCTTCAGGAGCCACATTATGTCAACAAACAATGCAACACTGGCCAGTACTGGGGGCAATCAATTATTAATGTCCTCATGGATGAGTGGTATGTATATAATGGTTGAGGAGAGGCAGAACTTGATGTAATACTCTATTAAACATAAATAAAAGTGCCTTGGGCAGAAATAATAACAACAATGCAGGGGAAGGGTCTGTGTGCGGGGCTGCTCTCATCTGCATGAGAATCAGACTTTCTCTTTCATCATCTTGTGTGGAAAACATGCTGTTGCTGCCGGCCATGCCCATTGATGGGGTGTAACATTAACGCATGAGGAGGCCAATCTCAGTCCCATGGCAAACTCACGCTGGGATGGAAGACTCAGAGGCAATTTGATTGCTACATAAAGAGCACGAGGCAGCGTGAAGGCCCAGAGGTGCCTTTCATCTATGAATTGGAACTGACTCAGAAGTTGTAATTATTTCAAGTTTGTACATTTCTGTAAAACAGGTATCCCTCACGTTCCGATGTCATTTTCAGGGCACCCTGCAGCTCATATATTTTCTATGACATTTGAAGTAATAGTAGGAGTTTGTTGTAATGTCCACAGAGTGAAATAAGTGTTCTACAAATCAGCCATCCTACAGGTTAGATCAGTTCCATCTTAATCATTTAATAATTAATTATATAATAGCGTGATAGTTATAGTAATATTAATTGTACACATTTGCAGACAGTTTGTGGCATTCATGGTGTTACAAGAAGTCAAGGACTTCTGGGGAGAATGAAGAAAGGATAGCCTTTTTCAGTGATATTTCAGGATGATTGTGGAGCAGTTTGAGCCACCACTGCAGCATGATATTGGTTGCATTTCATCTTTTAGATTACCTATAAAGCCAGACAAATAATCAAATGTATATTTGACAAAAAGGAAATTAAAAGACCAATTTAAACAACAACAGATTTTTCATAGCTGCTCTGTTCCAAAAGTTCAAGAATTCTTTGTGCCATTTCTTCCTCTCCAAAGTGTTGGTACCATTTGGAGCGCCAAAATATTGAAGTTACACCCAAATTCTGACAGAATTCACATGAACATGACTTCCTTCATGTACAATGAGGAATACACTTTTAATTCACTGTGAATTTCTTTTCTCCTTTGGAAGCGACAATATCCATTTTCAGATGGAGCTGCCAACTCGCCAACTTGCTGTTTGGTTTAAAGTGGTGAGAGCAGATGATGACAGTTGGGTGCTTTGCACCGTGGGATGACTTTGGAAAAAGAATGACAGAAAGTGACAAGGCAACAGCCAACTGTAACATTTGTCCTCTGCAAACGTTGCACTCTCAAACAAGTCACTATTTTTGTTAGCTGTAATTTCAGCACCAGGTATTGGTCAAGCATTGACATTTTGAAACTTCCAAAGTCCCCAAAGTTTCCTCTGATGGACGAAGTGAGGAGGTAGATTGAGCGGAACATTTTGATCTCAAGAACAAATGCTGGATGGGGTTCAAATAATCAGTTAAAATGAATAACAAATATTCATGGAAGCTTAGTATATAGTAACATTATACACAGTACATAATAACATTGAATCCACCAGAGTTAAAACACTGGCTGCCTCCAGTTCTGCTACAGGAACTCCATGGTCAAACCTCTTGAGGACAACCTGGCCATCATTTTGTTAAAAATCAAATCTCTTGACAGAAGTTATGAAATTAACCATCCAAAGTGCCTGCATACTTTCATTAAAGCACCTCTCTATGTATTGTTTGCCATTACCGTGCTGCATTATCTACAAGATGGATTTACAGGAAATGATGCAGCATGTAATCCAGTGTTACTTATTGTAGTTTTATATGACTGATATCAGCCTCTCTGTTTGCCGTTCACTCTGTCACAGTTATTTGGAGCTGGACGAAGTGACTGCAAATGTAAGCCAAACATTTCCCCTGCATTAAAAATACTGAACTAATGAAGAGCCAGAGGCAGCAGGCTACACACCTCCGGATTATCAGAAACAACATTAAAACATCAAACAATGACTCCAACTGTACTCTACTACAAGCTATTGCACTGATTTTTGTGTGGAGAACTATTCATGCTTTACACAGCATGAAACTTAATCAAAGTGGCTATTATACACACACAGAAAGAAACTATATAAACATATAAGTTTTGATATACGTTTTAATATAGGTTTCAAATATATACTACATGCATAAAATTGGCTGTTTTCATATATTATATGCATATATATATATATATATATACACATACACATATGGTCATATATGCTCACCTATATATGTAACTATTAGGGTTGTTAGCGATAAACTGATGCGACCGGATATTCGGTTTAACAAGTGAGAGATAGGGCTGCATCGGTAGCTGCCTCCTCAATCGATTCGAATTAGCCATGAATTCCTAGATGAATCAGTTGTAGAGTCATGGATCGGGTATCATGAGACTTGGAATCGGTTGGCGGCTTCACACACTTTTGGGAAAATCCCATCCGCAGCACGTTGCATGTGCGTGGTATATTTGGTCGATCCTGCACGCGACTTCAAACAGACCGCTAGAGTTTCAGAAGTGTTTATCCTGCCAGACTTTGTTTACTTGCACAGATTTGGCCATTTTCCCGGTGTATGTTCTTCTAAACATGCTTCTACATGTGTAAATATGCTACGTAGTTAAGTAGTTTCTCTTTTGTCTGTTTTTACAACCGGCAGTTTGCACAGGATGTTTTATTTTGAAAGAACACCAGATTCTCTATCTCGACAAATTATGTTGATTCAGCCAGACTTTGTTTGGTCCATGTCTACATTAAATTTTATTTAAATAATAAATTTATTTAAATAATAAATGATATACAGAATGTATATATTTTTTTGCCAGTGCCATAAAGCAACAATGCTTGGGGATATGTGGTCTTTTACATATTTGAAAAGAAAACATTATACTGTACTGTAAGTCACTTTCATAGAAAATATTAACCATAGATTCGAATCAAATCGTATTGTTCTTACACTGTATCGATTCATATCAAATCTAATACCCATATATGTACTTATATATTATATATATGTACTTATATATTATGTACATATATATGCACCTATTTAATTTATTTCGAAACTTTATTAATGGTATTTCTTCCACTGGCAAGGCCTTTCCGATCTTCAAGCAGTGAGAGTGGGAATCGAACAGACAACCTTTGGGTTATTGGACAACCCGCTCTGCATATATATGATGTATATATGCACATATATCCTCATATAGGTTCTTTCCGTGTGGGTATTCACCAACCTCTTTTAACAACATGACTTTCTTTTGTTGCACTATAAACAGATATATTTACAGATACACTTCTTATTGCTGCTCAAGGATTGTTTGTAAAATTCATTTTCTGTAACCACGGTAACCACAGGTTAATCAATTAATTAATTAATTTCACAGCAGAAATAAACATGTTTACAGCCTGGTAGAAAAAAACTGTTTTGGTCTCTGTAGCTAATTTCATCTTCAACAACTGACTGTACTGAGGGTGAGTTTATATACAACTCACTTGTTCAAATGATATTAAGGCTTAAAGCTATGCATAAATAACAGTGTGGCTGCTCTGACTGACAGGTGGCCCTTACGGATGCCTTTTTAAACACATACTTTCATACTACCACTAAGTAAAGAAACCCTACTCGCAGGGGCGTTAAAGAGCAGCATCAACAATGATAAGTGATGTGTGAGGATGGACATTTACTAATGATGATCACTGAAAGAAGAGATATTCAAAATCACCAGTGGAATAATCAATGTGAAATGTGAGATGTTCTTCAGACCAACCTAATCGCTCGATGTTTGTTACTTTGTGCGCCTACAAGCCTTGTAGTAGCTGTGGGTGCTAAGGGACTTCTTGTAGATTTCTCCTTGATCTACTGTGGCTTCAAACAATTTTTTGAAAACACTTGTGAGGAAGTATTCAAAGGTAGTGAGGCTGGAGATTACTTGAGGATTAGAGATGTGGGACTAGTTTTGGAAGATACTTCTGGTGCAGGTCAGGAACAGGTCAGATCTGGACGTGAGTCATGTACGGGATTCCTGAGACAAATGGAAAACAGGGTTAGCAGAATAAGCCACACATTAATCAGTGAGTTCAAGGCTGGCCATATGTGGTTACTGCTACGCAGTCTGAACAATCTGGCAGTGTCTGGAAGGCTAAACCGTCCTTTATATGGTGCGGGTTGATCAGTTGATGAGCCGCAGGTGATGAGGTGACGATCAAGTAAGACACTGATGTATCAGTAATGGAAGTGCCATAAGTTAAGAACGCTGTCAATATGCATTCAGGTTCATTCTGTCAACTACAGCAGAGAGCAGAAATATGTGTGAGGAGGACAGGCCACATGCTTTATTCAAAAAGCAGTGTCATCCCTGCAGGGTCACATTTCAATGTTAGTTTGTAATCTTCTGAACTGACTGCCACAGCATTTTTCCACAGAGCGCACAAATAATGCATTTAGAGAATGGGCCGGGCTGGGTGTCCCCACAGGGTCAGCAGACATGAGTGATATTACTTAGAAACACGACCCCCCTTTAGATGGGCAACTGCAACTGGCACGGAGCGGGGCCGGGTGTCACATTTAAGCCAGGCGCAGGCAGTTTTGTCTGTCGGGGGGGGGGGTTGAGAAGGAGCGTGAATGAGCACAACAAATTCTTGTGCCACATTAAATGTCGCCAGCCAGCTTTGCCAGGGTGACCTCTGTGGCCAATTATAGGGGAGGCTAATGCTTTGGCTGACATATCTATTTGAATGGATGAGATGTTTTTCTCATTCACTGACACAGGAGATCACACGCCTATTATCATCACAATGGCCATATACACAAGCTTATGTAAATGCCTCCTCACGCAGTAGTGACTGTCAGGCCCGCCACATATTAGCTTTGTATTTGTAAAGAATGGCGAGTGTGGAGAGAATATGGGGGGATAAATTCAGGGTTGCTTGGATATCACTGACTGAGCTGTGGAGGCCACACAACCAAAGATAACAAAGACTTTTTTCTAAGGGGGGATGACAATATTTAATTAGCTCGCTTGAACTGATTCTGAAGCTGCACCGAGGTGCTAAGGCCATTCCAGCTCTGAGGGCATTAGCTCTGACATCTAAGTCGTCAATTAATTTGACATTTGAGGCCAGAGATATTGAGCTAGTAATGAACTCCTGCTGTCCTCGTGTAATCAATTTTACCTTGATCAAATCAATTCCCAAAGTCCAAAAGGCTAAATTCAAAAATATTCCCAATGTCATACGAGAAGCAAGAGGCGCCTTGCCTGTCCCACGTGTCCTCCAGGCTCGCCCATCCCCTTTCACCGGGGCTGAGAGCACCTTGTGGACTGAAGTAGGCCAAGCACATAGGCCCGAGGCACAAGAAAGAAATGGAAAACAGCAACCCGACTGCATATTGGACTGGGCAAAATAAATGCAGCTGGTATGACTCCCAGAGGAAACGACCCTTAATTAGGCCCCTTCATGTTCGTCCGTGCCAGCACCTGAAGAAAAGGCAGGGAAGAAGAAAAGGCTCCTGTGGGCTTTCTGAGGTTTCTGGCAGAGATTTTTATCTGTAGGGCCATCCTGTGACTCCATTTGTGTTGGCTGCTGCTGACATCCTCTGCTGCCTGCTTCATTGTTTCTCTGGATGAAGTGGGCCTCCTCATCAGGCCCCAATTAACTGAATGCATGGTAAAGGACTAGATAGTCAGGAATTTATGAGTGCGTGTGTGTGTGTGTGTGTGTGAGCTCAAGCACAGGCAAATGTGTATGTGCGCATGCACTGTGCATGCCTGTGTGTGTGTGTGTGTTTGTATTGAGGCTGGGAGCTGCTGTCAGCAGTCATCCTGTCTGGGGGGGAGCCAGCTGATTTGCCTCCCCTATGTTTGATCCCACTGCTTGCTCAGCCATGAGTTTGTTTGGTAACCTTTGACATGCAGATGATAGGACCATATTGATGATGCACACACATGACAGGTGTTTACAGAGCTTGAACATAAACAATACACCCACACACACACACACACACACTCACAAAAACGCATGCATATCCATATAATTATATACAACCTGCAGTGCTCATTTGTGTATTCTTATTTTTTTTTTGTCTTGTTTTTGTCCAGCTGAGGCTGCTCCTGCATCTGTGTCGAGCAGAACACACCGTCTTTGTTTCCCAATTCGTCCAAACACTTCCCTGCAGGCCACCACCGTGATTAGAGCACAGTCCGGACAGACAGGGAGTGAGGAGAGGAGGAGGCCGGCGAGGGATGTCAAAAGATTACATACACGCCGAGGCATCTGTCTCTCTTCCTACGTGCCTTTAAAGAACCTTCTGTATCCAAAGTGCACAAGTCCAGTCCTATTTGCCACCTTTCATTCCGTCAAGTGGTGGCCTCTCTTTTTTTTTAATGACCCACACGCTGCGCCTCTACTTCTTTGAAAAGTTCAATCCGGCTCCCCTCATGCACTGTCAACTAGTCCCTGGCTGTGATAATTGAAGCCCCTCATCTTTGGAGATGGGCTAATTTGCTGTCTTTGTACCATTTGTTCTCTTCTCTTTTCAGGGCATTATTCGCTCCACCTGCCATACTTCACTATTCCTTGATGTTCCAAAGGCCCTCGCTGCCCTTCATCTGGACAGCGACTGTGACACGCCACCACTACTGTCACCCACTGCCCTCTGCTGGCCTCACAGGGTGTCGCATCCACCATACAGAGTCTTGCTAGGAAAAGCAGATTGAATGCCATGGTGGATTTTAGCAATTAGTAATAGTTTGACTTTCGCTTGGTTGTAATCTTGAATGCCACTGTCATGTAAGTGTGCCAGTGTATGCCGTGTGACAGAAAAGCAAGCATTTAGCAGAAAGTTCAATCCTTGTTATGTAGCAGGTGCCATTCTCCCACAGCGTGGTGCGGTTAATCATCCTGGATTGGCACATTCCTCTTCATAATGTCAAATGCAGCAGTTTATAGAGCTGTGGTGTATGACTGAGCATACACGCCAAGTATAAATTTGCTTTTTCAATGCAATAGTCCTCTAATGGGACTAAAAAAATGCCCTCATTGTGCAAATGGTTCGCAACGTGTTTGAGAGTCCGCTGCGATAATTCCAGTATTGCATGTCACCAGTTTCAGAATGAGAGGCTTAAAATAGCACCAACCATTTTGGCTCCCATCAGTGAAGGGAAGGATGTGCTGCAGTTGGCAAAAAAAGGGTTTTCCAACAGTGAATATTGAGTATGTGTGCACACAGACGGCACACGTGTATGCAAAGACCGCAGACATACTTATGCCCACAACTTGGCAGGCCTGCCCACAGACCTGGCCAGGGAATCGCAGGCCAGAGAATGACTTTGCTTCTCTCTGTGTGTCAGCAGCGGCCCCCCAGCACAGAGGTGGGACTGCTACTATCCTTTGCTTGAGTGCTACTAATAAGAACAGGAAGCCCAGATAAAGGGCTCTCTTTCATGCTGTACCCACAGCCATAATGAGGCCTGGCATCTGATGGATTACCCAGACTTATTTCGTAAAGGCTGCCTCATTTTTCCTGTCACCCTCTGCCGCCCTCAGCTCTCCCAGTCAGTTGAACAAAGGCCAGTCTTTTTAGTGCCTTAATGCTTTCATCACACAGGCATCACGTGTGTCTGGACTTTGTATCTCCCGCTCATTAATTGTTAAAATCAGTCTGACATGATTTCCTTGGAGCTACAAGAGACTGTTAGAGCGCTCAGTGATACTGGACATCACAGCCCCTTCAGTCAATGATCAATGATCCATATAATAATAACAATAATAATAATAATAATACATTTTTTTCTTCAGTTCTTTCCAAGATGCTCAAAGACATTTCTCAGCGGTTACATTTATCAAAAAACACACTCAGTCTCTGATTTGTTCAGGAGGAGAGCTCCACAGGGATCCAGTGTTTGGTCTTTGGTGGAGACAGAAGGTTAGCATCAAAGGCGCGGAGGCTGTGGGATGGAGTGTGGTGGTGGAGCATGGAACGAGTGTTGGGGACCTGGTGCTTTGTGGGTAAGGAGAGGAACTTTGGGCCTGTTGTGGTCACAGATATGACACCGGCTGAGCAGATGGGCAGCAGAGTTTTGGATATATTTGAGTTTATACAGGACTTTGGATGACGTGTCATATAAAATGCTGGTTGCTGAAAGTTTGAGCAGCAAAGAAGGAGAGTAATGGGCAGAAACCAGCCATCTTTTGTAGGCAGCCCCGGCGATTTGGTTGATGTGATATTTAAGAGAGAGGTTGCTGGTGAAAATGACTCAGAGATTGTGACTGTGTGGGACGGGAGATGGCGCGGAGTTATCGATGGAGAGGCAGAATGCTCTCAGCTGGGACCTGATTTAAAAAAGCTGTCGCTCATAGATGAAGAGACAGATCTGCAGCCTGATGGCAACAAGAGGATCACCAGCCCTGACCAGCATCCAGGATTGCACATTACAAAGTAATGCACTGTAATCACATTACATTTGTCTGTAATGCATTACTGCTCCTAGATTTGCTTGGTGGGAGACAAGCTGTGAGAACAGCCCTGACATACAATATCACATTTAAGTTCAATGATAAATTGTGTTGTTTTTATACAACACATATGATACCTTTCTGATCCACTGACCACTCAAAACACACACACACACACACACACACACACACACACACACACACACACACACACACACACACACACACACACACACACATTCATACGGTGATGGCAGAAGCTGCCACACAATGCTTTTACATCATTATCATTTGAATTTGAATAGTTTTACCCATTTAGATTCCTTTTTGTGGAATCTAAGTCCACACTCTAAAAAGTGTATTTCAGCAGTAGTTGAAGTTACGTAAGGTTCTGAGTGAGTTTCATTCAGATTTCTGCTTTAGTGGAGGCAATCTAAATTTGTGGGGTATATTAACTTGTTATTATGTGTTGTTCCCTCAGTACACATCTAACCTGCAATTCTCATTTGAGTGAACCTGCATCAATTAGGTTTCTGTGCGTCTGACGTCATGACGTCTCCGCCTTCTCCAAAATTTTCTACCTGTGGACGGTTGGGACGCCATTTTTTCGGCGCCAACAATTTGGGAATAAGGACCGAAGATATAACTTTTTCCATCGTCTTTGAAGGTAAGTCAAATGTAGAACAAATATTTTAATATGTTAAATATAAAAATACTCCAACTGTATTGTTAAGTCCGTTAAATGTTTAGTAAACGGACCTAACCACACCAGCTATCATTCAGCCCTGCTAACATTAGCGAAATGTACGTTAAATATCAGACCTGTTGGTAGTTTGTGCTTGGACATGTAGGTTAGTAGTTTGCGGGCGGGACTCTCTTGGTTTAAGTTAATATCGGAACGTTAGCTTAAAGTTGAGTGTTCATGCAGTGTGTTGGTGTTTGGCTCACTGTTAGTTATTAATTAGCATTAGCATATTATAGCGGCAAGCTGGGCCGTGTTCGGGCACGCGCACGTGTTGCTTCACATGCCTGTCGGCGAGCACAGTTCATGCGGTCACGGGTGATGTGGGAGGTAAGGTTAACTAAGCTTTAACTGTGGTACCTCCAGGAAGCGTGCATTTACTGCCGCATGCATTGTTTTCAATGTATATGTAGAGGAGAAAGCGTGCGTGCAGCTGGGCGCTTGTGTGGTCGCACTGCCCATGGATGTATTATATTAACGACTTCTCCTCCTCTCTCCGCGCCCGTCAGACAGCGACTGCAGTCGTCCATACACGTATTCACTCGGTTTTCCACACACACGTTAAACGTGTGTGTGTGTTGTGTTCAGACGCAACTGATAAATACACCTGTCTGAAACCGCCTCCGCTCTGGTGTGCGGTTCACGGTGCCGGTGACAGGACTGCCTTCGTATTTATGCTTTATATTTTCATAGATGTTTGCTGTGTGATGAGTTAACCAGCTCAGTGTTGTTGTGCCAGCACCTGTTTGTGCCTGCTGCTGCTGCAGACTCCTGTCTTTCCTGTCCGAAATCAGTTGCCAGGTGGTGTAATGAGCAGTGACAGTTATATATTTTGTACACAAGTCAAACTTAACACTGGAATGAGAATTTCCTTGTGTGTGTGTGTGTGTGCACTGCTGGGATTAAACATTGACATTATCTCATAAAAACTGTTTTTTAAACTCCTCCTGAGTTAAAATATTCTTGCTGTGTTGTTTAGGAATAAATATGAACATTCTTTACATTATTATTATTCAAGGTCTGAAAAGACTTGATATTTTTGTAATTTTGACTAGCTAATAAAAGCTCTAAATGACAATATTTTTATTTCAGTTTTGGGAGAAATGTTGTCGGTAGTTGAATATAACTAAACTAAAAAAAAATAATAATAATTTTACTCAAACACATAAACACACATAAATAGTAGTGAGAACGAGAAACTGATCATTTGGGGAGTGGTCTCTTAATTTTTTCCAGAGCTGTATTGATTCCTTTCTTCTTCTTCTTTTTCTCCATGACGGCGGTGGTCTTGGGCTGTACACAACTCATTTGGACCACCTAAAGTAAGTTGCACTGCTACAGACCAGGCTGAAATGTGGCTGTATGTAACTTACAGGATGGTGTGTTAAAGTGAAAAAATATTTGAAAAAATTAATATAAATTCAACACTTACAGTAAATGTGCAGATGATTGTTTGTAGGCCTTTTTCAACATATTACAACACATTATAATGTACAGTACTAATAGTTTTACTGTTATAATCAACACAACTCTGTCTTTGTAAAATGGAGGACAAATGTCTATAAATCAAAATTAGAAATCATAGAACTTACGCTATTGAACACAGAAAATACAGCTGTCAGATTTCTTGTAGACCCAGCACACTTCCAGTCTCTGTCTGAATACATTTATTTAAGTAAATAGATGCTGATGAACACTGTAAACATGATGAAAGACACACTGTCATAATATGATTACACAGACTAACTCAAACATATCTTTAACCCTCAGGACTTTGAGTAGAGCTTCCTTTCCTTCCGGTCAATCTCTCCAGAGGAGTGTCTGCTGATGGCAGAAGAGAACCTGGACAGTGCCGCAACCTTTGGCTGGGTGTCCAATGTGATGCCCCTCCCCACCATCACCTGGCCTAACTAATTCTCATCTCTGTGACTACTTCAAGAGGGGCATTCCTGTGTGGAGCCGTGCCAGGCAGCCCGTTTTATCTGTGAACCTGCGTACTTTCACTTCATCAACAACAAAGGTATGCAAGCTCAAAATTGTAAAAAATTGTAATGTCTCATTTTAACTTTATCTTTACAACTAGTATTGATTGAGGAATAAATTGCAAAAAAAAATGCTTTTAATGTACATATGGGCACTGGGTTTTGTTTTTAACTTTTGTTTTGAACTTCTCCCTTAAAATCTAATAAGAGAGGGCTGGCTACATTTGATGAACACATTTTGTGTTTAAATGATTTGCTTTGTGTTGGGCTATGTGGGGGGGGGGGGGGTCACATTACAATCGTATTCATGCTATCCAAAAGCTGAGATAGGATCTAGTCTCATATCACCATATTGACAGATTTTAACCCTACCTCTGTGTTTTTCCAAAATTATCTATATACACCCAGTAAAGTGCATCTCTTTGTTTCTCCAGTGTTATGCTTCATGTGGAGATGCAAGGACTGTGGGACGACATTAACAAAAAGATCTGAACTGCTCAAGCACTACAAACTGATTCATAGGCATTACGGACGAGGCCACACATATCCATGCACTTATTTAAATTGTGCATGTAGGTTCAAGACTTGGAACGCCCTACTGAGCCATCTATCAAGAAATCACTCTGCCCAACAAGCAGGCACCAAAACTGTGTCCACGTTCATATGCCATATTTGTGGCCATAATCAACTCTCCACAGAAAGAGAATATTTTCAACATATCTATCAGCATCTTAAAAATAAGGAGACTGTAACATGTGTGTTCCAAAACTGTGAATATAAAACCAATGTCTATGAGAACTTCAAAAGTCATAAATACAGAAAACACTCTGGTACAGTGAACACCTTTAAGCCTGAAGTAAGTTCTGTTGAAGAAACCTGTGCCAGTGTTGCCAGTGATATTTCAGATGTGGAAATTATAGAGAGTAATGTAAATTTAAATTCTGCTTTTGACAATGGGCATTCTGAAAACTTAGAGAAGGATATTGAGCTTAAAATTGCTTCAGTGCTCCTTAAGTTGGAACACATCTTTCTTGTGTCTAATGTAGCTGTAGATGAGCTTTTGCAGGAGTTAAACTATTTGATTGGTTCTCTTTCTCTGCCAGTTACCCAAAAGACTATTAGCCAAGTATTACAAGACAATGGATGCCAATTTGACCAGTCAGTTGTTGAAAAGCTTGCCAGTGTACTCTGTGAGACAAACCCTGTAAAGAAAGCAATTGGAGATAAAGGTCCACTTTCCAGTGCTTGGAGGCGAAAAGCTTACTATAGGAGCCACTTTAAAGTAGTGGAACCAGTGGAATATATACTTGACAGAAAAAATAACAAGTCATTCCAATATATTTCAATTTTAAAGTCTTTGCAGCATATTCTTGACTGCCAGACAATCTTGGATCAGGCTGTTAATTTGAATACTGTTGACAATCACCCTCAAAAAACTACTGTGCACTACAAAACTATCTTTGATGGTGCCTACTTCCATGAAAATGGACTGTTGTCTAAGCAGGAAAGCATTTCATTGATATTATACATTGACGATTTTGAAATCTGTAATCCCCTTGGCACATCAAGGAGGAAGCATAAAATTTGTGGATTGTACTGGATATTAGGTAATTTGCCACCAGGCTGTAATTCTGCTTTATCCTCCATCTATTTGGCTGCTTTAATCAAAAGTAATGATCTGAAGTGCTATGGGTTTGAGAAAGTGTTAAAACCTGTAATTAATGATCTTGTAATTTTGGAGCAGAGTGGGATATTTCTGTCAAAGTTGGGCAAAACAGTCAAAGGCACCGTTCAGTGTGTTGTCGCCGACAACCTCGGTGCACACAGTATTGCTGGATTTGTTGAAAATTTCTCTGGGACATATGTATGTAGATTTTGCACTGCAGAAAGATCAGAGTTCCAGGCTATTGAAGTAAAAAGTGAAGCCTTTACTTTAAGAACAAAAGACATTCATGCAGATCATTTACGAATTCTTGAGGAAAACAAATTGCCCAGTTATTATGGTGTGAAATCAAAGTGTATTTTGTCAAAGCACCTCTCATATTTTGATGTTACCACTGGTTTTCCACCAGATGCTGTACATGATCTTTTTGAGGGCATCGTTCCTTTTGAACTTGCTCTTTGCCTCAGTTTGTTAATCAAAAAAAAGTATTTCACATTATGTACATTGAATGAAGCAATATCATCTTTCAACTTCAAGTGGGCTGACAAAACAAATCGACCTCATCCTGTGGCCCTCAATTTTGCATCCAAAAAAACTGTGGGGGGGGAATGCACATGAGAACTGGTGTCTTATCAGATTTTTGCCTTTGTTCGTTGGGCAGAGTGTACCCTGTGAGGAGCCTGCTTGGCACATCTTAACAGACCTGAAGGACATTGTTGATCTCGTTGTCAGTCCTGTTCATACTGAGGATTCCATCGCATATCTTGGTTTTAAGATCTCCGAGCACAGAATTAAGTTTCAAGAGGTTTTCCCGGACGTTGATCTTAAACCAAAGCACCATTTCTTGGAACATTATCCGGACTTGATCCGGAAGTTTGGGCCACTAGTTGCACTATGGACTATGCGCTTCGAAGCGAAGCATAGCTTTTTTAAAAGAGTTGCAAGGAATATCAGATGCTTCAAAAATGTGCTTCTTTCCCTTTCACAGAGACATCAGTATCAGATTGCACATCATTTGCATGCAAGTAGCTTTTCCAAACCCCCACTGGAAGTAACAGATGTTTCCTCTGTCCACATTGAAGTTCTTAACAAGGACATCTCAAATGCACTGAGACAGAAGTCTCCAGATATGGACAATGTGTGTTTGGCTAAAAGTGTAGCATACAATGGACTAATATACAAGTGTGGGATGATCTTGATCCACGGCTCACTGGGAGGACTGCCAGAATTTGGTGAAATCTTTCAAATGGTGATACTGCAGGACAAACTAATCTTCATTGTGAAAAAGCTCAGTGGATGGTATATGGAACACTTCAGAGCTTATGATCTCAAAACATCACCAAGTAAAGAAGTGGAACTTGTTGAGCCACAGGAACTGCATGATACTTGCCCACTATCAGACTACAAAATTAGAGGGATGCGTCTTGTCACTTTGAAAAGATATGTCCACGTTTAAAGGGTGAGGCCTCAAAATGTGATAAGTTATTCTCTTAAGTGGGAAAACAAAACCCAGACCCATACAATACCTATGTGTTCTCAAAACATATTGATTTTATACTTTAAGCCAATGTGGTGTGATGATGTCATTGGCAACTATGTTATATTTTTTAATGTAGGTTGCTGAGTGCCAGTCATCTCTCCTTGTCTCCCATCTTCTCCTCACTTCGTCTCCTTTCCTCCACCTCTACTTCTCTCTTCTCCTCCCCTCCTTTCCCTTTCTCTTCTCTCCTCCTTTCCACCTCTTCTTTTCTCTACTCATCGCTGTCTCCCATCTTCTTGCCTTCTCTCTTCTCCTCCCCTCTTCAGTTTGCCTTCCTCCTTGCTTCCCCAGCTCTTCTCCTCCACCTCTCTTCTTTTTCTCCCTCTTTGCCTTCTCTCTTTTCCTCTAGTTCATTAAATTCTCCTAATTTGATATATGTCAGTGGTTTACATGTTCATCCTTACTAACTGTGCTTGTGCTCTCTTCTCAGACCACCATGGCTGGTGCAACACCTACACGACTGAAAGTCATCTTAGGAGAGAACAATATTGAAAAGCTTACGCTTCCAAATGGCATCCCAGAGTCACTCGAAGACCTACTCGGCACGATAAAGACCACCTTTGGGTTAAAGGATGACGTCAGATTGCAGTATATGGACCAAGACTTTGGCAATGACTTTTTCAATCTGCATACCACCACTGAACTCCAGAATTTGGGGACAATCAAAGTGATCCACCAAAGTCCAACTTTGATCAGTGACCCTCAGTCCACTTCATCACTGTCTATTTCATTTGAGTCTGATGACGGTGCTTCGTTGGCATCCAATGACACAATTATCCTCTCATCCCCTGAATCTGTGTCATCTCGAACACAACAGTGGCCAGAAGACTTTTCAATTCCCCAATTTTCATATGAGACAGAGTTACAATTAGAGAGGGGGAATACTGAGTACCGTGTGAGCCAAAAATGTTGACAGTCAGCTCCCGAATTCTGTCTGACATCCTGAAAAGAGTAGCAGAAGAAATTTACCGTTACAAGGCCTATCCAGAGGATGCACATTTCTGCGCAGCTGCAGAGGCCCTAATCAAAAAGCACCCATGTTTGAAAGAACCTGGCTCATTCAATGGCTGCTATGGTTGGAAACAACGACTCAAGTACAAAATGGCAAACTATAGGACTCAGCTCAAAATACAGGGGTGTCCAGAGCTGTGTGTAAACTCCTTGAAATCTAAAGCTACTACAGATGCTTTCCCTGCTAAAAAAGTGAAGAAGCCAAAACGTTCTGAAGCTAACTTTTATCCACCCTTTCCTACTGGTGAGACTCTGGACAGCCAGGAAAAAGTGAGACTAGAACTTCTGACAGAGATCGGGATAAGGGACAATGAAAGGGTCGTCGCAGACAAAATGGCAAACACGTTTGCCTACAGACGGCATGAGGTGGTAAACCAAGAACCAAGTATTCAGGACTTCAGCGACAGATGGCCTGCACTCTTCACACAGAAAGAGGTAAGAATGGAACCAAAGTGCTGAAAGTCTGTGTGCTTCAGGATTTATTGCAGTTAACTGTCATGAATCGGTCATAATTTGGATGTGGTTGAGATTTTATAACAATGAACTTGATGACAGAATTTACATTTTGAATTTCCACATGTGTTGTACTTGTTGGGATATAGACATTTTGACATACAGAATGACAGTTGCAGTTGCATTTTATTCCATAATACTAATATCTAATATAATATCTACTGTCATTTGTGTTTTGTTTTTAGATAAATTCAGAGTTCCAGAGGCTCATGGCTGTTCCTCTTGAGGGGAAGTTCATGGCCCAGTTAGACATGCTTTCAGATCAGGTGATTAAAGTCATTCGTGCCAGAGGAGGAGCAACACGGCAAAAGACAGCAAAGATTATGGACACATTGGACAAGGTAAATCTGTACCATATACTGAGAGACGTCGTAACTAAGAGGGCTGTCAAAATATACCTGAACCCTTCATAAATACATTAATATGGGCAGGCCAATGCTTATCATGGCTTTCATTTGTATGAATGTTGTTAGCGACTCAAAAACTACACCACTGAACTCATCCTCCTTTCTTTCTATAATGAAGCTCTGAGTTTGACTGACTGTTTTTAAATAAAGTATGTGTAAGAGTTAAGCAATAAGAGTAAGGATGTCTGTCTTGAAATTTACAACTTAAAATTAATAAACATTTGTTGTTCTAGGCTGTGGACATTAATCTTAGGAGGGAATGTGTGCTGAAAGCACTCACTATCTTCCTGGGAGAAGAGGCAGATGACCTTATCAAAGAATATCTTGTAAGTTTCAACAGTTTATATGTCAGCACATCTTGTCAAAGGGACAGAAAAAACTGAACTGTTAGAAGAAAAACAACAACTGAACCAACTGAATAGTTGGATTTTTGACATGTATTTATTATCATGGCCATATTTCTCCTTCCCATCTCCTCTCTACTGCTAATTTTCCTCTTCTTCTCCCATCTCCTCCTCTTTTCCTTCCATCTTCTCCTCATCTCCTCTTCTTTTCCTCCCATCTGCTCTTTGCTTTCTCTCCTCTCTTTGTCTCCCATCTTCACCTCATCCCTTCTTCTCCCCCTTTCTCATCTCTTAGCCCCCTCTCTTCTACTTTCTTTTCCTTCTCTCTTTGCCTTTGTCTCCTCTTCTTCTCCTCCTCACCTCTTCATCTCTCTTTGCCTTGTCCTAGATTTAGTGTTAAAAAGAGA
Organism: Nibea albiflora; assembly: GCA_014281875.1. Taxonomy (NCBI): domain Eukaryota; kingdom Metazoa; phylum Chordata; class Actinopteri; family Sciaenidae; genus Nibea; species Nibea albiflora. The sequence continues at coordinate 2,576,281 of CM024800.1, forward strand.
GATTTTTGTTAGTTGTTTTTTAGAACACCCATAACACCTGAACCATGGTTTGATTGCTGACATGTATTTATTATCATGACCATATTGGACATTATGTAATTCCCAGCAACAATACACAACATAATGGATTGAATTTTTTTTTTTTCAGTAAGATTATACAAGTTCAAAGCAATAGTTTGATAATAGTGTGTAATGACACTAGTGCTGACCCCAAAAAAATCGAAGCCCCCGCCCTAGATGACACCCAGCCAAGAAATAGCCCAGCACATAACACATATTGGTACATCACCCAAACACTTCATCACAGTAAGAAGTGAGGCTAATGATGATTCGTTTGTGTCCGGTACCCCTCTATAGGACTCTGACGGAGAAGATATTCAGAGGGACCTGGAGCAGCTCACTATGGCAGTCTTTGTGATTCGGAAGGAGGGAGAAGGATTGGAGGAGCCACCTGCCGACATCGGCATCGCCATTGAGGGCGTGCAAGTGTTACATGAACTGACTTCAGTTGCCTCAGCTTGTGCCATGCTTCTAGGTTTGATTTATGCAATCAACCTAGCTTATCCAAAACCCTTCCGCTTCACTTTTGAAGTGCTACAGAAAATCTTCCTGGAGCTTGATCAGCACAAGATGTCCCCCAAAGTCCAACATCTGTATAACAAACTTATAAGCTCCAAGTAACGACACACAATGATGACCAACAAATGGCCTTGTGCCAAACTGTGAAGGAACAATGGTGTTTGGACATTCAAGTCTAGTCTCTTTCGGATGTTGGGCCGTTTTTATGCTCCAAGAGACAATGAATACACTCAAATATTCCTCAAACGACAATTTAAAGTGCTTTTACACATACTTCGTAATGGTTGTTCATAGTTGTGATAACAGTCTGTGTTGAAATTGTTGGACATATTTGTGTAATACTTTGTTGCACTATTTTACACTTTGGTTTGTGGTCACTTGTGCATTTTGTGCATATGTGTTTTTAAAAGGGACAAATGTGTTATGTGTTGGCCCAAAAGCTGTGTTGATGGCCATAAAGTTAATGGTTTATTACATTTATACAATAAACTATTTAAAAAAAACATTGGATTTTGATTTTTTATTAAAATATTTTCATCCAACTTAAAATTGTAATTTTAGTATTTATTAACCAAACTGAAATTTCATTTTAGGGTTACTACAAAAAGTAATTTACACTAAATCATATTATTAGGTTAGAAAAGAGTAATATTTTACTTTGGGGTTATGTAAATTATTTAGTTGGAAAAACTGAAAACTTTAAGTTGACTTACCTTAATTTTAAGTTAGAGTAATGCAAAATCTTGATTTGATAACAATTAATTTATTAGGTCCATGTGACTTAAATCCATCGTGTTAATCTAATTCAATAACTTAATTTCAAACAACTTAATTCAATCAGGTGTTACCAATTGAAACAATTCAATTAAGTTGGTCGAACTATTTTCTTTTTTCAGTGCAGCATTCACCAAGGCCTGAGGGATCTTTAGCTGCTAAATGCACCACTATGTTTAGCTGGCTGCTGACGGTGTTGGTCCGGTGTTAAGCAGGTGCAGTACATCTGCAGCTGCCCACTGCGGACAAATGACACTATTAGAGCGATGACAGCAAACCAAAAACAGCTGACAGCTCATAATCACTATCAGTGTTGGGCAAGTTACTCTAAAAAAGTAACTCGTTACAGTAACGTGAAGTAATTTTTTAAATGCTCAAATGTATCAAATAATTTGGAGCCCACCTCCATCCCTCTATGTATTCAATTATTTATGATAAATCTGAATATTATAATGAAATGGACACTTACTACAATACATAACAGAAATCCACAGTACACAAACCTAAACTATTTGAACGTTGCTGTGGGAAAGTGAGACTAGCATCCAATAAAATGTCATGGATTATTGTAGATATTATAATGACTATGTTTATACAGTGTGTATGCTGGACACCGATGTGGAGAGGCTCTTGTCTCCAGGACATAATGTGCATTTCACGGTTACACGCTTCCCTTCATTTGTTGGAAGGAAAAGTAATGGATATACTTCCATTTAAAGAAGGATACTTTTGGATTATTCCTGTTTCTCTTTGACTCACGTGAATGTCCTGTGTCTTCTCCGTGTGTCTGACAATCTGTGTAAGCAACACCCGCCCAACTCCACCTCTGATTGGCTTACCATGGAATTTTACTCAACCTCAGCCAATCGTCATCATTTATGCGATTATCTTGTGCCCCTGCCCTCACCAAGGAAGGAGGAACAAGAAAGTTTGCTGCTTAGCTTTGACAGCTGCCTTCAATCAGAGTAACGATTTTTAGCGTTCTAATGATGGGAAGAGTAATTAGATAGATTACTCATTGAAAAAAGTAACGCCGTTACTAATGATGTTACTTATAGTGCCGTTATTCCCATCACTAATCGCTATAAAGTTGAACAAATGCAGATATGAAGTGAACAAAAGGTAACTGTAATAACTTACTAACAGGCAAGTAAACATAAAATAGCAAAAATGTGACTGAGGAGTCTAAAAAATGGCAATGAATTGAATAAACAGTCAATCTACAAACAAAAATCCTGAACTAAGCAACCAACAACAAAGCTGACAACGGCAGGAAGTAACGTAACAAGCACAAGGAGAGAGAGAAGAATTACAAAATAAAACAGGAAACACTAAACAAGTAGCCAAAAACCATGATGGCTGCTTTGTAAAGCTGAGAGGAGCTGCAGATAATTCTCTACTAGTGACCCTTTTGAAATGATTTTACTTGTCAGCTCTTGAAAGCTTCAGTGGGGAATCTGCTGCACCCAGGCATCACAGGCTACAGAGTAGGAAGAAATGGGGAGGCTGGGAGGGTGCAGAATACTGAAAGAGGAGGAGAGCGTTAGGGGGGATTTAGAGTAATGTGGAGGGACACAGTTGAGGTGTGATCCTGCTTTGAACAGGTTTGATGACTGAATGAAAGGATTTTATCAGTGTATGTCAAACGTGAGTAATTTGCTGTTGGCAGCTTTGCGATGATGACCATGTGAAGGCAGATGCCTTTATAGCCTCTACTGAAGTTTACACTGAGGAACTGTGAGGTGAGCCACTTTGAGAGTTTGAATGCAGCATCATGAGCCACATTTCTGCTAAATTGTGGAAGAAAAACAGTGCTTACACCATGAATCACTGTCATTACCGATTCACTTAAAAAGAAGCATTCAAAAGAATGAACTCAAAGAGCCTGTTTGATGGACGAAGCCTGCGAAGGACTGCTCACTCTGATCAGCTGGATGGAAGGACAAGACAGGCTGGATCGCTGGACTGCTTTTGCAACCACGTCTCATCTGTTTGTGCGTGAACACACGTGTGTGTGTGTGTGTGTGTGTGTGTGTGTGTGTGTGGCCCATTGAAGTCAGTTCTGTGTTCTCTCCCTGGTGCTTCCTGGTCCTCAGCCAAAGCCAGAGCTCTGTAACGGGAGATAAAGCTCGTCTGTTTTGAAGACAGGAGGAAATGGAGCTTGGCTCTTTGGAGAGGTGCACTCACAACTGTATTTACATCATTTTGGAGGGGAGCTGGACCACGCTAAACTTGTGTGCGCTCATCAGTGAAGTGTTGTTTCTGCACAGAGAGAGCCATGGTTTGTTTCAGAGAGCTCTCCCTATAGGCATAAACAAAAAAAAAAAGAGGAGCTGGCTTTTAATTGCGAGGGTAATTTATCGCCTCACTTGCTAATTAAATTGCGTCTTCAACCAACCACCATGACTGCACAAAGGCAGCATTTGAGCAAGGCGTGGAGTGGCAAATTTTGCCACCGGCGAGAAGAGACAGGGGGAAGATGGAAGAGGGGATGAAGGGTTGAGGCAGACCGAATGGCAAGCCTGGTAGTGAGGTCAAAGTGAGAGACAAAACACATGCCCTGCTGCATAACGTCATTGATCCCCCTGCTGTGATGTCATAAGTTACAGAAGTCGAGGGTGTACACGTGAACATGTAAGCCCCAATTAGTCACGCGAGGCTGAAGAAAAGGGGACCCGATGGGACAAGTGTGAAGTCCTTTAACAGAAAATGTAATCCAGTGAAACTCGCTTCAGATCAGATATTTTTCTGAGCATTCATGTTTCTTTGACGTACACTTAGTTAACTTGAGTGCAAGTGGACCCACAATGGAAACCCAGAGACCAAGAACAGTTTAAACAGTTTGACACAACCAGAGGGAATAGTGAAGGGACAGGTGGAGGTCTGGGAGTGAGGGAAAACAATTGGGTGAATGACAAGACAGAATGACAGGGATCCTGAGACACAGATCTGAGGTCAAGGTTAGCAAGGCTCGGAGCAAGAGGAGACTGAACAATCTGGTGGAGTCTGGGAGGATGAACTGGTGCTAAATACTAGGGTACTAGGATAGACTGCACCAGTTAACAGACAGACAGACAGACAGTCAGACAGAGACATAAACAGGGATGACAGGAAAGAGGCCACATTTGTTTAAAATCCTTATTTTCTATGTGTTATGATTCTGGCTTCATTTTGTTATTGTTTAAAGCTGCTATAATTTATATTTGTATATTACAATGAACCACATGAGTATGTAGGGTGGAAGGGCTACTGATCGTGATGATCCTACAGAATATCGTCTTTGTCTTTTAAATATTTTAACAACAGTGTTGGTTTGCTCTCATTGACATCACTTTCAAAGGCAAGCCACCTGAGCCGCTGTGCAAACACTCGAGTGGATGTTTGACTTATGTTCATCATTCATTCATTCATTGTCTGTAGCTGTCATATCAGGGTCACAGAGGCCCATTCCAGCTGACATTGGGTGAGAGGTCACCAGTTCATCACAGGGCTGACACATAGAGACAAACAACCATTCGCACTCACAACTACAGGCAATAACCTATAACCCTCCGTGTCTGTAGGAGAGAACACGCGCATGGATCAGAAGAACATGCAAACTCCGCACAGGAAGTCCCCAGCAGGTTCAAACTCAGAACCTTCCTGTTTGGAAACTCTAAATGAATGCTGACGTTGCTTTGTGTCTGCAGGATGTGTTAATAAACCACCGTTTGCTTACAAATTAGCTTGAAAGGATGGTTTGTCTAAAAATCTGCAAAAAAATGAATTGGTGTGTATTGGAAGAATGTTTGCGAGCTACAGTTGGTGACATCATCACTAGAGTGGAACGAGAGAGAGAAATTTGTCAAAATAAATACATTTGAAAACTGCTCTCGAGGCCACAAATTTCACTCTACGGAAATAATTTATACATAGAAAAGTAGGAAAATTTGTCGTCTCATTCACATTCATCTGCTGAATGTATCAGTTTTTTCCATTCTAAAAGTCCCGTGCCCTATCTTTAGTTAAATATAAAATGCATAGACATTCAGGAAGAGCTCAGGACGCTCACAGTAGAGCCGGTTCAATGATAGGAACTACGGTTTTGTCAAAAGTCCTTCCTGTTCGAGGGGCACTTTCAGCGTTTTCTCTCTCTCTCTCAGCGGTGTCAAATGTCACAGGAGCTGTGGTTGACTGCTCTGCTCTGATTGGTGGGCTCCACCTGGCCCTGGTTGCTTGGCTACCAAAGCCTTGCCCCCAACAAGCCTGACTGTGATTAACTTTATTGAACTCTCTATATAATAACAAAGACTGTCAATAATACAGTTTGAATGTCATTGTAACCTTCTGTCTCACAGACACAGACAGACACACACACACACCACACACACGCACAGACAAGACAAAAGTACCTTCAAAATAAGAGTCCATTAAAGAGGCAATGAAGACACAGCTTGTTGGATTAATACTGAATTTTCTGGGCAGCGTCGATAATGATGTGTGGGGGCAGTTAATGCTACATGTCCACGAGCTGCAATTAAGCCTCACATGTAGGATGTGAAGTAAGGTCACAGCAGACACAGTGGAGCTTCAAAGAAACATGTTTAATTGTGTTTACATTGAGCAAAATTAGAAGGTCCCAAGAAGATATTTCAGTGTTGGCCAGGAAACTCATTTTAATCCTCCAGGTATGCATAAAGAACAGAGGCGAGAGTGAATCTGCTTGTGTTGCAGCCAGCTGCCTGTGCTTACACCATGCTAAAAAGCAAGTGTATCACAAGCCTTAAAGCCAGCGTTTGTGTCTGTGTTTGAGATGCTGAACCTTGTGACCTGCAAATGCATATACGATACACTTCCGCATGAGTCTGTACATCAAACATTGTCACATGTATTTCAGCGTGTTAGCTGTGTGACCAGGTCAGGCAGTAAAAAAAACACGTCTCGCTGTCCCATGCCAATCATGTGTACATCAGAGGACATGATGGACGTGTACAGCTATTCCCTGAAGCTACAAGTATGTTTGCCTTTGCTGCAAGAGTACAAATGCATATAACACTGCAAAGTGCAGATGCATGTATGACAAAAGTAGACAGCTAGTGACCTCGCCGGTATCCATCACTGGCTCCCGAGAGGGAGGAGTGGGTGAGGACATCCACAGGTTACAGCACATCGTTATTAGTTTTATTATTATTTGCATGGCTGCATGTCGCTGGCTGTAACAATTCCCCTGATGTGATCGCATCCCATCGTGTAAGGAAAATACTCAACTGTAACGCGTCACGTTGCTGTTCACGCCAATAACAAATTTGTTATACATGTATCGTACATCTTTGATTCAACATGACATCCATGATTAGAATTTGTCACAGGCACAATGAGCAGCTTGTTGCCTCCTATGTTTTTCATTTCCTGGAATGAAAACATCACACCACCACTGAGTGGCACAGGAAGGACGGACCCTGAGAATGCTGAATGAAGACACTGCCTGAACAATAAGAACAGAAAGAAACTGAATTATTATTATTATGATTATTTACTCCTTACTACTATTGTCATCATAATTAATTCCATTAAGTTGACTTTTTGCTTACTTATTTGTTCACATTATGCCAATGTGAGCATAATTATTCATTATGTTTCCTATTCTCATTATTATTCTGCGAGACTATTTTTAATTGAACAAATTGTTGGAGCTAACAAATGCATGTGAAATACACTATGATTGTAACTGTATGATTATATGTGACACATAAACTGAATAGAATTGAATTTTACTCTTTTATGTGGTCATGATTACTGAAATCAGTTACTGTCCAGTTGCCCGTCTCTCAGCGGAGCGACAGTGACGGTTACATAAGCCTCCCTTGAGCCCAGGACATCTGCGAGCTAATGTTATTGACTATTGTCTAAGCTAATGTCTAATGTGTTATATGGGCGTGCAAATTATGTGTAGCTAGTGGTAAGCTAACTTGCTAGAATTAGTGTTGCTAATGACTGGTGGACCCATGATGCTACTCAGATAATTGACATACAAGAATCGCCAATGTTATTGACTATTGTCTAAGCTAATGTCTAATGTGTTATATGGGCGTGCAAAATATGTGTAGCTAGTGGTAAGCTAACTTGCTAGAATTAGTGTTGCTAATGACTGGAGGACCCATGATGCTACTCAGATAATTGACATACAAGAACCGCCAGGCTTTTTTTCATGCAGTGAAACACTCACTAGATAAAGCGTGATTTTCATTCGTTGTCATTTGAGGAGTTATTGAAGATAAGAGTGATGTGGGCGAAACACAGAGCTGCTGGAGCGTGCTCAGACCTTGCTCATTAACTTCATCTTCTGTCTCCAACTTTTTGCTCCCTGCTTAAAAATCTTCCTGCATCCTGCTCATAGAGACACACATCCTCTATTCTTTTGTATGTCAGGTTTTGTATTTCACTCTTTTCACCATAACCTAATGCAAAGTGATGCATAAAGCCTCTGAATAAGACTCATGACCATCCTCCACAAAGTCAATACAGTATGTGTGAGAATAGAGTGCATTCATCAGTGTTGCTTGCTTTTTGCCTCGTGCTTCATTCAGTAAGATTTTCTTACTTATTGATTTTCTTTTGTCCATTATCTGCCAGGCGGCGCAGCCAAAATGATAAACGTGAGATGGCTGGGGAGAAGCGCTGTCATTGTGTATGAATTTAGATAAGACATTTAAAGCTCACTGCAGAAGCGTCATACATCAAGTTATTATCCATTGTCAGCTCCTCTCCCCTCTTTTTGCCCTTTGCAAAGGGCAGTGTGGTTGCTCTTCGAGCATCATTTGAAATCTGGGTTGCCTCATATTAGCGGTCTCATCAGCTTTATAAATTGGCCTCTATTGTGTGTTTCTGTGGAAATATGTGCTATTTCGTGAAACTGCAGAAATGATTTTTGTGCTCATCACCAGATCTGTAAGAGAATTCAACATGCAGTCACATGTCACATAACTCCTTCATTCCTTATCCAGATCTTGCGTAGCATCTCTTGAATGCACCTGTGCTGAATGCTAATTGTATTCCTGTGGTGATTTTTTTATTTTTTAGTTAGTATTGTTCATCGTGTATAAAATACATACAAACTAAGATGCTTAGAGAGCTGCAAAATGAAAACAAATGATGAAAAAAAATTCTGCATATAGGGCAATGAATCACATTAAATTTACATTAGATACAGGTAGATCTTCGTAACAATAAAGGTCAGATAACAGCAGATAAGCATACGTATAAGCATACTAAAGAAAACTGAGTTGTGCACGCTTGCTTGATGGTTTTAGGTGTGGAGGGTCTACAGGATCTTCCTGGAGCAGCTGGATGAATGGGAGGTCAAAGTTATCAGTTGGCTGCCGGTATTCCAAATCAATTACTTTGGGAAAATATGGTTATTTATTTTGTGCCAGAGAATTAGATGAGAAGATCCACACACTCCTCTGATGGTTGTGTGTTAACCCTTTGATGCAACAAGCAAACCACTTCTAAAGCAGAGCACAAGTCAAAAATGGCACATGTTCATGTTATTTCATGTTGGTTAATGCGTGTTTCTTTGCCATATCTTTTGAAGTCAGTTCATCTTATAATTTCATATTCTGTAGTAGGAGTATGCATTAAATATAAGATTATCTGATTATTTTCATCTTTCCTTTCTCGCTATTGCAACGATTGCATTGATTTTACACAGCTGGGTCAAAAAATGAACAAAATGTACAACTTTTCCTGTAAGAACACTTTTAAAAAACAAAAAATAAATTGCCTGTTACTGCTTGGGAAATTAGTGCATTACTCATTCGTTATATCACAGAACTGTAACATAAAATCATCAGGTTCCATGTGAAATGCCATCATGAAGTTCTTCTTCTACTGAAAAGGCTTCCTTTCTCTGACATTCCTCAGCAGAAGAGCTTCTGAACTTCTTTGTGAAGGCCAGGCTTCTGAGAGAGGGACAAACCTGTTCTGATGAAAAAGGTATCGGGATGATGATAATGACAGTTTTGAGGTATTTGTGCTTCATACATTGTGCTCCTGATTACATATGAGCTGAACCTTTCTTCCAGGTAGTTTTGCTGATTAGGTGGTCGCTGCTTCCCAGAGAAGAGGCACTAATCACTGAAATCACCTGGTATAGGGTTTGATTGGTATAAAATCATGCATGCTCGACCCTCAGCAGCACATCACAGCTGCTCATCCCTGCTCCAAACACAGTGTCTGGAAAATCTGTGAAAACTCTCCACGCATTGTCCGCCTTTGATTCTTCAGGTTAGCTATCTAAGACTAATTAAGATGGTTGCATAGCAACAAGGTGACGCAACAGTCCTTGTGCCCTTTGTGCTCTTGCGTGTTATTAGCTAATATCCCGCCATATTCACCATTATACACTGAACCATGACCAACGCAATGTTGATGAGGTCATTAGCTAAGCTAATGAATGCAGTACATAGCATATGTTGACATACTTGTTTTCCAACAACACGTGCTGCTATTAATATTAACTACCTATCTTAAATCATGAGGGCGTGAAGGAGCTGCAGCAAATCTATTCTCATTAGTATCCAAATGTATGCAGCACGATTGTGAAAAGTCAATGCCAGCTATGTGATCTGTGGCAGCTGTGGTGCAAGTATGACCTTTATTTCATGTGAAGTCTGTGTTCAGATGATCGTGCCACCTGTGTGTCTGCATGTAAATATACATGTACAGCATATGAGCCGCTTGTTATGATAAAAACATTAATGCCAGACTCGAACCTCAGTTGCTGCAGTACTTCATCAGGGTCATGGGGGGCTACAGCCCAATCCTGCTGACAGTCATAGCTGAGAGGCGGGGTACACCATTTACACACTTAGAGGAAAAACAACCATTCATAGTCACACAATTTAGAGTCACCTATTAGCCTGCATGTCTTTGAACTGGGGGAGAAAGCTGGAGAACCTGGAGAGAACCCACACAGACAGTGGGAGAATGTGCAAACTCCACAGAGAAAGCAGCTACTTGCTGTGAGGTGACAGTGCTAACCACTGCACCACCGTGCTGCTCATCATGAAACACTTGTGTCTGAAACAAAAGGAGCTTATAGACAGGTTTTCATGCTGTACTCCTCAGATGTAGTGAAGCCTCTCAGCTTGTGTACCGGGGTACCGAATGTTTGGACTTAAAGTCTCGTGCTGAGTGAGTTCCTGCACTGTTCTGATAGAAGACAAGGTGGGTTTATTTGTGCAGCATATTTCAGCACTCAAAGTGCTTTACATAAATCAAAGAAACGCATCAGAACCACATTTAAAAACAAAATAACAATGAATGAGAATCAATGCCAAATAGAATTAAACAGGATTTAAAATGAAGATTAAATAAAATGCAAATGCACAAATAATAGACCAACTATTCACCTGCCATTTAATTGACACATTTAATTGTTGGATATAAATATCAAATGTACTGAAGACTTATCAAATGCGCTTTTTTGGGTGGGAGTAAAGTGAGTACACTCACAGCTGCTTAAGTCACAATTTTGATTTTAAACAACGATAATGAATTTCTCCACTTTTACTCATGAGCATCATTTTTGTTACCGATGATCCACTGATTGACTAACTGCACCATCTATTTTCACACACGTCATGTGACATTACCACTCTTGGTATCCTGAGGCATAAGGAGTGCTTGATGCAGGCAGTGTGGGTGTCACAATGCTGCCACTCTCCAGGCCACACAGGCCAACTGGCAAGGACAATACAACCAACCCACAGAGGGCCAGTCGCTGGAAACCTTTCCTCTGCCCTGAACTTCTCAGGCTGGAAGCAGATGATTGGATGTGACATGACAGGTGGATAACACTACAAGGGACAGATGGGCGCTGTGCCCAGCAGACCTGCTGGGATCTGAAGAGTCCCCAGTTCAGAGTCAATTGAACTTAGCTCGCCGTTTCCCGAGGTCTGTTTGCTGTGCCACTGCCCACAATGCAGCGACCACTACTGCTGAAGAGAAGGTGAAGACTGAGCCAGACATGCTACTGCTGGGAGCTGAACAGTTGGCCCGCATCATTTCTGTGTTCCAAGTCAGCCAATTAGTGACAAACATGATTCCACAGACAATGCTAGTGATTATTAATTCATGACTAGAATATGAGATTACCTTATGATTGGTAGATTTTTTTTCTGTTTTTTCTCAACTAAGAAACATCATTGCTAATTTGTGTACCTGTTGTAACTGTTAGCAGGTTGCCATGGGGAAAAACACAGCTTTTAGAAAATTGCTGCCACTTCCAGTGGTTGCTTTGTGGTGAGATTTTTGGTAAACAGTCAGACAGTGCAGCTTCAGTGGAGTTCATTGGAGCATATTTATTTCAGCCATATAAAATATCAGTACCAAATGTCAGGATTTGGTGTGCTCTGTGAACTCACTCTTTGCACTGATGTTCAGCAGACTTATGAGGAGACTTCTGCTGTAGAAAAGATATAGATGTCATTTTTTTTACCCAATGGCAGCCACCAGACATTTGACCACTGTCCTTTTCAAAGTGTAGTGAAAACACACTTTCCAAAGCACTATTCTACCCACTGAATGCAAGGTCAGGTGAACACTCATGAACACATTTTTTAACAAGGAAAATCAATATAACAGGCTGTGAGATTTGAGATTAACATAGTGAAATTTTGATTTGACCATAAAACAAATATTACAGATTGATGATTCATAATGTTCACATGTTTTTCTTTTGCCTCATTGTAAATTCATGCTGTACAGCCAAAGAGTTGTTTCGAAAGAACCAATTGGGTCAGACAGTCAGACCTGTGTTAAGAAATTAAACCATTTCTCAACATTTCTGCTGATCATCTACAAGAAATTTGAGGAGTGTTTCGAGCTAAATACACTGATTTTGTTTGTGGCTTTAATTTTCTAAACTCTGAATGTACCCAATCTGTGTGTTACGAGCCTGAGGATTGGGTTGGATTAACTCTGAATAATTTCAATGAGGTTGCAATCAAAGTTTCAACTAGAGTGCAGCTACAGTTAGGTTACTCCTGCCTGAGTGTTCATTTGCAATCTGTTCATTCAGAATGGAGTGTTATTCTGCTCAATTTCTATCTCTCAAGTTAGAGAACGTGGGTGGGTTCTGGGTTGGGACGTCCATGATTAACTTTGTAGTGTGTCACTAAAAGATTGCTTTTAGCCCACAGAGACTGCACTGAGAGGAACAATTTCCACACACAGTGTCATTTGGCATGAAGGCAGATGAAAGATTTCTTTGTTTTTTGGGCATATTACACCTTTCAACATGTTTGAGAGCAGTAATGCGCAGAATGAACAGTAGGGGGAAGCAACGCCCTAAAAAGACATTCTCTGCATACACGAAGAAAGGGGGGCAACAGAATTAGACTGTGTAGATCCGCGTGCTGTCAAAGACGTTTCATAAATTTGCCCTTTCCTCGTGTCTGTTGTATTGATTTGTATTAATGTGGAATGACACCAACTACACTCTACATATTTTTTGTGTTCAATCGAGGCTCAATCACAACGTATTAAACGTCTTATCTCAAACGTGTTTCATAATCTTTGTGGTACGATATACAGTATTTCCTCACGATTGTCACATCTAATAAAGCACAAACACAAACCGGAATAAAAATATTAAAGCAGGGATGTCCAAAGTACGGCCCGGGGGGCAATCACGGCCCGCAGCTTAGTATTTATAATGTATTATTTATGGGCTGCTAGGATTGTCAGATACTGTATGGCTTTTTCTGATCTGGCTTTTTTTGGTTGACATAACGAAGCATTTGAACCCTTAAGGACATAACTGCTGCTGTTATATATCTGTAGATGTAACACAACATTACTTTCTGAATGATTTTGTTAAAGAGCAGGTGTGATTTTAAACTGAAATGTTACAGACTTTGCATCACTCATAATAAGTCATGTTTAGAATGAACATGAAGATTTGTATCAACATCGTGTAAGTTTAACATATTCCATACACTTTATTCTGTTATCTCCAGTCTTATCTGACTCCAGATGTGAAAGAAAGGAAGAACTGTATAAAAAAAAATTTTTTTTTTAATGCATGTGGATGCCTGCCTGTCTATGTGCTGTGACTCTATGGCAGAGCTGCTGTATTGTTTTGATTAGGAACATCATTTGTACAGGTGGCTTACAGCCACAGATTACTGCATCAAAGGTGAGTTTTCAAGGGATGTTTTTACTGTGTGAGCTTGAGCTCTTTTTATATTTTCCATGATGTTTCAGATTGAGACTTGACGAGTCAGCGCAGCTAAAGGAGAACGCTAACTAACCTGTCTGCTGGTTAGCAGGGTGCTAACGCAAGGGGTACGGCTAGCTAGCTATTAGCTCAGCAGCTTAGCAGCTAGCGCTACACTGCTGACTCTGAATACTGAAGTTCACCGTGGCGTTTCTTTGAATGTTAACGTGAGCCGTCATTGATAACCAACATTTAACGGCCGTACAACGGCAGGTCGTGCTGCATACAGCGCATTTCACGTAGGGCTGCTTTTAAAGTTAGCGTTAGCTCGCTAGCGTACGTGAACACAACTGACGCTATCGACTAGCGGCGCCAGCTGTGAACACTGGTTATGTTATATGTTATATATATTTGTATATACTTATCAACTATAAATGATAGCATGCCATATAAATGTGCTGTTCGATGATATTTAGCTGTTTTTAGGTTAACAACCCGTCTGTTTAGCGCTGTAGCGACGCAGGCCTAGCTAGCTCACAGTTCGGTGTGACGTGATTTAAATGATGTAATGTACAGAGGCACTGTAAGGATAAGATGTGTTCAGAGGTTTCGAATTGGAAGTCCTCAGTGTAAAAAGTGTCAATGAAACATGAAACATTGTCCACACTGTGGGATGTTATCATATACTGCCCGTTATGATCGAGTCGTGCAGTCTGCGCTCTCATCCAGCAGGGGGCACTGCAGCACAGTATTCATTTCTCAGGGACAGGAAGAAGAACACTGAGTCCTCTTTAAGCACCTCAGCACCTTAAAGCCTCCCCTGCAAGTTCCTGCAAGCACGGCGCTCAAACTAAGCTTCACAGAGGAGACGACACACACACACACACACACACACACTGTGCTGTGTCGTCACATCACAGAAATGTCTGAAAGAAAAGCGCTCATGACATTAATGGTGTGCTGTAGTGGGAATTTCCCTGCATGTTCTGACCAAAGTGGCTTTTTGGTGGTGGACTCACTGACTAGTTCCTCTGTGACTTTTCCCACAGTGTTTAGTGATGGGGGCGGGGGTGGGGGGGGGGACCACATCCAGGATACAGAGGCTCACTTCCCACGTAGTGATTTAAAAGAAGTCAGAGGTTAAAACACAGTCATATTGTTCATATTTCCAAAGCTCGACCTCCTGGGCTGTTTGCCCACGCACACTCTGAGTCAGCACACTTTTTCATTGGCTGTTTTCTGGATTACCTCTTAAATAAATAGCCTAATGTTTTATCAAGTAGTTTTAAGCTTAAAAATATTGTAAATATTCCAATATTAATGTTTTCCTAATGTTGATTTTTGGACTAGTCTTCCGCAAGAGAACTGGAGGGTGTTGTCTTATCTCTGATTATGAGGCAGTGCCATAAGGTGACTTCCTCCTGTTGAAGACCGGCTACATTAACGCCTGCAGACGGGACGATGTGTGTTTTCATTCACTCGCTCAATGGTGACTGATAGCAGCGAGACATTTCTATTAGAGGAAATGTGACTGGCCAAGAGGAGGTTTAGGAGCCAAGACTGGGAGGAGTTTGGACGAGAAGCAGAGAAGGTTACACAGAAGGAGCAGCCTGGGCAGTGCCCCCTGGTGACAATGCTCCGCACCTCTTTGGTCCATCCCCGAACTCACCTTTTCTGTGTGTCGCCTTGTTTTCCCCTGATAGCACAGAACGAAGCTGAACTTACCTCTGAGGTTTCTAAATCAGACATTAATCTCAATTAGGTTTGTAGCTCTGACCATACTCGTACGAGATGTTTCCTGCTGTAACAGCTCCTTGTGTTTTCCTCCAGCTCTCCCTGCTCTGCAGTCATAGAAGTCATGGATGAGCAGACCGGCTCACCTACAGCCAACAACGAAAACAACGGACAGAGAAATGGAGATGAGGTAAGAGCTGAGCACGCAGATATCAAATGACACATTTCTCAGTTTTTCCAGGTCGAACTCCCAAGAATGTCCTGCCGGTGTGTATCATGTGGGGATTGCTACCTCAACCTTTTCAAAAGCTGTTTTTGTTGTCTTTGCAGAAGCCCAGACGTGGCAGCTGGACCAAGGGGAGGAAGAGGAAGAAGCCAATGAAGGACAGCAACGCACCCAAGGCCCCCCTGACGGGCTACGTCCGCTTCATGAACGACAGGCGGGAGCAGCTCCGCGCAGAGCGCCCAGACGTGCCCTTTCCAGAGATCACAAGGATGCTGGGCAATGAGTGGAGCAAGCTGCCTCCCGAGGAGAAGCAGGTCCGTGAAGGAGCTCCACACAGAATCGTCCAATGAGCGGGGTGTGGGGAAAAGCTCTGCTTTGACCTGCAGAATGTTTCAAATTCAAAGTATTCATATAGATTAGTCCTGCAAGAGTGAATAACTAGGGTGAGCCGTGCTTTGAGAAAGCAGTGCAGGAATACAAACAGACCGGAGGCAGAAGCAGCCAGCAGAAAAAACTCTTCAGGTTCTTGATGAACATGTTGGAGGATTTTTTAATTGCCTTTACATTTGGCTTAGAGTAATTGCACAAACAGTGCCCTAAAGGACCGGACCGACACATTCATCTGCAACATGCCAGCACTCGGGACTATCCACAGCCAGATTTAACAAACTCTCTGTTGAGCGTGAGTCTTTGATTTCACTTTCATGCTGCACAAAGCAAGTGTAGGTAACTGTGTCAGTGTGAGTTCAGTAACATGTGTTTGGTAAGTGTAAGGGTAACATCCTTTTATAGGTTTAAAAAAAAAAAAAAAAGGTTTTTCTATTTGGCTGGTGGACCAAAAAGTCACTTTTGCACTCAACTATGATACAAGAAGAGGTTTGTTGCTTAGCGATAGAAACAGTCTTGGTAAACATATTTGTGCATTCCAGTGCAGAGATATCCGAGCGGTAGCACTGTGCACCAGCGACGGAACACTTGGATCGCCCTTTTCTTCTGGCAGAGCAAGCATCAACAGAACTATAATCAGCGTCCACTGCCTTTTAAAGATTTCTGTTGTGAAAGTCAGTCTTTTAGAAGCCCCTCCTCTAGGTATTGATATCATTTAAAGTCAGAGCTTGCAGTTGTCCTTGCCTTTCTTTCCAGAGAGGATTTCACAAGTCTGGCAGTGTTTAGTTTTTAAATCCAAAGGTGGGCTAGAGCCCGGAGAACTTTGCAGAGACAGATGTGTCAGCCTCCTGCAGCCAGGTCCTCATCAACATGTTTTTAGTAGTGTTTCCTCTCATTTCTTACTAATGACATTACAAGCCTGTGAGTGAATGTAGATTATTAATACTGGGATTGACTGATTTTTGTCTCTTGAAAGGAGCTAATCCTGATTAGGAACAATTACTCCCACTCACTGTGTCACCACCACACCCCCAGTCCTCCTCCAGTCCGTTTTCCCCCACGTCTCATTTCTCTCTCCTTTTGCTCTTCTCACCTCTCTTTCTTCTCCCTGCAGCGATACTTGGACGAGGCGGAGCGAGATAAAGAGCGCTACATGCGCGAGCTGGAGAAGTACCAGAAGACAGAGGCCTACAAACATTTCACCAGGAAGGTCCAGGAGAAGCAGAAGGGCAAGCGGCATAGGGGAGGTGAGATGTGCTCAGAAGAGCAGATAAGCTGGCAGCCATCCCATGGCAATCGTCCCTCCGACATTTTGAGGTCAAGTTCAAGACTTCATATCAGTTTTGTAGTACTCAACATAGGCCTTGTTCTCGAGACTCTGTGACCTGTGCTTGATACAGATGGCAGAGATCAGCCCCAAAACTCATGATGGTGTCATCACCGTTTCTGCCTTTAGATCCAATAAGTTTACCATGAAATTGTTAAACGGATGTTCTTCATAGATCCAGCCTCTAAATGTTGTTGCCACCGTGCACCAGACTGATGCATTCAACTAGAAAACGTACAAGGTCTTGGTCTCAATACACTCTGGTCTTGACAACAAGACTGCTTCATAGGTCCGGTGACATTTGGGCAATGCAGGTATTATGTTTGGCTCCTGTCAGGCCGGCTAACTAACATGAAGAGGAATTAGTAAGGTCATTATATGGTCTGTGCTCCTTATTTAAAAATAAGTAAGGGAATTGAAGTTCCCCTCTGTCTTGTTAACACTCCTTTAGGTGCTTTAGCAAACTTGAGTGTACAGAATGAGAGAAAAACAGGCAAACCTAACTCCCCTCAGAGGCCACACGCCCCAAAATGTGTGAAATGCTTTTGATATATAAATGTATGTTCTGACTGGATTTAGAAACTCCGAGCTGATTTTCTTCACTCAGTCATTGGAACAGTGGCAGAAAGGCGATACCTCTGGAGGTGGTAGGAACAGTTCAGGTTATGAGTTCAGCTTGAGGACGAGGAGCTGTTCCTGTGCTGTCTACATTATTTGTTCCTATTCTGTTCCTGTGGATGAATCTCTGTGTAAATATCAAAAATGTCGATGACATGAACAGCTCTGCCTTGAGTTCTGAGAAAGTGCTCTGCTAAAGTGGACGCTCTGCCTTATTTCAGATGATTCGCAGCAGAGAGCGCAGAGATGGGATTCATTCTGTCATGTCACTGTGTAGTAAAGGCAGGCTGTGCCGGGGAAAACATGAATCATCCGCTGTCCTCTTTCTTTATTCTTTCTGTCCTCTCCAGATGGTGGCCACCAGGTAGCCAACGAGGCTCTTCACGAGGTCAGTAACTCTCTCCTGCCCTGTCAAGTGGAGAGCTCCTCTTCTAACTATTGAAACATCATTGGAATTGCCTCACACTATAAAGTCTCTATGAGCGTGTCTTCTGTGAGACATGCCCACTCCTCATTCAGCAGCAGGGGGTCACATTAAGAGAAAGAGGCAGACAGTGGAGGACTCTTCCAGACTGTATACAGTCAGCATTCATTCTGCATGTGCCTGTAGGAAGCTGTGACACGGTTCATCTCTGGTATGAATCGTAGATTTTGTGGATGTTTTGTATTTGCTTGCGTGTTTTTGTACATTTTGATGACGGTTTCTGAAACAAAGGTTGGTTCTGGTCGCGGTGAGGCTTGAGTCTATCCCAGCAGACTGGGTGAGAGGCGGGGCACACACAGACAAACAGCCCTTCACTCTCACATTCACACCTGCAGACACATTTAGAGTCTGGTCAGAACTACCTGTTGTACAGTCATGATTAGACTCTAAATGTGTTGTGTTGGCTCTCCTCTGCTACACACAAAGTACTTCTTGTTGCATCACTAAAGCATGGTTAATCTTCTTCGGTGCCATGTTGGTTGTTTTTATCCATATGTGTGGCTTCTGCTCCGTGTGTGTTCATGTCTCTGGAGTTCTGCACGTAATTACGAGGTTTGCTTTGTCAGTTTTAGACCAGCATCAAGGTGACTGTGGAATCAGCAGCGTTCCTGTGGGGATTCCAGTGTGCCCCCTCTACATTTGAAAGGACATGCCTCAGCATAAATTTCATAATGTTAAGAAGTGAGGAAGCATGATGCATTCTTCCAGACGTATCGTATATCATGTGCCGTTCAGAGCATTTTTGGAGCACACACGGCAGCTCTTTGATATCTCAGCAGCGCTCGTGATGAAATTAAGTCTCCCCCTCATTTAAACTGTCACTGCATTTCCCCCTCTTGCCAGGTATGAAGTCAATTACCCAGCCACCCACTGCCCAGCTAGATAAATGACCATCTCTGGCTGTCAGCCTGTGTGGCCACATGTTTTCCAGTGTTCAGCTAATCTTTCTCACTGTCTCTGGCCCAACAGAAGGATGCAGAAGGGAAGGACAGAACTGTGTTTGACATACCGATCTTCACAGAGGAGTTTCTCAACCACAGCAAAGGTAAAGAGCACAAGCACAGCCAGCTGTCATGCTGGGAAGTGCATTTGCCTAAGTGTTTCTAAACACATTCCCCCGTTACTCCAAGAGAACTATGTTTTAAGGTCCTCCTTCAGCCCAGAATAGTTCCACAGTCCGCTGAACTCATGCCCGAACTTTAAAAGAACAAATCAAAAATTGATGACTGCGCCAGCATCATTGTGTATCTGGACGTCCCCTCTGATCTGCCTTTCAGCTTCTCTGTGTGTTTTCCTGTGTATTCCTCAACAGCGCGCGAAGCCGAGATGCGGCAGCTGCGTAAGACCAACATGGAGTACGAAGAGCGCAATGCAGCGCTGCAGAAACACGTGGAGAGCATGCGAGGAGCCGTGGACAGGCTGGAAGGCGACGTGATGCAAGAGAGGGGACGCAACGGCCTCCTCCACCAACACCTGGAGACTCTGCGCCAGGCGCTCACCTCCAGCTTCTCCTCTGTACCTCTGCCAGGTAACGCCAGACCAAAAAGTCTATCCATCCGTTTTCTTTCCGTTTCCTACAGCATCACAGTACAGCAGATACTGCACCACCCCTCTGGTCTATACTAAATATAAGCCAGTAAAATAAAGAAACTCGTGGGATAAAACAAGCTTAAGAAGCAGTACAATGAAACCAAAGACCAGTTCAGCAAGACTTAAAAAAACAGCACCACTAAAAATGATCAAATGTTCTGTGAATATTAATAAAATGAATAAACGCAGGGGAAGAAGTTCTGCATCATTCCTCTTGCATTCATTTGAACTACGGGACTGTCCTGATAGAATTATTTGGTGTTTCTCTCTTTAGTTTCAAATGAAGGATCTGAGCTGACTTGTCAAGTCGGGCATTTCTACAGCCACATTTTTTTGCTGAGAAACACTTCCTGCCTCATTTATTACAGTGGCAGACTTGGACTATTAGTTTTGGGATTGTTGGACAAAAATGAAAAATTCTTTCCTCTTTTTTTTTTTTTTTTTTTTTTTTAATCAACATTCTGCTGTGTGTGTAGAAATAAAATGAAACCGCTTTGTGTGCAGCGTGGCTCTTGGACTTCAAATTTGCTGATATTGATCAGCACACATTATAAAGCGCAGATGACTTGATAACTCATAACCAGTAATCCATCCCTCGACACAAACACAAAGACCGGAGTGAGCTATCAGCTCCACAGTCCCAGTTTGAGGGAACAATAGTGTTTTGAGCTCCAGCGTCTGTCCTGAACAGATACAGACTGTACAGTAGAACCAGCTGCTGTTCTGCTCGCGCACACACACACACACACACACATCACACATCAATGATTGCTGAACTCCCCAGGCTCGCTCGTTTCAGAGAAAGTGTAACTACATGACTATCCTGTAATATCGACACGTTTACTTCTGACAGACTTTATGTAGGTTAATTGGAGTGGAAACTTGCTCTGTGTCATATACTTTCATATTTCTGGATTCAGCTCCTCTCACAGTCTTGATTGGTTTGCTAACATTGTTTTTACACACGCATTCAAACGGCAACACGCCATAAATATCCCCCTCTATCAGGCTTCCAGCTAGACTCTTTAACTCTCTGAACCTGTCAGAGGACTTGAAGCACAAACCTCAGCAGTGACAAGTGGTGGCTGCTGGTGTTGTATTTGGATCATATTCTGATCGCTCCTGTCAGCTAGCGAGTTCCACCCGTCACACTCTCCAGTGCTGTGAACATAAAGGATGCGATGAATGAGCAAAAATTTAGAAATCAATCAACACCTCAAAACATGTAAGAATCAATTCTTAAAATATCTTTAAACCTTCAAATGGACTGTGAAGACGTTTAAACGGTGTGAGCATGAAGTGTAACATTGCGTACCTGTTGTCACTCAGCCAGCGGAGAGACGCCCACTCTGGACACCATCGACTCGTACATGCAGAAGCTCCACAGCATCATCGTCAGTAATCCCCAAGAACACGAGAATCTCATCAACACTGTGAGAGACGTGGTCAACCGCCTGGACAGGTGAGAGAGGCTTTGTTTGTACGACTTTAGCAGTTCACCTGCTCACTACCAACATAGCATGACAAAATGGACCGGTGTCATTTCACTAATGGGCTATTTCTTTGCGTGTTGCAGCAGTGTTTGATTTCTCCGCTGTGAATGACTCGTGAGCGTGTTTTGCTGTTTTTCAGATAATTGGACCGAGTCAGAGAGACTCACGGTGACGTTCGGTAGAAGCTGCTCCCTGATGGTGAATCTTCCTGTCGATCTGTCATCCCAGTTAATTTTTATTACTCTGCTAAGGTGACGTAGGTGAAGGTCGTGTAGCCTCATATTTATTTATTATTTTTTACATATTTTTAAACTGTCCACACTTTATTAATGTAGATGTAGTTTGTTTTATAAAATGATGAGATGACATGAAGCAGTTTTCTGTCACTCGTTGCTCCTGTTCTGTCTTCACCGTCCATCTATAGAAAATGCTTTCACGACAATATCTGTGATCATCAACATCATGTTCTGATCAAAGAGCAGCGTGTCAGTGGGTTTGTATTTATAGCCAGGAGATATTGTTGAGCAGACTTTGTCTTTTCATGCTCCAGTGAAGGAAAACGTGCCATTTATTTTTGTCCCGTGTGAAGAAGTGTTTGTGTTTTCAATAAACGTATTTACATTATGTGAGCAGTCGGTTTGTTTGGATAGGTTCACGACGCTGTTCCAAATATGTTTGTACCACGATGAAAACCAATCCTCGAGCCACCACTGCCCCAGATTTCTTATTCAGACGTCTCTGTCAGAGTCCGTGTAGTTTATATAAGAGCCTCTGTTTGGTGTTAAAATGATCTCTCTTTATGGCGTGTCTAAAATTGACTCCATATTAAATAAGCGAGTTCACTCATTTGCCAAACTAAATGCTGCGTTTCCACTTTGCGATTCGTCACACTGGGAAAAAAATGTGAACAGCCAGTTTTGAAGTCAATCTGCATCAAATAGAACTACGTGCTAATCTGCAGCAGTATGTCTGTTTGGAATTGAGCTCAGTCAGCGCCTCAGCTTATTGACTCAGTGGATGTGGAGTCAAAGAGATTTGGAATCGGTTAAGTTTAATTGAAGAGGCTCTGCTGTAATTTAGTGGAATCTGGAGAAAGAGACAAGGATTAGTTTGTACTCTGTGGCTCATTCACAGCCGCTGAGCTGCACACAGCAGCTCTGGGAAACAATAACCTTCTGTATCACTCTGAGGATTTTCCCTCTCACAGTCGTGTTAGTCCAGAGGAGAAACAAATCCTGGTTATTGAATTAGATTTACATTACAGAAATAAGTTTGTGTTTGTCTCATCAGGAGATGGACAATTATCTTGGACGGAGACTATCAAGTCCCTAATACAGCACTATATCTGTTTCTAAAGAATTTTTTTCCCCAAGATTTATTTTAGACAGAGAGAGCTTGAAGAGTGACAGGAACGTGTGGAGAGAGAGATGGGGAATGACATGCAGGAAAGGGCCACAGGTCGGATTCAAACCCTGGTGGCAAGGCTTCATACATGGGGCGGATGCTCTACCAACTGGGCTAATCGACACCCCTCTATATCTGTTTCGTACTTGATATTATGAGCCCTTCCTGTTTCCATTCACTGCTGCCCATTTCCTCTTTGCCAGCGGAGACTTCCTGTCCACAATGGCCACATGTGTTACAGTGGTATACATCCAACAATGTCCCTACCAGATGTTTTGTTCCCACAGGAGAGTGTGTGGGTTCATGAAGTGAACTAATAATATACATCGCTGACTGCTCCCATCCTTGTGTGTTGGGGAATACATGTTTCTGTCTTACATGTTGCAAAGGTCCAGCTTCAGCAGTGTGGAGACCTGCCAATGTGAAACCAGTCTACAGCTACGCAAACGTCTCTGTGATGTAATGTCAGCGTACTGACAGTTGTGTTAGAGGAAAAGGGCGGCAGATCACTGATGTCAGAAGGATGCCTCATCACAAATATATGTACGACATTAAAGAACGGACAGTGTATGCATGACATCACTCACAGGCTTCTGAGGAGCCATTTTGAAGCTTTTAACGTCAACGACATGAAGCGAGCTGAATGATGCCTGCTTGCTGCCTGTCAACCAAAGTGTCCACACTCTTAATCCTGCATAACTTTAAGCCTTACAATGTGAACAGGTGAGTTGTATATAAATTCACCCTCAGTACAGTTGTCATGAACGGGGAAATTAGCTATAGAGACCAAAACTGTTTTTGTAGCAGGCTTGGAGGTTGTGGTAATCTATCCAATCATTGTTGAGGCATTTCACTCAAAACCAGAAATTTCAACCTTGTAGTGGTGTTAGAGGAAAGCTGAGATCACTAATCAAAAGTCAGTAGGATGTATTATCATAAATATCTGAATGTTATCATATATCATAAATATCTGTACATAATTTTGTTCAAATCTAGTTGAGACATTTTCAGTGGAGAAGTGACAGGCATTTTGTTAGTGTCAAATGAACAGACAGGATCACTACGTATTTAGGGTTCATCCTCTGGGCACCACGAATATTAGTTTATAGTTTTCATGCAGTAATTGTTGAAACATTCCACTGTAAAATCAAAAGATGTCAGAATCACTCAGTCATTATGATTCATCCTCCATGGACCTCAAAGTAAGTAAGTTTGTTTCAATCAGTCAGTCAAACTTTGTTTGTGTAGAACTTTTCATACAAAACATGTAATGCAAAGTGCTCCACACAATAAAACCCTGACACCCCCACCCACTCCCAACCCTCCACCTCAACACCTACCTCCCACTGCCCACCCCACCACATTATAAACAAAGCACTATACAAACTGAGGAAGTGCCATCTTCTCGAGGAAACACCTCACTAAAATAAAATAAAATAAAACCCATTAAAAATGCATAATTAGTAAATATCAAAGTGTAAAAATAGTGAGATAAAATAGAATAAAAGTATAATATATACAGATAGCTAAAAATAAAGGTGCACACACATATTGACCAACAGGCCATCCTGCTCACACTCATGCTCACTACCTTATCAGAGTTCTTCTAACATCTGGGACAATCTTTCACATGTTCACTGCTCAGTGTGTGTAGAAGGCCCCAAAGCTCGTTTGTATAATGAGTTTAGCGTTTTTTTTGTTTTTGTTTTTTGCTTTGAAGTTGGCCCAAAAATTAACAAAACATGGAAAACTGAGGGGAAGCAATGAATGGAGAAGAGCAATACGAAGAGTTTTATACTTTATCACATTTTATCCTGAGTTGAAGTCCAGACATTGACCTGTTTCACCAAATTCCGAGCAGCCAATCTGTCTTCTGTGATATCAAGCAGAAATTCCATAAATCAGTCTGAAGACCTGACAGAACTGTTGGAACAGAGAAGCAGCGTCACGGTGCTCCGGTGCCTAACGACACCATCATCACTCCCAGTCTTTGTCTTTACAAAGACAGAGCCAGGCATGAACCGGTCCCTTCCTCCTCGGTAGGGTTGTGTCTGCATCCTTGGCCCCGGCTTCCTGCCCGTGGAGCGGTGGGCTGACATTAGGACAGAGGAGCCAGCTCCAGCAGAGAGCCACAGATCCTGGACCAGAGGAGGGAGGGAGTGAATCAGAGCAGAGAGGATGAGTCAGGCGTCATGTGCGCTGAATTGGCACTTGACGGCCTGAGTGTCCTGAATGGTCTATGCTAGCATTATTATGGTCGCAATGAGCTACCTTTTGTTAGTGTACGCAGGCATGGTCAATGTGGATTTGATTATGTGGGTCAATAAATGATCATCCACAGTGACGTGGCACAAAATCTCCCTTTATTTGGTCAATAAAGTTTGAGTTTACTGCTAAGGGCCGCTGGTGACCTCTCTCTGAGCTGACTACTGTGATCGAGGAACTTTCCCATCAATTTTTAACATTTAAAAATCAATTTATACTTCTACTTCATTTCAAATCATCCATTCTGCATCACCTGTTTTGGTATCAAAAGTTCCTCTCCAAACAGGCCAAAAGGAGAAGCACGTGTCTTCGGTTGAGTAGTTTTTATGATTCTCTGTTGATTTCCCTAACAGACATTAGAGTCAGCTGTGGAACAGCTTCTCTGCAGCTGCTGTCTGACGTCTGGCGTCTTCTGTTTGTTTGCTTAAAGATGCTCACTGTAAGAGCGCTTTAATCCACCTCTCCTGACTCCTGAATGCCAGGATGGAAATGGGAATGGAAACGAGTTCTTAAGAAAATAAATTTGGGATTTTACCAGAAATCATAATGACCCCTCCTTCAAACACAATCAGAGCGAAACATGTTGCTGTGGCAACGGGCAAAATATTTAATCATGTGAGATACAGAGCGATGAGGGATGTGATGGAGGCTCTGTCAGCTTCTGCTAGACAAAATTATTCTTATCGTACTATCATCAGTGACATTGTTCTTATTTTCATCTCTGCTGCTGATTTGAGTCAGTTCAAAGTGAAACCACGTCTGTTCCTGTCATCCCTGACTCACTCTCACAGACCTTTAGAGTCTGAACTCCAGCCCTGAAGCAAATCAGTATTTTGTGATGAAGTGCACTCCACTCATGACATACCATAAGGAGTAAGGACAATTTTACCACCTTTACTGATTTTTATGTGACTTGTTTGCATGAATACTCTTTTGGAACAAGGGAGGACTGATGCTAAAGCTGCTCTGGTCCTGGCTTGATAATGAATTGAGAGTGTTGGATATTTAAAAAAGGCTGTGACACATTTGATTGTAAAATCTGTTTTCTACATTGTAGCTATTGAGAAAAAACCCAGTGTCGTATCGCACGCTGTCCAAAAGAATTTAACCATCGCTTATCACCTCATTGACTTACTCTGTAGTCTTATTCAGTTATTATTTAGAGGTGGAGGGTGGCTGGTTCAAATCCAGTATGGATCAAAGTATGGAAGGTAGACTGGTAGCTGGAGATATGTCCTTGAGCAAGGCACGAACCATGCCAACTGCTCGTAGGGCGCTGCTCTGGATGGCTGCCCATCACTCCACCATCTCTCGCCACATTTGCATGTCCCTTTGTATGTGTGTGGTTGTGTCTTGGGGTTAAAATGCATGTGAAAAGGATTTCCCCTCGAGGGATTAATAAAAGTATCTCTCTCTTCAAAATGATTTGAAGATGTGAATACATTAAAAATAATCTCAACTCCCACACAGCCAAGGAACATGGACACTTTTGGAAATACAAAGTAAATAATGCAAACGTAGACCTCTTAGATGGGGTTAGTTTCCTCTGTGTTCATCTCTGCTGCAGGTGACTGATGCAGACAAATAAGACAAAACCCAGAGACATGTCAAAAGCATATAACATTGCCCCTCTGACTCTCATTTATTCAGCTGGAGAAAGAGAGAATTAACTCTTAAAAATAAGCAAAAGAGGAAAAAGCGAGTCATCCTTCCTTTTCGTTGATCCATCATCCACTCCATCTCCCCCAGCCCTGGAAAATCCTTGGCCTCAGTGCCCGGGACTGAGGCAGGGAGGAGGAGGAGGAAACAATGCTTGGAATGTGTAAAAAAACTTGAGTCATTCCCACATGTCAACCTCTGGCTCGGTCCCTCCTCCTCTTCCCAAATGCATGTTGCCTTCAGGTTCTCCTCATAATGTCTTTTATTCAAGTTCTGAAGGCAGAAATATGACTTGTCCAAACAAACTAGTGTTGCTGCTGTCTGAACCAAACTACTCTTTACTGGACCTTTATTTTAGGAAAAGAAACAAATGTTAATGTTTCCACAAAGCGGGGGCGCATGAATTGTCTCTTTCATCAACTGCAAAACATTACCATCTAAACTAAATGTACTATCAGTATTACATAAGCTGCTGGTAGTATCAATTTTTTGTTCCACACTTACACTTGCCTGTGTTTTTCTTGTGAAACTGGCTTTTAGTTATGGTTGGAAATTTTCCAATTGCACCTGAAGGCAGCAGTAGAGGAGGGGGATTTCCTCTCCTGCAGTCATTATTCCCTCATGAGAAGTGTCATGTCAGTGTGAGTGAACTCAACGCTTCTCAATAACTGTGACATACACAGCCTCAGTGTGGCTTTGAACAGCTGCCCTTTCCATACAGCGAATCATAACAAAGTCATAATTCATCATCAGTGAATGTGGCTTCTCTTCACGGCCGTTAACGGAAAGAAGAAATGAGCAGCAACTGTCACAGCAACACAAAGTAGTTTATAAACTGTAACAGAGCCATGAAGCACAGCAGGGCAATTATGACCTGAAACTGACAGCGATGGAAGAAATATTTCAACTCTATTACCCTGCAATTTAAAAATATTCCATGACCACTTCATTTAATGATGCTTGGGTCAAATTATTACTGACATGTTCATATAAGAAGCATTTGAACAAATACCTAATCGAGTCGATGTTTAAATATAAAAATATATTGATTATGAAAAATCATGCAAATCCAAAATCACCGAATTGGGGGATAGATAGTTTTCACTGCATAGAAAGGAAGAAAAAAATGTGACTAGTAACTGTAGGGAGTAACATGCAATATTTATAGTATATGCAGTTATCTAAGTAAGAACCTGAACTTTATGTCTTGTAGACTTGTATCTGTGTGCGCGCGCACACACACACACACACAGGTTGAAGTGAAGCTTCCAGACGATTTGGTGTGACTTGTGTAAATTGCGCGTTCACGCCCTTCTCCTGGCCTGCCCAGTATCCCAGTGCGCTCGCTCCCGCCTCGGGCTTGTGGAAAAACTGCAGCGGCTGCTACCGGAGCCACGCAGAGAGGAGCTGAGTGCGAAAAATCACTGTGCTCTGGCAAGAGTTGAGCTACACACTACTCGGATTATCGTTATTCCTGCCGAGGACCACCTTGTCAAAACCGGGATTTATGGCTGCCGAGAAGTGGTAGTATCGACGGGGAGACACTCGGCGTATGAAAGGTAAAGAAAAGTTAGCCACGGCTGCTTTTTCCTAAATTGAAAGTGTCTCAGCTACAAGTCTCGTCAGTTTGCTTCAGCCTGCCAACTTCCAGTTTGTAGAGAGGAGGAATGTCGTTTCTGTAAGCTGAAGCTAACGGCTGCGTGAGTTCCGTTAGCGGTAAACGTTCAACGTACGCAGTCCGGTGTTGAGGGATGCGGAGAAGTTTGCTAGCTGTTGTTGAATGAGAGCTAATTACCGCCTGCGTGCTCACTTCGTAACGTCGCAGCATAACTAGCCGCTGCTGTCATAACTTGACCGAATGGCTAACGTACCGGGGAACGGCTCCGTTTGTTCCCCGAATGTGATGCTGCGTGCGTTCGCTTTGAGTCCTAAGTTTTTAGTTCAGCGTTGAGCTGCTCTGGAACGAGCCCACGCCAAAAGGCAGACAACTTCTCCGTGTTTACACACGAGAAGGGGAACGTTCAACTTTCCGCTGCCGAGCCTTCAAACTGGGCTACAGGGACGCCAGCAGCGGGCTTCACAGGGACCAGAGGGAGCTGCTCATGTCTGAGACATGTCAGCGCAATGCTTATAGAATAAAGTAATACATCCAACACGACGTGTTACTGTTAGCAGCATTGTTACCCTCCCACCTGCAGAACCGACATTTAAAGTTACTGCTGCACACACACACACAGACACACACAGAAGTGTGCCTTTTAAAGCTACACTGATTTACTAAATATTTACTAAATAAATGATTTGGTTGGAGTTCAGGTAAAATAATGAGGTGTAGTTCTCCCTCTGTCCTCCACATAAACACAAACAGGGCATCATCCTGTCTTGACTTCAGCCTCTGCTTCCTAACATTAGGGTGAGACCTGATGATCATGATCATCCATGTTTTCTCCATTGTCTAACACAAATGAGCTGTCGCTGCTTTAATATTAGTGATTCTACTGTCCGAGGCATATTTTGGGTATTAGTATTTCTCTGTCTCTGTAAATCAAAAGAGAGACTGAATTTATAGCACAGAGAATATTTCAGAATTGACTCTCGGATGATCGCTTGGACTCTGATGGAGGAAGATGACAGACATTAAGTGTGTAAATGCAAAAAAAAAAAGAAGCAAATTTTCTGTTGTAGGACACTTTTAAATGATATTCTAACATTTTGAGTTCTAATCCATCCGGATGCTGTGTGACAGCTGCTAAAGCTTGAAGAATAAATCATATTGAATCTGTTATTCTGAGGCATCGCAGTTTCACATGAAGATGTTCTGCTCACCGTCGCCTGTCTCATGTAAAAGCAGCAGATTCCTGCATTTCAATTTGTGGAAGCAGTGAAGAGCTAAATTGTTAATTAATTTTCCAAACGTTGCTGATGAATATTCTAGGTGTAAAAGTCTTGACGGTGATCAGTGGAGGGCACCAGTCCTCTCGTGTTTACCTTTTCTCTTTCTCATCACGTCACACGTGTGCTGTGGTTCACGCTGCCTCTGGACGTCAGCATGTGTGTTGAACAATGTGCTGCAGCTTCAGGCCTTCCACATTCCACAAACCCACATCAGTCAAGTCCTCGTTCTGTATTCTGTGCTGTGTTCTCTTGCAGCAGCAAACATTGAGACTCCGTGTTTCTGTCAAAGTGAAACGTTCTTCAGGTTCACTGTCACATTCAGGCCAGTGAAAGTTGAAGTGGGTAACTGTAAACCTGGACGCCATGCTCGTGATAAACAAGATGTTCTCTGTGCGTTCACGTGAGGCCGTCACTTCTTGTCTTTACTTGCTCTTGTTTTGATTACTGCTCGTGAGTTGACAGTGTCAACAAAGGCGTCTGACATTGTTACTTCTTCACCTGCGTGACACGAATAGAGGGTGGATTTGGCCAGATTTCAGATCAGATCGCTGTGGAGTCCTGTCCACAAAGTATGTTGGGACTAAATATTTGTTGGATTGCTTCCTCTGTTTCTGAATGGTGAACATACCTGACATTCTTTGTGGGGTGAGACAGGAAGATAGTGTTTTGTGGTGATCTCCATCTTTGTGTTTTTCACATGGCTGCAGGAGGCTCTGCGCTTCACAGCATCTTCGACTGATTGGTTGTAGGATACACCTCTACATGATCAAAACTTTTCATGACAGACGTTCCACTAAGAAATTGATCTATGTTATAACAGTGACGTATCAGAGGAGATGTAAAGGAATAGCATTGATGAGTCTCTGGCCTTGAGGTGTAGTGTCAAATAGCAATGAGACACTCAGATGTGAGCTGGGATCAAAGTTGTAGTCATAGACTAATCAGTGTTTGGTTCAGACTGTCACTCGTGCAGACGACTACATGTTTAGGAAGCGGAAGTCAGTTATCAGCCAAACAAACTGTAGTCTTGGAATTGTTCACAGTAAAGCAGAAACGCATGTGTGTCTGTAAAACAAAAAACAAACTCCAAAAATGTTCCAATGTGCCAATTAGATGAATGAAGCGGTGCTGCATATTTAAACATCATTAGTACATACATGCAAATCTGCCTCTTCAAAGCACTGAAGCAAAGCAGGTTGCTGCTTCATTTGAATATAATCAAATGTTTGTGCACAGTGGATTTCTCCTGTGATTTCTTTATAGATCTCAAAGTAGTATTATTTTTGTCCTAAGGCGTGGTAGTATTTTGGGATGAAACTATTGAATTGTGTATGCCGGCTCACTTCAGTCCACTTCAAAGATGTGGAATTATGCACAGTCCTATTATATTATATTATATTATATTATATTATATTATATTATATTATATTATATTTCCTGAATTCTGAATGTTTTAAATTGTGATTGGTGCTAACACTGTTACTGTCACTGTTCATTCATGGTTTTAGTTTCAGCAGGCCTTACTGACCTGTTTAAACCTGCAACCAGATGTAGTGTGCGTCTGCCGGCCAGTATGAATGTGGCAAACATTTGTTTTGGAGAAAATTCACTGACATAAATAATAGGTCATTTTTTTGACAGATTGTGTGTGTATGTGCGTGTGTGTATGTGTGTGTGTGTATGTGTGGGCTCTGAAACAGATCTGTGAACCAAGTGACATGTGACACTGTGACTCTTGACCTCTGCCCTCTTTTGCCCTGAGCCAGGGCTTGAGCTAGGTAACAGGTGTGACCCAGAGGGTAAGGTGCAAACACACACACATACACACACACACACACTCTCTCTCTCTCTCTCAGAGGATAGTTACAATCAAGTGGCAACCTCTGGTGCTGGGAAGCCAATGCAGAAGTGCTAAAAACTGTAAATCCTCAAGTGGCCACTTGAGACTTGCTGCAGAAGTCAGTCTCCATAAGTCCCCATGTTCAAATGTCCAACTTCACAGCAGAAATAAACATGATTACAGCCTGGTACAAAAAACAGTTTTGGTCTCTATAGCTAATTTCCTGCCTCAGGTCCACGGATGATCCACATCTTTGCCAATATTCAGCCGGAAGGAGAACTACACGCTGACCCACATTTCTTCGTGGTGATGAAGTGTACTCTCGTACAGGGCTGTGACGGTACCCACATACTGAGGTCATGTGATGCCTAGTGAGTGGTCTAGCTCATTACTGTATTCACTGCAGATTTTGCTACGGCTGTTCCATTCCGATGGAATATGTTTTAGATCTGTTTGCACATGCATTGTCCTGTGAAGAGCCGCCATACTTGGCCTCTGGTTGGTTGACAAGTCAGAAACACAGCCTCTGATTGGATTGGATTGGATTCTGATTGGATTGAGAGTTTACGACTAACGAAATGCTAATGTTAATGGCAGCTGTAACATGGACGTCTGGGTAAATAAATAAGTGTGTGTGTGTATACACTAGTTCTTCTGGTTAGATGATGCTGAACTGCATTTTGTTCTTTAAGTATGCAATGACAGTAAAGTTGAATGTAATCCGTCTTCAAAAAGACATTGCAGTTCAAAGTTGTCTTCCAAAGCTTTGAAAGGGAAACGACTGCACCTAAACCAACGCTGAATGGTCACATTAGTCTTTCCTGTTCAGCTTCCAGACCGTTAATTCTGGACTAGCTCCTTCACTTTCCCAGCGGATAAGAAATAACAGACTTTTCTTGGTCCTGGGTACAAACTGTAACGTACACGGTACATTCACTGCAAGACAGCTTCCTGCTAAACTTTTCACTCTGCCACACTCATTTCACTGTTGGCTGCTCCATCCATTACCTTTTCACCACGGTAAGAACAAATCCATACAGCCGTCACATATATATTTTCGTATCTCCATGAAATTCTCCATGAAATGAAATGAAAATGATAAAATGACGAGAGATTTAGCTGCTGTCACTGGGGCAGTTGGCTGAAAATGCTGCCCCTTGATGAGTGATTTATTAAAAATGTATATTTTGTGTGGTTCATAATCAGGATCTTCAGCTCCACAAAGGTCAATCCCACTTCACTCTTTTCCAAATGTCACACTCTGTGATAAACAGCATTGTCCTGCTCACACACCATCACAAATTCAGCCACGTAGCAGCCCCTTAAACAAAACAGTCCAGGTTTAAGAAGGTCAGTGGAGCTTGATAAGGTGCAGTTTGGGCTGGAAGCCCCGTCTACAATCAAGGCAGAGCTGGAGCCTGCCTTGTTTTGTTTTGGGTCTCTGGTCCTGATATAATTTGTGCGGTCAGCTCGAGGTCATGGCTTATACCAAGTACATTTTGCAGCTATCAGGCAATAACATTGCACCCACAGAAAGTCAGTGTCATCTGAGTCATCCAGGTGGGAAGAGGTCAGAACAAATGAAAATAATCCTGGACTCCTGTGAGTCAGTGATACAAGTTGAATTTTATGAATTAGAAATGTTACTCTTAACTTGAACGATCAAATCAAACATTTTAGTTTTGGTTTATTGGCTGACATTTTCTTTTCTGCACTCGATGTCATACTACGACGCCAGTGTTATACCAGGCCAGAAGTTTGATCAGCGCTATGAGTCATTCTCATATCAGTGTTCGATCTTTGGCTTGTTGCAAGATGGCAGATGATAAAAGAGCAGATCACAGCGACACTGATCATATATAAAGACAGCTGGCATCTACTGCTGTCTGTGTCTGATCTGTGAGAGAGAGACTGTGTGTGTGTGTGTGTGCGTGTGTGTGTGTGCATGTGTGTGCACCGCTCATGTTTGTTTGTTCATACCATGGCCAGCTCTAGGCATAGGCGATATAGGCGGTTGCCTTGAGCACCATCTCCTTGAGGGGCACCTCCAGTCACCCTTGGCCTCGAGGGGAAAACAAACAAACAAACAAATAAATAAATAAAAATAATACATGCATAAAAGTTCCCCGTTGCTACAATTTCCGTCATTCAGACTTCACAGAAGTGACTAATGAGATCAGTGTAGATCGGAGGAGAACAAAAAAGTGTTGCTGATGGCTGATTTTTATTAGCAGATTGTCACACTCTACAGCACGGGTGCCATGGTTATGGCCCGTGGGCCGGAAACGGCACGATTGGTCATCACATCCGGCCTGGTCACATCCTTAATGAGTTTAAATCAAATGTTTAATTTTTAGGATATGCTATGAACTAGTACTGTATTTTCCAGACTATAGAGCGCACCTGAATAAGGCGCACCCACTAAAATAAAATAAAAATCTATATTTTGTCCCATATAAGCCGCACCGGACTATAGCCGCTCTATTTCCTTCACGGATAGCCAGATCGATGGCCTTCAACTCAAAAGCTGCATCATAGGAATTTCTTCATGTGTTTTCCATGATGAGAGGGTGAGTGTGTGTGACACAGCAAAATACGCTGTTGTTCCTCTTTGCACTGACTTCCGCTGCCTGTCTCGTTTTTGCACCTCCTACTAGAGTGCCCTCCTGAGTAGCGGCTTATAGTACGGAAAATATGGCAGTCGCTCGCTATCAAGATGTTGTCTAAAAAGTGGAAGGTTCATCCTGGCACTTTTCTCCTCTCTTGCTTAGGCCTGTTTGGCCTGGCCATCTTTTTAATTGGCCTAATTAGGCCTATGCATTGACACGTTTTTTTTTTAAGTGCAAGTCATCAATAAATCTGATCAAAGTAATTTACAGTTTACACTTGTGTTATTTATGTGTCCTGGTCAATTTTGTTTCATTTTTTATTTATAAATGTAGGCTTCTTGCATACATAGGTTGATTTTTCAGAGGGTATCTAAACACGGAGTGGCGCTAAAGTTTAGCTGCTTAGCTAGCATGGACTTGGCGCGCTGCTACGTTATCAATCCGTTTTTGACTGTGTCACAGATGGGGCTGTAGCAATACACTAATCTTATGATATGATACACGATATTCAGCCAACTATACGATTCGACTACGATTTGATACTCTAACTGGACAGAGAGAGCTTTCAAATGCTGGACAAAATGAATCTGATTTTTGCCATATCGCACATACATATGCAGTTTTTCACAGATATTCACAGATATGTAAAACTCTAGACATTTTGGGCGGATCCACCCAATCTGTTCTCAGAGGGTTAAACCTGAAGTGACGTCGGCGTCTGTGTAAAGAGAGGATCTAGACGGGTAACTTGCTAGAAATGCTCTACAGCGAGGGGTCAGCCAGGTCGGCTGGCTGACCTAATGACTCTTCTTGCAAAGCCAACGGGGGGAAATGGGCAGCGAGCAGAGTGCCAGGCATAACACGGGTGATTTGAATGGGACTTAATGTATCGATACTCACGGCTGAAAAATTGATACTTTCCAGAGTAATAAAATATTGATATATATACAGTCTTTATAATGATAATCAATGATAATCTTTATATATATATATATATATATATATATATATATATATATATATATATATATATAATAATGGTAACCAATAAGAAGTTTTTTGTTTAGTTTGACTGTACAAAATCATGAATGTAGCCTGATTGTAGCTCAATGCTGAAATCTTGTATTTGACAGAAGTGTATGTGACAAATGTAAAGCCTCAGAGCTTCTTTGATTAGGAACAGTATGTGATGACAGAAAGGTGAGCTCACCATCACACTGACGAGGCTGCAAGAGTCGCTGTTTGATTTATTTTTCGGTTAAATGATAAGAGGCTCACTTTAAACAATATTATTAATAAGAATAATGGGGGCAGGGAGTAATCTTGCCTAGGGCACCAAATTGATACACATTATATGTGGTCAAACATGCTTTAAGGCTGGAAAGTGTGAAAGGTTTGTTTGTGCTTTAAGGCTGGAAAGTGTGAAAGGTTTGTTTGTGTTGTATGGATGTTTCCACATGATATTTTTGGTATTTGATATCATTGAATGCCTCTAATCTTTACTGCACTGGCTGTCTGCGTGAGCAGGCCATGAATTAGAAACATTTGGAAATGTTTGTGTGTGACCTCTGAAGGAATGCTGACTCTGTAAACATTTGTAATTATCTGGGAAACTCAGGGCTCTCCAGCTTGCCTGATAAGGTATTAGCTGAGGTGTGAACCTTGATGATGCAAGTCTAACGAGCTATTAGCTGAAATTAGTTATAATGTGTCACATACGGTATGTGCATATAAAAACTGAATGAGCTTATGGTGAAGATGTCCATGTTGAGCCTTTAGACAAGCTATTTATGATAAGTGCAGACTAAGAACCAATATTTGTTGCTGTTTCTCATTAAGTGGGCGTTCAGGCAGGGACATGCAAACCCGATGCCAGCAGCGTTTTCAATTCATTTCAGTGGGGGTCGTACGTTTCCGCAACGGCAGCCGGCAACACCTGCATTGTGGCAAAAAACGTTGCCGGCGTCCAGGAGAGAAGTTGAGCCAGATTTAACTTTTGGGAGAACGGAGCCCCACGTCATACTCCACAAGCCAACTCAGATCGGCCAAACCTCCACAGACAGCCTGAAATCCACCGGTTGCCGGTTTCCCTGTCTGAACGTGGCCTAATATGAGTTACTCAGGACTCACACCGAGGACGTCAGCACCCGCGTTACGGCTGCCCCACGGTTCAGCTCCGTCCTCTGCCCGGCGTCAACTCACACCGGGCGCGTACTGGCAGCATTACGGCATACGCGAGCCCCCGCGATAAACTGTACAAAAGAAACAACAACAACAAACAGCTACCTTTGCTTCTCCGACGTGGAAGAGATTATAAAAAGGATCTGTTGTGTCATAAATTACTGTATGCTGTTCCACTTCAACAATTAGTCTCTCGTTGTTCATGTTGAGACTCTTTGATTGATTGACTGCTGACCTGGTGCCAGGTCACTTCACGCGGTTTAGCAACGGCTCATGTAAAAATAGAAGTGCTACGGAAAGATAGCGCTGCGGACCGGAGAGACACTGCTGGGACGCTGCTGAGACGTTCTGCGGCGCGCCCGGTGTGAGTGGTCTCATTGATTATAGTGGCAGCGATCAGCAACGGCTGACGCGACGCAGCCGTAACGCGGCGCTGACGTCCCCGGTGTGAGTCAGGCTTTACTCCCATAGACCTCTTTTCCACAGCAGTTATGAGGATGATGATCTGACCCCATGTCAGACTTTGTCCTTTCACCAAAGCGTAGGATTTAAAGTGTGTCTCTTTCTCACAGGCCAGAGTTCAGCCATTCAGTACACCCCAAACTGATTTAATATGCTGAAGCTGGTGAATATCAGGGGGTGGGGGTGGGGATTGGGATAGACTACCACCACCATCATCGTGGCCTTGCGGTGTCCATAAACCATAGACTGAACCAGAGCCAGTGGTGATGAAATGTCTTTTCATTGTTGACGTCTTCCAGACCTCTCACCTATCTCCCTGCACTGCGGTGTCTGCTTAACAGCTGATTGTTGTGGGTCACGTCACGCATGACTTTAGCTGTCACTGTTGGTCATGAACGCTCGGCCATTCCTGATGTTGCACTTCTGCCTTAAACCCTTTTTAGGATTTCACCCAGGCTTGGACACAATCCTCAAACCTGGATGAATATTCTGATGGATAATTCAGGTCGGCCCTAGGCAAAGTCAGCTCACTCATTTTATTCAAACTTCTCATGACGGTATGAATAATTCAAGCCTTGACAAACACACACTGTACATTCACTCCGGCTTTGAGCAGACACTCTGTCTACCCGTTTGGAGTGTGTTCCAGCTACATAACATTCCAGGCTTGATATGTTTTGTTATTTCTCAGGGCCCCACTCACTGTGAGAGCAGCACACTGGGAATAATAAGTGATGTTGTGGTTGCCCACAACAGTACTCAAGAGATTCTAAAGGCTTTTCACAAAAGTAGTTGGCGGCAAAGGAGAATTTGTATCTTCGATCAAAGACATAAACACCTGAGCCAATCAAAGCCAACAAAGTTGGTGACGTTAAAAGATGTCCGACAGAGAGATGGGGACAGCTTCAGTCATTGTTATTAATCCCTGCTCTTGAAGACTAAATTATAAGTAATCGTAGAATGCACGTTAACCGCTCAACCACCTGTCAGCACATTATCATGACAAGTCTTGGATTAAATGCGGGTTCTTTGTGAGAAGACCGTAGAAGAATGTGAAAATAGCTTGCATGGATTGGTTGCGGGCTACATTCAGACAGGATCAGGTGCTGTAGCGAATTGCTCTAAATAAAATTAAATTTCTCTCTTTATCAAGGCTGACGCTCGCTCACGTTCATTCACTGTCTATGTCTCTCAACCAAAGCTCGCTTTCACCCTCTTCGTGTTATTATTTTGCAGTGTAATTTTCACGTCTGCAGAGTGACGTCATGCTGCTTTTTTTTTTTTTGCACAACTTCGATCTGGCTGAACTTTTCCACCACAGGTTGCTGCGCCACATCCTTTGTGAATGTAGCCTAACACTTACTAATAGTTAGCCAGCCTTTTCCCACCGAGTTGTTAAGGTCTTCAGCCGAATGCTTCCATAGAACTGTGAATGTGCCGTGCAGTGATTCCACCATGTTATGTAACGTGGCCTCATTTTTCTACCATTTTGTGCTATTGTCTTTGAAGGAATTCGGCCATACATTCTTGAACCCTTGAAGAATCAATCCTCGGGAGATTCATCTGTTTTCTTTGTTACTATGAAATGTAGAAATTGTGCAATTGTGTTGAGTTTTGCAACCCTAGCTCCTGATGCCTCCCTCACAGTGTGTGAATGAACACAGCTCATAACCCGAGGCTGGAACAAGAGATGGCCAATAGAGATGTAACAATATGTAGCAGGAGATCAGAATCCTCTGATGAATCTGGTTTCCAATTTCATTAAGAAGCAAAATGCCTTGAGGCTCGGTCCCACAGTTCTGCCTTTCTCCTGATTAAATCTGGGTGTGGGTGGATGTAGGGTAAAGCAAGCAACTCCCAAATCCAAATAAAATTCACTGTGGATGAAGTGACGTGCAGTCACATGCTTGTGAGCCTACCCACACCTAAGATTTCCAACACTGTCATCATGTGTCTCTGGAGCAGGTGAAAATATCCCCTGCATCAGTACAGTGTGTCTGCAGCGAGGCTTTTGATCTAGGAGAGTGTCTGCAGCGGTCTGGACACTGCTCTCAGGGAATCGCCTTGACTGAAAGAGCCTGACTGACTTTTACATCGAACAAATGTCAGCAAACAGGGAAAAGGAAACTTTTGTGACAAAGCCTGTTCGCAGGGAAAGTATCTTTTCTCTCTACAGTCTTTCTTTGTGAGGTGTCTGTATGTTGAATTTTGGATTAAAGCGTTACATGAACCTTTAACTGCCTTCATACTGTATTGAGCTCCATATATGGAAGGATAATCCTCCCTTGCAGGATCTGTGGTGATCTATCTACACAAGTATTTGTTTGAGTTAGGACAAGGCCCTCTGTGATTGGTTGTTGCTTTGGTGAGGCCAAAACAATCCCGGCTTACTCGAATGTGTTGAGAGCAGAGGGTGGTTGCTTTTGGCCAAGTTTTGACCTCACTAACTCTCCTGGACTCAGCCCACGTCTTAAAATAACACGCTACATGTTGTGCTGAAGTCTCTCAGACATACCTTGCTGCTGTTGGACTTGTTTACCATGGTGAACCTGAGCTCTGCCTGCTGTCGGAGATTACAGGGCTGGACGAAGGCCACTTACAAGCCTCAATACTATCTCTTACATTAATCTGGAGCTCTTTGGGATGAAGTGCGGTCGGCTTTTGGAGGTGGGTGGTGTCACTTTGTATGCTTATTTGTTGGATGTCAGAACAGACACCAGCTGCGCGGCTTTGCCTGCAGAAGGTAACATTTTAGGAAGTGTCTTTTCTGGAGCTTCCCTTTAGTTGTGTGGATGTATTCTATATGGTTTTAAATATTCAATATAGTTCCTAATTTGCATCTTGACAAAGCTCAGTGGAATATAGAAGTCTCATAAATTACAGATGAGGTAGATGGAGGTGGTGGGTGGGGTGCCTCTCTGCAAATCTACACTTATTAATGGCTCTTCCTTCCTCCACTCTTCTGAATGTTAAACTAGGTCATCGTGACTCACTCCTTTCCATCCAAATGTGAAATTTAGACTTTTTATTTCTTCCTCTTACAAAGAGACCGCTTGTCTTTTTGATGGCGTTTTCTAATCTTGTCTTAATTCAATGACGGCCACGGCCGACTTTAGTGCCTCTATGCCATGGCTTTGGATAATGTCAACCATTGGGAACATCTTGTGAAGAAGTGCTGTCTGTACATTGACATATTAATCAGGTTTCTATTTCATATATACTATAGGCCAATGTTTGCACTCAGATATTGTCAGAAATAATTATACAGTCATCAATAGCTGTAGTAGGACAAGCTGTATGGCATGTAAGTATTTTCTCAGCTTTATCACTATCATGATGTATTTAAAGTCACGTTTATTGTTGCATTGAACTGCAGAATAAAGCTGTAGCGACTGTCCACTATAGATACCTACCCGTTCCTACACTTCTCTGTTTACAGTGATTGCCAAGCACTTTTCAACTTTTTACAAGCTGACTACAAAGGAAAATGATTTGCCAGTTGTCAATGACAAGAACGAAAGAATGTACATTCTACACACAAGCATCTGAAGCTGACACAAGTCTCATTTACATTTAGTCACTGAGCTGACACTTTTACCCAAAGCAACTCACAAAATAGTGAAACAGTCAAGGTGCAGTGTGACAGGGACATGCTAGTGCAGCAATGAGTACTGTGACAGTTGTAGAGGGGGGTAGATTTATCATGTCCAGTTGTTGGTATTGTTGGAGTAGAGGTCCTCTCTGAAGAGCTGGAGGTCTTCAGGAGCTTTTTAAAGGTAGAGGCCAATTCTGGTAGGAACTGGTTGGACGTTCCACCAATGGGGATCAAGAGATGAGAAGAGGTTGCATTGCCCTGAACACACGGGTTATGAGGTCAGCGTCGCCACAGAAAAAGTAATCTGATTACTCCATTTAAAAAGTAACTTAGTTACTTTACTGATTACTTGATTTAAAAAGTAACTAAGTTAGATTACAAGTTACTTTATTAGTTACATTTGGCAGCTACCAACAACACCCCCCGCACACACTGCCCACGTCTCCGCGACTCCAAAGAGTTTCTTCAAAAAGTGTTTTTGAGGCTACACTTTGTCACAGAGCGTACAATCAACCCTAATATTGTCATCTTTAGCTGACACTAACTCCAAAAGTGACTGTATTTCCAGCTAGAAAATGTGCATCTCTCTCCTCCCTCCATTGTTGCCTACATTTGTGTCTTTGGCTGCTTGGCGTGTAGTACACGTCCTCATGCTGAAAACGTGCCTTGATGCATACGTGACGTCACACCCCGAGATGCAAGAAGAAAGCACATTTTTACTAAGGAAAATGACAAAAATAGTAACACACAGTGACTTGGATAAGTAACTTTAATCTGAGTACTGGTTTGGAAATAGTAAAGTGTTAGATTACTCATAAATGAAAAAAGTGGTCATATTAGAGTAACCTGTTACTAAGTACCACACTACCGGCGTCACTGGAGGTAACATGTCTGTATAAGGGCGTCCAAGTAGGCGGGTGCAGAAGTTGAGACATAAGATATTTTTTTGGTCTTTTTTGGCTTTATTTGATAGAGACAGCTGAAGAGTGACAGGAACGTGTGGCTAGAGAGATGGGGAATGACATGCAGGAAAGAGCCACAGGTTGGATTCAAACCCTGGGCTGCTGCACCAAGGACTGAGCCTTTGTACATGAGGCGGCTGCTCTACCAACTGAGCTAAACGACACCCCAGGCCTGATTTTGCTGATGGGTGTGCAAAGTGGCACAACCGGGCAACTGAGACAACTGAAGAGCAGCAGTTCAGTTTTCGAGAGATTCAGCTGGAGATGGTCCACTTGCATCCATGTACCATGTACTTTATGAATGTCTGAGAAGCATTCAGTGATGGTTATGCGTCATAAGCTCTATAGCTAGTTCATAACCTGTTAATGCACAGCTTTAATTCCCTCTTGAGTCTGATGGAAAGTTCTGTGAATCCTTCAAATGAGTTTTAAATACAGCTTGTCCTTCTACATTTCAGACCAAAGCCTACCTTCACGAATGTTGTCATTTTCAGCCCATGTATATCAGTGAGGTCTAAAGAACCAGAGAAGCAGCTCTCTGTAGAATGCATTAGGCTTAGCTTGGTGTACTTAATAACCTGTAATTCCAGTGGGAGACAAATTGTACTAATTAGAGCTCCCTCAAAGATGTGAGATTTTGAAATTAGTGTCAAGCTCAGTAGTGCAGGTAGGCTGTGACCATGAATGATTCATCCTTGAAGTGATGCTTCCTTCATTCTGCATGTATAATGAGAGATAATGAGACTTGATTGAATCTGAGAACAAAGTGGTGGCAGTGCAGCTGCAACAACAACAGCTGGACTTCGTCGTGTTTGTCACTTAGCGTTCCGAGGTGGTCGAAGCACTATGCAACGTTCGCAGTGAAAATGCATCCCAGCATTCACCACCTCCATGACTCGTAAACAAACATCCGCCGCCTGACCTTGCCTGACACAGCAAGACTCTTTTCCGTAAATAATCCTGTTGGTGCTGCTCAAATTAAATCTGCAGACTCACCCCATTTTCGAGTCACCCAGCTGAGTGAGGGCACGTCTCAAATTACCTGTTCAACTGTGTCGACCATCCTGTTAGTGACTCTGTCGTTCACACACACACACACACACACACTGTGATCTCATTAGCAGTATGAGTGCATGCCGAATCTCTCTAAAAGTGACTTCCCCCTCCGGTGTAAGTTCATGTTGTTCAGTGCGTGACATGATCTGGATCACACGAATATTGAAATGGCAAGAAAACAAACACTCTCATTCCATCAGACCCGGGCCCATACCACAGCTATATCAGGCCGGCAGGCTGACGGGTGGGGTGACTGCTCGTTCATGAGGGATGACAGGAGCGTGACGGGGTCTGTCTGAGAATTGCGTGAAAGACAGCATGTAGCACTTTGAGCAAAGAAGGAATGGAAGACCTAAGGGACGAAAAGTTTGTGGATTTTCTTGAGCCGACTTGTTGCTTGTGAAACTTGCATGTGTCATTGTGATAGCAGGCAGGCGTCCTGCCCAGATATTGGCATTCAGCCAGATATGGGCCATGAGAGGAAGAAGAGGAGGAGGAGTTTGAAGCGCTATGATCCAGAGGACTGTTGACTGACGGGAACAGTGGCTGTGCACAAGCTAGCCAATGAGCAGGAAGCTGGCAAACAAGACCACAGCACAAGCGTCAGTATTCAGTTCTGTCTGGACTCGGTACTGGGACAACATTCTGCAGAATCAAAGTGAAAACGTGATGTTCAGACATCAAGGTTGGGTCTCTCCCCTCTGGCACTGTTTAATGCACATTCAGAAGGAGTTTCACTCAAAATGTGAGTTAGTTTTCTTCACTCTAGGAGAACCCGTCTAATTGGAGAAATTCCCATGTATTTATTCTGGCTTGCATATTTCTTCCTCATGCCAGCACATCTTCTTCCCTCTGGGTAAGAGTAGTGCTGGAGTAGAACACCTGCACCAACACATGATGGAGACTCTCTGCAGGCATCAGAGGAAACCCTCTCTGTGTTTGTTTCTTTTAGCAGTCAGAAGAAGCAAGGTGGGGGTAGGAGCACCCAGGAGAGAGAGAGAGACTGAAACAGGGAAGATAATAGCACTTCTTACACCATGGAAGGTCCCTGCTTGAGTTATCATTTCTGTTTAATGCACCATTGACAGCGTGAAACAGGTTAAATTGTTGTGAAGTATAGAAAAAGAAAAAATAATGATTCTTTGGAACATCTTGCGGCTTCTGAAACGGAGCGGTCCTGGTGGGG
Source organism: Nibea albiflora (assembly GCA_014281875.1). NCBI lineage: Eukaryota > Metazoa > Chordata > Actinopteri > Sciaenidae > Nibea > Nibea albiflora. Next base: position 2,619,809 of record CM024800.1, read on the forward strand.
TTTGAAACGTTGAGTAGAACGACCGCGATTAGCTCTGGCTAATCAGCTGGTAAGATTTGGACGTTAAAGTTTTGAAGAGAGCCATAAACTGTTGGACAAAAAGTTATTTCATTTACAGTTCTGTCGGATGTCATTCATTATCTGACATTATTATTAAATGTTTCAATAGTGGTTTCTTTTTTTTTAGTTAATTAATATCTCTTGCTCCCTCACTCAATCTCACTCAAAATGTACGTATAACACATAGTCGTGGTGAGTGCCGTAAGTGCAGACGTTACGTGTTGCGTGTCCAAGTTGTCAGACTTGTATCAGACTCTGGCTGGTAGTAGCATTTCCATTACGTGATTTCTGCATTAAGTTGCGAGGTTTTATTAATCAGTCTCTGAACCGCTGCTGCCACTGACATGCCACGGCAACTACTGCTGCTTTGATCATCTGTTTTTATTTTATAAAACAGCCTTCAATGGAAGTAACATTTCTATCACGTGATTTCTGCATTAATTGGCATTGATTTAATGAATCTCTCAACAGCTGTCTAAACTGCTACCGTGTCTGGGGCAGCCACCATTGCCAATCCCATCTATATACCCCAAATCCCAAATTTGTATACAAAGCCTGCTAGTCTGCATTTCTCAGTGCATCACAGGATTCTAATTTAAAATCCTGCACTAAGGGCTTTCTACCTTTGAATATGTTTGAGAAAATAAGCTGTTCAATTATGCAATCATGTTACACTATATAGGAAAAAAGTCACAGTAAATTATTATTTATAAAATGAAAAATAAAAACAGATGATCAAAGCAGCAGTACTTGCCTGCTTGCTTGTCAGTGGCAGCTGACCACACGGCATCAGCTGTTGAGATTAGTTAAGAAAACCTCGCAAATGAATGCAGAAATCACATAATGGAAATGGCAGTGAGTCTAATATAAATGTTTTATAAAATAGAAAATAAAAACAAATACCCATAACTGCAGCAGTTGCCGTGGCAGGCACACACACACACACACACACACACACACATACACGCACACGTAGGTGCTAATTGGCCGAAGAGGCATCCTGTGTACGTGTGTGCTTGATTACTCTGCCTCAACTACCCGGATGTTTGTTACAGAAAATTGAAATTAAACTGAATGTTCAGTTCCAAACTAATAAATTCCAATTCAAATTCCGTTTTTCAATGCAATCATTCAAATTAAACAATACAAATTTAAATATAAATGATTCAAATTCAGTTTCTGGTGGCACATTTCAGCCCATAGCGGACCTGCACTCGGCTCCACGTTGAATATGCGGCTGTTCTATTTTTGATGGACGTCGCAAGCAGCCTGCGTCAATTTACTCAGAGCACCTCAGCTGACAGGAAGCCAGACACAGAAACAGCATAGAGAATCCAGTGGACTTTCAAAATAAAATACCCTGTGCAAGCTGCCGGTGGTTAAAACAGACAAAAGCAAAACAAATGAACTACGTAACACATTTAGAATTGTATTTAGAAGCACATAAACCAGGAAAATGACCAAATATGTGCAAGTAAACAAAGTCTGATGTACCCGGTGGGGTTTCAGGGTTTGAGCCATTACAGCAGTGTCTGGGTTGATTCCAGCATGAAGCCCATTGCTTCACGTCATCCTCTCTCTCTCTGTACCGTCTTTGCTGTTTCTCTTATACTGTCACTTCAATGAAAAAAATTTGTCTTGCTCACAGGCATGAGCACTCTATTACATCTCAGCTCATTAAGCAAAACATGCTAATTGAGGCTTGGTGTGGAAGCAGCATAACAGAAAGGAGGACATGCATATTAATTATATGTACGTGTGTGTATATATATATATATATATATATATATATATATATATATATATATATATATATATATATACACATACATATATATAACATATATATAACATATATATACATATATATAACATAATAACAGTAAACTGTGTAAATACATGGAGCATAACATGAGGTTAGCACGTGCATGTCTCAGCATGTGTGCATGTTGGGTGAATTTTTGTACTGTGAGGAACTGCCTCTTGAAGAACCTAAGAAGTAGTCAGAGAATGTCGTGAGTGACGCTCAGCCAAACTAAGTGGCAGGTAGTTGTCTTTGCATAATCCAAGCAGCATATAGCAGAGAGGAAAGTCAAACATACTTGAGGGATTAATTGCAGAGCGGTGGGCGGCTGGGTTTGGATTCAGTGTTCCCATGCAGTGCACATTTCAAAGAGACTAACTGCTGGATTTTACTCAACACTGTTTGCTTTGCTGAATTTCCTTGTTTGACACCTGAAGCACTTCTTTTATCCAGCTAAAAAGCTAAAAGTTCTGCATCCCTTCATGTGCTCATATTGGTGCTATCTACAGTCCACATGCTGCACATGGCCACCTCTTGTGTGTGATTGGCTATAAACTTGTCAGTCAAAGCTTTGTGGGGAAAATAAATTATACACCCACAGTCAAGATGGTATATGGATCTTGTAAAAATGTGGGAGCGTAAAACCAGCCCAGAGGGTAGGAAACGGCACAAGTGTCAGACTGGATATCAAATGCACTTCAGCTGAGAGATGCACAGTGTTTATTTCTGTGAATATTACAAAATGCTAAAGCCTGGCATCTTAAAAAGAAAGGTGATGCCATTATGTGTTGTACTTAAGTGGAAATGAAGCCAATGCGCAGTGCTAAAAACTGTAATTTCTCAAGCGGCCATTTGAGGATGGCTGCAGAAGTGAGTCAGTCACTCATTAAAATGTCCAATTTACAGCCTGGTTCATGGTCTTTAACTGTTTTGGTCTCTATAGCTAATTTCCCCATCCATGACAACTGTAAGGGGGGTTCATTTGTTTAAATGATGGCACTTCTGAGATTTCTTCCAAAACACAATAAATATGTTGGAAATGAATTGCTGAAAACATGTGAAAAGACTTTGAACATTGTATTAGTGAAATGTGCAGTGCATGTGCAATGTTTTTCGCCAGCTTTCAGTCCAGGATTTTGTGGGCAGTCCTGAAAGGTGGCTCCAATACTGGTATCGTATTGGTCCTGATATTGAAGAAAATCCTAAATCAGGTATCCGTGACAACGGGCCGACACATATCGGCCGATCTATTCAGTCTAATTCTATGCCGTGCGCTGTGAGTGACGTCTTACGCTAGCAACACGCGGAAGCCCACTCTGTTTTCAAAATGGAGCGAGCGAAAGGATCGGCTATCTGGAACTTTTTCACAATACCTCAGCCAACATGTACAGAAATTTCACGCCAGAGAGCACGCAGAGAGCTCATCGATCTGAGCAAACAAAACAGAGGTGGTACAAAGCAGCTACCGTTGAAGGAGATGAAGGAAAGAGGTGAAAGATTTCCACTTAATAGTGTGCAGGCAAACTTGTGAGGCTATTTTTTTTAAGATTGCTGTACTGGTGCACAGTTATTAATTAAATAAGTAATTCAGTACATTTGTGTCTGTTTATTTGTTTTTAAAAAACAGGAAAGAAATGTTTAAGTCAAGTCTATTGTTGCCTTGTGCAAAAGAATGATCCCAGTCTTTTCCACACAATGAGACATACCGTTTGTTACCGGTTTCGGCCGATACTAAATCGCAGATATCTGTATTGGTATCAGAGGTGAAAAAAGTGGATTGGCACATCCCTACTGCAAACTAGGGATGCACAATATTTATTGGGCCGATATAGGGGGAAATGATGTCATTTGTTATTGATCCAATAGGTACATTTTAACCAATAAAAAGATCCAATAAATTAATGAAATGGAGAAATTGTTTGCAGGTCAGGTAACCCTCAAAAAAGGGCATGATGCACTGCTGTTTTGGGGCTATTGTGCCTTTTATTGGCAGGACCCAAGCCAGACTAATAATGAACATGTCTTCACCAGTGTGGTCGTTTTTTTATAGTGGCAGAAGATAACAACATTATTGTTTTCAAAAGTTGTTCAGTGAGGATTCCAAGAGGAGAAAAGAAGACTTCAGATTTTAATACATCAGCTCTTATCGCACACCTGAAAAGTCGCCATCATGGCAAAGCAGTATCAAAAGAATCGAAAGAAGCAGGCGTGGGAGCAGCTAGCGGTGCTAAGGCTAAAAGAACACAGAGTGTGGATGTCCCAAATGGCGGATTTTGATTGATTGACACCCCTATCGACCAGTCAGAGTCAGGAGAATCAGTTAGTACCACCCACATTCACCTTTGACACACCAATGATGATCCAGAATGAAGTAAACCCAAAGGTAGTATATCGCACAAGAGTTCACACTTCACTTTCAAAGCCCCTCTGTCTTTATGTAAACAACCAGGACCTTCGTGACTGATTTCAAACTAAAGCATCGTAGTAGACATTAGCAGCGTTTCTTCGTGCTGGAATAGAACTTTTGACCACAAAACAGCAAAGAAAAGACATACTGTATCATTTCGTGGATTTTGTATTATTTTTTTGCTACCCTTTGGGGGCTAGCTTGCTGAGTTTTCATCGCACAGTGATGAGACGCTTGTGGTTTGGTTGCAGTGGTGAAATTAGCGGAAGCACTAAAGTGGACATTTTCGTATTTTTGTTACATGCCCAGATAATCGCTCGGGATTGAACTATGTTTCGTTTAGGTGGCAATGCTTCATAGAGCTTTTAGCTGAGTTTCTCCCTGTCGTTTTGCTACATATGCTACATGTTAGGATTGGTGCTTCCTAGCAGAAGCTGATTGTCTGTATTGCGCATGCATCTCACACTGCCCCCTGTCCAAGGGAAATATGAAATTATCGGTATCGGCCATGAGAAGCAGGAAATTATTGGGTATCGGTTGAAATGAGTCATATTGTGCATCACTACTGCAAACAATGAGTTATCAAACACAATCCTGCCACTGTACACTGAAGTTAGACATGAGGCTTGGAAGAGAGAGATTAGCTTTTCAACACGCTTGGAGTGTAGACTCAATAATACATACATGCTCCATATGCTGACCACATCACGCCCCATAGTGCCAATAAAAGTGCAATACTGTGCCCTTGCTCCAGTTAATAGGCTTTCCTGGGGAGTGTGAGCTTGATCCTGATTGATGTCTTTAAGCCTCCCTATTGAGTTTACATCACTCCATGTTTTATCTGGCCTGCTGCAAGTGGAGACAGGTTTAATGGTCAGCCAGTGTTTTTCTGTCCAAACCAGTTCTATATTTTCTTTGTACCCGAGTCTTGAAGCTTGGTGTGTCTGACAATCTGTAATTAGTGCCAACCATAAACAACCGGAATCCCACTGAGCACTACCACGGGTGGCTGCCCTCACCACGACAATCTGGAGTTTCCCTTTTGTCCCCGGATGCGTCTGATGCAGAGCCAGCTGCCCGCCCTGGGAGCTGAGCAGCGGGCCCACCGTCCCAAGAGGGGAAGGGAAAGTTGAGAGGAGGATCGTGGACATACATTCTAACATGAATACTGTTAGAAAGAGCAAGAGGAACATACTCTGTAATGAGAAGAACTTATTTCTAGGATGTCAGAGTCCTTTCTTGTCCTCCTGCACATTCATATTTAAATATAGAGTCTGCTGCCTTCTAAATGTGATGCAAGTCCTCTGTTCTTGGATCCGTACTGTTGCTTTTTTCTACCCTGGCTCCAACATGCAGTCATGACATCATGGCTAATGTACTACAGGGTAGCTCTCCATTCCCCCACCTCATTTGTCTCATCGTTTGGCTTGCATACTTATTCTTTCACAAATATTACATCCACTCAGCCAGGCTGCATTTTCCCCAAGATGTCTGACTCATGACATAATCCTTTTCACCATGGAGACAGAGAGGCTGGATTATGCTGGGTAAGGTTGGAGCAGATTTTGTTGAATCTTTTGGTGATCACGTTTTTCTCAGATGGTGGTCCAGTTGTTTCTCTATTTATCAGAGCACTGAGTGGATTGTGAAATGCGTTCTTACAGACTAGATTTTAGCATCACTTTTCTTTCTTTGCAGCCTCAGCGTCTCAAACTTTTTTAAATTTTTTTTTAACTTTTTTTGTGGAATGCCAAACTTTCTCAGCAGGGTAATGGTCGGCTCTCTGTTGTTGTCGTCTTGGGAACAGGGTCTTGGCCTTGAAGACATGCTCCATGGACCATTGCAAACAGTCGGCCGGCCCTCCTGTGGCCTCCCAGCCCACTTAGTGTGCTCACATAATCAATGTAGGCACACGGCTAACAGGAGGAAAGAGCTGAAGGAAAGTTTTTGTGCTTACTGCAGAAATATAATTAAAGTGAATCTTACTTGTAAAGAATTGTATTTCAGTTTCTGAATACCCAGTGGCATCTTCCTGGAAGCAGGGCCGATTATGGAAAAAATAACAATCGTGATATTTATTATTATTATTTGATTGATATTGAAATCCCGATTAATAAATAATTATTGTTTATTGTGCCACCAAGTAGCAGTGGAGATATCTTTTTCAACTTCAGCGCGACATTTATCATACAAAGCAGGCAGTGCAGCTCTGCTCAAGTGATTGCGGGATGGCAACATGTACTGCTTGTCCATAGTCTTCATCAGAGTTTTGAACCCTGTGTTGTTAACGGCGCTGATGGGGCACATGTCCTTGGCTAGCATGAATGTCATCACCTCCGTAATCTCTTGTTGTCGCTGGGAGCCGGTGGGATATGGAGCGGGATTGTAAAGAGTGTCCCCAATGGAAGACTGTGTTGCGGTGGCGGTGGTTGAAGTTGAGGCTCTTGCACTTTTTTGGGTCTTTTGCTCCGTCAGTACTTTGTCAGAGTCCACTTTATGGCTGAAATTTAAATGGTTAAACAGATTTATCGTGTTGGCCTGGGGTGCAGACACAACAGTGTGACAAACTTTGCTCTACGTCTGGCGTCTACGTCTACGTCTGAGGCCAAAAATGTCTCCAAATGACCGACCGTCCTACTTTTCTTTTCAACTAAAGGCTCAGCTCTGCTTTTCTGCCATGTTGTCAATTGCTTGTTCCACAAACTCACTGCTGCAGCTGCAGGCGACACAGCTGCGTTCACTGTGCTTTTACAGTGCAGTAATTTGCATACACACGTGCACGCTGCGTTTTTTTTTCCAATTACAGTATTTTCATGATCATGAGAATCCAAAATCGAAACCGTGATGAAAATTCCATTAATCCTGCAGCCCTACCTGGAAGTTTTCTCATGTAGCTTTACACTGGTCTGTGTTGCATGGACAGGTCTCTACAGTAATAAGCTAGCATCTCAATGTCTTTGAAGCTTTGTTTTGTCTTGATCTACATGTTTTCAGCCAAGTGCAATAACACCATATGTGCTTTGAGGGCTAGTATCATACCAAAGTCCTGGATTCAGGTTCTGATGAGCTTGGCCTGTTTCCTTCCCATAGGGATCTCTTGGTCTTAGCTTGAGTCACTGATCAAAGGCCCAGCACATATTGTCCAAGGCTCAAAGCTTAACCTTTTTAAAACCTCACACTCGCCAACGCGTTATCCTGGCAGTCCGACTTAGACTTTTGGTTTTGGTCTTGGAGCGATCACCAAAAACCGTGCATAAAAGTTGTCCATCACGGGGTCATAACGGCAGCTCGTAAATCAAGATTGCCCGCAGAGACGTTATGATACGAGCACAGTGCGATGAGTGCAGCAGTGCTGTATGGATGCAATAAAACAGTTTGCATCACAGTAGCAATAGCCCAGCGTGCTTTCGTTCTCTATCAGTCCTGATTACCATTGCTTAACTGCCATAAAGGCACATATGGAGCTATTTAGTTATCTGCCTATGCAGAAATACTCTCTAGTGCACTGTCAGTTAGAGTCAGAGGAAGGAAGTGGTCATGGCTAATTCCAGGAGCAAAGGTAGTCCCAGTGGAGGACTGGTCTGACTCCACACAGATCTATTAGACTCTCCTTTTTACTTAAGGCATTGCATGCATTCTGCATTCATAGTGAGTAGTGTTTTATCGAGATGTATGCTTTGTCTCACATCATTTCTTTCTATCATTTCTGTGGCTTTGTATACACTCAGCAATCTTTGCAAGGCACCGGTGCCAAACCTGTCATATCAATACATCATCACCCTAAAATATGATTGAACACATAACGGTTAGTTTACTCACCTAATATGGTCATGTACACAACAGTCACGCCTTCATGTGACCAACACAAATACCACCAACTTCATATGTCCCACACACACACACACACACACATCCTCTCGCCCACTGGCAGCCAATATTAGTGTTGGATTATACATTAAAGGCTCAGTCATGTTTCGTAAGTGGACAAAAACTAAAAAGCCTTTCAGAGTAAACAGACTCCCCACCTCTGAACCCTTGGCTTTAATAGTTTAGAGCCGCACTAACAATTCCTTATATAGCTGGGTTTCTTGCCTGAGCAGACTACAGTTTAAAGAGTGCAAACACAGAATGCCATGCCTGCGGGGATGAGTTTAGGGCAGAGGGAGTGGTTCATGTCTAATTTCTGTTGACTCATTGCTTTTAATGGGAATCGGGGACATGACAGTGTTTGCAGAGACAGAGTTATTAATGCATTTTTGTTTTTAAAGATTTTTTTTTTTCCCGGGCCTTTTCAAGCTTAATTTCTGATAGAGACAGAGCTGAAGACTGACAGGAATGGGGGGGAGTGAGAGCCACAGGTCGGATTCGAACCCTGGGCTTCGCACATGGTTCTATCACATGGCTCTACCAACTGAGCTAAATGCCGCCCCTGCACAGGGGCTTTTTGGCTCGGTGATGTGAATGTTTATGAAGATTATCCCACATGAAGTGGGAGCAGGCTCGGGCTCAGCCTGGTGACTGGGAGAGAGTCAGAGCCCATAAAAATCCTTTATAACTCTTTGTCTCACTGTTACTAGATACTTTGAAGATCGTGTGAGATCATTGTACTGTTGAAAAGGGGGAGATGACACCTGTTTTTGCCTTTGACACAATTCACCACAGGCTGGTAGCGTATCATTCTAAGTTCTCTCCACTTGACAGTCTTTAGCATGAAGCAAACAGAGCCAACAAGCTCTACAGGCTAGTTTTCTCTTCTCCCTCTCCGGGGCCGCCATACCTCCACCTCATGAAACTCACCTTACCTCAATCCCTTTTCTCTCGTGGAATCTACCAATTCTCCTACAAGTATAACGACCGCATCTGTTGCTTATTTATGTGCCGTCACACTTTTACATGCGTTTGTGACACCGAGAATAGTCTCGTCCCTGTCGTGGTGATTCACAGTATGTTGTAACATCCTAACAAGTAGTTGGAACATTTGGTGCATTTGTGAATTCTAAATTGTTCTGTGTGTCTCGTGTGTGTCATTTCCAAGCAATAATTGGTTCATTTTAATTAGTTTGTGTGACTTCTCAGGAGAAGGCGCTCACCAGGAGCACTCGATGGCGACATTAAGCTGACATGTGCCCTCTCGCCTCTCTCGTCTGCAGGAAAATTGGCTGCAGCCTTAGGATGCCCTGTGGCTTTGTCTGAATCAGCGAGTTCTGGTGCTTTCAGAACTATAATATTCAAGGCAACAGGGAGCTGCAGAGCCTGGCAGGTAAGCACAGTCACTTTTTTGTTGTTTCTTGTTATTATCTTATTAATCATATTAAAATTGTTTAATTAGTTCTCAGAGTCTGTGATGTGCAGGCACAGCTCTTGTATTAAACTATTATGTATTACACTCCTGATTCTTCTCTAAGCTTCTGTACATAAAAATGACAATACTGTTTAACACTACTTTATGTGTTGAGGGGGTTCTCCCCGTTCCCTTCTTTACGGCTTGGGTTGGGAATCGTTGTTGTTGTGGGCCTGTGAAGGCCATTGAGACAGGAGTAATACTGGGTACACATAAACTCCAGCACCACAGGCTGACATAACATCACATATTTAAAGTCCACAACCACCTGCAGCATCGCCACAACAAAGCAACGACAAAAGACATCAACATCTTCACCCAGCGCTTCACACACTGTTTCCTTCCTTCTGCTTTGACTTAACATATCATTTGAAGGCTGTTCCATATAGGGTTAGTCATTTACATGGACTCAACAGAAGGCTACATTGTGTTCTTTCATTTAGGCCCCTGCTGCTGAGGCTGGTGTTTGTTAGTTCTTTGCTTTGTGCCGGCCCTCCTATAAATCTTCCTTTCTGTGACCACTGTTCTAATGCTTTGGCACACAAGAACAACTACAAAGCAGTCAAATTCATCAAACTGCTCAACAGCCTCGCCCTGTTGACTTGGATCTTGCGGGGGAGGATGTGTAACTCGGTGTAGGTCTGTCCAGAGCACATTTGTATTTGAGTAAAGGCTCTCCATCGCACTCTTCATGTGGTTACTAGGGATGTAACGATACAGTCAACTCATGACTCAATACGGTTCGCGTTTTTTTGTTCACTTTTTTTTTTTTAATAAAAATGAGCTACAGACAAATTATGACCAAATAAAATGCTGTTCTTTACAGAAACGCTGTAAAACAGTTTGTGTCCTCTTATAAAAAGTGCAACTTACATGGTCATCTTAAACAACAAAATCCATGTATGGGGGAGAGGGGATGCAAAGCCTCTCTTCAGGGTGATTTTCGCTCACGAGGTGGCGTAACGTTACTTTGCTTCTCACTGTGGTGGCGGCTAATATGCTGCTGCATGTTGCTCGTGTTGCTGCTATATGTTAGCAGTCTCTTGCAATATTTCCATGCTGCTTTGGTTTTGTCTGTCCGTTTCTCACCGGCTGTATTTGTGTGTACAGTGATCCCTCGCTACTTCACGCTTCACCTTTCGCGGCCTCAGTGCATCGCGGATTTTTCAGACATGATCATATACGCGTATAGCGTATACCCCCCCTCCGCTCCCGACTATAGATTTTGTTCTCGTGTTGGCTCGGCTCGGGAATCCATACCCAGCGAAGGAAGACCGCATTCGTTGTTCTTTATCGCTCGTGTTGCTTAGTCTCGCTGCGTATGTATGTAGGGGGGGGGGTGAAGCTACTTCGCGGATTTCACCTATCGCGGGTCATTTTTGGAACGTAACTCCCGCGATAAACAAGGGTTCATTGTATAGGGAATCCAAAATGCCGCCACACAGGTGATTTAAAACCGCTCAGTGCATCCTCTGTTTCAAAGTTGTTGCCTACTCTCGCCATGTCTTCGTTCTGTGTCCCGTACCTACGTAGTGACGTGAATCACGTGACTTGGCACCTGACGTTGAACAAATTAATCACAAACCAGTGACTTTTTTAAAGTTTAATGTAACCCATTTAAAAAAAGAAAAAAAGAACATATCCTAGTTTTCTCGCAGGCGCGATTAATTTTTTCTGTCAACTGGTGCAAATCGTCCTCACATTTGTACCGATTTTCAATCATGTCATGATGCTACACGATGATACATCTCTAGTTGTTACAGTTTAATGAGGACATGAAAGTTAAAAACATGTCTAGGTATGTTTGTATGTCCCAGTACCACAACAATAAGACGTTATTTAGACTCTATTTTTATCCATATTTAGCTATGCCGTGTTCAAATGATTAAATTGATGTGGAATGATTCATTTTAGTACACACCTCATCTCCTCCTGCTGGGAAATGATTTCATCCTTTCTGACTTCACGACCAAGGTATTTCAAAATTGTAGCTTCACGTCAGCTTCAAAGCTCCACAGCTATTTCTGTCCATGTTTTGTTTTTGTTCTGTTTTGGTAGATTACCACCTCTACTTCAACGACTGAGTCTGCTCTGTTGTCTTGTCTCTGTGCATCAAGTCCCTCTGCATTTAATGCCAACGTGGTTGTCATTCCACATTTTTTCCCCCTCCTCTCCATGACAGATTTGATGTGTTTTGTCTGCTGTTGTGCCTTGCAAACGTACTGTGCTCTTGTTGCTATAAGAGGAAAGTACAAGATCCAGTTATCGATGTCAGTTGGATTTGACTTTTTTAAAATTTATTTATTTATTTTTGGTACTGAATATGTTGTATCTGCAGCATATGTACTATCTTTATCTCTGTGTCTATTTCTCTGTATTTTTATCTACACTTCATAAAAAAAAATAAATGCTTTTTTTCTGTTTTTTTAGGGTGTTTGAGCACGTTTGCTGAAATTGGTGTTCTAAAATGGCTGAACTAACAATCAAGATTTAGTTTTATATTGGATGTTGACATTTTAAAGTCTGTGTAAAGTAAGAATAAATGTATTCTGAGTTCGTCAGGCCAATGAAGAAAGTACTATGAACCACCCAGCCAAGTTTAAATGATTAAAAATTTTAGTTTATGAAATTTGGTGTCGAAATAGGGTAAAAATGAATTCTCAGCTCCAGGACTGTGGGGGCGTGTCCTCTGAATGTGCTGAAGCCACGCCCTCATGTGGGAGCAGTCAAGCAGCCATTTTGAAGTGACTGAAACGTGTCAGATGAGTTCAGAAAATGACATGACTAACTTTGAAACACTCTGAGCGAGATGAATTCATCTCTGTCTCTCTGCTAGGGGTTCAGGGGTATGCTCAGTGTGGCCTCAGCGTGTCATCGAGCCACCCTTTAAGGACCGCCTACAAAATGCTGGACTGAAAACTGGTGAAAAACTGTTTGAACCTCTAACTCCACATTTCACTAATGTATCGTTCAAAGTCAAAGTCAACTATTTTCCAAAATATTTACTGCATTTTGAACAAAATTCAAAACATATAGACTTCAAACAAAATGATAACAATGAAATTCAGTTCTGGGGCCAAAATGATCAAACTAATATAATATCAGGCGTCAAAAGTCGCTGTCGCAGCCAATTTCAGGATGTCATTTAAGTGCTTGTGTGTTTTGTTGATGCTCATTACAGAAAAACTTGTTCACAAAGGTAGCTGTCAAATCTGAATCACACTGCAAGTCAGTTAGTTCAAGTTAGATGTCAACGGGCAGATCAGAAGTTCACCAAAGACCTGAAAGTGTAGAATTGATGATAATAACTTTAACCAATAGCTTCAGTGTGAACAGTGTTGTGTGCGACCCCCACTTGAAACAGCAGTTACTTTTATTGGGAACTTGCAGTTAATGTCTTCTCTGTAATTTTTACACTTTGCAGAGTCATCCCACAGACTGAATTGGAACCTCTGGCGGGCCGGGTTTTGGCCCATGGACCGTATGTTGGTCACCCCTGCTCTAAATGCTGATTTATTGCTTGTGAGGGCATTCCCTTGAATGGTGGATGCAAGAATGTGGCATCCATATCTCGTCGTGGTTTCTTTTGGGGAACTTAATTACTGAGTTTGTGATGGGGGATTGGAGGGCTCACAAATATATGATTGCAGCAGTCAGCACTGCATTACAGTTGTCAAAGCCAGCATGTGTGGTGTAGTGTTGATTGCATGAGAAGAAGTAATCCACCAACAAAGGATTTATGTGCAATGAAGACTTGAGGATTTAAAGAAAATGAAAGTCTTTGCCTGTCTCTGGCTGGGAAAGAACCACAGGCATCTTCAGTCTTTGGTCATTCTGTGCAGAATTGTAATGTGAACAGTTGTTGGCTTGTTTTGGCTTCTGAAGGGAATGCAAATCAACTGCTGACAACATCAGCGTTCTACTGTAAAGCAAGTATTCAAGAGAAGAGAACTTGATCTCATAAAGCGCTTCATGGGAACCTTTTATAGCAGCAGAGCATGAATACTATCTAACTGATTTTCATTCACTCATGCTGTTACACTCTCCTCTCTTTCCTCTGTCTCCAGCAGCTTCCTGCATACAACCAGATGCCGTTTAAAGAAAAAAAAACAAGAACTAAACACAACAAATGAACGTTCAGGTCAAGGCCCATCAACTCCCCTCATTTCTGAGCTAATCCCTTTATTACAACTGTTAGAACAAATGTGGTGTAAAGATGTAGCTGTAATCTTAGTCTTTTTTATTAGAGTTTTCTCATTTTAGTGACACAGTGAAGTTAAGGCAACAGGGGAAGCAGATTATTGCAATTAATCAGTCTAATATAGCGTTCATCATCCCTCGGATGTAATATTTCTTAGGTAAAACACTGTAGGGGTTCTCAGTCTTGGGATTGTCAGCCTAATGTTGGGGCACTTAATGTGGAGACTCAGATCGATTAGAAATGAAGTTTTAATTTTATAAAGGCTTAATTGGCAGAACATCTACTACATTCTGCTTTATAGTTAAGCCGTTTAACTATGTTGTGTTCCCTTCATCTGCATCTGTAAGAAGACTGCCATAAGACATTAAGTTCTTATATTCCATATAAAGAAACAACATGTTGACTTGTTAGTTACCGGACTTTTAATGTTCTGTTTAGATGCCTGTGGCTTCTCTACAGACACTAAGTGTAGCATTTAGTCCCAGAGGAGTTTCAGGCCACTTTGGAAGTCTGTGTGTATTGACTGGCGCTATATATGTATAGATCCATCAAGATTACACACTGTTGACGGATGGAAGCTCTTTGAGTTACTCTGCTCATTGATTGCTGCATTTCCCCCGCTATGATTGTCCTTGATAAATGGATTAGGATGTGGCCTGTGCTTTCTGCCTCTAGAGTTACCACTTCAACAATGCTCGCTAAAAGTGCCCTTGGTATCTTGCTCCAACAGTCAACAATGTAAAGTTCTCCCATTAGGACCCCATTGACGAGGTTTGAATCAATTAAGCCACAGAAAGTATCTAACTACCAGGAAATACAGTGTAAAAGGGGAAAAAGATATACCTTGGATATTGTTCTGTCCTTGAAAGCCATCACGTCAATGGAGCCAAGGTCATTGGAGATCAATAAATGGGTAGACAATGTCTGAAACATGTATTCCCATCACACTCCTGCTTTTCTTCACTCTCTCTCTCAATCCCTGACTTTCCCTCAAGGCTCCACTAAGTGGACTGTGGAAACCAGCAGCTGTTAGAGCTCCCATCAGAGCAAAAAGTGAATTCCACCAAGGGAGTCGGCGGGAACCTCAGTATCAGATGATATATGGGTCAGCTGTCCACTCCATTTTTTTTATCCATTAGTCAGAGGGATAACTAAAATTGCCAACACAAGTTCATGGAGTCACAAATGTTGTTATTGCTATTTTATATGCACTTTATATGCTATTTTTTGTTTTAAGCAATACACTTTTATCTAATTAACTACAAGTTCTCACAAGGCAGATTGTTCGTTATGATGATTTTTTCATAAAATTTTAAGTCATAGGTCTGTGTTCTAAAACAAGAAATAAACAAGACATAGAACAACTTGTTCAAATATTAGTTATGGCTTGAGTACACATGAAAAAATGACGTCTTCTGGCCTACATCCCAAGACCAAATGTAGAAAGTAGTAAAGTAGTTTCTTTGCTTTCCCTTGCCATCACCTGTCGATAAAACAAAGGTCAAGCGGTAAAATGACGTCACTTTGACATCCTGAACCTTCGAGGTCCAGTGGCAGTCTTGGTGGATTTAAGCAGCCTACTCAAAATGGTTTGCGACGAGTGGGTGGGAGTCTCTCCTAAATTCCACCAAGCTGTGACCCCTGTCCCCTCCATGCTGCCTGCTATAGTTATCCCAGGCCTGTTTCGACTTAGTTATGGCAGGAATGTGCCATTGCATGAGAAGAGGTCATTGCTCCTCATGCACTGCCATGGCTCTTCCCCCCAGTTCTTAGTCAAGGCTGCCAAGATATGGACATGCTTTCCCACGCATGCAACCAGCCTCCCATTCATCAGTGAAGAATGTTGATATTTTCTGTGCTGGGAAGTATGAGTGCTATCTTTCTCTTTGATACTCTATTTACTCATGCTGTCTGGGTTCTAAATAAACCCATGCTCCAGTTTATTGTCATAAATGAATAACTTATTTAACTTCAGAACAGCATTAGACTTTCTGTGGTCTCACTGTGTTATTTAATATTTTTATTTTAAGTGTGATGACTCTGGGGACGGCAATGTTGGTTGGCAAACCACTTTGATCCCGACAATTATCAGACGGGTTGCCATGAAACAGGTTCCAGGAAGTTACATTCAAATGACTTTTCCTCCAGCAGGTCAAAGTTTTCACTTATCCTGTAAAATATCTCAATTTGTATGACATTTGTTGGCACAAAATTAGGTACAGATATCCATGGTGCCCAGGCAATGTACCTTCTTGACTTTGGTGGTATTCTGACTCTTGTCACTATTGAATTGTAATGAATGCCCTGAATGACCATCATCTGGTCAAAAATTCATTCTGTCTAATATTTTGGTTCATGATCAATTACCTGCTAAATCAGCACATGGTAATCATTGTGCCTGCGAAACATCAACATGCCAAAACTGCCATTATGAGCAGGTTAATATGCTTATATTAGCATTTAGCTCCAGCACAGCCTCAAAGACCGCCTAGGTTACATTTACACTGCAAGTCTGCAAATGCTTGATTTGCATTGATTGCTCAGTTTGGATTTTTTAAATTTCTTTGACATCACATTATGTTTTAAATGTGCAATTCCAGTGTGAACTGACCCACACATGCCAAAGAACATTGGACATGTACAGAGGCAAACATGGAGGCCATTGAAGTCAACTTAACCGTTTCATCAAGAAGCTGAAGTGCATTAGAAGCCAGTGAATTTGTGCAAGACAGATTTGGCTTTGCGCTTTTTTGTGATGCCACGACCGCTACCTTTGAGTTGTGTGTGGACGCAGAGCAATAAACCTTATGACCCCACTACTCCTGTCTGGAGCCACAGAAACTCAATTCATCTAAAATTTCAGAATGTCAAGTGTTACTTTTAACTACATCTGTCAGCGCATCTCCACAATTCTCTGACAGCAGTCCAGAATTGTGATGAATCAAGAGGAGGGTCATATGGATTCTGATTTGATGTTGAATTAGAGCTGAAAAGATCAAATTGATGAGTTTGCAGATCTCAGAACCAGCAGACTGATTGTAAACTTAGTCTTGTTTTCTTTGTTCATCTGTGACTCACTTCTAAAATGTCACCAAGTCATTCCAAATGTTTAGCAACCGCAACGTCTTTTTAAGACACTTTCCCACATGCATCTTAACCCATTAATGTGCTGGCAGGTTTCTTTGTCTCCCGTCCTGTGGGATTAGAAGCTGGAGTCGATTTTCTGTGTGAGATGCTCTGAGTAATTATCCAGATCAGGACATTCACAGTAAATCCTTCATCATTGGTCCCAGTGGGAACTAAAGCAGTAACATTCATAGGCAAAGCATGCAAAGGTCGATCATATTTTTCCGCATGTGTGACGGTTTATGCTGGTGTTATACTAGTTTAAATAAACCCAATAATTGCATTGACATTCAATGGAATGGGTTAGTCATTCGGTCCCTGTGCATATGGAAGCAATTTGGTATGCTCTCAAAATCACGTTGCCTTGGTTACCCTGTGTTTCTAGACTGAAGTGAATGATTATTAATCACTTAGCAGTCAGTAAAGTCGGACTGTAAGTTCAGCTACAGTACAGACAGCACAGGCGCTCTTCAAGAGGGGGAATGATTGCTATCATGTCTCGGTTGAACATGAACTAAGCACTGGATCACGCTGTCAGGTTAGATGTATAGATGATCATGTAGTGTCTGCAAAAGTTACAGCCATCACGTAAAATGCAGATAACGTAGATTAACAACCAACCACAAATCAGCTCTTTGGCTAACACGGGGCACTGAAGAGGGGGGAACTCCCTGACTTTTGAAAACCGATCTAGTTACTTGGTGAAATGGTGACATGTAATCTGTTTTCAGATTTATTGTCCACTAGTCTGGCCAAAGACTTTCAACTTGATCTGTGCCAAGCCCTTTAGTGTGACCACCTATTGTTTCACTGTTTGATCAACCTTGTCTGGTATCTTCAAACAAGCTGAAGTTTCAGCTGTTCAGCCTCTTTGAAGATGGAATGAGGAATTACGCTTTCTGCTTTGGAGTCAATATTAAATTTAAAATGGAATTTTTAAAAGTTTCACCGTTTTCTAATTGGGTAATGCCTTTGGCTTTCCTATCAAAGAGCACAGCTCTGTCTCTCTCTGTCTCTGGTAGAGGCACTTTTTATTGTAGCATAAGTGGTGTATTTAGTTGATTTAGAACCTTCTTAACTAACTTGTTTTACTGGGATTTTTGCTAAGATTTAAACAGCCATAAAAATGTTTTAAGAAGCCTGTATGAGGATATTTTGATAATATTTAATAGTCTTAATAATGGTGCAGTTGCAGTTCAAATCCAGTTCCACCGTGCAGCTGTTCAGAAGTGTTGCTGTATTCCTCCAGCAGGGTTTAACTGTTGGATTCAAGCTAAGATCTCTATCTTGGCTCTTGGAACCTTTGACTCTCATATGTAGCAGAGTCTACATATATGAGTGTATAGAAACTTTGAAGCATGTGATGGAAAAGATTCTGGAAAAGTTGACGAACAGACAGATTGACAGGGTCTTACTTTTACCACAGGACACTGGCACATGCAAAGTGATGCATGATTGATGCCTGTCAGTATTGGAGCTGATGTGCAAGGCCAGATAAGGAAGTGATGGAAAGCTGCCTGTGAGGGATTTATTATCAAGTCATGTCAAATGTCGTTTAATTTATCTGCTATAGGAATCACATTAAAACTGAACGTAGAATCACTGCTCTAGCTGAAAAAACATCCTTATCCACTGAAGGACAATGGCTGAAAGTATGTGATCTTCTTTAACTGGAAGGAAGCAAAGGGCACGGT
This sequence comes from Nibea albiflora, assembly GCA_014281875.1. Lineage (NCBI taxonomy): Eukaryota > Metazoa > Chordata > Actinopteri > Sciaenidae > Nibea > Nibea albiflora. The sequence goes on from CM024800.1 coordinate 2,638,442, forward strand.
TAGAATGTGTGATGTCATGTATGCTTCCCAGAAGACAGGTTCAGGTAAAAACCTCCTGCCTCAGCAGTCTAGTGAGTTATAATCCCTCGGTCACACTCATATTATCCTTTAGCATATGGAAATACTAGTTCACACCAGTTCTACTCACCATTATCATTTAGGTGGATGTTTTGAGTGAGGAGACTTGAGTTTTCTCATGCTCCACATGTAATCTTGCCTTGTTGTGAATCCTCCACATGTGACCCAGATCCTGTTCAGCCCATCTTTTGCTGCGTGTTTTGTCAGCTGTGTTTACATGGCAGCTCTCTGAAACTTAAAAGGTGGGGTGAATGCCCTCCTGTGTACCAGACTTCATCATTCACATTCTTCTTAAATGCTAGTTTTGAAGCTGTATTTGAAAGGAAGAAATCTCACCAAAGGTTTAAAGGTGTAAAGAATTCAATTATTCACTATTATTTGAATTCCAGTGTAGTATTTTGGTGGTAGCTGATGACATCTTGTAGTAGCTGATAAATATACTCTGTTATTTTGTTGATTAAGATAGACATTAATTTGTTACCCAACTCTGAAATATTTAGATGACTTCCACCCCAACTGGAATGGGATTGAAGATTGGAACTTCACTAAAGGGTATATCCTAAAGGAAACATTCTTAATGCTGACCGTCCCCTTCCACACAAACATTTCCTTCATTCCAAATAATGCAAGCTGATCAGTCAGTTAGCAGGGAAGAAAAACATCTATACTACATGAATTATTGATGACGAAAATGGAGCCTCCGAGCTAATAGGCAATCTTTCATCTGTGCTATACAGCATATTTGGTCCCCTCGATCTATAAGAGTCCACTCCCTGGCCCTCACCCTGCACCTCCTGCTTGGTAATTGATCATTTGCACTCCAATTTGGCCAATTTTATTCTGATAATGTGCAATCTGTATGCATGTAACGCAGCCTTTGAATTCGGAGGAGACGGCAATATGTGGTGATAGATCACCTCAAAGGGTTAGTCAAGTCCAGCCCCAGACGATGAGGTCAGTATGCCGTCTTCTTTTTCCCCATTTAGTTGAATCAAGGCTGATTTTCTGTTGTCTCCCTCCCTCTCCAGTCTGATACAGCAAAGACTGATGGCACATGCGTTTCAGTTTAGCAGTTTAACACTACTTATATCCATTTGATCTGTGTTGTGTGATTTTTAGATTGTCTTGTTCTAAGTGAGCACAGAGTTGCAGTTGTATGTTGTCCATGAAATTAAACTTGACAACATCAATTATGTAGCAATACTATCCATCACAATATTATATGAGTTGAGGAGTAAAAAAGAGTTTCAGAGCAACAAAATACAGTTAGTTTATAGTCTATAGTCTATAGTTAGTTCATGCTTTGATTTGACTAATGTATGTAATATGCATTACGAGTACTTCAGTCAGCGAGGAGTGATTTAAAATCTCACTTTAATGTACTGCAAAGAGAACTAGTTGAACACATACCTGATTAACCAACTGAAAGAACAACAAAGGAATATCACATCAGGTAAATTCCACTCATCAATCACATTTTCATATTGCCATTAAGTTCAAGCAGTAATGATCTGACTGGCTATTTGTGTAATGGAGATTGACAGCATTGAAAAATGAGTGTTCCTCTGAGAAGGGCAGAGACCAGACGGAGACTTGAACTGGTAATGTCATCAAGATGTTAACACTGGAGCTATGTCACCGAGAAAGAATGAGACATGATTAAGACACAGTGATGACACAGTCTGTTTGTTTGGAGAGGAACCTTGTACCACGCTCGTGTAGCAAAAGAATTACACTACACTACACTACATTACATTACATTACCCTGCACTACACTACATAATGTAATGTAGTGTTACCCTACACTGCACTGCACTACACTGCGGCTCATTCGGGTTTAAAATTTGGGTGTAAGATATTGTTTTTAAAGTTGTCATTCAAAAGATTTTCTGCTGTCAAACATGTGTTCTATAACCTCATCATGGCTCAGTCGGCGTGAGAATAAACTCAGTCTTTATTTCCCAACAAGTAGTGTAACTAGTGATTATTTGAGCTCAAATGAAGCTGCATTTAATGAACAGAGACCTATTATTTTAAGACTGGTGGCAGACTAAAGTATTAAAATGAATATGAAATGTATTTTTACCTTGTGTCAGTTTGTGACTAAACAACACATAATTACATCCCTGTAGAACCCAAAGTCTACAAAGATGTTAGGTAAACTCTTATGCTGCATCTCATCCAACCTAAGGTTATGATTGTTTTCTTACATTGTCACGGGGTAATAGCTTTCTGTTAACGGATTGATAGTCGGTCCTTTGAAACTTTGTGCGTTATCTCTTGCCAGAAAGCTCGCAGAGCCAAATTTGTCTTCAGATGCCAAATGGCCAAAATTAAATTAGATTTTAGAGAGCTTGGCAGGGGGATGGGGAAAACTATTTTAGGAAAGAAAAGTAGGACAGAGGTAGAAATTGACCAGAAATTTATACCTCGCAATATCCCATCAAGGTGAAAAAGAATCTTGTGCAATGCAACGTGAATCAGCAATCTACTGCAGGAGATTTATGTTCTTAAGAAAGGCTGAATATGGAATGATTAAGATGAAGGCGATAGAATGAGGGTGTATGTAACAAGAAAAACCATACCATGGCATACCATGGATGTGTGAATGGGTGTGAGGACCGTCTGATGTGTGCTTGATTTCCAGATAAACTGTAGAAATGGCAGCTCATATATCACCATCATCTCTTCCATCTTGTCCTCAGGATGCAGATGCATTCGGTGTTTTAGATGTTCTTCTCCTGCTTGTGGACGTAAAGATTCTTCACGGATCATTAGTCACAGTTCTCTGCAGCAGCACCCCCCTGCAGCCTTGTTTCTTCATCTACAGTGACATAACATGAAGACGGCTTGCTACAGTTAGCCAGTTTTGTTGTATCGATCTTAATTTTTGTAATTTTCTAGATTATTGTGTCAGCACATTTGGTTTTAACTGTAACTCACTAAACAGCCCTAAAACCACAACCAAACTCTAAAGAGTCAGATTCACATTCCAAATGACGTCGGTCTCATGTAACATGACAGACTGCATTTGTTTAAGCCCATCATGACATTTCAAAGGGTAAAATTCACAGCCGTCCAGAGCTACATTGTTATGAATCCCCAAACCCTGTCAGGTTGCAACGTGATCCGTCCTCTTAAAGCCTCCGTGGCCTGATCCATGGTTCTGGCTGATGTTGGCTGCCTGTTGTTGCATGTCTCTCACAAGCTCAGCTGTTGATGGAATGTGAAGCCTGGTAGAGTTGAAATATTTCTCGTCAGAGTGGCATAGATGTACGAGCATCAGGGTGCATCATTTCAGGACACCAGAGCGAAGCAACCAGGCATAGGCATAGACTTTCGCAAGTTTCCCAAGACAGGATTGGAAGCTTCGGTAACAATGCTTCAGATTTACACACAGGGTTTTGGCACAGTAATGGGAAACTTACAGAAAACACAGAAATGTACAGAAAACTCTGGCAGTCTCCAGATTTGATTCCAGTTCATGGTTTAGGAGTGATTCTTAATTCAATAAAAAGATAGGGGCTCCACTGACTGTGGGCCACTCCATTTACTCCCATCACTTGAGCTGCAAATGAAACAGAACTGACAGTTAAACTAACTGGTCTTGATTAGGCTCAGACATGAATGTATCTTAAAGCCTTTTTCTGTATGGAAATAATGCGATGAGTCCTGGAGTATAGCAGGAGAACATCTGTTTTGTTGTTAACGTCAAGTGGTGGAGAATAGCCTGCCTGCTGCAACACCAGTAGTACTGGAAAAAGGCATCATTGTCCAAAAGCGCCATGAAATGAAACTGAAGTTGTTTTCATCGTCCCACCACAGTTGGTTGAAGTTCTGTGTAGTGCAGCTGTGTTTGCTTGGTGCTTTGTTCTGCTAACGTTAGTCTGAAGGTGATCATCACACATTGTTACTGTAACATAGGTTATTCCAAAATCCCAAAAAAAAACAACAACAAAAAACAAATGTTGGTGCATGTGAATTGAATCAGAATCACATAAGATGAGAATTTCCATTGTTATGTCACCCACCCCCACCTAACATCCAAAACCTGCTGTGGTATCCCAGTTATTCCTAAAACTAATGTGTGTTTAACACTTTGCATAAAAAAAACATTATTTTAATGTGGGAATATGACCTTCTCTGATCTCCTTGTTGTCTCACTGCTTGAGACCTGAAGCTCATACAATCTGTAAAATGATTTGGCAGCATCTTCCTTTGCAAACTCATCGTCTTATTTCTAAAGACAGGTTCCATTTCTTCGTGCTCAAACACTGCTTTCACAGTGATTCATAGTGTAGCTAGCAGTGACTTTCCTCATTATTTGGTGCCTGGTGAATATTACGAATTACACTTCAAAGGGCTAATTTGGGCCTGACGTCCTATAAATAGACCCGAGCAACACGAGGCTGTAAAACACAGCAGGGATTGCCTTCACTCACTAGTCTAATGACTTCATTTCTATGCATCGGGAGCAGTGCTGATGGATTTTGATGCCTCGCCATGCTTTGGGATGACTCAGTCATCACATCTGTAGTGCTCATCATGAGGATCGACAGCCATGTGACTTTTAAAGCATTCAGAAAATGACACAACGACTTTGACATGCAGTCTCACCATTTTTTCACATCACCTGTCCTTCCTTCTCCCACATAAGGAATAACTATCCATTACTATTTGAATGTCAAAGGCAGACCAAGCTATAAAAAAAATTAGGGACCTGCACGGTACATGTAGGTCCTGTGGCATATGAGACAGCAAAGGCTTGGATCATCAGCGGACCTGAGGCGGGTCAAATGACGTCTGGGTGCTCTGATAAACTATCCGTGATGGCACTTACCTGCCAATCAAGTGGTCACACTGTTAATTATGTGTAACTTTAAGCCTTAATGTCAAATAAACAAGTGAGTTAAAAAGACTCATTGATACGCAACTCTTCAAAAAAGTTTCAACATTTGCTCCCCAGTTTGGCAAGATTCATTGAGTTGAGTGGAAAGACGGAGCGGCACGTGGCAAAGTTGAAGAAATCATCTTGTTTACCACAGTGCATGTGTGCTCTCCTTTCCCCACAACAGCTGTAACGAACATCATCTATTGCTTCCCTCCTTTAACATCTGAGTGCATCAGAATAAGTCTTTTACATGTTGAAGTTTTAGAAATATATCACCCACCTCATCATGCTTGCCTACAGGCCTTTTTGAATTATGTGTGCACCATTGTACATTAGATTTCCCTTGGCATACATACTGCGGTCTATTGTGGAGCCAACAGATCTTTGTATTCCCTCAGCACATTTGAGTTTCTACTTCAGCCTCCTAGTTATCTGCTGCGCTCGTTTGCATTCACAGGTTCTTATCACGTGTTTAGCCTAACACAGGCCCTCAGAGACCTGCTGCAATCAGCCCAGAGCAGGAAGCTAACACGAGCAGGCCTCACAGAGGGTATTATTCTGTACTCAACAATCACGACGCTCTTCTCTCTTTCCTGTCATCCCGCCCCTCTTCCTCTGTTCACCTCTCCCAACTGCTTTTGATAGCAGCTCTTTGTTTTTGCTTGGTGGTGTTCATTTCTCTCTCAGATGTGTCCATTGTCGTGAAAGTTGATCCAGGAAGAGAATTTAGTTCCAGTAAATGCAGCGCCAAAGAACTCTGTGAAATATTTACAGCTTGTCAAGGAACAGAGTGCCCAACCAATGAGCAAAGATGAGAACTTTTGTGGGAAGTAGAAAATCTTCAGATTTTCATGACAGTTGTTCCACTATAAGGAGGACATAATGCATAGATTAGAAGTTGGGAGTCAGGTGATATAAAGTCTACCAAATAGCTTAAGTTGATAGTCGGCTTATCAATATTTTACCCATTGAATATTTTATAATAGCACAGCTTCATTATTCCAAATAATATGCTGTAGGTGTCAGTTTAACATTGTGCACATTGTCATCTTTTCAACACTGTATTCTTGTAGATCATGAAAATTCTGAGTCATCATAGTGTCATGTATCAAATATGTCATTAATAGCTGAATGTATGGTTTTCCTATATTGTCTTCAGTAAGACTTACCCTTCAGGATTATATGACACATTTCTTCTCCAAATGGACACTAGTGCAATAATTGTCTGTACTTAATGCGTTCCATGTGCAATACGGGCGCTGGAGCTAATAGTGGCTGTTTTAGGTAATGTTTCAAACTCCACCGGTCCTGCTGCGATCCGTTCCAGAAGGACGTGGCAAGCGGCCCACGTCAAATAGCATATTTAGATACACTCACTAGGCCACTTATTAGGCACACCTGTCCCAACTGCCCTTTAAAGCAAATTTCTAATCAGCCAATCACATGGCAGCAACTCAATGCATTTAGGCATGTAGCCATGGTCAAAACAGTCTGCTGCAGTTCAAACTGAGCATCAGAATGGGGAAGAAAAGTGACTTTGAATGTGGCATGGTTGTTGGTGCCAGACGGGCTGGTCTGAGTATTTCAGAAACTGCTGATCTACTGGGATTTTCACACACAACCATCTCTAGGGTTTACAGAGTGTGGACAGGTGATATCTTCAAAAAGAGGGTCTTTATTTACCCAAAGTATACAAAAAAATTCCAAAACCAAAGGTAATAAAGAATTGGGCCCATAAAAGAGGTCAAATTAACAAAACATCAACCGAACAAACAGAAGACAAACAAACAGACCTGCTAACTGAACACAAAGGAGGAACTTATATAGTGGGTGATCAGCCCACACCAAACACAATAGGGGTTAACACAAAACACTAAACACAAGACAGCTAACTTACTACCAAACAAATCAGGAAAATTACCTTATTAGAATAAACATAATCTATACTACTAATCAAACCAAATGAAAATCACTAATTATCTAAAGAATAAACAAAGCAATAAATCCCCCCATGATGTGTGGGCACTTGGGTTGACCCAATCAGCACCCTTCCACAAAATGGCTGAGCTTGTGGGGTGGATCCTTTCTTATCCGGCCTTCCCAGCTCCCAGCAACAGCAGCACCACCACCGGTAACTCAAAGAAAACCAAAAATTATGAAACCATACTAAACAAAAGACTGTACAAAAGCTAACTAAATGTGCGCGCTCCAAATAGAAAACTAATGTACTGTCAAAAAGAAACAATGAAGTGTTATGAAACAGAAAACCTGATTTATTTCAATACTGTGTTAATCTAATAACTGAATATATAATGTGTATAAACAAAAGTGTGAGTGCAGATGATACAAACCTATGGTTGTGTGGCCACAACTGTGGCCATCACACAGAGAATGGTCCAAAAAAGAGAAAATATCCAGTGAGCGGCAGTTCTGTGGGCAAAAATGACTTGTTGATGCCAACCAAGGTATGCAGAAGAGCATCTCTTCCACACCGGGTGCCACTCCTGTCAGCTAAGAACAAGAAACTGATTCTCCATATTTGATGTTATTCAAGTGCATACAGCAGGCAGACTGAAGAGGGAGTGAACAAACATGCAGCATATGGAATGTGAACCATTCAGACTGCTCAGACCTCCTCCTTCATGATGCTCTCACAGGGCAGCCATGCTTGCCCCCGTTAAAGACTGGTTTTTAAGGCTTTGGACATGTGTGCATACTTAAACTCTGACTCAGTATTTTATGGTCACAGATTGATATTGCACCATTTCATCACCCCTGCCACTTTATGTTCCCTACTCGGGTTAGGCTATCAAATATCCCTCGCTCCTGAATATTTTACGACACGATGCCTTCCTCCGGCTCAGTGAAAATGTGTCAAAGCTGAGCTGTTGTGGTCGCTCTCTGACACCGGCTGCTGCCCTTTAAAGTACAACCAATTCTGCTATTTTGTCATTGTTACTATTTAATGGGATCAAATGGTCATCTAAAATATTCATTTAAATCATCGCTGTGCTCTAGAGAAGTAAAAGCTCAGCGGCTTGTGTAGAGTTAAATGACCTTGTAAATTATGCAGAGCGGTGACATAAATGTAATGTAATTTATCTATCTCATGTTCTCATGAATCACATTCCTCCATATGTATCTCCTCAGCAGATAATTGTGTTGGATGAGGTGTAGATTACATGGTTATTGCAGTGGTGTAGTTAAATAATAAAATAAAATAAAATAATTACATTGAATAAAATGAAATGATAAAATGAGGCTGTAGGAGCTGTGATATCATTCAGCTTGTTCTGTATGAGAACACCTGACCAACAATCAAGACTCAGACTTGTAATATCACCGTAACAGCCATGACGTGTGGTCTTTAGCATTCCAGTGTCTTTTTCCTGAACACTCCTGAATACTCTTTATTTCTTTGTTACAGTTCTTGGGACTAACCTGCCATTTCCTCCATGTCCCACAGTGTATGTGTAGGCAAACTGCTGGAGTATGTATCAGATATCTACTGGAGTAAAGAACATAAATAGTAACATGTCAAGTTGTACAATATTTATATGACCGTGTTTATTGTTATTCCAGAGTTTCCTGATTTTGAGCAGACCTTCCTGAAATACACAATGAAGTCAGGGTGTGTTTTAACTGTTTTAGGGCGTCTATGATGACTAGGGCTGGAGGTTGAAACTGCAAAGCACAGGGCTTTGCTTTTTAATCTAAGTGTATTTACCACTGAGCGGTGCTAAAGCCCGTGTTTCCTGAGTGTCTTCAAGGGGTTTGCCATCTCCTTAAGAAATGCAAATGTCTTGTTCTTGACACAGGAATAAAGGCTCAGTCTATGATTGCATCAAAGTGTCACTCGCTCTAAAATCTTATCCCGGAATGTACTGCATCGTTTTTACAAACAAGTCATCCACTAAGTGAACTACACCTTGTCACTTTGTCATGCTGATGTACAGTGCTTTTGCATGTCAACAACCTTTTAGCTCGATTGCATGACCCCTGGCCCTGAAGCACACGCAAGTCCATTCTCACCACTTACAGGAAATGCACACCAGTGTGCATCGGACTTATTAACTGTCTTCAGCCATCCACATACACTTGTCAAGCACCACATTGTCCAGTCTAACTCGTCTGGTGGAGAATACTACTAACTAGCCAGAGTGTTTTTTGTTGTTGTTGTTATTGTTTTTTTCCATCATATACATTAGAGATTTTACAGTGAGCTGGTGAGATAATGTTAAATTACAAAGCATACAACCTAAGCTAGGGTTAGGTGAGTTGAGATCATTTAGAAATGAAAGTTGAACAAACTTAAAAGCAAAACTTTAAAAGTTAAAATCTGCCTGAAGTTTGTTGCCTTACCATTTTAAATTCTGCAACTTTTTTTGCAGTGTTTAAGTGACGGGCAGCATCATAGAATGTAGCTGTCAGGGGTTTGTGCCTTGCCTTAGCCAAAGGTGCATCATCAGTGCCCAGGAGGTGAACTAGGATCTCTCCAAGTCCCTATAGACAGTTAACAGCAACCCCATTTCTAAAATGATATTTGAGTTTTCCTGTTGATTGTTTCATGAATTTAACATGCCTTCTCAGCAAAGACTTCAAGTTTATCATAGTTCTGAATGCAGAATTTGATGAAAGCAGAAATGGATTTAACTTTGAATAATTTAGACTGTTCATTCTCAGTACTCAATTCCAGCAGTGTTAATTGCAGAGCTCAGACATTCCAGAGTTGCATATAGAGAGCAAAAACAATTATGTTAAATAATGCTTTGCCATTATCACTTTCAGTCACCCGGCTCCCCAAGCTCAACCTCACGGACGCAGAAGCCCTTTCATACGCTTTGATCCTTTTAATAATTATTTTCCTCGCAGCTGAAGAAGGAGGGCAGATTGAAAAAGCATCAGAATGAGAGAATGAGGGGGGGGAAGCAGAAGACTTGGAACTTTATGTGGTGTGGGAGTTTCAACAACCCTCTGTTGTCCTTCCCAGACATTTCCACTGAATCTGAAAAGGCAGTGAATGGCCTCAAGGTTTCATCTGAATCTGTCAGTATGTGCCGAAGGACAACAATGCTCTCCTGATAAACAATTGTTCATTTTGAAACTTATTGTTTCTAAATGTTTGAATTGATATTAGAATGCATTTTCACTCTCACACTCCATACCATTTATTCCCCACTGTTGCTGATGTCTTTCTGATGAATTCTGAACGTCTAATCTCATCCCTGCTGTCCTTTGCTGTTGGAAAACATTTCCCTCCTGGACCGGCTCCTTATCTACGGGTTGCTCTGGATTGGTTCAGACCACAACTGGAATCAACATCCCTACTGGTCTCCTGGCAAGGTCATAAAGAAAAGCATTGGCCGGGGGGGTGAAAGCAAGCCAAGGAGCTCAACTGTTTCTCCAGCCTCCTCCCTCTGCCGGGGTTAGAGATAGATTACTATGACATTGTTACATTTCTCCATAGATACTGGAGCTCATACTGGCCTGGTGGCTATGAGGGTCGTGATCAGAAAGCTAAAAGGTCTCCATGTTTCTACTGAGAGGCAGGAAGCTAATTGTTCCATGCCTGAAAAGCGTGTTAAGTATCACAAAGAGCTTGAATATCACTCACACTGAGGTTTGGAGGTCCTTTTCTCCCACTAACCACCACTGCCATGTTGATTGACAGGGGTGGAATGTACAGTAGTAGGAGACAGTAATCTCTATCTCACACCTCCCGTCAATTCATGACTCTGAAATGTTGCTAAAAATTCTGGCTGAACGATGTACAGCATACTGAGATTAGACAGATTTAGTGGAAATAGTATTTTGGGGCTCTGCTTTGTTTGTAACATTGAAAAAAATTGCAGCACTTGTCATATTGTGAGTTTGATATACTTCAATTAATTCATCGATTATCATCAGTTCATGAGTGACTGTGAGCTGTGGCTTCTTCACTCTCGAGTGGGATTTCTAGTTGTGGGTTGAGTGCTTATTGAGATGCTTTAAGGCTAAATTCCACCAGGCACGGATGCAAAGTGTGTGCCGCGGCCCGGCGGAGCTATACATACCAGTTCTAGTCAATGTTTCAAACCCCAGCTCAGCTTGGAATACACATCTGTTCTATTTTTGACGGACGCCGTGTGCAGCCCGGGTTAATCTGCAGCTCGAGCTGAACTCAGAGAATCCGGTCGGTTTTCAAAATAAAACAGACTAAAGTGAAACAGTTTAACCTCGTAGCATATTTACATATTTAGAAGCAGCTAAACCAAGAAAAAGTAGTGAACAAAGTCTGGCCTGCTAAACACTCCACTTGTGAAAGTCTGAAGTCGCTGCCATGTAACAAAAGTAAGTACAGTGTACGGCAGGAAAGCTGTCATCCCAGCTTCACTTCCTCCAGCCCTCTCAGTTCAGGAGTCATTCAGTGAAATCAATGATCGATGGCCTGCTCTGGTTTCTACTTTGATAATATTGTTAAAATAGGCTTAGGAACACTGAGCTTATGAGAAAATTGATTTATTGAGGTTCTTTGTAAATCGTCATTGAGGAAGAATAATGGGTCAAGACTGGCATCCCTCATTTACTTTATTGCTATGGGAGACCACATGTAAGAGGAAGTCAGGGAGGGACTGTCTCATCCTCTGCTAGGACAGAGGACGATGAGGTGGGACACGTGTGAGGACAGCAATGGAAAAGCAGCTGCTAGGTGAGGATTAAGAGGTGTTTGTGTGAATACACACACACACAACAGCAATATTTGTGCGCCTCACACATACACAGCACTCGTTTACAGATGAAAGGCAGTAAAGCTTAATGGCAGGTTGGCCGCACATAATGGTGTCTAACCACAGGCATTTTTCTTTGAATCCGTCTGACATTAAGTTTGGTCAAAGACTGTTTGTAACCGTTGACTCATGGGAACTTAAAAGTGGCTGAAGATTCAGAACAGACTTTAAAATAGACAGTAAATAGGTGTTATCGCTTTAACACAGTTCCCTGTGAATCATTTGTCGCCTCTCCGGTCTCTGTGAATGAAAGCTACATTTAATCTCAGATCTCTTTTATCCTGCCTGTTCCACAATGAGCAGTGTTTTCTCTTACAAGTAATGTTATCCTACATCCTTGAGTTTCCATCCGCATTGTGGCATTCATGTATCCAGAGTATAGAATTCATCCTTGAGCAAAGCACAATATCATCACTGTGCCCCACAGTCACATGGATCAGTTATATTTTCGAGGAGCCGTGCTTAATCTGATCCCTGAGATAGAGGAGCGTCAGCGGCCACAAAGGCTACAAAGGCGCTCTGTGTTATTTTAATCCATCTCCCGGGAAACTCATGCTTGTGTCAGCTATCTGTTTTTTCGTGTGGATATTCAGATGGGTAATTACTGGCAACCCTCTGGCTTGACTGCCCACCCCCCCTCCTTCCCTTATATCCTCCCAGCTTCCCATCTCTGACTTTATCCTCCACCTTCCTCTTCCTTGTTCTCCACACCATCCCTCCAGAGATCACCCTCACAAGCTAATGGTTTTAAGAAAAGGCATGGCAGAGTTTTCCTTCTCCTTTTGCTCTGTCACTTCTCTTTTCCCCATCTTCTCTTATGTTTACAGCATATTCATAATATGATGAAGTACCTAACTGCGCATTTGGTTGATAACTTAATTATTGTGCACATTGTAGGGCCTCACAAAAAAAGCTACTCTTGCTATTTACTACCTACCAGCATTTTCTCTCTTTACAGTCAATGCCCTTGTGACTCCTTGGACTATTTCCACCTCCACAGTACCCTGTTTTTATTCTGAATCTGGACCCTAGCTCCTAAGTGTAAGACAACATATGGCACAGATGATGGGGCCACATAGACCTCATCACATCATCTGCCAACTGCACTGACATCCGCATGCGTAGTACCTTTGTGGGCAACAGGAAATGGCCTTTTTTAAGCTAATTTAGTGCCCCTGTGGTACCGAGACTAAACAGTGGAAAAGGCTGGTAGTCATCAGCTGTCTCTCTCCTCATCGTTAGACACACCGCATAGAAGCTGAGAATGGTGCAGCGGGAATGGCTCCGATTTGTTTAGGTTGTAAAACAGTCACTCAGAGCACCCGGCTAATTTGAACAAATGTCTCGTAAGTCCAGCAACAGTGAGTAACCATGGAGGCGGCCCTGGAAACTGAACGTGCTAGATGTGGAAACTCTGATGGGTTTTGTTTAGGTTGGGCTGTTTTTAGACTGGCTCATGAGCTGTACACGTGTTGACAACCACATTGTAGATATCACATCATCTTGAAGATGTTTGAGTTAGCTTCTACTACTTTATATAGGCATAGATAGTCTGTCTGTCTGTCTATCGATCGATCTATCTATCGATCTATCAATCGCCAAAATATGTGGCATGTTACTTTGATTGAAGGCAGCTGTTTTACATCAGTCAAAGCTGAGCGGCAAACATTTTTCTTGATCCTCCTTCCTTGGTGAGGGCAGGGGCACAAGATAATCGCATAAATGATGACGATTGGCTGAGGTTGAGTAAAATTCCATGGTAAGCCAATCAGAGGTGGAGTTGGGCGGGTGTTGCTTACACAGATCGTCAGACACACAGAGAAGACACAGGACATTCACGTGAGTCAAAGAGAAACAGGAATAATCCAAAAGTATCCTTCTTTAAATGGAAGTATAGCCATTACTTTTCCCTCCAACAAATGAAGGGAAGCGTGTAACCGTGAAATGCACATTATGTCCTGGAGACAAGAGCCTCTCCACATCGGTGTCCAGCATACACACTGTATAAACATAGTCATTATAATATCTACAATAATCCATGACATTTTATTGGATGCTAGTCTCACTTTCCCACAGCAACGTTCAAATAGTTTAGGTTTGTGTACTGTGGATTTCTGTTATGTATTGTAGTAAGTGTCCATTTCATTATAATATTTAGATTTATCATAAATAATTGAACACGTACATGTATTTTACATTCCATCATAGAGGGATGGAGGTGGGCTCCAAATTATTTGATACATTTGAGCATTTAAAAAATTACTTCAAAGTAACACAATAGCTACTTTCCAAAGTAACTAGTTACTTTTATAATTTGTAACTCAGTAACTACTTTAGTTACTTTCTGGGAGACATAACTAGTTACTATAGCTAGTTACTTTTTTAGAGTAACTTGCCCAACACTGCTTATGACATGCGTCCAGTAAATGGGTCATGAACTGAGACTGATAAGACTATAATGTGCTCAAGGCTCGAGCTCCAGCTTCCATTTCGACTTTGGATAGCAGCACTGCCAACATTTTTGTTCTCTGCGTGGGAAAAGAGACGATCCTTGACGGACCTTTGCAGCTATTAATTAGATTCACAGACATTTTGGCACGTCCAAGCAAAAGGACAGGTGTAATTGGTAACATTAAATCCGGCTGAATTCCATTTAGGTGGACTAGCTCCAGGGTCATGGTGTCGCGCATGCTGGTGCTTACCAAGCCTTTGTTAGTGAGGTTTGTTTCACCTGTGCTTTTCTTCAAAATGTCTGCCATGAAATAGATTTGTTCAGATCCAGTATCAGAGTTTGATTGTATGTGAAAACATGTGACTCAGGCTGTTTGGCATACTATTCCTTTGTTATATTGAAATCATATTTCAGTCACTGACTTTTTTTAATGGTTGTCTGAAGCCTTGAACACAGCTGTAGCTCAGCCTCGGAGCCGTGCACGTTAACAGAGGGTATAAATCACGTGGCGTTTTCTTCACAGATGTTGTATTTTCTTTTGTTTTTTGTTTTTCCATCTTTGATTTGCCTTGTTTTATCTAGGTTTACAGCCAGGGGGCGCAGTCCCGGGCTTGAGGAGGATAACTGATCCCGCGCTTCTCCTGGCTGCTGATTTGCTTCACTGGTTCGTGCCTTGTACTTGGACGATAGTTGTTTAAGGGGAGATCACTCAACCACTGAAACGTCTACTAAATCTGTATTGAACAGACCGGAGGTTGCCTTCGCTAATGTCCATTTCTGGGGGCGGGGGGGGTCATTCAGCTGCTCGACCCTCATCCTGCCTGCATGAAACTGATAGGCCTCTCTGGGAATTCAGTCCTACGGGGAGAATTCAGCTGAGCTCAGCTCTTTTTTCATTTTTCATTTTTATTTTCTCTCTGTTCATCATGAAAAGTTCTCAGTGGACCGAAATGTTCTGAGCCGGTCACATGAGGTGGCTGAACACAACGGGTTGCTAAAGAAGGAGAAAGACCAGCTTCTTTCTTGTCAACTCTTTTCTTTACATTTAAGGACCCAGGTCGATTCACCCTTCCTCCTCTTCCCTCTGTCTCTCTTCTATAATGTTTTGGCTTCCTCGTCATGAATCACTCTCGTGCTTGTTCCCTCCCTCTTTCCTCACATAGCTGAAGCTCTTCCTCCTTCCCTCCCTCCCTCTCTGTCTCTCATTCATTCATGCACTGGCTCCGTATCGTCTACGTTTGTCATGTGGCTCTCTGTGCCCCATTCGCCTCGTCTGGCCACAGATCGGATACACGCTGCTGCTTTGTAAGTAGCTAGCCATGTTTACCTTCTTCTTCTTCTTCTTCTTCTTCTTCTTCTTCTTCTTCTTCTTCTTCTTCTTCTTCTTCTTCTTCTTCTTCTTCTTCTTCTTCTTCTTCTTCTTCTTCTTCTTCTCCTTCTTCTTCTTCTTCTTCTCCTTCTTCTTCTTCTTCTTCTTCTTCTTCTTCTTCTTCTTCTTCTTCTTCTTCGTCTTCTTCGTCTTCTTCTTCTCCTTCTTCTTCGTCTTCTTCTTCTCCTTCTTCTTCGTCTTCTTCTTCTCCTTCTTCTTCGTCTTCTTCTTCTCCTCCTTCTTCTCCTCTTTCTTCTTCTTCTTCTTCTTCTCCTCCTTCTTCTCCTCCTTCTTCTTCTTCTTCTTCTTCTTCTCCTCCTTCTCCTTCTTCTCCTTCACCGCTCTTCAATGCTCTTCAATGCTCCAACAACTGTTGCTGTCTGCTCACTGTGGCAAAGGCTTGCTTAGCATACTGCCAGGCTCAGAGGCACAGATGGAGAGGATGATCACACTGGATCCACAGAGGAAAAGGCTGTGCACGGGGGACAGATTAGATGAACTGAAGTCAGAGAGAGCCGGTCCATGCTTCATTATTATCATCTCCTGTCTCGAGTGTGTCAAGCGATCAGAGCGGGGGCCGCTGACGGGACGCCCTCTAATTGAGCAGGACATGTGTGGCTTTAGACAAGCTGGCTCACATGTTAATGAGAACTCTTTATACACTGGAGTAGCTGCAGCTTCTTAGTCACAGTTCAGTGTTTTGGACAACAATGGGAGTGTGTCATCACACTCATGTCTGTGCTCATTCAGACACTCAGACACAGTAACACCTTTTGGAGACTAAGATAGATGAAATGTTACTCTGTCTTGTTAGATTCTGTTTTCTGGTGTGATGGTGAGGCAGCTTGTGCTTCTTTTAGTTCTCTCTTTGCTCATCTTAAAAACTCTTTCAAAGGTTCATCTGCTTTCAGGAATTGTTGTTTGCACACTGACTCATTCCCAACACAGTCCTTTACTGTCTGTGTAGAAATTCCAGCCACAATAAAAGGATTCATAACTTGGTGTTCAGGCAACTTGATTTCTGGTTTCTCTGGGACTATTTTCGCGACACGTATGTTGGATGATCCTCCACCACCTGCAACACATTTCTTTCCAATCAGCTCCAAGCAGGAAGACGCGATACACACACACACACACACACACACACACACACACACACACACACACACACACACACATGGATCTGCATGTTGGCTGATGCTGTTAGACCTGACCAGAGAATGTGTTAGATGATTTGAGTTCTTTTCGTGTCTTCAATCCCATCATCAGTGTTTACGTCTTGGCACAGTGGTAGTTGTAGTCCATTGTTGGACATGAGTAGGATGATTTTCAGGCTCAGGCATGATTGGCATGTTTCTTCACCTTTCCTTCTACCCATTTCACCCACTCTAAGAACTGAAGGCATTGAAATGAATTGACTGGGAAACAAACCACTTAGAAACCATCACACAGACACAGAGAGACTGCAGCTCCCACATAAAAACAGTCTTCATTTGAAGTAAACTGAAGTTTAAAAACACTTCCAAATACATTTCGAATGTAATACATTTAAGTCTGCAGATTTGGTTCATTAAAGTTTCTCTGATGTCTTCTGATTTGCTCTCCTGTCTGTGTTTTCTGTCCTGTAAATGAAGAGCTGTCACCAGCAGCAGCACCGAGCCTGTCGGAGTAGTTTGGAGATTGAAGTTTGGAGGTTGTTATGGAGACAAGGTGTAGCAGAATGACAGGAAGTGATGATAACGATGAGAGAGGGAGGGAGGGAGGGAGGGAGGGAGAGAGAGCATAACGGTTCTGATGATTGGGATGGACTGTGTGTGCATATTTCCATATTCACTGCACATTCATTGGAAGTCTCAGCTGATCGTGATCACTTCCTCATCCGTGTGCTGTCGACTCTTCCGCTAAGCTCGGGATTTGAACAATGATTTGTCTGTGGTGTTCCCCTGAGCCCTGTTGTTGTGTAAAAGCTTCCTGTGTGTCTCTGCACTCAACCACAGACTTATTATATATCCAACACACCATATTTAAGAAAAACACAGGTCTTACATGTCATGAGAAGCTATGCTCGTGTTGCAATCGCTATAAATGTATTGGTGGATGGTCAAAGCTGGAGTGACTGATAGCAGTTTAGCACCTTTCACAGCACGCTCAGTGCAGTTTTCTCATCTTAAAAAAAAGAAAAAGTTAACCACTGTCATCGTGTTTTGTCGATATCTCATAGGGTAACCTTGAAACAACATATGCAGTCACCACCTAGCTTAGTCAGTGTGGTCACTTTGTGTGTTTTGCTTGACAGCCATGTGTGTGATTGATGGATTATAGGGTCATTATACCGTAACCCTGATTTTAAGTCAGTGTCATGCACAATTTAGGTTACTTGCCATCGCTTGTACCAAACACAGATACTATACTGTATACTATTTTAATTCCTGTTTTTCTGGTTCTGTTTTTTTACCTGTAAGCTCAGCCTCTCTGCAGCCAGTGTTAATGACAGTGACAGTGAGTCAGCACAGAATCTGGCCATGAACTGGGGAAGGTGAAGGTGCTCTGGGAGTCAGGTGAAAATGTCTGTACAGTATATCTTCATACTGAATTCCCCCAACAGGGATAAATAAACGTATAAACCAGGTGTTAATTCATCGTCATGGAAACAATATTTATTTGCACTCTGGACTCTGAGAGCTCTAATAAATCAGTCCTCACTCCTTTATATCTTTCACTCTCACTGCCACTTTATTCAGTGAAGGAACACCCCACCCTCCCTGTGATTGGCTGACATTCTTGCCCTTGACCAATCTCAGTCCTCATGTCTAAACCAACCAACTTGAACCCACGAAGGCAACAAGTACTGGCCAATCAGAGACAGGTAGGATGTCCCTTTCTCTGAGTAGCGGTGTAGAAACAAAATAGTCGCCGGTCAAAATGTAATCTCTGCCAAAAGTGAATAAAACTCCGTGACATGTGGTTTCCATTGTCCGCCTATTAGTGACCTGTGGTCAAATCAGTGCAAAGAGCACAAAAAGGTCTAAACATGTACAGAAGTGTGACACAGACACATAAACAGGAAGGAAGGAGGAAGCTTGAATCGGCATAGATATTCAGCTTAACTTGCAAACAGCCATAGCAGTAAACAATGCATTTAGCTTCAAGCCACCCAGTCATGCTTTGCAAAAAAACAAAGCACTCAGACAGTCAATTAAAAGCCTGTTTACCGACGAGCGTGCCAGACAAAATCTCAAACTGTTATTATGGTGTCAAAGCAGCAGCACACACTCACAGCAGCCCCGGCTTCTTTGACGAGGCAAACCAATAGTACGCTACACTCCTGTGGAAGGGAATTTACAGGTAGCAGGTGGACTATGGGAACCAGCTGCTGTTTACTGGGTAGGAGGGACCGATTGTGGTCAATTAAATTCACAGAGGCACCTGCAAACAGCACACTTAGATTTCAAGTCCCCTGAAATGTGCAAAACAAACAGTGTTACTGAGGGGAAAAACACAGAGTGGTGGTAAACCAAAGGTTTGGTAATCCTGCTTATGGCTGCAGGTTTAAAGGAGGGAGGGGACAGAATGAAGCAGAAGATGTAACTGTTCTACCTCCAGTGGTTTGACTGGGCAGTTTGCAGGTGGAGAACTGTATTCTACTATACTTTCAACATCTTTTACCAAAAATGAACCGTGTGGCACAAGGCTTCTGACCCTTCAGCTGTCCTGCATGACACTTCATCATCACTATTAGCTGAATCATTTCTCCAGCCATGCACTGTCAAAAGAAAACTCTTAGGTTTGTTTCATCCGTTATTACTGACTGTTCTTACCTTTTTTCATCGTTATTTGCTGCCATGATGAGATGAACATTCCTAGAACAGAGTCCAGTAGTGTAAGCAACAGCAATGATCAGATAATCGCACATGCCCATACTAATGCCTGCCACATGCCTGTGTCTTCTCTTCCACGTAAGTAAAATAAAATGAAAGGTTTGCTTGTGTTGCTTTCCTGCTGAACTCAGTGAGAGAAATGTAATCATAGCCATTAAGAATGATGGCAGAAGTCCAAAAATAGCTTCCAGTGTGTGTGTCTGCGGTCCCAGAATGTTCATTAGATGTCGTCAAAGCCGTGGGGGGCTGGCAGGGTCATCACATGAACTACTATTGTTCCAGTGTAACTGTGACATGTTGGTCAAACAGTGTGTTCATACAGGTCAACACTAATGAATGTTTTATTCTTAGAAACCAAATGTCATTTTTCATAATGTAGTCTGCTAGTGTACAACATTTTTCACCACAGAGCTTCCAAGGATTTTCCCTCCACATTCCCATTAGGAGAGATAATTTTTCCATTCCAAGCCAATAAATAGGCTCATAAAAAAAGCCAAGGCTCCGGAGATGACTGTGGCTATTTTTATCCTCAACAAGATGCTCCGTCCTTGGATGAATTAATGCAGAGTGGTTTTTAAGATAGCATCCTGAACGTGATGCTTTTGCCTTATTTCCTCAAGTTTTCCCCCCCAGTTGCATAGCAACACTCCCAGAGCCACCTACTTTGTCTCCAAATAAAAACACCTCAAACAGATTGTGAAGAAGCAGAGTGAGGATCAGATTTGTAAAGGGTCCGAGCAGTTTGAATGCACTGTCCTCCCCTTCACAGTTGGCATTAATTCCACCAACCGGATTAGGAGAGGCGTCACGGTCCAGTTTATTTTCAGCACACAGGACAAGATAGATGTTTACTTGCTCCTCCATAGAGTATTGTGTATATATTTAAGAATGTAAAACACACACTGACACACTGTGAACAGTGAGAATTATGCCTTTAGAGAAACGTTTAGGGTTCTATTTCTGTGGCAGTGCAACAACCAATGCTAGGAATGCCATGGCCATTGAGTCATTTCCAGACTTTGAAATTTTCTTTTGGGTTTTGGTGACTAGTGCGGATCGCACAGGTGGGAGGTTCATTGAGATGAGGAACTGCAAAGGAAGTTGTTGGTATTTTAGACGAAAATGTGCCCCAGAACCACGTCTGTTTCTAACACAGACACCAGACTGCTGCAGAAAAACACCACATGCAGCTGTATGCTTAAGACTGGTTGGCTATAACTCGGTGTTCTGCCTGATTTTGTGAGAGACAATAGATCACCATGGATAGCTCAATTTGCTGTGTCACTTATTAATATAATGTAACTTTTTACCACATGAAACACAGTAGAACTGACTGAAATGGAGTTGGATCGATACGATCATACAGACTGATTGACCAAATGTTTTATTACTGCTTCTATCATTTCACCATTTGCGTCTGGCTTTGGGTTTGTATTGCAGCATCCAGACTTTGTTTGTCGAGCTGTTGTCATCATGCTTCAGTGTAAATGGTCCAGCTGTTTCAGAGTCATTCCACCAGTGATGTGACTGACTTGGTGATGTGTATCCAGTCCATGTTCAAACACCATCCGTGTGCCCAGCACATACCGCATTGTGTTTGTTGTTAGAGACCGTGTAAAGGAAAGGAAGGCAATTCATGAATTCTTTCAAAATACAATACATAAAATAGTGCTGAAAACATGTGAAAAGACCGATATATTAGTGAAAGTGGAGTTAGAGGTTCAAACAGTTTTCTCCAGTCCAGGATTTTGTGGGTGGTCCTTAAAGGGTGGCTCGAGATGAGATCCGTACACATTTCTTGAGCTTGTGCTGTTTTCGGTTCTGATGCAACAGCAGCTTTTCTGCACAGAAGAAGAAGATAAAGTTCACTGGGTGCTAAATGTACCACTAAATCGGATTTTTGTTTAATGATGCTACTTCTGTTGAGCTGCTCTTCTTCTACCAGCAGTAGTTCACTCTGTAACACAACATTTAAATAGAATGCACATTATCTGTGCTCACATTAGCAACAAACTATGTTTAATCCCCTTCTAAAAAATCAGACATTTCTTAACTTGTTGCACTCATCTCACTTTGTATTTTTCCAGTAGTATAATTGAAGGTCTAAGGAGGCCACAAGCAGCTTAAATGAGTTTATATGCATCAAGTTGCTCCCAGTGGTGTTTGTCCTCTAATATATTAAAGTATCTGTTTTCATATTAATCTTCCCAGGTGCTAAATGTACCAATAAATCTGATAACGTCCTGTAGTGCCACGCCAGAACAATGCGCTGCCCTGAAAATGAGCCATAATGTTAAGAGATCTGCCTCAGGCAAACTAACAAAATGCTCTTTCTTCTCCTCTCCCTCCCTCTCTCTATTTCCCTTCCCGTCACCCGACCTCTTCGTTCTTCCTCTCATGCATTCTGTTTATCTTCCTCTGTCTGTCTCTGTCTCTCTGTCATCTGTAGGTTCCAGAAGTAGGTGATCACTGCTCCACCAACTGGGAATCCATGGCTGGCAGTTCTGCCACTTGATTCACTGCACTGTGAGTTCACTTCTGTTTTCTCTGTGTGTGTATGTGTCTGTCTGTCCATCTGTGTTTTTTCTCATGTCCTCGTCGGCTTTTTTTGGGTGTTCAGTCAGCCTGTGCAACATGCCCACTTGAATTAATGACATACCAAACCCCGGATTCATCCTCTGCACTGGATTCTTCCCTGTGACTTTATTTGTGGTGCTGTTTTGAATTGAGACGATACATTTTTGTGACTCTAAAAACTGATGCCAAGAGAGTCTGGTTACTCCCTGTGGACCAGAGTCGTGCTGTGATTAGTCTCTCATGTTGTGTTCATTATTCTGCTGATTCCACTCTCGAGCACATTCTGGCATTAGTGTGGCAACACTGACGTTCTCCAGAAGAAAAATGGCATGCGTGAAGCCAATGTTCCAAACTTAATCACTGACTGGCTGTGATACTGAGTATTTGCATGATTTCATAACAATGTTCTCTGTCCATGTTTGACATAAAGCAGACACAGCGGTATAGTATAGTATAGTATAGTATAGTATAGTATAGTTTGATTGTTTTTATCATTGGGCATGATGAACTGTATATCTACAGTAAAGGAGAAGATGAGATGCACTACAGCTGACGCTTGCAGTAGGACATTATGTGAATATAGATTGTGATATCTTATTCCATACATGTGCCAGTTGTGAAGTGTGGCTCTTGTAACATGGCAGAAATGAGATCTAAATGTGTTTATATTGATCTGTGACAGAAACAAATGGTGTGGCATTATGTGATGTGTGATGTGTTTGGCCAGTTGAGGGAAGTGACAGCATTGAGGGTTTATCGCCTTTATAAAGGTGACAGACATGACTTTTTATCATCAAACTAAGCATGTTTGTTAACTTTGGCATGTGGAGGGTATCTTCAGATTATTACTGTTTTATGTTTTTTTGGTGAAACACCACCTGTAGTCTGGAAAAGGTGCTGATGATACATGTGGGGTTGTCCAAAGTATCAGGACTTTGATACTTTTTTCATATCACGTTTAAAACGATACAATCTCTGTTGCATGCACATTTGATCGCTCAAAGCGTTTTTACACTACATATCTCATTCACCCATTCACACACAACCACTCAATCAGTCAGACTTTATTTGTATAGCACTTTTCATACAAAACGTGTAACACAAGGTACTTCGCATAACATAAAAGCACCCCAACACCCGCTGCCCACCCCATCTCATTCTGAACAAAGCACAACACAAACTGAGGAAGCATTGTCATCATCATCATCATCTCATCGTCCTACAGTGAGGAAACACCGGAGGCAGGTTAAAAATGAAATAAATAAAACTGAATGAAAAAAATAAAATAATAATAAAGAAAAAGAAAAGAACGTTAAAGATGTATAATAGTGAAATAGTAAAACTAATTATGTAAAAATGTGTAAATAGCTAGATAAAAAAGAATAAAAGTAAAACAAAAGTAAATAGTGGAACTGGTGTAACATTAAACAGAAAAAACTTTAAAATGGTTTGAGTAAAAGCCATTCATACACTTACGGCATTGCTGCCATGTAAGGTCATCAGTTTTAGGAGCTAACCATTCACACACATTCACACACAACTGATCATCTGATTAGTGGACGACCTGCTCTACCTCGTGAGCCACAGCCGCCAGTGTGTGTGGAAAAGGGAAGGATATGAAAGTGCTATTAGACTAACTACTTACTCCTTGAAATACATGAATGTGTTCAAATAAAGTATGAAACCCTCCCAGTTACACTGCAACTGGTCCTCCTAGTTTTGTTGTTGTTGTATTACTAAAAGTGGTAATATCGAAGTTTTCAATGCTGGCAGGTGCAGGTGATAACCTTACACTCTACATATAGATGAGTGCAGCTTTATCGCTTTGTGAAACACTCATCCACACGTCTTAGCTCTTTTTGAACTCGTTGTGAGGATTCCGTTGATGACTCACCTCTGCAAACGTTGTCATGCACTTATTTCCTCGCTAATGATCTCTGTTTTCCATATGCCTCAGTGCCAGCTGGGTAAAAAGCAGCCATCTGCGTTGTGTGTCGGCAGGTTTGGGTCCTCCTCTGTTTGTGTGTGCTCGGCCTGCACAGCTCCCCCCACAGATGTTACTGTGTGTGTACAATAACAATAGATGCTACGTGCTGTACTTGACCTTTTAAGAACACCGGACAACCAGTTTTGTCTGCAGCACTTGCTTTTCTCTGGAGCTTTGTGTTGAGACTTTGACACATGGAGACGGGCTGGGAAAAAAAACACACATATGCTTTTTTTTTTCTCTTGCGATATAAATCAGAGGACTTTATTTGGAACAGTGTATAGTGTGAGGTTGCCAATTGCTACACGGGAAAGAAAGTTTGTAGCACAGTTTGGCCCTTTTCACAGAAACATTGTGAAAGAATGAAAAAAAAGTTTTAAAAATGTTAAATATTGAATTTCTGATAACTCTTAAAGACTCCTTGGAGGCACTGCTGATTCATACTGATACTGAAACAACATCGTGCCAAATGACATGTAGTAAGCAGCAAACACTGACTGGCAGCATAACTCCCACTCACAAGCAGGAAGTGCATGAAATCATATTTGACATTTTTTCCCTTTTTAATGAGATTTCACACACGCATCAGCTCAGATGGTTGGGGGCTGACTGGAAGGATGAAATGCTCGTTCAGAGGTAGTGTACCTTGTGTGAGCTGCGGTACAAAGCATACATGAGCTGCCTCTTTCAAAGCTTTTGACCCACTGGCAGCTGCTCGCCTTCATCCCATGTGCATTTCACCTGGAAGCGTCAGTGGCGTAGGATGGTATTAGCCTCCTCTCGCTGCCTCTGTCTTCTCCAGTATCCATTGGTTTCTGCTGCCGTTTAATTTGTTTTGCACTTGGCAGTTAAGAGCAGGGAGGTGTTGTGTTCGACGTAATTTGATGATGTGGTATTGCTTTCCAGGCTCTTGATGCCTGCAGTTATTTCTTGGCCCACACCTCTCATCACCACCAGAAATGATTGCTCATGTTGTAAATATTTAAGCCATGTGTCCGCCCAAAACTAGATTCATTCCCTAACAAATGATTGTTATTTAAAACATGGTGGTTGTTTTTTGACATTTTTGATAGTTACCAGTTAGCTACCTGGATGGGGTCTCTTGTGCTGCCAAAACCCAGCAAAGGCATAGATCTTAGCCCATCTGTGATGCCATCAATCAGAGCAGCCATGCTGTTAATTCTGCATAACTTTAAGCTTTAATATAATGTGAACAGGTGAGTTGTATGTAAATTCACCCTCAGTACAGTTGTCATGAACGGGGAAATTAGCTATAGAGACCAAAACTGTTTTTGTATCAGGCTGTAAACATGTTTAAGTCTGAAGTGGACGTTTGAGGAACTGCAGTTTTTGGCACTGTGTTGGCTTCATTTCCCAGCCGCCGAGGTTGCTGCTTGAGCCCACTCAGCTGTTGCCCTCAAATTTCACCAGAAACATCATGGAGAATCCGGTGGATTTTCAAAATAAAATACCCCGTGCAAACTGCCGGTGATAAAAACAGACAAAAGTGAAACTAATTAACTATATAGCATATTTACACATGTAGAAACATGTTTAGAAGAACATACACAAAGTCTGGCGGAAGGGCGGAAGGAAAGTCACATGCAGGACGGACCAGAACAGCGTCACGGTTTCTGGAGCTACCCTCAAGTGGATGTTTGAGGAATTGCATTTTCTTCATTTACCAGCCACTGAGGTTGCTGCTTGGGCCCACTGCTGATGCAGAATGCCTTTTTTGGACACTTTACTGTTAAATAAAGCAAAGCCACTTGTGTAACTTCACTTGTGAAGTGAATCTTTGATATAAAACTGAAACTCATTAATGAGGACAATGATCTTATTATCTCTTTGCTTTCCCATATTAAGTTTTTTTCTTCCTCATCAAAGTCTGCCACATGTTGGAAGAAAAGCACTGATTTCACATAACGCAGACAGACAGTCGTGAATGTTTTTCCAAACTGGAGCCAGATTTCTGGATTAGCATAGCCATTCTCCAGAGAGCGCAGTTAGCAGGCAGAGAACCAGACAAAGCCATGGTTAAATCATTAGTGAAATAAGCCTGTCCCCCATTACCATCAGCCTGAAACAGTCCAACACCACCATGGGAAAAGGAAGAATTCCTCACGAAAATGCCCGGGCTCTTTATTGGTGGTAATTGGGAACTGTTATCAAATCTGTTCTCGTTTCTCCTCAACTCAAGCACTGTAGCAGAAACAGGCAATTGTTCTTCCAAAAAAATAGACCTAGTTTCTGTCTTTTGTAGCTTCCTGTATGTTCTGCCCATACATTCTTGTTCTCATGTTTTTACTCCAGAAGGAATAATTAAGACCTAAATGTAGAAGACCTTAGAGTGTTGAGTTTAAAAAAAAAAAAAAAAAGAAAATCTCAGTTAGAATGTCTTTGATTGTTTGTTAAAGGTTCAAACTGAACAAATAAATAGATAAAACAAACTCGAGCACGCTTCCTGTGCTGTCTGTTTCATGGAGGCAGAGAGGATATTCGTCAGGGCGGAGAAAAACCTGAGCCCTCCACAGTCATCACCAACCTGCCCCTGGCTAATCACCGGGTCAGTTCTACATCACAGTGTGCAGAGAGTGAGTGAAACAGAGAGTGAGAGAGAATGAGCGTGTGTGTGTTGGTATGGCAGTGTGGGTGAGAGAAGAGAAAAAACTGTAAGAGGGAGAAGAAAATCTCATGATGACATGCTTGTTATTTATAGCCTTACAGCTGGATTGTGCATTAATAGAAACCTGCTCCAGCACTGTGTGGTGCGTGTGTGATTCAGGGTTTGAATGTTTCAGTTTGTTATGTGTTGACTGGAGGTAAAAACATGTGCATTCCCTTCTTTTTTCCCATGACCAGCACATTAACACAGCAGTGAGTGACTGTACATCAGTGCTTCAAGTCAGTGAACGTGCTCAAAGAAGAGCGGCTCATGTTTGAGCGGAGTGAGCGGAGCACTTGGGGGTTTCACACGGGCAGACTCCAGATATGTTTGACTGCCCTCCTCCTGACTGTTTCCTTTGTGGTTTATGTTAAAGGATTCTTTTTGTGTGCGCGCTCTCATTCGTTTTTGCTACTACTACAAGGAGCATCTAGAGTCGTGTTACTAAGGGAAGAATCTATCATGTTGTGGAAGTTGCACAGGACAGTTCCTCTACAAATGGCTAAAAAGCACAAGGGCTGTAGTGATACACTAATATCACGATATAATACGACAGTACAATACTATACCATTCAATGCGATTACATCATTTTCTGAAAGATTTTAAAGGGACAGTGTGATTTTGGTGACATCTTGTGAGTGTCCCATTGACTTGGACTGAATTAACTGAACTGAAAGCATCGGTTACACAATATGTCTCTAACTGGACAGAGAGAGCTTTCAAATGCTGGACAAAATCAATCTTATTTTTGGCATATCACACCTCAAAAACTAGTGAAGAGTTTTTGAATGAAAATATTATTTTTCAATCCCTTTGCCTGACATACATATGCAGTTTTTCAGCCAAATATGTGAAGAACAATACAATAATGCCCTTTCAGTAAAAGAAAAGTGTTTCTCGTGTGTTTTTGCCTCATCTTCCTCAGGCACGCACTTCCTCACAAAGCAAAGACCTTCCAGAAAGTTGAGGGGAACCTGTCATTCAATAGAAATAGTATTTATAGAGATATGCTGTCTCTCTGCTCTGTGTGCTCCCTGCCCCCTGTGCTCTGTTCTACACCGCCTGCTGTTTCTCTGTTTGGATTTATGTTCCCTGAAATCCTCTTCAATCTCCTCACTTTGACTGCGTAAACAGGAAGAGGAAGACGTCGGCGTCTGTGTAAAGAGAGGATCTAGACGGGTAACTTGCTAGAGATGCTCTACAGCGAGACCTAGCCGCTGGCTGACCTAATGACTCTTCTTGCAAAGCCAACGGGGGGAAATGGGCAGCGAGCAGAGTGCCAGGCATAACGCGGGTGATTTGAATGGGACTTAATGTATCGACACTCACAGCTGAAAAATGTATACTTTCCGCAGTAAAATATCGATATATGTCGCAGGATCGAGAACATTTCTCAGCCTTTAAAAGCACAGTGCCAAGTCTCTAGTCTGTGATGATATCATGTTGCACATTTTTACCCGCTCCAGTGACGAGGACTCTGAGAACACTGAGATAGCATGCACTGTTTTTTTGTTTTTTGGTTTGTTTTTCCCAGAATACAAGAAACACTTTGTTCCGCATCCAAATTTATGTGATCACGTAGAAATTATGCACATACAGTATACATTTGTGTAAGCAGTCAGGGAGCTCTACAGAAGAAGCATTTTATTTAATTACAGAATAGTTTCATGTTTAATAGAGAATATTTGGATTGTGTCAATCAGAAATACTCTATACCAAGAAAATGAGAAGTGAAGCCAATCCAGAAATGAAAAAAATCTGCAGTTCCTAAAACGTCCACTTGAGGCTGGCTGCAGAAGTGAGTCAGTCTCCATAAGTCCCCATGTTCAAATGTCCAACTTCACAGCAGAAATAAACATGTTTACAGCCTGGTACAAAAAACAGTTTTGGTCTCTATAGCTAATTTCCCTGTTCATGATAACTGTACTGAGGGGGAATTATTATACAGCTCACCTGTTCAGATGATATTAAGGCTTAAAGTTATGCAGAATTAAGAGATGTGGACGCTTTGATTGACAGGTGGGTGCCATCACAGATGGTTTGTTTGAGCACCCACCAATTTTAGATTAGTCTGAGGCGGAAGAAGCAGGACTTTCCAACATGGTGGCAGCCAACACCACATATTCTCAGCTAGCTTCAAAACGGCTCTTTACAAACCTGAGCCACGCATACACTGTCATAACTGTCACACATTCATTTCACTTTTCCAAATGGAGAGTTTTATTTACTTTGCTATGAAGGTGTTGTGTTGTGTTATGTTGTGTTGTTAACCCTAACCCTAACCCTCCCCCACATCTGGCTGTGTCTGCTCTGCCACTTTGCTGGTGTTTGTCTGGAGGCCAGCGGGTTGCTCTCCCCTGAGACATGCACTGGCTCTTTCCCAGGCGGGACTGCAACAACTCTCCCAGAGCTTGCACAATACTGAACACCGCGCTGGAATGTTGCTGCTGTTTTCTCTCTCTCTCTCTCTCTCTCTCTCTCTCTCTCTCTCTCTCTCTCTCTCTCTCTCTCTCTCTCTCTCTCTCTCTCTCTCTCTGTCAATGGGTTTCTGCTACTGCCTTTCTCTCTTTGTGCCTTTCTCAGTCTGCACAGAGGTTTAACACAGTGAGTGTCCTTAGCTTAAAAGGATAAAGATAGATGAAAATGACATCTAATGCTCCTCATATATACTCATACAAAACAACTTTTGGGGCACAAATGGAAACTTGATTTTTACAGCTACATAAAAATCAAGTCATGTAGACCAGATTTTTGTCCAATTGTATTAAGAGCTCAAAGTTGAGCTCCCCACTGGCAATATTGAATCGAAACTGCATCCTACCATGTTGTGGGATTGTTAAACAACTTGGATTGACAGTTGGAACTGCCAAGGGCTAATGACTGAGCCTTACGACGACATTGTCTTGACAGAATCATCTGGTTTGGCATTGGCTGTTCCAAGTTGAATCTGTCAGTTCTGTGAGGTGAGCTTTTTAAAACCAGGTTGTCTGGTTGTCACATTACTCATCGCCGTCTGTCAACACTACTACTAAATGGGCTCGTACAGTCCGTGTTTTTAGTTTGTTTGCTTTGGTAAGACTCGAGGCGTGATGGAACTAAAGAGGAGGCCCAGTAAATTTTGTGGTTAAAATTTGTGCTCAGATTGCAAAGCAACTGAATTCACCCACTCCCCTATCCTTCATGGTTTCACTTGGCAGTGAAAATACAGTGCAAATATTGTGTCTACTGTATATTGTATAGGGTAAATAGCACAAGGAGTACAGCCTCGCCATCCATTTAAAGCTCCTGTTCAGCTCTCACAAAGCTCAGGGCCTTGAAGCTCATTCACTGTTAGTTCCACACATTCTTTCCCTGCTGATATTGTCCAACAGTGAAGAGGCATTCATATGTCTCACAAAAGTCTGCAATGTCTCCCCACTCCCAAGTACAGGAACAAGACCAAGTTTTAGTGTTGAACTTCATCTGGAGTTCTAACAAATCCACAGTTTGGCTCAGGCTTGGTTTTGTGTTTGATTGCTTTGGGTGGGATTGCATAAGAATATTTCCTATTTGTTTTAACTTAGTGCAGCTAAGTTAAAGTTTGGAATTTAAAGAACATTGTGACTAAACTCTTACTACAAGCTGACTAGTATGCTACAGCTGACACACTGTAACACAGCAACTGTTGCACAGTTGACAAAATGTTAAAAAAAAAAAAAAAACTTTTTCCCCCTGTGTGCAAGTATGTGTGTGTATATATGTACAAAACACAGCTGGTACCACAACACTGGAACACAGAACTACACTTGAGACCATGAACATCAAGGTTTCAGCACCGTTAGATCTGCTATGCTTGGTACCAGGCAGCAACGTCCGTGTGAAGTGAAGCCAAAAACTGCACTTCCTCAAACTTCTTCTTGAGCCTGGATACACAATGTGTCAGTCTTCTTAAGTGTCCACACTGAATCCACATTTGTATTTTGGTTTTTATTAGATGAGCCGGGAGCTAGCAGCGGCAGGACTGTGGGTGATGTCACACACAACGTCCATTCTTTTTCTACTATGCTTATTACACACAGTGTATTATTTATGACTGTCCATTGAATTAAACTCAACTAAACCTCTGCAAGCACACACTGAAGCACACACAAGCCTCTATCCTTCACTCACACGCAGACAGGCAGAGCCGGCCATCTAACCACTTAGTACATCACAGTGGACTCGGTCCATTACACTCAGTCCATCTTGTGTTTCATTAATATGGATGGACCCTTGATGCAGTCTGAACACTGGAAAGGCCAGTCCACAATGAAAACCATTTCTCAAGCATTTCCATTTTTTTTTTTTTTTGATATCATCAACTGTCCCCAAATATTACAGTGTGCACTGTAATCATTTTGAAGGAGATTTGAGCGCACTGTTTACTACACCAAAATGTAATTTTACAAATACAAACGAGGCACCGCCATCACTTGCTGAGAGATGTTCCTCTGGTCCAGGTATGTTACCTGTTACCGTGGTCCAATGTGATAAATGCATTTCTAAAAAGGTCCTCACATCATCTAATGCCCCCTCTTTCCGTCACCTTTTTTACTTTGTAAAGCTTAGTGTTTTATTGCTTCTACACAAGATACAGCTTCAAATTTCTATCCACCATCTGCTAAGATTGTTCCAACGTATGCTATTATTACTAACTTACCCAGCCTTATCCACCAGGTCCTGTGCTGCAGTGTGGCACACTTATAAGACATTGTCTTTTGCACCGGTATTCACCACTGTCTGTGACAGAGTTGGAATATGTCCTGCGCCTCCTCTCACCTCCTGTCGCTTGTCTGGCTGCCTTGGTGGTCTGTGTGTTGTCAGCTCACAGACTTGTTTGGATTGTGAAAGTAACTCTCTGGGGAAGTTCTGTGGATTACATACCACTCACTACCACTCATTTGTTGGTGCATAATTCTCATGGTGCACCCTGTAGTTTGGCATGTCTTCTTTTCTCTGTTCTCTGTCTCTCTTTTCTCTGTTTTTTTTCTCTCTGCAGCATTATGTGCAGATCGCATAAACTTTAATGGTATGACCTACACATACAGAGTGTAACCAAATTAGTGAGACACACAGAACATATTCAGCAAGTGAATCTTGCTGCAAACTTGCCTGTTATACACAGTTATCATTAGTCAATAAAGTTATACGGTGATCCCACTTTACAGTTTTAAATAAAATATACAAATGAACATGCTTTTCTACCTCCTACTCTCAGTAAACCAAACAGCTTTTTTGTCTTAATATTAGCAGATGTAGAATGAATGTAGAAATCCAAAGAGTAGTTCATCCCAATTCAAAGGAACTTTTGTCCCAAATATCGTCACTAACTGTGTAAATCTTACGCCAGAAAGCATTTACAATTGAACAAGTGATAATGATTTACTTCCTGAGAGCCACATTTTCTCCAGCAGCTGGAGGAGCCTGACTGGTAAAATATCTATGAAAATATATAAAATATCTGCTGAGACTCTTCCAGCCAAACACTCTCCAAGAGGTTGAGCTTGAAATCATCCACTGAAATTCACAATATTTTGTCCTCTGTGATACAGCTGTTAGTTTCTCTATCCCATCTTTGTTTAATGTAGGTGCTCCTAGTTGTCGTAACTCCTTGAAGTGCCATATAAAGTCTTGTAAAGCCCTGAGTTAGCCCCATAGGCACCAATAAAAACAATTCATTCTCAAACACCTTTTGGCTTTCAGGAATAGAACTATTAATATGATGACGTACCTGAAGAAATCTAAAGAAGTCTCTGTTGTTTAAACCATGCTGTCCCTTTAGTGCCTCAAAGCTGTTCACTGACCCCCAATTGAAAAAGGTGCAACATGAAGTTTAGCCCATCTCTTATGGCTAATATCTCATTTACTAGGAATAAAGTTGAGGTCATACGAACACCATCTCAGGGCCTTTATCTCTTCAAGTAGACCACTTTTACCAACAATGCCTAGCCACGTATTCAGACTCAAATTGATCCATTTATTGCTTGTTTCTATGAAGTTTCTAATCAATCGTTTATCTCCTAACCTTGCCTCAATATGAATTTATATATTTTTAATGGAATTTCCCATTCACTGTGAGAATCCATCCATTCCACTTTGGCCTTGGTTTAACCCTCCTATTCTCCTCAAATTTACTAACACTTTTTACCCTTGGGGTCAATCTGACCCCAGGTATGTTTGCCTCCAGAAAATGAGTTACAGAAAATTGTTTTGTGATTTTTTTGTGTCAGACACTTTGTTTATTTGTTGAATACATAAATAAGCCATTGATAATGAAAGCTGACCTGTTCTCTAGCGCCACCATCATGCCAAACTTAAACCATCAGGCCAAAATTAGAATTCATTTATCTTGAAAAGTTTTCATTCAAATCTTCTAAAATTTACTGACAACATTAATGGCCACAAGAGTATGTACCCTAGTGATTTTGGTGATGATACGACCTTTCCTGTAGCGCCACCATCAGGTCAAACTTTGAGTTTGCATCTTAAAAATCTTTCATCCAAATCTTTTCTAATTTGGGGTGCACATTCATGACTCTCACAGAAACAACCATATTGATTGATGTTGGTGACCTGATTTGTACACCCCTGCCAAAATAAGCAAGCCAGTGTAAGGTTCCAAATCAGCTACATCCAAGTCTCTCCAACTGTCCCATACATGTGCTCCCCTCTAAATTTGTCCATCCCAAGCACAATATTTCCAATTGATGTGTGTTATGAAGAGTTCAAATGATGATTTGATGTCTTCAGTGTGGCTGATTGCAAATCTGGTGAGGCCTGGAACCATTTTGATAACATTAGTAGTACTAAGTCTACCCTGCTGTTGATGTCGGGAAAGGGACCATGTTATCTTTCCATTTTTGGAGGTAACCATATCTGCTGGTTGTTGAGAGACAACAGGAGGGTCAACATTCTCATTCTCATCAGATGAGAATCTCAAAATCACGGTCCATCTCAACACAATCGTCAGTGTGAGTTCAGATGGTCACACACACAGACCTTCATGTCCATGGTTGGAATAGTTGTTTTCTTTACCCCCTTTCATCTATCAACTCAAAAGTATCACCTCTGCACCTGCAGGTGTGGGGTTATTAGGTCATACACAGAGACAGACACGTTTACACAGCTAAAACAGCTTGGGGTCAAATTGACCCCAGAGGAACACCAATGCGTGTAGTATGTGTTCAGCACATTAGAAAAATATCATCATGAAAATGTTTTGCTTAATCAGTTGTCCCCATCAAATTAGGAAAAGTCATGAAATATAAAGCAAAAAAAACAAAGGCAACTATTATTTTTTGAATGATAAACATTGAATGGGGTCAAATTGACCCCAAGGAGAATAGGAGGGTTAATCAGTACTTGTGAACATGGGCATCTCCCTCATAAAGGTCGAAAACAAACCTTGATGACTCTAATTGGGGACACCACCCTGGAGCTTCTCCACTTAACATCAACTTACTGGAGTTGAGGTTTACTGGAGTAAATGTTTGTTGCAACGTTAGCAGCCCATCAAGTCAGCCAGCTTTGAAACATTCTCAAATATCTGTAGTGTGGAGACATGAGCACGTCCTGGAATCACATCACTCAGAGGAGCTCCTGGAGGGTTTGCACTTACAGTGTGATGCCTGACAGTGTTGATTCACTACAAACCGTGTTTACACAGTAAATGGGTGGAAGGTATTAAGCTGCAAATGAAATGCCCCACAAGTGGCTCAGTAAATGTATTTTTAAGACATGGATGCCTTTCCTTTTGTATGTTTAACCCATTATTGTTTCCAAACATTATCTATAGGTTCTCTGAATGTCTATAGAGCGTTTGGCAGTTTTTTATTTGGTTGCTGCTTTGTTTTGTACTTATCTCTGTCTCTATATCTATTTGCACATTGGGCTTAGTGAATTAACTGTATATATCATTCTTGGCCCTTGCCCTTTGCTTTAGTTACTAGTGTATATTTCTCTGTAGCTCTCAGCTTTCATTCTGTTTGTCTCAGTAGAGAAAAAGTCACTAAGCAAATGATGCAGATGACTCTCCTCTTTCATTTTGAAATACTTTTTTTCAGTTCATTAAATCTGCACTTTACACATAAATGAGAGAACATGTTTAATATCAGCTCAGTAAACATAAATTCAGTTGAGCAGCTGATGAGAGCCATGTGGAAAAGCTCCCTGAAGCTGGGCTGACATTCACTCACTCTGGGGACACAAGCTGAAATTGGGAATCATACGGAACAAGTCAGCTGTTACTCTGAGTGGCTTTTGTCTTGAAACTGAGCAACACTCGTGTACACCCACACTCAAACACATGTGTACACACATAGCTCTGCAAGGTTTCTCTAAACTATTGTCTCATAGCTAACATGTCTGTCCTGTAATCTATTTTGCTGAAGGAGACTTGTTTCGCACCATCGGCACCCATGACTAAGTGAAAAGATTAGTCCATGGCGCCACTGACTGTACTTTTAGGTGTCAATGCTTGAATGGCTGGAGGAAGTGTTTGAAGGTCATCACTTTAAATCCCTGGATGAGCTGAGAAAATCTGAGGAAAGGAGGCAATAAGTGCAGTCTGCACTTCATTTACTGCTGTCAGGGTGTCCTTCACCAAGGTGCTAAACTGCTGCTCAGAGCCTATAGTTAGAAGAACTGAATGTACTTCCAACTGTGGCTGTTCCTGATATACTCTGCTATGAGCAGGTGAAATGATTTAAAGATGAGCATTTCTATACCTGGACCACATGTTAGAGCCCAGAGCACACAGAGGCTATTGAAGACACACATTTAAGGTTGTGGACTACATAATATCGTTGATATCATCTGTTTGAATGTCGTGTTTTTTAACACTAGAACTGCCAAGGGGGTCATTTTGACCCCCTGGCATTTTCCATTGCATGCAGCTCTTTCAAAATAAAACCCCTACATCACTACATCTCTGTACTGTTTTGCATGGATGTCTGCTTATTACAAAACAAAATGTTTATATTTATGTATGCAAAATATTGAGCAGACAAACTAATTAAGCTTCTGATCACTGAAAAACAAATGAATTGATAGACATGCACCACTGACAGCAGTGCAGTGTGTGCTCCTTGGCCTGTTTGACATCTTTTCAGCTTCTGATATATCAGTATAAGAATAAAGAACACAAGCTTGCTGTTGACTTAAAAAAACAACTTAGCTTCCTGCTGCTGCCCTGCTTCTCTGTCTCTGCACTCTCATTCCTATTTCATATCTGCTCTGCTCTTGTCTCTCCCACAGCTGTCTTATCATTCAAGCCCTCTGCCACAAAGCAGCAGAAAATCCCATATCCCATCTCCTCATGGCTTCAGCTTTCAGCCTCAGTTATTCTACTATTATGTACCAGGCTCAGTGAGCTCCCACTCCCTCTCTGCAAACGTGCTCTGGGTGGGAAATGAGGCTCTGTCCTCGGCACACTGACTTTTTCCCAAGGGAGAAACGTTGCATCTCTGTGGAGAGGTGAGTGTGGTAGACTCTGATTTGGAATCTGAACGAGAGCGTTCTGTCTGGCTTTGATATGTTACTTCTTTACATCTCCATCTCATATTCTTTCTGTCAGCCTCGCTGGCACTGTACTGTATGTCTCAGGACATCATTCTATAACCTGAACCAGGATGCACACTTGTCAGGTACAGCCCTGCCAGTGAAAGAAAACATGTAGTCGCCACAGGAAGACAACACAGAATTAATCTCGTAATCACAAGATTACAAAACAAGAGCTTCTGTAGTGACCAGGTTGGTTAGGGCTAAATGTATCACATAAAGACGACTCTAAAGACCTTAAATAGAGCTATAAATCACAGTTAAAACTACAGGCAGGTCCTGATACTGCGACAGTAGCGTTTGGTTGGCATCTCTAAGTTTGTCCTTCACTTCAGTGCAAACATGTTGTCTAAATCAGAACACTGTTGCCTTTTAGGTGCACTACTGAAATGTGAGATCATGGTGGCGTTTAAGAAAAGAACTGGGAAGACGACGTTCCTGTGTTGTCACTAAAAGAAGACAAGCTGCGTGTTGCAGTCATTGTGAGGTGCCTTTTGCCAGAGGAAATCAACTACTACAACTTGTAGACCCACAAAAAAATGGGGAAAAACTTTGACATTACCTGCTGCTGCTACCTGCACCCCCAAATTACAAGACGTCGTCACATTAGCTTCTTCACCCCATGTACGTCCACTCCAGACAAAGGTCACTTGTCAGCAGTGGAGAGTTAGGAGTTGTAACTTGAGGACATGAGGCCGTGTGAGTGAGTGGCTCCAACTACTTATAGACTGTTAAAACAACAGAAAACATAATAACTGTCTGTACAATGCATCTTTTATCTCTACTGCTACTGAATTCACCTGAATATGGACCTCTCTGCTGCATTTACCCACTCTAGTCACATTTTATGTAACCATATGTAGCATATGTAAATACACCACCAAATCGGTTCCGCTCTGTCTGCAGCTGTATGCAGTGTCAGCACCTTATCTAGCCCTTGTTGTATATTGTGTTGTAATCAATGACAGTATAAAGAATGGACAGAGCCTGGGTGAAGCTGAAAATGTGCTGTGCTGGCCGCCGCCTTGTTGGATGTACTGCTCTGTCGGCCTCCCGGCTAATCTAAATATCAGCAAAGGCCAGTGTTGGGCAAGTTACTCTAAAAAAGGAACTAGTTACAGTTACTAGTTAGGTAACAAGAAAAATCTTTGCCACTCGGCTTAGAGTCTATCTAGAGATCTAGTTGGTTTGATGAAGAACAGCTGCCTTCAATCATAGTAGCGTGCCACATTTTTTGGCAGTAACGATGACAGCGTTATAATGATGGGAAAAGTAATCAATTAGATTACTCTTACTGAAAAAAATAACACTGTTACTAATGCCATTATTTATAGCATCGTCATTCCCATCGTTGGCAAAGGCTTGGATCATCAGTGGACCTGAGGTGGGTCAAATGACATCTTGGAGCTCGGATAACCTATCTGTGACTGCACGTACCTGTCAGTCAAGCGGTGACGCTATTATTTTGTGCAACTTTGAGCCTGAACCCTCATAGAGACCAAAACTGTTGGACATTTGACCATGGGGAGACTGACTCACTTCTGCAGCCTGCCTCAAGCCTAATGTGTGTGCACTTTAATGTAGTCCTTTCTGCACTAGGTTTATGCAGCACCATGGTCCTCGTCTCATTTCTTTGTGTACTCTGCATACTGTTGAAATAACCATGACCAGTGACCTTTTAGTCATCTGGGATAGGATCCAGCCCTCTGTGACCCTGATAAGGATGAGCAGTTACAGGAAAGGGATGGATGGCATCTTTTAACTGCATCATCTCATCATGTACTGTTTTTCTACAGTGTTATGATGGCACATAAATCAGCTTCAGTGCACTGCTCATCTCCATGAACCAACTCTTAAAATGTGCACGGCATTTGCATTTTCTTTTGCAGATTATCATAAAACTCAGTTCACATTATACATTTGGATGGAAACCAGGCGACAGCCTTTCCTGCTCACAAACTCATATTCAGACACAGTTTGTTCCCACCACTCACTCACACATAAAAGCACACACTGACACATGCCCCCAGACCGCCATTATCGATTTCCCATCTCTCCGTCTAGCCAGT
Source organism: Nibea albiflora (assembly GCA_014281875.1). NCBI lineage: Eukaryota > Metazoa > Chordata > Actinopteri > Sciaenidae > Nibea > Nibea albiflora. The sequence continues at coordinate 2,676,752 of CM024800.1, forward strand.
CAAACAACCAGACAGATTGGTCTGCCGGAGTCAGGATCAGTTTAACCAGGTGGAAACGGGATGCAGAGATGAGGGTGGACTGCTGGGTGCTCTTCTCTGGCTGAACTGGAGTGGGTTGCCAGACACACAGTGACATCCTCGTGACAGGTCCCAAATGCTTCATCTCCCTCAGAATGAGTATTTCTCTGGCATGTCAGTTCACTGAGCTATAACTGATGGTGGAGGCCTCAGGTGTATAGGATGGATGGAGGAGATGACGGATGGTAGGATGGAAACTTACCTTTGTTTAACATTATGTGGAATGCCGGCAATCAGAGGAGCAACACCTGATTTAGTCTATTCTTTGTGTCAAATAGAATTATGTGAAGTAAAGTTAAGATTCCCATGTTCTGTCTGCTGTTAAAACTCTTGGGTAGGCATTTAATCTTAATACCAATATTTGATAGATTCTTGATGATTGGCCCTCGTCTTTCTCTTTGTTGCGTGACTGTTAAATGGAGAACTCGCACTGAGAGGTTGTCATTCTCCTCTTGCACAGTGATTGCATTCACCTCATTGCTCCGCTCTTGGCTGGTTCGCTGCATACTAAACAGATTTCTTGGATTATTTTTTTATTTGTGAAAAGTCACACACACGCTCACACACAGGGAAATGTTTTATGTTTCACTCTCACATGGGCAGAATTCAGCAAATAAAGTTCTCCCCCCCATTACTCATTCCTCAGAAGTTATTCTTATCTCAGTACAAGTCTGGGTCTCACTCGGCACTCCCACTGGGTTTGTGTCTTGGTGGTAGTGGCATCGAGCATCAGGTGTTGCGTGATATCTTGCCTGGCACTAAACCAGACAGTGTTTGCTGCTATCAAATTAGGAGCAGATGGTCGCAGATTGAGGGCCAACACTGCATCTCATCTGAATGGCTAACTCTTCTCCAGCAAGCAGTGAAAAAAAAAAAACTCCCATCAAATCTTTGTTTTTAATGAGGCAAAGCTTTGTTGGTCTGTGTGGTGCTTGTCATCTGTACAGCTGGTTTGTTGTTATCACATTTTTGTCATTGAGAGAGAAAGAAAGCCACAAGCCACCACTGGATTTTCATGGAAGTGTGTGTGTGTTTGTGTGTGTGTGTATTGTTCTGTGTAAGCCAGCAGATTCAGTTGTCTTCGTACAGCTGTGAGGTTTCTTTACATCTTCCTGTGACAGCACAGATGGGAGCGCTCGCTTCCACTGAAAACACAGATGAAACCAAAGTGAGGGAACAAAACAATGAAAGAAGCAGCTGAAGTTATTAAATCTCGAGGTGGAAGGATGACTCGATGGACAGAAGAGTTCAAATCTGCAACTGTTTTGATAAGCAGTTGTAGTTATCAGTTGTAGGAGTCTGCTAACACACTTGCGTGTGTGAACGCTGGTGCATCAGACATATTAGCCGTAGATTTGAGCTAAAGTGACAGTGGGAGTGGATCCAGAAGTCATTACAGTGTATGGATGGACTGCACTCTTATCCAGAGCACTTTACAATTCACACTGGTGGCAGCAAGCTGTTTGGTAAAGTGGTGGTCTAACCATCAGGAGCAATTTAGGGCTCGGTGTCTTGCTCAAGGGGTTTTTAACATGTGGACAGGAGGAGCAGAGGAGCAAATTGTGTTATGTAACCGGAGGCAAACAGCAACATGGCTTACTGTGTGAACAAATAAATGATTCAGTGTTTATTTATGTTAGTTTGTCTTCAAAGTCTCCATTAAGATTTCTATAGAGGAAAAAAAAAATGATGCCGTCTCCTCCTGTAAGTCTCTAGGTGTCTTTGTGGACAAGCATGTGCACATGTTCTTACTCATGTTCTTCATTTAAGACTTAATGTTGTTTTTATTTTCTGCATTTGACTTCTTTTAGATACTTTATTGTCCTTACAAGGAAATGTGTTGCTGCAGTCTGTAGATGCACAGATACACAAAAACACTGCAGCAAAACCACAAGAATAGACATTCAGCGCTTATACAGACAGCTCCCCTGCCCATGGTGGTTACCAGGGTGCTTTGTTGAGGGATGCAAACCTGTAAACATGCCTGCTGCCACAGCGGCGTTTACAGGCCAGGGACCTGGCTGTATCTGCAACTGGATGGGGTGCAGTGTGGATGATGAGCTGAGGGGGTGATGTGGGGTCGTGTGCTATACTGAGTGCTCTGTGTGCAATACCTTGTTGAGGTCACGATATCCGTACAGTATGTGGTGGAATTGCGTGCAAAAGTTACACATCAGGAATGGATCTGAAGTTACGAAGTCAATTCTGTGTTTGCTGGTCAAGGCTTAGTAATAGAGTTTGCTTATTTGTGTGTGGTCACCTTCCATGCTGGGTTTTGGCGATGGTTGTTCTTTGAATTTAAGTCTGACAGTCGTATTGTTTGGAACAGAAGGGGACGGAGGGAAGGCACATTTACATATCTCAGCGGAGAGAGCAAAAGTGAGAAAAAGCCTGCAGGAAAGCAGCCTAAATAACAAGTGAGTGGGTAGGAAGAAGAAGATGGAGAGAGAAGAGAGGGAAATTGAGAGCCAGGGGGGCAAAGACAAACAACAAAGACATTTTTTGAATAGAGTAGGAAGACAGTGAGATGAGAAGGAAGGGCCTCAGTCAGTGCAGAGGAGTTAAACTGGAAGGACACACTAAAGCCTAACTCACACCGGGGACGTCAGCGGCGCGTTACGGCTGCGTCGCGTCAGCCGTTGCTGATCGCTGCCATTATAATCAATGAGAGCACTCACACCGGGCGCGCTGTGGAACGTCTCAGCAGCGTCCCAGAAGTGTCTCTCCGCTCCGCAGCGCTATCTTTACGTAGCACTTCTATTTTTGACGCGAGCCGTTGCTAAACCGCGTCAATTTCAACAGAGCAGATTGCACCAGACAGGAAATCTGACACAGAATCAGCGTAATACACTTCCGCCCCCTTTCAAAATAAAACACAAAATGCAGTTCATGCCGGCCTGTCACAGCTTCACGTCCACATTACGTTATGACCGGTGGCACCAGGTCAGCTGTCAATCAATCAAAGAGTCTCAACATGAACAACGAGAGACTAATTGTTGAAGTGGAACAACACACAATAATTTATGACACAACAGATCCTTTTTATAATCTCTCCCACGTCAGAGAAGCAAAGTTAGCTGTTTGTTGTTGTTGTTTCTTTTATGCACAGTTTATCGCGGGGACTTGCGTATGTTCGGGATTCTCGCGTGATCTCGCGTGAATACGGCTAGTTCGCTTTGCAGCCGTGACGCTGCCGTTCGCGCCCGGTGTGAGTTGACGCCGGGCAGAGGACGGAGCTGAACCGTGGCGCTGCCGTGACGCTGCCGTTACGCGCCCGGTGTGAGTCCCGTGTAAGGGGCAGGTAGTGGGACAACAGGGATATTGAGTACAGCCTCTGCAAAGACGCATCTGTAACCTCACCTTTCACTTTTTACAGCTACTTCCTCTAGAAAGAAAGCTTTGTGTCCACACAGGCTGCGTATCCGAGTTGAGTTTAATGCTGTTTTGATGAATTCACACAGGCGACATGTTATTCTCCAAATTTATCGTAGTTCACTGAATGCTTCTAAACTGCAGGTGGTCCACACACATGCAATTCACTGTGTGGCACTGAGAATGTGTGCTGAATGCTCACTCATGTTGTAGGTGACCTGTTGACACACCAGGAGGAATGGGATCCCTTCCAAAGCTAAGACATGACAGAACAGCAGAACACAAGGAACAGCACTGGCTGCTCCATGATCTTGTCTTTCTCAGACTGAACACTGAACATTTGGTTGTCACCAGTGGCAATAAAGTTTTTCCTCTCCTGATTTATGTCAGACTTCGATTTAGATAAGTTCACTTTTAATAAGTAACATTTTAAAAACACAATGTGGACAACCAGAGTGGTTGTACAGTAACTAAAAGAGACAAAGGTATTTGGCAAATCATTTATAGTGAAAATATGTTCACTTATTTGTATGATTTTAGTTTGTTTATTATTACAAGTACTGTTTATTTAATATTATTATTTATTTGTGGGGCGGCTGTGGCTCATGAGGTAGAGTGAGGTAATCAGATGATCGGGGCTTGATGCCCGGCTCCTCCAGTCTGCGTGTCGAAGATCCTGGCAAGATGCTGAACCCCAAATTGCTCCTGAAGGTTGTGCCATCAGTGTTTGAGTGTGAATGAGATGTGTACTATAAAGAGTTTTGAGTGGTCAGAAGACTAGAAAGGAGATATATATAAGTACAGCCCATTTATCATTCAACCATGAAGAGTACAATTTCTTAGTCTTTGTCAGAATAATCCAAAGCTGAATTCTCCATGCACACAGAATGACAATGTAAAACTGGTCATCTTCATTTGAAGTGGCGGGAAATCTTAACATGTCTGCTCCTCAACAGACAGTGTGTCATTGAGCATTTACAGGTGGATGCAGCGTTCTGCAGAGTGAACAAGCACTGGGCTTTAGCTTTAGCTCACACACACACACAGACACACACACACAGACACACACACACACACACACACAGTACTGTTCCACAGGCTCCGTGCATGAGACTGATTTCAGCTCCACGCTCCAACTTCAAGCTGCCACTGTAATGAACTAATTGGTTCACTTTAACAGAAATGAGGATGAACTAGAAGTTCTGCATTCTCCTGAGAGATTTCTGAAGCACTGCCATCATGGTTACTTCATTAAACAGCATGAAAACACAGCAATCGAAGTGCAGCCATAAATCCCATTAATACACTTAAAGGCAACAGATCAGCAAGTACTGTTATATGTGCAAACACTGAAGACAAATCTAAAATACCACAACTCTCACTGCTACACAAATGTAGAGTGTATGGAAACCATATACTGCACATTAGTTTATGATAGAGATGTCTCTAGGTTCTGTGCTTTCCATCTTTCTGAGCACATATTAATCTCATTTTACAGAATACAATCATATCTCTGATGGAGAGGAGTCGGTGCTCCACTTCATTCAGACTTCAGTCATCAGTCTTTATACATAAAGGATCCATTTAAATCATTGACACTAATGCCATGGCCTCATTAAGTATGCATGGCGAGCAAGTCGGTGATAAACAAAAACAAGATGGAGGAGAATAACTAAGCAGACAGCAGTAAGTGTTTCACCGGTGCAGACCGATTACAGCCCGTGTGCTTCAGAAGCAATAAGCCCCACGAGGCTGTGGCTCACCTCGCTGCTCACCTGTTCTAAAGTCACTGTAAATCACAGCCTCGCATGGATTATGGATTTTATAAAAAGGTTACTACATACCTAATAACATTTCATGAAACAAATACACAGCAACAGAAAGTGAAATCAGTTATTGATAAGAAATCATCGCTCTTCCGCTGAACAATGCTCAGGGTCCCATCACTGCCATGATTGCATCAGAGAGGTTTTGGCTAGTGGTGCTTTACAAGCAGTGGTTAGTGTGGACCGTTTAACGGTCCCGCCTCAGTTTTTTGGACATTTCTAGCTCTTAAATTTTCTGCTTTCAGTTTCAGCATCTCTCTTTTTTTTTATCCTCCTCCTCCATCCTCTCCATCTCTTTCATCCACACCTAGCCATATAGCTATGCAAAATGACTCACAAAATCTGACATTTTGCACCAATTTGTTTGTAGTGCGGTAACAGGTGTGTGTTCGAGCACAGCTCAGCCAATTAGAATCATTAACTGGAACTATCCGTTTTTATGAATGTATTTGTAAGCCTTCAAGGCATGACACGCGGTGTAAAATCAGGTTTATGTCCATTGATTTCAAAGAATATTTGACAGTCAGGTCAGAGATTGCTAGAAAAATGAACAGGCTTCCATCTAAAGAACACGTGTATGACTGCACCTTGTTTTCCAATAATCCCCTGTGGCTCGCTGCTGCGTCCCATCTCGCCAATCAAAGTTGCTGCAGTCACACTGTGGACACACGCGCGCACCCACACACACACTATGGGGGACATTTTATGCCAGCACACTATACTAAAAACGCGTGTACAGTGCCTATGTGATGACATCAAACCTCTAATGTGCGTGTGTAAATTCCATTCACTGTCAGTGGGCAGATGGGGGTCACGTAGGCGTCACGCAGACGCTGCACACGTGTTGCTGTGCATACGCCTGTGTGACGGGCGCATGACGGGTGAACTACGCCTCAAATACGTGACATGAAGACCACACGTGAATGTTAAGTACAATTCCTCATGAGCGTGCAGGCTACACACTGTGTAGTGTTTGTGGAACGCAGATAGCGAGGGATCGTTCGTGCCATGCCACGTGTTGAAGCTCTTTATGAGGTTAAGGATGAAAAAGAGGCATTTACAGAAACCGAGATCGGACCGTTACTTGAATTTGGTTTTTCGATTTTCCGATCTTGATTCAGACAACAAAAAAAACGGAAAAAGCAATCTGTTTATTGTTTTTTGTTCAAAAGGTAAAAAGAGGCATGGGTGAAAGGGATAACTAAAATGCTACTTAATAAAAATATCCTGACAGCCCTGATGGGGCTTGGGATTCATCTATAAGTTCTGCTTTCTTCTAAACAATCCTGTGTGAACCTGAGACTATGTGTAACAGCTGATCTGTGTAGATTGGCAGCAGAACATAGAAAATGAATAACTGTTATGTCCTGATGATCCAGTGTACCTTGTGCGTAAATGCGCACAGCCTCTACCTCAGTTTCACGCCTGAGCAATGGCACAGTCCCTGATACACCTCAACATCCCGTTACAAGCGTTCACACACTATAGGTGTTAACGTGTGTGTCACTATTGTACTAAAGCCAACGCTTCACACACCTTAACGTGTGCACGTGTGACTGAAACAGCCTAAACTGTCACATCGCGTGTGTGATACGCGTGTGGGTCACTGTGTGTGCCTGTACACACGCGTATCACACACGTATTTTTCAGGTTGTATGCAGGCATAGGCCACACGGTTAAGACATTTATAGTGTGCTGGTATAAAATGCCCCCCCCATACACACACACACACACATACATACATACATACATACGCACACAGACTGGATTGATAACACACTGCCAATATCAGCAGTCTAACAGGGATGGAGAAAACTAATGTTTATAGTAACGTGTGTGTGTTTTCTGTTTATGCACTACATCCCGTCTGTTGTGGCGCAAATGTTTGTACTGAAACCCATTTGCTGTATTGTAATTCATCATATCTCAGTTGTGTAATATTTGTTACATAATGAAAGTAACACAGAAATAGCAGTCCATTATTTGGCTGACAGCCATGAGTTGGAAGACGAATATAAGCACAGATAGAATCATTTTCATGTTCAAACAAAAATGACAGAGATGATTACATAAGAAGAGGGGCTGCTTGTTTCAGCGTGTCTGCAGTCATCTCATTTTAATGATGTGCCCTGCACTGTGAGCGCTGAGCTCCGAAAAAGAGTATTTTGGGGGGGCAGATGAGATTGTTGGTGTTCCTCAAGGCATAACTGTCAATCCAGATTAAATGTAACAACATGGCACTACTACTTTTTTTTTTTTTTTTTTTGCCCTAAGCCTAATGAGAAACTAAAATATTTAAATATTTCAAATATTCTATAAGTACATTTAGCGGGCTGGTGGAGGCAGTGTCATATCAGCCCCCACTGCAGAGAGAAGGGAAATGAAATCAAAACAACATGGAAGTTTAAGCGTGGCTCAGGGAGAAATAAAGAATTCTGTCAGATCCACTGCTGGGGGTTTCTGTCAGTGGAAAAATATATGTGACACATATTGTGCAACAGATACTTCTTGATTCTCAGAAGCATGATCAGAAACACAAAAGGCATGAAAACCTGAATGATTTTATTAGAATACAGCCTGAGAGCCGCTTTTCATAATTCCCTCTAGCTGCTCGGAGGAAGGTAAACACATCAGCGTCATCTTGATTTCAAAAGAGAACTCGTCCTTCTGCCACCCATTCTGCTCTGTCTGTCTGTCTGTCAGGGCAGAAATAATGGAGTTACAAAGAAGGTCTGTCTGGTGCGGATCTCATAAAAGCAATTTAGCTTTTCCTCAGTATGGAAAAAATTATTCAAACGCACACGTTAATGCGACTTGTTTTATGACTTTCTCTGCTGTCCTTTTTTGCCTTTTATAAAAAGTACTTGTGCAACAGCTGCATTACAGCTGTGCAAAACAAAGTCTTAAATTCATCCTGTCGTGTTTCGAGGAGGACGGGGGCCTCGAGTTGAGTCAATGCTATTGTTGTAAATGAGCAAAATACTACTAGGGAGCATCCTATATGAAGAAGGGCATATTCATTTTTCTTGGGCTGTACTTGTGGTCGTCCATGGAATTTTGGAAACCTGTCACAGTGATGTCATGCTTACATGTCACATTACTGTCAGGTTTTGAATAATATAGCGCTTTGTCTTTGTTTCCTGTGAGGATGTGGCCTTGGCAGTATAGCAGGATAACACACACACACACACATCACAGCTTGGTCAGCAAAGTTTGACTCAAGAGTTCCTGCTTCATTGTGTCTCTCCCTGGGCAGGTACTGGGTGTTGTCATGGTAACATCCTTCCGTACAGGATCTAACACCCGTGACCTTGTTAGATGGATGAGAAGACAGTCACCCACCTCTGTCGATATCAGCCTTTCAGTGAGTCACAGCTCTTGATTTATTTGATGAAATCCAGGTTTAGGTCACCCAGTAATGATGGTAATGTGGTATTCAAGAGCTTATATTGGACTGGTCAATCAGGATATAGCAAATTTGAATACTGGTGGATTTTCTCTGTCTCTAATAGATTCATGATTTGCATTGAAGTGGGCCTTAAACAACAAGTGTTCCACAGAGAGTCTTTATTCCATCTCATCGTTTGAATATATCTTTAACATTTATCCAAAGGATGTTGGTCTGTATAGAATAGGGTACTTTTGCACACGTAATTAAAAAAAACAAAAGGATGTGGTTTCCTAATGCAACAAAGTTTGACCTGGGCCAAGAAAACAGGATGTGTCTGATATGTAACCTGGGACCGTGCCCAAGTTTTAAAATGTCATTCTTTGTTATCTTACTGAGACTGAAAAGTGTTAATTTTGAAAGCTGTTTTTTTTGGATGTAGGTTGATTTATGTATTAAACAGGGGAAACACCACATACATTATTTAGTTGTTTTTGCTGAATATTGATGAATCTTTATTGCTTATATATAGTGCAGTTAAATGTCCGGTGTGTAGGATTCTAGTGGTGTATTGGCTGCATTGCAATCTCCTCACATCACCCTTGCTTACCTGGCGTAAAGGAAAAGCAATACTTGAAAGGCAGTGTCTGCAGTCAGTATTTAGTTTGTCTGTTCTGGACTACTGTAGAAATATGGTGTGTTCCAACATGGCAACCTCCACAGAAGAGAACAAAAACAAAAAGGTTGTGATTTTCAGGTTATTATACATGCATGAAAACATAGCTATGAATATAATATCTTGTGTCAGCCTGCTGCCTCTATTCTGAAAATAGAGGCCCCAAATCTTACACACCGCACCTTTAAAAGAGTTATTGGTTTTGTTGTTGATGTTTGGCAGTGTACTCATTTTAAAGAGTAGAAATAGTCAGTTTGGGCTGCCTGCTCTTACTCTTTTGCATTGCTATGCTTAGGATCATTTTCTTCCTGAATTGTTCCACACCTGTGGTGACCATGTATTAAAGAGCTATTTATCCTACACTGTACATCCAGTATGGATGTATGCACCCACAAACATTATTAAAGTTCAGTCCAGTTTGCAGTTTTACAGAGCCAAAACAAAACAAAAGAACAAAATGTGTTTCTGTTGCTGTGCTTTCAGATTTCAGAGTAAATATGTGAGCCTGAAAAGCTCTGCCTCCATGCCACTTGTCAGACTTCAGTGCGTGTGAAGTCAGCTGAAGCTTTGATTTCAATTTTCCATGTAAGCGATGTAGTTGACAGGATTTGGGATGTTGAGGTTTTGATTCTGCGACAATATCAGCACATTTATCTCACCTAAGCCTGGCTGAAACGGCCAACAACAACACAAGACAGGAATTCAGAAATAAGCTCTCTTAATCCTCTTCACTTCTGCCTCTCTGCTTTGAGTCTTACACGACCAGTTGAGGGTTAGGAGGAGACATAACTGACCCATAAGATAGGGTGGCCGCTAAGTAGAGAAAGATTGCCACCACATGGAGACAGTGTAGTACTGCAGTCCTCATTTGTTCCCTCTCACAGTGTATCTTTTCCTCTTTTCTTTATAATTCCCATTGTAGAGTTAGTTTTGTAGACATTTAAAAAAAAAAAAAAGCTTAAGACATATCTTTTTAGCTTAGCTTTTATGTAAGGTGCCTCACCATACACTGATGTGCCCCCCTTTCTTTTTACTTTTCACCCTCTGTGTTTATTCTCCTTATAGGTTTTAATGTGGGGTTTTTTTCTATTGCGGTAGTTTTTACATTTGTTGACTTGGTTTTAATTTCTACTTATACGTATTTATTTATCTATTCATTTTTTAATATACATTTTATAATTTTATGGTCTAACTTGACCTATTTCACTTTTGTGTTATCCATTTTGCTGAACTCTTTTTTGTTGTCTACTTCTGTTTTATTCTTGCTCCATGAAGCACTTTGGGCTACATGTTCTGCATGAAAGGTGCTATATATTTAAATAAAGTTTGAGTTCAGTTCTTATAGTATTTATCACATTAAATCAAATAGATTAAATAAACAATACATTGAAATTAACTTCTCTCCTTTTCTCTTTTTCAGGTCCAGTACCCATTTGAGGCTTGAATAGTGCTCATCATTGTTATACTCCAATTAGTACCTGAGACCTGAAGCTTTATGGAGGGGTTTCCTGTCCATTGACCCAGTAGGCTGCCTTACTGGACAAGCAGCCATGTCCGCCTGCAGCACCTTCACCGAGCATGTGTGGAAACCGGGCGAGTGCAAGAACTGCTTCAAACCCAAGAGTCTGCACTGTCTGGCTCAGAGTGGTGGAAGGAAGCCTCCTTCTGAGCAGAGGGCTCTAACAACTCAACAACAGAATCCACCCCCTGCTGGGGCCAGGGCCAACCCTAGCCTCACCAACAATTCCCAAAGAGCTGGCAGTGGGTCTGCCCGTTCAGGACAGTTCCGGCCACCAGTGGCTAAGAAGCCAACCATTGCTGTTAAGCCCACTATGATGCTGCCCTGCTCCTCTACGGGGCTGGATTCAGACGTCAACCTGCAAAGACCACCAAATGTGATTCAACAGGGCAAAACATCTGCCTTCACAGTCTGGAATCGAAATGGACTGAACCGTAAGAGGCCTGGTGGGCCCAGCAACAACAACGAAGGAGAAGATGGCAGTGAGGAGATTGAGGGTTATGGGCAACTTAGCCCAAGGACCCCTATTGGAAACAACAATAACAGTGGACTCACAGATGTTCTAAAGGAAATTGCTGGATTAGGCCCTGGCCTTAGCTCACCACCCCTTTCGGGGTCCAAGGACTTGTTTTGGGGACGAATCAGCAGTTCATACCGACGTTCCTTGGAAAGAGGCCTTCCAGCCTCAAGCTGTTTGGCCATGGGAAGCAGCAGCAGCGGCGGCGGTAGTGGTGGTGGTGGTGGCACTGGTCAAAAAAGGGTATCTCTGAGTGATAGCAATGAGATCATCAGCACAGAGGGTGGTCGCTTTTGTTACCCAGAGTTTTCCAGTGAGGGTGAAGATGATGAGGACGAGGAGGAGGATGAGGAGGAAGACACTGAAAGGGAAGATGATGAACATGAGAGCTGGGATGAAAGTGATGAAGAGTTACTAGCTGTGGAGATACGTATGCGAGGCCAACCACGGTTTGCAAATTTCCGTGCTGCTACATTGTCTCCGGTGCCCTTTGCAGCGGGGAAGAAGTGGAATACTGTGCCACTTCGCAACCGCTCACTACAGCGAATTTGTGCAGTGGACTACGATGATAGCTATGATGAGATCTTGAATGGATACCCCTCCTTGGACTCCAACGGAGCACTTCTTCCCTATGGGCACCATGACATGCAAGGCAGTGGTTTCCTATCAAATTCAGAGTCTACCACTTCTCCAGAGTCCTCGTCTTCGCTACCAGAGGATTCTAGAACAAATTCCAGCAGTGGGAGCAGTGCCCCCTGTGTAGTCTTGCAGTCTCCTACACCTTCTAAGGCACCTGTCCCCTGCACTTCTCCAAAAAAGGAGCCCACCCAGAGAGCACTGAGTCCACTCAAGGTGACTGAAACACACAAGGCTGTCCTGGCTATTAGACTAGAAGATCAAGATGGCAGAGAAGGCATGCCAATGCCCCAGGCCCTTCCAGGTCAACCGGTTACTATCAGTTTTAGTCCCACAGAGGAGCAAGCTAAACCATACCGTGTAGTAAATTTGGAAAAATCTCTGATCTGTAAGCCTTACACTGTAGTGGATGTGTCAGCATCTATGGCCAACAAAGAGGAACAAATTCCAGACTCTACACCAAAACCTAAAAACCTGTCAATGCCTTCAGGATCTACATCATTCTGTAGCACTTCTTTAAGTAAGCCTTTGTCTCCAACCTCCCCTGTTTCTCCATCTTCTCCTATGATGCCTACATCACCCACATCTGTAGCTCTGTCAGGTACCTCTCGAAAGAAACCAGGGAGCATACGCTACCAAGAAGTGTGGACCTCAAGCACAAGTCCTCGCCAAAAGATACCCAAAGTGGATCTAGGAGTTGGGAGTAATCATGGTTCCTCCATCCCTACCCAACACTGCAGCCACAAGTCAGCTCCCACATCTCCCATTGCTGGGCTGTCTTCCTCCCGAACTGTACCTGTGAAATCCCCCAATTTATCAGAGATCAAGTTTAACAGTTTCAATAACGCAGGCATGCCTCCTTTCCCCATTATTATTAGAGATGAGCCAGCTTATGCCCGCAGCTCCAAAAATGCTGTTAAAGTACCCATTGTTATCAATCCAAGTGCATATGACAACCTAGCTGTGTACAAGAGCTTCTTGGGACTTAGTGGGGAACTGCCACAGCTAAAGGGTGTGGGTAGTAGGGTAGCCAGCCATACTTATGAAGAGATTGGATCATCTGAGAGTGTCCAGTCCTCCTCAACAGAGAAAACTATCTCTGGTCGTGGCACATCAGAGAGAACTTCTTTTGAAGAGACAAAAGTTGCACCTGAAGCAGTGTCAAAAGCACCGAATTTACAACCTAGAACCACTACAGACTCTAGCACTGTGACAAGCACTGTGATGAGCTCCACAGTTGGGGCCCCCTCTCCCACTAAATCAGCAAATTCCCCTGCCATTCTTGCCATCACTGCAAACTTACCTAAAACCAGCCCCACAAACAATGCTGTTATACGCACTTGCAAGACAAGTGGTGATCCTACTTGCAGTAAAGATGATACAGACTTAGATCTGTCTTCTGGGTCAACAGTAAGCCAAAGGGAGGAGGCCAGTGCTGTGCTTTTGCAGATTGTGGCCTCCATTCACCCTCCTCAGTCTCCTCCAGAGTCGCCTTCAGCACAAGCCAAAACCCTCAATTCAGAAGAGCTGTATGCCCTACCACCTGATGCCATGAAAGAGACACTCAGCCGACCCAAGTCCCTCTTTTCCACAACTGATGGCTGTCTTTCCAAGCCCAAGAAGGACACACCCCCGAAAGTTTTGTCTAAATCCCAGAGTGCCTCTGCTGCTGTCCCACTCTCCAGCCCGCGTTCAGAGCCCAATGCCCCCTTCCCTCCTCCTAGATCTACGTCTTCCCCTTACCATGCCTCAAACATCCTCCAGAGACACTTTGCCAACTGGACCAAGAGTTCGGCATCCAGTTCTCCTGTACGACCCAGTGAAGGTGAAACAAGTCCAGGTGGAGAGGGCAGACGCGTTTCAACAGATAGTTCCAAACCCAAGCGCTGGATCTCCTTTAAGAGCTTCTTTCGCCGGCGGAAAGATGAGGATGAACAGAGAGAGAGGGCGGAGAGAGAGAAGGAGAAAGGCAAGCTGGTTGGGCTTGATGGAACAGTCATTCACATGCTTCCACCACCACCAATCCAACATCATCACTGGTTCACTGAGGCCAAACCAGAGGATCCCACCCAGAAGCCAACCATCATCTTCACCTACAAACCAGAAGGTGGCAGTGCACCTGGTGATGGAGAAGGAGAACTACGAGTGGAGGAGTGCAAAGAAAATACACTACTTTCACCTGAGGAGAGCAAGGAACCCAGACCTTTGAATCCAGGGCGAACACCACCTTCACATACCACTGGATGTGATCTCATCAACAAGGAATTAAGGTATTTATTAAGATTTTCCTGTGACAGCACCTATTCCACCTTCATCACCTCTTCCTGATCTAATCCATTGTTTTGCATGCAGTGTCCATATTGCTGTTACCCACATGTGTTTTCTTGAACATTTATGGGACACAGGTTAAAATTAAGATGCTCAGCCTTTGCCTGTTGATCCTCCAAAGTGCCAGTGGTGCTTCGACCCCCATCATCATACAAGTCCTTCATCTCAGACACCAGAGGTCTTTGATCTCGATTTGGCATGTTCATTTGCCCAGTGCATTTGCTGCATGTGGTCTCTTCCCTAGTGTCATCTATAACCCGAACAGCGGGCTCTGTGCTCAGCGGCTCTCTCTTCAGGAGGAGACCTCACCGTGTTACACGTCATCCAACAGCAGTTGGCTCAACATTTACTCTATTAATCAACACTTTAGTTGAGCTTCTAAAATTGCATGAAAGCCTCGCTGTCACACACAGACAGCCTCAAAGTACATGTTTTGGGGTTTCCTCCATTGTGAGATGCTAAAGGACAGTAATCAGTCAAATGGCTGCGGCAGTGGCCAAGCAAAAACTCTGAAACTGAAAGTGCTGCTAATAATTGTTCTACTAGAAATTGCTGAAGTCAATGGTGAGTTGAGGAGTGTTCAGGAGACTCTGATGTCTTATGCTGTATTATTTATTGATGCTTGGCCAAGGAGAATTAGAGACACTCTCATCGTGCATCAGAAGTGCCTGAGTCGGTCTTACATTCTGCCCAACTCATCCTGGTGTATAGACTTTAAACCCTGAGATAACATCACAAATACTATACGTGCAGAATTAGCCAAAGAGAATGCTTTTTCCAAGGACGCTGTTATTATCAGCATATTCTTGTCTGACAGACACAGATGTCTGTTTACGCAGATTGGAACATCAACATCAAGCTATCTATTACAGTATGTCTTGGAAGGCAGCTCTAGATTTCTTCAACCCTGGCCACCACATTGTTGAGATAGACTGGCACCTAATGTTCCCAGTCAAAGCCAAACAACTAATTCCTGCTGAGGACCTCAAGGCCCACACGTGACCTCATGTAACCTAAGGAGAAAATCCCATAACAATAATGTGAAGTACTAATCACTAATCATTTTCAAGTTGGTTAATACACTCTCCATCCATTTCGTCAATGTTTACACACACACATCAGGAAAATACTTTTGAACTTCAGATCCTCCAGTACATGATTTGATCTGAAGTAGTTCAGCTCAGTGGGGTAAAAAAACAAAAAAGAATATAAAGAAACATCAAACAAACTCACTCCAAACATCACCCTGAGATCAGCAGTAGGTGATTTAATAATGAAACAATCGTCTGAATCAGTTGGTTTAAAAAATCATCAAGTCATATCACATCAGATGTGGATATATTCCCGTGTCAGAATAATGGAATTGGTATTGAATGGCTCTGACGTTAAATGAAAGCGTTTGCAGTTAGTACACACTACTTGAGCTAGCATTACTTTCTACAGTGTTTCCTCATCTTCCTCGAGTGTCATTATTTTCTGGCACCATCCGATTTATTTTGTTTGAGCATAATTAAACACAGAACTCACTACACAGCATCTGGACCTCTGATGTATTTTCAAGGTTATATTGGGAAATTGTCATTTAGCGTTTTTGATGCCCGTACCATCCTCATATCATATCATCTTCTGGGTTGTTTTCAAGGTATTTGGCTTTCCAATATCACTTTCTCTGTTTCGTGTCATTTTTGCTCCTTCCACATTTTTTCTCTTTGAGTTTGAAGCACTGTGAATTCTTGAATATTTCTCTCTTCCATCCTGTCATGAGCTTGGCCCCATTCTGTCGCTTTTCTAGCTTCCCTGCCTTTTCTTTCCTCCTCAAGCTTCAGCTCGAGTCATCTTTTCTTTCTTCCAGAACTTCCTGTCTCTTCTCTCACGATAAAACAAGTGATACAAGAATAAAGTACGAGCTGGGATATTAATATGGGATGTCTAGGTAACACTGTGCTAAAACTGGGTATAAGATGGTGTACTGCATGTACTGGAGAAGTACAAAACACAAAAGGTTGATGGCAAAATCTACAAATCTTTCATCAGAGTGAAGTTTGTGCAGTCACACGGATGATGATGGATTACTCAAATGAAGAACAAATATTGCTTCTTTTTTTTTTGTCTGTACTCTTAAAACCAAGTTGATAATGTCAGTAAAATAACTTACTGGCCAATACAAGTTTGGTCTCCAGAATTGTTGTCATGTTAACATTGTATATTGACACACACGTCAGAGAACATCTGTCTCAACATTAAAATAAAGAAGAGCATTCATCAACTCATAAATAATGAAAGATTTATCAAAATTTCCAAAAACATTCTCCTGAATCATTGATTAAGCAGTTGTTAGAATGAGTTTTTGCTGTATTGCATGAGACATATCAGCCTGTCACTTAAAGCAGTCTGGATGTAATACATCACACTTAAGCGTCTCACTTGTGGTCTAGTCTGCCTTATTTTCTAAACACCTGTCTTTTACAAACATTGTTTTGTGATGCTGCTGTTTATCAGTTAGTGTTTTATTCACTCGGTGTGTCGGCAGTGTCTCTCTCTCTCTCATGTTCGTTCATGTATCTGTGCTTTTCAGCTGACCCAAAAACAGAAAAAATAGCTAAACCTCTCCCTCGGTGTTTAAGATTCCTTTGTTGGTGTGGAAGATGTGACAAAGTCTCCAGAAAGAATGTGCTCGTGGAATGTGAACAAATGCCTTGCGGTGTTTTAGTAAGCAGAGGAGGCATTAACTGCAGAGAGAGTTTTGAAGATGGTTTCACGCATTTGATTTTATTTTCACAAATCAGTGCTTTTACAAAGTTCTAGAGTTTTAATGTCTGAACAGTTGGATCCTCTGCAGCCTAAGCAGTTTATCAAATTTGGTATTCATTATGTAACAAATCCTTGCTCTTTAAAATGTGCCTCCTGCTTGCAGTAGCCATTCTTGCTGACAAATGATAATGCTGTCTTTCTCCACATTGGTGCAAATGTGTTTTGCAGTAAGTGGAAGGACTTTTCTCTGGGTCTGGATAAACAAACCAAAACAGTGAATACATGAACTGGTCACACAGGTCATTCTGCAGACCTTTTGTTCTGATTGGTAGACGAAGGGTTAACACCGCAGGTTTTTTTTTTTTTTGACGGGAAGTAGTTTTATTGGCTAACAGTGGGTGTGCTCTTTAACACTGGCAAGCACATTACCTGAGACAGGTAAGAGCAGCATTCAAACACGGAAGATAAGGACACAACAGATGCAGGAAAAGACGTTTTGACCCTTCACAACTGTCTCAGCCTGCAATCCCGCTCTACCTACAATGTAGGTAGAGAGTTCAGCTTTCCCTTGTATTCAAGGTGTTCAGATGGGAAGCTGTGTGAGCCAGTACAGTAGGTAAGATCTGAAACCCTTCTCTTTCCTTCACTCAGGTAAATACCTGTGACCATCCAGGTCATATTGACTCAGTAGGGAGGAGAGGTTTGTGCTTTGCATCAGAGATAATTCATTTCTCGCAGCAGAGACCGGGGCAGCTTCACGCTGTCTGAACAAGTCAGGTCCTGACAGTGAATTGTGTAGCAGCTTTTAAGGTATTTATTGTGCCACTTCAGGTCTGTATCCATGTTGCATGTTTTGTCTGTACAGCACCGTAGTGCTCGTTTGGCTCGTTTTGTAGCTGCCCATTAAAACTTTGGTTTTAATGTCGGTTTGTCCAGTTGGTTAAAAAGAAGCATCTCATGTTATGTCCTGATGTAGTCAGAACAGGGAAGAATAAAGAGGAAACAGGTAACGTGTACACATCAGGCCAGGAGCAAAGCTTTCTGCATTACTACGCGTCTTCATTACTTCATGCCTCCACAGTTTACTTACTCATTGTTTTCTTGTTGGCTCACCAATGTGATGCTTTTTGATAACAACTGTCTACTGCTGGCAAGTGCTAAAGCAATGCACTGTGGCAACTCCGAGGCTATTGATCAGCACTTGTTAAAAGAGAAACAGAGGACTTATGGTCTGTAAGGGCGGATCGTAAACATGTCAGATCTGATGCTTTCCTCAGACACAGTGCCCCGGGGTAGAGACAGACACACGAGCAACTGGGTGTCTCCTTTGACTGCTCAGTTTTCTATCACATGAAGAGCAACGCGCTGCTTTCATATGAAGCCCTTGTCTCTAAAACATTTAATAACAATTGCACAGATTAGCTTCCATTGATTTTTCTGAATTCCAAATAAGTTAGTGTATTAGAAAATGACCAAAAAGATCTCTTGGGCCAAACATCCATGTAGGCATTAATCTTCTTGTTCTGTTGATGATGTGTACCTTTTATAGGAACAAAGGATTGTTTTACCATCTTTTTTAGATTTCTCTGAATTTTCAACTTGACTTTTTCTTTTTCTTCACAAATCTTCAACAACACCACAGGAAAGTGCCTGAACTTCTTTATATAACTAGAATAAGGCACACGGGAAGGCTTTAGCACTTGAGATTTACACTCTTTGTGACTGGCTGTGAAAAACTGCTGGCTTGTTAGCAATAGAAGCATTTCAGCTCATACTCATGCTACCGTGTGCTACCGACCCCAAACACACAAAAACCCTGTCATGAGCTTTGTTTTTCTTTGGCTGAGACTCTTGTTCCTAAATCATTAGTCATACCTGTGTAATCATAATTACAGTAACAGGAAATGACACATTCAGGCTGGCAACAGTCCGCACCCATGATGGCTTGAAACCAGCTCTGTGAACTTTTGGTGACCTTTTTTGTTCTACGGGAGAGAGGAATAGATAAATATGATTCAATTCAAACTGGCAGTGACGGCATAGTAAAAAGTCCTCTGTAGTTTAGGACATCAGCCAACCTGAGTGGTCACAACCCCGGTGGCCTGAGGCCGTAATGACTCACCCAGGTCACATTGAACTGTTATCAGATCAAATGTAACCTAACAGTTACCAGCTCACTTTGAGATCCCAAATGTCTCTTGATGAAATACCAGCTGTTTAAGTTTATTCAGCATAGTAGTTAGTTAGTTACTCATGGTAACTGTGGGAAAAACCAGGTTGCAACATCATGTCTGTCATGTATAAGTTTGCATCCAGCATAAAAATGCTGAATCAGTTTAATTATTTGTTAGATCTGGGTAGACTCGCTCTCTGTGAACTTCTCTGATGATTCTTTTTTGTGATTCTTAGGAGCACTATAGGAACCAATGTTTGAATTTATGTCCGCAAATCATTTGTGGGAATACGGTCTATCATTTAGCTGTAAATGTTAAACACTAATAAGAAAAAATCTTTAATAATTATAAAGATTTTTTCTGGACATATAGTTGCGATAATAGCAGTGTGTTTAAAAATCCTTAGAATAGCTTTTATTTCCATACATTCAAATGTATTGGGAACACTGCACATTCTATTATTAGAATGTTAAGCTGTTAAAATAGCAGAGCAATTAGCAATTGTTTGGGGGGGGGGGTCATCTGACAAACTGTCTGTGGCTCCTAGACCCAAAAAGAATAATCTTAAGAATAATCTTTCATCAGTCCATAAAATGTTGTGCCACTTTTAGGCCAGTCAGTGTGGCTATTTGTAACCTCTTCAGCACGTCCTTTCTGCAACAGTGGGACTTTGCGGGAGCTTCTTGCTGATAGTTTGCCTTCACGTAGACGTCTTCTAATTGTTACAGTACTCACAGGTAACTTCTTTGATCTCCCTGGAGCTGATCATTGGTAGTTTTCTGCTTTCTTCCACTTTTCGGTCTCTTTGTTCATTTTAAAGCATTAAAGATCATCCACACAGCCTAATATTCATTTTCTTCACTTTCTGTAAAGTAATAACAAATCTGATGAATATTTTTGATTTGGAATAGAATGTGCAGTGTTCACAATGCATCTGTGGATGGATATAAAAGCTATTATAAGGTTCTCTTGCTTTTGTGTGTTTGCAGACATACTGTATGAGGAAATGCTCTTTTAGTTTAGATATACTGAAGTTTTTACTTGCTATGTTTGAAAGTGGCATGACTGTCAGTTACTTATTGATTAAAAGGTTGTAGATGGGTTGTATATATGGTGTGTTAAGCCTACTTGGATGATCTGTTCTTAACCCATAAGAACCCATGGTGACACCAGTGTAACAAGCACTCTTCTGTATAACGCTTTATGCCCCTTATTATCCCCAATGTGATTTTCTTATTCTGAAACAAACTTTAGAAATGTGTTCTATGTGGTCCACTTGGTCTGTGGTATAACCCACATCATTTCCTGTAAGGATAAATGGGTCTGGGTTCTTATGGGTTAAAGGTCTTTGGGCAAATGATGTTTACATTCAGTTCAGGTCCAATAAATTCCACACAAAACATTTACAATGCAACATTTATGACATTTATGCTCATGCATGTTCTGGCATGTCACCACCACCTGTAGATCACTGAAATAGTGTAAAACCATTGGCAGGAATTTGCATTGCATCATCCATGTGCATGAATTCTTACATCGTTGTCCTCTGCACATGTAAGACAAGCAGCATAAAAAGAGCTGATCCAGAGCCCTGCTACTAGTTTCATGTACGGCGCAATGCATACGGTGCAATAGTACAGTGATTCACACAGGCCCCGCGGGCAATTCCTCTTGTTTCCTTAAGGAGACAAATATGTTGCAGATCGCCTGTACAACTTGCATTCCTAGCAGCAACGGGTTACAGGATATGACACGTCTCTTCATAACATCCCCAGAGCTTTCACGCCATGCAATCTCAACTCTCCAGTGATAACACGCCCCGAGTAACTGTAACATATGACCCAGATTTCCTGTCAGTGCATTATGAAGCGTACGCCGTCCTGTTATAATGCTGAACATTATGCATTCATCTGCTGTCAGTCATTCTGCACAGCAGCATTGCGACGGGGACATAAAGAGGAAAGGCATGGTGGTTCATCATGCCGCGCTCCATAATGCCCCAGTACTTTTCTTAAGGTGACAGTTTGCATCTTTGAATGGGTCCATCAGCAGACAAGGAGATAACGAGTTTGTTTTTGATTTTTTTTTTTTAATTCTTTAGTCGGTCTTGTTGAGCTTTATTCATTTCTACAGGGCACCCAGAATGTCTCAATGCACTCCTATAGCTTTACTAATAGTCACACTGAAGTGTGACACCTTATCATCACACCTTTTGATCAGTGTGTAGCAGCACATTTACATGAAATCCATCTGACCTCTTTAAATACCTGAGCTACCAACTGTCACATGAGGATCTTTTTTTTTCCCACCTTCCCTCAGGCGACCTGTGTGTAGTTACATATGAAAGTAATCTGATGAAAAATATTATCATATATTACAAACAAAGGAAATAATACTAATTTATATAGACTGTTACTGGAGCAAGTATCCCATGTTTTCATAACTAAAAGAGGCATGCCTCTCTGTGTTATCTGCAGCCAGGTACCAGTCAGTGCCAGCAATGCCAGAGATCGGGAGCTGCCCGGTGCCGCTTCCCTGCCTGCCAAAGTGAATCTGGGGCTAGTGCTTGGGGAGGGTGAAGATGGCCACGCTAACCAGCCAGCCTCAGTCAGCGAGGGCAGCGCCAGTCTCGGAGAGCCGGAGGAGGATGGAAATCACTCCCACTCTACCGCCTCAAGCCAATGCAGTGCCACATACAGCAACCTGGGTAAGAATTACACACGCGAGATGACTTGCTTCCTGAACGGGTGTTTACGTTTGTGTATTTTACTTAAAACAGTACTTAACCGTGCTGCATGTCCAAAACGTATATGTTTCCTTCTGCAAAAATGTACTGTTTCCTCTAATTTACAGAACCAGGTCCTTCTGCTGCTCTGTAGACGTTATAGTTACACACCACAGTCCCTCAGAGCACTAAACAAATGACACTATACTAACTACTGAGGCTCTGTTATGCGTGAGAGAGCTGGCCTTTTTAGATGATCTCCAGTCCTCGTGTGGCTGTACTTCCCTTCACTCCTGAGTAGCTGATTTAACTTTTCCTCAGCATCAGCACACCTCCACATGTGACAAGTCATAATTTATTCTCTGCTAAAACAGCTGGAGCTCAAAATCACATCTTGTCACCCACAGGCTGCAACTTGGAAGAACTTGAAATCTATTCTTTCAGCTCGAGGTAGAAATCTTTAGTTAGTTCTCATCAGAGCCTTTGCTTAAGCACATCAATACTCTCTCTCTATTCTCTCTCTGTGCCTTCATCTATTGCTCTTGTCATATTTCTGAAAGTCGTATTTGACAAGATTGATGAGTTTGAGAAAAAAGGGCTACACTAATAGCCACATTACAAGAACACACACTGCACAGCTGCCCACAGTATTACTTTTAATGTCACAAAGCTTTTATCCTCATTTAATCTGAAACTAATTATTAGACTTTCCCCTCTCTCTGAATTCCTAATGGTCTGGTTCGACATTGGCGATCACACATAGTAGACCTGGAAATGTACCCCGAAACCTCCATGTCCATGCTAGGTGACAGAGACTGCTCCAGAGAGCCTGGTCCCCATCATCTCCATTATCTTCTGGAAAGGGGTCCCAGATGTGAAAAAACTTAAATGGTTTGTCTTTAAGCCAGAAGCATTTAGCTTCTAGGGGGAGAAGTTCCATAACACACTAAACAGCAGCACCTTAAGCAGCGTCAGTGAAGGGGGGCTGAGACCTGATATAGGTTGCAAAAACCTGCGATTTAACAGTGTACTTCTCCTTTGGCTTTCTTATTTTTATTCAGTGATGTCTGTTGAACCGATGGAACAGTGTAGATAGAACTGAGAAAACACTCACTCTCTTTTTTTGGTCAATCATCATGAGGTAAAAGCAGATGTATAAATAATGTGCAGGCTCGTCTACTGTCCCAAAAAGACAATATTTACCCAGCTAGCTCCTGTCTCATTCTGTTTGACTACATCAAAATGAAGACCAGGGGATAAAAGATTTAGGGGGTGGCGTTTAGCTCAGTTGCGAGAGCATCCACCTCATGTACAAAGGCTCAGCGCTTGCCAACAGCTCAGGGTTTGAATCTGACCTGCGGCCATTTGCTGCATGTTATTCCCCATCTCTCTCTCTCTCTCTCTCTCTCTCTCTCTCTCTCACAACTGTATTTTTTGTATGTTCTGTCTCAGCAGAGAAATGACTCATATTGAAAGGCCCAAATACCACCGCTCTGATTTCTAATACTACTGCTTTTATGTTCCTCTTACTATCACGATGATGCCTCTTCTACAGTCTCCATTTTGGAGCCTGGTGACATTAGACATCAGACGTCATCACTAGACATCAGGTAGTTTGATGGAGGAGGAGAGAGGCGTGCACAGCTGTCAAACATAGCTGGACACTTAAAACATGAAGCTCTCTGCGTGTGGGAAAGGATCTCGCTGTGATCAAGCGGTGTGTGAAACAAAAGGAAATGGAAACACAAAGTGGTAGAGTGTTTGTTTGTGGAGCCGATGCACAGCCATGTCTTTACACATCTGCTCATGAGAGCTTTAAAAAGTGTGTGTGGGTTTTATTTTGTTGTTAAAGGATTCATCAGCCAAAGTGTTTGTTTGTGTTTATGTGTCATTGTTGCACTAATTAGGTTTCTACAAGTGTGTGTGTGTGTGTGTGTGTGTGTGTGTGCGCGCACAGTGTTTCTGTGTGTATTTGTGTTTGTATAAAAGCTCCCTGGATGATGCATGATGAGCCTGCAGCTTTATTTTACTCCTCTGCATACTGCTAACAAGAAACAAGGCAGGAGTGTGTGTTTCTGCCTTCAAGTACATTGGACAGTACAGGACGTCATTTTGTTTTGGAGGGAGTTAGTCGCCTTGAAGATTAATCCCACAGCTGCTGAGCGTGAAGTTTCCATTTCTGTCTGGTCTATTTACTTGTCAGTATTGCAGAAATAGATCAGAACTGCCTCCACTCCCTCTGCCGTCCACTTTCCAGCTCTCTGTTCACACATTTTTATTGGAGAACCACATTCACTTCACCAAGCATAAGTGTCTCTCTCTCACTGGCTCTATATACAGTACGCACACACTTGTGTTTTAATCAGAGCATCAGGCAGTAGGAGGCAGAGCACTCGCTGTCTCACTGAGTGAGAAATCTTCAGTACTGGTGGGAGCGTTGAGCCTGTTGGCACCAGCGGCTTTGCACACACACACACACTCAGGGATGGAAGCAGAGAGAGGCTTTTCACTCTGCCTCCCTGCGCAGCCGCTGCACCGCGTTTACCCAAAAACTTTGAGCCATTAGAGGAAGCCAGGTAGGCTTGTTTTCCTTGTTTCTTTCCCTCCTCTCATCTCCTGCATCATCTCTCCGTTTTCAGGTGTCGCCTCTTTGTGTTTCTCTTTATCTATCGTTTCTCTCAGTTGTGCCACCCACTCCAATGCTCTCGCTTTTTCCCTCCCCGCTGTTCCTCTGCCCACCTCCTCCATCGCCTCCTCTCGTTACGGCGTACAGAGTTTTATTACAGCATGACGGCTCAACAATAATTACTCTGCTGCGGCAACAAGTTCCTTCATCTCCTCTTGAACAAATGTTGGACAATACGGGTCATCAGAACTGTGAACGGAATGCCTTAATATGCTATTTTCTTTACATTATATCCACCAAGATCAAGAACAGTCCTTTTTTTTATTTCACTCAGTTTATATAAAGGCATTCTAGCTGTATCGGCTCTGGTCTACGAGGAGATGACTGAACAGTAAGTGACTGTCTACAGTTTGTGAGTTTCATTTCACTCCAAAGTATACTAGAAAATGTGTGTTACAAGACATTTTACTGCAGCTAACTCAGTAACTTCTCATGTGTGTTCACTCCGTTGATTTTTGATGATGATGTGGCAATGCAGGCTTAATTCTCAGATTTAGATTGAGGAAACAGAAAGCAGACACATAGGCGGTCATGTTAATCCTGAGCAGATTTTGGAGGGATTAAGATTGTCTGCTGTTTTATCTCCTGGAGGTGAAAAGATGCTTATCTCTAAGAAAATAACTTTGTATTAATGCTTATTAGTTTCAGTTATTATGCAGCACTTTTTTTAAAAAAAAAACAGGGTTTTACTTTCACCATCATCTGTCACATGTCGCTCACATGTTGTCTGTTCAGTTGAATAGTTGGAAAGGAAATCACAGAGATGTGTTCCTTTGTGTTATTGAAAGTAATCTGCAACTTCCTTTATTGCACAAGAGAAGACAGTGGAAGACCAATAGATTCCAAAATAATCTGGCAGATTAATCGATATTGTAAATTCTAAAATGTATATCAAATCAAATCAAGTTTTATTTGTATTATTTGTATATCCCAAAGTCAGAAAAAATACATTTAGCCATGTCATTTACAATGTCACATGTACAGAACTGAGTTTGTAAACCATCATAAAACAGTGACTAACAGTTTGAGCGTATTTCTGCAGCCCTCAGTTTAATTCTCAACACTTGAAATGAGTCGGTCTTATGTAACAGCCACACTGCTGCAATAGAAGATCCTTATGACTGGACGAGGAAGGCGGTTGTTGCCCTGGATGGATTACTGCAGATTGGTGGAGGAACACATTAAATACACCCGTCCCAGGGAGGATTACCCAGACTCATTAACTCTAACCTGACTGCTCTTTCTTAAGGCTTCTTCTGCTCTCCTAAAGATAATGGCAGCATGATGCACAGTGAGGAGTTACTCATACCCTTTAACAAGAATTTGCTATCAGCAGTGTTTGTCCTGTTTGTTCAGGCGGACTCCTTTACCAGAGGGACGTCAAAATGTCATCTGGCAGGTGTGACTTTGAAACACATCATCTCATAAGACTCAGCAGCCTCTCATCTTGATCTTACAGGAAATTGGGGTGCTCCCTGGTGAGCTGAAAGCTGCGTATTATGGTCGTCTGTGACCTTGTGCATCCACTCACTTTAAACCAGGCTTTTTTTATTTCTTTTCTTGGTATCAGACATGTGTCTCTGACCTGTCTGTCTCCCTGGTCCTCAACTCAAGAGAACATCAAGAGAGTACAATCAACCCCTCAACCCTCCAGTTCCCTCCCACCACCATCCCCAGAAAAATAAGGTCACTTCAAGCCCCTGATATAAATGTGCTCTCTCTCCACGCTGCCTCTTTAAGTCCTCACTGCAGAGCAGAATTGCAGATTGAGTCGGGGCAGCTGGATGGTTGGAGGGACGACTTGTGGCCAGCTGTCCTGCTCTCTGGCCATCAGTTCCATCACGTGCCACAGCACACAGGACCTCGTGTCAGCCTGTCATCCTCATGAGACGCAGCAAGCCAGTGGGTGGCTGCAATGGCTGCTTGGAGACACAAGAAACTGAGGATGAATGATTGCAGTGCAGAGTGATTTATGTCATTGGTGTCATTTTTATCAGCTGTTAGGATTTCTGATTTGACTTTTATGGAAGTCACATTAATTCAGATCTGACAGCAAAAATCAGTTTTCACATCCTGAATCTTTTTTTGGACATTTTACGCTGAATGATTTCTGCCTGCAGGAAGCTAAATAAATGATCAAAGAGTACATCTTAATGGCAATAAGTGGCTTAAAGAGATTAACCCAACAACTTCCAATTATATTTTTTTTCATATTCATATGCTCTGTTTTAAAGGTACAGTGTACAAAATATGGCATAAATCACCTGAAATTAAATTAAATGAGTTTTTATTACCTTAGAATGAGCCTTTGTAAGCCTTCCTCTTATCCTCCACATGGTGGGTTAGGGTTAAGAAACTCCCACCGTTTCTGCTTCATACTAGGAAGCACACCACTAAATACTGGTCCTACATACTGGTCTTTTTAAGTAAATTAACCATACGATATTTAAAAAGTCAATAGCAGATTTTACATCCTAATAGTTTCATCTATATCAGGGGTCTGCAACCTGTGGCTCGCGAGACAGATGTGGCTCTTTTGATGACTGCATCTGGCTCGCAGACAGGGGAGAAAGTAAGCCGGCATTGTCCGGCACGGTGTACCACTAAAACGTTCAGTGGTGGTACGCAGTACCAGGAAGATGGAAGGGCTGCCTGTTGTAAAGCCTCGTTCAGAACCAGTCATGGCCGCACACTCGGTCAGATAATAGATCCGCTAGCAACATGCAGTCTTGAAAACTACTTTGTCCGTTTAAAAAATCCTTTGAACTCATTCTGAATAGTTTCTGAACTGTCCGTGCTGTGTTTTAGTCCATGCTGGACGGAGCCTTGGCCGGGCATCTCCCTCTCTCCCCCTCCCCTCGGAGAGAGCCTGGTGGTCTCCTCTGCTCAGCCTTCAAACGTGGACCACACCTTTAATATCTTTATTTCAAATCATTAGAAGAGTAAGCAGTTGTGTTTCGTGTTATTGTGTTCAATTTTAACGACACAGAACAGCTCGGAAACGAAACTGCTGATGAGCTATCGACCGGAGAGTTCACTCAGAAGTATGTGAGTGCACATGCGCGTCTACATCCTAAACACAGCTGTTGCTATGGGGATCGGTGCACGATCGGGACCATGCAGCACCAGAAGTCGCATTACTGTTAAGAAGTGTTTTATTTATTATTGGTTAGCTTCGGTACAACAACTTTATTAAAAAGAATACATTCAGGCTTAATTATACTGTTCTGACTAATATTCAGTGTCAAAAAATATTATATGGCTCTCACAGAAATTCATTTTAAAATATGTGGCTCTCTCAGCCAGAAAGGTTCCCGACCCCTGATCTATATCAATGCAACATCATTTATAGAACAATGTAGCACAATATAAATACTGAAGTAAATGTACTAATTTCCATCAGTGCAGGCTGCTGGGTTGGTCATCGCTGAGCAGTTGTGCCTGATCATTTTTCCTTCTGGCTAATAAACTCTACATTTGTTACAGCTGTTTGAACTTGCCACATGTATACAGTACCAATATGTTCTTGTCCCCGTTTAATATGTTTTAGTGGTGTAAGCACCTGAATAGACTCTTACTCATGGAATCCACGTTATTCTCCTCCTTTCCCTCTAGGTCAGTCCAGAGCCAACATGATCCCACTGAAACAGCCACGGAACATCAAAGCATCCAATGATACCTTGGCCTCCATCGACTTCGACAGCCTCGCTGACCAGCCAGCTGCCAAGGCCACACCACCACCACTACCCAAAAAGGTTGTACCACGGCCCATCAACGAACTCAGCCTTGGAGGCAAAGAGTCGGCGCAGGGAGCTCTGAGACCTCGGGCTGAGGCTAAACCTGGAGGCACCAACCTGAGTGTGGCCAACCCTCTTTACGACCTGGACTCCACCTGGGAGACAGCTAGTCAGAGCTCCTCTCTGAGCTCAGAGCCTCATCGAACTCACGACCACGAGAGCGGTGACTCATTGGAGAGGCCATCAGTTGCCTTGGCCACCAACAAGAGCCGCCCAGCTAACAGCATGTCATCCCTGGTCCCTCAACCTGTATCTGCTGCACCCAGTGACACCACTGACAGAGAGAGGAGGGTCTACCCGAGTACAGAATCATTGGCTGGAAGGGGTCGGACACCAGGTCGCAGTGCCACTGCTGGAGGAGGAGGCTCCAAACCCCAGAGAGCGGCTCTTTACAGGGGGTTAGACAGCTGGGATGAAGTGGTGGGAAGGATCCGGGGACTCCACACGGACACCCTGCGGAAGCTGGCAACAAAGTGCGAAGACCGCTTCATGGCAGGTCAGAAGGACCACTTGAGATTTGGTACTGACAGCTGGTCCCACTTCAGGCTGACCACTGGGAAACCCTGCTGTGAGGCGGGAGATGCTGTCTACTACACCGCCTCCTATGCCAAGGACCCACTGGTGAACTACGCCATCAAGGTGAGATTATAGATTATAGATGAGTTTGTTCTGCCAGATGGGGGGGACGAAAGAGTTCTTAAATTTGTCTTTGAAGTTAATAATTATTAGATTAATAAATTAAAAACATAGTAAACTAACTGAAGCTAGTTTGTCCCAGTATTTAGTTTTCACTTCATTCTGTGGAAAAACATCTCATTTTCAGCATGGTTAGTCTGTTTGTTGCGTCCTTGCTTTGCATTTCCCTTCATCCCAAAGATTTTGAGATCAGGCTGCTGCTCGCCGTCCTTGCAGTAGATTTCTTTAATCCTCGTTTTTTGTTTTTGTGTTGAGGAATCTCCTCCTCCCACTCCTCCCTCCCATCCTCAGCCTGGCTGAAGAAGGTATTTGTGCTGGAATATTAGCACTTAAACTTTGAGCCTTCAGGGCACAAACTTGTGCAATAAAACCTGTGTGTGCTTGCATTAGGGTTTGTTTTTTTATATATTTAATTGTATGAGGGTAGCAGAGAGAGAGAGAGAGATGGAGGGCAGAATTTGCCGGAAGAGTTCTAAAGCGAAGTACAAAGCAGATATAGATGAAGGTTGCATTATTCACAGGATATGAAATTCTCTGCTCTCCACTTCAAAGCCTCGCCTTCATATTAGCAGCAGGCTCAAGAAAAAGTCTTGTTTTTTTTATGCTGCTCATCCATAAATAAGAAGAAGCAGCAGAACACAAACAGGCCCAATTAAACTTTCCCCAACTCCATTTTAATGTGGCCCAGTTGTGCTCCTGCCTCCCTTAACCTCCTGTCAAAAGTGTAGTCAATCCTACTGCAAATGAGATTTTACACGCTGTGATATTTTTAATGCATTGCTAATTGTTCATAATCCACCTTGGGCATGTCTGTGTGAATCCTTTGCTCTCGGAGGAATTCCAAAGTGAGTGTGTGTGCTTTAAAAGCCTTGAAGTCTCTCTGAAATGTCGGCATTAAGGAAACAAGAAGGAACCGTAAGTGAAACTGAACGCCCGTTAACTCGGAGCTGTTTGTTCTAAGCAGCAGTGCAAAATGTAACATCTAAACAGAGAAAGGCTCCTGAAGAACACTCAGCAGGCAGCTGGAGTTTCAGAAACATGTCTAAACCAGCGCATCCAGTGAACACACACATTCCTAAAGAATGACACAGCAAACACTGCACTGCTGCAGAGACTTCACCCCACACTCTATGATAATAATAAAGTGTACTTCAAATATGCCAAACAGCTCCAAGGTTAAAGTCCGTCTTTGCAGAGGTGATAAAGTGAAGTGATTGAAGTAGCGCAGTCATAAAAGAACACTCTGACGCTACTCTGAGGTCAAACAGACAAGTTTAATGAAGCTCAGTGATAATTCAGTATGATTATAAACTGACTAGTAGTTGACTCCTACCAGGAGGATAAGGTGGTGATATTATACAATAACCATCTCTTATAATACAGAACAGGTTGTTACAGTACACATTTTTCACACATGTACATGTCAAGAGTGGCTCGAAAGTGATGGTCAGCCATTAATCATAGAGATATGCTGTATGTCCACAACATAGCTCGACTCAGCTGGATTTGGTGCTTCACTTGGTTTTCATACTTGTACGTGGTCATCAGAGCAACACAACAGGCCCACTCATGACATGGAACCCGACTGATGGGTTGATGTTCCTCGTTCTACCTGTATTGTTCCTGCTCTGATAAGTCTATGTCTGCTGTGAACAGAAACAGCACACACACGCGCACACACACACACACACACACACACACACACACACACACACAGCAGCTTGAATTTAGTGTTGAGAAGTTTCAGCTTTCCTTCACTGAAAAATGCCAACTTATTGCTGTACATTTACTGCCACACTGACAGTACCGCACTGCTCTCACATTCACCGTTCATCCGCACATTCTGCACACAGAAAGGAGATTTTCATTCCCAACTAATGTGAACAACAATCAGCCTCTGATACCTGATGACATTTTCAGCATATGTAGTGCTCACTGTCTATCACACACATAAAAAGTGCAGCAGTGCACTTTGAAAGAGCACTGATGACGATGATGATGATGATGATGATGATGATGATGCCAGGCTGACATTAGAAGCAGGGTTTAAACGTGCTGTGTCAACAGATGGATTTGGTTAGTCCTCACAGAATCCAAACATCACTCTGCATCTCCATGTCCTGATGTCAGTGGTGTCGTCATTTTTAATGAACTCACAGCATTGATATGAAATAAATAAATAAACCACGTTAAAGCTGGTTTCAAACTTAAATATCTCAGTAATATGTTGTGACTTCTCCCTTTGTGGGTATTTTAGTGAGCGCTGTGACGTCTGTGGTGACGGGTGATATCCTTGACTCGGCTTCTCTTCTCCGTGCCATGATCAAAGTGCAGAAAGACAAAGAGCTGCAGCGGCTGTCACTGCGCGTTAGAAGACAGACGTGGCTCTGGCTGCTGTCTGTGACAGCCCGGAGTCTCTGCTTCACAAAGCTCCATCATTAACGCCACGAGCTGTAATGTTGGAGCGAGGCCAGCACCTTTGATCTCGGAGTTCTCCTGTGCATTCTCAGCTAACGTGGTGTGTTTTGTTCCTGATGCTGCAGGAGGCTGCTGTTAATATCAAACAGTGAAAGATTTATAGTCAGGGCCAAGCCTGGCCACAGAAAGACTGCAATAAACAAAAATACATCCAGCTTTGATCATTTCAACATTCATGACATCGACTGTGGGACCAAGATTAAAGTCATTTTGGTTCTTTTTCATATATTTCATTGTCAACACATCCCAGGGGCCAGTTTATTCATCCAGCATGCACGCACACACATACACACACACACACACACACACACACACACACACACACCTTTCAGACGATGGACCAATCTGACATTCACACCCACTTCACACTGTGATTAGCCAGCCACACGGAGGTGAGAAAGAAGCTGATCTATATCTCTATTTTTATATGCTTTACACAACTATTTGTGTCACTTCGAATCTTCCAGTCTTCCAGGACTGTTCATGTCTGCTCTTATCCACGTTTTTTAACAACACTGTGTGTCTGCGATGAGCAGATTTACACCCAGCCGACGTGGTTGTTCAGAAGACCTTTGATTGCTGACAAAACTATTCAACCAAGCCAGAGATGCAGATCTTTAAAACAGGTGTCAAATGTAAAGTTTCATTTTTAAAGAAGCCATGAATTAATACACATAGATGATGGTTTCTAGTGCCAATGTTCTTAGTAATGAACAAAGAGCAGCCAACGGACAAACACACATCAGATACACGTCAGTAAGATCTGTTCATTGTCTTTTCATGGGATTGCTGCAGTTTTCCCTCATACTAAGAGAAAATGGAGGTATTATTAATGTGCTGGTCATGGTTTTTAAGACCGGCACCCAGCCAACCCACCAAACCCTGAACGCGCTGCTGGGTGGGAGTGGGAAGATCTTGGCTGAATTAACAGAAGTGCTGTTTGAATCGTGTTCCTCATTGTTGAATAGCAGCACAGCAAGTAACCCATCATCATCACCCCCCCCCCCCCCACACACAAACTGTGAAGAGAAAAATTGGACTAAAACCATGAAGGTTAAAAATAACTAAAACTTGGAGGGCTGTTAGTCTAAAGTCTAAATCTAAAACACTGCCTCTGATTTGTTGACCAAAGAAAAATCTTTTTCTCTATAGCAGTATGGCTCATTAGGCAAGTAAATGTAGCTTCATCACAGGTGGAGGTTTCTCTGGTCAAAAACAAACCTTACATCAACGTTAATCTTGTGGACTCTTGT
The DNA here is from genome assembly GCA_014281875.1 of Nibea albiflora. NCBI lineage: Eukaryota > Metazoa > Chordata > Actinopteri > Sciaenidae > Nibea > Nibea albiflora. The sequence continues at coordinate 2,709,652 of CM024800.1, forward strand.
CTTTGTTTTCTCCAGATCTGCCGGAGCAAAGTGAAGGAGACCCAGCAGCAGTTCTTCCACAGCCTCGCAGTGAGACAGAGCCTGGCTGTGAACTTCAACATCCAGCAAGACTGCGGACACTTCCTGGCCGACGTCCCCACCCGCCTGCTGCCCTGGGAAGAAGAAGAAAATGAGGAGGAGGAGGAAGAGGACGAGGACGAGGAGGACAACGTAAATGAGCCAAAGGAGAAAGAGAAAGAGATCAAGACCGAAGCCAAGACGACGGACTCCAAAGCTAATGGTAAATTGGACGAAACCCCCACAGCAGGTCACATGAACACTGCTGGCCGCTTGAAGAGCCGAGTGGTGGTCATCACTCGCGAGGTGCCCTTCCAGACGGTGGCTGACTTTGTCCGAGAAGGCGTGGGGCGACACGCCCACAACCCGGAGCTGTACGAGCGTCAGGTGTGTCTCCTGCTGCTGCAGCTGTGCTCCGGGCTGGAGCACATGAAACCTTATCACGTGACCCACTGTGACCTGCGCCTGGAGAACCTGCTGCTGGTCCACTGCCAACCTGGCAACCCCTGGAATCTGGACATTCTTGAGCCTAACAACAACAGCAACAGCAGCAGCAATATTTCTGGTGCTACCTCTGCTGCCGCCGCTGCTGCCAACGCCACATGCCCCGCCCGACTCATCATCAGTAACTTCTCCCAAGCAAAGCAGAAGAGCACCCTCATGACCGCCAACCCCGGTACACTGCGCGACCAGTCACGCCTGGCACCCGAAATTGTCACAGCCACTCAATACCGCAAGTGTGATGAGTTCCAGACGGGAATTCTCATCTACGAGATGCTGCACCGACCCAACCCCTTCGAGGAGACACCAGAGCTGAAGGAGCGGGAGTACACCTGGGCTGACCTGCCACCGCTTCCTGTCAGATCGCTCTATTCGCAGGGTCTGCAGCAGCTGGCCAGGTTACTGCTCACCGTCAACCCGTCTGAAAGGATCCGCATGTCCGAGGCCCGGGCCTGCCTGCAGTGCCTGCTCTGGGGCCCTCGGGAGGACTTGTTCCAGGCGCTGGGCTGTAGCAGCACAGGCCCCATGTCAGGGGCCACTTCCAGCCAGCGCGAGGCCACCCTCCAGAACTGGCTGGACCTGAAGCGAACACTGATGATGATCAAGTTCGCGGAGCGCTCGCTGGACGCAGCTTGCGGCGTGAGCCTCGAGGACTGGTTGTGCTGCCAGTATCTGGCGTTTGCCACCACGGACACCTTGAGCCGGGTGGTGCACATCCTGCAGCAGCCGCAGCCGCATCCTCATTCCCAGAACCAGAGCCAGCCCGCGCACCCGGCACAGAATCAGACGCATCAAGCACACACCCTCCACCTGACTCAGTCCCAGCCTCTCTGAGTTTTTCTACCCAGCTGTTACTATGGCAACAGATCCAACTTCCCCTGTGTGGTCCCTCTGCCACCGCTAATGTGTGATGTAAGCTAATAGTCAGCCTTGTTGTTGCAACAGCCGCAGCGCTCACCTAAGACTAAACGTGTAACGTCTGTGTCTCCTTCATGGACAGCGAGTGGCTGAGGTCCAGTCAGACAGATCCAGAATCCTCTCAGCGCTCATCAACAACAGTCCAAGACCAACTCAAATATTGAAGTTTCCTGTTTATGATCATTTTTAGGTTTTTTCACCGAATTGTGATAGCCTTCTAGTTTTCATGGCAGGTCTCCAGATTACAAATGGAATACATTTAGAGATGTTACATGAATATTCTATAGAAACGTTTGATCAGATTCCCTCTGTGTTCTCAAGGAAGCTTCAGAAATGTAGATTTAACATGCATTATTACACAGCGATACATTTGCAGGTTTGAAATCTGTGGAGACTAAAAAGAAAAATGAAGGGAGTGTGATCAAAACAAAACGAAACAAACAAAACCAAATTTTTCTCAGACTGATGCAAAATATGATTGACAAGCAAAGCCAAAGAAGCCACAAATTGTCCACTTAGAGATACTTTTACACTTTATCACATCTTTCTTTCACTTCATTACAGAATGCAGTCTGACAGGATCGCAGTAAGTCCTGACGTTTGATGTTTGCACATACTCAGACTTGAATCAGTGAAAAGCCGGTCCGGAACTGAAAGGACCTTCAGTGTCGTATCGTACCACACTTTACCCGCAGAGGGTTTGGAGGTAGAGGATGAACACTGAGCAGTTCTCAGAGCACAGTTAACACTTTTTAAATGATTCAAAGTTAAAATGGGACAGACGGCCCCGGCTGCTGGTTTGGTTACATCAGACTATGTGCAATTAGTATCTTTTATTGTTTGTTATTTTCTTTTGGAGCATCTGAACATTTGTATGACACGACGCAGTCTTTGGCTAATCCTCTCTTCCATTAGTTTTGTGGCACATAAACGGACTCAAATCCTGCAATTTAAGAAACAAAGTGAAGTTCTGTGTGAAGAGCTTCTCGCCGTGGATGTGAGGACGGATGTTTCAGGGACTGCAAAAAAAGTTCTTCTGTCTGTTGTGTTGTTTTTGTCAAGTTGTTTTGAACGGTTCTGTGTCACGGACAACATTTGCACATTGAGTCTGGACGTCGGCGCTCCTCGATGGAGGCTGGCGACACGACCATGCAGCACAGACTGACTGGGAAAGGTTCCTGTGAACGTGAGGAACTGGATTCGATTGTTTTGCAGTGTGTGGAATGTAAGAAAAAGTTTGCCTGGACTTGAAACAAGACATATTGGACCTGGTCTCATCTGCTTCAGAAAACACACTCATCTTCCAGCTGAACCACTTTGTTATGAACTCACAAGCACCATCGTGAAGAGAAACTCAGCCACTGAGACTTGCCTTCATTCCTCTGGCCCTGTTGCCCCTCGCCCTCTTTGCTCTGATCTGCCCCCACCCCACCACACCCCACCCCACCCCCCGTCCTCTACACGGAGGATGTTTTCCAGCTGACACCGCAAAATGGCTGACTTTCTTTGCTCTGCTAAAGTTTATCTTTTCATATCTTGAAGCTGTAGCAGTTCAGCAGCTCGCCGTCGAGGGCTGGGGTGGGCTGGGGTGGGGGGGTCTGCTTTTGGGGTCAGGATCCTGTGATTGATCATTTTACTGCAGACGTACAATACAAGACTTTTAAAAGGTCCATGGCATGACAATGAGACGAAGCAGGTGTGAGTTTGTTTCTGCGTTTTAAAGGATTTGTGTACTGAGGAATGTGTGTGGACAGCACTGGTGGCTGTCCTTGTGTCTAGAGATTTAAGCCTTTATATAGTATATATAAATATAAATATAACCTTTATCTATTTTAATCCACACACTATTTTGTCGAGTACGGAGCACCTCTACTTCTGTCTTCAGATTGATTTTTAAAGCTTTACTTAGCTTTCTTCCGCCTTGCTTGCTCTGGGGGAGAATCAGAAGGTGAGTGGCGGACACTGTCCTCCACTAAAGGGTGAATGACACAGCTTTTTAATCTTCAAGCCCACATGATAAGGAGCATTAATACACAGAACAATGTACAGTATTTTTACCCCTGGTGAAGTTATCTGCTTTAGGAGATGAACCACTTTGAAAAAGAGGCTGAAGGATGACTTTTAAACGCATCACGACATCCCGGCATTCATCATCCGTGCGTCCTGCAGCGAGTCTTGTTGATTTTCTCTCTCTCCGCTCTGGTTTTCTCTTTGCATTATTAAATGCCACTGAACGGAGAAGCAGAAGCTCTCTGAGGCGTTCTATGAACATGTGTACAGTATGTCTCCTGGCCTGCCGCCGTTTATTGTTGATCAAGTTAACCAGCAGTAACAGAACAATAAATATGTTTTTATATATATATATATATATATACACTCTGTGTGTTTGTCTTATTCATGCTGCCGTAGCTTGATTTTATCCTCCAGGAGAGAAGAGCTAGAATTTCTTGAAGTGGACAGACAAAAGAAAGAGCTCAGAGTTGAAGCTTGTATTCAGAAAGTTAAAGACTTATTTTTTACCTTTCTCTCCACCTTTCAACTCTTTTATTTCATACTTGAGTTAGATCTGTAGGAAGAGCGATCAGTGCTGTGAAAGTTTGACCGTTTGTTTTCAGTCGTCGTGGATCTGGATTAATGCTACAGCAAAATAAGAACCGTCCTCAAGCCTCGGGCTGCTAATGAGCCTTTCAATTATTTACAGTGGCCATACTAAAACTGGAAACACATTCATCTACTCAGAGATTTGGAACATGAACCAAATCCATGAGAATCTTTGAAACTGGGAGAAACCTGTGATCTGACTCCAGTCCTGTTTCTTTGCCAGCGACTAGTAGCTCATATATTTTAAAGATTGAGGAGCTAACCATTCACACACATTCACACACTGAGGGCACAGCCCTCGGGAGCAGTTTGGGGTTCAGTATCCTGCTCAAGGACACTTCAGCACGCAGACTGGTGATCTAACTGCTGATCATCTGTTTAGTGGATGACCTGCTCTACCTCAGAGCCACAGCCGCCCCAAAATGAAGAAAGCGAAGCAAGAAAGCTGCAGAGATGCACGCCCTGCTCTCTGACTCCACAGAGCTGAAGCTGAAGTTATTAATTAAATATCTAATATTCTGACGTTTCTGTCTGCATGGATCGATGGACGTTTTACAGAATATTACGTTTAAAGTTGAAACATTCACTCTCGGCGCTCAGCAGAAACCCCAAAGCACCAAATTTCTCATTACGGATGAGCGAAATTTGAGGATTTTTATTCAGCAGCTCCAAAATGAAGTTGTTTTTTTTTTCTGAATGATCTTCATGGAAATAAAATGAGCTTTAATGTATTTTCATCTCTAGCTAAGGAACTGTATTGACTTTTGTTGTCAAGTGGCTGAAATGACTGGCTGAGAGCCTTTGAAAAACTTTGAAACTGCAGCACAGTCGATGTTATGTAATTTGTTTGTAATATGTATCTGCAGTACAGCGACTCCACCACCAGATGGAGACACCGAAAAGGCAAAGAATAACCTGACTGCACTCTCCTGCTGCTCCGCCTCTTACACACTGACTGTCCAAGAGTTCACCTTGTTTGTGTTCAGTGTGACTGAAGTCGATTTGCTACTGATAAAACATGTAAAACTCAGCTGTGTCTCATCTTTGTAACAGAAAATGAGAGAATGGAATCCTTCCTCTCCTCTCTCCTGAGTTTTATAGGAACAGTGAACTGCACTGTGATTATGAAGATGATTTATGCTTTCATTTATGTGATAAATCTTTCCAGATCTTTATACATATTTTTGATGTAAGTCTTCAACATGCAGACCAGCTTCGAGCTTCGCTGTTTGCTTTATCTGAGGATTTACTGCTGCAAACATCTTCACTGTTGGTGCTCTCCTCAGGACCAAGCGGTAATCCTCCGTTCGTCAGAGTGATACTCCAGCAGGTTTATGACCTGTATTTTGAGTCATTACTTTATCAATAATCCAGTTGAATAAGGTCAGAGGAGGTCAGACTGGGACTCAGGGGACCACCAGGGGCCCCTGCAAGGGTCAGTAAGGATTCCTCAGCAGGACACAATAAAAGAGGTACAACATCAGTTCTGTAAAGTCAGTATCTTTGTGATATTATGGCTGGAGAAGAGCAACCTCATCAATATTCAACTCCAGTCAAATATCAGCAAGATTTAAAGAGATGAACCATTTCTGTTGGTAAATCTGAGAGTGTTCTGGAGCATCATCAGGATGTGAGAGAGGTTTGATGTTAAAGTCAAACTGTAGAAAAGATCCAAGCTAAAGAACGTCATGCTAACCATTCAAGCTGTTATTTTTAGACATGAACTGCATTTTCATAACAGAGGCAGTTTAATAGATGGCAGACACTCAACAGGCACTTTGCTGATTCAGGGAAAGCAAGCAAGTAAACATACTTTACAATTAGGGCTATAGAAACACTTGAATTCAAATTAAACTGTGCAAAGATACAAAAATAAAATGATATTTAAAAAACCTAAAGATAGAGATAATAACTAGCACAGTGAACCATGACATTTGTGTTGTCTCATAGTGAAAACACAAACACTGAAATATTGAAGAAAAAAGAGTTCTCCAGCAGAGATGTTAAATTGTAACAAAGGTCTGTATGATTATTAAATCCATTATTAAAGTTTTAAAGATGAGTAATTATTCAAAACATTTTAATTGTTAAAATTAAAATACCTTTTGCTTCAACGTGCTTGCTTTTGCTCTGATCTATAAAGAAATATGAAGTGATTTATTTATGAAGTTTTGACTTCAGGGGAGTGTTTGTCATCCAGCACTGTGCCCACCTCCAGTACACACACTTATGTAACTTCACACTGAGTCATCCCTAACAAGTGATGATGATGATGATGATGGTGGTGACTGGACGTGGTGTCATAGGTTTGACTTGAGGTGAGATGATGAGAAAGTTACCCCTGTTGCGTAAGAGCAGGCTGTATGTGTGCGCGCGCGTGCGCGCCCACGCACGTGTTGGTCCTTCTCAGTGCTGCGCTTGGTGTGTGTGTGTGTGTGTGTGTGCGTGCGTGCAGGAGCCCTGGTGGAGGAGGAGGCGGTGGTCGTGTTATTGAGCGGCGGCCCGGCGGTGGAAGTTTCTCTGCAGGGGTGGGACTTTTGTTTGTGCAGTCGGTGGGTCGGGGCTGAGCTGCAGCTCACACAGAAATGCCTCTGGCAGCATCTTTCCAGACTCCAGCGAGCAGCACAAACAGACAGAGTGGAAGATAAACCCTCCTCCTCCTCTTCCTCCTCCTGCTGCTGCTGCTGCTGCTGCTGCTTCTCCTCCTCTTCTTCATCCTTCTGCTCCTCTTCCTCCTCCAGCTGGTCGCGTCTGAAAGCTTTCGAATGCGCTGAAACGGGCGGAGTGTGAACGTTTCCCTCCCCATCCTCCACCCCCTCCGGGATACACAGACTGGACCGGCACCGGTGTCATTGGATGGAGAGAGGCGCCTGAAGAAAGGAGAGCGGTGGAGTTGCTCTACCCTCCTCCTCCTCCTCCTCCTCCTCTTCTTCTTCTTCTTCTTCTTCCCTACTGCACCAAAAGAAAACTCCGGGTAAGAAATGCGTGCTCACTCAGGCCGTTGGTGCGTCTGCTCCTCTGTGCACAACACGCACCGTGCATCATGGCGAGACTTGCGACCTGCATGCGTCTTTTTCTCTCTGCTCCGCTTCATTATGAAGGGATTCATGTAAAGCTGTGGAGGCTGCGCCTGTGCACGCATGTGAACAGGCTCTCCCCCTCTTTTATCTCCCCCTCTTTTTCTTCTCTCAGTCGACCCCAAATATTGATTCGCATTGTTGCTCGAGCTTATCCAGGAGCAGTTTACTGGTTGTGGAGTGAATTGATGCCTTCAGTGGCTCCGAGGGGTTTAAGGAGGGATAACATATGGCACCCCGAGCAGCGGGAGCTGTCCCTTCAGAGAAACACTCTGCTCCAGCTGAGAACTGTGGCCTCGGTGCAGGTTTGCTGTGAAGTGAGCACAGGGAACACTCAGATCTGTGTGCTGCTGGCCAGCATCAGGCAGAGCACCCTTCAGGGTTCAGCATGGACTGATTTATACAGACTTCTTGCTTCAGTTCCTGAGTTCTGTTTTGTGTGTGTGTGTGTGTGTGTTTTGCTGAATATGAATACATTGCACTGGAAAAACACTGACAGCTGTGTAAGAACTTTGTCTCCGTGGACTGCGGTAATGTGTGATCAGAGCGGCTGAGCTGTCAGCTCGATCAGTGCTCAGAGAGTCAAATCATGGCATGACATGACGGTGTGGAGATGAGAATGATTCATGCTCAGCTCATTCATCCTCATTCTGACCAGTTGTACAACCTCAGGTCTCTCAAATGAAACCGTGTGAAAAGATCATTCCACTTTGGTCAAATCACTCAGACATCATGAAACCTGTGACGGTGAGTAGTCACGGTCTGAAGGCAGACAGGTCGAGAGTCTTTGCCTCACTAAGAGGATAAAGATGTGTTCATGTGTTCTGAATGTTGATGTTAATCCTGTACAGCTTTGCTTAGTGTTGCTATAGTATAGTAGTGTGTGTTTGTCTGTGACGTTTGCTGAAATGTGTCCTTCTGTTTACTCTACCTTTAAGTTGTCCCTCCAACACTCTGTTGGCATTATGGGCGCCCTGTTTCCCACACACCGGTGATTTTTGTTGTGTTTTTTACCTCTTGGCTTTCGTTCCATCTTTAAAAAATGAAAGCTGTAATTACCTGGAAAACTTTTAGTCTCAGTTAACAGTTAACATGAGGAGGAGGAGATGCTCTGCCCCTCACAGCTGTGATCTTCAAACGATGAAGCACTTTAAAGATAAAAAAGAATGCTCAGTTGATAACAGTCGGCTTTACTGTTGGACGTTTCAATCTGAGACAGTGGGAAGAAAATTCATCCTTGTTAACATGATCTCACACTCTGAGTCCTCGAGTGTGATCCCTGCAGCTTTCTAATGATGCTGGAAGTGTGTGTGTGTGTGTGTGCGTGTGCGTGTGTGTGTGTGTGTGTGTGTGTGAGAGAGAGAGAGAGAGAGAGACGGGGACTCTCGCCTCCTCCTCTCCAGGCTGAAATACGACCTGCTCAGAATTCAATTCCTCCACCAGCACTTGCAATCATCTCAGCCATTCGTTTAACGCCAACTCTATTTCTCTCTCTGTCATGGGCTTCCCCTGCTCACACACACACACACACACACACACACACACACACACACACACACACACACACTCCACCTTCCCTTCCCCTCCCCGTGTTCCTGCTGAACTCCTCTGAAGAAAAGTGTTATTACATTAAGAAAACTGAGAGCACTTAGAACACTGGAGACATGTGAGTCTGTGAGTCCTCTGTAACACCTGAAGGCCCTCTGAGGTTTCCTTACATTGAGAGGTGGCCTCCGCCTTAATTAAGGTGGATCCAGAATAGATCATGTAATGGATTGGCCTCATTTTATGGTGAATGTCTGCGGTCCGAGCTGTTAAATGTAGGTACAGCTCACTTCTCTTGAAGATGTCTCCAAAAGAAGCAGGCTGAGAGAGAAGTGTAAAATTCAAAATGGCATCACATTAAACTGTTGGCAACATATAAAAGTGCTTTATTGACACTTAAAGCAACAGGTCGACATTCTGAGAACTACTCGCTTTCTTTAGTTTATTTTTATAGGTTTATTTTTATATATAATAATTAAAATTTAGACTCTCGCTACTGTAAAATACGTAGCTAGGTGTGCTTAGCGTAGCTTAGCATAATGACTGGAAACAGGGGGCAGCAGCTAGCCTGGCTATGGCCAAAGGTAAAGAAAAAGCTCACAACACATTAGATAGTGTTGTGGGAAAGGCGCGTTCAGTCATTTGTGGATTAGTGAGCTTGATGGGAGCTGCTAGGCAGATGTCACCTCTGTACAGTGTGACTAGCTGTCAAGAAGATTATGTAACCTCACAGATGATGTTCTTTCTTCCTCTGCACCATCTGGTCAAAATGTAACCACACTGATTTGTAACCAGCTAACAATGTAGCCTATCAGTAATTTAACTGGTGTGTGTGTGTGTGTGTGCGCGCGCATTAAAATAGTTTGTAATATAACTTCAGTTAACATGTTTGGACGCTGACGCTGTTAGCTGATCCAATTTGAACTCCCTGCACTGACTCTGCATATCTCCTGCATCATGACTGATTTTTATGTTCAGGCATTTCCACTTCACTTTCCTTTAAATGTCAGAAACTTGTAATTACAATTACTCCAACATGAACATGTCATTATGCCAACTTGAATCTAAAAGTAATGTATGCAACGCATCATACCCAATACACGTAAACACATTTCACATAGCTTGATGAAAATGTGCTCTCCTGTCTCTGCAGCACTTGAAAACATGAAAGTGAACTTTAGCAGCATCTGCGCTAACTGCTGCTGTTTGACTATCCGCTGCTACAGCTTGCTGCTGCTTTCTTCTCCACTGATGATGACAAATGGCACGCCAAATGAAGTGTAGCCAGTGCTAAGGTTAGCAAGCTATCCTAACTAGCCTTTCTAACTCGACTTTCTGTGGGGGGGGGGGTACAAAGGGGCGAGAGAGAGAGTCCAGATAAAAGTTTGGCAGTCCGCAGGCTTACCATTTACAGTAAAGTTTAACCTACAAAGAAGCTGCACGGTGGAAGCTGTCACAGTCCAGATGCCTTCGGATCGGACAGTTATTCAGTGGTTAATCAATAAAGCTGTGGCTTGGCTTCGACTCACTACTCTTCCCCACTTTGGAGAATTTAGGTTTCCACCCACTTTTACATTACTGAGAGTGAATGAACCTTTATCAAAAACATTAAATGGGCTCTGACTAAGTCTAATTGTGAAGTAATCCAGTAGGTTTAATGAGTTAGCGTGTTGGTGGGGGTGCAGTGATCACACATGGTTTAGCTTTTGAGCCATAACACCGGGGTTCCAGGCTGAAACTTAATGATTACACAAGTGATGAAACATCAGTGGCCTGGAAAAAGAATCCATGCAGGTGTGCAAATAAACAGGACGCACTCAGCAACTTCTTTAATCACCTGAAGGCTCGGTCGCTCTGTCGTCATTTACGTGATTTCATGTAATTATTCTGTAGTTAAATCAACCAAACAAGCATCCCATCTCCATTTGTCTGCTTTTTATTGTTTGTCACCTCTGTGTATTATCTTTTCAACATTCTGACAGCTGATGTGCTTTGGAGTGAAGTCAGCAGGGTTTTTCTCATAAGCTCATCACAAACTGTACAGACAGCTTTTCTGTAAGAAGGGAAGGCAATATTTAACCTCCAGATTTTTGGAGACAAATCAAATTTCAGTGGTTGTAGAGTCAAGTCTCTGTCTCTGTTCTAGTATTTGCAACTAAAAGATGTATTTTATGACCTAAGTGATCGGAAAATGAAAAGAAAACATATTTTGGTGATTGTCAGCATGTCATTGGGTCCAGTTGACTGTATATAAGATAGATGATGTTTGTTCAAGTTTGTTTGGTGAGTTATTGAATGCTGTAAAAAGGGGGTTTCACGTCATGATTGACAAACTACTCTAAGTACTGCAGCTTCTACTGCGCAGACTCCCACTCCAAATGACTTGAGACACGGATGATGAATTCTGCTGACTTTAGTGAAGCTCAGACTTTAATTCTAGGCCACCATGAGGTTTTTCACTTAAAGGTCTCGACAACTCTTGTATGGGTTGCCGTGAAACATATGCATTCATGACAATGATTGATTTGGATGGTGATGTTTAGGGTCTGTATTCACATCCATGTAGAGAATATCAGAGATGAGATAAGTTTGCACCCAGTCTGTAAGTAAACGTTTGAAAGGGATCAAAGTAAACATGGAACATGTGCGAGGATGTTCAGGTACTGTGCTGATGAACTGTGTTATATGTTAAAGACTGTTCCAGCTCTGCTCAGACTGTGCGGTTCTAACATCATTCAGCAGATCAGTAGATCTAAAATCCTCAATGACTTCTCCACAGCGTTAGATACAATGTAAGCTCACATACTGGGAGGAAAGCTTGTATCTGATTTACATTTAGATCATCAACTCATGTTTTCTCACAAACTGAGCTCACGCAGTGGTTCTTAATATAAGAGTGTCTGATTCAGTCTGTGCTTCCTCTGGCCAATCCACAGTCACGTCCTCTCTCCTCTGTTCTGTAGGCAGAACAAACAACATATTGTACAATTTACTGACAGCAGTGTCATTGTGACTCTTCTCAGTTGGTCAGGTCAGTCAGATGGACTCATAATTCCAGAATTTCTGAACTGGTGCAATACATTTGTATTATTTAAATAATAATCTCACCAGAACACAAAGACAGCCACTGAACAGCCGGTCATCACACAAATTGTCCAGGTGTACAAATTGGGAATTAGAGATTGGAAAATTGAAATTAAGTGATCCGCTACACGCCACTGTAAAAAAAGAAACAACAAAACAAACTCAAGAGCAAAGTATACTGACAATGTTTTAGACTTTTATTGAAAGTATTTTAACTTCATTCATTTGCTGACTGACATTCTTTAGTCAAATGTACAGGATCCACTTGTGAGGCATATTTGTGCTTTTAGTTGTGTAATGACTTTGTTTATGTGTACTTCTGTCTGCATGCTCGCTCACTTTGAACCGACCAATAGATCAATCTGGATTCATTATCTGCAGGTCCTGTCCAAATACGTGCAGAACTTCCCATCAGCCTCAGATGTACTTTGTTTTACTCTCCTCCTTTGAGTGGTCAGAAGACTAGAAAGGTGTTATATATGTACAGTCCATTTAGCATTTGTGCTTTAAGCTAAATGCCTCATACAGTGTCGCAGAGGTGCTAGTCTAGTCTCTGCGCATTGTGGTTGTCTCTGTATCTTCGAGCAGCCTTTAGAAGACGTAGCCTTGCCAAAGAAAATTTGAGTTTGTTGTTTTAACCCTGAGTGATTGAGCTGATTGGCTGCAGCCTGCAGGTTCTTACCGTCTCTTCTGGCGCCACGGCTGACATTTCAAAGCCGGCGCCAGCCGGTGTGATGCTACTTTTACTTAACTCTGCACCAAATGAGCTGTCCAAACCAGAAAGTCAAAGTGTAGCAGACATGGAAAAGCCAGATATGTGAGGAGGAGAGGGAGAGAGAGACAAATTGCTTTGCTGCCTGTGCAGATTGCTGTGCAGTGTTCTATCAGGCCATTTCACTGAGCGCGGCAGCGAGTCAGTTAATTTGATTATGAGTCATTGAGCGAGATTAAAAGCAAAGTTGATTGATCAGTTGCTGGGAGAGCGAGCGAGAAAGAGTCAGATGAGAGCACAGGTCTGTGATCCCTTCCCCCTTCTTCTTCTTCTTCTTCTTCTTCTTCTTCTTCTTCTTCTTCTTCTTCTTCTTCTTCTTCTTCTTCTTCTTCTCCTTCTTCTTCTTCTCCTTCTCCTTCTTCTTCTTCTCCTTCTCCTTCTTCTTCTTCTTCTTCTGTTCCCAGCTGCTGCTTTATATCACAACACAGATGATCATCCTTCTTTTCCTCCATCACTTCTTTCTATTATGTCATCAGTGTCTTGCTATTGTTCTTATCTAACCTCTCAATTATTTTTCTTCTTCTTCTTCTTCTTCTTCTTCTTCTTCTTCTTCTTCTTCTTCTTCTTCTTCTTCTTCTTCTTCTTCTCTTCCCAGCTGCTTCTTTCTATTATGTCATCAGTGTCTTGCTATTCTTCTTATCTAACCTCTCAATTCTTTTTCTTCTTCTTCTTCTTCTCTCTCTCTCTGCCTCTGTGTGTGTGGACATAAATCAGCGTATCTGTTCTTATTGATCAGACCTGTTTTAACATGCAGCTCCAATAGAGGGATTTTCTTGTTTTCTTTCTTCCTGGCTGTTAGCAGCAAACAGCGGCAGCTTTGGCATATTTACATCCCGTGTGCACAATCTGCTGCTCTCTGAGCTGGAGGGGTTTCTGCTGTTTGTGTCTGAGCTGCTTTAGCTGGACGCAGAGAAGACGCTGTCTCATATATACGTGCCTTTGTCCTCACTAGTCACGTTGGTTGTTATTGGTGAACCCTGCAGCAGACCACAGAAAAACCAAAGCAACAGAAGCTTTTTTACATACAGGGGTCTAGAGTAGACAATCCCTCTTAGAATTATGATAATATGACTGGACAAGAGGCTTTTTCCTCAACAGAAGAACCCTGCTGTCGAGGTCTTACATGTACAACACGAATATATTTAAAATGAGAGAAGATTTATGAAGGTTGCTCCTGTTATCTCGTCTGACTGATAATCAGAGCTGGATGATTATTGCGAGGTGCAGGGCGGCTTCTTTTACTGAACGTCAGATTTCACCACAGTCCTTACAACATTTTACAAAATATCCAAACTGCAGTGAAAAGATTTTGTACAACCTGTTATCTTACAAGCTTGTTGGCTAACAAGGCTGAAAAGCATGGCAAAAGAAGAGCTGTTCCAAAGGAAGCCTCCATCTGTCACTTTAATGCATGAGATGCTTTTGTTTTTTCAGCCACCTGAAGTAATTATACAGCATCTCCTACTAGAGCCAGATCGATATGGGATTTTTAAGGCCGATACCGATGCGAATATTTGGTGATTTAAAAATCCAATAAAGATCACTCATAATGTTTTGTGTGTGTGTGTGTGTGTATGTGTGTGTGTAATGGTTAGTCCCTTTTGAGCTACGTTATAATTACAATGTCAACCTGCTTATCCCTTTACCTGCACTCTTTTAATTCTATCCATCAAGCTGCAACAAACAATGTTCAATCATCATTTGCTGCCTGCCTTCTAAAAATCTACTGCTTAGTGATGCACTAAATCCATTATGTGACTCATTAATACAATGTCTGTAACTAGAGATATGCTAGTTATAAATTCAGTAATCTTTACTTTTTTTTAGGCAGAATAAGTTCATTGTTGTTTCCAAGCTCATTAATGTTGGCAGTCTCCACTGATAGTCATGGCATTAGCTAGCTCTGAGGTTAGCTGAAGTCTATGATAAGCCATAATTTAGCATTGGATAATAGCAGCAGCAAAACTGGACATGGTAGTCATGTTTTATTATGCTTATTAGTTAGTTTAGACAATATGAACTGTAACACAGCAAACAATCAGACTTACAACTCTAATACATGAAGTTGTGGAAAATGAACAGCATTTGACTGACAGGTGTGAACTCCTGCTGAACAGATCTAATCTTCACAAAGGAGCCTGAGAAATTTAAGGAGGGAGTAGTTACCTGCATTATTATTTTCCATAACAGCTGTTAGGCCGCTCCATCACATTAACTGACATCCAAACATTGATTATCAAACACATTAGGCTAAAAGTTACTGTTTTTCTGCAACAGACAAATAAATACATGACATCGTCTTTACTGTACCCTGTCTTTGTCATGTTTTCCCTCCTCTTCTTTTCTTTTCTTATTCCCTAGCAGAATTTTGGTCATTTTCACGTAATTATTGTCAATAATGAGGTGACGTCAGAAAACTGAGAGCAGGTTCAGTCTAATCAGTCAGAGGAGGGGAGCTTAGAACAGTATTATTGTTATTATTATTTAATAGGTTTTGCTATTCAGTTAAATTAATGTGGGCTTATTTCTTCATATCAACAAATAACAGTACAGAGTTTTAGTATAAGAAAAGTGAAAGTTACTTTATTTTTTTTTCTTCTATTTTTTTCTTCTATTTCTTCTTTATTAATTTACCTGTTTGTTGGTGTGTGCTCCAATGAAAAGAGAGTTTTAATCTCAATGGAACCTTTCCTAAATAAAATAAAAATAAGATACTGACATGGATATTATCTAATATCTCCGCAAGTGTTTTGGGGATGCACACACACACACACAAACAGAATCAGGACCAAGTGGCAACCAAGTCAATGTTTAAGTGTCAGCAACTGAAGTTCCTCAAACGTCCACTTGAGGCTGGCTTAGAAGTGAGTCAGTCTCCATAAGTCCCCATGTTCAAATGTCCAACCTCACAGCAGAAATAAACATGTTTACAGCCTGGTACAAAAAACAGTTTTGGTCTCTACAGCTAATTTCCCCGTTCATGATAACTGTACTGAGGGTGAATTATTATACAGCTCACCTGTTCAGTGTATATTAAGGCTTAAAGTTATGCAGGATTAACAGCATGGCTGCTTGTTTGAGCACCCAGGCATTATTCAGCCCGCCTCAGGTCCACTGATGAGCCACGTCTTTGCTGATATTTAGATTAGCTGGGAGGTGGAAGAGGCAGGAGTGCCAGCATGGTGACGGCCAGCAGGCATATTTTAAGCTTCAAAACAGTACTTCAGAAACCTGTGGGTGATGTGACGCATACTTTGTCCATTCTTTATACTGTCATTAGTCAGGACTGATTACTCAGGACCTGGAGGAAAATGTTACCAGGAAGAAATACTAGAAATAATTTTTCCCGTAACTAAAGCCAGTTAGTCTGACATATTAACACGTCTTTACAGGTTTTATTACACAGAACAAGAATATTTGTCTTGGCATTTCATTCTTGATAATGGTTCATGATTGTTATTTCTGACTTTGTCTTTGTGTTGATTCCTCCTCTGGCAGCCTCATTACTGCGCTGGAAAATTGTATTTCACAGATTTCACAGGCTCTGTGCCATCACGTTATTCACATGCCACTTAACACCCTGTTCTGCACGCCGACGTTATGACAAGATATTCATGCATAGCTTGGTAATTAAAATGCTCTCTGCACAACAGTTCCCTGCATGCACTGGAAGAACACAGCCTTTTAGGCTTCACGAGACGCAAAATCCCTGCAGCATCCATGAGATAAATCTAAGTGCGAGAGAGGCAAGATCATGTGGGCATGAAGACTACATGTCAGGAGTGTCAAACCTGAGGGAGAAAATAGATGTGATATAAATCACTGGCATATGTGATGAACGATTTCATGGGAATAAGACATCATGGTTCAGGTTGAGGAAGTACAATTTCTGTTGCTATGAAAAAGTCAGAATGTAGAGTACGAAGATTCGGCCTGCTCCACATTGCTGCTTTTCTCCGCTTCTTGCTGCCATTTCCTTGTGTAAAAAATAAAATATTAATCATTATTGTTGAAAACCTGCATTTACTGTAGAAGATAACTTCTAGTTGTGGATGAAGTGATAACAAATTGGAAACCACTATGACAAATGAAGCTTATCAAATGATTTTGAATACCACAAATCCTCTGGCACTGAACTCAAATGAAGAGACTTTAAAAAGCTGCAGGGAGCGGGCCTCTTTATTTGTAAATGTGTTCTTATTTCAGGAAAGTTGGACTTCATCGTTAGCATCCTGCCTCCTTAAGCCCACGGAGGCCTCAGCACACCCACGCTGCCTCACTGTTATTTACTGAATCTGTCTGAAACACTGTCTTGCTCTCTCTCTCTTTCTTGCTCTTCTCCTCCCCATCATTGATTGTCCCTCCTCTTCTTCCTTGTTTTAAGCTTCCTCTGGACCTCCTCTACAATCATAAGCCGACCAGAGCTAATCTGAGTGAGTTTGATGGTGGAGGGGGGGGGGCTCATTGCTCAGTGCTCGCGTCTCTGCCAGAGATCCCCCCTGCTTTGTTAATGGCTTATCAGCAGCTGTCACTGGACCCTGCACTGCGTCAGCCACTTTAATTGGCCTGCATGGCTGTGGTCTGCAAAGCGCTCAGCAGAATTGAGTGAACACCCCCCTCCAGTCTTTTTCTATATCATTAGTGTAATGCTTCCCCCCCCCAGCCACTGAGATATGGGGAGATTCCAACAAGCGGGGGAGGAGGGGATGCTGGGTGGAGGAATGAGTCACACACCAGCGCCCCGTCTTTCTTTTTTTCTTTTCCTCGTGGTTTGCGGAGGAAGAGAGGGGTCGCTTAAAACACAGCCCGGCTGCTGTACCATGAAACCTGAATTGATTTTCTACTGTAAAAAAACAAACCTAAAAACTGTGAGCTCCTACACTGAATGAAAATAACACAGCAGCCTCATACTGATCACATTTATGGTAAATAATGAAATAATCTTTCACATGTACAGTATATATAATCTGTGCTATGTATACTATGCATGAAGAGGAAGTCAG
This sequence comes from Nibea albiflora, assembly GCA_014281875.1. Classification (NCBI taxonomy): domain Eukaryota; kingdom Metazoa; phylum Chordata; class Actinopteri; family Sciaenidae; genus Nibea; species Nibea albiflora. The sequence continues at coordinate 2,727,210 of CM024800.1, forward strand.
TATCAGGAAAACCATAATCCCCAGGGCCACAAGGGCCCCAAAATCTACAGTTTTATCAGTTTCAAAAAATGAGTGCATGCTCATGCACAACCAAATCACTGACAAACAAATTGCATCTGGAACATGACATATTATTATTGAATTATTATTAGTGAAATTGTATTTAGTTTTTGTGTAGAGTATGTCCACCATTCAATATGAATACAGCAGCGTCATTCATTTGTCAACACTAGCAACCTCTGTTTTGGTTTTCCTTACTCACAACCACAAAACGTGTCAGGGAAGAAGTCAGGTCATGTAAAAAGGGTCTAACTTTGATATCAGACATGACAGTTAACATTGTTTCTGTAAACCAATGGTCGAGTTGGTTTCTTTAAAGGGACCTTCGTGGTTTTACACATCAAAATGTGTTTACAGGTCTTAGGGTTGCTCCTGCATTTGTAAAAGAAAGTTGTATAAAGCCCTTTGTAGCTCCAGAGGGAGCTGAATGAAATCTGATATTTCATTCGTGCCAATTCAAGCGGCAACTTTCACGGCTGTGAAGCCAACACCAAAGTGCCCAAAACTGCAGTTCCTCAAACAGCCACTTGAGGCTGGACACATCCATCCATCCATGTTCCATAACCTTGTCCTCATCAAGGTCATGATGGGCAGATCCCAGCTGACACTGAGTTCATCACAGGGCTGACACACAGACCAAACAACCACACTGTTACACTTTCTAATTTAGTTACTTGTTATTGTCATCTTTCTCTCTCTCTCTCTCCTGATGAAGTCATCCTGTTTTGTCTGTTTATCCATCTAATGGCATTTTAATTCTTTCTTCTAAAGTCATTAATCATCTCTCCAAATTGGAAGCCAACATATGCCTATTACAAGAAACTCACTTGGATAACTCAGAACAACACATTTTTACTGGCTCACAATGCAATCTAGTCTACGCATCCACCTACAGAATAAACAAAGAGCTGTCTCTGTTCTGATCCATAAAAGAATACATTTTACCCACAATAACAGCACTAACTCATTAACCATAACTGGAAGTGATGTCAACACTGTACTCAATCCTTCCACTGACAGATCACCTCAATCAGGCAATTCAAGAATTTCTCAATCAGCAATAGAAAATACATGGATGACCTTGTTCTAGACTAGTAAACTAGTACTGTCATGCAAACTATTTACAGTATCTTGTTATATGGATCCACTCTAACCCAGCACAAACAAGATGTATTAAACTAGAACATAAAAACCTCTGATTTACTCTTCATTGGTTCAAACATAAAAAGGCACAACTGCTTCAAAAACCAGCTCATCTACTCAACTCTGACAGCCTGGTGGAAAACACTGTACGATACGCAAATCACAATTGACTCCTTGCAGATTTTCAGCTCAATACAATTGACTTTACCACATGGGAACAAAAAGGGGGAAACTTTCTGCAATGTCTTCAAATTTGATTAGTCATCAAATAAAAAATCATTATAATAAGTAATGCTTGCAATGCACAAATGCACTACAGATGACTACGTCCACTCCTTATGGCTGTGTCCACCTGTACAGCACTTTTTTTTTTTTTTACAATGTTATGCATACTTAGTGACTTCTCTTCTGTTGAACTCCCCCCAAGTTAAACCAAACCCACAGTAGTTTCTTTAGCTTTAGTCAGGATAGGCCATCCACAAACTGGAAAACTAAACAGTCAATAAAGATTAACCATTGGCTAAATCAGCTCACAAATCACATCTCAATGGAAAAAATAACTGCCTCTCTAAGGAAACAAAGCTCAGTCTTCTTAAAAACATGGAACTCCTTTATTAAAAACCTCAATTGTGAATGCCAGTTAACGAGTTCTAGCCAATCAAAAGACTCGGGGGTCTTGTGAGGGAGGGGCAAAAGAGAGAGAGAGAACTGTGTCGAGAACTGTGTCTGTGGAACAGAGCATGGGAGGCAGGGAGGACACAGAGCAGAGTGATAGAGGGCCCGAAGTGACTGCAAAGAGAATAACTTCATAAATACTATTTCTATTGAATGACAGGTTCCCCTGTGGAGACCGATGCATCCACTGATTGGTTGAAAAAGAAAATATCCTGCCTAATAACGTTTGTGCATTCGTTGACTACACTTTCAGTCTGACGAACATCTATTTTTCGATTTTCGACATTTTACACTGTGGTGTAGAACAACAAGGAAGTGTCGGACAAACACAAACCGTATATCTTCGTCTTCAGTGGAATCTCAGGAAAACAGTATCATAAACCGTTTTAGAAATATTCACAGATATGTAATTATGCCCAATGTGTAATATGTCCAATCCGTCCCCAGACAGTTAAATAGCTCAGAAGCATGGGAACCTTTCTGGACTACAGATCGAAGCAAACCAAATTTTTACATTTTCCCCAAAAATGGGACAGATTGTGTCCCAGGAGAGATTTTTCTGTCCCTGGGACAGCTGATGAAAAAAGGGAACAATTCTGGGAAAAACGGGACGGGTGGCAACACTAGACTCAAATATAACACCAACAACAAATGACCACTATGTTACGTGCTCAGAAACGTAGGTGCTGATTGGCCGAAGAGGCATCCTGTGCATCTGTGCTTGATTACTCTGCCTCAACTACCCGGATGTTTGTTACAGAAAATTGAAATTAAATTGTGAGAACTGAATGTTCAGTTCCAAACCAATAAATTAATAAATTACAATTCAGATTCCGTTTTTTCAATGCAATGATTCAAATTAAACAATACAAATTCAAATATAAATGATTCAAATTCAGTTTCTGGTGGCACATTTCAGCCCATACATTTCACCAACATTTTCATCATCCTTTACTAGATTCTATATTCATGTATGAATGAATGAATCCTTTTTCTCCTTTTCATTTATTTATGTGTAATTATTATTACTATGTCTATATTTCCATTAATATCCTATTTCTATTTATATATTCTGTTAAAAAATTAACTAAAGGTTGAGAGTTGCAGGATGAGCTGGCACCCTCACAGTGATCTGGAGGCTGCCCACTGGCACAATCTTTGAATAAATAAATAAATAAATAAATAAACCTAAATAACAATAATAAATTAAATAAATGTGTCCTATGTTTAGTGAACGCAGTGAACAAAAAGAGTCCTGACATCTCTCATGACATCCTGTGCATATATCTGGTGCAGCAGTGGATGGCAGGAGTCAGGAGTCAAGTTCCTGTGGTACATTTTGCCCTGTGGACCAAAGCAGGTTCATTCAGCTGTGTTTGTTCACGCTGAAGAGGTTATAAAGATGTTAAGATTTAAAAATGCTGTTACAAGTCTGAAGTAGGAAAAGGTTATTTAATTCTAAACTGTAAAATGTAAGGCTGCATTTTCAATTTTTTTAAATGTAACTCTGAATGATGGTTCAAATTGCCATCTTTAATGAATTCTCTGATCTTTATTTGAGTAGTTCTCTAAAACAAAATCTCTGTGTGTCAGACCACTACTTATTATTGTTTGAATGCTTTATTTCAGGCTGGCTGCAGCACCATGTCCTCAGCTCAGAGTGGGGATATATCGGGCTACCATCTGAGTGGTGAGTGGACAACAAACCCCCAGGATATTCCTTTAGCATTTCTTTCTACATTAGATTTTATTGAGACTAAATGTATGTGTGTGTGATGAGGCTGTTTGTTTACAGGCTGTGGATTTGTGTGTCTGCTCTCAGGTCTATTTGACAGCTTTTGACACCTTTATGCACAAGCTTTACAATGCCTCCGGCCTCGCCCCCCACTGAAGGCCGTCAATGTTACAAAACATTTTTAACTTGCCCTATAATTGGCTTATCTCTTGTGTAAAAAGGAGAGATAAACCTGTCAAAGTCCACCCACAGACACAATTCATTCCGAGAAAGGCAGCTCAGCACAGGCTCATAATCCCTCTCAGACACTCTGACTTAATTCAGACTGGCATTTCAAGTTGTTCGTCACATTTTGTCCCCAACTATTATCTGATTTACATAAAATTTGATGCATCTTGAAGTCTCCTAAAGTGGTCTCAGCAGTCAGTGCTGAATGAGCTTAAAACAGTACCGTGAGCTTGTTAAGGGTTAAGTTTCTCTCAAACTGTGCAACCCCACCAGTGAACAAACTCCTCCTCCATCAAATATAAAACACACACACTTATGAGGCTAAACTTTCTGTATTGATGACATGGAAGTAAGAATAGTTTTAAGCACTTGTTTTGTGTGCTTCAGTGGTGCGTAACCCACCTGGCTGGGAGGTGGGGATCTACCTGGTGGGATTCTTCGTGTTGCTTGGCGTGGCTGGGCTCAACATCTGGAAGTTGTGGAAATCTGGAACGTTCCCTGCACCGTCCCCCTTCCCCAACTTTGATTATCGTTATCTGCAAGAAAAATATGGAACGTCCTTCTCAGAAGTCAGGCAAAAGGTACATTTTACATGTCATGCTACTGAAAATCAACAGGAAATCTATACTTTGAGGAAATGATGAGCAGTCATGTGGTGGAGGGTCAAGAGTCGTCAGGTTTTCTCTACTCTACAAGATCATTATGATTTATTTTAATTTGGGTCTTATTTTTGTAATTGTGGCCATGATATCTATCAGTTATGATGGATGATCTGGGAATATGCTGACATAACATGTGTATTGCTCTAATAGCTCTGTTTCCAGCCAAAGCAGGCTGCTCTTTTCAGCAAAAAAGATCTAAGAACTGACTGTACACTACCTGCAAAGGCCCAAACAGCAAACAGACACAGTTAGCGGCTAGCCGGTGAACAAAGAAGCATTTAGCAGCTGAAGAGCCAGATTACTTACCAATACCAAAAACTCAATTCAATTCTCTTCATGGTTGTAGTGATTTTTTCTGCCTCTGTACTTGTTCTAAATGTTCTTGATCCTTTACTTAACCCCCTTCCTGAAGCGAGTGGCTGCCAACAACCACCGGCGGACCTCCACTACCTCCAGCCGCAAACCCAGCCTGGCCCTTGGTGACACCCCAGATGGTTTCAGGGAGCTGGGCCATCTGGAGCTGATGAGCAGAGAGCTGGACCCGACTGGCATGGCTCAGCTTAACCGATCCATCTCCACCGACTCACTCAGCTCCATCTCCTCCATCGCCAACAACTTTGGCCATGACTTCACGGTTGGCCAGCTGGAGGTGACGCTTGAGTTTGAGCCGTCCAGGCATCCAGGCCAGGGGACGGGAATGCTCCACATTACTCTGCACCAGGGCAAAGACCTGCTGGAGAGGGAAGAGGGAGACTTCCCTGGTTGCTTCATCAGAGTCTCCCTTGGGCCAGAGGAGCTCAATGTGGGAGTCACAAGGGTAAGACAGCTATTATGTTCTTGTTCTAGGTCTTCAAAATGATAGAAACTGCATCTCGACATGAACTTCACTTTGAGTTTAGACTGGACGTGTTGCATCTGGTGGACAGAGCCATGATTGGAAGGTTAGAGTTACAAGTTTTTGATCACTAGTTGAGCTATTTAGTGGGTTTCCAGTTTACTTGTCAGGTGACATGATAGTTCTGTTCAGTCAATAGTGCCACACTATTTCATTAATCTACATGTAGTAGTGAGGGAAATGTAGCAGGTCAAAGGCAGTAAAGAAGAAGGCTGCTAGCAAGTTAACATTTGAAAAAAGTTTCAAACTGTTTTTATAGGGAAAGAAATGGATTCATCACTTTTTGTTTCTCAGGGATACACACAATGTATTGTGGCAGACTGACATTGTCATCCCTAGAGCCATCCTGCTGTCAGGGCTAAAATGGCTGTCACAAGGCCAAATTGATTATTTTGTCACCAACAGTTCAAAACTCCAAGGTTTTAAATTCACACTGATTGAAAAACAAGAAAAACAGCAAATCCTCACTTCAGCACTATAGCGTGTTTGTAAGAGTCAATGTATGTGCAAACATTTAATTGTTTTAAAGGGATAGTTCGGGATATTTGACATGAATCTGTATGGCATCCCCGTCAGTAGTGCACAGCCACACCGACTTACCCCCGACAGTGTCCTGTGGGCCGAGTTCTGTCCAGGTTTGGTCAGCAACGAAAGTAGTCCGGCAGGTTTGCCGGGACACTTAAAGGGTAACTTTGGTATTTTTCAACCTGGACCTTATTTTCTCGGGTGTTGTCAAAATGTATCTATTACAAGTGTCAGTTTTTGTCACTGACTGAGCCATATTGTTAATAAAATGTCTGACAGAAACAAGAGGTTTTAATGATTTATTTGAAGAGTTTGCAATTGCCCATTAGGATTGTGTGGTAGCTTGTTTCAAAGCTCTCTCACTCAGTACTGGACCACATTCAAAATTAGTTGTCCCTAATAGACATTTTGGCACAAAAACATGTAGAAATAAGTTCCAGGCTAAAAAATATTGAAGTTGCTCTTCAACATTAAGAGCTAAGTAATTTTTTAGTGTGTCAAACATACGATTATTAAAGATGTGGTAGCTCCTCATTATCCATTAGCCATTAGCATACAAAAAGTGGACAGGAGACTTTCAGCAGAACTGCCGATAAACTACTAATGGAACAGAGATTCAGGACTGAGGGAGGAAATGAAAGGAACAGCTTCTCAGATGGTTAATTAGCAGTTAAACTGTGATGACTGAACTCGGGCAGCGGACTGAAGATAAAAGTTGTTCCTGGCGTTGTGGGCGAGCATAGTTTAGAGCAGGGGTATTCAATTAAAAGTCCCCAAGGTCCGGTTGTTACATTTTGCCCAAGTAGAAGGTCCGAGCGAAAGTCATGGCCACATTTTTTAAAAGTAACTAATTGTTTAAGTTTTTACTTAAAATGCGAGATATTAGACACATATTCAATCTCTTATCATAAATAAAAGTAGTCCCAGGCAATCAAATACGTTTAAGGTTTTTATTTCAAGTCAACCAAAAGGGAATCCTCAGAATAAAATAAATAATAGTGCAAGCTGAGTGGACTTCCATTTTTCTATAATGCAACAGTCCCATGCTTGAATAATTGAAGGCCTCTTCAAGTGAAAAAAACTGAACTTCATTTTTCATAAAACACTTTTCTTTGAACTGTCCTTTCTTTCTTAACTGAAGCCTTCTTCATGTAAATAAAAAAGTAAACTCAGGAAAAATGAACAAAAAAGTGCAAAACATTTTTCATGGAACTCTCCTTCTTATTCTTGAACTTTTTCATCTTTTTCTTCTTTTTTTGCTTCAATGGGAGAAATGGGCATGTGGCTGACCTGCCAGGAGTTTAAATCTGGGTTGAAACGGAGTTAATGCCATTCTCATGCTGACATGTAGGTGTTCATTGGTGAGCCTGGATCGGTGCTTGTTCGCAGGGTGTCCTTGGCTACCGGCACGAGTTTACCGGATTGACTATAGTAGCAGCGCCCGCGGTAAATTTCTATGTGCGCTCAAAACCGCTCTATGGGGAAAACACTACTTATTTCGCCAGTAGTCGCGGTCCGGACAGAGCCATTTCCCGGTGCGGATCCGGACCGGAGTCCGCCAATCCGTGATACCCGGTTTAGAGCTTTTCAGATTTCATAATAGCATTATATTATAAATACTCTTAACAGCATAATAGTGTTAGGATAGTTGAATGGTTTAGTACACTGCTACCTGTTGTATGTTAAACCATGGGATGCCGGTTCGCGTCCTGGCCTTTGCACTTTAGCTGCATGTCATATTATGATTTTAAATTTAAATGAATAAATGACTGTTACAGTAGTGGAATCTGTGTAACCAGCTGATTCTCTTATTGAAACGTTTAAAAAAGGTATAATGAAAAATATACCTTTGGTGCATTAGTTAGCCTGTATATCGGTGGGGCTTTCACAAGAAGAAGACTTTTCAGAGCGCGGCAGCCTACTGAGTGGGACACGAGATGGATGACCTCAAGTAAGTTCATTTCTTAATGTTGCTACAGCTCAGAGCATGATAAGTACGAGTGTCACAATGATTACTGTAGGCAAGCCGCGTGTTCACGTAAAAATGCACGAGCATTACGGTCACGCGCACGAGTGTCCCGGTTTTAGATTCGGGAAATCTGGTCACTTCAACATCCTTGCCAGCATACAAACAAATTGCATAATGAAACTATATGAACTGTGTGCTCTGAGCTTAAGATTATACATAAGCTGTCGTCTTAAATAGGTGATGATTCAAACAGCTGGCTAATATGGTAAATTGGTGTATTTTAAGAGAGAAGCAGTTTTACAAACAGACCATGTACCCGCCCCTACGGAGCGCTCAAAAACGCAAAGGAACGCACCCAAGATTGGACCACACTCTAGCTGTCTCCCTATAAAATGGTGAAATACACCATTTTAAACGCAGGGAGGGGCATCTTTCAGTCTGAGCACACACCTGAGAGGTTGTTCTGAGTGCGAGCACATTAGATCTGAGAGTGTAGACTTTAGATCTGAGCGAGCACAGGACAGATTTGAGTGCGAGCGAAATGTTTGTGTCCAAGAAGAAATGTGAGCGCAAGCATGTGATGTTTGAGTCCAACCACACATTTGAAAGAAAGCAGCAGACATCTGAGTGTGAGCACAAAATGTGAGCACGAGGAGAATAAATCTGACCACGAGAAGGAGAAATCATGCTCTCAAACTGAAAGTCTACACTCTTGAATAAAGATAGGATAATTGTTCCATAGAGAGACTTGATCCTGCAGCTTGACAAGCCAATCCTTTCCTGTCTGATGGAAGGGCCCATTTCATTGGGAGCCAAATGGAGTCAGGAGGGTTGATTTCACATCTTGTACCTTCACCAGGAGTGGATGTGATTGACTTTCACGTCACTCAGTTTGAAATGTAACTTGTAATCTGTGTTCGTGCACAGTGTGGCCACAATATGCTATAGTATACTGAGACAGTCCAAAACACTTGAATGACAATATTATTCTGTAAATACAACAAAAAGTACAATTTTATTTATTTTTCTTTCTTTCTTTCACGATTCTGTTGTTTTTAGTCTTTTTTTAAAATATAATATAAATTGCTGTAGTAAATAAGTTACCATCTAATAATTGTGACGTATTATCATCATCTTAAAAAATACAATCATCATCGGAATATGTCATCCATATTATCAATAATAAATCAAAACAAATTTTGCCTCATAGTGTCTGATAATTTTGACTTAGCGGACAGACTGTCTGGATTGTGTCTGCACTAAAAAAGCTTGAATCTAATGTGGAGTGGCCGTTCTGATAAGAAAAGTACAGGCCTACAGTCCTCCATCTGCTACACCTGCCACTCGCCTTCTGCTCTCAGTGAGACATTGCCAGAAAATGTCAGTAATTCCTGCCTGGCTGGCTGTGAGTCATTGGAATTGCACCTTGCGTCGCTGTGGTTCTGAACACTTTGTGCAGGCTGATGGGGACGACGCATAGACCCACCAGGGCTCACCTCGGTCGAGAGCTTGTTGTTGTATTAATGTGTTCAGACTGGGTGTAATAATAATGGAAGCAGCCACTGATGCAGCAGCTTTAGTGGTTCCCTCTTTAATGTGGAGGAGCAAAGAAAATGCTGACATCAGCTCCACTCGATGGTCAAGACAGCCCCCTCTCTCTCTCTCTCTCTCTCTCTCTCTCTCTCTCTCTCTCTCTCTCTCCGTGCATGCCACTCTTCTCTCATTCTGCCTTTCTCTGTCTACTGTACCCACACGTGCACACACACACACACACACACACACACACACACACACCTCCCTCTGAGCTTTTATTGACACATTTTCACCTCACACATCGCCCTTGTTACTGCCCCCAAGCAATAAGACAGTGCAGACAGGCTGCCTCACATGGTGTATGTGCGGATCTGTGTTTGGGCTGTCAGAGAGATTCTGCTTGCCTTAAATGTGTTATTTCCTTATGTATATACTTACACAGCAGCAGCAGCAGCAGCAGCAGCCGGAGCTGCAGCAGTGGGACCTTTTCTGGATTCTGTGCATGTTGGATGTTTGATTATAATCCTTTTCAGATGTTTGATATGAGGCACAATCCAAGGTCAGCCTGCAGAACCTGCGCTCTGAATTCATGATTCTTTCATTGCAAAGTGAGTTGTTGATTTATCAAAGAACTCCTGCACAGCAAAGTGTTTAATCCAGATATATTTAGCAGAGCTATTCCTTCCTTGTTGTTTTCACACTTCAAGAACAAACACTGGTGTGAAAAAGGGGCTATTATTAGATCTACTCCCACGCCGGCACATTTACTATTTGCCTGGTAACTTCCGACTGCTTTGTAAACCCTCATTTCAGCATGTGCTTTACCATCTGATGCTATAAAAACAGCACTAGCCATGAGGCAAATGCTGGTTACTCTGGCTGTGGCAACTGAGTCTGTCACTTTGATCTAAGTAGTCATGGTGTTGCCTTCAGACTGTCATTATAAAATCTGTTCCAGCTGCCAAGAAAAGAAGCTGTGTAGTGACCAGTAATCTGAATCCACTCAGTTTTGAGGCTGGATGACAACAAAAAAAAACAACTAAAAATGCTTTCATGTCACTGCAGATGTTTTTTCAGATGATGATTCCAGCATAAACCATTACTAATAATGCATTTTATTTCAAGCGCCATTCAGGACACCCAAGGCCACTTCACAAAGTAAACAAATAAGATAATAAAAGCATTAAAATAATAGCAGTCACATATTAAAAAACATATGCAATACATGTATTTCATGCTCTACAAAACAATAAGAATAATAAATACTACTACTAATATAATAATAGAAATAATAATCATCATCATCATCACTGCACGCACCTAGTGTCATCTGGAAGTGAATTCCACAGCTTAGGAGCAATGTGGCTGAATGCTCGCTCTCCCATGGTACTGAGGTTTATCGTAGGTATTCTGAGCAGGTCAGCTGAGGAGGATCCCAGTGAGTGGGCAGGGGTGTAGATCACTAGGAGGTCAGAGAGGTAAGTGGGAGCATGGTTGTATAGGGCCTTGTATGCCAGAAGCACGATTTTATAGTGGACTATCAAATCCTAGAAAGGGCGATATGGCACCTGGTAGCCTGCGAAGCTGCATTAGCAAGGCTGTTGGATATAGCAATGAGTGTGGACTTGAATTGTGAGAGTGAGTTGATGTTCCTTATGATGGGGGGTAAAGAGTTCCAGAGCTGGGGAGCAGAGCAGCTGGACGAGGATGGAGAGTAAACCAGAATCAGCTGCCACGAGGAGGTAGTTGGTGATTTTAATGGGCTGTTTCTGACCGTTTGAGGGAGCAGAAACCAGATTAGAACTGTTCATACAGGTTGCTGTTGGATAGATGAGCGTTGAGTTTGCTTGCGACTATTTTCTTGAGGATTTTGGAAATGAAAGGCAAATTGAATGATAAAATGACAATGAATTACAATAAATGGTAGAGTGATTACAGTAGCAGTGGAACCTGTGATAGAGATAGAGAGACACAGATGCACAGCAGCAGTAAATCATTAACTAACCATAAACTGTAGTGGAGATATGGTAGCAATAATGACAGTAATAATATATGTAGTGGACGTCATGCAGGTCCACAGCAGCAGCCACGACCCATGAGAACCTGCTGGACGAGAGAGCACAGAAACTCCAGGGAAGAAGTTTAGTTAGTGATGCTTTGAAAATATCTGAAAGTTAAGTAAGACAGACTAAGAAAACAGCTGACACACACAGGTCCATGTCATCTGTGTGGACCAGGAGGTTTCTCACACTTGAATTAGTTATCGTCTAATAACTCTAAAGTGTGTTTGGTCATTTTGTGCTTCACATGCTGTCTCTGAAGCAAGTGAGTCAGACAAACAGAGATGCAGCACACAGTCCATCTTACCTTCTGAAGTGATGTGACTGATTGCCTTTATGTGATTGCTCTTACAATCATTGGAAACAATGCATTTTATTGCCTCTCTTCATAAAAAAGCAACTTCAACTTGAGCACAGACCATCCTGTCTCTTGATGTCCCTCAAACTGACACAATATAGTTAAACTTCCTGTGTTTCTACTCTTCTCTGCCTCTCACAGGTCCAGACGAACGCATTCACCGTGATTTTTGATGAGCATTACTCCATTCCTGTGGACTTGTCTATGCTGGAGGAGTACAGCCTGCGTTTTGCTGCTTTTGGTATTGATGCTGACGAGAGAAACATCAGTGCTGGGGTGGCAGATCTCAAACTGTCAGACTTGGACCTGACCATCAGACCATTCAATGCATGGCTCTACCTTCAAGATGTCAACAAAGTGAGTTACAGTACACTAAACAATCCAAATAAGATCTAAACATCTAAAGATAAAGTATTTAAATACTGCATATACTGTAATGTGTAAGGAGGGATGGCGGTGGAAGCCCTGGTGGACATTCAGCAGAATAACATGTCACATTCAATAAATGAAAATCAAAGTTGAGCTGGGTGAATTACCAACAGATTGACAGATTACTTTATAAGGTTATATGTGTTATAATGATGCACTCAGTTATAATAAAACGATATCATCCAATTCAGTGCAGCAAGTATATATGATTGGTAGTTACCATGGCAACAACACTGAAGCTTTTGCCTGTGAGCTCTCACTGGTGAAAATAATCCAAATTGTACTGAGCACAAACAAACAAATGTAAATGGTAGATGACTTTAAAAAATAAAAAAGCAGCACACAGTGATTCTTCAAATGGTTATTTATTAAGACCATGTGAGAAATTCATCTGGAACATGACAAGAGGCTCCGCTTTGTCATGTGTTTCATTATTAACAATATAAACTCACATAATCTCACAAAAAGTCTGACATATTTGGCTTTCGGTTGAAATTTCAGGTGAACTTCATTTGGCCTTTTTTGGCCTGAACCTTTGAATGCACGTGTCCAACTGTTCAGTGTTTCGGTACCTATTGCATAACATGCTGTTCTCTAACAAGTGTGTGATCCATGAATGTTCTGCTTCGATGACAGTTTGTATCTAAACAGTCCTCTTCAGCATGCTAACACCTAACAATCCATCAACAGTACCTGGTCAGTACCTGTGAGGCTTCAAACAGGAAGTCCTCAGAGGGGAGTTTCCACTGAGCTTACAGTGTCACAGACTGTCATCAGCAGGCTGGAATAAGTCCACTGGTGAACAGCATGAGATGTCTAGTCGAGCTGTGATTGATGCTCAGGGTCACATGACAAGTTACTGAGACATTGACATGTTTTGTTGTGGTATACACACCACGGTTGTTAGCTTTAGTTTCAATAAATAGTTTGATTGCATGCTTCTAATTAATTGTCCTACTTTCACGACATAATATTACTGGAGCATGAACTTCTGACATGTTCCATAAATTTCACCTGAAGGTCAAATATCCTCAAATTTTATCATGTGCTTAACATGTGTGCTTTTATGTGAATATGTAAAATGAGTAAAATGAAAAAAGGGAAATACTGCAGGAACCTCAAAAAGTACAGAATACATACATCATAGCATTCCACCACTGCAGATTACTATTATTTTATACAGTTTGTTTGTTTGCTTGATTATGTATTATTTCTCTGCTATACATGTACTGTACACTAGATATATGTCTGGACTGTTTCATATCATATACATGTGTGTGGCGTAATCAAGATTCATGCAATAATTATAGGCTTTTATATTATAATCAGTTAATAGATTTAGATTTTACATTTACTTTGACTTTAACTATAATAACACAATTCATTATATTAAATTCTGATATAAATAAACTATAAAAAAAAAGATCCTTATATTAAATTCCATTCTGTCTCAAACATTTACAAATATACTTTTTGTAAATTCATTTGTTTTCAGCATGAACATTTACAGTTAACATTTTGTGATTGCTTTAATTTCGATAATATAATGTCTCCACAGGCTGTGGATGCAGTTGGGGAGATCCTCTTGTCTCTCAGCTATTTGCCAACAGCAGAGCGCCTCACAGTGGTTGTGGCCAAGTGCAAGAACCTGGTGTGGACCAATGGCAAGAACACTGCAGGTCAGAGACATTTGTTTCTTTGTTCCTGTTGTTTCTTTGTTGTTATGTGTGTTTTATTTGGACATGACACAAGAGACAAAGGTACTGACAAAGGTCACCCACTCAAACATTGTCATCCACAGTGCTAATTGTGTGTACATGTGTTATATGATATGCCATGTTATGTGTTATATGTGCTTCTAATTAATTCCTCTTTAAAAAGTTATGTATTTCCAGCTCTATAAACTGTGTGTGGGGGTGTGTATTTGTACATGTGCCATTTGGGTTTTAAAGCCTAAACTGCAGTCATGTTCTCATTCTTGTTTACAGATCCATTTGTCAAAGTGTATCTCCTGCAAGACGGCAGGAAGATCAGCAAGAAGAAGACTTCCACCAAAAGGGACGACACAAACCCCATCTTCAACGAAGCCATGATCTTCTCTGTGCCATCCATCGTCCTGCAGGTGACGCTTTAGACCAGGCGTGTCCAAACTGTTCCACAAAGGGCCGGTGTGGCTGCAGGTTTTCCTTCCAACCAAGCAGCAGCACACCAGACTTGACTCATTTAATCAACTGATCTCAGTCTTCAGGGAGTTGATTGGTCAAACTGTGCGCTCTTGGTTGGTTGGAACAAAAACCTGCAGCCACACCGGCCCTTTGTGGAACAGTTTGGACACCCCTGCTTTAGACTGTAACAGGGGTGATTCAGGTCAAGCAAAAAGATAAGAAAGATCAAACATGATATGAAAAACAGAATAATAAACCAGAATCATGAATATTAATGCAAAATTATCATGGATACATATGAGGCGATAAGACACGAGTGGCTCTTTTTTGCCTGTGCAACGGTGCATTGACATAAGCTTATCTCAGCATGCTAACATGCTCACAATGCTAATATGCTGATATTGAGCTGGTTTAATGTTCCTAATTTTGCTGGAATTGGCTCATGAATATCAAATTAACATTATGATTTAATGATGGCGCTATAGGAAAAGTCAGAGGATTCTGATTTCTTATTTATCATTAGGGGGACTTTAATGTCTGCACAAAATTTCCAGTAGTTGTTGAAAAATTTCAGTCTTCAGGACCCAAGTGCAGCAACTGACATTTCATAGAGTCACATATAAACAAAATATCAAAAAAATCATTTAAATCTTCTGGTTCCGTATGAAATATGTTTCACAATGTGTATTACTCTTCTCTTCTGGTTATTTTCAAAATAATAAAAATAAATATTAAAGATTAAAGGTGATCAATAAAAAAAAGCCAAAAACAAACAATAAAAGTTCATTCAGCTGATTTAGTTGAACTGTAAAGAAGTTGCTGAGTCATGCTCACACAGCAGGTTCTGTAAACATGTCGTGCTGTTTGCAGGAACTCTCCCTGAGGGTGACGGTGGCAGAGACCACAGACGATGGGCGGGGCGAGAACTTGGGTCACGTGATCATCGGCCCGGAGGCCAGCGGGATGGGGATCACCCACTGGAACCAGATGCTGGCCACTCTGAGGAAGCCTGTGTCCATGTGGCACCCTCTGCGTAGGATCTAGGATCTTTGCACTTCGTACATACTCAACCTGTTTCAAGTAAAACACTCGCTTCTTCACGTGCCTTTCCACTCCCCCTTATTTGGAGCCAATCTGTTACGCTGTGTGAGTAAGATAAGAGGTTTAGCCCACGGGAGGCTAGTATCTGTGTGGTATGTTACTCTGCTGCTGAGTAATAAATTGTTACTCCATGTGAGGGGGAGGAAAGTGAAAAGCCAGTGTTTGACCCTGAGCAGGGTGTGTCTTTGCTCTTTGGATCCGTTTGATGTTTAAATCTTGTCTTTAGTATTCAGCTTTATCCTGGCTGGGGTACATTACGGATGAAGGTGGCATTTAGGAGGGAGGCGTGCATGTTATGGCGGCCCTGAGAGCTTAACACAATGCATCAATATAGTCAGTCGGAGACAGTCTACAAATAGACAAAACATCTTTGCCAAGTTGACAGTAGGATTTAGAAAATGCTGCAAAGCAGGAAGTGACTCTCTGCTGTGTGTGCTACTCTCTAGCATCCCCTGGAAATCATTTCTAATTCTACTTGCAGCGTTTCTTCATTCCAACATGTTTTCTGCTTGTGTTTGGTCTATTTGCATATGTATTCTGCAGCGTGTAGAGCTCTCAGGGCCACCATACCATATCCCAAATTACCCAAATTGTGTTGATTCTACGTCCTTTACCTTACGTCCTGAGATCCACTACAACAACAGCAAACTAGATGTGGATATGTGGATACTTTTTTCCCCGTTGATCAGAAGTTTCAATTTGGACTTAAAAGTGAGTTAATTAAAAAAAAAAAGGAGCCCAGCCTCAGCAGATGTGACCCTCTCTGCATGGTGCCTCCTCTGGTTGTAGCCTGTTATAGTTGTAGAGAATGACTGACTGGACGGAGGAGTGAGATCACTGCTCTTTCAGGAAAACACTTGTCTTTTCAAACCGGTCAGTGATTGCACCTACATGATTGATTTTGTAGTGGGTTTTAGAGCCAAGCTGAGTTGTTGGATTTGCTTATGTAATTTGTTAACAGTGAGACTGATAAATAACAGAGGTTTTGGTATGTTCAGTATTTATTGTGCTTTTGAAAAAAAAAATCCAGGTACTCTTATCCAGGTGAAATAATTGTAATTTGTAGCAGTTGTTACAGGGTGGCCAAATCAGATGTAATTAGCATACAAATATCATATTACATTGTTCTATTTTTACCATGATTAATGCAATACAAGTTGCATACGCATATTTAACAGTGTAAATAGTACTACAACAGTCTTATCATTGCCATTCTCTCCTCTAAACTTTGGGTGCAGATCATGTTATTACACTTTAATAAACATCAAACTCCAGCTTCATTTATACAAAACTGTATTTAACAACTATATCATTGCTGATCAATGAATTATTATCAAAACACCTCTGGGAATTTAACTTGTGATGTAAAGTATACTAACCCCTTTAAATGGGTTTACAGTTCCTTTTATGTTAAAGGAAACACCTTGGTATTCTGAATTCATCACTCGTCGCACTCATTTTGGCATTCGTCATGAAGATACCTGCAAGCTTCTCGTTGGCACTGATGCTGTTCTTGGCTGAAACCGAGAGGAGCCACTGTGCAGATCGAAGCCTGAATGGAAACGTTGCTAAAAATGTTTGTGGTTACAATGAAGATTACATGACAAGTGTTGAAAAAGTCAGAATGTCAAGGTGGCTTTTTATCTGTCTGAGATATTCTCTATGACATTGTGCAATAGTGCTGTTTTGTTGTAACTTTTGAATGTGAATTATCATGTGAAATACCTGCTAACTCCGAAAGCATCATCAGCCTCATGCATTGTTGTGATTTCCATTGTTTTTCAGGCAGAACGTATTCTACATTTTTGGTCGAGTTCTGAACGCGTTCCTCACCTCACTTTGAAAATCTATCCAAAAATAACACAACTGTGGTCATATAATACACAATATTTCCTACTGTGCCAAATAATGAAGCAATATTTTCATTTACAATCAGCATTTGCATTCGATTCAACAAAGCTGTAGCCTACATTCGACCATGCATGAAGTAATTTAGCACTTGATGTGAATGTGCCTCAAGAACACAGTGTATTGTGTGAATGCTGTTTGAAATAAAAGCAGTTCAAGAGTAACGGTCGGACCTCGTGTTTATCTTGTTGGAATGAACTGGAACTTCTAGAATGTGAGAGAAGGGAAAAGAAAGATATCTCACAGTGCTCTTATTTCTGATTACTATGAAAGGCATCTTGGAGCGTGGCAGGGGAAAATGCAGCTCTTCGTAGACTGAGTAGAAGTAAAGTATTAAAACATATAGCAGCTACAGGGAGTGGTATAGGTGTTGTCCAGCAACACTAATGATGTGAGGTTGTCTGTGTGTCAACTGGTTTTGTTTGGTTATGTTATTATGCAGTTGTAAGATAAAGGCTCTAAGGTGGCCCTGCTTTATAAATCATAAAAAGAGTTTTAAGACCGTGATTTATATTTTATATATTTTGTTGTTATATGGTGCATATGATCCTAATATGATAGCCCTATCAGGTTATCCGCTGCTAAATTTAAATTTTAGTTACTTTGCAAATACAAATGAAGGTGTTTGCCCCCCATGTGCTGTCAAAACAGATTCACTGCACCTTGCCACTCACTGTACAAGTCTATGAACTGAACTGGAGAGATAAAAGATTTTCCATCACTTAATGTTTTGATTATGATGGCAGAGTGTCAGACACGTCGTTCATACAGCACAGAAAGGGACATAGAGGGACACGGACTCCATAGAGGAAGTGTTAGCAAAGCTGACATCCATCATGAACAAGTCCTCTCACTGCATCAGACTGTGAAGGTCTTAAACAGCTCCTTCAGCAACAGACTGCTACTCCCACCATGTAAGAAGGAGATCTACCACAGGTCCTTCATTCCAGCAGCTGGCAGACTCTTCAACACCAGATGACGTGACCTGTACCGTTCTTTTGGTGCTCTAACCCACTTGTGGAGAATCTGGTGAACTCAGATCACCTGTTTCCACGTCTCTGCTCTCAAGGGTGTGTTCATCTTTATAATGAGGGCTTTATCCACAGTAACCTGACTATAATCTCCTCTCTTTATGGTTGTGGGCAGACTGTTGTTTCTGACAGTCTGATCACACAGCGCAGTGACATTTTCAGTCACTCGAGGAAGAGTTGCTTTTCTGTTTTTCCTCATATATCTCACAATGTATGCACAAACATCACACTCATCAAATGTCTACATGTGGTCAACAGCATGTGTACATGCAGAGTCACTTTGGGTGCTGTGTCTCCTGAAACACAATGCAGTGGAGCAGTGTTTGTGTGTGACGCTCCTGCCATCTGTGCCCAAACAACAAACCCTCTTTCTTCTGTTTGGAAATCTTGGATGCCACAACCTAAAGAGGAAGGGGAGTATCCAGCTTGTTATCAGCATAGTACAAAAGCCAGCATCTGTTATTGCATGTTGGAGCACTCCATTAAATGTGGAGGATCCCACATGTGTGAAGACACCATTAATGCTGAACAATATAGCCAGGTTTACCAAGAAGATGCTGCTTCAGGGACAGCCTTGCTTATTTCGTCAGGATGAGGTGAAACCATGTTCTGTATATCATTCCTGTAGTCAAAGAGTCCAGGTGCTACACTGGGCTGTCTGCACTCCAGACTTGTCACCTACTGAAAACTGTTTGGCACATTGTGAAATGTAAAATATGATGAAGGAGACTTTGAACTGTTGAGCAGCTGAAATCCTACAACAAGCAGGAATATGAAAACATTCCACTGTGAGGGAGACAGTCTCTACAGTTTACAGACATTTACAGAGTGGTTTAAAGAAGACCTGATGAGTGGTAAACATAGATTCAAAATGGGCATATCATTTTCCAGAAACAATCAACTTCTCATTTTCAACATTTCTCCTTGTTCATTCAATGTTTTGCACGTCGTCACACTTGTTTCTATTTACATTGTGTGTGACAAGCTTCAAGTGTCTGCATTCATACATCATACTGATGTTTGCATGCGTAGTAATAAACTGAGGTTGTAACAATGTGCAGTGAAGAGTAATGTGAGCTGAGCGTGAGATTTAGTGTCCTCACCAAGGACAGCATTTAAGAATTTAGCCAAGTCATACTTAGTCAAGATTTTTTTGCAAATTGAAACTCTTTTGGGAAAACTGAGCCAAAACAGTCGTATGAGACTATGTCTTAAAGACAATACTGCAGTCACACAGTCTGCGGGGCTTTCTCCTCCCGTATCGAAAGTAGGTCAGTTTACTGCTCTCGGCCAATCAGAAGAAGGGGGCGCTGGAGGGGGCGGGATCGCATTCACTGAGCAAAGTCCAGGAAGAATTCTTTCAGGCGCAGATATATAAAGGAAACGTATTTCTCCGTAACACTACACGAACAGTGTGGTAGTGCACCGACCTGTCGAGATGGCTGACAACAGAGATAAAACTACCGACCAGATGAAAATGTGGAAGGAGGGCCGTGGAGCTCAGGTCTGGAGATGCATTGAGTTTAAATTAAGTGATTTTGGTGCGCAGTGCTGTCGGGTCTCTCTCTGGGTGAGAGGTCGTCTGAGGTGACCAGCTAGCATTAACGTCCGAATTCTAATGCCAGCGGGCGAGCTAACGTTCAGCACTGAAGCTTGACATTGCAGACACGTTAATGAAATGTTTCTAAGTGTTTAGGTTGTAGCAAGTGTTTGTTTTGAGGCGTAAAGGAGTTGTTATCGTGAAGAACTCACTAGCTAACCTGCTAACGGTATGCTAACGTGTTACATGCTAAAGAAATAAAATAGAGCGTTAGCTGTGTGACGTCAGCGTTTCTCAGACCCGCACAATCCCAAAAACAAACCCGCTCACCTGTGAATGTCCTGAAGGAGAGCAGTTCAGTGTGAAGGAGTGAAGTGGGTCAATGGCCAGAGGCATGTATGAACTTCAGCCCTGAGTTATGTAACCAGAGCAAATAGCTAGCACCTCACATAGTCCCTATTGTCGTCCAGCTGCATGAAGTTCGGATTTGAGCAGCTTTGCAATACTCATATAAAGCAGAGTGCACCTTTGACACTCACATGTATGAAATAATGAATAGATAATAACTGTCATGCACACAGGGATCGCTAAAGTATATGTCATGTAAATGAGTGTATGAATAAACATAATCCATGTTTACTCATCTGTTTGCAACAGAGGCCTGACAAGCTCACCACAGGGGCCGGCCATCCCATTGGAGACAAGCTGAACCTGCAGACCGCAGGGCCCAGGGGTCCTCTGCTGGTGCAAGATGTGGTCTTCACAGATGAGATGGCCCACTTCGACAGGGAACGAATTCCAGAGAGAGTGGTGCACGCCAAAGGGGCAGGTGAGTGTTGGCCAGTGATCAGTCTCACCTCTTTGTTGTGTGTATCAATCCCCCTTCACAAATAAAAAATAAAAATAAATGATACACACATGAAAACAATACCTGAGTTTTGATATTATTACAGCACAATATTCAGTAACTTTTTGGGGTTGGAAAGAGTTCAAACATTAGTGCAAAATAACAGGCAAAAAGACATGAAGCAAACAAGCCTCATTCTGTTTTTTGTGGATTAGCTTCAATCAAATATTAATCTTTACAAGCATTTCGGACTTTGAGCTTATATTCAATTATTTGACCTCCTCTGGGGGTCACTGCATTCTTTCATGCTGCATGTTGATGTTGTTTAAGCTGATATGAGTATGTGATCCAAACAAGCAAATCTTTGTTTCCTCCATGGTGCAGGGGCGTTTGGCTACTTTGAGGTGACTCACGACATCAGTCGCTACTGCAAGGCCAAGGTGTTTGAGCACATCGGCAAGACTACACCCATAGCCGTTCGCTTCTCCACTGTGGGTAAGAACATGCCATGTCATGTGTTTAGGTATGATTCATACCTTATCTTTGTTTCTAATTTCGAAAGGTCTTTCTCCCACCCATTGTGCTGCCCAGTGAATATACACAAACACAGAGTAACTGTCATAGCAAAGTATGTGTGCTTTTATAAAGTAGTGCAGAAATATGATATTTGGTTTATATGAGGTCAAATGATAAACTGTATTTTTAAACTAAAAATAATGATAAAACGGTGTAATGACAGCAGTAGTTGTAAGCTCATTTTTATGGTCGTTGAGCGCTCTGGTTCTCTGTTCAGCAGGTGGGTTGTGCCCTCGGTTTTTAGGTTTGGCGCACTCATCAGCCCGGGTGTTTTAATAAGATTAGCAGGTGCCACCAGAAAGTGTTTGCTTCAGCTGATCTGATGAATGAGCCTCAACATTTATGAAGCTGCTATTAAGTTATTTGCATTAACATTTAATCTGCTGAATTTTGTCTCAATTCATTTTCTGATCTATAAAATACCACAAAAATCAAAATCAAAAATATTCCGTTACTGTAGGAAAAGGAGCTACTCAGCAAATCAAAATGATTAATCAACAAATCAAAGAACAACGGTTCTATCAAAGTCTGTTGAATTCTGACATGTTTAGTATACATTCTGTAAGTGAAGTGTTATCTCATTTCAGCTGGTGAATCGGGATCAGCTGACACAGTGCGAGACCCCCGAGGCTTTGCAGTCAAGTTTTACACTGAGGATGGCAACTGGGACCTGACGGGCAACAACACCCCCATTTTCTTCATCAGGGATGCTCTGCTGGTGAGTGAGTGTACTGCAGGTAGTGTTGTGTGAATTTTATCAAACAAGCAAATAATTATAGGAACATATTGTAGAGCTAGTTTGTATATTACACAGTACACATAATGCACATTTAACAACAACCTGTGTATTAACATCAGATGAGTGTAGAATGTATCACATTGACCCGCCTCCTTTAACTTTGTGCAGTTCCCGTCCTTCATCCACTCTCAGAAGCGTAATCCTCAAACCCACATGAAAGACCCTGACATGGTGTGGGACTTCTGGAGCCTGAGGCCTGAAAGTCTGCATCAGGTAGGCTGTTGTTGGGAACAGATTCTAGTGGCGTGTACAGAAGAATATTTAAAAAAAATAAAATGATTAGTTGATGGCACCTGCCTCATTGTACCTTTCCTTGCAGTAGTTGTTTGGTTTACACTGACAATAGTTGGCATAGAAAACCCAAATTGACTTGTCTTTATCTTGTGTTTTCCTGTCCAGGTGTCCTTCTTGTTTAGTGATCGAGGTTTGCCTGATGGCTACCGTCACATGAACGGCTACGGCTCTCACACCTTCAAACTGGTCAACGACAACGGCGAGCGTTTCTACTGCAAGTTTCACTACAAAGTCCGTTTGAGCCCGAGTTGAGCCCAAGTTGAACCAATTCCTGTGCTTTTATCATTACTTAGTTTATCATATGTCATGTTTTCTTAGACTGATCAAGGAATAAAGAATCTGACAGTAGAGGAGGCAGACCGCCTGGCTTCCACCAACCCAGATTATGCCATCGGAGACTTGTTTAACGCCATTTCCAATGGGAACTTCCCATCCTGGACTTTCTACATCCAGGTTATGACCTTTGAGCAGGCTGAGAAGTTCCAGTTCAACCCATTCGATCTTACCAAGGTACCACAGTCAAAAGTTATCTCATAATGCTTACATACTCACATACAGAGCAGGACTCTTTCTAATCTGTTGTATGTATGTTTTCTCATTCAGGTTTGGTCACATAAAGAATACCCCTTGATCCCTGTAGGCAAAATGGTGCTCAACAGGAACCCAGTCAACTACTTTGCAGAGGTGGAACAGCTGGCCTTTGACCCCAGCAACATGCCACCAGGCATCGAGCCGAGCCCTGATAAGATGCTGCAGGTAACACTGCGATAGATTTGTCTTTATGTTGTTAGTCAGATAAAATTGGAAAAAGAAGATTGTCATAGTTAAATCTAAACATGTATTCACATTAAAGAGTTTTGTTTGTATCATAAACAACCAAGATGGACTTTTCTGGGTCTCTCTGGTGTTCTGTTGAAGGCCATGTTCTGCTCTTCCAGCAGAACTGAAGCTGGACTTAATGCTTGAGAATAAAGTGCTCAAATCGTGTTTAGTGCTTACTCATCTCCCCTGTGACAGCACACACAGCCACAGGTGTGTAACCATGCTCTGCCTTGTCTCGTTCTAGGGTCGCCTCTTCTCCTACCCAGACACGCATCGACACCGTCTGGGAGCCAACTACCTGCAGCTCCCTGTCAACTGCCCCTTCAGAGCCCGTGTGGCCAACTACCAGCGTGATGGTCCGATGTGCATGTTTGACAACCAAGGTGAGTCATAATCCAACCTGCGTCTGTTTCTATGGCTGTGAACACACAAATGCTTAACTGCGCAACAAGAAGTGGCTCAGTGATTCTTCTGAATGATCTTATATGAGCTGTAGAATATTGTGTTAACCCAACAGATGTCACCATTCAGATTATATTGAATAATTCGACTCACCATGTGTTGATTATTTGCCCAGCTCATCCATCATCACACACAAATAAGATTTACAGCATGTCATATTTAAAGCCTGACATGTCTGATGTGTTGGGCATCGTGTTGTCACTGAACCTCTTCCTTCTCAACTCACCAGTGTTTGGTCTGTCTGGCCTCTAGGTGGAGCTCCAAACTACTATCCAAACAGCTTCAGTGCCCCGGAGACCCAGCCTCAGTTTATGGAGTCCAAATTCAGCGTGTCTCCAGATGTTGCACGTTACAACAGTGGAGATGAAGATAATGTCACACAGGTAATAAGGGCAAAGCTCTCGCTCTCTCTCTCGATAGAGCTATATCTATCTATAGATATATATCTCGCATCACCAAACCTGATCTAAAGATATCTGGGCTGTGCTTTTTGTTCTAAATATTATTGTTGTTGTTATTATTATTATTATTATTATTATTATTATTATTATTATTATGCTGTAAAATCATGCTGTTTTCAGTTTTATATTATTCTAAAGCTGCACCAAATATATCAATAATTTATACATGCAGTGGATCAAAGTCAGGGTACTGGTTTGTTGATTGCATGCTGTTTTTTTTATTTTTTTTACTGCACTTCAACACATTTCATTTTTAACTGATCATCTTTGAACAGGTTGTTAACTCTTGTGTTCTTGCAGGTTCGTACCTTCTACACTCAGGTGCTGAACAAAGAAGAACGCCAGAGACTTTGCCAGAACATGGCGGGAGCCCTGAAGGGAGCCCAGCTCTTCATCCAGAAACGCATGGTGAGTCCACATCACGTCATTGTATTCAGAACTGGAACAGAAGCTGTAAACAACAGGATGTATCAAATGTGTCAACGTGCATCTGCTCACGAAATGTGGTTCTGTGGACAAAGTTTATTTTTAGAGCACACAACAAGCATTGACCAACAGTGTGGTCCAACATGTCCATGAGCAATGTGGAAGTTTATACAATATTAAAAATGTTTTTTCTCACAGGACCTGAGAGGTCTGACAGATTAGAATTGAATCTAAAGGAAAGCCACTTTGTGATTCATATAGAAGCAGTAAGAGTTTGAGACATCCAGTTAGAAAGTGATATGTAAAGTTTGAGTGTCTATGTGTTTATGACTGTTGCTATGGTGCTTTATGATGTAGCAGAATCTTGTAGATATTAAATACAATGAAAGAACATTTCAGCGGTTACAAAATAAATGTTTTAATGCAGATATGACAAATGTCAATTTCTTTATTTATTCCCTAAAGCAATAACTGAGTCCATTATCTTCAAATCACATATTCAGTTTTAAAACCCTAACCAAAAACACAGCAGCACAACCCTGCAGCAGGTTTAGTGTTTCGTTTGGTTTTGAATCTTTGTCAACCCGTGAGAAACTCTTTACTTCCATCTCCTCTGTTGACTACCAGGAAGACCACAGAAAAAAGAAATCACAATCTCTCTTTAGAAATATCAAAAACATCTCTCCAACTTTGGCAGAGAATTGTTGTAAAATGACTTATAGTAAGAAGTTGATTGAGAAAAAATGTGTTCAGGATCATTAAGTATCATTGTCTTGTCCTGCACGCAGGTGGAGAACTTGAAGGCAGTCCATCCAGACTATGGAAACAGTGTTCAGACCCTTCTCAACAAGTACAATGCAGATGCCCAGAAGGTAAGTCATCGTTAGCTAATGTTTTCAAAACTTCTTATTTTCCCATTAGCATTGCTTTGTTCTCAAAGTCTAATGCTAACTAGCAAATGTTAGCATGCTAACACACTTGTTTTTAAAATTGCAAAAATGCTAACATTACCTGCTAATCATTAGCTTGTGTATGAGTATAGTCATTGTGAACATGTTAGCATTTAGCTCAAAGCACTACTGTGACTACCACAGACTTGGTCTGTTGTTCATCATGCTGGCCATGTTCTGCTCGTTAAATTAGCTAATCATCTTTCTCTCTCTCTCTTCCTTCCACTCCACCTCTCTTAGAACACAAATGTTCATGTTTACAGCCGTCCAGGATCCTCGGTTGTTGCCGCTTCCTCAAAGATGTGATGCCTTAAAATGCCACTGTGGGGAACCCTCTCATTTATCTAAGAGCACTTATTATCAACTGCTACTACCAATAACAAGACTGGACCTGACTTCCAGTTACAGCCAGTAATGAGTCTGAAATATTAACATTTTAGTGTCCAGATTGGAGTTATGTCATTTTTAATTCAGTAATGTAAATAGTTGTTTTTCTTCAGTTGTCAAAGTTAGAGATGTTCAGGAAGCTCTTGATCTCTGTGAGGTACACATGTCTTGATTGAACAGCTGTTTTGAAAAAACAACAACAAAAAAAACATACCATCATGCTAATGTTGACTGATGACCAATGTGAGTGCTTGACTTTTACCACATAAAGCCTTGAAAGTAATTTATAAGTTTTATTTTTATTCTGCATGAGTCATTTAACCCCATCTGCTGTTAAGTACTTTGATTGTTTCTAATAGCTCCTCAGGTTGAGTGTATACTACTCTGTGAAGATCCAACTGTTTTTAAAGAAAACAAATGCAAATGTTTCAAATTACTTTTGTCAGCATTCAAATACTTTGAATATGTAAAATAAAAAGATGTCTGACTGAATCACCACTAACATCATACTTCATATTAAAAGAGTAGAAATAATTGAATAAGAGACCATCCGTGTATACGTCTTCAGATAAGCAGAAGAAAAGAGCAGTGCTTACTTTCACCACAACTACGACTGTGGTGACTGTCTTTTTTGTGTGTACAAAAAATACCAAATCCAGATAACTTCAACCTTAGACCTGAAGAATCTGCTGTGAACTGACATTTGTGCCTTTAGTAACTTAATGGTTAAAGACCTAAGTTGGTAGTAAACATACAGACTAATAAATGACAAAATCTAGTCTGTCATATGACTTTCATCTTTGGAAAAGACTGCAAAGATCCTCAACAGGATGCAACCAATCACAAGGTGATCAGTGTCCGATATGAATTGTCCATGTAACCTGCTTCTGTTTGTAGCTCAAATGTTTTTGGTCTGAATGTAATGTTTGATCATCTGTAAGTACAACATGTAATATTATAATAATTGACAATTTTCACCAAAATACTGAATGAATGAATGTGAGGGTGCAGATAATTGAGAACAAACAGCAGAGGCATTTGCACTCCAATTAGATGAATCAGTGGTCCAAAGACACACCGCTCTTGACATTTAATAACCAATAATAATTAGACACGAACTTTTTATTATCAGTCATAAACACATATATGCTAACAACCCAGTATATAAATAGGTTAATAATAAATAATTAATAAAGTTGAATAAAATAAATATAAAATACATACAATACATAATGAATTACATGTGAGTCCCTGTTCCGTTTGTCTCTCCTCCAAGGACTGGTTGGAGGCGCGCGCATACACGCACACGCACACACACACACACACGACCAAGTGTGCCATACCAAGCCTCAACATCTGTGCCACGGTCCTGGTTTATTTCATAATCCTCATTTTGATTATTGTACCCATCATCCTGTCTGTACAGCATTAGTGTTAGTAGAGCTGCCTGCTGCTGTGACTTGTTGAGTTGTTTCTCTGCCTAATGCTCCTGATATTATTTGTAACCTTTTATTGTCAGGGTCTGTCATGCGTCAGTTTCCTGTTTTATTTTGATAGTCTTGTGTCTGTGTTGGTTTCCTGTTTTATTTTGGTAGTCTTGTCTCTGTGTTCTCTTCCTGTTCCCTGTGTGATTACCTGTCCTCGCCCTTATGTGTTTCACCTGTGTCTCGTTATCCCCTCCTGTGTGTATGTAGCCAGTGCTCCTCTGTGTATCGCTGCCAGATTGTCTTGTCTCACAGAGCAGCATTCCAGTGTTTCGTACAAGAGAGTATCCCTGTGTCTGACCTGTCCTAGTTCCTAAGTCTTTGACTCCTGATTTTGTACCTTGTACCTGCCTGTCTGATTGCCTTTCTGGATTTGACCCTTGGACTGAGTAAAAGACCTTGAGAACTGATTACCGTCTGCCTGCCTGCACCTGTGTCCGCCAGTCTCTTTGTGACATTTATGCGTATATCCTCAAGCAGCACAGAAATGTATTTTTTTTTGTGTTGCTTAAGTCTTAAATTTAACTAATCCATGTTTCCAAGTTTGAATGTCAAACTTTAAATTTTTCTGCTTTGTGACATTTTGAAATGTGCTTTTGAAATTTTGAGGACAAAAAAGACACAATGTTATGTTTTCACTGTGTTACTACAACTCAGCTAGAAATTGTATATTTAATAGAACATTCTGCGAATGTTGCTAATAGTATCAAGGAGCTGCCTTGTGGTTTAGTGCAGTGGTCCCCAACTCCCAGGCCGCCGCGGTACTGGTCCATTGATCAATTGGTACCAGGCCGCACAAGAAATAATTATTTCCGTTTTATGTATTGAGTCTGGACGATCTTTTATTTTGAAAAACCTTTTATTTTGAGAAATGATTCTCTTGGTGACGTCTGGGTCATTTGCGCGGTGTTGTGTTGTGTGTTTGTGTTGACTTGGTTTCCTGTACCAACAACAGACACACTGGGTCCAGGTCCAGCTCCTTATTAAAAACCAGATCTAACTTCAAGGCCACTTCTACCCAGTAATCCTGGATATGTACACTGTATATACACAGTGTATACAGTATGTATAAAGCTAACAACTCCCTTATTACACTTGATAAACAAAACTGATTTCTTTGATCCATCTTATGTCTGAGTTCAGGTGATATCTGAAGGCAATGCAGTAAATTAAATTGTGTTTCCTTTGCTCAATTGCATATGGATATGTTGTTATGCATGTTGTTTCCCATATGTCCGCCTCCTTAGCTTCATCTATTACCACCCCCAGGTACTGAACCCATGTTTGCATAATTGTATCGTGAGCCTTATTGGACTTATATAAGGCCTCATAGCATCCTCTCACTATAGCCTTATTGCTATGTATTTTGTATAGCAGTTGTTCAGTTGGTGACATTTCCAGAGAATTTATACTGAATTGGATTCTGTATAAAGCTTCTGACATGTAGGAACCTAAAAAGCTGTGTGCGTGATAGCTTGTATTTCAGTCTTAACTGATCAAATGACATCATTCTGGCTCCTTCAAATAAGTCTTTCAAACTTGTGATACCAACATTTTCCCACAGAGAAAATCCATTATCTGTCATTCCTGGAAGAAAATCTGTATTTCTTTGTATTGGCGATAAACCATCAGTTCCTTTTTCCTATTTCTTAATCATGTCCTAAGCCTTTAGAATGGATTTAACGATGACATTCTGCAACCTCTAGTTCAATCCGATTCAGGATAAATAGGAGAGCTAATGATTGGAAGTCCACACAATCCACAACTGTAACAGAGAGTAGCAACATAAGTTCTACAGGGTTCATCATTACTTCCATCAGGAGTTCTTCAAGGCCAAAAACTAACTTCACACCATCAGAATGCATCCCAACTAGCTGTGTTTCTGGTGACTAATTTGCTAGTTGATTAGTCTAAAATTTAAATTTAGACTAGCCGCCTAGTCTAAAAGAAAAGCTAGCGTTAGTTAGCTAGCTAACAGTCATAGCTGTAAGCGGCTGGAGTGACCCCCCTCCCTCTCCTGTGCGAGTCTATTTTTTACCGTAACTCCACCCATTCATTTAATTACAGGGTATGACCAGGAGATGGCACTTCTCCTGCAGATTTTGGACGCACATTTTTTCTCGTAATAATGATTACTACTACTACTACTGCTGCTGCTACTACTACTACTACTACATATGACAGGGCCTGCCAGTCAAATGCTGCTACTTTTGGCAACTCTGGCCATTTCCGGTCCATCTCGGCCATGTATGACATCCACCAGATCCTCCGGAGACCTTCACTTATGACTGGCAAAGTGCAATTATTATTATCATTATTATTATTATTATTATTCAGCTTTATTTTCCTGAACTGTGCGGCAGAGGAGTCCTCTGAAGATTCTGTCAGGCTGATTATTCCGAGGTTTTATACCTCCCAAACATGCTTGGTTATGTCTTACGATATGTCTCCAATCTTTTGCAGAAAAAAGTCAAACTTAGCCTCTATCACATCAGATATATTTGCCATAATTGTGGCCATGGCCTTGGTCATTGCTGGGTTCAAAACTTCCATCTCTGTAGTCTCTGCGCTGCCATCTTGTGCCCTATCCGTGCCAACCACAATATTCCTCTTCTGTGTCTTTTTGCAGTTTCCGAAGCGATTTTAACAAAAGCTTTACCCCAGAAGTGGTCCACTGACATCAGTCTCTAAAAGCGTTTTTTTTTTTTATCAAATTGGGTTGAGATGAGCATCAGTATCAGGATATTTTTTGCATAGACAAAGTGGGAGCTCATACCGAACGCTGCTACATCAGCAGGAGTCCCCAAAAAACACACCATTTATAATTAGATTTTAATGTTTAGCTTCCTCTGGTGTGTTTTTAGTGAACTGTTTTTTGTTGTCTTTCTGCTTTTTTTATGTAATGTAAATTATCTGAATCTGTATTCAGTCTTTGTTGCCATGTGAGCGCTCTGTGAGCAACACAATAATATAAATGATAAATAAATTATGTATTTATTTTACTACCATCAACCAGTTTGTCTTTTTAAAATGTGTCAGGTCAAGATGACATGGGTGAACTTTTATTACTTGATTTATTTTGTACCTTTTAGATCAAATCAACTTTATTTATATAGCCCTTTACAATAGCCGAAAGGTACCCAAAGTGCTTTACAACAAAGCCATGAAACAATACATAACACATACATAACATAGAAATACAATCATACAAAGTGTTATAGTGCTGCAGATTATTAAAAGCCTTCCAGAAAAACAGAAATGAGCAGACAGAATGAGTACACCTAAGAAACAGTACTGCTCTAGTTGGAATTGAAAGCCAATCTAAAAAAGTGGGTCTTAAGCTTTGAATTAAAAAGGCTGGGATCAATAGTGGGCAGTTTGTTCCACAGTCTGGTAACACCAATGGGAAAACGATCTCCCCACTGTTTAAAACTCGACTTAGGAACCTCTAACAGAAGCTGACCCGAAGAGCGCAGGGCTGTGCCACAATTGCGAAACGTTAAAATCTCTGACAGGTAAGAAGGACCGGAATGCTAAAACGGACTGGAAGCCAGTGAAGTGACGACCGCACAGGGGTAAATGTGTTTGTGTCTTGACGTGCTTGTTAAAAATTGGTCAGCGGCATTCTGCACGTTGGAGACGGGAAATTGAGGCCTGACTGAGGACAATGTAGAGGGCCCTCTCTGGATTGCCCTCTTGAGATCCTGCCTGGAGGAGTTGTGATAATCTGATACCGGAACCAGAAGATGGCAGCAAAACCAAAAGTACTTGGAACTAGAGCTCCAGCCAGTGTGTGGAGAGTTGGGGCAGCATTTCTGGTGACATGTTCATTTGATAAAAAACTGTGCTTTTGTCTTTTAAAGATCAGAAGGTGACTTGAGGCTGGGAGAGTGCCCAACACCACACACCAAACACAAACACACAGCAATAAATTGAGACCTCCTGCCTGCCTGGCCTGTCTCAGGCATTGTGAAACCAGACCAGTTGCATCTGTCCATAAATCTAAGTTTCTATTTTGTAACTCTGGAATGTGTTTCTGGGATTTTGAGGATAAAAGATGTTTTTTGTGTATAGACTGGAATTATTTTCATACATATTATCATGCAGTAGAATTAAGAATTTTATTTGAATATGAAATTTCCTCAAGTTGCAGCACAGATTTATCTGTCTTGCTTGCTGTAAACATTAATTGCCAGATGGGTGTTGGGAATGATGAAGACACACAGTTCAGGTTACTATCAGAGCAACACGTGAACTGACTTGAACCATTAACACAAATTGCATCACGTTAATGAGAAAAGGCTTAAAATTTTATCTTCTCATAGTAAAAATCATTTCATCTTAAGTAAAGATCTGTTTTGTGTGAATGAAAAGAATGAAAAAGTAATAAAATGGATAAAATAAATGAATAAATATTAAACCTGTGTAAAACAAAATGCAAATCAATACAAACAAATACAAACTGCTTTATTTTTTTATTTATAATTGCATAATATTTTATTTCATAGATGGGATGTCTTCAGTGTTAAGGTGTGTGTGTCCAAACATTTGACTGGTACTATATACTGTAATTTCTAAATATGTTAACAGATAAGAACAATGAGGATACACTGAATTGTACTTAGATGCACAGTTTAAGTTTTTGAAGCACAAATAAATAAATAATAATAAATAAATCTGCCATTAAAATATATTGAGGGTTATTCACATTAATGGTTGTATGCAAAATAGTATACCATATATGGACATCAGTGGAATGTTTGAATTCCACAGATTCAGTTCTGGAGTTCTGCTCCTTTATGAGGTCTGTATGTAATTCCGTTCTACATGATCACTTACAGACTCACTCAGACAAGTCAACAGATCAACATTGACCTTCACTGAGTACACTTGTGAGTACACTATTGAGAAGGCACACTGTTGAATGTAGCTGATGTTTTGGCAGAGGAACAGTCAATCCCGATGGATAACATAGTGTTTGACAACACGTGGATTTGGACCACGAGCTCTTGAATAGCACAGACTTTTATGCAATCTCTCTGAATGCATACAGCTTCAGAGTGTTTCGTTGATGTGGAAACGATGGCTGGTTATTTTTCCTTACTGTCAGGTTTCAGTTGATGAACAGGGAGAGCCAAGGTGCAGTGACTCTGAGGTGCCTCTGTTCACGTCGCAGACTTTCATCGACTTGTTCTTGTTCATCTCAAACGCCAAACAGAAAAGTAAGTCTGAGTTCAATTTCATCAAGCAACCTGCTGCAGAAATGAAATATACAAATGTATATATGTGTAGCCTATATGTTAAGGCAGTCAAGCTATTAGAAAAATTAATCTAATTAATTATAGGCTCTGTGATTCATTAATTGTACATATTTTTTTCTGTGAAAAGCATTCAAACATATTTCAAATTATGTTTGAATTTGGTATAATATAGCATCTTAGGACAAACCTATAACCTCAACCTCAACCTGACAACAGAGTAACAGTCTCTTTGACATCAGGACTTTTTTCCAACATTGTATGTGCCAAAATAAACTTAAGTTACCTCAGACGATGCTATCTGTAAAACCTCTGCTTGTCCTCTACCACCGACATTAGCTTGCAGTCCATTTTGCAAGGGAGTTCATTAATCAGTCACTAGTAGACTTCATTTACATATGTATGGATTAAAGTTCTCCGTAATTATGATGGATTTCCCTCACTCAGAGTTGACAGAGGCCACTTACAAGGTGAATATAGATCTAAGGAGAAAAAAAGTGAAAAAAAGTGTGTGACAGCATTGTCAGGCTGTCACACTCTACAGCCAATGGCATTGTTTACAGCGTGACCAGTGACAGTTTTTGACTGCGTCACAAAGCTGTGATGAAAACCTGGTTTGTAAAATTTAGTCAACATATGAGAACTCATCTGACACAGGGTCTTGTGTGCTACATGTGTGAAATAACTATAGTCTGGACTAGTCTGGAGTGTCTATATGTATACAGCTTCATTCAATGTTTCACCCTCCCCTACACTGAAAAGAAAATCATGGTTATAAGTGGAGTGGGGGCTGAAAAAATAACAGATTAATCAGGCCACTAGTGGAATTGCTGTCCGCCATTAAATAAAAGTAGAAGAATCAGGCCACGTGGTACCTGCTGGTGCCACCTTTGAGTTAGGAAAACGTTCCACCCGCACCGGCTTTGTACACATGATGGAGGCAGACGAGAAGTGTTACAGTGTTGTGCTAGTGTTGGCTGCCAACCTTGCAAAGCTACAACCAGGAATTCAGATGCAAACTGATGAAGTCTACTAGTGACTGATTAATGAACTCCCTTGTAAAATGGACTGTAGGTCAATGTCATGCTTGACAGGCCTAATACATTTTTGCCTTCAAAACATGATTTAATTTCATAATGTTCATGAAACATGCGGATGGTTACGCGAAGCACAACAAATATCAGCTGAAGCCAGTCCTACTGATTTTTATCCACTTTATCCAGTCCACCTTTTGCAGCACATCTCTCTGGCATTGTTTCAATATATTTACTGGGAACGTCAACACTAATGTTATCCCATACCCTCTACAACTCAAACCAAAGACTTTCCTTTGAATGTACAATATCTATCCAGTTTATTGTTTATGGTCATTATCTTGGAAAATAAATCCAGGCCTAATAAGATAACTTCCAGAACATACTAAATGATAAAGTTAAAAGTGGATAAAATCAGTAGGACTGCCTTCAGCCGATATTTAATTCTTTGTTTGTTTGATCGTTTCTTTCTTTTTCTTTCTTTCTTTCTTTCTTTCTTTCTTTCTTTCTTTCTTTCTTCCTCTCTTTCTTTCTTGTGAAGAACCTTTTCACATCCTGTGTCAGCCATGGATGTATGGAGGCTGACTAGCTTTCTCCAAGTTTCTTTCTTTCTTGCGCAGAAGCATTTCACATGCACTGGGAGCCATGTATATCTTTACGCTGACTAGGTTTCCCAAGATTCATTCTTTCTTTCTTTTTCTTTCTTTCTTTCTTTCTTTCTTTTGCAGAAGCATTTCGGCTCCAGTGGCAGCCATGGATACCTGGAGGCTGACTAGGTTTCCCAAGATTCTTTCTTTCTTGTGAAGAACCTTTTCATGTCCAGTGGCAGCC
Organism: Nibea albiflora; assembly: GCA_014281875.1. Taxonomy (NCBI): domain Eukaryota; kingdom Metazoa; phylum Chordata; class Actinopteri; family Sciaenidae; genus Nibea; species Nibea albiflora. Next base: position 2,761,858 of record CM024800.1, read on the forward strand.
ATGGATACCTGGAGGCTGACTAGGGTTCCCAAGATTCTTTCTTTCTTTCTTTCTTTCTTTCTTTCTTTCTTTCTTTCTTTCTTTCTTTCTTTCTTTCTTTCTTTCTTGTGAAGAACCTTTTCACATCCTGTGTCAGCTATGGATGTAAGGAGGCTGACTAGCTTTCTCCAAGATTCTTTCTTTCTTTCCTTCTTTCTTTCTTTCTTTCTTGCGCAGAAGCATATCACATGCACTGGGAGCCATGGATACCTTTCTTTCTTTCTTTCTTTCTTTCTTTCTTTCTTTCTTGTGAAGAACCTTTTCACATCCAGTGTCAGCCATGATGCATGCAGGCTGACTAGCTTTCTCCAAGATTCTTTCTTTCATGAGCAGAAGCATTTCACCTCCAGTTGCAGCCATAGATTCCTGTAGGCTGACTAGGTTTCCCAAGATTCTTTCTTTCTTACTTGTGAAGAACCTTTTCACATCCAGTGTCAGACATAGATGCATGGTGGCTAACTAGCTTTCCCCAAGATTCTTCCTTTCTTTCTTTCTTGTGAAGAACCTTTTCACGTACAGTGTCAGCCATGGATGCGTGCAGGCTGACTAGCTTTCTCCAAGATTCTTTCTTTCATGAGCAGAAGCATTTCACATGCACTGGGAGCCATGGATACCTTTCTTTCTTTCTTTCTTTCTTTCTTTCTTTCTTTCTTGTGAAGAACCTTTTCACATCCAGTGTCAGCCATGATGCATGCAGGCTGACTAGCTTTCTCCAAGATTCTTTCTTTCATGAGCAGAAGCATTTCACCTCCAGTTGCAGCCATAGATTCCTGTAGGCTGACTAGGTTTCCCAAGATTCTTTCTTTCTTACTTGTGAAGAACCTTTTCACATCCAGTGTCAGACATAGATGCATGGTGGCTAACTAGCTTTCCCCAAGATTCTTCCTTTCTTTCTTTCTTGTGAAGAACCTTTTCACGTACAGTGTCAGCCATGGATGCGTGCAGGCTGACTAGCTTTCTCCAAGATTCTTTCTTTCATGAGCAGAAGCATTTCACCTCCAGTTGCAGCCATGGATACCTGGAGGCTGACTAGGTTTCCCAAAATTCTTTTTCTTTCTTTCTTTCTTTCTTTCTTTCTTTCTTTCTTTCTTTCTTTCTTTCTTTCTTTCTTTCTTTCTTTCTTCCTCTCTTTCTTTCTTGTGAAGAACCTTTTCACATCCTGTGTCAGCTATGGATGTATGGAGGCTGACTAGCTTTCTCCAAGATTCTGTCTTTCTTTCTTTCTTTCTTTCTTTCTTGCGCAGAAGCATATCACATGCACTGGGAGCCATGGATACCTGTACGCTGACTAAGTTTCCCAAGATTCTTTCTTTCTTTCTTTCTTTCTTTCTTTCTTGTGAAGAACCTTTTCACGTACAGTGTCAGCCATGGATGTGCAGGCTGACTAGCTTTCTCCAAGATTCTTTCTTTCATGAGAAGAGGCATTTCACCTCCAGTTGCAGCCATGGATACCTGGAGGCTGACTAGGTTTCCCAATATTATTTCTTTCTTTCTTGTGAAGAACCTTTTCACATCCTGTGTCACCCATGATTTATGGAGGCTGACTAGCTTTCTCCAAGATTCTTTCTTTTTCTTTCTTTCTTTCTTTCTTTCTTTCTTTCTTTCTTTCTTGCGCAGAAGCATTTCACATGCACTGGGAGCCATGTATACCTCTACGCTGACTAGGTTTCCCAAGATTCTTTCTTTCTTTCTTTCTTTCTTTTGCATAAGCATTTCGCCTCCAGTGGCAGCCATGGATACCAGGAGGCTGACTAGGTTTCCCAAGATTCTTTCTTTCTTTCTTTCTTTCTTTCTTTCTTTCTTTCTTTCTTTCTTTCTTTCTTTCTTTCTCTCTTTCTTGTGAAGAACCTTTTCACATCCTGTGTCAGCTATGGATGTATGGAGGCTGACTAGCTTCCTCCAAGATTTTTTCTTTCTTTCTTTCTTGCGCAGAAGCATATCACATGCACTGGGAGCCATGGATACCTGTAGGCTGACTAGGTTTCCCAAGATTATTTCTTTCTTTCTTGTGAAGAACCTTTTCACATCCTGTGTCAGCCATGGATTTATGGAGGCTGACTAGCTTTCTCCAAGATTCTTTCTTTCTTACGCAGAAGCATTTCACATGCACTGGGAGCCATGTATACCTTTACGCTGACTAAGTTTCCCAAGATTCATTCATTCTTTCTTTCTTTTTTTCTTTCTTTCTTTCTTTTGCAGAAGCATTTCGGCTCCAGTGGCAGCCATGGATACCTGGAGGCTGACTATGTTCCCCAAGATTCTTTCTTTCTTTCTTTCTTTCTTTCTTTCTTTCTTTCTTTCTTTCTTTCTTTCTTTCTTTCTTTCTTTCTTTCTTTCCTGCGCAGAAGCATATCACATGCACTGGGAGCCATGGATACCTGGAGGCTGACTAGGTTTCCCAAGATTCTTTCTGTCTTACTTGTGAAGAACCTTTTCACATCCAGTGTCAGACATAGATGCATGGAGGCTAACTAGCTTTTCCCAAGATTCTTCCTTTCTTTCTTTCTTTCTTTCTTTCTTTCTTTTTTTCTTTCTTGTGAAGGACCTTTTCATATCCAGTGTCAGCCATGGATGCATGGAGACTGACTAGGTTTCCCAACATTATTTGTTTCTTTTTGCGAAGAGCCTTTTCACGTACAGTGTCAGCCATGGATGCATGAGGCTGAGTAGCTTTCTCCAAGATTCTTTCTTTCTTTCTTCTTTCTTTCTTTCTTTCTTTCTTTCTTTCTTTCTTTCTTTCTTTCTTTCTTTCTTGCGCAGAAGCATATCACATGTACTGGAAGCCATAGATTCCTGGAGGCTGACTAGGTTTCCCAAGATTCTTTCTGTCTTTCTCGTGAAGAACCTTTTCACATCCAGTGTCAGCCATGATGCATGCAGGCTGACTAGCTTTCTCCAAGATTCTTTCTTTCTTTCTTTCTTTCTTTCTTTTGCAGAAGCAGTTCACCTCCAGTGGCAGCCATGGATACCTGGAGGCTGACTAGATTCCCCAAGATTCTTTCTTTCTTGTGAAGAACCTTTTCATGTCCAGTGTCAGCCATGGATGCATGGAGGCTGACTAGATTCCCCAAGATCCTTTCTTTTTTGTGAAGAATCTTTTCACATCCAGTGTCAGCCATGGGTGTATGGAGGTTGACTAGATTTCCCCAAGATTCTTTCTTTCTGTCTTGAGCAGAAGCATTTCACCTCCAGTGGCAGCCATAGATACCTGGAGGCTGTCTAGGATTCCCAAAAGTCTTTCTTTCTTTCTTTCTTTCTTTCTTTCTTTCTTTCTTTCTGGTGAGGAACATTTTCACGTCCAGTGTTGCCATGGATGCATGGAGGCTGACCAGCTTACCTCAAGATTCTTTCTTTCTTTCTTTCTTTCTTTCTTTCTTTCTTGCACAGAAGCATTTCACATTCACTGGCAGCCATGGATACCTGTACGCTGACTAAGTTTCCCAAGATTCTTTCTTTCTTTCTTTCTTTCTTTCTTTCTTTCTTTCTTTCTTTCTTTCTGGTGAGGAACATTTTCACGTCCAGTGTTGCCATGGATGCATGGAGGCTGACCAGCTTACCTCAAGATTCTTTCTTTCTTTCTTTCTTTCTTGCACAGAAGCATTTCACATTCACTGGCAGCCATGGATACCTGTACGCTGACTAAGTTTCCCAAGATTCTTTCTTTCTTTCTTTCTTTCTTTCTTTCTTTCTTTCTTTCTTTCTTTCTTTCTTTCTTTCTTTCTTTCTTTCTTCTTTTCTTTCTTTCTTCCTTGCGCAGAAGCATTTCACCTCCAGTGGCAGCCATGGATACCTGGAGGCTGACTAGGTTTCCCAAGATTCTTTCTGTCTTACTTGTGAAGAACCTTTTCACATACAGTGTCAGACATAGATGCATGGAGGCTAACTAGCTTTCTCCAAGATTCTTTTTTTCATGAGAAGAAGCATTTCACCTCCAGTTGCAGTCATGGATACCTGGAGGCTGACTAGGTTTCACAAAATTCTTTCTTTCTTTCTTTCTTTCTTTCTTTCTTTCTTTCTTTCTTGCGCAGAAGCATATCACATGCACTGGGAGCCATGGATACCTGTACGCTGACTAGGTTTCCCAAGATTCTTTCTTTCTTTCTTTCTTTCTTTCTTTCTTTCTTTCTTTCTTTCTTTCTTGCGCAGAAGCATATCACATGCACTGGGAGCCATGGATACCTGTACGCTGACTAGGTTTCCCAAAATTCTTTCTTTCTTTCTTTCTTTCTTTCTTTCTTGTGAAGAACCTTTTCACATCCAGTGTCAGCCATGATGCATGCAGGCTGACTAGCTTTCTCCAAGATTCTTTCTTTCATGAGCAGAAGCATTTCACCTCCAGTTGCAGCCATAGATTCCTGTAGGCTGACTAGGTTTCCCAAGATTATTTCTTTCTTTCTTGTGAAGAACCTTTTCACATCCTGTGTCAGTCATGGATGTATGGAGGCTGACTAGCTTTCTCCAAGATTCTTTCTTTCTTTCTTGCGTAGAAACATTTCACATGCACTGGGAGCCATGTATACCTCTACGCTGACTAGGTTTCCCAAGATTCTTCCTTTCTTTCTTTCTTTCTTCCTTTCTTCCTTTCTTCCTTTCTTTCTTTCTTTCTTTCTTTCTTTCTTGCGCAGAAGCATTTCACCTCCAGTGGCAGCCATGGATACCTGGAGGCTGACTAGGTTTCCCAAGATTCTTTCTGTCTTACTTGTGAAGAACCTTTTCACATCCAGTGTCAGACATAGATGCATGGAGGCTAACTAGCTTTTCCCAAGATTCTTTCTTTCTTTCTTTCTTTCTTTTTTTCTTTCTTGTGAAGAACCTTTTCACGTACAGTGTCAGCCATGGATGTGTGCAGGCTGACTAGCTTTCTCCAAGATTCTTTCCTTCATGAGAAGAAGCATTTCACCTCCAGTTGCAGTCATGGATACCTGGAGGCTGACTAGGTTTCCCAAAATTCTTTCTTTCTTTCTTTCTTCCTCTCTTTCTTTCTTGTGAAGAACCTTTTCACATCCTGTGTCAGCTATGGATGTGTGGAGGCTGACTAGCTTTCTCCAAGATTCTTTCTTTCTTTCTTTCTTGCGCAGAAGCATATCACATGCACTGGGAGCCATGGATACCTGTACGCTGACTAGGTTTCCCAAGATTCTTTCTTTCTTTCTTTCTTTCTTTCTTTCTTTCTTTCTTTCTTTCTTTCTTTCTTTCTTTCTTGTGAAGAACCTTTTCACGTACAGTGTCAGCCATGGATGCATGTAGGCTGACTAGGTTTCCCAAAATTCTTTCTTTCTTTCTTTCTTTCTTTCTTTCTTTCTTTCTTTCTTTCTTTCTTTTTTTCTTTCTTGTGAAGAACCTTCCTGTAGGCTGACTAGGTTTCCCAAGATTATTTCTTTCTTTCTTGTGAAGAACCTTTTCACATCCTGTGTCAGTCATGGATGTATGGAGGCTGACTAGCTTTCTCCAAGATTCTTTCTTTCTTTCTTGCGCAGAAGCATTTCACATGCACTGGGAGTCATGTATACCTCTACGCTGACTAGGTTTCCCAAGATTCTTCCTTTCTTTCTTTCTTTCTTTCTTTCTTTCTTTCTTTCTTTCTTTCTTTCTTTCTTTCTTTCTTTTGCAGAAGCATTTCGCCTCCAGTGGCAGCCATGGATACCTGGAGGCTGACTAGGTTTCCCAAGATTCTTTCTGTCTTACTTGTGAAGAACCTTTTCACATCCAGTGTCAGCTATGGATGTATGGAGGCTGACTAGCTTTCTCCAAGATTCTTTCTTTCTTTCTTTCTTGCGCAGAAGCATATCACATGCACTGGGAGCCATGGATACCTGTACGCTGACTAAGTTATCCAAGATTCTTTCTTTCTTACGCAGAATCATATCACATGCACTGGGAGCCATGCATACCTGTACGCTGACTAAGTTTCCCAAGATTCTTTCTTTCTTTCTTTCTTTCTTTCTTTCTTGCGCAGAAGCATTTCACCTCCAGCGGCAGCCATGGATACCTGGAGGCTGACTAGGTTTCCCAAGATTCTTTCTTTCTTACTTGTGAAGAACCTTTTCACATCCAGTGTCAGACATAGATGCATGGAGGCTAACTAGCTTTTCCCAAGATTCTTTCTTTCTTTCTTTCTTTCTTTCTTTCTTTCTTTCTTTCTTTCTTTCTTTCTTTCTTTCTTGTGAAGAACCTTTTCACATCCTGTGTCAGCTATGGATGTATGGAGGCTGACTAGCTTTCTCCAAGATTCTTTCTTTCTTTCTTTCTTTCTTTCTTTCTTGCGCAGAAGCACATCACATGCACTGGGAGCCATGGAAGCATTTCACCTCCAGTTGCAGCCATAGATTCCTGGAGGCTGACTAGGTTTCCCAAGATTATTTCTTTCTTTCTTTCTTTCTTTCTTTCTTTCTTTCTTTCTTTCTTTCTTTCTTTCTTTCTTTCTTTCTTTCTTTCTTTCTTTCTTCCTTTCTTGTGAAGAACCTTTTCATGTCCAGTGTCAGCCATGATGCATGCAGGCTGACTAGCTTTCTCCAAGATTCTTTCTTTCTTTCTTGCGCAGGAGCATTTCACATGCACTGGGAGCCATGGATACCTGAACACTGACTAGCTTTCTCCAAGATTCTTTCTTTCTTTCTTTCTTTCTTTCTTTCTTTCTTTCTTTCTTTCTTTCTTTCTTTCTTTCTTTCTTTTGCAGAAGCATTTCGCCTCCAGTGGCAGCCAAGGATACCTGGAGGCTGACTAGGTTTCCCAAGATTCTTTCTGTCTTACTTGTGAAGAACCTTTTCACATCCAGTGTCAGACATAGATGCATGGAGGCTAACTAGTTTTCCCCAAGATTCTTTCTTTCTTTCTTTTTTTCTTTCTTTCTTTTGCAGAAGCATTTCGCCACCAGTGGCAGCCATGGATACCTGTAGGCTGACTAGGTTTCCCAAGATTCTTTCTGTCTTACTTGTGAAGAACCTTTTCACATCCAGTGTCAGACATAGATGCATGGAGGCTAACTAGCTTTCCCCAAGATTCTTTCTTTCTTTCTTTCTTTCTTTCTTTTGCAGAAGCATTTCGCCTCCGGTGGCAGCCATGGATACCTGGAGGCTGACTAGGTTTCCCAAGATCCTTTCTTTTTTGTGAAGAATCTTTTCACATCCAGTGTCAGCCATGGATGTATGGAGGTTGACTAGATTTCCCCAAGATTCTTTCTTTCTGTCTTGAGCAGAAGCATTTCACCTCCAGTGGCAGCCATAGATACCTTGTTGAGTCGCATTTTGTAATAACGGTGCATTTTGTCATAAACGTCCAAAATGTCATAACTTTTTCATTTCATTTTGTAATAAAGCCACATTTTGTAATAAACTGCCGCATTTTGTAATAAATTTTGCCGCATTATGTAATAAGTTATTAAATTTTGACAAGATTATTACAAAATGCACTTGCAGCTTTTTTATTTTCTAGGAAATGTAATAACATGGTGCATTATGTAATAATACCTGATATTGTTGTTTGTTAAACAATGAATTTATACAAGAGTGACTTTTGTTGTTTTTTATGCAATTTCCCTTAGAGCTATGTAGCCCAATAAATCTATTTATGACAGAATATAACTTTAGTCGCCTATTTGAAGTTTGGAATTATATTCAAAGCTCTACATGGTCTGTCACTCAGGCAGGGAGGGGAGGGCGGGCTGTAATCTGGCTGCTGCATCAGTTCTACAAAGATCATGCGTTGCTTGCATGCTTAATTGAGACAGCCAACAGAGTTCAACATGATGCCCGGTATGAAAAAACTGTGCCAAATATTATCTGTGTAATTCAATATATGGAAGTATAAAGACATTTTGCAGTTGATCTAAAGTTATGTAAATGTTTTGCCCTTGATAAGAAATTATATGACTGAATTCAAACTTGCATTGTCCAAGTTATGCTCACTGCATTAAAACAGTTTGTAAAGTAAAACTGAAATCTATGCCTCTAAGTACATATTAAAAGTTAATAACTTAAAGCAGGACACATTTGAAGGAAAACTGTGCATGTGCAAAAAACTACACCCACCCACACACACACACACTAGTACACTGCTCAAAAAATAAAGTGAACATTTAAACAACACATCCCAGATCACAATGAATAAGGCATTCTGGTTAATAATGTATATTATTTACATAGTGGAATGAGTTGGAAACAAAATACTATGTGCATCAGAAGGAAGGGCCTACTGCACCAGCATATGGTCTTACACTGGGTGGAACCCTCATTGTAAGAACATGAACTGTACTTTGCAGATCTTAATTAATTTGGATAACAAATAACTTGCTGTTTTGCTCTAAAATGGTTTAAGATGAATGCCAAACTTTACAGTTTCAAGCTGTTTCAAAGCTTGCCTCTCTGTTCACCCCTCTCATGTGTTATTCCGTGGGTAGATCTTCATTGTGAACAACAGCTTTGATAGTTGTGCTTCACCCTTCACTGTAAGTCTAATTACGTAGTTTAACTTACTAATTCACTTCTTCCTAGTTTAGCCATATGGAGAATGTTGGATAAGAGAGCAATACCTTCCCTGTGTGAAGTCACTGAAAACCATTGGCTGAATGAGTGAAGCTGAATACCTAATTTCCATGCAATGAATTAACACAGTCATAAATAGTAAGCATCGAAATAGCTATTAAAAGGCTAAAAATGTTATAACAGGTGTGAAAACAATAAATTTGTTAAAACCTTATTTTTTAGTATTCCTACAAAAGCAGCGTCCTCTTTAATGATAGCATCCTTTATCGAGACAAATCTAGGGCTATAACATAAGATCAACATTCATAAAGCAATTTTAATTATGGTACTGTGATGCCGCAGGTGGTGGTGGGTTATCAAAATTGTAATAATTAAAATACTTTCTTAAATATTAATTCAAGATAAAATATTTTAGTACTTGAAATTAAATTCCACAAATAAAATAAAAGTGCAAAAAAGGGCACAAAATGCAGTTTAGTTTTGGGAGTTAAACATTTTCCCTCTTTTGTCACCCTTGTAGGTCTGCTAATTATAACCCTGACCTGCACCCTGCTGGGGCTCATTGTAGGCCATGGACAAAAACAAGCAATGACAGAGGAAATGTACGATGTCATAGTTCACAAGTTGAGAGGAGAGTTTCATGTTCCAGTTTCTGAACGCACAAGAATTCAACAAAATGCCTTGATGCGTCTCTGGAGAAAACTATTCTCTCAGTGAGGATGGGCAGACACTGCTGTGTGCCGGCAAGCCAGTCATGCTACACTCTAATATTGACTGTGTTGTTAAAAAGGGTCTAGATAATACTAAGGGTTCTGGAGCAAGAAAGTTGAGCAAACGACTGAAAATGCATCATAGTGGCATAAGTGAAAGAAAGGTGCAGGAAATCTTGAACAAAACTGAGTTGTACCAACTTCAAAATGCAAAGTTTCTGAATAAGCCCCCTTTGATGACAATTCAAGCCAAAGAAGTGCAAGATCGACACCAAATTGACCTATTGGACATGGGAAAAATGAAAATTAGTTATGGTCAGAATTTATACCGTTACATTCTCACAGTGATGGATGTGTTCAGTCGTTACATGTGGCTGAAACCATTGAAAAGAAAAAGTAGTGTTGAAATTGCCAAACACCTTAACAAGATTTATCGTGAACATGAACCACCAAAAGTGTTACAACATGACAAAGGTACTGAGTTTAAAGGGACGGTGAAAATTCTAATGACATCTCTGCAAGTGAAAATAATTGAAAGTTCAGCATACCATCCACAAAGCCAAGGAAAGGTTGAGAGGACACATAGGTGGCTAAGAAAGAAGTTAACTGGGTCAAGCACCTACCTGTATATTCAAGAGTGCTAAATGAGGATCTTAAAGAAGTTTTAGGCTGGAGGTCTCCATTTGAAGTATACTATGGAAGAAAAAGCAACAGCATAAGGCATCCTTTATGCGGTTCTCCATCTTCTGTTCGTAAGGAGTCTGTGAGGAATCAACATTCAACTCTACCATCTTTGAGACATCGAGAAAAATTTGATACCAAACGAAAAAGGGTGAGAAGAATGGCACAGAAGGCCTCTGAGCACTGTGCTAAACTAATGATCAAGCGTGCATTCAAACAAAATCTATCACAACACTACAATGTTAAGGACGCTGTTTTGATCAGAATGAGGGATGGTGCCCATCGAGTCTCGAAAAAAGTATCACGTAAGGCGTGGTATAATTGTGAAAAAAAATCAAAAGCTCTCAAAATACAAAGTGAGTTTTAGGGACCCAAAGACCCTCCGACAAACACAAAAATGGTTCTTTGTGTCGGATATAACTAGTGCTACCCGGCTGCGAAAAAAGACACACTCTAAAAAACCCAAGACAGCACCATCAAAGAGAGGCCTAAACCCACTTTTGTTTCAGTACACACAGACAGACTAGAGGAATTTATGTCCATGGAGTGACCCTGACCCTGATGGAAATTGTCAGTTTGCAGCCATGGCTGACCAGCTATCCACCCTTGGAATATTTAGATCACCAGAAAGCTTAAGAGATGAAATTGTCCAAGACCTCAGGAATTATCCATACAATGGAAATGGAACACTCTTGTTCAACTTTGTCGAGGGCAATGACTGGGATGGATACTTGGAAAGAATGTCCCAAACTGGAACCTATGGTGACCACATTACATTGCAAAGAGCATCTGAAATTTTCCAGGTCCAGTTTCTTGTAATTTCCTCTCTGGGAATCAATGCCTCAACTATTGTATCGGAGTCAAACATATATTGTCACAACAATCCAGTGCTAGTACTTGGTCATGTGGCAGAGGGGCATGGAGATCATTATCTGAGTTTGGAGGGACCAGTCACACCATTTATAGAGCATGTTTTGGATGCTCAAGCAGGACAGTTAAATGACAACAACACACTTTCACCACTGCAGCCTGCCTCACCAGATGAGTCTGACCCATCTATCCAGCCTGCCTCACCAGATGAGTCTGACCCATCTATCCAGCCTGCCTCACCAGATGAGTCTGACCCACCTATCCAGCCTGATGAGCCAGATGAGTCTGACCCACCTATCCAGCCTGATGAGCCAGATGAGTCTGACCCACCTATCCAGCCTGATGAGTCAGATGAGTCTGACCCACCTATCCAGCCTGATGAGTCAGATGAGTCTGTCCCACCTATCCTGCCTGCCTCACCAGATGAGTCTGACCCACCTATCCAGCCTGATGAGTCAGATGAGTCTGTCCCACCTATCCAGCCTGCCTCACCAGATGAGTCTGACCCACCTATCCAGCCTGATGAGCCAGATGAGTCTGACCCACCTATCCAGCCTGATGAGCCAGATGAGTCTGACCCACCTATCCAGCCTGATGAGCCTGAGGACCCTGTTCTGACTACACCCCCTGTTCAGCCTGTCCTACCAACTGAAATGTTTCAGTCTATTATCAAAATGACCCTTGAAGATGACATGTCAATGCTTGGGACGTTTAACAGAGTGTCTCAACATTTTAAAGACATTGCAGATGGATTCCATCCATCAATCTATCTAAGGGAAACATTAAGCCGAAGCCTTGGGTTGGACGTTGTTGGAAAGCACACAATTAGTGTACAAAAGTTGTACAAAGCAGCAGGGCACTTTGGTGGTGTGGCATTAAAACTCAAGGAGCTGTTTGGGAAACATCCCAAGTGGTTTATGGCTTGGCTGGTAATTAGACATATTAGACATGGACAATTTGAAATTATGGATATATTTTGGAAATAGAAATGTTGTTGTTTGTTTAGCCTTTTGAGGCAATTTCATATTTGTTTAAAATTAATCTTGGAGAAATTTGCTGGTCACAGCAGCTCTCTTAACAAGCAGAAGACACCTACATTGTTTAAGGTAGAACTTATATTCATTGATTCATTATTATTTTAAATTGGCCGCAAGCCTGCATGTGTTGGTTGCATTTATTGTTGTTGAAAGGTTCTATAAATGCATAAATAAAGCTGTTCTTTACCTGTTCATCAGCGTTTCTATTTTGCATGTGCATATGTAAATGTTTACGAATGGATTAAATTTTGATACCCAGAGTTTTGTTCTGTATTATAAGAAGCATAATAAGGATTGTTGGATATTTATAACTATTCTTGGTGTGGTTTTGGTATCCAATAAAAAAAATCTACAATTTACATAATATTCTCTGTTAATGCAACCTTTGAGTAGTGTACTGATAGTAATTGCTAAGTACTGCTACTAGGCTAATACAGTGATACTAATAATAGGCCTAGCTTTTACAAATACTTTAAAGTAAAATAGAATACAATTAACAAACAAATAAACTATGCTTTAGAATTGTTATTACGTAATGCACCATGTTATTACATTTTCTAGAAAATAAAAAAGTTGCAAGTGCATTTTGTAATAATCTTGTCAAAATGTAATAACTTATTACAAAATGCGGCAGTTTATTACAAAATGCGGCAGTTTATTACAAAATGAAATGAAAAAGTTATTACATTTTGGACGTTTATTACAAAATGCACTGTTATTACAAAATGCGGCTCAACAAGGCTCTGTCTTAACAGGAAGTTCTGTAGACAACCAGAGGATTAAGTGTTTTAACCGAGACTTGAACAAAAACTGCATCCAAATTTATGCACCCATTTTATGAACTGGAATCCCTGGGTATCCTAGACAATGCAACACACCTATTTTGTCTCCATTTAGTTTTTTTTTAACCCAGAATTGACCACACGTTGGAAGAATTCAAAGCTGGATATAACAATCACTCGATGTCATCTAAAGGAAATAGAACACCAGTTCAGCTTTTTACTCTGAACAATGATTTACCTCATCTTCACAATCCAGAACTCCCAACAGCAGGGGTAGTTTTTTGTTCCTCATCAAACTCTCAAAGAGGATTTTCCCCATTGAATGATAGGGATTTGCAAGAACTCAATGATGCCATTAACCCTCTTCAAAATAACAAAACATTGTTTCAGAGAATACAATAGTTTATTTTTGATCTGAGCATAACATGGATAACTGGGTTTCTTAAGATCACTGTACTGTTCACACTACACCACTGTCTTCAGTGTACTTAAGTACTTAAACATTTCTAATTACCCATATCTGAAATTTGGGATGAGCAGAAATAGCAGATACATTTTTTATAAATAAATGTTAATGTCACTGCAGTGAGAAAATAACTGTTGACTGTGCCTTTCACATTTCAAATTCTCAGACCCACCTCTTCTTCTCCGGCACACAGGACTTTCAAAGTCTGTCGGAGAGTTCCTCAGGTTCCTCCTGGTGTGATATTTAAAAAGGCTATGTCAGTAAAGAAGCAGAGAAAGGAACATACATATTTTTGCTTCTAATACATTAAATGTAGCCCACAGCAGAAGCTATGTACTGTCATATAAACTGTTTACCTATACAGGTTTGTGTATTAATGCCATTATAAAGAGACAAGTGGCTGAACTAATCGAGGCAACTTCTTTTCCACTCCACAGAAAACTGCTTGAGACATTTGGTTTCATTAGTCTTTTGCATCCCTTGACTGTGCTCAAAGACTCAAATGGGAATGACTGGCCCATAGACAATGCAAACGTTCTTCTGAAAATGGCTGTCATTCTTCTCCAAGTTGTGCTTCAGACCAGTCAGATGTAAAGGAGATCTTCCCAATAAGACCATCTTGTGCCAAATTTGCTCGCGTCTCCTCTGGGAATGCGGAATGTTGATGCTGAAGAAAAAGGCGAGCACACAACATCTCTCGTATAGTGTTTGCAGGCTTTGTTTTTTCTCACAAAACGTGAGTGTGCAGCAGGCCTTTGTGGAAACTGAAATCAATGAGAACACACAGACACCTGTGCATTACAGGAGAGCAATACGGTTTTAGTTCATAGGGAATGCAAACTGTAGATGCAAACCAACTAACTGATAGCATCATCAGCCCATCATGGGATCTGTATACTATTGATCGATTACCAGGTGGATCAATTACCAGGTGGTTCAACAACCACCTTTTTTGTCAATAAGCAATTTAATGAACAAATTACTGGTGTTGTGTACAATATGCTTGTAACCAATGTGGAAACGTTACACCACATAGAATAAGAGACAAACAAACAGCCAGCTAGGTTACATGACTGTGAAAGTATAGCGAGCGGTATGACGTCCCAGTGGAGGTGGTGGGTGTGGCTGGCCCAGGTGTGTTACTGTTGCTGGTGGGAGCCTGAAGAGACATTAGCAAAATATTAGCAACATAATCTTTCATGTGTTTTGATGTTTATACGCTCAGCAGTCAAAACAACAAGGATGTGATTGGCAAAGGACAAAAAAGCAGGCAAATGTACAAAGAGAGATCAACTTTATGCTTTTCTACAGTATACACTGTGCTGCCTTATTCACATTCAATTAAATGTCTTTATCATTGTGACTGCCTCTGTCCTCCATCAAGCATAACTCTCTCTAGCTGAGCAGAGAATTGTTTTATCTTATGTCCTATCTTATGTGAGTGAAGACCAGCAGGTAAGCCGGTGAGATCTCTGACTGAGGACAGAGGCAGAACTTACATTTGACCTCCGCTAGCTGTAACGCTAAATTATATCATTTATGCTTTGCTGCTTTCTTCACGAAATCTTGAACTCACATTTACACACCTTGTTTTTTGGGTTCGCCTCACTGCGTCACTTACCAGTGTGTGTTTTACTGTTTGTAGAAACAAATGTGCTACACATAAAGAGCATTAGTGCTAGTAGCAAATCTTTACTGGCTACCGTTAGCTAGTTTAGCTAAGTTAGCCTTGACAACAATCCAGTGCTACGTGATTTGGAAAACATACTTACCGAGGTGGCCTGTGGCGGTTGCTGTCGCTGTTGCCGTCGCGGTAGAAAGATTTTGAATAGCTGCTAGAACTGTTCTGTCGATATTCTCCGCTAACGCTGTTTCATTAACTAACATGTTCGCAAATGGACCTTGGCGGGTGGAGGCGGGCAGGTGTAGAAGATCCTACACTCGCGAACATGACAGATCAGTCAAAGTGAGCCCCCTCGTGGCTGGCTATAGTGACTACAGTTCATAAGTCCCGCACCCTTCATAAAAGTTACACTAAAACTCAAGGTAGTCTTCAAATAAAGTTTCTCCAAACGTGTTTGTTATTTTAGGTAGTTATTATCACCATAATCCATGTCCAAGAGCTAGAGAGATTTCCCCGGATAAGATGGGTTTTATTCGTTATTTGACACTATAAACACACTCTGACCTTGTCGAGCTTTTATTTTGGTACTTCCGGTTACCGACATTTGAATTTGCATATTAGATTAAATATTTCATTTCACCCGAAACATTTAGATTTAACATTTGGATTTAAATATCTCTAAGTTGGCAAATATTGTTGTAAATGTGCAAAAAAAGTGACCAAAAAAATTCACACCAGTTTTTTAAACAAGTTGAAGTTTGAAGCTAAATGTGACAAAATGTTGCTGTTTTTTTCAGCTGGGGAGACATTCGTTATTTATGACTTAAGACTTTATGTAAAAAGGGAGTCAGTTCACCAATAAAAGATTTATAAAATTCAGCAGTTAGTGGCCTCCGGACTGCACAAAGAACCGAACAGTACAGCACGTCACGACGTAAGGCAAGAGCAATAAGAGTGAAAGCTGCTACGCTCTTTACGTACACCGTGTGACGTCAGAAGGAATGGTTTCCGCTCATGCTCGCGAGGACAGGAGATGAGGCAGACTGCAGCTGATAGATGTGTTGTAGTGATGTAATGTTGCCTGTTTGGTGACTACGGATGGCTGTTTGTGCCAGGCTCTGCGGAGTGGGGCAGTCGCGGAGGTGCAGGAGGCGACAGCGGCAGAACCAGCAGGGTCAGGGCAGCGATTCCGACATGGACGAGGAAGAAGAGGAGCGGATCGTGGGCCAGAGGCAAGGCGACGTCGGCGGCGGAGCTGGCGGAGCTGGAGGCCCAGACATCGGCGCCGGCACTGCAGGGCCGAGCGACGGCAGCGGTCATGTCAACAGAAGAGGCTGCCTGCAGAGCACGGGACCTGCACACCCGCAGTCATTGGCGGATTTACCGCCGGAGCTCTTGGTAGAAATCTTCTCTTTGCTCCCCGGAACGGCGCTGCCGAACGTCGCCCTCGTCTGCAAGAAATTCAAACAAATCCTCAGCACGGAGACCATCTGGAGGAGGCGGTGCATGGAGGGTAAATAAAAGCTTTATTCCAAAGCGTTGAGTCACGTTCATGTGTAGAAATGTGGAGCAGATCGAGTGAGATTCCTCTAGGTCAGGTGATTCTCTGCACAGCTGCGCCTCCTCGGAAATGTCCTCCATATAAAAGCATTCCTATTGATCTGTACGGGAACCGGGAAGGAAATGACCGTAAACAGAAAGACAAACAGACCGAGGCCTCTCTGCTGTTATTAGGCCCATGTCAGCCATTCTGTGCAGCAGCCGATAAGACTGCTGATGCAGGACCGGAGCGAGCCTCCTGGGGGTCAGCGTTACTGATCAGTGGACTGCACTGTAGCCATACCTCAAAATATTTGCACATGAATACTGTGTAAAACATATAAAGATACAATGACCGCTCTCTGCAGATGATTCATCATTCCATATGGAGCAGCACTGCTGGAACAAGTAATGAAACTGTAGAAGAAATATGAATGATTGAAAATGAGAACCATACATCCTAAATTAAAGCACATGTTATTTTATGTCATGATAGACTATGATATCACAATCTTTTCTGATAATTCAATTTATTTCTAATAAATATTAAGATATTTTATATCTGCAGCACCTTTCAAGACAGTCAAAACTTAGTTAAATGTGTTTCGCAGAGTTGGAACAGGATTCAAATGTTTCAGGACTGAGACAGAATGTATAGACAGAGATGAATAATACAAAAACAGAAAGGCTGTATAGAAAAACAAGAATAGTGATAACTGAAAAGCTGCTGAAGCGATTCAAACACATCGCTGAGGGTTCGGCACTGGACGAAATGACCAAACAAAGATCCGGTATTGCAACAAAGCAGTTCTGTTCATTGATGGGCAACATTGCTCACTAAAGCCAGCTTACACCCACATCCTTTCACAGTATGGATGCTGCCACATGAATGGTGCCGTACCATCTCTCCCAGTGAGGGATGAAATATCTGAAGTCATTCATTAAGAAAAATCCTTGATATTTGCTGATATTTACTGTTTCTGTCAGTTATTTTCAGTGTCAAACATTTGACATGACATTGTCATTTTATAGATTAAACATTCAAGCTATTTAGAACCCAGCTGACCTATCGTACGGCCATTTGTTATCCAGTTTTGTGGCCATGCTTTCCCCGTATATGATGCAGTGGTAATATGGTTTGTGGTGATATCGGATGCTATCTCTGGAAAATGTAAAGTTTTACTAAAGAACTTTGAACTTAAAATTAGCATTTAATTCCATCTGTCCATCTGAGATTCACATGGGTGCAAATCCACATACAAAATGTCTATCTTAATTCCACCTTAAAATTATGCTGAAAAAATACTACCATGGCTGCCATATTGGAAGTTTTCCTCCTAACATTGAAATAGTAAGAGTGGATTGATAAATAGTTCAATAGTTAGTTGATGGTTAAATATTACCTGCAGTAAAACGAGCAGTTACCGGGCTGGAAAATTTCATAACAATAACAATATTAGCATTTTTAGTTAGCTAGCTGAAATCAAAGAGTTTATCTTTTTATTCTTCATCTCTGGACTTTTCAGGAAACTTCAAATGCTGCAGCTCTAAACAGTTCACTTCTGCCTCGGGCGGCTGTGTGTTTCAGAAATGTTTTGATCGGGTTGTGTATGTAGTCACATCATGCTGGCTAGTTTCCTGTTCTCTCTAATCTAACTCGTGTGATGACCCCATGATGTGTACGACAACGATGTACACCGTGAATTCCATGAATATGTAGTTACTTGATTACATTGTTTAAGAATCTGACGCCAATACTGACAATTTTGCATGCAATATGTCACAGTAATAAATGTTTTTACTCTGCAGAGTTTGGTATGAGGGACGATCTGAGGAAGATGGAGGTGGGAGGAGTGTCCAGCCAGGATCTCTATGTTAAGCGTGAGTTTGACCTGCTTTCATGTCACATATGAATCAATCTAATCAACTATTCTACCACCCAACATCTACCATCCTCATATTTTGTCGTGCCTTTGTGTCTGTTCCACTTTAAGTCACACTGTTTTGTTTTTTCATCTAGTCTCTCCTGTCTGTTACCCTTCTGTTTATCACCGGAGCTATCAGGCTTATTTTGCGGTTTGAAATTCCAGCTGCCACAAAACATGCCAGGCAAACCTGTGGCACGTGCTGTCTCTTTTCAAATAGATTATTTTGGCACATGACTGCATTCATTAAATGGCTAACTTGGACCAAGCTCCAGTTTGGGCCCTGGTGGCTGCTGTACACATACCTGTGTTGTGCCCGTCCAGGTGTCAACCCACGAGTGAAGTCTGGGCGCTTTATGAAGCTCCTCCCGGACTACGAGCACATGGACTATAAAGACGTG